>JAOPSE010000011.1:36009685-37463005 GCA_029449295.1 Zea luxurians | reverse complement strand
TAACAGGACGGTGGTCGAGGAAGTAACAGGCTGGCTTCGCATCTACTCAGACGGCACCGTCGAGCGGCTCACACCGCCGGGAGCCGAGCCATTCACCGCCATCGTCCCACCATACACGAAGCCACGCGGCGGTGTGACCGTCCACGACATCGCCAGTTCGCCACCAACCGCGGGGTCGACGTTCGTCTCTACCTACGGGAGCCGGCTCTTGGATCCAGGTCCCGGCGACCAGTCCTCGTCCACTTCCACGGCGGAGGCTTCTGCGTCTCCCGACCTTCGTGGGCGCTCTACCACAACTTCTACGCCCCTCTCACCGCCAAGCTGAAAGTTGCAGGCATCGTCTCCGTCTACCTCCCGCTCGCGCCTGAGCATCGCCTCCCAGCAGCCATCGACGCCGGCTACGACGCGCTTCGGTGGCTCCGCGACGTCGCGTGCGGCAACGGCACCGGATACTCTGCACCGGTAGAACGTCTTCGGAAGGCAGCCGACTTCGCCCGTGTTTTCCTCATCGGCGACAGTTCTGGCGGCAACCTTGTGCACCTGGTAGCTGCACGCACTGGTGAGTTTGGCATGGGTGCTCTCCACCCTGTGAGGCTCGCCGGCGGGGTGCTCCTCCATCCGGGATTCGCGCGGGAGAAGAAGAGCCGGTCAGAGCTTGAGAACCCTCCGAGCCCGTTTTTGACCCAGGAGATGGTGGACAAGTTCCTGGCGCTTGGAGTGCCGCTGGGGGACACTAAGGACAGCCCCTACACGTCCCCGGAGCTCGCAGCCAAGGCCGTCCAACATGTTGTGATGCCGCCGTTGCTGCTGGCGGTTGCCGAGAAGGATTTGCTTCGTGATCCGCAGGTGGATTATGGAAAGGCTATGATGATGCATGGGAAGGACGTGGATATGAAGGTCAGTAGAGGGGCGGTCGCGCACATCTTCTATCTCAACTTTTTAGCGGTGAAGTCAGATCGCCTTACGGCGATGCGAACAAAGGAGTTAATTCATGCGATCAAAAAGTTCATCAGTCGCTATTAACAGGAATCTCAATGACAGTCATGTGTCTGTAACGTCTATCTTTCCAGTTTGTTCATCATCGTGTTGGTCAACATTGTCGCAAGCACCAAGCAGGGTGTTCACTCATGCATCATTGTTGTTTTCATTTGTGTTAAGCACAATTTATGGCACTGAGTATCCGGACAGTCTGGCCCTGAGAACCGCATGGTCCGATGGTCTACGATTAGATTAGATCAGACGTAACTAATTCTGCTTTTGCGCGTGTTTATCCATCTAAACCCGTAGGTGCTGTTGGAAAACGATTAGGAACGGGTTCAGACCTATTGCCTATATATATATATATATATATATATATATATATATATATATATATATATATATATATATATATATATATATATATATATGAAATGTTATGGCCTATTACGGGCACCATCAATCGAACCAAAATCAATATATCTTCGATGCATTTGGGATGGATTTGTGTTGCTATGATATATATAAATATATTTTTGTTGAAATTGTTGTTGACACTGCTCTTAATTTTCCTTTTTTTATATTTTTCTCTGAAAATGCTTGTTTTCCACTACCAGGATCACGACGCTGAAAATTAACCTATATAGTTTTCGTCGGGGTCTAAAAACTTCTCCTGAAAATAAAAAATTGTTATTTTCGGCGGCCAGAGCAAAGTCGTAGAAAATCAGTTATTTTCGGTGGCCTCACTCTAGACGCCAAAAATAAAGATTTATTTTTGGCTATTTTTTTGGCCGCCAAGAACCACCGGAAATAAGGCATATGTCGCCGAAAATAACTTATTTTTGGCGGTTTGTGACACCAAAAATGAGTTTCGTTATTGTAGTGATAAGTTGTCACTTAAATTTTTTTGGTGATATGACACTTCTTGATATCCAAATCTCGCGCCTGAATGAAAGGACGGTCCGACCTTGTGGCCTGGACGGTCCACAATTAAATTAATTCAGGCTGCAATCCTTATCTACTAGGTGGTTATCATAATAAAGCCGCGAGAAATTGTTGGATTTCGTTTGGGAATGGGTCTAGACCCCATATATATGCATTAGGAGTAGAGTATTTTAGACCTAGTTGTAGCTTTCCCCAACCTAAATCTTCACCTCTCTTCGGCTCTACGTCGTCTAGAGGCGTCTTAGATGGCCTACTGATCCTAAGATAACTCTAGGATTCCTCCTCCCCGACAGGAGGTGAGATCCAAGTTATGTAGGACATTCATAAAGCCCTCTGCACGCATCACGGACGGTCCACCGCTCACTCGTGGATGGCCCGCGTGCCTACAAGGAAGACAAAACTCTCTACATAGTCATGGACGATCTGGTTGCTCACCACTAATGGTCCGCGCTTACGCAGAGAGGACTCCAAGGCCTCGTGCGCCATGCGCTGACCCTAGGGTTCGTTGGGTGTTTGGCGCAAAAGATAGACAACATACTTTTTGGTGATTACGCTCGGGGAGATTGCGTTTCAGATCCATTAGATCGGTCACAATAGCCTGTTCTAAGGGTCATACCAACGTCACCCCAAGTAACATTGTTACGCCGACTATGAAAAGTCTGGCCGCCGAGGAGAAGCATTAGTTCGACGATCTCATGAAGCAATGGGACAATGACATGCTACTACGACACGCCTAGGTGCGTGATGAAGCGAAGAAAAACTTCTTGTCGCACTTCATGGTGGATCAATACTAAAGAATTGTAAAGCAAGGGTAGATCAGGCTCAACTCCCTCGTACCTTCATTCCACGACAGCAATCTAAATAGTTCCAGTAATGATCAATCTATTAAATAATTTATGAAATTACAATAGAATCAGTTTCAATAGCGAATAGGAGGAATAGAAGAAACAATAAAAAAACTCACACGTGAATTTGAAATATCTACTACTACTAGTTTCCATCTTGTGATGTCGCTATAGAAGAAACCACGCTAGAGGCAACAACAATAAATGGGCCTACACGGTTCCAGACATTATATGGTATGCCAGTGAACTCATATCTAGGTCAGACGCTGCCTCCACAACAATTAATGCAAGCAGCAGCACCTCTAGGCATGACCAGACCATTCTAGTATAATCTTGGAATGTCTAGCTTCATACCGGACCATTCAGTAACCCACCACATATAGTCCAGCACCTCGTCGAACTGTCTGGTGACCCATCACGGATAGTCCGGTACCCCACCAAACCGTCTGGTGACCTATTGCGGACTATCTAGTGTGTAATACACAGAATGACCATGTTGACAACACACATCAACACTTCACACTGTAGTACCACTACCCTCCGCTACCTCCAGCACCTAGCGCAGTGTACCACCCAACACATAGGGAAGTAGAAGAGTTCCCACCACCACGCACCATAGATTATCCTCACACAGGCATCCAACACAACAATGCCCGACCATCCGAGCTTCACGTTTCGAGGTCAAGTCCTATACCACCAACTACTATGGATAAAATTTGGGAAGAGATAACCTAATTATTTTAGGATACGTTAGGAATTAATATGTCTGGTTCAGGGTCATTTTAGGAAAGCCCTACGATCACCAATTTGAAACCATCCCAAACCCACAAGGGACTAGGATACCAAATTTTTTGGTGAATGTGGTAAGATCACGCACGAATACATAGGGTAGTTCTTAGCACAACTAGAAGAATTGGCCGACAGCGAGGCATTCTACGTTCTCTTATTTTCTTTGTCCCTTACTAGTACCGCTTGCATATGGTATGTTGCCTTACCACCAATCAGTTACTGAGTGATTTAGAACATAATTTTTATGAACTTTTTTTTGGAGAATATGAGTTAGAATTAGTTGATCTAGCAACCATATGACAAGGACGTGGTGGCCAGTGGGCGATGGAGCCTAGGGTTAGAGGCTTAGTGGCTTAGCGTGATGGGGGCATGACACGGTGGGGGGCTGAGCTGTCTAGGCGTGGAGTTCCTGATGGGTTATTGTCTATTGGGCTAAGATAAAAACCTGCACTACCGGAATCAACCGCTTCGCCGAGTGCCTGAAGCACTCGGCGAAGCGTTCAAAACACTCAGCAAAAGCTTTGCCGAGTGTTACACTCGGCAAAGAAGGCTCGGTGAACAGTGCATCGGCAAAGCCTTCTTTGCCGAGAGCTTTTTATCGGGCACTCGGCAAAGATCTTTGCCGAGTGCCAGAGAGCACTCGGCAAAGAAAAGCAGCCGTTACGGCGTCGAGTGACGGAGACGGCGGCTTTGCCGAGTGTCCCACCTGACACTCGGCAAAGAAGTTAGTTTTGCCGAGTGCCTTCCGTGCAGCACTCGGCAAAGAATCCATCTTTGCCGAGTGCCACATGGGACACTCGGCAAAGAACCCGCCAGGGAGGGTCCCCATGTCAGGTTCTTTGCCGAGTGTCCCAAGCGGCACTCGGCAAAGCCGACCTCTTTGCCGAGTGCCAGGGACGTAACACTCGGCAAAGAACCTAAGCCGGTGCCTAGGTCTGTGCTCTTTGCCGAGTGTTATGACCTTGACACTCGGCAAAGAGCCTCTTTGCCGAGTGTTACACTCGGCAAAGTGACCAGTATATACCTTTTTTATTTGTTTTTTGTATTCCATCCACACAAACAGAAGATATCACATATATATCACATATATACATCACACATATCATCACAGACATAAATAGCCAACACAAACATAAAACCGTCACCACAAACATAAATATCCATCACAAACATAAGTGTTCAACATAAGTATCAAACACAAACATAAGTCTCTAAAGTCGCAAGCTCTCACATAAGTATCAAACACAGACATAAGTATTATACACAAGTACAGAAGTCTAAAGCAATGAAAACACAACACTCATGGAGGTGGGCGGCTTGACCGGGGCTGCGTTGGGCTGAACCCTTCCGGAGGATTGTTGGATGCCTCCCCAGATTGGCCCTGCACAGAGAAGAGATTGCATGTGTTATACCAGATGCATTACAAACATCTAACTACAATTTTGATACTCACAGGAGTGTGGAAGAGAGCAGGGTCAACTGGAGGGAACAATGGAGGTGGCGGAGCGATGCCCTGTGCGGCGCCAAGGCTCTGCATGTACTGGAACATCTCCGCCATCCTCTGTTGATCTGCCCGGCGGGCCTCCCGCTCCGCCTCCCGCTCCGCCATGATCCTCGCCTCCATCTCGCGACGTTCCCTCCTCTCTTCTTCTAGTTGGGTCTGTAATATTACAAGCCAACGTTATAGTAACTCAAAGAGTAGGTATATAACTCAAGGAAGGACGAGTTACACTAACCTCGAGTTGTTGTATGCGATGCTGTGAGCTGTCGTGCCGAGGTCGTATGACTAGACTCGAGCCCGTGCTCCTTGCTCTCACCTGAGACAGAGTGGGAGTGGAGGACGAGTCGATTGCCCCGTCGGCAATCCAGTACCGCCCATGTCTCTTGCCTCCTCCGACCCTCATGAGCACATCGGTGTCGATCGGCTCGGTGCTCGGATCATAGTCTGGGCCATGGACCTCCTGCGCCATGGCGGTGTAGTCATGGAGGCGGCTGTAGACGGCGGGGTTGGTGTAGGCCTCGGGCCCGTCATCCGGGTTGTAGGTGACGTCGGACGTCGCCTTACCCTTATGGGCCATAGCATAGGCCGAGAAGGTGGAGCAAGGCCTTCCACCATGTGACGCCGACTGCAACGAAAACCAACGAGATAGTTAGAAATAATATCTAACTTAGTGCTATATATCTAAATAAAAAAGGTGGCGTACCCATGCTTCGGCATATTGGCCCAGGCTCCGGCTGCCTTGGTGGTGGGAGGGGCCTTGCATCATCAAACGCCGTTCCCGGCTAGCTGTGTGCGCCTCGTCCCACTCAGCCGAACACCACCTATCCACCATCTGCTCCCAGCACAGAGGATGTGCGGCGCACCAATGTGGAATCATCTGCAAAGTAAACACGTAAAGTGCATATCAGAAGATAAAATAAAATTCATGTATCGAGTACTGGTACCAAACATGCATGACTTTACCTGCAGGTACTGCTCCCTGGTCAACGACATGGTTCGGGCTTGAGTTTTGGTCACCTTCTCCCCAAGGACGGAGCCGTGGTAGGTGATGATGGCCTGGATGCGGGCCTCATAGTGCATGTCCACGACGAGCTTCTTACAGCTCGTGGTGGCCACCACATCCGCCCTAGCCTCGTATCCAGCATCGCATCTGAAGAAATCCTGCATACAAAAACGATGTATCCATACATTATTTCAAGAATTTGCAACGAATGCGACATATTTTACATTATACTAAGACTTACCCACAGCTCTTGCTTCACCCGCTCCGCCTTGTTATTGAATTCCCTGCCGTCCCGGTCTACTGCATCGGGGGCGACGGCGTAGTGGTCAAAGGTGAAGGCTGGGCCCGTCACTCCGGCGTACTCCACAAGTCCAGGGAAGTGTTCCCTGCACAGCAGGCCGAGGATGCCATTGGGGGGGTGACGATGACCCCCAGCATAATCCAAAACCGTCCAAGACCTGTCCAAGTGATAAATAAAAAGTATTAGTTTATATTATGATTTTGAACACATAATATGAACAAGAATGAAGAACATAAAGTTACATACCTCTCCCCTTCCGGCCGAATCAGCGGCCGTCTGTCCCGAAGTATGGGACGCTGAGGGAGACTCGCGGGGCCTCGCAGGTAGATGCTCCTCGAACTAGAGCCGCCTGAACCTGAGGCGTCCTGCTGCTGGTCGTCGTCGTCCTGCTGCTGGCCGTCGTCGTCCTGAGGCGCCGCCTGCTGCTGCGCTGCCTGCTCTGCCTCGTCCTGTTGCGCTGCCTGCTGTGCATCGTCCGCCGTCCTACTCCTCCTCCCCCTCCTCCTCCTCAGGAAACCGCCCACCATATTTGTCCAACAACCTGCAATTAAGAGTAAACAAATAAGCACATATAAAAAGATGTATTTAAAAACAGGTGCGAAATAAAAGTCATATAGCATTACATCGATTAAAAATAATCTTCATATGTGTCGGGGTTAGCCGGATCATAACTCTCATCATCACTATCAAGCATTTCAATCTCCACACCATCGGAAGAAGCAAGTTCGTCAGTAATGTCATTGCCTTCAAGGATTACTAAGTCATTATCATTTTGCACCTCATCCTCCTCCTCATCAACAACCATTTCAATATCTACGTCCATTCCGATAGCTTCGGTTAAGTCTATCTCAAATCGCCCTTCTAGCCCATCTTCTTGGAAGAACTCTCCATCATATGTGTCCGGGTCTAAGTTGTAATCTTCATCGTTAGGAACAGGTAACCTCCCGTGCGGCGATACCTTATACACAACATCCCAACCCTTAAGATGTTCTTTCGTTTGACACGCATATGGGAGATAATACACTTGTGTGGCCTGTTGGGCAACGATATAGACATCGTCTCCTGCTAAGGTGGAATCCTGTCGAATTTCGACTATCCCAAGATTAGAATGTGTCCGTCTCCATGTGTGGAAGTCATGACTCTTCATCCCTAAGACTCGCAGAGTAGATAAGTTCACCCCCCTACTAAGGTTAGCTGCATACCCATCAGGGAACATTAACATCTTGATCCACTGTAGTACTTCCTTCCTCTGGGCCCTGCTCAGGACGAAATTGGCCTTAGGCCTTCTCCATGTCTTACCACCACTAGGCGGCTTCATCTCTTGGTTTGGTCTATCACATAACTCTGCCAGATCCACTCTTGCCTTTACGTTATCCTTTGACTTATTAGGAATCTCCATAATTGTCGCCCAAAGTGCCTCGGCGACATTCTTTTCAGTGTGCATCACGTCAATGTTGTGTGGAAGGAGCAGGTCATCATAATAGGGGAGCCGAGTCAAGCCCGACTTATGTGTCCACATATGTTGCTCACCATATCCCACAAAACCACCTTCTGGGTTGTCCACGAGACCATCTATCTGTTCGCGAACTTCGGCACCAGTCATCATTGCAGGTGGGTGGTCTGTCACCACGACACCTTTCGTAAAGTTCTTGATGTCTTGTCGGAATGCATGGTCAGGAGGGAGAAATTGTCGATGTTTATCGAATGACGAATATTTGCCACCCTTCTTCAACCAAATGAACCTAAGAGCTTCCTTGCAAACTGGGCATGGGAACTTACCGTGAACACACCAGGCGCAAAATAGCCCATACGCCGGAAAGTCATGCATGGAGTACTGGTACCAAACATGCATTTTGAAGTTTGTCTTCGTAGCTCGGTCGTACGTCCATACCCCTTCCTCCCAAGCACGGACCAATTCATCAATCAAAGGCTCCATGTACACGCCCATTTTATTCCCCGGGTGTCCAGGAATTATCAACGACACGAATATGTTCTGTCTTTGAAAGCATACGCCGGGGGGAGATTGATGGGGATAACGAACACGGGCCAACATGTGTATGGGGCAGCGGTCATTCCATAGGGATTGAACCCATCTGTGGCCAGCGCAACACGAACATGTCGAGCCTCTTTGGCTTTCTCATGGTGAATGGCATCAAAGTGGGTCCATGCTTCACCATCGGATGCGTGAACCATCTTGTCAGGATTGTATCGTTTGCCTTTTTTGTGCCATGTCATCTGTTTCGCGGATTCCTCTGTCATGTATAGACGCTGGATCCTCGGTATGAACGGAAGGTGGCGTAGGATTGTCACGGGGATGTCGAGCTGCTTCTTCTGTCCATCACCAGAGTCTACCTCCATGAACCTAGACGATTTACACTTCGGACAGTACTTTGCCTCAGTGTGTTCTTTCCTAAATAGGACGCAGCCCTTCGGACAAGCATGTATCTGCTCATACGTCATCTTGAGTGCACGAAGGAGTTTCTGTGCCTCGTACATGCTCTTTGGCAGAACGTGATCCTCCGGAAGCAGGCTGCCAATAACTGTCAACAAACCATCGAAGGCGTCTCGACTCATGCTATACTGCGACTTCAACGCCATTATACGCCCAATGGCATCCAGTTGAGAAACCTTTGTCTTGCCGTGAAGGGGTTTCTGTGCCGCGTCAAACATGTCGTAGAATGCCTTTGCGGTCGCCTCTGGCTCGTCCTCCGTACGTCCTTCGGCGAATTGTGCCTCGTGATAGTCGTTCAACATGTCTGCTACCCCGGCATCAGCATCGTAATCCTCGACGCGTTGTCTCACCACCTCCTCTCTCGTGCGATGCGCTTCACCATGGAAGATCCACCGAGTATAGTCCGGCGTAAATCCATTCTTCCAAATATGTTCTACCATGGCCTTCTTTGGTTTTCTTTTCCGGTTGTCACATTTGCTGCACGGACAAGGGACTAGGCTAGCTCCTTTAGCAGCTTCGCCATATGCCCGTTCCACAAAAGCATCGGTCTTCCTAATCCATTCTGGGGTGACATCATTACGTCGAACGCGGCCCGTGTACATCCACTCACGGTCCTCCATCCTCTAACATATATAACCGAGTATAGTTTAATATAGACATGTAATGCATGTACACTACGTTCCTACCTTCTAATAGGTGAGGATAGGTCCTAATCCCACCCGCGGTTGCGTAGATGGAGTTAGTTTCCATGCTCTACTCCGATCCGAGATAGAATTTCGGCAGCACCTCCCCGCTGTTCTCCGGATACACGTCCTGGCAGGGAGAGTGTACTGTCCGGAGAACAACAGGGAGGTGACGCCGAAACTCTTTCTCGGACCGGAGTAGAGCATGGAAACTAACACCATCTACGCAACCGCGGGCTGTCCAAAAAACGTGGACAATTCGAAACTGATACATTTGTAGATATGCAAAGATCTGCATATCTACACCGTATCACTTTCGAACGGGAGACGCCTAACTGGGTTACGTGATCTACGACCATGATGCGGAAATAGAGGTTATACCTAGGGTGGCGGTGGAGTCAGGCTAGTGGGGCTGTGGCGGGTCGGTGCAGTGGCGACGCGACGCGGTGCAGGCAGACCCGCAGCGGCTAGGAAGACAAGTATCTTCTCTGTAAAAAAGAAACACAAGTCTATTAATACAAAAAAAATCGACAGCACCTCCCCTGTACGTTGAGGTTTTTAAAACCTGCAAATAACACTAACAGCACGATGGCTGACATGCACACAGTAACAAAAAAATCACCTAAAGTATACACTGCAAAGGTAATAGAGCAATCTAATTAGTGCTGAGAACAAGTGAGCACAAGAATTAAATCCTAATTTAAGGGTGTGTATTAGGATTATCTAATACACATGATTCTAACCTCGGTCTGCGCAGGGTTTTGAGAGCATTTAGGATTATCTAAAGCACATTCAGAGTCATCGTTGCCGAGCTCAACACAAGGTAAAAGCAGCTCCGACTTTGCCAGACGGGCCGCACACGGCCAAAAGAGCTATCGTTCCCGGGCCTCAACACACCCAGACTCGAGGCAGCTCCAATTTTTCGCCAGCGATCTTGATCCAACACCCAATTTTTCATGTGTGAAGTATATTCACCTTAGTATGTTATGGTGATTGTCATGTATGAAGCATCATGACCATAGATATGCATCTTATGTTAAAAAGGAACTCTAAGTATAGCACATAACACCGCCATCATCATTGAACATAAACAAGAACATAATAACCACTGTTGACTAAAAACATATATGATTGGTTGCATGTAATGGAAGCACTGTAATCAATCTCACTAAGTTCTATAGATACAACTAGAGAAATCATCACCACCACCTTTAACCTTGACCATGATTTCACCTTTGGGAGACTCAACAATTAGACAACAAATTAGACAACAGTGTTTACCTTGGAGGCGGGCGAACGGAGGCGGTAGGGCGCGGCGGTGGGGCGCGGGCGGCCGGGCGCGGGCGGCCGGGCGCGGCCGGCGTTGAGGGCGGCGGCGCGGCCGGCGTTGAGGGCGAGCGCGCGCGGGCGGCGAGCGCGCGAGGGCAGGCGACGGCGGTGAGAGGCGCGGGAAGACGGCGGCGGTGAGAGGCGCGGGAAGACGGCGGCGCGCGAGGGCAGGCGACGGCGGCGAGCGCGCGTGGGAAGACGGCGGCGGTGAGAGGCGCGGGAAGAAATTAAGAAGAAGCAAAGCATGCAGAAGGAAGAAGAAAGCCGGCCGCGCGGCCGGTTAAAGTTTGTTTCTTTGCCGAGTGCCCGTGATCCGGCACTCGGCAAAGATTTTTTTAAAATATTAAAATATTCTTTGCCGAGTGCCAGATCAGCGGCACTCGGCAAAGAGTTCTTTGCCGAGTGTCCCCCGTTGCGGCACTCGGCAAAGGTTCTTTACTACCTCTTTGCCGAGTGTCACACATCTAGCACTCGGCAAAGAAGTCTTTGCCGAGTGTCATCCCTAGACACTCGGCAAAGTGCATTTGTATTTTTTTTATTTTGTCTCCCAAACTTTTTGTGGTATGTTCCTACACTATGTAGATCTACATGTATCATTTGTGGACAATTTTAACAGAGTTTGAAATAGCTAGTAGATTTAGTTTGTTTATTTGAATTTCTTCGGAAAATTCAAATTTGAACTGCAGGTCACTCGAAACTTGGAAAACCGTGCATGAAAAAAATGATATTCATGTTACTTAGCATAAGTTACGACCGATTCCATGAGCGGACCGAAAACTTCGAGCAACATGCTCACTAAACATGGCCGTGAATTTGCCATCCACATGTTTAAAAATTGTATAAAACACAAACAAAGTCAGAAAATCATGAAACTTGTCCACGTGTCATGATATCATATGTACAGGTTGTGATAAAAAATTGAGAATGTTTGGACAAAGTTGTGAGACACTATGTGTAGAAACTTAAGAGAACTACACATGAAATCATAGAGTTTCAATGTGGATCTCTTAGGTTTGTACACATAGCGCGTCATAGTTTTCTCGAAATTTTTTCAATTTTTTATCGCAGCCTGTACATATGATATCATGACACGTGGACAAGTTTCAAGATTTTCTGACTTTGTTTGTGTTTTATACAAGTTTTAAACATGTTGATGACAAGTTCACGACCATGTTTAGTGAGCATGTTGCTCGAAGTTTTTGGTCCGCTCCTGGAATCGGTCATAACTTATGCTAAGTAACATGAATATCATTTTTTCATGCACGGTTTTCCAAGTTTCGAGTGACCTGCAGTTCAAATCTAAATTTTCCGAAGAAATTCAAATAAACGAACTAAATCTACTAACGATTGAAACTCTGTTAAAATTGTCCACAAATGATACATGTAGTTCTACATAGTGTAGGAACATACCACAAAAAGTTTGGGAGACAAAATAAAAGAAATAAAAATATACTTTGCCGAGTGTCTAGGGATGGCACTCGGCAAAGAGTTCTTTGCCGAGCGTCAACTGGGCGACACTCGGCAAAGAAGACTCTTTGCCGAGTGCCAACCGTTGGCGCTCGGCAAAGACTGACGGCCGTCAGCTTTGGGACGGCCGCTGACGGCCCTTTGCCGAGAGCCCCGTTTGCCGAGTGTTTGACACTCGGCAAACATGGATTTGCCGAGTGTGGACCTGTACCGAGTGTCCTACTCTCGGTAAAGACGCTCGTTACCGAGAGCCAAGCTTTGCCGAGTGCGGCTCTCGGCAAAGCCGTCTTTGCCGAGTGCCCGAGAAAAGGCACTCGGCAAAGCGGCCGGCACTCGGCAAAGGCTCGGATTCCGGTAGTGCTGGTTTAATTGTTTTTAGATATCTATCGGGGACCCGCAAGTAAAATATCCAAACCTGACCCGATTTAATCATGGGGCAGGTACGAGTGATAACCGCGGTTCAAATACTGTACCTGAACCCGACGGGTCGAATATTCGACGGATATCTAAACCCGCGGGTAAAATTGTAATCCCTATCTGTCGATCACATGTGTTATATTTCTATACTTGCGGGATAGTGTGGTATATACTCTTTCTGCCCCAATTTATAATTTGTTTGACTTTTTTATACCAAGTTCGACCGGCTCATCTTATTCAATGTTTTTACAAAACATGATAAATTCAAAGCCATACTTAAAGTATATTATATGATGAACGATATCACCGCAAAAACTAAAAATAATTATGATTTTTTTTGAATTGGACGAGCTATTCAAACTTGGGATTAAAAAGTCAAACAAATTATAAATTGGAACAGAGGGAGTACTTCCCACATTGACCATTAATTACTATGAACTGCAATTTGATATTTGTGCCATTTTTTGGAACAATTGATGTTACATACAACTTCTGAAAATACAACCATTTACGTGATCCTTAAAAAATAGAGACGACACGTACAAATCAATTTACCATACGTCGTTTAAATGCACTAGAGATAATAGTTAGTTAGCTAGTTAAAAAATTTCTAGTGAAATTAGTTAGCTAACTATTAGCTAATCTATTTGAATATCTTCAACTAATTTTAACAACTAAGTATCAACTCTAATGCCTTCAAACAATGCCTTAGTAACTTGAACCCTACCACACCCGAATTAAGGGCAAACCCGAGCGCGTCGTAAAGGTGTGCTAAGATCAAGTCTCACACATAAGATGATTCATGGTATAGAAATCAATGTTACATCTTTATTATATAATAGGAATTATGTACAAAATAGCTAAATAAATACATCATATGATGAAAACAATCCTCTGCAACCATAGTTGATTGGGAGACAACAACATAGACCTCTCCGAACTCATCGTAGCATCCTTCATTCTTCTCATCCCGCGGTACCTATTCCTAACCTGGTGTGATTATAGCAACAGTGAGCTCACATACGTTCATCGCTCAGCAAGTGTAGGGACTAATGTGTATGAGCTCATTTACGATGGGGCTCATGTGTAGTGTAAGGTTTACCAAGAAAAATGGTTGAGGTTAAGCATTACTTTTAGTGTTGATCAAAATTTTATTAGCAATTACTAAGTATAAGTGTACACCAACACAATTTAAATAATTGATCACAATTAATAATAAATCCCACAATGCAATGCAAATGACAAATTAAGTCTAATTCCATAAATTAATCATGCAAGTGCCCTAAGTCGCTAATGACCGTGAGCACGACTGATATACCAATTTTCACTCTGTAGAGGTTGCACATCTTTACCCACAAGTCATGATACCCATCTGCCACGGGGTCATGAATCTGATACACCTCTACCGAGGAGGTGAGGCACAGTAGCACTAGGCCTTTCCAATGTTCCACTAGTTTGAGAAAATCTGCTATAGTTTCAGGAAGAAGGAAGCATAGGAATCCCTCGTTCAAACAGCCATCACAGCATGATCGACCCGAGAACCTCCCTATACTCTACAGCGACGCCTCCCCACTTGCCCCTTTTGGGGTAAGGTAATCTCTCCCTGGCTTTTCTAATTAATTGGCCAAAGGTGTCCCATTCCACCCTTGTAGTAGCTAGGACTAGGCAAAATACCGTTACCCATTACACAAAATCGATCTACCCGAACTTGAATTACACGATCACTAATTCGGATAGCAAGTCTAAGAACCTGATTTAAGTTTGGGTAGTTCAGGTTATGAGTCTAGGTACCCGATTAACCCGAATTACCCAAACCATTGTATTATTGTACTGTGATTATAAATTTATTATGTATTAATATATGGACAATGAACTTCAACCAATATGTATGAGACTTATGAGTAGTGTGGTGTGTTTGTTGATTTTTTTATTTTGTTACATTTAATATTTTTTTTAGTTTCATTGTCTTTACTACTTGATACTACAATCGGGTAATTCCGGAAAACCCAAACCTAAATTTTCGGGTACCCGAAATTTCAGGTAGAGGTAAGAACGGGTAAATTTTGGATCCTGATTCTCATTACCCAAATTTTCAATTACCTGAATTACCCAACCCGAAAAAAATCGGGTAACCCGAACATCGAGGCCTAGTAGTAGCACTGTTTTCTCAGGTTAAGCTCCATGTTCCGATTAACAAAAGCATAATATCTGGTTTACTTGCACATAAATAAAGTAAGGATCCTATCATCGACAGGTATACCTTTTGATCTATAGACTTACCTCCCGCATCGAGGTCAAAGAGTCCATTGGTTCCCATCGACGTTGTTGGGGGTCTACTTCGTCGCCGAATATCCTTTGAGAAGAAACACCTTCGAAAGATCAACACAGAAGCAAGCATAGCTCAAAGGTACACGCCGAAGCTACCTTCCAGGGAGCTTCGACATAGCGATATGCCTTGATACGAAGTGTTGCACCGACTTAGAGATGAAAAGACCAATCGACCCATGGTAATTTTGTCATGATTGTAACTAGTTGTAGAGACATAAATGTAATTTTAACCGGGCTGCGTCCCGTGCCTATAAATAGGTGAACAGTACCCCTACACTGTCCACGCTGACTTGTATTCTTTCGTGCGTCACACTCGTATCTTTGTCTTCTGTCAAACCAAAGGTACAAATGTAATTCAATATTGCTCTTATTTATTCATGACTATATAAAAAGAACACATAAATGATGTTATATGATTATTCATGTTATTTCTCATGTTTCATATGCTTCTTCTTTCATCAATGTAAACTGTGATGATGAAGGTACGTCCTTCATGACCTTCGTCCGAAGATCGTTATATCCTGAGGAAAATAATGCTTCGAAGGACAAAGGCCATTAAACATTAACTTCTTTCTGTGTTGCCTTGTTCTTAATTCATAGCATTTGAGAACAAGTCCTCAACATTGGTGCCCACCTCCAGTGAACTCACTTCCACTTTTGAGTTGATGGCTTCGTTTAGCAACCAAGTTGTAGCACCTTCGGCTACGAAGCTAGTGCTCCCGATAATAGGCGGTTCAAACTCAGAGCTAGCCAGCAAGAAGCAGAAGAAAGAAGCGCAGAGAAGGGTGCAACATGTTGGGGTGCAGGGACCCTTCATCAAGTCCAAATGGTCCCATATTCCTATCACCTTCTCCTAGGAGGAAGCTTCAGGAGAATGACAGCTAGGGTCCTTCATTCTCAAATAGGCAGGAATGTGCTGACCTATGTTGATGATATCATAGTCAAAAGCATGAAGCAAGAAAATCACATTGCTGATTTGCAAGAGACATTTGCCAATTTCAGGCAAGCTAGCCTGAAGTTAAATCCAGAAAAGTGTGTTTTTGGGGTGAAAAAGGGCATGTTCCTTGGCTGTCTAGTATCAACAAAGGGAATTGAAGCCAACCCAAGCAAGATTGAAGCTATCCTTCGGATGGAGCCACCAAGCACAAAGAAAGGGGCTCAACAGCTGGCAGGTAGATTAGCATCATTAAACAGATTCATATCTAGATCAGCAGAAAGAAATCTGTCATTCTTTGAAATACTGAAGTCAGGCGAAGTTTTTCAATTGGGCCCGGCTCAGCAAAAAGCCTTCGAAGAGTTGAAGCAATACTTGATTGATTTAACATCACTAACTCCACCTTCGCCAGGGGCTCCATTGCTTTTATATGTGGCAGCTTCGCACTCTACAGTTAGTGCAGCACTTGTGCAGGAGAAGTTAGATGGTCAAGTCAAAAAGCAGTCTCTAGTATACTTCGTCTCCGAAGTTTTATGTTCATGAAAGAAAAATTACACAGAGCTGGAAAAGGTGTTGTATGCTGTGCTAATGGCTTCCAGGAAGCTTCGACATTATTTTCAAGCATATCACATAATTGTTCCTTCGTCACAGTCTCTGAAGGACATAATGAGGAACAGAGAAGCTACTGGAAGGATTGGAAAATAGGCTGCGAAGCTTAACGAATTCACTATTGACTATGTGCATAGATCCTCAATTCAGTCCTAGGCGTTAGCAGACTTCATCGCTGATTGGACGCTAGGGGCTCAGGAAGAAGAAATAAACAAAGACTCCGAAGCTTGGGCAGTGTTCTGTGATGGTTCTTGGGGAACCTTTGGTGCAAGAGCGGCTGCTGTTCTAGTAGCACCTTCGAAGGTCAAAACATGTTATGCAGCCAGGCTTGACTTTAGTTGTACAAATAATATTGCTGAATATGAAGCACTTCTGTTGGGGCTTCGAAAGTTAAGGGCAATGGGAATAAGAAGGGCCATCCTGAAAACTGATTCTCAAGTCATTTCTGGCCATGTAGACAAAAGTAGCAAGGCAAGAGACCCGAAGCTTGAAAAATATCTGGATACAGTTTGAAGGTTGGAGGCTTCTTTTGAAGGTTTTTCTGTCAAGAATATTCCAAGAGGTGAAAGTGAGCATGCAGATCTGGTAGCCAAATCAGGGGCTCAGGGGCTCCCTCTACCTTCGAAAGTATTTTTTGAAACAATAAAAGCACCTTCGGTTGAACTCATGGAAAGAGTAGTGCTTGCAATTTCCCCAGTACATAGTTAAGATTGAAGGACTGAAATTATATCTTTCCTCCAAGGCAATTGTCTTCCAGATGACAAAGCTTATAATAAGAGAATGGAAGCAAGGACAAGACCATATGTGATAATAGAAGGGGAATTGTACAAACATGGAGTCTGTTCTCCTCTCCTCAAGTGTTTATCCAGAGCTGAAGGTATTGAATTAATGAAAGAGATACATGTAGGTTTGTGTGGATCTCATATTGGGTCTAGGCCCTTGCTGGGAAAAGTGTTTAGACAAGGATTCTATTAGCCGAAGGCAGCTTCGGATGCAGCAGAGCTAGTTCAAAAATATGAAAATTGTCAAAAGTGTGCAAGAGACCATAAATAACCTTCATCTCTCACCCAGCTAATACAGCCCACTTGGCCATTGCAAAGATAAGGCCTGGTTTTGTTAGGCCCACTTCCACCAGCACAAGGTAATTTGAAATACGTTGTGGTGGCTGTAGAATATTTTTCTAAGTGGATTGAAGCAAAGCCTTTGGCTACAATAACTTCGGCTACAGTCCAGAAGTTCTTCTGGAAAAATATTATTTGTCGCTTCGGCGTGTCGAAGGCTATAATTGTGGACAATGGAAAACAGTTTGATGCCGAAACGTTCAAGGATTTCTGTGACCAAATTGGCACGAAGATTCATTTTGCATCAGTTAGGCATCCGGAGTCAAACGGGCTGGTGGAAAGAGCAAATGGCATTATTATGACGGGAATAATGAAGCTAATTTTCAATCAGCCCAGAGGAAAATGGCCAGATGAGTTGATTAAAATGGTGTAGAGCCACAATACAACCATATCAAGATCAACAGGATTCACACCCTTCAAACTATTATTTGGTGGCGAAGCTATAACTCCAGAAGAAGCTAAAGCAGGGTCAATAAGAACAGTAGCTTCGGCAGAAGACGAAGCTGATTATCACGTTGCAAAAGATACTATAGAAGGGACTAGACTTCAGGCTGTGGAGAACATCAATAAATATCAAGCCGAGACAATAAAATGCCGCGACAGAAAAGTTCGGTTGAAAAATATTAAGCCAGGGCATTTGGTGCTTCGCAGAGTGGCCAATCCGGACACAGTAGGCAAATTACAAGTGAAGTGGGAAGGACCTTTTCTCGTGGTGTCTTCGTCGAGGCCCGGTTCTTACAGATTGAAGGACATGGACGGCAACGACATTCCTAGATCTTGGAATGCGGATGAGCTTCGGTGATATTATGTGTAATTTGATGTAATCTTTTTTCATTTTTTTTCTATGGCACCCTTTTCCTTTCCAAAGGGGGAGAAAGGTTTTTAATGGGGCCATTACTTGTAATTTTTTCCTTCTTATTTAGCTCCACGAGAGCCAAATCCCCCAAAAGAATGTAAAATGTAAAATCTGAGCATGCACCATCGAGTGCAGAAAAAGGAAAAAAGCAGGGAGAAGTTCAAAAGTCGTCCCCAAGGGGATGCAGAGCACGACGAAGCTACAAAAAGTCGTTCCTAAGGGAGCACAGCGTAAGTTTTCTGCTCAAAAGTCGTTCCTAAGGGAATGCAGAGCCAAATACCGTCGAAATAGAAGGTGAAGAAGTTCAAAAGTCATTCCTAAGGGGATGCAGAACTTATACCACCGAAATAGAAGGCGAAGAAGTTCAAAAGACGTTCCTAAGGGGATGCGGAACTTAAACCGCAAAATAAACGGTAAAGAGACTCTAAAGTTATTCCCAAGGGGATGCAGAGCTTAAGACTGAAAAGATGTTTCTAAGGAGATGCGGAGTCCGGATGTGGCTTCGTATGCGTGTGTTTGGACATTCATTTGCACATTACATCACATCATTCATTTCATTCATACACATTCATTTAGGCATTCGTAGGATCATCATCATCATAACATAGAGTATAAACAGATGCTTCGGCTTTGACGACAAGACTTCGATGAGTATAAAGAAGCAAAGATATGCTTCATGGTGAACAAAAAGAAGGGAAGGTGTTTTTCGCCTTCGGCTCAAAAGATACAAGTTTCGTCCACATCAAAGCAATTCACACGGATGAAAAAGGTAAAAATATGTTACAAGGTATGGACAAATTTACAGAGTAGTGTTTTCATTCCTAAATTACAATATCTTTTACAAAGATAATTCAAATTTCTCTAGAGCTTTTTTGTAGCAGCTTCATCAGTATCCGTCAAGCTTCGGATCATTGACCTTTAGCTTCGTCATCCTGTACACAACAAAGCAGTACAAGGTAAAAAAAAAAGAAATCTCAGGAGAAGGTAAGCAACAACTACAAAGTTTAAATACCGGCTTAAGATGTCTTCGAGCTTCGTCACCAGCTAAGTCTCGCCCACCCTTCGTCCAAATTTGTGTTATAAATCTATTTCCGATGCTTCGGGCCAGGCTGGGGATGTCAGCCAAGTCTGCTGGTGGTAGGCTGAAGTTTGGCATGTTTATGATCTTCCCGTGCGCGCAACCAGTCTTCATGAAAACTACAGTTGTGCCGTGAGAAGCTAGCAGGGCACATAAGTCACCATGCCCAGCTATAACTTCGTCAAGCGCCTCAACTTCGCTCTCAATATGTTCGAAGGTGCTTGGCAGGTCTTCAGCTGAAGGTTCAAATTTTTCAGAACTAGCACCAACTGAGTTGAAAACCTGCTTCAGCCGTTGCACGCACCGGTTACCAAAGTTTAAGCATTTATCCTAAAGCTCTTTCAAGGATTTTTGCAAATTCGAACTTTTTTCAACTTCGGTTGCAAGCTTCATATCAAAATTCTTCTTTTCTTGCTCGAAGCTTTCTGACTTTAGGAGAAGTTCACTGTTTAATCTGGCAATTTCAGCTTGGGCTTCTGCCAATGAACCCTGCATTGTTTGAAGAACAAATTTTTTTCTTTTCAAGAGCAGCTTCATAATCTTTGATTTTATTTTCCAAGCCTCCAATTATAACCTCATTTTTCTTATCTTCAAGGTCCTGTTGCATTCCCAAGGCTTTACTTAGTAGCATACTCTATGCGAAATAACCTTCATCAGAAATCACCTTCATCGCAAAACAATAAAAATTTGAGAGAAAAATTTTACCTTGAAATTAGCATAGAATAAGCTGCCGACGATATGTTGTCGTCGGTAGCTGCTGATGTCAGCTTCGAGATTCGGAAAACCAACACTCTTCGACAGAGTGCTGATAATCTTTGCTCTAGTTCGATCTCGAATACATCCTAAGGCTTCTTCGTTAATTCGGCCGAAGAACATGGCTCCTGGCTGGTAGCCACAGGATATAGCATACTCCTGTAGCTCCTCTTTTTCGGCCTGGGATAATTCTTGACCAATTAAATTTTGAAAGCAGAAGCCTTGATCTTCCGAAGTATCTTCGGCAATTTCTTTTCCTTTTCCAGGCACTGTGGCCATGGCTTTTTCTGTGACTGCAGCAGTCTCTTCTGCAGCCAGGACTCCCTCTGTAGCCACGGCAGCCTCCTCCGCGGCCAAATCCAAGAGCACTTTATCGATATCAGATAATCTACTTTCTAGGTTGGTAGCTTCGGCAGTCACAGCTTTAGTAGGAGCAGCAACTTCGGCAGCTGGTGTTATTTTTGACACTGAGGGCGGCGGTGGCGTTTCTTCAATAGCTTGCATAGCAGTAACAATCCTTCGCCTTTTTTGCCCAACCGCCTTCTTCGCTGCCAAAGGCTCGTCCTTCTTCTGTAAAAGCTTCGTCGGTTGCGGCCCCAGTGGACTTAGTAGCTTGATAGGTAGGGATTCGGTCATTACCTTTAAAATTTCTTCTACTTCAGCAGCAGAAGGTGTCGAAGGAGCTCCCTCTTCTATCTCAGCCACCTTCGGCTCTGGAGTTGCAGTTTTTCTTTCCTTCGAAGTAGCCACCTTTGGCTCAAGAATGGATTTTCTCTTTATCAGAGCTTTTTCGTCCTCCTTAACCATCCTAGCAGCTTGTCTGCTTATAACACTGACAACTCTCTTTCTCTTTGGTCCTTCGGCACCCTTGCTCAGTCGTTCATAGTCAGGGTATTCAAAGTTTAAAGCATCCATTACCCGATTCAACCTTCATTTTGTTCGGGTGCCGAAGGCCGCAGTCATCAGTTGATCTTCTTTTTTCGTATAATTGCCCAGAATTTCGTTGCACATAGTCTCAATCATTTCTAGCCATTCCTGGCAGGGCTCTTTGAATTGTTTCTCAAACTTGAAGCGATAGGGCAGTCGAACAAGTTCACCCTTCTTCTTTGTTCCTTTTAGCTTCGGCATACTCCATTCACTCAATGTTGGAGATACCCTGTTCACCAGTATTCTTGCACTAGATCCCTAGTGCTGACATGTTCAGCCACCACTCTAAATTCTGCTATAGCTAGCTGGCATGGTAACCCTGGTTTCATGTTACACAAGGGTCTGGTCATCCCGAAACTTAGGCTCCGTGGGCTCATGACCAACGTCTTCAGCTTCTCCCTCTTCTTCTCGTCAGCATTGATATAAAACCACTAACTTTTCTAGCCAGTTGGCCATTTGGTCCGATAGCTCAGGACCGAGGCCTTCGTATCCTTGCGATACGCGAAGTTATAACAGCCAAAATTTTTGTGGAGTCCGTCCTCTCTAGCCTTCGTCTGGTAATGCAGCTCATGCACTCAGCAAAAAGCTTCAGCATTTGGGTCCATCCCCTGGCTTCGAAGGGCCTAGATGAAAATACTGAGCCTAACGATGGCGTTAGTGGTCAGCTAATGAAGATAGATTTCATAATTATCCAGAACTTCTCCAATCATTTCGTTCAGCGGAAACCGCAATCCTGCTCTGAAAAAGCTTTTGAAAACTACTACTTCGTCATCCTTCGGTGTTGGAGTAATTTCTTCCCTGGCAAAGCGAATAAGCTTCTTCTTGGCTCCTCCGAAGTAGCCCAGCTTCATCACCATGGGCATATCAGCTTCATACACAATAGATTTTTAAAATCCAAGTGGCTGGGTTTTAACGGGATCAGAATACTATAATCCTCTTCTTCTTCATCATCAGTGATTTTTTCCTCAACATCTTGTTCAGTTTCGGCAGCAGGTGCACCTTCTTCAATGGCTACCTTTCAAGGAGCTTCGGCATAGCGATATGCCTTGATACGAAGGGTTGCACCGACTTAGAGATGAAAAGATCAATCGACCCATGGTAATTTGTGTCATGATTGTAACTAGTTGTAGAGGACATAAATGTAATTTTAAATAGGTTGTGTCCCGTGCCTATAAATAGGTGAACAGTACCCCTACACTGTTCACGCTGACTTGTATTCGCTCGTGCGTGACACTCGTATCTTTGTCTTCTGTCAAACAAAAGGTACAAATGTAATTCAATATTGCTCTATTCATGACTATATAAAAAGAACACATAAATGATGTTATATGATTATTCATGTTATTTCTCATGTTTCATATGCTTCTTCTTTCATCAATGTAAACTGTGATGATGAATGTACGTCCTTCATGACCTTCGTCCGAAGATTGTTATATCCTGAGGGAAATAATGCTTCGAAGGACGAAGGCCATTAAACATTAACTTCTTTCTGTGTTGCCTTGTTCTTAATTCATAGCATTTAAGAACAAGTCCCCAACAGACGTCTTGATGGGCTTTACGTCCTTCATGCCAAACTTCTTGAGAAGATCTTGCATGTACTTCGTTTGGGAGATGAAAATGTAGTCTTTGAGCTGTTTCACTTGGAATCCTAGGAAGTAGGTCAGCTAGCCCATCATAGACATCTCGAACTTCTGTTGCATCACCCCGCTAAACTCCTTACAAGACTTCTGATTAGTAGAACCAAATATTATATCATCGACATATATTTGGCATACAAACAAATCACCATTGCAAATCTTTGTGAAAAGAGTAGATTAGCTTTCCTGACCTTGAAAGCATTAGAAATAAGGAAATCTCTAAGGCATTCATACCTAGCTCTTGAGGCTTGCTTAAGTCCATAGAGCGACTTACAGAGCTTATACACATGGTTAGGATACTTGTCATCCTCGAAGCCAGAGGGTTGCTCCACGTACACCTCCTCCTTGATTGGCTCATTGAGGAAGGTGCTCTTTACGTCCCTTTGATAAAACTTAAAGGAATGGTGAGCAGCATAGGCTAATAAAATTCGAATAGATTCAAGCCAAGCTACTGGAGCAAAAGTCTCCTCAAAATCCAAACCTGCGACTTGGGCGTAACCTTTTGCCACAAGTCTCGCCTTGTTCCTTGTCACCACCTCGTACTCATCTTATTTGTTGTGGAATGCCCACTTGGTTCCCACAACATTTTTCTTTGGATATGACACTAGGCTCCAGACTTCATTTCTCTTGAAGTTGTTGAGCCCTTCCTACATGGCCATCACCTAGTCTAGATCCTACATGGCTTCTTCTACCCTAAAAGGCTCAATAGAAGAAACAAAGGAGTAGTGTTCACAAAAATTAGCAATACGTGAATGCGTAGTAACTCCATTGCTAATGTCACCAAGGATTTGATCAAAAAAATTAGCAATATTGGTGCGGACTTGGGATGGAGATGCCTTTGGTACTCCTTCCTTCTCTTTGACTTCTTGTTCTTATGCTCCCCCTTAATCCCTACCATCGTCTTGAGTTACCAGTTCATCATCTTGAGTTGGGGGTTGCACCATTATCAAGGAAGAAGGTTGATATTGTACTTGTTGTTCCTATGGTCACACACCGCTTATCACCATAGTCCTCATTGCGGTCGTGTGAACCTCGTTTTCTTCTGTGTCATCAAGATCAACTTGCACTCTTGGAGAGCTATTAGTTTCATCAAATACAACATCACAAGTGGCTTCAACTAATCCATAGGATTTGTTGAAGACCCTATATGGCTTTGTATTTGAATCATAGCCAAGTAAAAACCCTTCAACGGCTTTGGGAGCAAACTTGGAATGCCTACCTTTCTTAACCAAAATGTAGCATTTGCTCCCAAATACATGAAAGTAAGAAACACTAGGTTTATTATAGGTTTATGCCAAATACATTTGCTCCCAAACACTGTCTTCTAGAGGAGGCGATGAAGATAGAGGCAGTTTATGCCATGCCAAACCGCATTCACAGCTTCTGACCAAAATCGCTCTCGCGCTTGTATTACCCTAGCATAGTTCTCACCATGTCGATGAGCATCATGTTCTTCCTCTCCACGAAGTCATTTAGCTGTGGAGTGTAGAGGGCAGAGAAATCATGCTTGATACCTTCCTCCTCAAGGTACTCTTCTACTTGAAGATTCTTGAATTTCGATCCGTTTTTTCTCATTATCTTCTTTACCTTTAGCTCAAACTCATTTTGAGACCGCCTTAAAAAGAGCCTGAGGGTTTCTTGGGTTTCAGATTTATTCTGCAAAAAGAATACCCAAGTGAAGCGAGAATATTCATCAACAATAACGAGACCATACTTACTTACCTCGATGCTAAGATAAGCAACAGGCCCGAAGAGCTCCATATCTAGCAACTCCAGTGATCTTGATGTCGTCGTTAGGTTCTTGCTTGGATGACTCATTCCACCTATTTCCCTGCTTGACACGCTGTACAAGGTCTGTCTTTCTCAAAACAGACATTAGTTAGTCCTAACACATGTTCTCCCTTTAGAAGCTTATGAAGGTTCTTCATACTAACATGTTCTAGACGACGATGCTAGAGCCAGCCCATGTTAGTCTTAGCAAGTAAACATGCATCTAGATCGGCATTCTCTTTAGTAAAATCAACTAAGTAAAGCTTGATGTCAGATACGCCTTTAAATGCTAATGAACCATCACTTCTTCTAAAGACAGTTACATCAACATTTGTAAACAAGCAATTATATCACATATGACATAACTACCTGACAAAAATCAAATTATAACCAAGTGATTCTACCAAAATGACATTAGAAATAGAGTGCTCGGTGGTAATCGCTATTTTACATATACCCTTTACCTTGCCTTGGTTCCCATCTCCAAAGATAATCATGTCATGGGAATCCTTATTTCTTTACACAGGAGGTGAATATCTGCTTCTCCCCTGTCATGTGGTTTGTGCATCCTCTATCAGCGGTCTAGCTTGAGCCCCTGGATGCATATACCTGCAAGGAATTTAGACTTGGGGTTTAGGTCCCCAACTTGTGTTGGGTCCTGTCAGGTTAGTTACATAAGATTTTTTAACCCAAATGCAAGACTTACCCTTCTTGCATTTTGGTACCACATTGGTAGCAACAATTCTATCATTTTTACACTTGTTGGGGGGCCTTCATTCTCCGAAGGTCCTAAAAAACATAATTTAACAATGTCTTCCAAGTATGGTTTATGGACAGGTATCTTCGGATTTATGATAAAAGCATACACGATGGGGAGCTTGATCGTGACGAAGGTGGCTGTCGCTCCGAAGCTGTGCGGAAGGGAGCTTCGGCTAGATCGCAGGAAAGGGAACCGACTTAAAAGGGAAAAGGTTGTTCAGTCCTCATAGATTTTTCTATAAGCCAATAGTAAATGTAAAGGGCATAATTGTAATTTCTCATAGGTTGTGTCCTGTGCCTATAAATAGATGAACAGTACCCCCGTACTGTTCACGTTGACTTGTACTCGCTCGTGCGTCACGCTTAGACTTTTGCCTTCTGTCTAGCCGAAGGTATAAATGTAATTCAATATTGTTCACATTCATTCATAATGATATGATGAAAGAATATTAATGACGCCATATGATCATTTATGTTATTCCTCATGTTTCATATGTTTCTTCTTTCATTAGTATATACTGTGATGATGAAGGTACGTCCTTCATGACCTTCGTCTGAAGATCATTATATCCTGAGGGAAATAATGCTTCAAAGGATGAAGGGCATTAACTATTAACCTTTTCTGTGTTGCCTTGTTCTTAATTCATAGCATTTGAGAACAACTCCCCAACAACAGTGAAGCACATAGGATGTATTGAAAGTGCGACAAAGCATAGATGGACCATGAGATGCGTTCTTGGGTGCATGGGAAACGACATTATGAGCCCGGCGCTTAGGTCTACTTCTACCATGAGCATAAGAAGAACTAGAACAAGCATTCATGGCACGAGGAGCAAAAACGACATCATGACGTGTATGTGGAATAGGATGATCAATACCAGCATCATGATGAAGATTACGAGCATTATGAGAAACATTCTTAGCATGAGCATACCAATAAGCATGGTTCTTATTTTCATGAAAAGAATGCGAGCTACTAGCCATAGGTGCCTTCCCCTTCTCCTTAGTGAAGTTAGGGGCCTTTTGGCTCTTTGTATCCTTGCTCCCCTTTTGGAAACTACGTCCATCTTTATTGGAGTGATGTCTACCAATGGTGTAGGCATACCTAGCAAACTTAATCTTATCACATTCATTTTTGCAAATCTTAAGATGAGCATGGAGTTTAGCAATATCATCATTCAACTTATAAATAGTAGAGGCATGATCATTACAATCATCAATATCAAAATCGTTACATCTATTGCAAATAGATACATGCTCCAAATATGAACTAGCAACACTCAACTTTTCTATTCTAGCATTTAAATCAACATTGAAGCTCTCAAGGCTAGAAATAGAAGTATAGCAAGATGACACCTCAAAAGCAAGCATTTCATTCTTCTTTATTTCTAAAGCAATGGATTTTCTAGCAATCTTTTCTTTTCATTAAGAGCATCAATTAATTCATTAATTTTATCAACCTTAGATCTATCTAAGCCCTTAAAGGAATTGCTATAATCTTGTTGGGGCGAAGGCGAAGACGCTACCCTTCGCTCGATGCCTTCGCTAGCCTCGCTGCACCAACGAAGACAAGACGACTGGCCGACTTACCCTTCGTCCCACGCGTCGCTGGACGAAGGCCTATAACGAGGTCGTCCCATCCCACAGCCTCGTCCAACATGGAGGCCCACGTGTGATCCGGCCCATTGTAACAGGCCCTACGTGGCCGCTACGCATTACGGGCCTAATTTGTAAAGGTTTCCCTGTAATTACAGTCTGTAACCCTGCTTTATGGGAATATTCCAGGGATAACCTAGGCGCTTGAGGGCACATGCGTCCTTAACTCAGGATGCTGAGCACTCAGGTACCTATAAATACCCCCGCACAGTGCCCTTGAGAGGCTAGATTAACTGAGCTATTGCCATCTCGAGTTGAAACCTTGTTTACACTGCTTTTGCTCCCCCGTTGGATCAACTTGCCCAGGAGAGCAAGTTCCAACATTTGGCGCCCACCGTCCGTGCTACGGAAAAACCACCCGCGATGGCACCCAAGAGAGCTAGCTCGAAGGCTGATGAGGCTGCGAAGGCAGCACTGCTGGCCGAGAAAAAGGGCAAGGCCCTTGTCGACACCACCCACCAAGAGGCCTGCAAAGACGACGCAAACCGCAAGAGGCAGCGCAACGAACAACCCACTACCGAAGGTAGTCTCCGCACCTACAGCTCTGGAGGACAACCGCAACTTCCCCCAGGCTTCGCTCCACCAGAGGGCGCGGACGCCACCGAGGACGGCGAAGTCATCGGTGTTTCGGCTGAAGAGCAGCTACAGCTGCGCGCCTTGCGCATCAAGAACCGCAACCTCCAGAAGAAAAAAGAGATCCTCGAGGCCAAGCGCCAACGTGTGTCTGCACAAGCCAAGGTGCGACAGATGATACGCGACGAAGAGCAGAAGGCTCAGGAGCTCGAACAAGAGATCGCGCTCATGCAGAGCGAAGGCCAACTCGACCTGCAAAACGGCCCACCCCTCCAACAGCGCGCACAAATCGAAGACCTGTTCATCCCTCAGCGCGGACACGCCATCCCTCATGCCACAGCATTCCAAGGAGTCAACTACCTTGACGAGCGAAGTCCCCTGGCACCTCATCTGCAAGTGACACCATGGCCCGCCAACTTCAGGGCAGGGACCTATCCCAAGTACAACGGCAGTACCGACCCAGCACAGTACATCATGAGCTATCAGGTCGCCGTTGCATCATCCGGAGGGGACGACGCCATGATGGCCAAGTCATTCATCATTGCCCTCGAAGGCCCAGCCCTCATATAGTACACCAGGTTGCCCCCATCGTCCATCGACTCCTGGAGAAGTCTCCGAGACAAATTCTTGCTTAACTTCCAAGGGTACCGCCCAGACACCGACGCCTTAGCTGAACTCTCACTCTGCAAGCAGCTGGAAAGAGAGACTCTGTGGGAGTACTACCGCAAGTTTCTGACCCTCAAGTCACAACTGCCTTCGGTCGATGACCAGATCGCCATCCACTACGCCATCAGTGGCCTTCGGGCCGGCGTCCTTTATAGCCACTGCATCAGGGATCCGCCCAGGAACCTCTAGGAGTTGTATCAGCTGTTCGAAAAATACGCTAGATCCGAAGAGCTCCACCAGCGCAAAGTCGAGTCTCAGAGGAAACCCAAAGACCCTCCGCAGTCCAGCCGCACATGGACGAGGCCCTCGTAGGCAGACTCCGGTCGGGACGGCCGCAATCAGCAGCAGGTGCACAACATCGCCAACCAGCACCCCGCTGGTGAGGCCCCTCGCCACCAGGAGTATCCCCCCAGGGCCGTGGAAATGGAACTCGTGGTCGGGGCCGGGGACGTGCGCAGCAGCCGCGTAGATTTTACTGCCTGTTCCACGGCGAAGACTGTGCGCATCCTACAAGAGACTGCCCAGAGACGAAGGCCACCAGAGACAGGATGGCACGGGCACAACCAGCTGACAACCCTAGAGTTGTCGCGCACACATATCAGCAACCCCCTCAGCCATACAACCACGGCCCCGCTCTGCTTCCACTGCACCACGCATACCAACACCACCAGGAGGTACAAATCGTACCCCCCACCCCCACCTCCACACCATCAACAGCAAAACATCCACCACCCCAACCACCCCTAAGCCCCAAAGCAAGAGGACTTCGTCAATCAGCCGTATCGCGGAGTCATTCACATGATCACCGGGGGGTCCAGCGCCGACTTCGACACAAAGCGGCAGAAGAGGGACCATTACCGCAGCATCAACCATGTTGCCGTCACTGGTCCAGTCGTGCAGACAAAGTGGTCCCATGTGCCATTGACCTTCGACGCCCGAGACGTCGATCTGCGCAGTGCACCCCACATCGACACCATGGTTATCAACTACAGCGTGGCAGGCTGGGACCTGCACAAAGTCTTAGTCGACAATGGCAGCCAGGCGGATATCATTTTCCTCCATGCTTTCGATCGCATGGGCATAAGCCACAGCCTGCTCAAGCCTTCAGACAACCCCCTGTACGGCTTCGGCGGCAAGGGCACCTTTCCTGTCGGCAAAATAGAGTTACCTCTCTCCTTCGGTGTAGCACCCAATGCCCGAAGTGAGCAAGTCACGTTCGACATCGTCGACATGGTGTACCCGTACAACACCATAATGGGCCGGGGCTCCATCAACAAGTTTGAGGCAGCTATCCACGGACTTTACCTGTGCATGAAGATCCCAGGTCCGCAAGGCGCCATCACAGTCTACGGCAACCAGCAGGTTGCGCGTAACATAGAAAGAGACTTCGTTTCTGGATAAAGAAACGTACACTGCCTCACGGCCCAGCGTGAGGTCCCCGGGTCTGCCAGCCCAACCGCCAAAGAACATGACAAAGCACAGCTGCAGAGCAACGACGGGACCAAGACTGTTCCCCTCGACCAGGCAACGCCCAAGCAGACGGTTACCATCAGCGAAGACCTCACTTCGTATGACGAGGAGAGACTCCTCTGCTGTCTGTCCAAGAAAAAAGACGTCTTCGCCTGGTCCGCCCTCGACCTGGTCAGAGTCAGTCGCTCCATCATCGAGCACAGCTTAGGAATCGACCCTTCGGTGAGGTCGAAGAAACAACGGCTGTGTAAGATGTCTGACGAGAAGACGGAAGCCGCCAAGGCCGAGGTACATCGCTTGCTTGAGGCCAAATTTATCGAGCCAATTGCCTACTCTACATGGCTCGCCAACGTAGTGATGGTGCAGAAGAAGAGCATCAAATGGCGGATGTGCATCGACTTCACCAGTCTTAACAAGGCCTGCCCCAAGGACAACTTCCCGCTGCCTCGGATCGACAAAATCGTCGATAGTGCGGCCGGGTGCGAAGTCATGTCACTCCTTGATTGCTTCTCCGGCTACCATCAAATATATATGAAGGAGGAGGACAAGGCAAGCACCAGCTTCATAACACCCTTTGGCCCGTATTGCTTCATCAGAATGCCAGAGGGACTTAAGAACGCCGGGTCCACTTTCTCTCGGCTCACCAAAACGGTGCTCGAGAGCCAAGTCGGCAGAAATATATTCACATATGTGGACGACATCGTCGTCGCTAGCAGAAGCAAGGAAGACCACCTGGCTGACCTCGCTAAAACGTTTGCGAACATGCGGGACGCACGACTTCGCCTGAACCCCGAAAAGTGCGCCTTCGGCGTTCGCCAGGGGAAAATCTTGGGCTACCTGGTGTCACACCGCGTAATTGAGGCCAATCCAACCAAAATCTAGGCTATCATCAATATGACGCCCCCGCAGTCAGCCAGAGACGTACAATGACTGACAGGCAGATTGGCCGCCCTCAACAGATTCATCTCAAAACACTCCACGGCGCAAAAAAACTTCGCATGGGGACCAGAGCAGGCGGCGGCCTTCGCTTCATTGAAGCAGTACCTATCGGAATTGGTGATTCTTACAAGCCCCGACCCCTCGCTACCCCTGTTGCTCTATGTCGCGGCTTCGCCACATGCGGTCAGCACAGCACTGGTTCAAGAGCAGACCAGAGAGGGCACGTTCAGGCAATGTCCAGTTTATTACGTCTCTGAAGTGCTCACAACATCAAAATGTAATATGACGGAACTGGAAAAGATCGCCTATGCAGTCATCATGGCCTCGCGCAAATTGCGCCATTATTTCGAGGCATTCAAGGTCCGGGTCACCTCAGATAGAGGACTCGGTGAATTGTTTAGAAATCTGGAGGCATCAGTCCGGATTGCCAAATGGGCAGCCGAACTCTCCGGCTACCACATCACATTTGAACCCAGGACAGCCATCAAGTCACAAGTCCTGGCAGACTTCGTCGTCGACTGGACTGGGCCAATAACACAGCCAGACCCGTCCACAGAGAAAGTGTGGACAATCCATTGCGACGGCACATGGTGCCATGCGGGGGCAGGCGTCGCTGCGGTCATTACTTCACCCACCGGGGTCAAGCACAGATACGCAGCACGCCTCAGCTTTGCTTTGGAGTCTGATAGATGCACTAACAACATAGCAGAATACGAGGATGTCATCCTCGGCCTTCGCAAGCTAAGGGCACTCGGTGTCACCACCTGCATCATCAGAACAGACTCCAAGGTAGTCGCCGGCCAGGTCGAGAAAGACTATGCAGCAAAGGACCCTGCACTCATGCAGTACCTCGCGGCCATCCTCAGCCTCGAAAGACAATTCAAAGGTTTTACGTTGCAGCATGTGGACCGAGCCAAGAATGAGGAGGCCGACGCATTGGCCAAGGCAGTCGCCAAGGGCGAGGCCCTGCCCTCCGACGTATTCTACCATGTCATCGGCACGCCAGCCGTCCGCAGCCCAGAGGGACTCCAAATAACCAAAGTCAACCTCATCATGACCGAAGACTAGCGGGCACCAATAACCCTGTTCCTCCAGGGGTACTATCATCCAACCGACATCAATGAGGCCAAGCGCCTCAAACATCGAAGCCGGGACTTCGCACTGATCGAAGGCCAACTTTACAAGAAGGGGGTCAGTCAACCCATGCTTAAATGTGTCACCGAGACCGAAGGCGTCCAAATTCTACGCGAAGTCCACAACGGGACTTGCGGCTCTCACGCAGGGCCTAGGGCCCTAGCTGCAAAGGTGATCCGTCAAGGTTTCTGCTGGCCCGCCATGATTTGCGCCGCAAATCGGGTCACAAGGTCCTGTGAAGCCTGCCAGAAATTTTCTCCACGCTCGGGAAGCCCTTCGCAATTCACGAAGCTAATCGCCCACACGTGGCCCCTTCAGCGCTGGGGCCTGGACATTGTCGGGCCCCTGCCCACGGCCCAGGGGAACCTCAAGTTCACCTTCGTCGCCGTTGAGTATTTTACCAAATGGATCGAGGCAAGGGCTATATCCACAATAACAACGAAGACTGCCAGAAATTCTTCTGGCAAAACATTGTTTGCCGCTTCGGAGTCCTATCCGAACTCACAGTTGACAATGGCAAGCAATTTGACAGCCAAGACTTCAAGGATTTCTGCTTCTCCATTGGCACCAAGCTTGCCTTCGCCTCAGTGTACCACCCACAATCCAACGGAGTTGTGGAACGCGCAAATGGCAAAATTTTCACAGCCCTCAAGAAGATGCTCCTCGACGACAAAAAGGGCAAGTGGGCCGACCTTATACCTGAAGCAGTCTGGGCACTGAACACGACTGAGTGTAGGGCGACTGGGTTCACCCCTTTCCGCCTTCTATACGGATCGGAGGCCATGACCCCGCAAGAAATAAAACATGGGTCACCACAGACAGTCCCATCAGCCTTCCCCGACGTGGACGAACCTACTTTGAAGGACCTCATCGATGGAGACCGCGTCTTTGCCCTACAGGCTCTAAACAAGTACCAAGCTCAAACAAAAGCATGGCGCGACCACACAGTCATCCCGAGGGAATTCAGCGAAGGAGACCTCGTACTCGTCCGGACAGCACGGACAGAGTCCCGGGGCAAGTTGGAGCCCAAGTGGGAGGGCCCGTTCATCGTCAAGACGAAGGCGTCCCACAGTGCGTACAGGCTCACAACACCATCCGGCGAAGACTTAGAGCACTCTTGGAACATTGATAATCTCCGCAAATTTTTTGTTTGACTCCTCAGGGCCAGCTCGCCCTTGTAATTCGCAAAACAATTTTATTCCGGCCCGCACTCTTTTCCTCCCGAGGGGTGAGGTTTTTAATGAGGCGGCGCCATGTAATATACATGCGAAAAATCCCCCGCAAAAACCTACGTCGAAAAAAAACCGCATCGACGGTCTTCGGCATTCGACCAATACAAAGTCACCACGAGGGGCAGCGCTGGCTACCCTCACATGCGACACTCTGCAAAAGTCGCCTAAGGGTGCAGCGGACTAGCACAACAAGTGCGCAAAATCGAAGTCTTCTTCAAAAGACTATCCGTGCAAAAGTCGCCTAAGGGTGCAGCCGGACTAGCAAAACAAGTGCGCAAAATCGAAGTCTTCTTCAAAAGACTATCCGTGCAAAAGTCGCCTAAGGGTGCAGCCGGACTAGCACAACAAGTGCGCAAAATCGAAGTCTTCTTCAAAAGACTATCCGTGCAAAAGTCGCCTAAGGGTGCAGCCGGACTAGCACAACAAGTGCGCAAAATCGAAGTCTTCTTCAAAAGACCATCCGTGCAAAAGTTGCCTAAGGGTGCAGCCGGACTAGCACAACAAGTGCAAAAAATCGAAGGCACATTACATCAGTGCAAAAGTCTACATCGAGAAACTGTCCACGCTAAGACCGACTACAGGCGCAGCCGGACCCACATAATACACGTGCTAGACCAAGTGCACAACGCCCCTATGAACATAGTCGGATGCACGAAGGCACACAGCCTCATCATACAAACTATAGTTACACACGTACAACGAGGGCATCACACCTTACATTGGTTCAACCTTCGGAATGATTCCCATCTCCCTATAGTTAAATAGCATTATCCTCAGCTCCTCACCCTCAAAAAGACTTCGCAACTCCCCCTCACATATACTCGCCCCAACCGGCGAGGACAACAATTCCCTCTTGCCAACTCTGCCCACACGAAGCCGACCACCATCCACTTCACTCACTCTATGCTTCGCCACCGCCCTTCGCCGCCTACGCCCAGCACTCGGACCAGGCAAAACTTCAGCATCCGTAACAAGTGGAGAAGCCTCCGCCGGAGCCACATCCAAGGCTGCAAAGTAATCCAAGTCCTCATCCGAAGACTCTTCCGTCCACACAACCGAGCTCCCAGAGTCATCAAACTCAGAAAACTTAGACGTAGACTCATCCGATTCATTTCCAGCGACCACGGTCGAAGCCGCCACAAAATTAGCAGTAGCCATTGCATGCGCAGGCCCAAAATCCTGAACCTGCGTAGCAACCAAGGTTCAGTAACACAGACAAAATTCCCTAACTACCCCACACCCACTAAGCCACCTGCGAAGACCCAGCCGCCGCCATGGGATCCTCCGTTGCCGGCTCCGTCGCCGCCCTCGAGGGATCCTCCGCCATCGGCACAGTGGCTGGCGGCGAGCCTCCACCAGACACAGTAGACGCAGGGGTAGCGAGGGAGCCTTCACCGGTTTCCTGGGGCGGTGCCGGGTCGACCTCAACCTCGGCCATCACCGGGTTGACCTCCGCTTCGGGCAGCACGCTGTTCAGATGTCCGAAGTCCTCCACGTCCTCAGCACGCGCCATCTACAACACAGCACACCGATTCAGCAAACCCACGTATACCCACATTCAACAACACAAAACAAAAAACAAACCTTACCTGATCCGTCGCCCGGTCAGACCGCTCCCTAATCGCCTCCCGACCGTGGGGGCCCCACATCCGGTCGAAGAGGGCCCCCGCGGAGTCCTTCACCACAGGGTCTTCGACCTTAAAAATCTCGCGCCCAAAGTCTTCATCGGATCGGTCGAAGCCCTCATAGTGACTGCACCCCTCGCGGGACAGCGCATTCATGGCCCCCTCACAGGTGACGAGAGAGGCAAAGGACATGAAGCCCTCCATGATGGTCGGGAGCGCCAGCAATTCCTCTTGCAGCCACTCAAGGAAGCGAAGGCCCGCCTCTCGGTCGGGCACCTCGAAGTCAGCAGTCCGCGCACCCAGCTCGCAGTATGAGTCCACGAGCTGTTTGCGCGTCCGCTCAACTTCCGAGCGCGTAGAGGCCTCGACCCTCTCCATGCGGGCCTGTAGAGCATTGAACCGCACCTCCCATTCCTCGGTGCGCTGGCTGGCGAGACTCTCCTCCGCCCGCACCAATTTGGCCTCCGCCTGCGCTGCCTGCGCCTTGGTGATAGCCTGGTTGGCCTCCCTCCTTTCCTCCACCAGCTAGCGCCGGAGGTCCGTCCTCTCGCCCTCCAGGGCGGCCACCTTCTCTGCCAGCCTGCGGCTTTTGCTCTCCGTAGCTGACTTCTCCCGGACGGCGTCCGCGTGCTGCGCCCGAAGTCTCTCGACTTCGGCAGCCATGTCTGCAGTAAGGGCACCCGACGCCACGCGGTCGGCGAAGTCGGCCGCCTAACAGATACACATGAGACCACAATCACCATGAAAGCGGCACACACCGAAGTCCAGCTCAACTTACTTGACTCAGCTGCTGCGCCAGCTGCAGCGACGCCTCCCTCAGCCGGCGGGACACAGTGCCCGCTTCGTCCTTGATGGCAGTGGCCGCCGAAATCTCGCCGCCATCGCTGAAAGCGCCACCCTTCACCCCAAGCACCGCGGTAGACGCCGTGGTTGCCACCGCGGGCGCGACGACAACAAGTTGCCCCTCGCCCGACCCTGCAACGTATCACCGGTCAAAAAAAGCTTACCAACGAGATAGTCGTCCACGCTAATATTTGTGTCGAAGTCGGCAACGCGTTTCCCCGGCGAAGGCGGTTCGTGGACCTTCACAGCTCCGTCCGGGGTAGACTTGGTTCCGCCGGCGCCGACCGCCTTCGCGCTCTCCGGCACCTTGCTGGACCTAGGAGCGACCGGCTTCACCGCCAGCATCGGCTGGCTACCGCCGGGGACGGTAGCCTTCGCAGTCCCCCGCGCCCTCTTCGGCCTAGCTTCGGGGAGCCTGATGACTGCCCGGCGCTTCTGCGCAGCATCTTGGCGATCCTTGTTCATCACTGCCGACACAACAGCAGCAATATTTCGTCTATAAGGAAACACTCTCAAGTCACGAGCCATGCGAGACGTAAAGAAGTCTTCGCCAGCCGCGCGGGGGATAGGAACGTTCCTGGGCCATCGACCCCCGGTAACCTCCAACATCCGCGCCGAAGACTCCCGGACCTCGGGCGAAGACATCCTTCCCCCGGGGGCCGCGCATGTCCCCATCAACTCCATAGCAAAGCTATCGGAGACCCCCAGTTCTCCCACCGCAGTACCTAGCTTCCTCTTTTTAGTGGCTAGGGCGGCCTCCGGCGCGGGGTCGTCCACAGTCACGGCCGCTGTTTTTTTCCCACGGTGGTCGACGATGTCCTCCCCGGGATAACCGCTATACGGCAAACAATTCAACTAGAAGACCCTATTCAGGCGGTCGTTGGATCCACGTATATCCCAACTCCGCTGGGCCTCCGTCTTCGGCACATAGCGCCCAACAATTCTCATCGCCCCATCCTCCGCCTCACGCACAACCGCGGCAGGATCCCGCCCTCGCACATCCAAAGCAAAAAGCAAACTTCGCACCTTCCGTCCACCCAGGGAGGGCCTCTCGCGAGGGCATACTTCGCCCAGCGCCCATCCATGCGCCAAGGGCCACACCCCATACCCTATGAATTCCTCAACTAGATCGCGCCCACTACTCGTGCGGGCAGCAATCTGAAGGGCCCTCTCATTTTCATCATCCTCTGCCACTTCAAATGGCGGGTACGCCACATAATAATAAGAACACATAATAGCGGCAGGGAGCCCTGGGTGATCTTCGACTTCAGCCTTCGAAACATAAAACCAGTAGTCCCACTAGTTGCCCCACTTATTTAGGGCACAGGGGACCAACTCCACAACTTCCATCGAAGTCTTCCTGGACTTCGGCGTGAAAGTGCACAATCCGAATTGCACAATATTATGTCCAATTTTTCTCTTCTGCCAGTGCAGACGGTATTGCTTGGTGAAGACCTCCACCGAAGGCTGACCGCCATACGACGTTGTTGCCCAAACATACTTCACCAACGCCACCACGACGTTCGGTGTCAGCTGATGAACCTGGACTTCGAACTTCTGCAGAACCTCCGACACAAAACGATGCGCGGGCAGGCGAAGGCCGGCGATGAAAAATGCCTCAAAAACAACCAATTCGCCCTCGGGCTCCGGGACCTCCTCTGCCCCTGGGACCCGACCAACCCCGCCGCCAAAATACCCCAACCGTTGCATATCTTGCACGTGGACCAACGACATCCGCGAAACACCGAATTCCACTGTATCGCCTGGTCGTAATTCCGCCGCCGCCACAGTGCCCGAGAGACCTTCAGAAGACGCCTCGGCCATCGGCATGGTCGCAGCAGACAAGGAGGAAGACGGCATGGCTACGTACCGTCGACGGCGGCGCGCGGTCTGCTTCACGCGGGCCAGTTCTCCGACAAACAGGAGCAAGGAGGGCAGACGTGCAAGCGAGTAGTTTGAAAGGGAGGCTAGGGTTTTCGCGGCGCGCAGAAAGGTAAATTTCAATCCGCGCCGCCCCCGCCCCCTTTATATACACAGGGCGTGATGCTTCGGGAAGCCCGCAGTCCAACAGTGCAGCGTCAATCAACGGTCATGTCAAAAACCCCCGCGGAACCACTTCGAGCGAGGGCAGCGTCTCCACCATCTAGCGATGCCTTCGGCACCAGATGACTTAGTCGAACTGGTCCCTCGGAGGGCAAATTTTGGGGCGAAGGCAAAGACGCTACCCTTCGCTCGATGCCTTCGCCAGCCTCGCTGCACCAACGAAGACAAGACGACTGGCCGACTTACCCTTCGTCCCACGCGTCACTAGACGAAGGCCTATAATGAGGTCGTCCCATCCCGTGGCCTCGTCCAACATGGAGGCCCACGTGTGATCCGGCCCATTGTAACAAGCCCTGCGTGGCCGCTGCGCATTACGGGCCTAATTTGTAAAGGTTTCCCTGTAATTACAGTGTGTAACCCTGCTTTATGGGAATATTCCAGGGATAACCTAGGCGCCTGAGGGCACATGCGTCCTTAACTCAGGATGCTGGGCACTCAGGTACCTATAAATACCCCTGCACAGTGCCCTTGAGAGGCTAGATTAACAGAGCTATTGTCATCTTGAGTTGAAACCTTGTTTACACTGCTTTTGCTCCCCCGTTGGATCAACTTGCCTAGGAGAGCAAGTTCCAACAAATATATGTCATCAGATTCCTTATCACTAGAAGAAGTGTACTTAGGAGTGTCATGTGTATGTCCCTTCTTCTCTTTACCCATGAGACATGTATGACGCTCGTTGGGAAAGAGGGAGGACTTGTTGAAGGCAGAGGCAGCAAGTCACTCATCGTCGGAGTTGAAAGAAGAGCAATCTGAGTTCCATTCCTTACCGATGTGTGCCTCACCCTTTTTCTTCCTATAGAACTTCTTCTCCTTCTTCCCTTTCTTGTCTTAGTCCTGGTCATTTTTATTATTGGGACATTGAGCAATAAAATCACTGGACTTACCGCGCTTGAAGCATGAACTCTTTCCCCTTGATTTGCTCTTATTGGGGTAGTCATTGCGTCCTTTCAAAGCGGTCTTGAAGCACTTGATCACAAAAGCCATTTCGTCCTCATTGAGACTAGCTGCCTCAATTTGTGACACCTTGTCGGGGAGCGTTTCCTTGTTGGTTGTTGCTTTGAGAGCAACGGGTTGCGGCTCGTAGTGAGGAAGAGGTCCATTGGCGATGTCGTCGACAAACCTTGCTTCCTTTACCACCATGCACCCACTCACAAATTTACCAAGAATTACTTCGGGCAACACTTTGGTGTACTTGGGGTTCTCACGAATAAGATTTACAAGATGAGAATCAATAATAGTAAATGACCTTAACATTAGGCGCACAACGTCATGATCCATCAATCTTGTGCTTCCATAGCTTCGTATCTTGTTCACCAGGGTCTTGAGTCTATTGTATGTGTTAGTTGGTTCTTCACCCCTCTTCATGGTGAACCTCCCCAGCTCGCCTTCCACCAACTCCATCTTGGTGATCATTGTGATGTCATTCCCCTCATGAGCGATCTTGAGGGTGTCCCATATCTCCTTGGCGTTGATGAAGCCACTGACCTTGTTATATTCATCCTTGCATAGAGATGCTAGAAGCACTGTACTAGCTTGGGAATTTCTATGAATTTGCTCATGAATATGAATAGTTTCATCATTATCATCATAATGCATTCCATTTTCTACTATGTCCCAAATGCTAGAGTGGAGTGAAAATAAATGACTATGCATCTTGTGACTCCACCATGAATAGTCTTCCCCATCAAAGTAAGGAGGCTTGCCAAGCGGAATAGATAATAAATGAGCATTTGAACCATGAGGAATGCAAGAGTAATTAAAAGACGTCTTAGAGTAATGTTGTTTAACCGTCTATTTCTTGAGATCGTCGTCGTCCTCCTTTGGTGAAGATGAAGATGCAGTACTATCGTAGTAAACTATCTTCTTGATGTGTTTCTTCTTCTTCTTCCCGTCCTTCTTGGTCTTGCCCGACTCGGAGTCAACAATCGCTCCTTCCATGTCACCGGAGAGGATCTCCATCTCCTTCTCATTGGTCACGTTCCCCTTGCCTTTAGGATCTATCCCTTCGGACGTTTAGTCCATTGATGAAGAGAACCACTCTGATACCAATTGAGAGCACCTAGTGGGAGGGAGTGAATAGGTGATCCTGCAAAACTTAACTCAAACCACACAAACTTGGTCTAAAATATGAGTTAGAGAGAATTAAAACCATGTTTGAGGGTAGAGAGAAGAGAGAAGTTCCTTTCACTTGATTACTCGTTCAAGATTTAATTTAAACATAGAGTAATACCATAAGTGAAGAATTGGAACGAGGAAGAGATAAAAATTGCAATAAAGTAAATAGCACAAGAGACATAACAATTTTTATCCTGTGGTTCAGTCAAGTGTATAATGCTTGCCTACTCCATGTTGTGGTGTCCTAATGGACGAGGGTTGCACTCAACCCCTCTCAAGTGATCCAAAGATCAAACTTGAGTACCACGGTTCTTCCTTATATCTCACAATATCTCAGTTGTGAGGACTCTACACAAGTTGGAATCTCTCACGCCTTACATAAGAGGTCACAATCAAAAACTAGAGTAAGGGAGGGAGTAGAGTACACACACAATACCACAACGCAGCAAAAACACACTCAAATATGAAGAAGAGCAACAACAAAGCGACAGAGTAACAACTTAGAAAATGCACTCAAATCTCTCTCAAATACTTCGGAGGCATGGTCGTAAAGTCTCAAAGTTGTAGTGTGCTCAAAGTATGCTTGGTGTTATGCTCCATGTGCCTAGGGGTCACTTTTATAGCCCCAAGAGGCCTAGGAGCCATTGGAGTCACATTTGGAAGGCCCCGGTTGCCTTCAGTCTGCGAGTGCACCGAACTGTCCGGTGGTGCACCTGATAGCTCCTGCACAATGGCTACGGATCATCTGATTGGCCACCTTCCTTCTCAGGTGGGCATCAGACTATCTAGTGGCACACTAGACATGTTCGGTGACCCTTCCCGACTGTTGCCTGCTTACGTGGCCAGCGCTGATCGCGCGACCGATCCTTGGCGCATGCGAAGAGCCATTATTCGCCTAGCGCACCAGACTGTCTGGTGGTTTTTAGCCAACGATCCTCGGTGTTTTCCTGAGAGCGGCTAGTTTGGGCCAGCCAACCAGGCCAGCACCTGGACACGTCCGATGCACACCGGAATGTTCGGTAGCATGTAATATGGTCCAACTTCTCTTCTTTTGAGCCAAACTTCTTAACATCTTTTTAGATCATCTTGAGAAGTTCCCTAGCACTTAAATGAACATTATTAGCAACTAAAACATTTGACTGAGTGCTAGAAACATGCCTTTATCACTTTGATTCATAATAGTTTGCAATATGCTCAAACTCAAGCCCCAAACGTGTATTTCTTATTTTCCACAAACTTTTGGACTTGATTGCTTCAATTTGCTTTCTAAACACCTGTGCTCATGCTGATATGAAGAATGTTAGTTCATAGTGGTGTGTTGACCAATTAATCACCAAAACACTTAGAAATGGCCCAAAGACACATTTCCCTTTCAATCTTCCCCTTTTTGGTGATTTATGCCAACACACAATATTTGACCAAGAAGATATCGTATTTTTAATAAAATTAGTTGGGTGGCACGATCAGATTAGCTAGATTAGTTTGTTAAAGGTGGGAAAGGTTTGTTTACAAAGACATGACCCAACTGCTTCAAACTTATCATGATTGTACCTACTGTTAAATTCGTGTTGCATGGTAGTCTTGCATGTAAAAGGCCTTGTGGTGGTGGTTATTTACTACGCGGGAAGCGCCAAGCCTATCACGCAGGAAAGACCCATAACCTACCACCAACTTACCTTCCAACCAAGCCCTTCAAACCCACGTTGTTGCTAAACATCTCGAGTTTTTTCGTAGATTGACGATGAACCGGATATCTGATCGACGAACTGGAAGCGCGGTGATAAAGCTCTCGCCGAGCCGGTCATGGTGATATTCTGGGTCGCCCCAGAAGATGAATGGACGGAGAGATTTGGAGTTGTAGAGTTGGGGAGGAACTTGAACTTCGATGAGCTATTGCATGGTTGTAGATGGAATCGGGATAAACTATTTCATGTTCTAGGATGGGAAAAGGCATGCATGCATTTATATAGACGACCTAGAGTTATCCAAATTCTGGATAAATTTGACTTTTAAAGATTTTCTATTCTTGGAAAATATAGAAATTCATTTTTAATGTCGAAAAATGTTCAAATCGGTCAAAAATTACAGGAAAATGGCCCAAAGACACATTTCCCTTTCAATCTTCCCCTTTTTGGTGATTTATGCCAACACACAATATTTGACCGAGAAGATATTGTATTTTTAATAAATTAGTCGGGTGGCATGATCAGATTGGTTAGATCAGTTTGTTAAAGGTGGGAAAGGTTTGTTTACAAAGACATGACCCAACTGCTTCAAACTTATCATGATTGTACCTGCTGTTAAATTTGTGTTGCATGGTAGTCTTGCATGTAAAATGGCTTGTGGTGTTGGTTATCTACCAGGCGGGAAGCGCCAATCCTATCACGGAGGAAAGACCCATAACCTACCACCAACTTACCTTCCAACCAAGCCCTTCGATCCCACGTTGTTGCTGAACATCTAGAGTTTTTTCGTAGATTGACGATGAACCGGATATCTGATCAACGAACCAGAAGCGCGGTGATAAAGCTCTCGCCGAGACGGGGTCATGGTGAAATTCTGGGTCGCCCCACAAAATTTAGGAATTGTAATGACATAGAAAGGGAAAGAGGAAAGTCCTACACAATACAAAATAATTACATAAATAAATAAATTCATTCCATATTGGCATGATCAAATTATACATTCAATCTGAGTACAAAATTCCCGACAAAATTTGAATTCAAATTGGAGATTTTAAAATAAAAGGAAAAAAACAGAAAAGAAAAGGAAAAGAAAAAGGAGAAAACATCGTAGGGCCAAATCTCTTGGATCAGCCCATGCACTCATCCACGCTCGGCCTAATCAGCCGTTTGGCGCCGACACTGTGACCCCACTTGCCAGCCTCTCCACGCGCTCCCGCTTCCTCGCTGTGACTGATGTATGGGGCCAGAAGTCCGAGCGCATTAACACACTCGAGTCGCTGCTTTAAGGGCCCCACGCGTCAGCCATCCCCTCTGCCTCACCCTTGCCTCCTCTGTCCGGTGGGCCCGTATAGTCAGTCGTCTCCCTCCCAACGACTTCGTTGAAAGTGGTTAGGGCGTGCCGTGAATCCTGGTGTCCGTTGAAGGATCCTTCCTGACTTCTCGCTTCCACATAAGTTGCACCCTCTCCTCTTTCCTCGTATACATTGCGGGCTCAACTCGGTCGCAGGGTTCTAGCTAGACCCCCCCCCCCCCCCCCCCCCCCCCCGCTGCTCAACAGGGAGGTCCGCATCGCCATCGTCATCGCCTCACGGGTGCTGCATCAAGGGGACCTCGGTGACTAACTGACGCTGATCGTTGCACCCCTCAGGTGACACCAGCACCCGCGCCCAGGGCGAGTTGTCGCCCAGTAGCCCAGCAATTGCACCGAATCCGTCTTGCTTCCACCGTGCACCGTGGTTTGGAGTTGCTGCTGCATCACTGTTAGTGAGAATTGCTCCTCTGGTCTCTCATTCATCCCCGCATCGCGTAGGATCGGTCTATTGTAGATTTGGGGTCATGGGGCACTGGGGATTCCTCGTCGGACATCACCTCTGTTGCGGCTCCACCGGCCACTGTGGGTAGACCTAGCGGCCCGACGGTCCACCAATTTTGTGCCACTGATGGATTCGCCTTAGACCCCTCTTCGCGTAGCCCTAGGCTAGGATGGGTTGGTGCGCTATTGGGTGATGAAGTTCATCGCCGGTGCAATCGCAATCGTGGTTTGATATCGCGTCGCTGTCTCGTGCGATGAGAAGAAGATGATAGGCCAGGGCCATTCAATCCTTTCGCGACGGCTGCGATTAGATTGGGAACGTACCCCTTCGTGCCAAAAAATCTGGAGCGTAGCTTCGGGATCATGTGGGCGAGGGGTGGTCATAATTAGAATTGATCCGGAGCGCAGAGATTTCATCCAACAATCGTTGTGGCATGCCGGAAAGAGCGCGGTTAGGTCTAATCTAGACCGCTAAAGTTTAATCGGACGGCCGAGAGTCAAGCATACCCCTTCACCGAACCACTTTTACAAAAGAGCCCCTCTATTTATGGGAAATCAACCCATCGCCCGCTATTGTTATAAAATATTTAAACCAAGGCCCTGAAATTCATAGTTTCACCCCTGAACTCCCTGATTATTGTGCGCGTAGTCTAGAGATCTGAGAAAATAGTAAAATGAATTTGGAAAATGGATTTCTAGTGTAAAAATAATTCCAGAACTTATTTAATTCATAGAAAATTCATTTTAAATCCTTTTCGACCCATTCTAGTTGCAATAATTTTGTACTAATATTGTTTAGCACTTGGTAACTCTGTTTAGTCATGGAACATAGATTAAATTTATTCATTTGGTTTAATCTATAGCAATCACTTAATAACTTCAGAAAATCATAACTCGATAATCGTAACTTCGAATTTAGTGATTCTTGTTCCTATGTTCTCGTTACGATGCGTAGAATATTATCATGCATTCTAGTCTGTTGTTTGGTGCGATGTTAATTTCTCCAATACCATGTTTACTTGTATTGTTGCGAATAGACGGGCAAGTGACTAAGAATCTAGAGACTCAGCAGGTGGATACTATTGGGCAGGAGCTCGTTGAAGACAAGTTGTGCCCTTGATAACTTCTATTTATACCCAATAATGTTCCTGTTAATCATTATGATCTGCATAGATTAATTTTTATGGGACCCAATAGTTCACCCTAGTTTGACTATCTTTATACCTTATTTACCACTGAACTTTTGGGTAGTACTTGCTATTGCTTTATGTGGTTTTGGGTATTAAGATACACATTATTCATGATCATGCTTTTATTATCAATTTGTTATTTATTGTTCATGACAAGATCATTTTGTTAATTGGAACATGGAACGACCATCCGGAAAAACAGTGCTACCACAAGGGTGGTATATATGGGACGCCCTTGGATGACTAATTAGGAAAGCTAGTGGAGGACTACCTTACCCGAAAGGGGCAAGGGCAGTAGGGGAGTGGTCGATGTTGGGAGGTTCTCGGGTTGATTTTGCTACGTTGGTAGTCAGATGGGGGATCCCTGCATTGTGCTTCCTAGAAACTGTAGTGGGTTTTCTGAAGCTAGTGGAACTTTGTAAAGGCCTCGTAGTGTTACCCTGCCTCGCTTCCTTGGTAGAGGTGTATGGGATTCATGACCTCTTGGCAGATGGGTAACATGACTTGTGGGTAAAGATGTGCAACCTCTGCAGAGTGTAAAACTGGTATATCAGCCGTGCTCACGGTCATGAGCGACTTGGACCCTCACATGAGTAACTTATGAAATTGAATTTAATTGGTCATTTGCATTGCATTCTGGTTTATTATAAATTTTGATCTATTATTACTCTGGTTTAGTATTTACTTACATTTAGTAACTGCTAATAAATTTTTGACCAACTTATTAAAAGCAATGCTCAGCTTTAACCATTATTTGTTGATCAGCCTTACACTTCACATGAACTCCTACCTTTAGTGAGTTCATACACATTATTCCCCACTGAAAGGGAAATGTGCCCTTGGGCCATTTCTAAGGATTTTGGTGACTTAGTGCCCAACACAAGTGCCTAATTGTAAAATGGTGGACAAAGTACAAATCAAGGACAAAGGTATGTTTCTAATACTTAGTACATTGGTTTTGTGTACTAACATACTTGTCTAAGTGTTAGAAACAGAAACAAGAAGAAAAGAAAAAGGGGAGAGAAAGACTTGGCTGTGTGCAGCCAAGACTCAGTTCAGTCTGGAGCACCGGACTGTCCGGTGGTGCACCGGACAGTGTCCGGTGCGCCAGGTCGACTCGGCGCAAACTGGCCGCTCTCGGGACTTCGCCGACGGCGTACGGCTAAAATTCACCGGACTGTCCGGTGAGCCAACGGTCGGCCGGGCCAACGGTCGGCCGCGCGATCGCCGCGCGACACGTGGCCGAGCCAACGGTCGGGAAGGAACACCGGACTGTCCGGTGTGCACCGGACATGTCCGGTGCGCCAACTGTGCGCAGATCTGGAGCAGCCAGCAACGGTCAGAAGTGCTGTTTTTGGAAACAAATCGGGCACCGGACAGTGTCCAGTGTGCACCGGACTGTCCGGTGCGCCACGAGACAGAAGGCAAAGATGGCCTTCCAGATTTGTTCCCAACGGCTCCTAGCTGCCTTGGGGCTATAAAAGGAGCCTCTAGGCGCATGGAGGAGACATACAAGCAACTCTTGAGCATTCTTGATCATCCACATCTTGTCTTTGCGCATTCGATTGTGATTCTAAGAGATTCGAGCTCCGTTCTAGTGAGAACTGTGTGATACTCTTGTGAGCTCGATTCTTGGCCGTGTGTGTGCGCTTTTGCTGTGGATTTGTGTGTGTTGCTTCCCTCCCTTACTCTGTGTTTTATTTGTGATCATATACTTGTAAGGGCAAGAGACTCCAAATTGTGGAGATTCCTTGCAAACGGGATAGTGAAAGGAACAACAAAACACCGTGGTATTCAAGTGGATCTTTGGACCGCTTGAGAGGGGTTGATTGCAACCCTCGTCCGTTGGGACGCCACAACGTGGAAGTAGGCAAGCATTGGCTTGGCCGAACCACGGGATAAACCACCGTGTCACCTCTGTGCTTGATCTCTTGTGGTATTGTGTTTTGTTGAGACTTCACCTTAGCCACTTGGCAATAATCGTGCTAACGCTTAACAAGTTTTTGTGGCTTAAGTTTGAAGTTTTTACAGGATCACCTATTCACCCCCCCCCCTCTAGGTGCTCTCAATTGGTATCAGAGCCGTTCTATTCACAAAGGGACTAACCGCCCGAATAGATGGATCCTAAGGGGAAGGGTATAGTGATCAACGACAAAGAAAAGGAGACCTTCGTCAACGAGCCGAAGGACGACAAGCCTACCGACTCCGGCTCGGGCCATAGACGGAAGGAAGGGAGGAAGAAGAAGACAAGGCGCATCAAGGAGATCGTCTACTACGACAGCGATGAGTCTACCTCCTCCCAAAAGGACGACCACAGCGACTACGAGAGGAAGAAATCGGTTAATTCGAACTTTTCTTTTGACTACTCTCGTATTCCGCAAAGTTCACATTCACATTTGCTCTCCATTCCACTCGGCAAGCCCCCACACTTTGATGGAGAGGACTACGGATTTTGGAGCCACAAAATGCGTAGTCACCTATTCTCTCTCCATCCTAGTATTTGGGAGATTGTAGAGAGTGGAATGCATTTTGATAGTTCGGATAGTCCCATGTTCATTAATGAACAAATTCATAAAAATGCACAAGCTACTACTGTTCTTCTAGCTTCCTTGTGCAGGGATGAATACCATAAGGTGAGCGGCTTGGATAACGCCAAGCAAATCTGGGACACCCTCAAGATTTCTCATGAGGGGAACGACGTCACCTTGCTCACCAAGATGGAGTTGGTGGAGGGAGAGCTCGGACGGTTCGCGATGATAAGGGGCGAGGAGCCAACGCAAACATACAACCGGCTCAAGACCCTTATCAACAAGATAAGAAGCTACGGAAGCACGCGATGGACGGACCACGACGTCGTCCGCCTAATGCTCAGGTCATTTACCGTTCTTGATCCTCACTTGGTGAACAATATACGTGAGAATCCCAGGTACACCAAGATGTCGCCCGAAGAAGTTCTTGGGAAATTCGTTAGCGGGCGAATGATGATCAAGGAGGCAAGATATGTGGACGACGCCTTGAATGGTCCGATCAACGAGCCGCAACCCCTTGCTCTCAAGGCAACACGAAGCAAGGAGGCGCTACCTAGCAAGGTGGCACAAATTGAAGCGGCTGGCCTTAATGATGAAGAGATGGCTCTCATCATCAAAAGATTCAAGAGGGTGCTTAAAGGTCACAAGGGACAACCAAGCAAGACCAAAGCCAAGGGGAAGCGCTCATGCTTTAAATGCGGTAAGCTTGGTCATTTCATTGCTAACTGTCCCGATAATGAAAGTGACCAGGAAAAGGGGAACAAAAGAGAGAAGAAGAAGCAATACAAGAAGGCAAAGGGCGAGGCGCATCTAGGAAAGGAGTGGGACTCGGATTGCTCCTCCTCCGACTCCGACAACGAAGGACTCGCCGCCACTGCCTTCAACAAATCGACTCTCTTCCCCAACGAGCGTCTCACTTGCCTTATGGCAAGAGAGAAGAAGGTGAGTACTCAAGACTCCACTTATGCTTCTTCTAGTGATAGTGAGTCTAGTGATGATGACATAGATTATTCATGCTTGTTCAAGGGCTTAGATAGATCTAAGATAGACAAAATCAATGAATTGATTGATGCTTTGAATGAAAAGGATAGGCTTTTAGAAAAGCAAGAGGATTTATTGTATGATGAACATGATAAGTTTGTAGAAGCACAAAAATCATATGCTTTAGAAGTAAAAAGAAATGAAGTGCTTTCTAGTGAAATATCTTCTTGTCATGAAACCATTGCTACTTTACAAAGTGTTAACCATGATTTAAATGCTAAAATAGAAGTAATAAATAAATCTAAGTCTTGTATTGAAAATGTTACAATTTGCACTAGGTGTAAGGATTTTGATGATAACACTTGTAGCAAACACTTAGTTTCAATTTCAAAACTAAAAGATGAAGTGGCTAGTCTTAATGCCCAACTTAAGACTAGCAAGAGTGAAGTTGAAAAGATAAAATTTGCAAGGGATGCCTATACAATTGGAAGACATCCCTCAATTAAGGATGGTCTTGGTTTCAAGAGAGAGGCCAAGAACTTAACAAGCCATAAGGCTCCCATCTTCGTCAAGGAGAAAGGGAAGGCCCCTATGGCAAATAGTGCTAAAAAGAACCATGCTTTCTTATACCATGATAGGAGACATGCTAGAAATGCTTATAATGATTTTGATTCACATGTTTATGATTCTCATGCTATGTTTGCCTCTAGTTCCTCTCATAAGCATGATAGAGATATGTGTAGGAGAAATGTTGTGCATATGCCTAGGAGAGATATTGCTCATGTACCTAGAAAGAATGTTATTCATGCTCCTAGGAAAGTAGTGAATGAACCTTCTACCATTTATTATGCTTGTAATGCTCCCTTTGCTATTTGTAGAAAGGGTAAGAAGGTAGTTGCTAGGAAATTAGGGGCTAGATGCAAGGGAGATAAATCTTGCATTTGGGTCCCTAAAGATATCTGTGCTAACCTTGCAGGACCCAACATGAGTTGGGTACCTAAGACCCAAGCCTAAATTTGCCTTGCAGGTTTATGCATCCGGGGGTTCAAGCTGGATTATCGACAGCGGATGCACAAACCATATGACGGGGGAGAAGAAGATGTTCACCTCCTACGTCAAGAATAAGGATTCCCAAGATTCAATTATATTCGGTGACGGGAATCAAGGCAAGGTAAAAGGGCTAGGTAAAATTGCAATTTCTAATGAGCATTCTATATCAAATGTATTCTTAGTGGAGAGTCTTGGATATAACTTGCTATCTGTTAGTCAATTATGTCAAATGGGATATAATTGTTTATTTACAAATGTAGATGTGTCTGTCTTTAGAAGATGTGATGGTTCACTAGCTTTTAAGGGTATACTAGACGGCAAACTTTATTTAGTTGATTTTGCAAAAGAAGAGGCCGGTCTAGATGCATGCTTAATGGCTAAGACTTGCATGGGCTGGCTGTGGCATCGCCGCTTAGCACATGTGGGGATGAAGAACCTCCACAAGCTTCTAAAGGGAGAACATGTGATAGGTCTAACAAATGTGCATTTCGAAAAGGATAGACCTTGTGCAGCTTGTCAGGCAGGTAAACAGGTGGGAGGAGCGCATCACAGCAAGAATGTGATGACCACGTCAAGACCCCTGGAGATGCTACATATGGACCTCTTCGGACCTGTCGCCTATCTAAGCATAGGAGGGAGTAAGTATGGTTTAGTTATTGTTGATGACTTTTCCCGCTTCACTTGGGTGTTCTTTTTGCAGGATAAGTCTGAAACCCAAGGGACCCTCAAGCGCTTCCTCAGGAGGGCTCAAAATGAGTTTGAGCTCAAGATAAAGAAGATAAGGAGCGACAACGGGTCCGAGTTCAAGAATCTTCAAGTGGAGGAGTTTCTTGAGGAGGAAGGGATCAAGCACGAGTTCTCCGATCCCTACACACCACAACAAAATGGTGTGGTAGAAAGGAAGAACAGGACGCTAATCGATATGGCGAGGACGATGCTTGGAGAGTTCAAGACCCCCGAGTGCTTTTGGTCGGAAGCCGTGAACACGGCTTGCCACGCCATCAACAGGGTCTACCTTCACCGCCTCCTCAAGAAGACGTCATATGAGCTACTAACCGGTAACAAACCCAATGTATCGTACTTTCGTGTGTTTGGGAGCAAGTGCTACATTCTAGTGAAGAAGGGTAGAAATTCTAAGTTTGCTCCCAAAGCTGTAGAAGGGTTTTTATTAGGTTATGATTCAAATACAAAGGCGTATAGGGTCTTCAACAAATCATCGGGTTTGGTTGAAGTCTCTAGCGACGTTGTATTTGATGAGACTAATGGCTCTCCAAGAGAGCAAGTTGTTGATTGTGATGATGTAGATGAAGAAGATGTTCCGACGGCCGCCATACGAACCATGGCGATTGGAGACGTTCGGCCACAGGAACAAGATGAACGAGATCAACCTTCCTCCTCAACAACGGTGAATCCCCCAACTCAAGACAATGAACAGGTTCATCAAAAGGAGGCATGTGATCAAGGGGGAGCACAAGACGATCAAGTGATGGAGGAAGAAGCACAACCTGCACCTCCAACCCAAGTTCGAGCGATGATTCAAAGGGATCATCCCGTCGACCAAATTTTGGGTGACATTAGCAAGGGAGTAACTACTCGATCTCGATTAGTTAATTTTTGTGAGCATTACTCTTTTGTCTCCTCTATTGAGCCTTTCAGGGTAGAGGAGGCCTTGCTAGATCCGGATTGGGTGTTGGCCATGCAGGAGGAACTTAACAACTTCAAGCGCAATGAAGTTTGGACGCTGGTGCCTCGTCCCAAGCAAAACGTTGTGGGAACCAAGTGGGTGTTCCGCAACAAACAGGACGAGCACGGGGTGGTGACAAGGAACAAGGCTCGACTTGTGGCAAAAGGTTATGCCCAAGTCGCAGGTTTGGACTTTGAGGAGACTTTTGCTCCTGTGGCTAGGCTAGAGTCCATTCGTATCTTGCTAGCATATGCCGCTCACCATTCTTTCAGGTTGTACCAAATGGATGTAAAGAGCGCTTTCCTCAACGGGCCAATAAAGGAGGAGGTGTACGTGGAGCAACCCCCTGGCTTCGAGGATGAGCGGTACCCCGACCACGTATGTAAGCTCTCTAAGGCGCTCTATGGACTTAAGCAAGCCCCAAGAGCATGGTATGAATGCCTTAGAGATTTCTTAATTGCTAATGCTTTCAAGGTTGGGAAAGCCGATCCAACTCTTTTTACAAAGACATGTAATGGTGATTTGTTTGTATGCCAAATTTATGTCGATGACATAATATTTGGTTCTACTAATCAAAAGTCTTGTGAAGAGTTTAGCAGGGTGATGACGCAGAAATTTGAGATGTCGATGATGGGCGAGTTGAACTACTTCCTTGGGTTCCAAGTGAAGCAACTCAAGGACGGCACCTTCATCTCCCAAACGAAGTACACGCAAGATCTGCTAAAGAGGTTTGGGATGAAGGACGCCAAGCCCGCAAAGACGCCGATGGGAACCGACGGACACACCGACCTCAACAAAGGAGGTAAGTCCGTTGATCAAAAAGCATACCGGTCAATGATAGGGTCTTTACTTTATTTATGTGCTAGTAGACCGGATATTATGCTTAGCGTATGCATGTGTGCTAGATTTCAATCCGATCCTAAGGAGTGTCACCTGGTGGCGGTGAAGCGAATTCTTAGATATTTAGTCGCTACGCCTTGCTTCGGGATCTGGTATCCAAAGGGGTCTAACTTTGACTTGATTGGGTACTCAGATTCCGACTATGCTGGATGTAAGGTCGATAGGAAGAGTACATCGGGGACGTGCCAATTCTTAGGAAGGTCCCTGGTGTCATGGAATTCTAAGAAACAAACCTCCGTTGCCCTATCCACCGCTGAGGCCGAGTACGTTGCCGCAGGACAGTGTTGTGCGCAACTACTTTGGATGAGGCAAACCCTCAGGGACTTTGGCTACAATCTGAGCAAAGTCCCACTCCTATGTGATAACGAGAGTGCTATCCGAATAGCGGAAAATCCTGTTGAGCACAGCCGCACAAAGCACATTGACATCCGGCATCACTTTTTGAGAGACCACCAGCAAAAGGGAGATATCGAAGTGTTTTATGTAAGCACCGAGAACCAGCTAGCCGATATCTTTACCAAGCTCTTAGATGAGAAGACCTTTTGCAGGTTGCGTAGTGAGCTAAATGTCTTAGATTCGCGGAACTTGGATTGAGTTGTAGCATACATGTATTTATGCTTTTGATCATGTCTATTCTGCATTTTGTTGCTTATCATGGTGCTCAAGTTGTACAAACACTCCCTGGACCTCACAAGTCTGTTGCAAAGTGATGCACATGTTTAGGGGGAGATGTGTTACAACTTGACCCTTTGAGACTAACCATATGCTTGAGTTTGCTTGTTTTAGTCTCAAAGGAGAATTGAAAGGGAAATGGTGGACTTGGACCATGAAAGACTTCCACTGCACTCCGATGAGAGGGTAACTTATTCCAAGTTCATCACATTAACTCTTATTGCCATTTGCTCTTAATTGAAGATTTTGGTGAGGCAATGGGGTTAATGGGCCAAAATTGATTCCGTTTTGGTGCTTGATGCCAAAGGGGGAGAAAATAAAGGCTAAAGCAATAAATGGATCAGCTACCACTTGAGAGATTTTGAAAATCGTAGAATAGAGTTTTTGAAAATCGTAGAATAGAGCTTTTGGTTTGTCAAAACTCTTTTGTTGTCTCTCTTGTCAAAAGTTGGCTTCTTGTGGGGAGAAGTATTGATTATGGGAAAAAGGGGGAGTTTTTGATCAAACTCTTTTGGAATGACTCTCTTTATGCTTCAACATGTGTGTTTGACTTAGAGATAGAGATTTGAGTTTGATTTGCAAAAACAAACCAAGTGGTGGCAAAGGATGATCCATATATGCCAAAATTGATTCAAAATAAATTTGAGTTCCTATTTGAAGTGTTTTTGTACTTGTTCAACTTGTTTTATGGTGTGTTGGCATAAATCACCAAAAAGGGGGAGATTGAAAGGGAAATGTGCCCTTGGGCCATTTCTAAGGATTTTGGTGACTTAGTGCCCAACACAAGTGCCTAATTGTAAAATGGTGGACAAAGTACAAATCAAGGACAAAGGTATGTTTCTAATACTTAGTACATTGGTTTTGTGTACTAACATACTTGTCTAAGTGTTAGAAACAGAAACAAGAAGAAAAGAAAAAGGGGAGAGAAAGACTTGGCTGTGTGCAGCCAAGACTCAGTTCGGTCTGGAGCACCGGACTGTCCGGTGGTGCACCGGACAGTGTCCGGTGGTGCACCGGACAGTGTCCGGTGCGCCAGGCCGACTCGGCGCAAACTGGCCGCTCTCGGGACTTCGCCGACGGCGTACGGCTAAAATTCACCAGACTGTCCGGTGAGCCAACGGTCGGCCGGGCCAACGGTCGGCCGCGCGATCGCCGCGCGACACGTGGCCGAGCCAACGGTCGGGAAGGAACACCGGACTGTCCGGTGTGCACCGGACATGTCCGGTGCGCCAACTGTGCGCAAATCTGGAGCAGCCAGCAACGGTCAGAAGTGCTGTTTTTGGAAACAAATCGGGCACCGGACAGTGTCCAGTGTGCACCGGACTGTCCGGTGCGCCACGAGACAGAAGGCAAAGATGGCCTTCCAGATTTGTTCCCAACGGCTCCTAGCTGCCTTGGGGCTATAAAAGGAGCCTCTAGGCGCATGGAGGAGACATACAAGCAACTCTTGAGCATTCTTGATCATCCACATCTTGTCTTTGCGCATTCGATTGTGATTCTAAGAGATTCGAGCTCCGTTCTAGTGAGAACTGTGTGATACTCTTGTGAGCTCGATTCTTGGCCGTGTGTGTGCGCTTTTGCTGTGGATTTGTGTGTGTTGCTTCCCTCCCTTACTCTGTGTTTTATTTGTGATCATATACTTGTAAGGGCAAGAGACTCCAAATTGTGGAGATTCCTTGCAAACGGGATAGTGAAAGGAACAACAAAACACCGTGGTATTCAAGTGGATCTTTGGACCGCTTGAGAGGGGTTGATTGCAACCCTCGTCCGTTGGGACGCCACAACGTGGAAGTAGGCAAGCATTGGCTTGGCCGAACCACGGGATAAACCACCGTGTCACCTCTGTGCTTGATCTCTTGTGGTATTGTGTTTTGTTGAGACTTCACCTTAGCCACTTGGCAATAATCGTGCTAACGCTTAACAAGTTTTTGTGGCTTAAGTTTGAAGTTTTTACAGGATCACCTATTCACCCCCCCCCCTCTAGGTGCTCTCACCCACAACTTGTTGAGCTATGACCTTTTGTGAGCTCAGTCTTGCAATATACAAACCCCCCACAAGTGTAGAGCAGGTAGTCCAGGAGGAGGTCTACAATGAAGAGTACGAGCTTATCTAGGTGGAGTCTCCCAATCAGCTTAATGGCGCCAAGGAATAATTATTTTGTTCGTGTAAGACTTCCGCTATGTAATAATGATACTTGTGATATTTATCTCTATACACTTTGTCATTATATGTGATATTCTTCTTTAGCGCATATATGAGACGCACCCGGCTTTATCCCTTAAATCCGGGTGTGATAGTTATCATCACATAAACTTTGGGAGAATTCAATCTATACCACTCCTAAAGAGGTGGATCTAAACAATAACAATATTAATATTATGGGTCTAAGATATAGCACTCCTAAGTCACTCTCTCTCTCTCTCTAAACAATACCATAATAGCTACTAATCCCTATCTTTCTCTATACAAATCAAAGTTTAACACTAAAATTTACGTACTTGGACCAATTTGCCCCTTAATATACAAACAGAAAAACACGTGCGATCTAGACATCCCATCAAAATAAAGTAATAAAATTAAAATTAAAATACAATATTAAAGCATCATAAAATTCATCATAATAATTAAAATTCACAAAATTCCAGCGTATAATCTGAGTAAAGGTCAACAATATTTCAATATTTTTTATACATCTAGTTTAAATATTTCGTAGACAGTAACCAAACATGTCCTCAACATAATAATGAGTTAGGAATACCTCCATGTATGGCTTGGTAATATGTCGTGGAGATGTTTGGTTACTATCTACAAAATATTAAATTAGATGTATATGAAATATTAAAAAAATATTGAGTTGACCTTTACTGATTTACGTTGAATTTTCCTGAATTATAATTATTATGATGCATTTTGCGATGTTTTAATATTTTATTATTAATCTAATTATATTATATTATTTTATGGGATGTCTAGATCTTGTGATTTTTGGTCGTCTACATATTGGGGGACAAATTGGTCCATGTACGTAAATTTTAGTGTTAAAACTTTATTAGTATAGAGAATGATAGAGATTAGTAGCTATCATGATATTATTTATTATTTAAAGAGAGAGTGGCTTAGAAGTAGTATTTCTTAGACCTCTAATGTTATTAATGTTGTCGTTTTGATCCACCTAGTTACTAGTTAGAAGTGGTATAGATTGAATTCTATCAAGTAAATCATAACAACGTAGCTTATCTAATACGGGTCTTTAGGTTTTGGTCAAATATTCATATGGATCAAGCAAATAAAATACTAACACCGCCACCTATAACTTTGTTGTTTTGTCATTATGCCCCTTAATTACCCTGCTACCCATGTATTGAAAGAGTAAATTGGCAGCTATTGACATTTGCCCATCCTATACCTCTGTTCTGGATGCGCCACCGGCTGCAGCACATGCACATGTTATCCTGCCAATTTTATAAACTGGTTGCAAGTTGTAACAGAATATTATCTGTGCACGTCGTTGAGTGTAATGTAACGGTTGCAAATAAGGTATGTCATTGGATCTCATACAACTGCTAGTCAATGGAGATCATTAAGCAATATGGCACTGGGATAGTGTTCTTTTCGTTGGAAGAGAAGACTTGTAACCCAATTGGGTGCTCTTGGAAGTTTGACCCCACACTCGTACTGATTTGGACAGTTGGGATGTATTTTCCATGGATAGTTTAATTAATTTCAAATCAGTGTTCCCAATATCAATACAGCTTTATCGGTACACGCCGTATGCGTGGGTGTTTCTCTATGATCTTATCATCTCTCGCTGGATGTTGTCACAACTGGCCTAAAAAAAGCTCCAGCTCAGACTCGCAGCGGTTCGATTTGGGCTCACAGCAGCTTCACATTTAGAATGGATCCAAACAAATCCTGTTTTTGTGGCTCGTAAAAAAGAGCGAGCCAGCTCTGCTCGGCTCGCTGTGGCTCGCGAGCTGTCTCGGCTCGACCTACCAAATAGACGATTAGTTTATGTTATTAAGATTAGTGTATAAAATTAATCTATTTTCTATATTATATTAGTTATTTACTAATTTAAAAATATGTTGCTCATATATTAGTACAAAATAGATTATTAGTTTATGTTATCTGAGCTAACTGGCTCGTTTTCACCCCTAGTCACAATCTTACCAAGCGAGTAGACTTGGTAGGATAAACTAAATAGGCGATTAGTTTATGTTTAATATTTGTTGTAGATCTTGCCGTCGGACATAACCTTATGTCTGATAGTCTTCTAGGGGGCCGTCGGACATAACGTGGTCGTCGAACTTTTGCCCTTTTACTATAGTGTATGGAAGTAGAATAAGCTAGAGTGAAGCCAAATTAAATGGTGTGTCTCATACCATTCATTAATTTAAAGCAAGCATGAGAGAGTCAAAACTATAGCCACAAGTACACATTTCATAGTTTTTCGTATGATCTGTGACTTGGAGACTGATGCTAATTCCATTTCTATATTTTACCATTTTCTACTTTAATCCAATTTTGACTAGCACGAAAAGTTTAAAACTAAATCCATCATATCGTAACCGAGTCAGATTTCTTCCTTTGTACGTATGGTTATCGTAAGCCTAATCCCCTATTTAATAAAAAGGCATGCATGCACCCCAAATGATACAAGAAACAATCAATCGACTCTGGACTATAGTTTTAGTCATAATTGTTCCACGACCTTAGGCTCTTCCATAACCGATGCTGATGTGGCGACGATAATGTGGAGAGCAGTCCCTTTGAAACCTCGCTATACTAAAGAACCTAAACGGTTTGGGACGAATCATGTTTTTGGCTAGCGATCACACAACTGCTTGACGAAGCTGATATGTACTGCAACATCGGTGTTTTGACCCGAGGGTCCCTAACCAACTAGTGAATTAGTGTTGCGTGTCCCAGTCTAGATGGATGATACAAGAAGGCACAAGTTTTATCCTAGTTCGAGCAACAGATAGCCCTACTTCCAGCGGAAGGGACATGAGACTTATATTATCTTGCACCTAAGTGCTTATAGTAGGGGGTACAAGCTAGTCGAAAGGGAGTGGATCCCAAGTCTCTATGGATGATTGAGGTAAGTGCCAATATTGATCATGGAGAGCAAAACCTGTGAAGTGTTTTCCTCTGCCCCCTGAAAGCCCTGGACTCCTCCTTTTATAGCCTTAAGGAGGGAACCTAGGAGTACCAGGGTTGTCGTAATGCGGAGAGGAGGCGAGCCCGAGCCCTTATACCAGTATGGCCACCAGGATGGCCCTTGTCCTAGCTGTTGTCTTTGATTAGGAGGAGGATGACTGGCCCCTGTATCCCGTATCTTGACCAAGTAGAGAGCTGAGGCCAGGGTTGGAGGCTCAGATGTGTACCCAAGCCCATCTTGTGGACGAGCTGTCTGAGTCGTAGTTATTGAAATAGTGATAAGTATGATGAAAAGTGCATAGTAATTTATCTCGTAAGGCGTAAAGTAGACTTAACACCAGCCCTATAGTATTTGTAGCCATCTCGTTGTCAGCTGTCTTTGTGGCAGGGTTAGTGGCATCGGGCGTCCTATTGTAGATGTTATTTAAGCCGAGGCCATGCTCGGTCGAGGCAGAGATTTCTCCCGAGGCTATGGTAGGGCCTACGCCTAGGCACATAGTAGTGTAGGGAGTGGTTAGAACAGTAGCCAGAGTGGCCTCCTAGGGATTTGCGGGGAGTTACTGGCGTCGCTACTGCCAGGGCAGTTGACCGGGATCGAGCTCGGGTGAGGCGGAGTTTCCCCTCAAGGCTAAAGCCGTCTTCGGGCAAGGCGAGGTTCTCTTCCGAGGCTGAGGCTTTGCCTAGACGTTTGCATGTCCCTTCTTGATTTGTTCGAGAACAATGACCGTAGTGGGGGAGCAGTGTCCGATATTCATGGGTGTGCGTCATTGTAGTCGATGAAAGTAGATGGGACTGTGGTCCCATCGCCCTCTATTGACTGCGACATCACATGGAGCAGATATCCGTATCGTCGCATTTAATGCGCACATCTTCACAATTGTCGAGAACTTTGGCCGAGACCAAGCTCGAGGCTGGCCTTCGTCTAAGATGAAATCAAGCGAGACGAAAATTGCTTTCCGTAAAGAGGGGCCCTCGGGCGAGTCGAGGATTTCATACGAGTGTAGTCTTCACCCGAGGAAGGGCTCGAGCGAGACGTAGTTTTGAGCAACTATTGAGTGGGACCTCGGGCGAATCGTGATTCAACCCTTGGTGACCTCGGGGAGCGTGTTTTTTGGTTTGATCTCTTGGTACTTAGGTGTTAGTTATGCTTAGGGGCACAATCTAGGTTCCCCTCATTATGATACTCGATAGCCCCGAGCCTCCAAGGAAGTGCAGGCACTTGCTTAGGGGTTCTGTCAACCTCTTGTAGACATGTTGCTTAACCCTTCGAAAGGTGGTAGACTTATTTGCGATGGGTGCGCACGAGCGCACCCATCGGGTGTAGACCCCGAGGCCTCAGATGAGTGGTTACTCCTTCGAGGTCTTTATGTCTCCCTCTATGGATATCATTGAGTTGTCTATTGTATGTCACCTGGTCATAGCCTGGGCGCAATGGCAGCCCCTGAGTCTTTGGGGTGGGTTGTTGGTACTTCCAACAATTCTGCTGTAGCATAGGTGCAAGGGCAGCCCCCGCGTCTCTGCATAGAGTGAGAGGACGATAAAGGAATGCCTTGACTTTTATTGATACGCCTCTCCGTTGCCTTTCTGCAAGGAGGAAGAGGGGGAAGCGCCAAGCTACCCTCAGTGGGCAACGAGCATGACGTCTCCTATGAGCTATTAGCGGGTAATCTGAGTGGAGGTCCTAGCCTCGTTTAGTAGGGGTCGGCTAGCAGTTCGGAGATGTGCCCAATACATGTACGTGTGATTCGTCTGGTCCCGGACCCGTTTGATGGGATCCAAGGGCTTGATGCCTCCCTTCGATGAGATACTGCCAAGAATCAATCCCAAGGGTCTTGGATATGTATTAGGGTACCACGAGATTGTAGCCCGAGCCTTGGCCATGTACAGACATACCCATGGTCATCCTTGACTCCATGCTCTAGGGCGGTTGTGGAACCCCGCCGAGGGGCCAACCTTCGAACCTCTGATCAGTAAAGGGCTCGGAGCCCGTGCGCTCTGGTGTAGTTTCCAAACCCCACTGAGGGGCCAACCTTTGAACCCCTGATTAGTAAGAGGCTTGGGCCTCACTTTGTTGGGAAGGCAATCCGAAGAGATGTCTCTTTCCTATCACCTATGGAGAAGGAGAAGAGGAGAGAGAGACACATACCTTTTTAGGCCCCTATCTTGAGGAGGTGTAACGGCACCTGTTGGTTGCGTTAGCCAGATGGGACTTGTGGCTCCCAAGTGGGAGTTAATGAGATGGGACGCAGGGCCCATAGGCTATCCATTGTGGTGCGCGTGCATGTGGGATTCGAAGAGATGGAATCTGGTTCTAGATTTGATTTTTCAATGGGGGGCTTAGCCTTAACCTCGGTGGGTCCGTTGGTCCCCATATATATATCTGGGAGGGGTCCCTCCCGGCTCCTACCTTGATCTTACCTTCCCATGCTTAGCTACTACTGCCCTTTCCGGTTGTGGCCAAGAATCATGCTTTGAGATGAGGGGAGCAAAAAAGTCTGCATACCTTTTCACCGCCACCTTCATCTTTCGCTATGGCCGAGAAGTTGAACGTCCTCGCTCCTTGCGACCCATGGCCCTACTTGAAAGTAGCCTAGAGGGGGGTGAATAGGCAAAACCTGAAATTTATAAAATTAGCACACACTACAAGCTGGGGTTAGCATTAGAATTAAAGTCAAGTCGAGAGAGAAGGGAAAACAAATCAAATGAAAATCAAGCGAATAGACACGGTGATTTGTTTTACCGAGGTTCGGTTCCAAAGAACCTAGTCCCCGTTGAGGACGTCACAAAGACCGGGTCTATTTCAACCCTTTCTCTCTCTCAAATGGTCACTTAGACCGAGTGAGCCTTCTTCCTTAATCTCACGGGTCACTTAAACCCCGCAAGAACCACTGAAAGTTCCCTTTGGCCCGGGAACAGGATCTGGATGTCGCCTAGAGGGGGGGTGAATAGGCGAATAAAACTTATTACTTTAAAACTTAAATTCTTACTCTACTCGAAGACTTAGTACGCAGTGGAATGAGAAGACTCTTCGAGTAGGTCGCAGCGGAATGGAAGATCCTGTCTCAAAATGTCCTGCACTTCAAATCAAGCTTATACCACAGATAAGTATTGAAGTGCAAATATAAAGGCGAGTAAGACAGAGAGTCAGGATACAATACAGAATAGAGCACACAGACGCAAGGATTTATTCCGAGGTTCGGCCAAGCCTGAAATGCTTGCCTAGTCCTCGTTGGAGTTAGCCACACCTGGGCTTGGAGTCTATTTCAACTCCTTCCTCCGTTTGCTCAGATCTGTCAGTATGACAGATAGAGCCTTTCACTATTGAGTGGGGTTACAACAGAACCGCGGCTGCTTACAAACTTCTTGGCAGCACCCCGGCAGAGTAACGATACGCTCAAGACCTTGCTCTAGCTCTAAGCAGCACTTCTCCTCTCTCTTAAGGCTTATAGCTGTGCCTTCTACACAAACTATAGAGTTACACACAAGAGGGAGAGTGAGAATTGATTCGAGTGAAGTCTACACTTGTTGGCTGCGCTTGTATATCTTCTCCATGCGCCTAGGGGTCCCTTTTATAGCCCCAAGGCAGCTAGGAGCCGTTGAGAGCAAATCTGGAAGGCCAATCTTGCCTTCTGTCGTCGGGTGCACCGGACAGTCTGGTGCACACCGGACACTGTCCGGTGCCCGATTTCCTTCCTTAAATGGCGCTGCCGACCGTTGCAGACCGTTGCAGATCTGGGAGCCGTTGGCGCACCGGACATGTCCGGTGCACACCGGACAGTCCGGTGCCGTCTTCTAGCCGTTGGCTCGGCCACGTGTCCCGCGCAGATTGCGCGGCCGACCGTTGGCCCGGCCGATCGTCGGCTCACCGGACAGTCCGGTGCACACAGGATAGTCCGGTGAATTTTAGCCGTACGTCGTCGGCGAATTCCCGAGAGCGGCCTCTTCACGCCGAGTCAGCCTGGCGCACCGGACACTGTCCGGTGCACCACCGGACAGTCCGGTGTGCCAGACCGAGCTGAGTCTTGGCTGTACACAGCCAAGTCTTTTTCTCCTCTTTTCTTTTCTTCTTCTTTCTGTTTCTAACACTTAGACAAGTATATTAGTACACAACACCAATGTACTAAGTATAGAAACATACCTTCTCTTAATCATTAAATCTATAGCATTCCACATGCTTGAGCTTTGATGTTGGACTCATAAATCATCAAGTCGGCTTGACTTGATCTAGATTGACATTACTTGGCTCCAACATCCTGTAAAGGTCACATAGAACATCTCCAAACATAGGAACAACCCAAACTAAAGATCAAGGTGAACTTAGCTCTTTTGGGCTGCTTCCAGTTCTGGTTTTGACACTTGTTCTCCTTCTAGTGACCTTGATCTCCTTCTTAGAGCTTGATCTTGAGCCTTATGACTTACACCACATAACTGTAGCAGTTACCCCATTGGCTGTAAGTCACGTTCTTATGTAGTGATCCTTGATGTGCCGTAGCTGTTCTCAACTCGATCACCCTTGACTTTGCAAGCCTTCTTCTTCACCCTTGGCTTTGGGTTCCTCAGCCTCCTTGACCTTCTCCCGTGCACTTGGTACCTCGAAGCTCTTCTTGCTTTCATCCTTGGCTTGATCAGTTGTCTCCTAGCTACGCACCCGAGTCTCACTTTATGCAATGTCCATCCTACTTGTGATGTCCATCATGTGTCCATAATCCAGTTCTTGGACCATCACAATTGTTCACTTGTGTTGAATCCTGTAGGCTTTACCTTAAGCACCTGTTCAACACTTAGTACACTTGTTAGTCCTTTAATTGAGTTGTCATCCAAACACCAAAACTCACAAGAGAGCTTTCAATCTCCCCCTTTTTGGTGATTGATGGCAACACAATTAAAGCTTACATAAGAATAAGATTTGAAGCACAAATTTTGAATTCTAAGTTTATTGAATGCTCCCCCTAAATATGTGCTTACATCAAAAACATAATCTTGACCTCAGACACCAATTTGCACATACTTAGGCAATTCGAAACATTTCTACACCTTAGCACTTTTTAGGATGCATTGTGTCAAGAATCAAACCATGATACTATAACACACAAATGCACATAATCAAACATACAAATGCACATAATCAGAGTTAAACACCATTCAAATTAGTGGATATATCACAGGAGTATCAACCTACCACTATTCACCATTAAGATACTAATTTAAAGCAATCTTAAAGCACCATTAACCACATGCATCATTATCCACATGACCGTCTACAATCTTAAAGCACCATTAACCATATGCATCATTATCCACATGACTGTCTATTAATGAACACAATAGATGCCAATTAATTCATAGCAACGGAAGCACTAGTCCATATGATGCAACACATATAATACTGCAGGAAGCATATGAATAACACACTAGCAAAGCTTAAACTAACACATCACCCCTTAGGATAAGCTTTCCTCTCAGGTTGAGATAAGCTTTAATGCACAAATTCTCCCCCTTTGACATCAAACACCAAAAACCATACTCGAGCAAGAACATAGGATGATGTCAAGGGACAGCAGGGTGACAAGGGGGAAAACGACTATCAAAAACTCCCCCTTACTTATTGAACATATGCACTATCATCATTTAGGTAAGATACATATATGCAAAAAGATTAATACTCCCTTTGTACCTTTACCATGTTGTAGTGTACTTCCCATCTTGAAAGTATCTGATCTCTCAAGAGCTTCTTCACACTTGTGCCTGATTCTTTATCCTTACTTTTTCTTGTTGCTAAGATACCAAACTTAGAACAAGTTATAGTATTTGGCACAAGAAGAAACTTCTATTCTCATGATTATCAAAAGACATCAATTGAAGCGAACTATTATGGCTACCAATTGAAAGATACCAATTTAAAGATACCAATTGCAGAGTTCATTTATTATCATGGCTCCATGATATTTAAGAATAAGCATCTATTATCACCAGATATTATAGAGCATGAGCAATCTAAAAATATGCACTTACTCACAACTTGAGATACCAATTTCTTGACTTACAGAGGTACCCAAGTCCTGACTGCTCCATTTCTTGCTTATCTTCTCTTTTCCACCTAGAGACTATACAAGATTGCTCAAGAAACAGTTAGTCTCGAAAGACACAAGTTATGTGTGCTCCCCCTCAAGTTGTGCATCAAGTATTTGAATGACTTGCACTTTGCACATTCTAGCTTCCTTAGAACTAGAGGGAATCACAACATACCTTGGTCAAGGCATACTCTATCATTTTCATCACACAAGGATGCCAATTTGAATATCAATTGAAAAACCACTTAATACAAATTGAAGGCTAAATGAAAGGTTGACCAAATACAACAATGCATGCCTCAGGAGCACTTAAGCCAATTGAATACTCACAGGAAGTCTAACATTTACGCAACTTGTACATGCTTCATACTTAACTATCATTGCATATACCAATTTAAGATCATGTACATAGAGCGAAATATCTAAGCATGTCATAATTAAGAAGGTTTCTTAGGTGCATAAAAGAAACAACATTTTAAAGGCATAAATTACCTAAGCCAAGATTTTACCAATTGAAAGACAAGAACATAGCTATGATCACAATGAATGGAATTTCAAGAATATTTAATGAAATTGCATAGCTCCATTTTCCATACCTTTGCCTTTATGAGAGCCCTTGTTATCACCAATTCAGGGCTCCTTTTGCTTACGCACCTCATAGCTCAAAAGGGCACGACATGGATTTGAAATTCACACAGTACCAAACCAGGGTAACCATGTGATCATGGACTAGACAAAATGTCATATTTGCACATAGCATTACTTACAAAAAGTTACAGGTTTATCCATATACACCAAGAGGGTTAATCGTTGTGGATATAACAAATGAAAGAGCTACTAATGAATGATTCAAAAGATATATCCTATAGAGCACCAGCCATGATTAAGCAACCAACATTATGATCCATTTAACACAGGTAATCATAAAGCATAACTACTCTAAGGACAGGTAGCACATCAAGCTAACTTAAGAGCAATACTAAATTGCAACTATGTACTTAAAATACACGGGTACCGTCCTTTGGAGAGCAGTTTGTAGATTCTCATCAAGGTCCTTTACTTGATTCACCAATAATGATTCAGGACCTATACACCTTATTTTACTTGAGATGAACATGGGATTAGCGTTTTACAATAATTCAACCTTGGGTCAATAAACACCAAAACAATTGACAGCTTAAGCATTTTTAGATAACCGTCTTAAGCTCTCCCATGGTCTCCAGTCCATCTCAAGGCACCTGTATGGTCTAGTTAGCACAGTTTGGTACCCATCTCGGGATGGGTCCATAATGATCATCTAAATGTGCCTTTGGTACCCAAATGGCCTTTGTGCTAGTTCTAGGTGATCTCATTATAGATCTAGCACAAGTGTATGATTTGGGTCTCCTACCCGAATAAGATTGACACAAATTCACTTGCTTAGGAATCTTACCTTTATAACATACCTTGGATAGATGACCCTGCTCACCACACTTGTAGCAGAAGCGTCGCTCAACTTGACACGACGCTTGCTGTGTGTCATTTTCCTTGGTGAGGGTCACCTTGGAGGATGCACATCCTTGATTCTTCATGACCGGACATGAAGTGATAATGTGGTCCTTATTGTTGCATCCAAAGCAACTTCTTGTCCCTTCATCCTTGTCTTTGTACGGACAGGATGCGATGAGGTGGCCTATCTCCTTGCATTTGAAACACCTCCTTTTTCCTCTTCCCTTTTTGTACTTGAATGACATGGAGAGAAGGTCAGTGCAAACAACATGATTAATTGAATCTTTACCTTTTTCCTTTTTCATGTTGATTTCTTCATTTATAGCTTTGGGAACATTCTTCTTGTTGAGCTTAGCACTTGCTGCAGTTTTTCCTTTCTCAAGCTTCTTCACCACGCGCCCGTGGATATCTTGAGAGAGTTGAGCAATGTGTCTTCTCCTTAGCTGTCTTTGCTTCTTGTTCCCACGCAATTTTCTTTTTGATCCTGTAACTTGTTTCTCAAACAAAGATTGGCCTTTCTTGGGGCGGTGGAGGTCAGCACATGATAATATTTTGACCAATTGATTACTAGTGCAAGAATGAGGTTCATACGAGTTTAAACTAGTAATTACTACCTCATGAGCAATATCGAGCATGATATGATCATCAACTAGTTTACTATGAGAGTATGACAACATATCATACTTTTCACTGAGAGCAAGCTTTTCTAAATTCATTGTTTCTACTTGACTTCTAAGCATAGAATTTTCAGTTTTAAGTTGAGCAACATTAGATAGAGCGTCATAATTATTACTTTGCTCAATTAACATTGAATCATACTGTTGGACCAAGACATCATGAGAGCACCTTAGCTCCTCATGTTCTTTGGTCATCTTCTCCAGGCTGTTGTTTGTTTTGATGAGAGTCTCCTCTAGCCTGAGAAGCGTCTCGCCTTGTTCCTTGTTCCTCCTCAACAACTTAACCAAGAGAGCTTTGTCCGCTTTGTTGAGATGGTTGTAGAAACGGCGAATCTCCTCTTCTTCCACATCATCGGTCTCATTTTCCCTGTCATTAATATCGATGGAAGCAATATAGGAAAATGTACCTTGTGATGATGAAGATTCATCCTTGCTATCATCCTCATATTCCTCCTCATCATCGCTTTCGTCTCCATCATCATAGTTAGCAATAAGACACTTATAACTAGTGGAAGACAAACCTGTCGACGAGGTGGATTCATCGTTGGGTGCCCATCGTTCTTGATCTTCTCCTTTTGAAAGGTTAGTATCACAAGTAATATGGGGAGTAGAAGCAGTATAATTTGCCACACAATATTTTACTTTAATTCTATTCCATAAATCATGAGCATCAACAATTAAATCATTACCACTACTCATGATGGCAAAGTAAGCACCTCTAGAAAGAGAATCAACTAAGATGCTGCAAGCACGGTGATTGAGAGAAAAACATCTTAGTTCATCATTAGAGGGATTTTTACTAATATCAGATGGAAAAATACTTCTACCAAAGATCTGTCTTAAATCAGAATCAATACTCATGAAAGCATTATAAATAGAGACAGACCAAGATTCGTAATTAGAGCCATCGCCTAAAAGAATTTCTACAGTTACCTCTTGTGACGACATCGTTATCTCTGGACGGCTAAGCCCACACTGGAGAGGCCTAGCTCCGATACCAATTGAAAGTTCCCTTTGGCCCGGGAACAGGATCTGGATGTCGCCTAGAGGGGGGGGGGTGAATAGGCGAATAAAACTTATTACTTTAAAACTTAAATTCTTACTCTACTCGAAGACTTAGTACGCAGTGGAATGAGAAGACTCTTCGAGTAGGTCGCAGCGGAATGGAAGATCCTGTCTCAAAATGTCCTGCACTTCAAATCAAGCTTATACCACAGATAAGTATTGAAGTGCAAATATAAAGGCGAGTAAGACAGAGAGTCAGGATACAATACAGAATAGAGCACACAGACGCAAGGATTTACCCCGAGGTTCGGCCAAGCCTGAAATGCTTGCCTAGTCCTCGTTGGAGTTAGCCACACCTGGGCTTGGAGTCTATTTCAACTCCTTCCTCCGTTTGCTCAGATCTGTCAGTATGACAGATAGAGCCTTTCACTATTGAGTGGGGTTACAATAGAACCGCGGCTGCTTACAAACTTCTTTGCAGCACCCCGGTAGAGTAACGATACGCTCAAGACCTTGCTCTAGCTCTAAGCAGCACTTCTCCTCTCTCTTAAGGCTTATAGCTGTGCCTTCTACACAAACTATAGAGTTACACACAAGAGGGAGAGTGAGAATTGATTCGAGTGAAGTCTACACTTGTTGGCTGCGCTTGTGTATCTTCTCCATGCGCCTAGGGGTCCCTTTTATAGCCCCAAGGCAGCTAGGAGCCGTTGAGAGCAAATCTGGAAGGCCAATCTTGCCTTCTGTCGTCGGGTGCACCGGACAGTCCGGTGCACACCGGACACTGTCCGGTGCCCGACTTCCTTCCTTAAATGGCGCTGCCGACCGTTGCAGACCGTTGCAGACCTGGGAGCCGTTGGCGCACCGGACATGTCCGGTGCACACCGGACAGTCCGGTGCCGTCTTCTAGCCGTTGGCTCGGCCACGTGTCCCGCGCAGATTGTGCGGCCGACCGTTGGCCCGGCCGATCGTCGGCTCACCGGACAGTCCGGTGCACACCGGACAGTCCGGTGAATTTTAGTCGTACGTCATCGGCGAATTCCCGAGAGCGGCCTCTTCACGCCGAGTCAGCCTGGCGCACCGGACACTGTCCGGTGCACCACCGGACAGTCCGGTGTGCCAGACCGAGCTGAGTCTTGGCTGTACACAGCCAAGTCTTTTTCTCCTCTTTTCTTTTCTTCTTCTTTCTGTTTCTAACACTTAGACAAGTATATTAGTACACAACACCAATGTACTAAGTATAGAAACATACCTTCTCTTAATCATTAAATCTATAGCATTCCACATGCTTGAGCTTTGATGTTGGACTCATAAATCATCAAGTCGGCTTGACTTGATCTAGATTGACATTACTTGGCTCCAACATCCTGTAAAGGTCACATAGAACATCTCCAAACATAGGAACAACCCAAACTAAAGATCAAGGTGAACTTAGCTCTTTTGGGCTGCTTCCAGTTCTGGTTTTGACACTTGTTCTCCTTCTAGTGACCTTGATCTCCTTCTTAGAGCTTGATCTTGAGCCTTATGACTTACACCACATAACTGTAGCAGTTACCCCATTGGCTGTAAGTCACGTTCTTATGTAGTGATCCTTGATGTGCCGTAGCTGTTCTCAACTCGATCACCCTTGACTTTGCAAGCCTTCTTCTTCACCCTTGGCTTTGGGTTCCTCAGCCTCCTTGACCTTCTCCCGTGCACTTGGTACCTCGAAGCTCTTCTTGCTTTCGTCCTTGGCTTGATCAGTTGTCTCCTAGCTACGCACCCGAGTCTCACTTTATGCAATGTCCATCCTACTTGTGATGTCCATCATGTGTCCATAATCCAGTTCTTGGACCATCACAATTGTTCACTTGTGTTGAATCCTGTAGGCTTTACCTTAAGCACCTGTTCAACACTTAGTACACTTGTTAGTCCTTTAATTGAGTTGTCATCCAAACACCAAAACTCACAAGAGAGCTTTCAACCACCACACACCTGGTGTCTCTTGCCTTGCTTACAAAGCACTTGAGAGTAAGAATGAGAAAAGAAGAAAGGCCAAACCAAGCAACAAGAGCAACAAAAGAACACAAAATACCCTCTCTCAAGTCCCTAATGAAATTGAGTTGATTTGATGGCTTGGAGAGGATTCAATCTATTTGATGTGTCTTGGAGTGAAGTCTTTTGCTCTTGTATTGAATGCAATGTTCAGAATGCTTGGATGCCAAAGGTTGTGGTGGTTGGGGGCTATTTATAGCCCTCAACCACTTTGGTAGTCGTTGGGGAGGCTGCTGGCGATGGGCGCACCGGACAGTCCGGTGTGCCACAGAACAGGCACTATTCCTTGTCTGGTGCACTGCCACGTCACCCAACCATTAGGGTTCGGAGCTCGGTCAACCGTTGGAGCTTTGTCTTCTTGTGGCACCGGACAATCCGGTGCGACATCGGACAGTCTGGTGCCCTCTAACTCCGCTGATCTGACTTCTACACGACACTGTTCATCACTGTAGCACTTTGCAGAGTCGACCGTTGGTGCTGGATAGCCATTGCCCGCTGACTCACCGGACGGTCCGGTGGCACACCGGACAGTCCGGTGAATTATAGCGGAGTGCGCCCTGGAATTCCCGAGAGTGGCTAGTTGACATCTATACGGTCATGGTGCACCAGACACTGTCTGGTGGCACACCGGACAGTCCGGTGCGCCAATTCTCAGCACACTCAAGTTCTTTGCTCCATTTCAAATTGAGCCACTAACTTGATTTCTTTCTTGGTTTGTGTTGAACCTTATGCACCTGTAAAACATGTATTCTAGACAAACTAGTTAGTCCATGTGTTTGTGTTGACAATCAACCACCAAAATTAATTATAGGAAATGGTTAACCCTATTTCCCTTTCACTACTCCTCCATGGCTGATGAAGATCTGTAGGGCCTAGTTCATGGGGGGGCTGCTCTGCCCCTGCACCTTTGGATGCACCCTGAGTGGCTCGCCCCTGGGGATGAGAGGAGCCAACCATGCCCACGCCTACGTCGTCAGCTTCGTGTCCTTCCATGAGCGGGGGTTTGGGGTTCCAGAGAGCCACTTCATGCGACCGCTCCCACACTACTATGGGATGGAGCTTCACAACTTCAACCCCAACTCCATAGCCCAGGCAGCGATTTACATGATAGTCTGCGAGGATTACCTCAGGATCGGGACCCACTAGGATCTTTGGCTCCACCTCTTCTGCACGGAGCCCTTCTCTCTCCCGTAGAGGTGAAGAAGGTCCACCATACGGTGAAGGCCAGCGGCTGCACACTCCAGCTACATTCGGATTGGGTGCAGTTATACATCCCTGCCTCCCTTGCCTCTTCAAACAAGGGGTGGCAGAGCCGCTGGTTCTACCTCCGTAAGGAGTGGACAATGGCTATTAAGAGATCGCGGGTTTAGGAATCACTAACCTTGGAGCTACGGTTACAAAGATATGGTTTTCGGAAGATTTTTGTGGTTAAATATTTTAAACTATATTCTATGTTAATTAATGCAAATCATATGAGAAAATATATGAAAGAAATAACTAATTCAACTTTAGTATAGGTTATCACTTGATTAGATATCATGATTTAGTCAGATTATAATTATAGATAGGTTAACTTTATTTAGCAAGCTTAATCTACTAAACACAGATTAAACAATATCTAATTATAAGAATATGTGTTATGATAAAACTAATGTTGTTATTGCGTAGACAATATTATTATGAAGCCACCGCAATTGGAACGGAGTAAATCAGAGTTAAGACGAGAAAGCTAGGGAGTTTATGAGATTTCTAGGTTTTTTTTAAAAAACTCAATTTCTAGATTATCTATATATTCCTAATTAGAATATGGGCTACGACTTTCATTACTTGAAAGACCAAGGTCTTTTCTGTGAAAAACTGGACCTACGCGTTATGATCTTTGAACACTAGGCGACTGCGGTTTATTAGAAAATAGTCAAGGGGTTCTTTAGCAATTGTTCTCAGCCGAAGGGGTATCAATATCATGTGTTATGAGTCGTCCATCCGGAGATCAGCGAACCGGTAAGCTACGGTGGTCATCGGATCAGAGATCCATGGCCCAGATTTTAAATTACTAAGATTGCTTCACACCCGCACAATTTGGATCGGACGGCACAAATCCGACCACGAAGGGGTACACGGACGCTCTAATCTCCTCCCTTAATTACTCAATCAAAGACCACGTGCCTCTCATCTAATCTAGGCCGTTACTCCGTAGACCAACGACACATGACCATCTTTCCCCGTCTCACCTATAGACCTGCCCAACCGGTACGTAAGAGATATAATCTTAGCCATTCCTGAGATCAACGACCAAAGCGAGCGCAGCCCCTTATCTTGACAGCTGAAGACGGCGGTTGTAACACCCTGAATTTGGGGGTATAAAATTTCTTTGCTCATATTCACAAATTCAGGTGTTACTTTTCTTTTCTCACCCTTTCCCAATCTTTCCTTTCTCATTTCTATAAGAGAAAATGCTTATTCTATTTGTAATAATAGTGTGATAGGTTAAACCCTAAGGGAGTGTGAATTGTTGCATCATGTTGAACCCTGGATTTCACTTTTGCTTGGTGCATAATTCTCAAAAGGTCTAATTTGAATTTGTGGCACATTTGAATTTGAATCAAATAGAGAAAATAAAAAGAAAAGAGAAAGGAAATTCTAGAATAAAAGAAAAAGAGGAAAGCAGCCCGCTACCCCCGCCCCCTCGGCCTTTCGGCCCAGTCGGCCCACCTTCCGCGCGCGCCCTCCCGCCCCTCCTCTCTCTCTGCGCAGCGGGCCCGGCCTGTCGGCGCGGCTGCCTTCCGTGCGCCCGCTCTCCCTCTCTCTGCTCGGCCGGCCCCACCTGTCGGCGCAACCGTTCCCCGCGTGCGCCCGCTCCCTCGCTCTCTCTGCCCGTGGGCCCGGCCCGTCAGCCCCGCTTTCCTCGCGCTCGCGCTCGCGCTCGCTTTCTCCTCTCTCTCTGCGCCGCGGGCCCGAGCTGTCAGCTCTCTCGTCCTCGCGTAACCGCCGCCGAGCTGCGCGTGCCCGCCTTCTCCACGCCCACGTCGCGCGTGGGGCTCGCCCCAACCCCGCCCTCGGCCACTAGAGCCCCGAACCTCACTCGCCCTCTCCCCCTCCCTCATTTGCGCACCAACCGGCCCCTCTCTTCCACCTTCCCCTCGCTGCGCGCACGCCCAAGCGCCATCGCCGCGAACCGCCGCCGCCCGAGCTCGTTTCCCGGCCGCCGTTGGAGCTCCGCCATGTCCATTGCCACGGTGAGTTTTGCCCCGACGTCCGCAACCCGGAACGCGCTCCAATTTCCCCTTCCCCTCCCTATTTCTCTCTGCCCGCGCTCATCCGCCGTCCGCCGTGCAGCCGCCACCGTCGACCCAGGCCACCGTCGCGTCTCCGTCGCCGCCGAGGAGTCCCCGGAGGCCGCTTTGAGGTAAGGAACCTCTCCCGCCCCTATTGGCCCTTGTCTTGCACTCTGTCGCGCTTAATTCCTCGCCGGAGACCCTTAGCGCCGCCGCCGAGCCGCTTCGCCGTGGGCTGCCCCCCTCCGGTGCCCCTGCCCCGACCCAGACCCCACCAGAGAGTTTCCCGTGCCCTCCCCAATCTCCCCGGCCATCCAGATCGCCCCAAGGACCCGCAGGGCCCCTGCGCCCCTCGTCTCCGGCGAGCTCCTCCGCCGCGGGGACGAGCGCCGCCGCCCCAGCTAGCCGAAGGAGACGGGAGCCAGCCACCCCATCCCCGCCGTCTATCTTAGATCGGACGGCACGGATTCAAATAACCCGAACCCAACCTCAACCGTCCACCCAAGATCCAACGGCCCAGAGCCGTTTCCCCGCACCCCGCCTCTCTGCCAACTGGGCCCCGCCTGTCAGCCGTTCGCCCGCGCGGCCCCGCCTGTCAGCCGTTCGCCCGCGCGCTCGCGCTGCCCGCCCGGTCCCGCCTGCCAGTCGCCTGCGCCCCGCGCTGCTCGCCCGGTCCCGCCTGTTAGCCGTTCGCCCCGCACTGCCCGCCCGGCCCCGCCTGTCAGCCGCCCAGGCCGCCGCGCGCCCGCGCGCCCGCCGCAGGATCTAATCCTGGCTGTTGATCTGAGATCTAACGGCTGTAAGCGCCCGATACCCCTTCGCCCGCGCGTTTTCTTAAAGAGCCCCTCGGTTTTCTGGAAATTGCGCCCGCAGTCCCTGGTTTCTCGCAGTTAGGTCCTCGGGCCTTTTATTTAATTCAAAATAGGTCCTTAGGGTATATTTTTAACCCCTAAACTTGTAAAATTCATAACTTTGCCATATGAACTCCAAATTAGGTGCTTCAAATTGCAAAATGTTCATAATATTATTCTCTATCTGTTTATGCAATGTTTCCCTGCTGTTTCCATGTCCCAATTAATGGTTAATCATTAGGATAGGATTAATGTTATGGGAACCCTATTTGAGATAAATAAAAGATAGTAGACTTTAATAAAAGTTGGAGCACTTAAGTTTATGGACTTAAACACCTAAGTTTAGGAGCTTAAAACCAGATAATGATTTAATCTCACCACTGACTTAAACCTGATTAGTGGATAATGACTCACTTTGTATAGTCCTCTACCCCAGACCTAGGGAACACCAGAGTGTCTATCCCTTTTCTATTATGAACTTGTGATCTCTTTGCTGCGTATGTTTGGTATGTTGCTTTTGTTTGTTACTTTCCCAAGTGCATAGTGTGAATGATTACTTTACGTAGACATCGAGCAGTCTGTGTTTCCCGAGGGAGTTGCAGAGGAAGTTCCTGATCAACAGTTTGGTGAAGGCAAGTGTCCTCTGACCCATTATGTCATATTCATTTATAACTTACTACCCCGCATTACTTACTTGAAACCTAAGGATTGACTAGCTTTACACTTTACTTTATCCTTGATGACCTTATGGGCTATTATGGTTAGCATTCTGCTACTGCCTTAACTTAATCAATGAACATGATGTGAATATTTATGATACTGTTATCCTGATGATATTGATGATCTTGTGATACTCTAGGGGGCTCAGGCTATTTCCTGAGTACCTCTCCGTAAGGACCTGTTCGTTGAGAGACCACCCGGGATAACAGTGCAACCATGAGGGTGAAATGGGACGCCCTTAGCTAATTAATTAGAGGAACTAGAGGTGTAGTTGCTTCGCCGTCGTGCCGTCAATGGGGTCCAGGCACAATGCTTGCTCTGCCGAGGCTGAGTGCCGAGGTTCTTTCGTTTTGCTTTTGTTAGTCACTCTCCTGCGGGGAGGAGTACTGTGTTTATCAAACTAGAGAAACCTAACGGGCAGCTATGATCTCTAGGGAATCTTTGTAAAAGCTACGTAGTGATACCCTGCCGGACCACCTAGGTAGTGGTCAATGGGGATTAGCTCTCCCCGGGCAGAAAGGGAATCATGACTCATGGGTAAAGTGTGCGACCTCTGCAGAGGGTAGTGAAACTGATATATCAGCCGTGCTCACGGTTAAGAGCAGCCTTGGGATCCTCTTTGATTAGAGATACAGATGGTTCGAGATACAAGGATTATGTTATGGTTTTGGTTCGAATATGATGATGTTATTCCTCGATGAGGAAATGGTTCATGGGTTGGTTAATGATAAAATCTGGCTTCTACTAATGATAAATACCTGACCAACTAAAAGCAACTGCTTGAGCCTAACCCCACATAAAGCTAGTCCACTTCAGCCAAACGGGACATTTGCTGAGTACGTTGATGTGTACTCATCCTTGCTTTACCACCAAACACCAGGTTGTCCGCATTGTAATCACTGCTCAGGAGAAGGCGAAGCCGTGGAAGGAGACTTCCAGGAGTTTCAGGACTACGACGAATTCTAGGTGTGGGTTGGCGGCAACCCCCAGTCAGCTGCCTGTGAAGGCCTTATCTTTACTGCGTTTCGCTAGCACTTTGATTCATCTGTTAAGTCGATGACTATGTGGATGTCTATGACTCTGTGATGTAATCAGTTAATACTCTTTTATGTTATTATTCGAGCATTGTGCGATGATGTTCATTTATGTAATCGCTGTGTACGTGAGTTCTGATCCTGGCACGTACATAGTTCGCATTCGGTTTGCCTTCCAAAACCGGGTGTGACATAAGTGGTATCAAAGCCGTGCTGACTGTAGGACCGCTGACCTAGAGTAGCACTGGTGGTACTAAGGACTATTGACCTTTCCCCCTCACCTTGACCTCTGATGTTACTTCAAAAGTCGGTCACCTCGACCAACCCTATGTTTTACTACATACATATATATACTATATTATACCTTGTTAAAATTTTTATCTTATTCTGTCTATGGTTTATTTACTTGTCATATTAGTTCTGCTCTTACTCTTATGCTTACGGTGTCTTTTGTAGATGGCTCGTCTTAGACACACTGCACGTAAGTCGGTGATTCCTTTCCTGCTGTCTCGACTTGCGGAGCGTCCTCTGCACCGCACCGTGTCCGGTCAGTCGAGTCACCTGGAGAGACTGCACCACCGCCTGCGTGAGGAGCAGGAACGCCGGCGCCAGCACAGAGAGCAGCAGGGCTCTTCCTCCTCATCCCCGCATGAGGTGGAGTCCGTGAGGCCCCGTTCCTCTGTTGCCCAGCTGGAGGCGCCCCCTGCACCGCCGCAGGACGCCCCGGCTGTTGGAGGAGCTACTGGAGGAGACCCCGACGACGACTCAGGCCACAGCACGGAGTCTTCTGAGCCGCAGGAGGCGGAAGGATGGGTCGCCCAACCCATCACCCGTGACGCCGCCCGCGGTTGTCACTTCCACGACGCACTCGACACCTTGCTACGCCAGGCTTTCGACCGGCACACCTGGTCGATCGAGTATCGTTGTGTAGTCTACCAGCACAGTCGCGGGAGGTACCCGGACCACTGGGAGGCTACCTGCCTAGTTCGCCGTCCGGAGGATGACCTCCGGGGTGCGGAGGCCGTTTCAGAGCACTATTCCATCTCCGAGAGGGACACTGCAGAGGCGGCTATGCAGGATGCAGCACGACGTGCACTCTCCCAGTACTGTTCTTTGTTCGGTGGCGTGGCCGACGGTCTTAACCTTCGGTACTACCCCCGCCGCCCTACTGGCAGCACAGAGAGTGTGGTTGTCTCCCCCGTTGGTGAGGCTAACCCTAGGTTGAGCAGCACAGTCAACCTAGTCGCAGTGCTTAACACTGAGCTGGATCACTCTCTGGACGAGCTGAGCAGGGCTCGAACGGAGATTGCGGAGTTGCGTGCTGAGCTGGCAGAGCGCCATCACCAGGAGGGTGGTTCTCCCGCTCCTGTTGGGACTCAGCACCCATACCGCTCGCCGCCACGTGGTCACCACACTTATGGTTCACCTGCCTGTAAGACCAGGATAGATCTGGATCCTTAGATCGTTAGCGTCGAAGTTTGTAATAATTCTTAAGTCAGATGTCTCAGTCTTAGATAGTTAGCTTAGTTTGCTTATCAGTTGCTTGCATGCTTGTTATGGTGAACTTGTGCTGGATTTGAATCTTTGTAATGACTGTTGCCAACCTGTGGGTTTCTCCTGCAGTTTGGCCTAGCTATAATGTTATAAAAAGTCAGTTATTTAGTCGGGAAGCCATATACTTCTACTTTCCTTCTTATCTGAGAAGCTGTGTGGAATCATAATGAGGATCAGTGGAGCTCTTTGTTCACTCAGTGTCATGAAGAATTCTGTATTCTCTTTTCTTATGCTGAGGGGTTGTAAGATCAATGCTGATGTATGAATGTCTTCCACAGATGTCTGACAACAGGCGCCGATGCAACAGGCGTGCTCAGCAAGAGCAGCATGACCAGCAGGAAGAACAACAGAGGCAGCCTCCCCCACCACCCCCGATGACAGTGGAGCAGATGTTCTTGATGCAGACTCAGGCAGTGCAGGCCATTGGGCAGACTCTGGCAGCCATGCAGCAGGCTCAACAGCAACCCCAACCCCAGTTGCAAGTGCAGATGCCCCAGATGCCACGGGATAAGCGTGGCGAGTTCATGAGAGGGCACCCTCCTACCTTCGCCCATTCCGCCGACCCCATGGATGCAGAAGACTGGCTGCGCGCAGTGGAAAGGGAACTGCGCACCGCCCAATGTGACGACAGGGAGAAGGTTCTGTATGGTCCCCGTCAGCTAAGGGGAGCAGCCCAGTCCTGGTGGGAGTCCTACCTCGCCACACATGCTGACCCCGAAGCCATCACCTGGGAAGAATTCAGCGAGAGTTTCCGCAGGTACCATGTGCCGGAGGGACTGATGATCGTGAAGAAGGAAGAGTTTCTGGCTCTGAAGCAGGGACCCTTGTCTGTTAGTGAATACAGAGACAAGTTTCTGCAGCTATCTCGTTATGCACCTGAGGATGTCAACACTGATGCTAAAAGGCAGTACAGGTTCATGATTGGTTTGGTGGATCCCCTGCATTACCAGCTGATGAATCACACCTTCCCCACCTTCCAGCACCTGATCGATAGGGCAGTTATGACTGAGAAGAAGCGTAAGGATATGGAAGATCGGAAGCGCAAGATGAGTGGACCCCAGACCGGAGGCATCAGCCGTCCACGTTTCTCAGGCAGTTCATCTCAGCAAGGCAGGCCTGGTCACCCACAGGGATATCAGAATCAGAATCAGCGTCCGCATCAGCAGCGGTTTCAGAGGCAGTATCAGCAGCAGCAGCAGTATCGTCAGCACAGCCAGCAGGGAGGTAATCAGTATCAGAAGCAGAACAACCAGGCACCTCGCCTTCCTGCCCCAGCAACAAACCAGAGCAACCAAGCAGCCCCAGCACAAGGAGGAGGCAGAGGATGTTTCCACTGTGGAGAACAAGGCCACTGGGCGATGCAGTGCCGGAAGAAGGCGGCGCAGCAGCAGACCAACCCCAATGCTCCAACAAGGCAAGGTGTACTGCAGCCGACGGCAGGCAATCGTAACCAAGCGTACAACCGTGGAAAGGTGAACCACTTGGAGGCCGAAGCGATCCAGGATGCACCAGATGTGGCAGTAGGTATGTTCTCAGTCGAATCTCATCCCACGAAAGTGCTATTTGATACTGGTGCAACTCATTCATTTGTCACTGCAACCTGGGTAGAATTGCATAACATCTCAGTAGAGGCAATGATGCGCCCATGAGGATTAATTCGGTTGGTGGCAAGGTGCAAACAGATAAAATATGCTTAAATATAAGGGTGGAAATAAGGGGGATAGGATTCCCCAGTGACTTAATAGTAATAGACACCCCTGGGATAGATGTCATTCTAGGGATGAATTGGTTAATGAAGTATGAAGCGAATGTTAGCTGTGACAAGAGGATCGTAACATTGAAGTCCCCGTCAGGAGAAGAGGTAGTGGCCGAGCTAAGGATGCCTAAATCAGCGGAGGGTGTCTGTCACCAGATTTCAGTTGATAGTAAGGAGCCCAACCCGCTCGAGGCTATCAAGGTTGTGTCGGACTTTCCGGACGTATTTCCCGAGGAGCTAACGGGCATGCCACCCGAGAGAAAAGTTGAGTTTGCCATAGAGCTTATCCCTGGTACCGCCCCCATTTCCAAAAGAGCCTACCGAGTGTCTGGACCAGAATTGGTGGAACTCAAGAAGCAGATAGATGAGATGTTAGAGAAGGGTTACATCAGACCAAGTACCTCGCCTTGGGCCGCTCCGGTGTTGTTTGTAGAGAAGAAAGATGGTACCAAAAGGATGTGCATAGACTACAGAGCCTTGAATGATGTCACTGTCAAGAACAAGTACCCCCTGCCAAGGATAGAAGATTTGTTCGACCAGCTCAGAGGTGCCAGCGTATTCTCGAAGATAGATCTGAGATCAGGCTACCATCAACTCAGAATCCGACCCTCGGACATACCGAAGACAGCATTCATCACCAAGTACGGGTTATATGAATTCACAGTTATGTCCTTTGGTTTGACAAATGCGCCAGCCTTCTTTATGTACCTGATGAACAGTGTGTTCATGGATTATCTGGACAAGTTTGTGGTAGTGTTTATCGATGATATTCTCATATACTCTCAAAGTGAGGAAGATCATGTAGAGCATTTGAGAATGGTATTGCAAAGACTTCGAGAGCATCAGTTGTATGCCAAACTGGGCAAATGCGAGTTCTGGATTCATGAAGTCCTGTTTCTGGGTCACATCATAAATCAAGATGGGTTGGCAGTGGATCCAAAGAAAGTAGCAGATATCCTGAACTGGAAAGCACCAAAGGATGTTCGTGGGATCAAGAGCTTCATTGGAATGGCTGGGTATTACAGGTGTTTCATCGAAGGCTTCTCAAAGATTGCCAGACCAATGACAGCGTTACTAGCGAAGAAAGTTGAGTTTAAGTGGACCCAAAAGTGTCAGGAAGCATTTGAAGAACTGAAAAATAGATTGACTACAGCTCCGGTGTTAGTCCTGCCTGATGTTCACAAGCCATTCTCAGTGTATTGCGATGCTTCTTACACCGGATTGGGATGTGTGCTAATGCAAGAAGGAAGAGTTGTAGCATACTCATCTCGACAGCTGAAGATCCATGAGAAAAATTATCCCACACATGACCTGGAGTTGGCAGCAGTAGTTCATGCCTTGAAGACCTGGAGACATTACCTGTATGGGAAGAAGTGCGACATCTACACAGATCATAAAAGTCTGAAGTACATATTCACCCAGTCAGAGTTAAACATGAGGCAGCGAAGATGGTTGGAATTGATCAAAGACTATGAGTTGGAGATACATTACCATCCAGGCAAAGCCAATGTTGTTGCAGATGCTCTGAGCAGGAAGAGTCAAGTCAATATGTTGGCCACGTACCCAATGCCATATGAGTTAGCCAAGGAGTTCGACAGACTGAGTCTCGGTTTCCTGAACAGTACGCAAGGAGTAACAGTGGAATTAGAGCCCACCCTAGAGCGGGAGATCAAAGAAGGGCAGAAGGATGATGAAAGCATCAACAAGATCCGGCAGCTAATCTTAGAAGGAAGAGGCAAAGACTTTCGAGAGGATGAAGAGGGAGTAATATGGTTCAAGGACCGATTGTGTGTCCCCGACCTCAAACCTATTCGGGAGCTGATCCTAAAGGAAGCTCATGAGACAGCCTACTCCATACACCTGGGAAGTGAAAAGATGTATCAGGATTTAAAAAGGAGGTTTTGGTGGTATGGCATGAAAAGAGAGATCGCAGAATATGTCGCCATCTGTGATAGCTGTCAAAGAACCAAAGCAGAGCATCAAAGGCCCGCCGGATTGTTGCAGCCATTGCGGATTCCTCAGTGGAAGTGGGACGAGATCGGGATGGATTTTATAGTTGGTCTACCTCGTACCCGGGCCGGTTATGATTCCATCTGGGTGGTTGTGGACCGCTTAACAAAGGTGGCCCATTTCATACCTGTGAAGACCACATACACCGGAGCAACGTTAGCAGAGTTATACATGTCACGGATAGTCTGCCTTCATGGTGTGCCGAAGAAGATAGTGTCAGATCGAGGAACGCAGTTCACCTCTCATTTTTGGCAGCAGCTACAAGAAGCTTTGGGCACCCATTTGAACTTCAGCTCGGCTTATCATCCGCAGACAGACGGTCAGACTGAAAGAACTAATCAGATCCTAGAAGATATGCTAAGAGCCTGTGCGTTGCAAGACAAGTCAGGATGGGACAAAAGGTTACCTTATGCAGAATTCTCTTATAACAATAGTTACCAGGCCAGCTTGAAGATGTCACCGTTTCAGGCACTCTATGGACGGAGTTGTAGGACTCCGCTGCATTGGGACCAGCCTGGAGAGAGACAGGTGTTTGGCCCCGACATTTTGCTTGAAGCCGAAGAGAATATCAAAATGGTTCGGGAGAATCTGAAGATAGCACAATCAAGGCAGCGAAGCTACGCGGACAGAAGGAGAAGAGAACTGAGTTTTGAAGTGGGAGATTACGTCTATCTGAAGGTGTCACCTATCAGGGGAGTCAGAAGGTTCGAAGTTAAAGGCAAGTTAGCCCCCCGGTACGTTGGACCATATTAGATTCAAGCAAAGCGTGGAGAAGTGGCCTACCAACTCAACCTACCAGAAAGTTTGTCGGCAGTGCACAATGTGTTCCACGTGTCACAATTGAAGAAGTGTCTGCGAGTACCAGAAGAACAGTTGCCAGTGGAGGGTTTGGAAGTCCAGGAGGATCTGACATATATAGAGAAGCCAACGCAGATTCTGGAGTTCGCAGACAGAGTCACCCGGAGGAATACCATCAGAATGTGCAAAGTCAGATGGGGTCACCACTCCGAGGAAGAAGCAACCTGGGAACGAGAAGATGATCTGAAAGCCAAATACCCTGAACTCCTTGCTGACCAACCCTGAATCTCGGGGGCGAGATTCTTTTAAGGGGGATAGGTTTGTAACACCCTGAATTTGGGGGTATAAAATTTCTTTGCTCATATTCACAAATTCAGGTGTTACTTTTCTTTTCTCACCCTTTCCCAATCTTTCCTTTCTCATTTCTATAAGAGAAAATGCTTATTCTATTTGTAATAATAGTGTGATAGGTTAAACCCTAAGGGAGTGTGAATTGTTGCATCATGTTGAACCCTGGATTTCACTTTTGCTTGGTGCATAATTCTCAAAAGGTCTAATTTGAATTTGTGGCACATTTGAATTTGAATCAAATAGAGAAAATAAAAAGAAAAGAGAAAGGAAATTCTAGAATAAAAGAAAAAGAGGAAAGCAGCCCGCTACCCCCGCCCCCTCGGCCTTTCGGCCCAGTCGGCCCACCTTTCGCGCGCGCCCTCCCGCCCCTCCTCTCTCTCTGCGCAGCGGGCCCGGCCTGTCGGCGCGGCTGCCTTCCGTGCGCCCGCTCTCCCTCTCTCTGCTCGGCCGGCCCCACCTGTCGGCGCAACCGTTCCCCGCGTGCGCCCGCTCCCTCGCTCTCTCTGCCCGTGGGCCCGGCCCGTCAGCCCCGCTTTCCTCGCGCTCACGCTCGCGCTCGCTTTCTCCTCTCTCTCTGCGCCGCGGGCCCGAGCTGTCAGCTCTCTCGTCCTCGCGTAACCGCCACCGAGCTGCGCGCGCCCGCCTTCTCCGCGCCCACGTCGCGCGTGGGGCTCGCCCCAACCCCGCCCTCGGCCACTAGAGCCCCGAACCTCACTCGCCCTCTCCCCCTCCCTCATTTGCACACCAACCGGCCCCTCTCTTCCACCTTCCCCTCGCTGCGTGCACGCCCAAGCGCCATCGCCGCGAACCGCCGCCGCCCGAGCTCGTTTCTCGGCCGCCGTTGGAGCTCCGCCGTGTCCATTGCCACGGTGAGTTTCGCCCCGACGTCCGCAACCCGGAATGCGCTCCAATTTCCCCTTCCCCTCCCTATTTCTCTCTGCCCGCGCTCATCCGCCGTCCGCCGTGCAGCCGCCACCGTCGACCCGGGCCACCGTCGCGTCTCCGTCGCCGCCGAGGAGTCCCCGGAGGCCGCTTTGAGGTAAGGAACCTCTCCCGCCCCTATTGGCCCTTGTCTTGCACTCTGTCGCGCTTAATTCCTCGCCGGAGACCCTTAGCGCCGCCGCCGAGCCGCTTCGCCGTGGGCTGCCCCCCTCCGGTGCCCCTGCCCCGACCCAGACCCCACCAGAGAGTTTCCCATGCCCTCCCCAATCTCCCAGGCCATCCAGATCGCCCCAAGGACCCGCAGGGCCTGTAGGAAACGGGTGACGCCTAAGAGGGGGGGTGAATTAGGACTTCTAAAACTTTTACTAAACTAGGCCACAAATAAATCCCTAGAGCAAAACCTATGCAAATAATCAAAACTAGAATGTGCAAACTAGGTTTTGTCTAAGTGTTGCTATCTCTACCGCAAAGGCTAAGTTTCAATCTACACTAAATAAGTATTACTACAAGATTGAAACTTAAATGCTTAATATAAATGCGGAATGTAAAGAGCTAAGTAGAGAAGCAAACTCTCGTGGATGACGCCGGTATTTTTACCGAGGTATCCGGAACCGCGCAAGGTCCCGACTAATCCTCGTTGGTGCCCCTACGCAAAGGGAAGCCCACGCGAGGGCCAAGCACCACGGTCGAGTAACTCCGTAGAGAGCCGCGGGCCTTCTCCACGCGCAAGTGGTGCTCCGCTTCCGGCTCCTCTCGGACGCTCCCCGCCGTCTCCACTATCGAGCTTCCGGCCGAAACGCCGCGGGCCTCGTTCCCTCCGGTACACGGTGGCGGCCGTGACACAAACGCGGTTGTCACGGTCTCGCAAGACTCTCGCCCCACTCGGTACAATTACAACGACTCACGCAAGAGCCGAGGGGTTGTGAGGTTAATCTAAACTCACTCAACAATCTAGGGTTCACCTAGAGCAAGCGCTAAAGCGGTCTAACTAACCTAAGCACTTCGCAAAGCACCTACGCTAATCACCGAGTGATTCTATTAAGCACTTGGGTGTTTGAGCTCTTGGAAATATGCACTATGTGTATTGGTATGTTGCTTGGGCTCACACACTTGAGAATGGTCGGTTGGGGTGGTATTTATAACCTCCACACCCCAAACTAGCCGTTGGACAGAAAGCAGCAGCTTTCTGTCGTCGGGTGCACCGGACAGTCCGGTGCACACCGGACACTGCACTGTAGCATGTCCGGTGCCGCCACGTCAGCCGACCGTTGGCGCCTGTAGCAGTCGACCGTTGGATCCGACCGTTGGATTCGACCGTTGCCGTCTGCCCGTTGGCACACCGGACAGTCCGGTGCACATCGGACAGTCCGGTGCTACAGCCAGAGAGCGCCTGTCTGCGGCCTCTCTGCGCAGACTGTCCGGGACCTCACCGGACAGTCCGGTGCACACCGGACACCGATGTCCGGTGCGCCACCAGGCGCTGGCTGACAGCCCTTGTCTTGGATTTCTTCGCTGATTTCTTCGGGCTTCTTTGCTCTTGAGTCTTGGACTCCTATGCATCTTTTTATGTCTTCTTTTGAGGTGTTGCATCCTCATTGCCTTGGTCCAATTCTCTTCGCATCCTGTGAACTACAAACACAAACACTAGAAAATTTATTAGTTCACTGATTGTGTTGTTCATCAAACACCAAAACTCAATTAGCCAAATGGCCCGGGGTCCGTTTTCCTTACAATCTCCCCCTTTTTGGTGATTGATGACAACACAACCAAAGCAAGCAAATAATACAAGAATTTGAGTGAAAATATGCAATCTACTTGCTAAGATGCATGATTGTCCCCACAACGTGATATTATGGACTTAAGCCTCCCCCTAACTCCATAATTCACTTACTTCCTATTTTTGGACCAAATAACCAAAACCACTTGAAAAGCCATTTGTAGATAAAATTTTAAAATGGTGGTGTTTGGTGTTTGATAAAGTTTTCATTGCTTTGGTCCCTAAACTTCTCCCCCTTTGGCATCAACCACCGAAAAGGAAGACATTAAAAACATGTAGGAAGTAAATAAAAGCTTGCCCTTAACAAGAAATCTATCAAATGATACCACTAGAAGGATATTGAAATAAACCATATGAATGATACCACTCGAAAGGAGTCCTCAAAAGATTACTCCCCCTAAATGAGTGTTCTCTTTTAGAAAGAGTTTTTCTCCCCCTTTAGAGATGAAGAAATACTCCCCCTGACAGAGATCCTCTACTTAGGAAAAAGCATGTGAAAATTAGAGGTGCAAGACATGATTTTGAAAAGACTAACTTCCCTTATGCATAGGTAACAGAATATGAGTTAACTACTTATGCATTTTTGCAACATGGAAGCATATGATATGAAATATAGTCTAATCAAATATTGGAGAAGACATGTAAATAATACTGAATGTAGTCTCAAAAGATACCCATTGAAAGTCAATGGTGAGCTTGAGAGACATAAGAGTTCTTGGAGATTTTGCAGTGGAAGATTGTTGTCTTTCTCCGGGGACTTCATTTTCCTTACAATAAGACTATCACATGAAATAGACTTGAAAAGGTGTTAGTCTCAAAGTGTTAGATTATAGAGTAACCTCCCCCTAAAGGTGTGCATACAAGTTTTGAATACTTGTAGGAGACATGCACTTTGATTTGATATCAAGAGGGGCAAATTATCCATAATCCAAACTTTGGCACATATAAGTTAAATGATACACTTGTAGAAATCAAAATTTTCAATTTATGCATCATTTACTATGGAGTGATATAGAAGCTATGTGCCGTGCTTAAATAAACATTTTAAACCATGTAGGCTTGCTTAAGTATATGAATTGAAAGCAAGCAATCCTACCATGTGATTTACCTAGTATGCATGATTTTAAACAAAAGTACATAACAATTGTAATACTAGGCAAGAAAGGTAAACTAGATAGAAGGTAAATAGATACGCATATCTAAAGATGAAGAATACAATAAAACTAGTTACCTTAGTCATGGGTGGGAAATTTGGGTCCAAAGTTTTTACTAACCCACTTGGCAATAAACTTGATCCAATATGATGTACCCCATGATATACATCCCAACTTTGCCAAGTCTCCAAATTTCCCGAAGACCTTCGGTCCACTCACTTCTCTTTCGGGATCCAAACCTTCTTGGTGCTTTTCATGGTTGAGATTATCTCCTTTGGCACCCAGATGCGTTTGGCCCCTTTTCCTTTGTTGGCTTGCTTGTTGGCCTTGATTGCTATCACCTTTCCATTCTTTTTCTTCTTGATCAAATATGGTGTAGCATCCTTTTTGTTCACCTTTTTGATGTAGGTGTTGGAGATTTTGCTTGATGGCTTTTGCTTGAGCTTTTGTCTTTGTTTATCCCCGGTCATCACCTTGCATTGGAAAGACTTGTGGCCTTCCTTGTGGCACAGCCTACAAATCACAGTTTCTCCCTCTACAGGCTTGTTCACTCCCGCAGTGGTGTTATCCTGTGGAGGTCGGATTTGTTTGGCTTTGCCTTTCTTGTCATACAAAGCCTTGCCAAGGCGAGCCACTTCTTGCTTTAATTGTTCATTTTCCTTTGCAACCTCATCCGTACATGTTTCTACAATAATATTCTCAACAACGACTTGGTTGCAGGGGTTAGAATCATCAATTAAATCAAAGCAGGAAGTAGAAGCATCTTTCTTAATTATTTCAGGTATTTCAACTAAAGATGTCGCTGGGGTGCTACCAATGTTTTCTAGCTTAGCAGTTAGCTCATTATTGTGTATGCTAAGAATTTCCATTTTCTCTAGCAAATTTTCAATAGCTTCTTGGGAGCTAGCTAACTTAGCCTTAAGTTTTTCATTCTTTTTAATAAGGCTATCATCGGTAGCAGTGGATGGAGCACTAGATTCTAATAGCTCAATTTTAGTTGATAGCTCACTATTTAAGTTTGCAAAAGTTTCAAATTTTTCTAGCAAACCTTTGTAATCATTTTGAGAGCTAACCAACTTATTTTTCAAAGTTTTAAGTTGAGCCTTTTGCTTAGTGCAAACATCCTGGAAAAAATTAATGGCTTCCGCAAGCTCTTCTAGAGAGGCCTTTCCCTCACCTTCATCATCACTACTACTTTCATCACTAGAGGATGGAATGCTTTTGTTACCTCTTGCCATAAGGCATTTGTGTGATGACCGTGATGAGCGTGATGAGGACCGGTGGCTGCGCGTCCTTGGAGGTTCATCTTCACTTGAAGAATCATCCCAAGTTCTAACACTTGTTAGCGCCTTGCCTTTGCTCCTCTCCTTTTTGGATTTGGCCATATTTGGACAGTTGTCCCTGAAGTGGCCCTTCTCCCCACATGTGAAGCATCCTCTCTTCCTTTGCTTTTTCCTGTCAATGTTAAAGAGAAGATCCTCGACCTGCAGGGGCACACCCATTAGATTAATCTTGCGGATCATCCCCATTACCTTTCCGACGCGTCGGATTGTCTCTTCGTCCTCGGAGGATGATGTGCATGGTTGATTATCTTCATCATCATCACTTTCTTCTTCTTCTTCCTCTTCTTCGCTTGAGGAACTTGGAGTGGGAGCCTTCTTTTTGCCCTTCCTTTCATCACATGCAAAAGCATATGGTTTTGAGGAAGTTGGCTCCTCTCCCCGACTCATTTTTCGCGACATCTCAAAGGCCGCGATTTTCCCAATCACAATGGTCGGGGTCATGTTGCTCAAATCCTCCATGTTGTGAAGAATGGTGATGATGCTCCCATATCTTTGTTGTGGTAGCAGGGAGATAATCTTCCTCACAATGTCCGCATCACCTAGCTTATTAATGCCAATAGAGTTGAGCTCATTGATTATTAGATTCAAACGAGAATACATGTCTCTAACAAGCTCATCATCTTTCATGGCAAAAGAATTATACTCATTTAAGACTAGGCAATGTTTTTGCTCACGGACATTGGATGTGCCGTCATGGAGCTCATGCAATTTTAGCCAAATCTCATTAGCAGTTTTCAAGGTAAATACTTGATTAAAAATATCCATGCTAAGAGATTCATACAAGCAATTTTTGGCTCTAGCATTTAAATGAATTTCTTTTTCCTCACTCGTGGTGGGTTTCTCGGGATTCTTGAGGGGTTTCATCCCGTCACGAGTGACTCTCCAAACACCTAGATCAACGGCCTCTAGGTAACAAGCCATTCTAGCACTATAATATGGGAAGTTAGTGCCGTCGAAATGTGGTGGCCTATGGGTATCCATCCCTTCCTCTAAAAAGCGTCGGCTCTTTTAGCGGTGAAGCTAAAGCGATTCAAATGAGCCAAACCGGGCTCTGATACCACTTGTAGGAAACGGGTGACGCCTAAGAGGGGGGTGAATTAGGACTTCTAAAACTTTTACTAAACTAGGCCACAAATAAATCCCTAGAGCAAAACCTATGCAAATAATCAAAACTAGAATGTGCAAACTAGGTTTTGTCTAAGTGTTGCTATCTCTACCGCAAAGGCTAAGTTTCAATCTACACTAAATAAGTATTACTACAAGATTGAAACTTAAATGCTTAATATAAATGCGGAATGTAAAGAGCTAAGTAGAGAAGCAAACTCTCGTGGATGACGCCGGTATTTTTACCGAGGTATCCGGAACCGCGCAAGGTCCCGACTAATCCTCGTTGGTGCCCCTACGCAAAGGGAAGCCCACGCGAGGGCCAAGCACCACGGTCGAGTAACTCCGTAGAGAGCCACGGGCCTTCTCCACGCGCAAGTGGTGCTCCGCTTCCGGCTCCTCTCGGACGCTCCCCGCCGTCTCCACTATCGAGCTTCCGGCCGAAACGCCGCGGGCCTCGTTCCCTCCGGTACACGGTGGCGGCCGTGACACAAACGCGGTTGTCACGGTCTCGCAAGACTCTCGCCCCACTCGGTACAATTACAACGACTCACGCAAGAGCTGAGGGGTTGTGAGGTTAATCTAAACTCACTCAACAATCTAGGGTTCACCTAGAGCAAGCGCTAAAGCGGTCTAACTAACCTAAGCACTTCGCAAAGCACCTACGCTAATCACCGAGTGATTCTATTAAGCACTTGGGTGTTTGAGCTCTTGGAAATATGCACTATGTGTATTGGTATGTTGCTTGGGCTCACACACTTGAGAATGGCCGGTTGGGGTGGTATTTATAACCTCCACACCCCAAACTAGCCGTTGGACAGAAAGCAGCAGCTTTCTGTCGTCGGGTGCACCGGACAGTCCGGTGCACACCGGACACTGCACTGTAGCATGTCCGGTGCCGCCACGTCAGCCGACCGTTGGCGCCTGTAGCAGTCGACCGTTGGATCCGACCGTTGGATTCGACCGTTGTCGTCTGCCCGTTGGCACACCGGATAGTCCGGTGCACACCGGATAGTCCGGTGCTACAGCCAGAGAGCGCCTGTCTGCGGCCTCTCTGCGCAGACTGTCCGGGACCTCACCGGACAGTCCGGTGCACACCGGACACCGATGTCCGGTGCGCCACCAGGCGCTGGCTGACAGCCCTTGTCTTGGATTTCTTCGCTGATTTCTTCGGGCTTCTTTGCTCTTGAGTCTTGGACTCCTATGCATCTTTTTATGTCTTCTTTTGAGGTGTTGCATCCTCATTGCCTTGGTCCAATTCTCTTCGCATCCTGTGAACTACAAACACAAACACTAGAAAATTTATTAGTTCACTGATTGTGTTGTTCATCAAACACCAAAACTCAATTAGCCAAATGGCCCGGGGTCCATTTTCCTTACAGGGCCCCTACGCCCCTCGTCTCCGGCGAGCTCCTCCGCCGCGGGGACGAGCGCCGCCGCCCCAGCTAGCCGAAGGAGACGGGAGCCAGCCACCCCATCCCCGCCGTCTATCTTAGATCGGACGGCACAGATTCAAATAACCCGAACCCAACCTCAACCGTCCGCCCAAGATCCAACGGCCCAGAGCCGTTTCCCCGCACCCCGCCTCTCTGCCAACTGGGCCCCGCCTGTCAGCCGTTCGCCCGCGCGGCCCCGCCTGTCAGCCATTCGCCCGCGCGCTCGCGCTGCCCGCCCGGTCCCGCCTGCCAGTCGCCTGCGCCCCACGGTGCTCGCCCGGTCCCGCCTGTCAGCCGTTCGCCCCGCGCTGCCCGCCCGGCCCTGCCTGTCAGCCGCCCAGGCCGCCGCGCGCCCGCGCGCCCGCCGCAGGATCTAATCCTGGCCGTTGATCTGAGATCTAACGGCTGTAAGCGCCCGATACCCCTTCGCCCGCGCGTTTTCTTAAAGAGCCCCTCGGTTTTCTGGAAATTGCGCCCGCAGTCCCTGGTTTCTCGCAGTTAGGTCCTCGGGCCTTTTATTTAATTCAAAATAGGTCCTTAGGGTATATTTTTAACCCCTAAACTTGTAAAATTCATAACTTTGCCATATGAACTCCAAATTAGGTGCTTCAAATTGCAAAATGTTCATAATATTATTCTCTATCTGTTTATGCAATGTTTCCCTGCTGTTTCCATGTCCCAATTAATGGTTAATCATTAGGATAGGATTAATGTTATGGGAACCCTATTTGAGATAAATAAAAGATAGTAGACTTTAATAAAAGTTGGAGCACTTAAGTTTATGGACTTAAACACCTAAGTTTAGGAGCTTAAAACCAGATAATGATTTAATCTCACCACTGACTTAAACCTGATTAGTGGATAATGACTCACTTTGTATAGTCCTCTACCCCAGACCTAGGGAACACCAGAGTGTCTATCCCTTTTCTATTATGAACTTGTGATCTCTTTGCTGCGTATGTTTGGTATGTTGCTTTTGTTTGTTACTTTCCCAAGTGCATAGTGTGAATGATTACTTTACGTAGACATCGAGCAGTCTGTGTTTCCCGAGGGAGTTGCAGAGGAAGTTCCTGATCAACAGTTTGGTGAAGGCAAGTGTCCTCTGACCCATTATGTCATATTCATTTATAACTTACTACCCCGCATTACTTACTTGAAACCTAAGGATTGACTAGCTTTACACTTTACTTTATCCTTGATGACCTTATGGGCTATTATGGTTAGCATTCTGCTACTGCCTTAACTTAATCAATGAACATGATGTGAATATTTATGATACTGTTATCCTGATGATATTGATGATCTTGTGATACTCTAGGGGGCTCAGGCTGTTTCCTGAGTACCTCTCCGTAAGGACCTGTTCGTTGAGAGACCACCCGGGATAACAGTGCAACCATGAGGGTGAAATGGGACGCCCTTAGCTAATTAATTAGAGGAACTAGAGGTGTAGTTGCTTCGCCGTCGTGCCGTCAATGGGGTCCAGGCACAGTGCTTGCTCTGCCGAGGCTGAGTGCCGAGGTTCTTTCGTTTTGCTTTTGTTAGTCACTCTCCTGCGAGGAGGAGTACTGTGTTTATCAAACTGGAGAAACCTAACGGGTAGCTATGATCTCTAGGGAATCTTTGTAAAAGCTACGTAGTGATACCCTGCCGGACCACCTAGGTAGTGGTCAATGGGGATTAGCTCTCCCCGGGCAGAAAGGGAATCATGACTCATGGGTAAAGTGTGCGACCTCTGCAGAGGGTAGTGAAACTGATATATCAGCCGTGCTCACGGTTAAGAGCAGCCTTGGGATCCTCTTTGATTAGAGATACAGATGGTTCGAGATACAAGGATTATGTTATGGTTTTGGTTCGAATATGATGATGTTATTCCTCGATGAGGAAATGGTTCATGGGTTGGTTAATGATAAAATCTGGCTTCTACTAATGATAAATACCTGACCAACTAAAAGCAACTGCTTGAGCCTAACCCCACATAAAGCTAGTCCACTTCAGCCAAACGGGACATTTGCTGAGTACGTTGATGTGTACTCATCCTTGCTTTACCACCAAACACCAGGTTGTCCGCATTGTAATCACTGCTCAGGAGAAGACGAAGCCGTGGAAGGAGACTTCCAGGAGTTTCAGGACTACGACGAATTCTAGGTGTGGGTTGGCGGCAACCCCCAGTCAGCTGCCTGTGAAGGCCTTATCTTTACTGCGTTTCGCTTGCACTTTGATTCATCTGTTAAGTCGATGACTATGTGGATGTCTATGACTCTGTGATGTAATCAGTTAATACTCTTTTATGTTATTATTCGAGCATTGTGCGATGATGTTCATTTATGTAATAGCTGTGTACGTGAGTTCTGATCCTGGCACGTACATAGTTCGCATTCGGTTTGCCTTCCAAAACCGGGTGTGACAGCGGTGTGCGTGGCTCCCGCAGTAGAGTTCATCACCGGCGTTCAGCAGACATTTGCTCTCGTGCATAAAGCTTCAACTCAAGCAGTGCTACATGAAGATAGAATAAGGCGAGCTCGAATGAGTACTTGTTACCAACGCCGGTGGCGCAGAAGCACTTGTCCACATGAGCAGACAGTTCCGCGACTCGGGTTTGACTCCAGCGAGCAATTCGTCCTCCCCCATGGTCTCCTTCGAAAAACCTAAGACTGCCTCCAACAAGACACTGTAAATGGCACTGAATGCTAAATTTAGAGGAGAAAGACATCCGCTACCTCTCCAACAACAGACTGCAAACGGATCGGTAAAATATAGCGCACGTACGGTGTACTCTAAATCTAGAGTACTTCATTTCATCCGCTATCCATCCACAAGCACGTGGAAGCCTGCCAGATGACAGCGCTACGGAGAAAAGCAAGGAAGAGGAGAGAAGTGTGCATGTCGCCGGCGATCAATAAACAAAAGAAATAAACAGGAGGAGAGAGAAGTATCTTCTGTGGAGACAAATAAAGAAGAACGGCAGTTCTATTTGTTTGTTATTTCTGGTTCTCATTTTTTTCAGCATGTATTTCACAACGAATTGCAATCTGTAAACGAGTCAGTTTTTTTAAAAAAAATACAGCTGCAAAAAACTGTGTTAATATGGTTCCAAAATTACATATAATGAGATATAGAGGACCGAATTTAGAGGATGTTGCTGGAGATGAAGATATAGAGGATAGAATCTTTTAGGGTGTGCTGTAAAGGATAGAGAATATTCCTTTAGACGATAAAATTTAGGGGACGTTGCTGGAGACAACCTAAGGTGGTAGTAGCTCCTGTATGTGACGTCGAGGATCCTGGCCTGCTCCTTGGGGACGGCGCATCTGCATATACTCTAAACGACCATGGTGGCTCCTATCTCTCTTTTCTCTCTCAGTTTCTGTCTATGGCATCGAGATGTGGTCTACGCTACCTTTATACATTTTTTTTGAAACGAACCAGGCAGGAGAGCTACCGATTATATTAATAAAGAAGAAGTGGTCCGGATTGGACAAAACAACAAAACAAACAACAGGCGGTTGGATTGGGACATCAACACACCGACACCATACAACTAAACTCATTTGGATTGGGACATCAACACGGCACCACACTCACCGCCGACATAGAGTGCCCACACAAACACAGGCAGCGGCAACCCCACACGAGAGCATATAAAACTGCTAAAGATCATCGTTGTCAAGCAAGGATATAGGCATCCAACAACTCCGACTTCCCAAAGCAGCAGACAGACAGCCCGAAGCAAAAGGTCTCAACAGGTCATCGTTGCCGAGCTCAAGGCACAGAGTAGCTCCAACTTCCAATCTTGACCCTCCGCCGTGCCTCCGGTTTTTGCCCGACCTTCGAAACATTCTGGACCACGAAGAAAGGAGGTTCGCCTCATGTTATCGTTGCTGAGCCACATCCCCTGACATAGCAGCTCCGACTTCACGTTGCAAAACCCTACCTCCACCCGCGTACCAGGCGTCAAGAAGCGAAGCAACAGCCGAAGGCAAAGCCATGGCCGAGACGAACTTCAGAAGCGACGCCTTCAGGAAGGGAGTGACGCCACCGTGACGCCACCATCGCCTATCCGCGATGGACCGGGCTTTCACCCAAGGAAGATAGCGTTGGGGATGCGATGCCCTCAACAGGAGAAGCGGTGCCCATGGGCGTCACCATTACCGAGACTTTCGCCCAAGAGCCCCAATCACCACGTCTGGCCGAAATCTCGAGACACTGCAAGCTGCCTCCGTCGTCGCCGCTGACCCGTCGTCCCGCACAATGATGAAGATTTTGGGACCTGCCGCCACCACCACCCTGCGCTAGTCCGAGCCACTAGCCGATGCTGCTGCAGACAAGAGGTCCCGCTCCAGCCTCTCCAGGCCAGAACGGCCATAGGCGGTGGCACCGAGCCACAACCGCCGTCGACATAGCCGGTTGCAGATATACCAGCCAAAGCCACGTTGTGCCTGCCATGCCAGCGGAAGCCGCAACCGTCGCTTGACGGTATACATCGCCCCTCCCACGCACAGGCGCGCGCCCCTGCCTCGCGGGCACCGGATCCGACCCGGGCCCAGCCGGATCTGGAAACACCTACCACCTGCCGCTGGGGAGGACGTCCCGCGCCGGCGAGCACTCTCTAGGGGGAGAGGCGGCCACACCTGGCATGAGCCCACCACCACGGCTGGACGCCACCCATGCCATTGTAGCAAGGGAAAATCGGTTAGGTTGTTACCCGGCTGGCCAACGAACCGGCGCATATCTAGATCAGAGTTTGTTGCGATGGAGTAGAGGGAATCTAGGGAGAAGCGCATCTGGCCGAGTCTATCCGGCTCAGGGTAGGAAATAGACCCGACATGGGGGTCCCACACCACAGCGTCATTTGGATTCCACGTGCTGATGCCAAGGCTGGCGCATGGGGACACCCTATCGGCGTGGTGCATTTGCCCTGGAGCGGATGGCCCGTGCAGGTGGAGTGGGCCGGCATGAGATGGGCCACGTGGTGAGTGAGTGGCCGAGCAGAGTCAAGGAGCTGGGCCAGGGAACCGGAGTGTCAGCCCATGTGCACGAATTCCCCTTTCCTTTATTTTATTTTCTAAATTCCTTTTCTATTTGAATCTATAATTTCCAAATTCAATCCAAATTCAAATTTGTGTTAGATTCTCAAATCACTATATGCGCAGTCAAAAGATCTAGCATGATGCAAATTATTATTTATTTTTATTTATTCCCTTTGAGTAAGACTAATATATGTTTCATGAAAAATTAATTCACCCATATGAATAATTGAGAATTCTAGTTAACTTTAGATTCGAATTCCGGTTTCAAGACCTGAGTGTGGCTTTAAATAATTGGTTTAAATTTTTTTTGTTCGTTTATTTTAAGAGAATATATTTTAAAGCTAATAAAATCTTATTAAAAGTATTTTAAATTAAAAATTATTTTGAAGACCTTCCTAGTTTCCAAGCCAATGTTTTAGGGAGTTACACCGCATTTTAGAAATTTCGCTATTTAGCGATGGGAAGGTGTTTTCTCGGACTTTCGGCATAAGGCCTTTGTTCATTTCGCAGTTTGAGTCCGTTATAAGAAAACAAACTAATACTGCATGGGCTACTGTTGGGGGCCTTAGTCTTTCGAAGGTCCTAAAAAACACATATAACAATTGTTTTTCGATACATCTCTAGACGTTGCAGGTGCTTCGGTACTAGCTACCTTTAGAATGAACCGATAAGAAGGATGAAGGTATTAGCTTCGTCATGACTATATGGGGGATGAAGGCAGAAGACAGACAAAGCCAGGAGAAGGTATTCACATGATTCTGTAGCCGAGATGGTAAAGATAGAAGACAATAGTACCTTACGTGTAAACTATATGTACAAGTATTGTGGACATACTTGTAATTTCATACGAAGTTGTACCTCTACACTATAAATAGATGAACAATGTCATGCATAAAGACACTCTAGCCAGGTGCTATAGCTTCATTTAGTTCAATCTCTGAAGCACCTTCATGCTATCTTGCATCAAGAAGCCGAAGGTACCATTGTAAACTTATTCTGTACGAAGAGAGAAATGGAATGGCATGACACTTGAGATGACTCATCATATTTAGCTTTATTACATTGTTTGTGTAACCAATGTCATATTCTTGTGTAATCCATTCGATTACATTACAACCTTCGTCCTTTAGAGCTCACCCTGAAGGAAAAACACCTCAAGGACGAAGGTTAATACTTTTTAACATTGTGTTGCCTTGTTTTCAATTGTATATATCAATTGAAAACAAGTGACCAACAGAAACCTTTGTCCCAATCTGGGCCATCTCCAGTGAGAAAAGACTGTGTATGGAGACATCACTAGGCATTAAAATGGATCAACAGAGAAATAGATGCCTTCATTGAAGTGTTGTCCACCCTGAGAGACTACTGCACATGGGTAGGCACCTGAAGCACAGCTTTAATGCTCGAAAGGCTGGTTGCGAGCACGTGAAAGTTATGGTCTAGCCTGACTTTCAAATCTCCCTCGATGATGTTAGGAGTCCTTCAACCGAAGCATCCAATGTTGGAACGATAATTTTCACTGAAATTTGGAGCACTGGAGGGAAAAGGCTAGCTGATGAAACTACAAAAAAAGAATACAAGAATGATTTCACTCAATATTTGACTCTTACTTCATTGTTTTCTAGTTTGCTGCTTACATGTGTTGTTCTTTCCTATAGGTGAATAAGGATGCTAAAGAAGCCAAAGCAATCAAGGAGGTCGAAAGGTTAAAAGAACTTGAAGGTGCTTTGCTTATTTGTTTACTAGAACTCTCTGTTCTAATTATTCATTCTTGCTTAATAAAAACTTTGGAGCAGATACCCTTCTGTCGTGTCCCAAAGAACACATTTTCGAAGATGATTCGGAGCTAAAGGAGTCACTATCACTCATTGATATCAAGAACAAACCAATAGATGAAGCTATCTTAAAAATTTTGTAATGACATTGCCAATGAAGTTTTAAAAGAGAACAAATAAACACTTCTGTAGAAAACTTTGTAAATGCATTTCTGTAATAAAAAAGCTTCATGTGTTTGGTGTACTATACTTTGTGATGCATGAAACCAGTGCAATTGCTTTTTGAGCCGAAGGCGAAAAACACCTTCCCTTATTTTCACACATAACAAAGATATAGAAATTATTATATCCTTACTGATTCAACAAGGATTGAACACTTTAACTCCTTGAAAAAGCTACTTTAGTCTCATTAATAATGCATGCACTAGTACAAATAAAATGCTTAATTTACCTACACAAGGTAGAAGCTACTGCAAAGGCTTCCATATACCTTCTGTAGCACTTTGTTTAAGGAGCTTCGACATTCTTATCACTATTACTAAGTAACTGATTATGTTTGTTGTACGATTCAAGAGTAGGGACATCTTCCCTTCTTTGCGATTATTCAAACAAGAGGGTGTGAATGATGCTATGCATGATATCATGATGAAATGATGTCATGATGCAACATGTATGATGCTGATAACATTATGATGAAGATACATCATAAAATAAAAGATGTCATTTGGATTTGAATCTGCATTCCCATTTGGAACAACTTCTGAGTCTTATCACCATTACTTGGTGATTTTCATTCTAACTTTGCATTCCCATTTGGAATGACTTCTGAGTCTTATCACCATTATTGGGTGATTTTCTTTATGACTCTACATTCCTATTTGGAATGACTTCTAAGTCTCGTTGCCTTTGTTAGGCGTTTCATTCTGCCTTCATCTAAAGGCCATTGGGGTCTTTTTGCTTTTTCTAACACTCGATGGTACACCCTAGAGTTACATTTACAAGTTTAAGCAGGTCTTATTCCCTTAAACTCTATTGCGATGAAGGTAAATTTATATAAAATATGAAATAACAAAATACAAAAGGTTCCTTGTTTCTCTTTCCCCTAGATCCGTATTCGACCCGAGGATATACCCAAGACCGCATTCACTACGAGGTATGGATTATTCGAATATCTGGTCATGTCTTTCGTGTTAACAAATGCTCCAACCCACTTCACGTATTTAATGAACTCGGTATTTATGCCCGAGTTGGATAAATTTGTGGTGGTCTTCATTAACGACATTCTAATTTATTCCAAAAATGAAGAGGAGCATGCCAAGCACTTGTGGATTGTGCTAACGCGCTTAAGGGAACATCAGTTGTATGCCAAATTCAGCAAATGTACGTTTTGGTTGGAGGAAATCCAGTTCCATGGACATGTATTGTCTGCAAGAGGGATTGCGGTCGATCCCAGCAAAATCAAGGATATTCTAGAATGGAGCTCGCCAACTATAGTACATCAAGTTCGGAGTTTCCTTGGACTGGCTGGATATTACCGTAGATTCATTCCGGATTTCTCCAAGATTGTTAAACCTATTATGGGTTTATTGAAAAATGATACAAAGTTTGATTCATCCTCAAAATGCAATGAAGCCTTCGAGCAGCTGAAGGTGTTGTTAACCACTGCCCCGGTGTTGGCTCAACCGGATATTGAGAAGCCTTTTGATGTGTATTGCGACTCTTCAGGCAGTGGACTCGGATGTGTCCTAATGCAAGAGGGCCGAGTCATAGCTTACGCTTCACAACAACTACACCGGCATGAGGAGCACTATCCAACTCATGATTTGGAACTAGCTGCAGTCGTTCATGCCCTCAAGATATGGCGTCATTATCTGCTGGGGAATGTGTGCCATGTGTATACAGATCACAAAAGTTTGAAATATATCTTTACCCAGTCAGAACTGAATATGAGACAAAGAAGGTGGCTTGAGCTAATTAAAGATTATGATTTAGAAATCCATTATCACCTAGGTAAAGCCAATGTGGTGGCAGATGCATTGAGTCGCAAAGCTTCCTGTCATTGTCTTACAGTTGGGACACGTGACACCACCCTGTGTCAAGAAATGGAAAAGTTAAACCTGGGTATGATACAACACGGAACTTTAACACAGTTAAAGCTTGAGTCAGTTCTTCTATAGAGAATTATTGATGCCCAAAGAACTGACAAGGGTATGAAGTGCATTCATGAGAAAATGGAAGCCGACAAAGCAAAGTGCTTCAGAAAAGATGAACAAGGAATAATATGGTTTCAAGATCGTATAGTTGTGCCAAAAGATGCTGAGGTCCGCCAACAAATTCTGGTCGAAGCTCATCTTAGTCGATATTCCATTCATCTGGGAAGTACTAAGATGTATCAAGACCTAAAGCAACATTATTGGTGGACAAAGATGAAGATTGAAATCGCATGCTATGTGGCCAGATGTGACACCTGCAGACGTATCAAGGCAGTACATATGAAGACCGCTGGACCGTTACAATCCTTGCCCATCCCAACTTGGAAATGGGAAGATATTAGTATGGACTTTATTGTGGGATTACCCAGGACAGTTAAAGGTTTTGACTCTATCTGAGTCATAATTGACCGACTTACAAAGATAGCCCATTTTCTACCAGTCAAGACATATTACCCGGTCATTACCTATGCCCAGATATATATTGCTCGTATTCTCAGTTTACATGGGGTTCCGAAGACAATAGTGTCGGACCGGGGACCGCAGTTTGTATCCAAGTTTTGGGAAGAGCTACATAAGTCCTTAGGTACTAAGTTACTCCACAGTTCGGCATATCATCCTCAAACAAGTGGACAAACGGAGAGGGTAAATCAAATACTTGAAGATATGCTACAGGCATGTGTCCTGGAGTTCCCACAAAAATGGGATGATCGTCTGCCATTGGCAGAGTTTTCTTATAATAATAGTTACCAAGAAAGTATTAAGATGGCACCATTTGAAGCACTGTACGGGCGACGATGCCGAACACCCTTAAATTGGTCTGAACCGGGAGAATGGTGATTTTTTAGACCTGACATGGTCAAGGAGACAGAAGAAAAAGTTCAACGAATAATACACAACTTGAAAGAAGCACAAGCTCGGCAGAAAAATTATGCGGATAAACGACGCCAACCTTTGGTCTTTCAAGTTAATGATCATGTATACCTGAAAGTATCACCAATGAAGGGTGTTAACCGATTTGGGGTAAAAGGAAAATTGGCACCCTGGTATATTGGTCTGTTTCCTATTCTTGAATGATACGGACCAGTGGCGTACAGACTTCAACTGCCTGAATCATTATCTATGATACATAATGTGTTTCATGTATCCCATTTGAAGGAGTGCCTTCGGATTCCTGATCGAACCATCGATGTGGTGGATGTTGCTTTCGAACCAGACTTGACTTATTCAGAACATCCCATTCGAGTTTTGGATCAGAAGGACAGGATCACTCGAAAAAGGACCCTCAAGTTCTATAAAGTATAATGGAACCAGCATACTGAAGATGAAGCTACCTGGGAGACTCAAGATTTCTTGGAGAAGAATTTTCCAAGGTTTTTAGCTTCATGTAACCTGTAAGATTTGTATATCAACCTCATACCACCCCCTGCTCTGTAAGACAAATAAGGAAATAAAGATGTGACGTGTTTCCTTTCCACTACTTACCCTAGGATCTTAAATCTCGGGACGAGATTCTTTTATGGGGGGGAAGGATGTAACACCCCTAGTGTTACAGGCACTAAAACTTGAGCATGACATCATATGCATTGACATTTCATTTTGTTTGTCACACCTAGAATGCAATCACTAGGTACAATTTCAAAACAAGTTGTGATGTGGTGACTAGAAGTGTGCTTAACCCTAGGGTAGGGTACTTAACCCTAGGATTACGGTATGTGGATAACAATAAGCCAAAGTGAGTAAAATCTCAAAAGTCTTTGGAAACACCCAAAAGAGATTAAGAGTGATGGATTTGAATGGCACAAAAACCCTAAAGTGCCAAAAACCATAAAAGAAACCCTAGAAAACCCATAAATCGTACCCTAGGGGGATGCATTCAAATTCTAGGCACTTTTGGACCAAAGTGCAAATATCAAAGTGATAAAATATCAAAAACCAAGTAACTTTCACATTGGAGGATTTTCAAGTAGTGTGGAGAAAATGGGACTTATTTGCAAAAAGGCCCAAGAAACCCTAAGTGGCTAAGTCTCAATTTCAGTGAGATTGAGGCAACTTTGGAGCTTTGTATCTCTTAATTCATGAAGATTTTGTCCTAGGTCAATACATCAAAATTGTAAAGCTATGTTAGGAGTACAACTTTGCTTAAGTAACTAAGCATTGATGCTATATAAAAATTGGAGATAAATAGGCTTGAAGTCTAGTTGTCAGTCAACCCAGAAACTGAATTCTGACCGACAGTGAAGTCAGATGAACTTTGAGATCAGTTTTGAGTAGGATCCAGTGACTGTTTGATTATGGGTGCTATAACAAAATCAAAGATGGATTATAGGGCAATAATTTTGCTACAGACAGATGATCAAATTGCTACACAAAAATTGGAAAACCAAGCCCTCTAATCACCTCTATTAGGCACACTGATGAAAGACTCCGATGGTACAGTAGTCTGAAGAAGATCTTAGGTTCACTGAACCTCGCTGCTGGTGATCGTCGCGCTGCGATCTGTGCGATCTGCCACGATTCGTGCCAGTGTGGAATGGATAACTGTGGCGGGTAAAAGATCTTGGGTGCAGAGGGCTTGGCCAGAGCTGAGTCACTACCATACCTCCTTGCCGCGCAGGCGGTGAAATATCGCCGCCGGTGCTCACCGTGAACGCAGCTGGGGACACGTACTCGCCTGATTCACTGCATTGTCATGATCGTGGCATCCCCTAAATAGCGGTCGTCACACAGTGAACGCATGCGCTCCACGGCGGGCCTCGGTAATCACCTTGCCAGGAAGATAAGCCTCGTTCTCCTCCCAAATTCGGAGCCACCGCTTCGAGCTACTATAAATTGATGCCCCAGCCTACTTCGCCAACTTATTACGAACTCCGAACACCAGCCCTCGCCTCTGATTATCCCCCATAGCGTCCCAATTTTGCTTTTCCCCAATTCTATTTTCTGCGCCGTCGTGAACATCTCGCCGTGTCCAGCCCTCTATAGGTTAGTTCAAGCTTCTCTGCTTGATGGTCTAGCCTCCCTTAAGTCTCCTGTTGCTCGTAGACTTGTTTGATTGAGCTAGACCTCACTGAATCACCAAGAATACCTCAGTTTATCTCCGGTTTTCACCACCGTCGTGAGCATTCAAAATTTGAGCCGGATTTGTGCAATTGATGAAGGGGTTAGGGTCGCCAGGGGTAAGAATAGGTGTTGACTGAGTTAGGGTGTCAGTCGTTGCGCATCCCAGCCGGTACAAGATCGTTGGAGGGCGCGCTCACTGCCATTCGCCGTTGGGGACCTGGGTCTGTGAAGAAATAGAAGTGGGAGGAGTTTTACGCAAATGTCAGAGAGACACATGAATAGTGTCGTGACCTCTTTTCAGGTTATTCAAATCGTCAGGGTTCTCTGTGTAAAGTCACCCGCACGGGCGCGTTTCGCCGGTGATGGGCTGGTCTGGGTTGGTTTCGGCCCAACACTGTTGATAGCTTTCTCTTTTTCTTTTTCTGACTAGGTTTGGAAATCCATAAGAAATTCTAGAAAAATGATAAAAATATGGGACCAATTTTACTAGACTCCTAAATTCCTCCAGTATTTACTAAAAATAGTTCCAAGATTTTTAGTCCCAACCATGAATTATTTAGCATTTAAATATGCCTAAACCTAGTCTTTTAGAAATTTAGAATTTTATTAGTAGCCCCAAAAATAGTAAAACTTTTTGGGTAAGCTGAAGATGATAACTAAACCCTTTGGGTAAAGTTTGGCATGTTTTGGGCATTGTTTGATCCCAAACCCAAAACCCTAGCTTCCTATGGTAGAATTTGCTTAATCCTAATAGAGTACTGACTCAGAAAACCCTAGTTACTCAGGTGTACCATGAAGGAAAGTTGTATTCAAGATACAACTTGATGTGTTTCTATTATAACTGCATATTCATAGCATCACATGAGCATTCATGTATATGTACTGTTATGTATAGAAAACGAAGAAGAAGTAATTGTCGAAGAAGAAGAAACTGCACCACAAGCTGAGACTCCACTTGCCGGGAACATTTTTTTTTGATATTTGCGGAACCGATCCTGAATCCCCTACAACACAAGGCAAGCTCGAGTGCATTTACCCCTTCCTTGTTATTTTAAAATTTTTATCACTTGAAATGATGCATTAGGTGATAAGAGTTGTGTGCTAAACAATTGTTGCATTTCCCTTCCTTGGAATTGATTACCATTCCTTGCTACCTGTTTTACTTAAAAGTTTTCTGATGCTTAGTTGTGCTTTAGAAAACAAAATGTTTTGTTTTTAAGCAAAGATGATGCTTCAGATGGGATGGGAAGTTTTTCAAAAGAAAAGACTTGAGGGTGAATCCATCATGGCCGTGATGGGTTCAACATCTGAAAAGATGCACCTCTGCCAGGTACCAGACTTGGGTTTTAAATAATAAAGCTGAGACCGGACGAGTGATTTGCACGAGGAGGAAGTCTCGGTGTAGTGTCTCTATCTGAATCAATTAAGGACCGTACGAATGTAGGCTTGATGATCGAGGACCTTTTAACTGGCCACATGCCTCGTTATGGGTAAGCTTTGCCTCGGGTAGACCAATACCAGAAAGGCCAACACGCAATAGGAGTGGAGAGATGGCGAGAGTAGCGTGTACCCTCCGTGGCAAGAGGCTGGACGGTGGTGTATATGTGCTCTCGGTTGGCGTGAACCTGGTCTGATCTTGAGAAACCCGGTGGTGAGTTGACATATGCAAGGTTTAAGTGCTACATATGTCATGTGGTTGGAGATCTCCAGCTGGGTATTAATCGATTCGGATCGACGTTACTTCTCGAACATGAAGACTTGGTCACTGACTTACACATAGAAATCCAATGAACCGAAAGGGTGATAAAAGACGGCTAGTATAGGATAAGTGCCTGAACTAGTGTAGAAAGAACTCTAGATGCAGGTAATGACTCAACCTGATAATAAAACTGGATTTTTAAGGATCCACTGTTAGTAAGCATTTCTGCAAATAGAGTCTTTGATTCTTGATTATCCTTACCTTGACTCCCACAAGCCAGCATATCCTTGAGAGTCTTTTACTTTGTCGGGTAAGACTTGCGAAAGTACACTCCGTACTTAGGGTTTTCGAACCCATGTTGTTGTAGGTGAGGAAACAGCAGAGTTTTGTTGTTTCTGTTCAAAGGTGATACCCAAGGAGGAGCCCAAGCAATGATCGTGTGCACGGGAGGATGTTGACCTCCCGATTTGAAAACACTAAACTTTTGTGCGGGAGGGTGTTTTGCCTCCTTGGTCTATAATAATATTTATGCACTCATAACCCTGATATTGTAATATGTACCTCTCTCTCTCTCTATTTTGTTAATGTCAATTATGTTATTGTAATCCGCTTCTGCTATTTCTTTACTCCAGTTATGTGATGTAATATCTGCATGACGGGTGAAGCGCTCTTGGGGAAATGATGAGGATATAGGTTACCGAACTTGTTGAGTGATTATGTGCATCTACAGGGTTGTCCGAGGTCCTTAGGACAAGGACAATTGTAGGTGGGCCTAATACCTTGGGAGGTTCCGTCACACTATCCATCCAGAAAACCACGACAACCAAAGGCACAAGTAACATCCTCCCTGATGGAATTATTAGATTCACATAGAACTGGAAGAAAAGAAAGCATGCACACAACAACGCCCTAGCCACGCCAACATACTTCATCTTTAATCTTTCTGCGGAGACACATCTGCCTCCCCTTCCTCATCAAGTTTATCATCATGATCTACCAGCTTGATGCTGATAGCAAGACTTCGCCCCTTCCTGGATTAAATCTTGGAGCACCCTCTTGCTCAAACCTGCCTAGTAGGTTAGAAGCACACAAGAACGACACACAATATCTCTAGGAGACCTGATCAAAACATTCTCAAAACACACATTATTACGAGCTTTCCAAATGGCCCAGCAAATAGCAGCCACACCTATCACATGATATCTTTGAGAAAGGCGCAATATTCATGAGCCAAGTCCAACATTATTCAATGTTACCAGGGACCAGAGAGGTATTAAAGCAATTTGCAACACTTCCCCACACAACTTTAGCATACCATTCAAAGAAAATATGATTAATGGATTCAACATGGTAGCAAAAACTGCAAGTTGTATCTCTAGTCCACTTATGTTTAATCATGTCGTCTTTGGTAAGAATCACTTTATTTTTCCAATAACCACATGAAAATATTAATCTTAGGAGGCAATCTACTCTTCCAGATATGACCCATACTAGGGCCCTGATCAGTATTTAACAAAGCATTATACATAGATTTCACAGTGAATTGTTTTTTTTGGGACCCCACTTCTAGGAAGTGATATCAGGTTGATCCTGAAAATTAAATTTCTCAGCCATAGCACAGATATAATCCCACATAGTTCTGGGGGCTCCGTGGAGCTGCCTTCTAAACGACAGATTCCAATGTTTTTCCTTCGCCTTTTTTGCCATGATTCCTTTGTCATCACATATGTCATAAAGGTAAATATACAAATGTCACACTCGGATTTAAGGACAAATCCATATGCATCTCATATGTGTGCCAAGATCAAGTTTCACATATAAGCCAACTCGGTGTATACAGAAACAGATGTCACAACTTTATTATATAACAAAATATCTTTACAAAAATAACTAAATATAATACACCGAGCTAAGATAACTTCTCCATATGCATGGTTGACTGGGAGACGACAGTCTAGATCTCTCAAAACTCATCTTCAAATCCTCCTCTTGTGGTACCTAGTCAAGCCCTTAACTAGGGTAATGATTATAGCAAGTGTGAGGTCCCTTACGGTCATAACTCAGCAAGTGCAGGGGAAATTGTAATGTGAGGCTTACTAAAGAATAAGTGGGACTAAGCATTAGCTTTTAATTTTTTTGTCAAAATTTTATTAGCAATTACTAAGTATAAGTAAATACCATCACAATTAAATAGTAGATCATAAATAAAAAAATCCCACAATGAAATGCATGTCAGGTTTAATTTAATTTCATCATTTAATCATGTGAGCACGGCTGATATATTAATTTTACACTCTGCAGAGGTTGCACACTTTACCCACAAGTCGTGTATCCCTTCTAGCCTAGGTTAGCTAGACACTTAGACACTTCCAAGGTGAATGGCTAGGGATCCACTATGAGGCCTTTACAAAGTTTCACTAGCATGTGAAACCCCGATACGGTTTCTAGCCTTTTTCTACGGTCTGTAACCTCATCGCAGTAATTAGAGCCAGCACTACACTTGCACAACTCCTCCCCACTTGCCCCTTTATGATAAGGTTCTCACACACTAGCTTCCCTAATTCAATAGCCAAGGGCATCCATACCACCCTCATGGATATTATTTTTCCTGGTGGTCGCTTCATATTCCAATTAAACAAAATGATCTTATCATATATAATAATAATTCAGCAATAATAAATCATAATTAGAACATGATCATGATTCAAAAGTATCATTAACCCAAAACCAAGTAAAGCAACATCAAGACTACCTAAAAATTAATAATTCATATGTAAGCAAGACATAGGGTAAACAAGACTAGGTGACCTATTAGGTCAAGAATGTGATCAAGGATACACTTGCCTTTTACTTGCGATAACATGTTGACTAGATCTCTTCAAAAATCTTGATCTGCATATCCACGTACACTCGCCCATCTAATCGCGGCAATACAAGCAGACAGACAAATAATAATTAAAAACAACATTTCAACAAACAAAAAACAAACCGTGCAGTAATATTCTACGCGTCACAATGAATCCGTAGGTTCGAGAACCACTAAAATTGGAGTTAAAACGTGGGAGACATGAATTTTCTGAGTGTTTGAATTTATTTTTATACTAAAAACTCAATTTCAGATTTAATTTTTATAATTAATGGCGACTCTAGGACTGTAGGTACTACTATGAAGAAACTTAGGGTTCTTCATGCAAGAAAAATGACCCGATTCTAATATTGACTACAATGGATGACAGGTTTATTTAGTAAAAAAGTGGGGGCTCTTCAACAAAAGAATTCGACTATAGGGGTATCCTTGATTCCCAGCCAAACAAACTAACACTGATGGTTGTCACACCCGGTTTTTAGAAGGTAAACCGAATGCGAACCATGTACGTGCCAGGATCAGTTATTCACGTACACAGCAGTTACATACCATGGACATCATCACACAGTGCTCAAAATAGTATTAAAAGGGAAATAATAGTCGATTACATCATACGTCTGAGACGTCCATATAGTTCTTACAATAAATCAAAGTGCGGAAAAGAAACGTAGATAACGCGGCCTTCACAGGCAGCCGACTGGGGGTTGCCGCTAACCCACACCTAGAACTCGTCGAAGTCTTGGAACTCCTGGAAGTCTCCTTCCACAGCTTCACCTTCTCCTGAGCAGTGGTTGCAATGCTGACAACCTGGGGGGATTTGGTGTGTAGAGCAAGGGTGAGTACACATCAACATACTCAGCAAGCATCCCGTTTGGCTGTAGTGGACTAGCTTTATGTGGGGATAAGTCAAGCAGTTGCTTTTAGTTGGTCAGGTTATTACTTACTAGTAGAGAGCCAGGTTTTTACATTAACCCAAGTTATTAGCCCAATGTATCCTTTCCAAACGGAAAGAATACCACTTACCAATACCATAATCATAATCAGAACCATCAATCTCATTGCCACCTGTACCAAAGTATCTCTGATCAAGTATCACTAATCTCTGGAGCTCCCTTGGCCGCTCATAACCGCGAGCACGGCTGATATATCAGTTTCATAACACTCTGCAGAGGTTGCGCACTTTACCCATAAGCCGTGGTTCCCTCTTGCCTCGGGCCGATCAAACCCTTAAACACTACCAAGGTGAATAGGCAGGGTCTCACTACGTAGCCTTTACAAAGATTCCCCGGGGCTGTAGCCACCCGTTAGGTTTCCTAAATGTATCGCACTCCTCCCCAAGGGACAAATCAACCTTGGCAGAGCGAGCCGCATACACCGAGCCCCATTGACGGCACGACGGCTAAGCGGTCTACACCCCGGTTCCTCCAATTATTCAGCTAAGGGCGTCCCATTCCACCCTCATGGTTGCACTGTTTTCCCGGGCGGTCATCCATTGAACAGGTCCTTACGGAGAGGCACTCGAGAAACCGCTCGAGTCCCCTTAAATGCCACAAGTATGATCATAAATAAAAAGGGAAAACAGCGTATCATAGATAATCACATCATGTTCATTGATTAGAGTTGGGCAATAGCATCAAACTAAGCAGTAATAATCTGACCCAAATAGGTAAACAAGGACATGGATAACAAAAGCTAGTCAATCCTTAGGTATAAATGTGTAATGCGGGAGGTGAATTAAAGAATGAATAGGACAGAGATAGGTCAAAGGACACTTGCCTCCACCAACCGACTGCTGCTCAGGGGCTTCTCCTGCGAATTCCTCGGGCTCTTCGACCGGATCGTTCTCTATGCGATTGCAAACATACATACATCCACATATTTAATACAAAAGAACAGTACACCATACAAGGGAACAAACAAAGTGAATATGCATCAAGTATGACATTCGACATCGCATTTGTTATGGTTAGAAAGAAACGGGAAAGGTCTCACAGGGGGGTTAAATCTTATGCACTAATGATCAATTACAATTGGTTCTTAACAAAAGAATTCTGTTATATGCACTAATGGGAACCTAATCATTTTTAGTTGATCAACATTGAATGTGATAAACAATTAGCTAAATGAATCAACTAGCGCAACGAAATTCTAAATTAAACTTCCTATTTTCCATAGCATGAACAATGATTAGCCTACCTAAAATAAGGTAATTATGATCACAGGAAGTAAATAAAAAAAAATAAAAAAAAATAAAAAAAAACAGGGGGGGGGCGGTTGAACCGGCCCTAGGGCGGTTGAACCGGCCCTGGGCTGGGCGGCCGAGCTGGGGGCGGGCGCGGGCGCTGGCGGCCGAGCTGGGCGGCCGGGCGGCTGAGCCGGGCGGCCAGGGCGGCTGAGCCGGCCAGGCGGCCGAGCGGGCGCGCGGCCAAGGCGGCCAGGCGGGCGGGCCGGGGGCGCGGCTGGGCGCGGCCGAGGGGCGCCAGGGCGCGGCCAAGGGCCGGCCGGGCGGGGCTGGGGGGCGGCCGAGGCCGGCTATGGCGGCCGGGCGGGGCTGGGGGGCGGCCAGCGCGGCCAGGGGCGGCCGGGCCATGGCCGGGCAGGGAGGGGGAGAGGAGGGGAGAGGGGAGGGGGAGGGAGAGAGGGGGGGCTCACCGGCGTCGGGGAGCGACGGCGAGGGGCGACCGGCGGCAGGGGGCGGCGGCGGCTTAGGGCAGGGGCGTAGGGGCGGCGCTAGGGAGAGGAGGGAGAAAATGAGAGGGAGAGGGAGAGGGTTTGGGGAAAAAGGGGGGATGGGGGGCGGTTGGGCCTTGCCAAGGCCCAAGAGGGGGCGCGCAGGGGCGGCTGGGCCGGCCAGAAGCGGCCCACGGCGCAGGAGAGAGAGAGAAAAAAGAGAGAGAAAGAGAAAGAAAAAGAAAGAAAAGATTTTCCCTTATTTTCGAAATCCGATCTTCCTACATGAATGCATTTGCACTTTCAAACAGTCGAAGAATGCATAGTTCGGCATGGTGCATCAAACAACATAAAACAGTTTTAGGGTTTTTCTTACACGGGAAATCCAAACCGAATCCCGCTAACTTTGGAAAAGGTCAAGGTCTAGCGAGGGGAAAAAGAAAAAGAAAAGGTAACGCCCGAATTTTGGCGAGTAAAGAAAAGAAAAAAAATTCAACTGCAAAATTCGGGGCGTTACAAACCTATCCCCCTTAAAAGAATCTCGCCCTCGAGATTCAGGGCTGGCTAGCAAAGAGCTCAGGGTACTTGGCCATTAGATCATCTTCACGCTCCCAGGTTGCTTCTTCCTCAGAGTGGTGACTCCATCTGACTTTGCACATTCTGATGGTCTTCCTTCGGGTGACTCTATCTGCAACCTCAAGGATCAGAGCTGGCTTCTCAACATAGGTCAAGTCCTCCTGGACTTCAAGACCTTCCACTGGCAACTGCTCTTCTGGCACACGCAAACACTTCTTCAACTGAGACACATGAAAGACATCATGCACAGCAGACAAATTCTCTGGCAGGTTGAGCTGATAAGCCACTTCTCCACGCTTTGAGAGGATCTGGTACGGACCAATGTAGCGGGGTGCTAGCTTGCCTTTCACTCCGAATCTTCTGACTCCTCTGATCGGTGACACTTTCAGATAGACAAAGTCTCCGACTTCGAAACTCAGCTCTCTTCTTCTTGTGTCTGCATAGCTTCGCTGCCTCGATTGCGCTATCTTCAGATTCTCTCGGACCATCTTGATATTCTCTTCGGCTTCAAGCAAAATGTCTGGCCCAAACACTTGCTTCTCTCCAGGCTGATCCCATTGCAACGGAGTTCTACAACTCCTTCCATAAAGCGCTTGAAATGGTGACATCTTCAAACTGGCCTGGTAACTGTTGTTATAGGAAAACTCTGCATAAGGCAATCGCTTGTCCCATCCGGACTGATCTTGCAACGCACAGGCTCTCAACATGTCTTCAAGAATTTGATTGGTCCTTTCAGTCTGACCATCTGTCTGTGGGTGATAAGCTGAACTGAAATTCAGATGTGTGCCCAAGGCTTCATGCAACTGCTGCCAGAAATGAGAGGTGAACTGCGTTCCTCTGTCTGACACTATCTTCTTTGGCACACCATGAAGACAAACGATCCGAGACATATACAACTCTGCCAATACTGCACTGTTGTAGCTGGTCTTGACAGGTATGAAGTGGGCTGACTTGGTCAAACGGTCCACCACTACCCAAATAGAATCGTAGCCGGCCCGAGTGCGAGGCAATCCGACTATGAAATCCATACCGATCTCATCCCATTTCCACTGAGGGATCTGCAACGGTTGCAACAATCCAGCAGGTCTCTGATGTTCTGCCTTAATTCTTCGACAACTATCGCACTTAGCCACATGCTCTGCGATTTCCCTCTTCATTCCGTACCACCAGAATTTCTTCTTCAGATCCTGATACATCTTCTCACTGCCAGGGTGAATCGAATAAGCTGTCTCATGAGCTTCCTTGAGAATCAACTCCCAAATGGACTGGACATCGGGAACACACAAGCGGTCTTTGAACCATACCACACCTTCAGCATCTTCTCGAAAATCTTTGCCTCTGCCATCCGAAATCAGTCGCCGAATCTCACTGATCTTCTCATCATTCTTCTGCGCTTCTTTGATTTCGCGCTCCAAGGTAGGTTCCAATTCAACTGTGACTCCTCGCGAATTATTCAGAAATCCGAGACTCAACCTGTCAAACTCTTTGGCCAACTCATAAGGCATCGGACGAGCGACCATCAGATTGACTTGACTCTTCCTGCTCAAAGCATCTGCCACTGCGTTTGCTTTGCCTGGATGGTAATGGATTTCCAACTCATAGTCTTTGATCAACTCTAACCATCTTCGTTGCCTCATATTCAATTCTGACTGAGTGAATATGTACTTCAGACTCTTGTGATCTGTGTAAACATCGCATTTCTGTCCATACAGATAGTGCCTCCATGTCTTCAGTGCGTGAACCACTGCTGCCAACTCTAGATCATGGATTGGGTAATTCTTCTCATGAACCTTCAACTGTCGGGACGAGTAAGCCACAACTCTTCCCTCTTGCATCAACACGCATCCCAAACCTATGTAACAAGCATCACAGTACACAGAGAAGGGCTTGTGCACATCAGGCAAGACTAGGACAGGCGCTGTTGTCAACTTCTCTTTCAGCGCTTCAAAGGCCTCTTGACATTTCTGGGTCCACTTGAACTCAACCTTGTTGCCTAGCAACGCTGTCATTGGTTTTGCAATCTTCGAAAACCCTTTAATGAATCGCCGATAATATCCGGCCATTCCAATGAAGCTCTTGATTCCTCGAACATCCGTTGGCGCTTTCCAGTTCAGAATGTCTGCCACTTTCTTCGGATCCACAGCCAATCCTTCTTTGTTGATTATGTGACCCAAGAACAGGACTTCACTGATCCAGAACTCACACTTGCTCAACTTTGCATACAACTGGTGCTCTCGCAATCTCTGCAATACCATCCTCAAATGATCTGCATGCTCTTCTTCACTTTGAGAATAAACCAGAATGTCATCAATGAATACCACCACAAACTTATCGAGATAATCCATGAATACACTGTTCATCAGATTCATAAAGAACGCTGGTGCATTGGTCAAACCAAAAGACATCACTGTGAACTCATACAAACCATACTTGGTAATGAATGCCGTCTTCAGAATGTCCGAAGGTCGGATCCTGAGCTGATGATAACCTGACCTCAGATCAATCTTGGAGAACACACTGGCTCCTCTCAACTGGTCGAACAGATCTTCTATTCTGGGCAAAGGGTACTTGTTCTTGATCGTGACTTCATTCAAAGCTCGATAATCGATACACATCCTCTTGGTGCCATCTTTCTTCTCCACAAACAAGACAGGGGCGGCCCAAGGCGAGGTGCTTGGCCGGATGTAACCTTTCTCTGACAGCTCATCAATCTGCTTCTTAAGCTCAACCAACTCTGGTCCGGATATTCTGTAAGCTCTCTTAAAGATGGGGGCGGTTCCAGGAAGAAGCTCTATGGCAAACTCAACTTTCCGCTCTGGTGGCATACCCGGTAAATCCTTTGGAAACACATCTGGGAATTCAGACACAACCTTGATACTCTCAATTGGGTCTGCTTCACTGCTATCGACAGCCATCTGATAACAACTTCCTTTCTTCGGCTCAGGCGAGACTAACTCGGTCACCACTTCCTCTCCTAGTGGGGACACCAACTTGATTGTCCTTTTATCACAACTGATAACTGCCTGATACTTATCTAGCCAATTCATCCCTAGGATGACATCTATTCCCTGAGTACCCATTACTATAAGGTTGGCGGGAAACGCTATCCCCCTTATTTCCACACTTACATTTAAACAAATGCTATCAGCTCGAATTCTACCACCGGCTGAGTCAATTTGAATGGGGGTTGACATGGTAGTAATTGGAAGATTATGTGCTTCTACCCATGATGCAGTAATGAAAGAATGCGTTGCTCCAGTATCAAATAACACTTCTGCAATATGGGAGTCGACTGGGAACATACCTACTGTCATGCCGGGGGTCTCCTGAACTGCTTCAGCCTCCAAGTGATTCAATCTTCCATGATTATAGCGCTGCTGAGGGCGGTTGCCTGCTCCAGACTGAGACACATTCTGCTTCGCTGGGGCATTGGGGCCTGACTGCTGCTGGGCTGCCTTCTTCGGACATTGCATCACCCAGTGGCCTTGCTCTCCACAGTGGAAACATGCTCTGTTCCCAACCTGAGCTGGTGCTGCCTGATTGCTCTGCTGAGTTGCGGGGGCAGGAAGACGGGGTGTCTGCTGATTCTGGCTCTGAAGCTGACCTCCTCCTGGCTGATTGCTCTGACGGTTCTGGTACTGATGCTGAGGATACTGCCTTTGGAACTGCTGATACTGCTGACGCTGCTGATGCTGCTGAGGTGGACGCTGGTTCTGCCTGAACTGCTGAGGTTGATTGCCTGAAAAACGAGGGCGGCTGCTGCTTCCAGGCTGGGGTCCACTGATCTTGCGCTTACGATCCTCCATCTCCTTACGCTTCCTTTCTGTCATGATTGCTCTGTCGATCAGGTGCTGGAATGTCGGGAAGGTATGATTCATCAGCTGATACTGCAGAGGGTCGACCAAGCCTCTCAGAAAACGGTACTGTCGCTTGGCGTCAGTGTTGACATCCTCGGGAGCATAGCGAGACAACTGCAGAAACCTGTCTCGATACTCACTGACAGATGATGACCCTTGCTTAAGGGCCAGGAACTCCTCCTTCTTCACTGTCATCAGACCTGCAGGCACATGGTACTGACGAAAGCTACCTCTGAATTCTTCCCAGGTGATGGTGTCGGGGTCGGCATGGGTGGCGAGGTAAGACTCCCACCATGATTGGGCTGCTCCTCTCAACAGACGGGGACCATACAAGACTTTTTCCCTGTCATCACACTGAGCGGTATGCAACTCCCGCTCCACAGTGCGCAGCCAATCTTCAGCATCCATGGGGTCAGAAGAGTGAGCGAACGTTGGGGGATGACCTCTCATGAATTCAGCACACTTGTCTCTGGGCATCTGAGGCATATGAGGCTGGGGTGGTGCTTGCTGCTGTTGCTGCTGCTGCTGAATGGCGGCCAGAGTCTGACCGATGGCTTGAACTGCCTGAGTCTGCATCAGAAACATCTGCTCGATCGACATCGGGGGCGGGGGTGGCAGCTGCTGCTGGGGCGCCTCATCTTGCTGACCGGCTTGCTCCTACTGAGCACGCCTTCCTCCTCTGCGCCTGTTCTCTGACATCTGCAGAACGCAACCACACATCAGAACTGATCTGGCAAATCTTGCAGCATAAGAAAAGAGTATAGAATTCTCCAACAGCACTGAACAGATGAGCATCTTCACTGATCTCCAACACAGACCACACAGCTTCTCAGATAAAGAGGAAAGTAGAATAAAGGTTTTCCCAACTATATAACTAACTCCATTAACATAATAGGTAAACCAAAATGCAGGGGATACCCACACTCTGGTGACAGTCATTACAAAGATCCAAACCAAACATAGTTTATCATGACAAACATAAATGCACAGAATATAGCAAACTACCCTGTCTAACTAAGACTAACTAAGACCGAGACTAACGCTAAGACTGAAGCTTCTATGTATATATATTTCGTATTAATTACAAGATCCAACTCTAACGATCTATGGTTCTAGATTTATCTTGGTCTTGCAGTCGGGATTGCCATAAGATTGGAGTCCACGCCGAGGTGAGCGGTACGGGTGCTGAGTCCCGACGGGAGCGGGGGAACCATCATCCAAGTGACGACGCTCCGCGCGCTCAGCCCGCAGCAGGGCGATCTCAGCACGAGCCCTACTCAGCTCGTCTAATGCATGGTCCAGCTCCGTGTTTAGCACGACGGCTAGGTTGACTGTGCTGCTCAACCTAGGATTGTCCTCACCAGCAGGTGAAACAATCACGCCTCCTGTGCTGCCAGATGGACGGCGGGGATAATACTTCAGGTCGAGGCCGTCAGCTACCCCACCGAGAACCGAGCAGTAGTGCGAAAGCGCACGCCGTGCAGCATCCTGCATGGCTGCCTCAGCTGAGTCCCGCTCAGAGATAGAATAGTGCTCTGAGCAAGCCTCCGCGCCCTGGAGACTGTTCTCCGGACGGTGCACCAAGCAGGTCGCCTCCCAGCGGTCCGGGTAGACCCCGCGACTATGCTGGTAGACCACACAGCGATACTCGATGGACCAAGTACGCCGGTCAAGTGCCCGACGTAGCAGGGTGTCGAGCGCGTCGTGGAAGTGACACCCGCGAGCAGCGTCGCGAGTGATGGGTCGAGCAACCCATCCTTCCGGCTCATGGTCAGCAGAGAAGTCGATGTCGTGGCTCAAGCTGTCGTTGCCACCTCCGTCGTCTGGATCTCCTCCAACAGCTACTCCAGAAGCTGGGACGCCCAGTGGTGGTGCAGGGGGCGCCTCCAGGGGAAGCACAGGAGAGCAGCTCCTCACAGACTCTATCTCCTGCTGGAGCGAGAAAGAAGAGCCCTGCTGCTCCTGTCGTCGACGTTCCTGCTCCTCATGCAGGCGGTGGTGCAGTCTCTCCAAGTGGCTAGACTGTCCGGCCACGGGACGGCGAAGCGGACGCTCAGCAAGGCGGGAGGGTAAGAAGGGGATGACGGACTTTCGTGCAGTGTGTCTAAGTCGAGCCATCTACAAAAGACATCGCAAGCAAAAGGGTGAGAACAGAATTAATATGACCAGCAAGTAATGAATCATAAATAAATGAAGGATCAGAATAAAACATAATTTTCAACAAGGTATAATATATAGTAGAACATAGGTTTGGTCAGTAGGACCAACTTTTGAAGGGATACCAAAGTCAAGGCAGGGACAGAGGTCTATAGTCCTTAGAACGACCATTCTACTCTAGGTTAGCGGTCCTACAGTCAGCACGGCTTTGATACCACTTATGTCACACCCGGTTTTAGAAGGTAAACCGAATGCGAACCATGTACGTGCCAGGATCAGTTATTCACGTACACAGCAGTTACATACCATGGACATCATCACACAGTGCTCAAAATAGTATTAAAAGGGAAATAATAGTCGATTACATCATACATCTGAGACGTCCATATAGTTCTTACAATAAATCAAAGTGCGGAAAAGAAACGTAGATAACGCGGCCTTCACAGGCAGCCGACTGGGGGTTGCCGCTAACCCACACCTAGAACTCGTCGAAGTCTTGGAACTCCTGGAAGTCTCCTTCCACAGCTTCACCTTCTCCTGAGCAGTGGTTGCAATGCTGACAACCTGGGGGGGATTTGGTGTGTAGAGCAAGGGTGAGTACACATCAACATACTCAGCAAGCATCCCGTTTGGCTGTAGTGGACTAGCTTTATGTGGGGATAAGTCAAGCAGTTGCTTTTAGTTGGTCAGGTTATTACTTACTAGTAGAGAGCCAGGTTTTTACATTAACCCAAGTTATTAGCCTAATGTATCCTTTCCAAATGGAAAGAATACCACTTACCAATACCATAATCATAATCAGAACCATCAATCTCATTGCCACCTGTACCAAAGTATCTCTGATCAAGTATCACTAATCTCTGGAGCTCCCTTGGCCGCTCATAACCGCGAGCACGGCTGATATATCAGTTTCATAACACTCTGCAGAGGTTGCGCACTTTACCCATAAGCCGTGATTCCCTCTTGCCTCGGGCCGATCAAACCCTTAAACACTACCAAGGTGAATAGGCAGGGTCTCACTACGTAGCCTTTACAAAGATTCCCCGGGGCTGTAGCCACCCGTTAGGTTTCCTAAATGTACCGCACTCCTCCCCAAGGGACAAATCAACCTTGGCAGAGCGAGCCGCATACACCGAGCCCCATTGACGGCACGACGGCTAAGCGGTCTACACCCCGGTTCCTCCAATTATTCAGCTAAGGGCGTCCCATTCCACCCTCATGGTTGCACTGTTTTCCCGGGCGGTCATCCATTGAACAGGTCCTTACGGAGAGGCACTCGAGAAACCGCTCGAGTCCCCTTAAATGCCACAAGTATGATCATAAATAAAAAGGGAAAACAGCGTATCATAGATAATCACATCATGTTCATTGATTAGAGTTGGGCAATAGCATCAAACTAAGCAGTAATAATCCGACCCAAATAGGTAAACAAGGACATGGATAACAAAAGCTAGTCAATCCTTAGGTATAAATGTGTAATGCGGGAGGTGAATTAAAGAATGAATAGGACAGAGATAGGTCAAAGGACACTTGCCTCCACCAACCGACTGCTGCTCAGGGGCTTCTCCTGCGAATTCCTCGGGCTCTTCGACCGGATCGTTCTCTATGCGATTGCAAACATACATACATCCACATATTTAATACAAAAGAACAGTACACCATACAAGGGAACAAACAAAGTGAATATGCATCAAGTATGACATTCGACATCGCATTTGTTATGGTTAGAAAGAAACGGGAAAGGTCTCGCAGGGGGGTTAAATCTTATGCACTAATGATCAATTACAATTGGTTCTTAACAAAAGAATTCTGTTATATGCACTAATGGGAACCTAATCATTTTTAGTTGATCAAAATTGAATGAGATAAACAATTAGCTAAATGAATCAACTAGCGCAACGAAATTCTAAATTAAACTTCCTATTTTCCATAGCATGAACAATGATTAGCCTACCTAAAATAAGGTAATTATGATCACAGGAAGTAAATAAAATAAAATAAAAAAAATAAAAAAAAACAGGGGGGGGGGGCGGTTGAACCGGCCCTAGGGCGGTTGAACCGGCCCTGGGCTGGGCGGCCGAGCTGGGGGCGGGCGCGGGCGCTGGCGGCCGAGCTGGGCGGCCGGGCGGCTGAGCCGGGCGGCCAGGGCGGCTGAGCCGGCCAGGCGGCCGAGCGGGCGCGCGGCCAAGGCGGCCAAGGCCGGCCGGGGCGCGGCTGGGCGCGGCCGAGGGGCGCCAGGGCGCGGCCAAGGGCCGGCCGGGCGGGGCTGGGGGGCGGACGAGGCCGGCTATGGCGGCCGGGCGGGGCTGGGGGGCGGCCGGGCCATGGCCGGACAGGGAGGGGGAGAGGAGGGGAGAGGGGAGGGGGAGGGAGAGAGGGGGGGGCTCACCGGCGTCGGGGAGCGACGGCGAGGGGCGGCCGGCGGCAGGGGGCGGCGGCGGCTTAGGGCAGGGGCGTAGGGGCGGCGCTAGGGAGAGGAGGGAGAAAATGAGAGGGAGAGGGAGAGGGTTTGGGGAAAAAGGGGGGATGGGGGGGCGGCTGGGCCTTGCCAAGGCCCAAGAGGGGGCGCGCAGGGGCGGCTGGGCCGGCCAGAAGCGGCCCACGGCGCGGGAGAGAGAGAAAAAAGAGAGAAAGAGAAAGAAAAAGAAAGAAAAGATTTTCCCTTATTTTCGAAATCCGATCTTCCTACATGAATGCATTTGCACTTTCAAACAGTCGAAGAATGCATAGTTCGGCATGGTGCATCAAACAACATAAAACAGTTTTAGGGTTTTTCTTACACGGGAAATCCAAACCGAATCCCGCTAACTTTGGAAAAGGTCAAGGTCTAGCGAGGGGAAAAAGAAAAAGAAAAGGTAACGCCCGAATTTTGGCGAGTAAAGAAAAGAAAAAAATTCAACTGCAAAATTCGGGGCGTTACAATGGTCTAGATTAAATATTAGTTTATATGAATCAGTGTGAAGAATTAGTCGTCAGATTGAAGATCGCCCGGACAGATTTTAAACAACCCATACCGACCCAATCCACTCGATCCAAGATCGACGACATAGATCGAATCTAGCTGAAATGTTACACCTGTTCTAATCTCGGCTGCCTGGTAGGATATCTACGGTGCACGATCATCCCTGGAGCAGTACGCACAGGTTCTAATCTAGATCGCACACTAGAGCATCAATAGCTCCTACGCCGTCACCTTCCTTCCGACTCTAAACACGACGTTGGGGAGCAGACTCAGCTGTGCCGCCATGGCCGACAACACCCATCCTGTGCACGGGTGCCTGATCACTGGCTCGAATTAGCGATAAACAACACGGATAAAAAGGTGGACGCAATGGAAAGTTTTCTCACCAGTGTCGATGATAGGAATGAGCCAACCACGGATCAAGGTGGGTGCGCGATGACGACCTTGCTCCGACGAGAAATTAAGCTCCCTCTGCTTGCCCTCCTCGCTTGGAAACACTGAACCTGCAATCCTTGACCCATGCGAACACACCCGACCCCTCTGCAAAGACGCGACGGCGGCGCACGCGTGGATCAGCGCCCGCAGCGGCTCTCCTCTCTCGCTCTCCCGTGCGGGCGACACTCTCCCACTTTTATTTGCTCGGCCTTGCAAGCAAGGCTAATGGTTGTGCTCGAGAGGAGGTCGTATGCGTGGTATATATATAAGTGGCTCAGGGAAAATCTTTTCTGTTGGGCTGATTTGGTGACAAGATCATGAAAGGATTAGAGAGGATTAAGGGAGAAATGAACTCTCTGGTCACCAAATCAGTCCTTAGAATTCAATCGGCAGAGAGGATTGTGAAGCCTGATCGTATCGAACTTGCGGAGAAGAGAACGAAGACCTACCTAACAGCATGGCCCCACATGGTGGTGGTTGAACGACACACGGTGCTGACTGGCGGTCCCCACGAGTCTGTCTGATACGGTGGCACCGAGCATATGCGAGATACGTTCATGAGGCTAGCACGCAGGCCCAGCCTATCGACGCCGGGTCAACTAGCTAGGCCGAGGGTGGGGGTTTTGGTCCAGATTGTAGGTTTTTTTTCTTTTTCTTTCTGTTTTCTGTTTTCTAATTTCGGTTTCAATTTCAAACTCAAATCTAAATTCATGGTAAGTTTAGCACTTCAAATATAATTGCAACAAACAAATAATCCCAGCATGATATTCAATATATTTATAGATATACTTTTTATACTAATTACTTCCTTACTTTATTTAGGTAAATGTTTCCAATATGCAACACACAAAATAATATATATTAAGAAAATAATACATAATTTATAATCTTTATTAAGAGATGTATCTTAATATTTTTTTAGAGAATGTTTCTAAACACATATTCCACAAAGGTATTATTTCATTTATGAATAGATACTTTTATCCTAGACATTTTGGTGAATATTCCTAAACGTATAATTCAACATAGGATACTTCAATTCATAAAACGATTTTTTTAATCTTTTATTAGGAACCACATTTATGTAAATCTTGGATGGATCTTTTAATAATTCCCAAAGTAGAATTTTGGGTGTTACAAAGCCTCTGCACACCATAAGGAAATAACTAAAAATCTTGTCACAATCTAAATACATTTATTAGCAACCCGAAGTAAAAAATAAAATCTTACCTTTAAACTATTATATGCTAAGCAGTCTATAATATCTCACTTTGGCATTGCAGACAACCCGTCTTCAAGCTTTGGATATATGATATTTGTCCATCATGAAGCGACGCACATCAATTTCTCTACTGTTTGGGCAGCAGTACAAATAATAATCTTCGTCATAACTTCCAGCATTGAAGGCTACGAAAGCAATTTGACCTTCATCATTCATATAGCACACTAGCCTCTTTATGCCGAAATTAGGTTTCACCAGCCTCTAAATGATATTCTTGTTGTCCTCCCTCTTCTCTATGTCATTTTTCACATAGAACCTTTCTTTTGTCCAAGAGTTTGGCCACTTGCTTCGGTATGCTAGAGCTAGATAGTGGGCTTCTTTCCAGTATTAGAAGTTATAGCAGCCGAAGTTATTATGAAGTTGTTCCTTCCCAGTTGCCTTCGTCTGATAGTGAAGATCGTGGATCTAGCAGAAGCATTCTGCATTCGACTCCACGCCTTGGCTCCTCACTGCCTAGATAAAGATCCCAAGCCTCACTAGGGCATTAGGGGGTCAATTAATGGTAGTATATGTCAAACTTCTTCAGCACTTCCACAACCACCTTGTGGATCGGGAATTGAAGCCTGGCCTTTAGGAAGCTTTGGAATACTACCACCTCATTCCTCTTAGGCAGAGAGATAGTATCTTCTCCATCGAGTCCAACAATAGCAGTGTCGCTAATGTAAATAGTATTTCTTAACCTCAATATGGCCCTTCATCATCGTTGACTTGTCAAAGCATACGTGGCTCAGTTTTGATGCTCGGTCTTCACCATCATCTTCTTCAAACTCAAATTCTCGCTACCATCATATTCTTCGGATAGACCAATCAAAATGTCTTCAGCAAACTTTTCAGTCCTAGACTTCTCAGCACCATTCAAATATGCCACAATGGCGAGCTCATCAAACTTTCCTTCTCCAACCATTTGCAAAGCTATGAAGGTAGCAGAACATGAAGCTTTGCGGAGGAAAAAGGAGCTAAAGAAAGCTTCCGAGATAGAGAAAATCGTAGCATAGGATGGCAAAAGCATTGAATGTCATGCTTAGTTCCCATAGTCTCGGTTCATTATATACAAAAAAGACGTGGGATTGAAGGACTCACATGCAATCCATCGCTGCAAGTGTACCCTCTGTAACAAACGCTTATGCAAGCGTATTTTCAAGAATTTGTTTTCACTAACAAGCTCAAGGAAGTTGTTTTTCAAACCATCAGCATGAGGCCTTCGTTCATTTCATAATCTGAGCTCATCATGAGAAACGAACTAATACTGCGAGTGGCTACTGTTCGGGGTCCTCTTTGACCGAAGGTCCTCAAAACATTGATTTGTCAATTATTTTTCAAGTCTATTCCAGGTATACCAAAGGATTGACGAACTCTACCTTCATTTGAAAATCGCACTCCAGCAGTGCGTACATGAAGACGAAGCTAAGAAGCTTTAGCACCATGGTCCAGACGTGTAACAAAGAACCAGCAAAAACAAATGATGAGATCCTCAAGGCTTTGACTATAAGGAAAATGGACCTCGACCCTTTTGTCTAAATGATTTTGGTGTTTGATGATCAACATAACCTATGGACTAATGTGTTTGCTAGTGTTTGTGTTTATAGTTCACATGATACGAAGAGGATTGGACTAAGACTCTAATGATGCAACACCTCAAAAGAAGACCTAAAATATGTGTAGAAGTCTAAGACTCAAGATCAAAAGAAGCCCAGGGAAATAGCGAAGAAATCCAAGAAGAGGGCAGTCAGCCAGCGCTCTGGTAGCCCGCTGGACAATGAACAGTACCTATCCAGTGTGGACTGAACAGTTTGAGTAGAGAGGCCTGCAACCAGGGACTCTCGGGTGTTGTAGCACCGGACTGTTCGATGTGCATCGGACAGTTCGCCAATGGTCTGGTCCAATGGTCGACTGCTACAGACCTCAACGGTCGGCTGACATGGCTAGGGCACCAGACATGTCTGGTGTGCACCAGACTGTCTGATGCGCCCGTCGACAGAAACAGGCAGCTTTCTGTCCAATGGCTATAATTGAGGGGGAGGCTATATATACCCCTCCAACTGGCCATTTGAAGGTGTGAGAGCCCAAGCAACATACCTATTGGAACTTGCTCTCGTGGGCAAGTTGATCCAATGGGAAAGTGGAGAGAGTGTTTGCAAAGTTTGACGTGGGGCGATAATAGCTTTGTTAATCTAACCACGAGAGGGCACTGTACGGGGGTATTTATAGGCACCCGAGTGCCCACCGTCCCCTGGCAAGGACGTTTATGCCCTTGGGTACCCAGATTATCCTTAGAATATTCCCACATGGGGAGGTTACAGACCGTCATTACAGAAAAGGCTATTACAGATGTGGCCCGTAACACGCTTATCCACGCGGGGCCCGTAACGGTGGGCTGAATCCTACATGGGCCTCCGGACACGATGAGGACGTGGGATTGGAGGACTTCGGTGGAGCCTTGCCTTCGTCTTGCATTAGAGAGGATGAAGGCTGACCACGCAGGTCTTCGTCCGGTGGGGCGCCCTCGGCTCGTAAGGGCGCGGTCTTCGATGGTTTAGCGAATCGATGAAGGCATGAGTGAAGGGTAGCGTCTTTGCCTTCGCCCCAACATTTGCCCTCTGAGGGACCAGTTCGACTAAGTCATCTGGTGCCGAAGACGTCGCTAGATGGTGGAGACGCTGCCCTCGCTCGAAGTGGTCCCGTGGGGGTTTTTGAGGTGACCGTTGATGGACGTGGCACTGTTGGACTGCGTGGTTCTCAAAGCGCTGCGCCCTTTCTATAAAAGGTGGCGCGGCCGGGAATGTTTCTTCCCCATGCGCGTGCTGGAAAACCCTAACTTTTCAAACCGCTCGCCCGCTCGCTTGCCCTCCTTGTTCTTCTGCTTCGGAGATCTGGCCCACGTCAAGCAGACTGCGCGCCGTCGTCGACGGTATGTAGTAATGTCTTCTTCCTCGTCTGCTGCGAGCGCGTCATCGACCAATCCATCGCCCGAGGATACCCAGAGCAATTTGGCGGCGATGGAATTGCAGCCAGGTCACAGAGTGGAGTTCGGCACCTCGAGTATTTCCTCGGTTCGTGTGCAGGAGATGCAGCAGCTGGGGTACTTTGGTGATGGTGTTGGACGCGTCCCAGGCGCTGAGGAGAGTCCTGAGCCTGAGGGCGAGTTGGTTGTGTTCGAGGCATTCTTTATTGTCGGCCTTCGCCTACCGACGCATCGTTTCATGGCGGAGGTCCTGCGGAGGTTTGACGTTCAGGTCCACTAGCTGACACCTAACGCCGTGGTTGCCTTGGCGAAGTATGTCTGGGCAGTGACTTCGTACGCGCGGTCAGCCGTCTGTGGAGGTCTTCGCCAAAAACTATTGTCTGCACTGGCAAAAGAGGAAAATTGGAGATGAGATTGCACAATTCGGATCGTGCACCTTCACGCCGAGAACCGGAAAGACCTCGGCAGAAGTCGTGGAAATAGTCCCCTGCGCTCGGGATAAGTGGGGCAACTGGTGGGACTATTGGTTTTTATGTCTCGGGAGGGGAAGTCGAAGACCTCCCAGGGCTCCCTGCGACCGTCATGTGCTCCCATAGTTACGTGGCATTCCCACCGTTTGAGGTGGTAGAGGATGATGAGGACGAGGGGGGCCCTTCGGTATGCTGCCCGCATGAGTAGCAGGCGTGATCTGGTTGAGGAGTTCATCGGTTACGGAGTGTGGCCCTTGACGCACGGCTGGGTGCTTGGCAAAGTATGCCCTCGCCAGATGCCTACTTTAGGCGGGCAGTTGCTGCGAAGTCCTGCCTTCGCTTTGGATTTGCGCGTCCAGAACCTAGCCACGTTTGTGCGTGAAGTAGAGGATGGGGTAGTGAGGATTGTGGGGCGGTATGTGCCGAGGACGGAGGCTTTGAGGAGTTGGGATATTCGTGGTTCCAATGTTCATCTGAACCGTGTCTTCGAGTTGAACCGTCTGCCATATGGCGATTACCCGGGAGACAACGCTGTTACTACTGTCGATCGTCGGGGGAAAAAGGCGGCGACTGCAGTTGAGGAAGGCTCGTCACGGGGAGCTGTGCCGGTCATGAAAAAGAGAAAACTAAGTACTGCAGTTGAGGGGTTGGGGGTCTCCGATCACTTTGTTGTGGATTTAATGGGAACTTGTGCGGCCCCCGGGGGAAGGATGTCTTCGACTAAGCTCCGAGAATCTTCGGCGCTAATGCTGGAGGTTACCGGGGGTCGCTGGCCGAGGAGTGTTCGCATCCCCCGAGTGGCCGGCGAGGACATGTTTACGTCTTGCCTAGCCCGTGAGATGAAGATTTTTCCTTATGGATGGAATATTGCTGGTGTTGTGTCGGTAGTGATGGATAAGGATCGCCAAGATGTGATGCGGAAACGATGGGCGTTCACTAGGGTCGAGGACCCTAGCCGCGAGGTCAAGAAGGCATGGGGGATCGCGAAGTCCGCCGCCCCCGGCGGCAGCAAGCCGCTGCTGGATGCGAAGCCTACCGTCCTCGGCCCCAGCGGGCCATCAGGTGCAAGGGCCGTCGCTCCCGGCTTGAGCAAACCTTCTGCTAAGCCCATGCAGGAGCGAAGGCCACCGTCTCCGCTGCTTGCTGCTGAGGCGGAGGCGGGTGGGGCTGACCTCTCCATGGACATCTGCGTGGATGACTACCGCGTGGGTGGTGTCATGATGTTTTATGCCCACACAGGGCGGGGATTTGCCGGTGAGTTTTTTTTGACAAGATTATGATGCAGGGTCGGATGCTAGGCAACTGGCTGTTGCTCTGGCTCTGGTGACGGCCGCACCGGCCGCGGCGGCGGTTGAGGCGAAGGGTGCTTCGCAGGACCCATGGTCCAAGTTTCGCGCCAGCGGCGAGATCACTTCAGCCACAGTCGCTAAAGACGTGGCGGGTTCTGTTGCTCAGTAGCTGAAGCATGCAGTGCATCAACTAAAGCATGTAAGTTGTCTTGGACTTCGTCAGTTTGTTGTGTTTATGTGATTGTGAATTTGGGCTTATTATGGCAGGCGGCTGCCTTCGCTGATGATGTTGCATCGGGCGCTCTGACCTTGGAGTTTGCTGCCGAGAGGTAATGACTTCAGGGCAGGATTGAGCGCCTCCGGACGCAGCATACAAAAATGGTGTGAGACAAGTCGGTTGCGGAAAACAAGAGCCGCAGGCTGGCGGAGAAGCTGGCTGTTGTGGAGGCCGAGAAAGAGGACCTCATCCGTCAACTGGTGGCAGAGAAGAAGTGTCGGTGTTTCGACCCTGGGGGGTCCCTGGACCGACGAGTGAATTGTCGCTGTGTGTCCCTGCCCAGATGGGTTGGCGCGGGATGGAACACAAGTGGTGGGACAAGCCTTGTATTATCCTGCACCAGGGGTGCCGCTCGCAGTAGGGGTTACAAGTGCGTCGCGTGAGAGAGAAAGAGGGACACAGAGCTCGTCCGCCGCTTCCCTCGCGCGAACCCCCGTCAGGGTGGCCCTGGACCTCCCTTTTATAGAGGCAAGGGGAGAGTCCAGACGTACAACGGGGGGCGTAGCTATGCGCTAACGTGTCCGGCAGTGGAGTGCCTAAGCCCTGTGTACATGCCAACGTGGCCATTGGGGGAGAGCTTGGGCCCTGTACATGTGATGGCGTGGCCGTCGGAGGAGCGCCTGAGTCCTGTAGGAGCATAGCTGGCAGCACAGCGAGGATCTTGCTGACGTCTCCTTGCTGTCGTAAGATGTTGAGAGCCACCAGCGTCATGGCGCACGCGGGGCACCATCATTACCCGTCGGCGGGGTAAGCCAGATGGGACGCCGGTCTTGTTCTTCCTAGCCTGAGCGGGCTAGGAATAGGGAAATGATGTATCCCCTATTAGCGCGGTCAGTCCGAGTCTAGGGTCAGTCGAGGCGGAGACTTCTCTTGAGGCCAAGGCCGGGGTCGGGCGAGGACGCGATTCCTCCTGAGACCGGGGTCGAGGCCGAATCCGGGGGTTGGGCGAGGCGGAGACCTCCTCCTGAGGCCGGAGCCTGAGGTCGGGCGAGGCAGAGACCTCCTCCTGAGGCCGGAGCATGAGGTCGGGCGAGGCGAAACTTCCTGTTGCACCCGAGGCTGAACTCGGTGGTTGATCGTGACTTGTTGTCAGTCGTTGCCGGGGTGGCTGACACGGCAGTCGGAGCGGAGCGAGCGGCGCTGTTTTCCTGTCATATCGGACAGTAAAGAAGAGGGGCGAAGAGACTGCGGTCACTTCGGCCTGGCCGACTGAGGCGCGTGTGTCAGGATACGGCGTCAAGCATCCCCTGCATTTAATGCGCCTGCGATGCGGTCGGTTGGTGAGGCGGTATGGCCAAGGTTGCTTTACAACGAAGCCTGCCTGAGCCGGGCCTCGGGAGAGCCGAGGGGGCGCCCGCTGCCTGAGGAGGCCCTCGGGCAAGGCGTGAACTTGTCTGGGACTACTGTTCCAACCCGAGGCTGGGCTCGGGTGAGGTCGCGTCCTTCGGGTAGACGAAGTCTTGGCTTGAACCGCACCCGTCAGTTGGTCTAAGGGTGTTTACCAGCCATGATTAGGAGCGTTGGGGGTACCCCTAATTATGGTACCCGACAGTAGCCCCCGAGCCTCAAAGGGAGTGATGGTACTCGCTTGGAGGCTTTTGACGCGTTTTCGGTGAGGGGACCGACCTTTCTCAGTTTTTGCCTTGTTCTAATGGGTGCGCGCGAGCGCACCCACCGGGTGTAGCCCCCGAGGCCTCGGAGGAGTGGTTTGACTCCTCTGAGGTCTGAATGCTTTTCGTGGTGCTTCGGCCGGTCTGATCGTTCCCTCATGCGGCCTGGCCGTAGCCCGGGTGCGTGGTCGGGTTCCAAGTTATCAAGCTGGTTTGTTGACGCTGTCAACAGTTTTGGCCGTAGCCGGGTGCGAGAGCAGCCCCCGAGCCTCTGCACGGAGCGAGAGGGCGATCAAGGACTTTCCCAACTTTTATTATACGCCCCTGCATCGCCTTTCCGCAAGGAGGAGGGGGGAAAGCGCCATGTTGCCCTCGGAGGGCGCCAAACATGGTGTTTCCAGTGAGCTGCTAATGGGTGATACGAGTGGACGCCCGTGCCCCGTTCGTTAGGGGTCGGCTGGTGGCCCAGAGGCGCGATCCAAAAGTACCTGCAGGTGATTCGCCGAACCCAGACCCCTTCGACAAGGTCCGAGGGCTCGATGCCTCCCTCCGGTGGGATTCCGTTACAAATCGTTCCCGGCGGTCTCGGAAATGTCCTAGGGTACCTCGGGAGTGTAGCCCGAGCCTCGGCTATGTATCGAACGTACCCAGAGTCATTCCTCACTCTGCGTGCTCTAGGGCGACTGTCGAACCCTTCCGAGGGGCCAGCCTACGAACCCCTGATCAGTAGTGGGCACAGAGCCCGGGCACTCTAGGGCGGCTGTCGAACCCTTCCGAGGGGCCAGCCTTCGAACCCCTGATCAGTAATGGGCTTGAAGTCCGAGTGCTCTGGGGCGGCTGTCGAAACCCTTCCGAGGGGCCAGCCTTCGAACCCCTGATCAGTAGGAGGGCTCGGGGCCTGTGGCGGATCCTCCCAAATTATAGGACCCACATGCACCTGTCCTTGTCTCAAAGACATCAAACAGCTATGCATGTGTGCCCGATAACTTAACAGGATCTGTTCGAGTATCCCAGGGGACCTCGGATAAACCACTACCACCAAGATCGCAAGATTAAGTAAACACGAATCACACACATCAATATTTTTGCAGCGGAAATTTTATTACCAAATTTTACAAGTTACAAAAATTTTACATTATTTTCATCGGAGTGATTATAAAAGTATAAGTTTGAAATATATGCTAGCTCAAGAGACCATCCTTAATAAGAAGTATAGAAGGGTTACTTAGACTTATAAGAAGGCCGAGCCCACCGGCACTTAACATCACCATCGGCAGCATAAACTATAGCCTGAAAAACAACAGGGAATAAAACCATGAGTACGGAATTACTCAGCAAGACTTACCCGACTAAAGAAAAGACTATCAAGGGTATGCTGGCTTGTTGGGAATCAATGTAAGGCTAAGCAATAATCAAGGACTCATTTTGCCGAAACGCTTACTAATAGTGAATCCTTAAGCCATCTTTTAGTTATCAAGTTAATTTCTTACCTGATTCTAGATTTTCCTGATCTAGAGCATTCACTTGTCCTATCTAGCTTTCTTTTAGCCAATTCATGTTTCACTTATTAACTACGATGAGTGGTCAGTGAGTTGAGTCTCCATAACCGAGGAGCAACGACAATTCGAACCGATTATACCCAGCTGGGGATCCCTAACCACACGACATATGTAGCACTTAACCCTTGCATATGTCAACCGTTCCCACAGATCCTCCACAACGTGAACCGGTCTGCGCTACCCGGGAGCACAGTACTCCTCCGTCCAGCCTCTAGCCAGGAGGGTACACGCTACTCCCACCATCTCCCACGCCCAGTGCGCGGTTGTCTTTTCATGTATGGAATAGCCGGGTTCAGGCTTACCGGAGCATGCGGCTAGTTGCAAAGTCTCACCTCATCAGGCCTACATCGAACGGTCCTTAATCGACACAGGCGGAGCACTACACCGACTCATTTCACGATGCAAGCCACCCGCCCGGTCTCATATTAATTATCTAACTCAAGTTCATTCACACATAACAATAACCAGTAATCAAAATAAATTTCAAAAAAAATCTTATCACTTTAAGCAGGGCTAAGCAGCACTAGTTTTTCATAAAACAGGTATCAAGGAATGATTATTCAAATTCTCAAGGATGGTAATGCATCAATTGTTTGATCACGCAACTCCTATCACCTAATGCATCATATCAAGTGATAAAAGTTTTGTAAACAACAAGGAAAGTGGTGGATAAACCGGAGCTTGCCTTTGTTGCAGAGAAGAGCCGAAGACTAAGAAAATAAAATTTCACGAGTCTTCAGGGCGATGACCAGTCTCTAGAAAATTACTCCACCAAGCGATTGATTCACCAAAAGCGTGATCTACACGTAAAGTATAAATACATGCTATGATCATGATGCGATGATGAAATGAACACAAGCGCAATAAAAAAATCTAAAAATAATAATAAAACCTTGAGCATAAAATTCCTAACCATATTACTAAGTTTTTTTTCAGGCAACTTCAAAGGCGTGCCACAAATTATTCAGGGTCGACGTTCTATGGACTCTCCTGAGCAGTTCAAAACAATTAAAACTATTATTTAATTTTTTTATTAATTACCTAGTATTCACGTTATTAAAGGAAAGGTGATTACATAGACTTAAACTAGTTATCTAAGTAGACATACCTAATTTGAATAAAGATTAGTTGCGAGAAACTTTAAATAGTATCGAAAACAACTCGACTCGACTAGGGATGAAAACGGTCGGAAACGGTATTTATTCGGTAATCAGTTTTTTCTTTGATTGCGAATAAATAGGATATATAATATACAATACAAATTTATATTGTTGTTTTTAACATCCAGCCTATTAAGATTCATAAAAGGTAAACCTCAAATTCATCCTACATTTTCTCAAATAATAGATATAAACTTCGGTATGGATTCGGAAACAAATTCGGTAATTTTTTCAACTTTTTGTGTTGTAGAGAGCAAATAATACATAAAACAACTTATATAATATTTTATTTATATTTGTACTAATGTGCTTGATAACATAAGAAAAGATCAACATCAAATTTTATACATATATATTTTAAAATATTAAATTTGTTCTAACAGTTTGGATTACTACTTTCATCCCTGGACTCGACTACCGCGAGATCAACGACAATTTTGGTTTTTAGGCACTAAGGATAAGAAGATGGAACATCAAGCTAAATATGGCTCTAGACAACACAAGGCGCATGCCATGAATTAACCGAAATCCTTACACCAAGGACTTCATCTGACACTTTAAAAATTATTAAAACTATTTATCCATTCCTCGTAATTTCCTAAGTATTTACTCTATTAAAAAATGTATCTTTTAACTAGATTTAGACTGGTTATCTAACTGAACAAACTCTAAATTAAATCAGACCATACTGCAAGAGAATCTAAGCCTACACAATACCAAAGCTGAGTGGAGATTCGCCAAAATGGTGGCGAACCTGACTCAGGCATTTTTTTTCTAGCGAGCGACACATATAAATTTATTTTGTTCACTATCTAATTCATTCCGATCACTAATCGCACTACTGCGATTCACTCGCACAAGATACAGACCAATGGTGCAGACCACCGGTCGACCAAAAACACACATGAAACAATTTCTTGGACCACACTCTGCTATAATCAAAACACACAACCATCCTCACCGACGCAAGCATAAATCTGTGATATTAAAATCACAGTCGCAAGAAGTGACGTACTGAGCGTCAGCTAAGACGTCGAGACACATATAGTTACATCATCCACTAGAGAACAACTACTGAACGACACCATTTATGAGACAACTTCTTGGCACCCACTATTATTTCGGGCATTGGAGCACTTACTTGGGATTTCTACAAGCGTCGTTGACCAAGAGGAAACGGAGTGTGAGGAGCGCAACGCCGCGAGACAGCACGGATGACGACACGGCGAACGGCGAAGCAAGGAAGCCGGACGATGACTGGGGAATTTCCAGGGAGCCGGCACGGCGATACAGAAGCTGGAGACGTCGGCGTTCAGCAGCTCCACGCGACGACGCACCAGAGCAAGGAAAAATGAGTCAGGTGGTGGCTTCTGAACGCGACGAGGAGGATGCTGTTCGGCGAGTGCAGCTTGGACGAAAAACAGATTGAACGGTCTGCGCGGAGATGTTTAACTGCGGGGTGCTTTAGCGTCGAACGGGAACACGATTGGGATTAAAAAAAAATAAAACGCTGCAGTCCGCTAGTGATTCGACACCCTTGCAGAAGACCACGGCAACAGCACAGGGCACCGCTTCAACCTGCCAGTGACACCTACGTGGTGCATGCCACGTAATTTTTTTTTGCATCACCCGCACAAAGCCAGCCCAAAAGAAATGTGGTGGAGAAAAGTTGGAATTTCCTTTCTTTTTTTATTATCATATTCTACTCTCTAATTCACATTTTTGCACAATAATGATTATTGGATTCCACCTTAAGAATATGGCACAACATGATTAGAGTGTAGTATACAAGAATTTTAAACAATTTGTATCCTCCTCAATTTTAAATTCAAATTTTAATTAAATTTCCGCCGTTCCGAAGTTGCTCGGCACGAGCCGAAACAACCAGACCCCTTTCTAAATTTTATAATTACTTAAATACCAACTCCCTAATTCCTTGTGACTTAGGAATCGAAACGCTTAGTCGTAAAACTAGTTTTGATCCTATTATTAGCCCACTTCAGCAATTGTTAGTGACTTGTCCCACACTACTCGGCTAAATGATTTATTTGGTACCAAAGTACCTATCTTGCACCAAAGAATTTAATAAGGTTTTCTACATTTTATTACGCTGAGAGCATAAAATAAAACCTCCCAAATTCGACTCCTAAATAGGACTTTTAACAAATCATCACACACTTTCACCCCAACCATACAGAAGCATACAAGTTTCATTATTTTAGAGTGAATGCAACACGTGGTCAATTGTTATGGATGACCACATGTGATGATAATGCTCAAGATGATGCCATGCTTAAATTTTTAGTGATGCTTAACACCTAGGGTGTTACAGCTCAACCCCCCCTAAAAAGAAATCTCGTCCCGAGATTTAAGAACAACTAAAGACTTAGGTTAGGAGGAGAATAAGAAGATAGTTTTCACAACCACTTCGAACTTCTTTACACACCAGCCGGATGATGTACCAAGTTGCACTTGCTGGCTAGCGATTATATTACAATACTGTAGGTTTTTAAACCGAAGCAAGAAAATCTGGAAAATTCTCCACAAGAAAGTCTTCAGATTCCCAAGTCGCTTCGTCTTCGGAATGTTTATTCCATTGCACCTTATAAAACTTGATTGTTCTCCTTCGAGTGATGCGATCCTTCTGATCTAATACTCGTATTGGATATTCTGAATAAGTCAGATCTGGCTCCAAATTGACCTCTGAGACATCCATAACTTGCTCGGGCACTCGAAGACATTTCTTCAGTTGTGATACATGAAACACGTTATGAACAGCGGACATATGCTCTGGCAACTGAAGGCGGTAAGCTACTGGTCCACACTGTTGTATAATTTGGAAGGGACCAATATAGTGAGGTGCGAGTTTTCCTTTGACGCCAAAGCGATTAACACCTTTCATTGGTGATACCTTAAGATAGACATAATCACCAACCTTGAACACCAAGGGCCGACGCTTTCTATCAGCATAACTCTTCTAACGAGACTGTGCTATCTTCAGGTTGCGTTGGATAAGTTGAACCTTTTCCTCGGCTTCATTTACCAGGTCGGGTCCAAAGAAACCTCTTTCTCCAGGTTCAGACCAGTTTAAAGGAGTCCTGCATCTTCTACCATACAGAGCTTCAAAGGGTGACATCTTGATACTCTCTTGATGACTGTTATTATAAGAAAATTCGGCAAGAGGGAGACATTCATCCCATTTTTCTGAAAAGACCAGAACACATGCCCTCAACATGTCTTCCAGTATCTGATTGACCCTTTCTGTTTGACCACTCGTTTGAGGATGATAGGCTGAACTGTGAATCAGTTTAGTGCCCAATGACTTATGCAACTCCTCCCAAAACTTGGAGACAAACTGTGGACCTCTATCTAACACAATTGTCTTAGGTACTCCATGCAGACTTAAGACACGAGCGATGTACAATTGAGCATAAGTGAGAACAGGATAATTGCTCTTGACGGGGATGAAATGGGCTGACTTGGTAAGACGATCCACAATGACCCAAATAGAATCATACCCTCTCAATGTCTTGGGCAGACCGACGATGAAGTCCATACTGATGTCTTCCCACTTCCAAGCTAGAATAGGCAATGGTTGTAGTGGTCCGGCGGATTTTAAGTGCACAACCTTCACCCTTTGACAAATATCGCACTTGGCGACATAGCGAGCAATTTCAATCTTCATTTTGGTCCACCAAAACCTTTGTTTCAGATCTTGATACATCTTGTTACTTCCCGGATGAATGGAGTATCGAGACAAGTGAGCTACATCAAGTATCTGTTGACGTAACTCAGGAACTTTTGGGACTACCAAACGGTTTTGGAACCAAAGGACACCATTTTCATCAGTTCTAAAACATGTAGCCCTTCCTGCTACAACTCGCTCCTTGATATGAACTATTCCCTTGTTCACCTTTTGAGCATCAACAATTTGACTCCGGATAGTTGATTCAAGAACGAGATTAGCTATGGTTCCTTGATGAACTATTTCCAAATTCAACCTTTCCATTTCCTGGCACAATGTAACAGTTAAAGGTTTTGCCGAAAGACAGTTACACTGAGACTTACGGCTAAGAGCATATGCCACAACATTAGCCTTGCCAGGATGATAATGAACTTCAAGATCGTAATCTTTAATCAACTCTAGCCACCTTCTCTGTCTCATGTTCAATTCGGACTGGGTAAAAATGTACTTCAGACTCTTATGGTTAGTGTAGATGTGACATGTATTACCTAGTAGATAATGGCGCCAAATCTTGAGCGCATGAACAACAGCAGCCAACTCAAGATCATGGGTTGGATAATTCTCTTCATGACGCTTGAGTTGCCGAGAAGCATAGGCAATCACACGACCTTCTTGCATCAGTACACATCCAATGCCAATGCCAGAAGCATCACAATACACATCAAATGGCTTTGCTATATCTGGTTGAGCTAGTACTGGTGCTGTAGTCAATAGCTTCTTCAGCTTCTCAAAAGCTTTGTCACACTCAGGTGACCAAACAAACTTGACATGGTTTTTGAGCAGTTCGGTGATAGGCTTGGCTATTCTAGAGAAATCTAGAATAAAGCGACGATAATAACCCGCCATTCCAAGAAAACTTCTAACCTGATGTACAGTAGTGGGAGGTTTCCAATCGAGGATATCCTTGACCTTGCTCGGGTCAACAGCAACACCCTCGGCAGACAAGACATGGCCTAGAAACTGACCTTTATCCAACCAAAACTCACATTTGCTAAATTTAGCATATAGTTGGTGTTCTCTGAGCCGCGTTAGAACAATACATAAGTGGTCTGCATGTTCTTCCTTGCTCTTGGAGTATATCAGGATATCATCAATGAACACAACCACAAACTTGTCAAGCTCCGGCATGAACACAGAGTTCATTAAATACATGAAGTGAGCTGGAGCATTGGTCAGACCAAAGGACATAACCAAATATTCGTAAAGACCATATCGAGTAGTGAAAGCGGTCTTGGGAACATCTTCAGGACGGATTCTTATCTGGTGATATCCTGACCTAAGGTCAATCTTGGAGAACACCTTTGCTCCTGTGAGCTGGTCAAACAGCAAATCAATGCGAGGGAGAGGATATTTGTTTTTGATAGTCACCTCATTGAGCAGTCAGTAATCAACACATAACCTGAGTGTTTGATCTTTCTTCTTCACAAATAGGGCAGGACAACCCCAAGGTGATGAACTTGGCCGAATGAAACCTTTGTCAAGCAAGTCTTGCAATTGAGTCTTCAGCTCTGCTAACTCCTTAGGTGGCATTCTATACGACCTTCTAGATATGGGTGCGGTACCTGGCTGCAATTCAATTACAAATTCCACATCTCTTTCTGGAGGTAAACCAGGCAAATCTTCGGGGAACACATCCGGAAACTCTCTGACTATTGGTATATCCTTTATCTCTTTAATGGTGACAGCACATACTCTTTCTACTGCTCTCTTAGGAGTCGGCAACCGGATTAGAAATTTAGAACCATCATTTGGTGAATCCAACTGAACTGTCTGTTGCAACGTATCAATAATAGCTCCATGTTGACGTAACCAGTTCATGCCAAGGATCACATCTATATCCTGCTTCTGAAGGACAAGTAAGTTGGTAGGAAAAATGTGACCCTCCAGATTTATAGGCACCTCCTCCACCATTTCCTTAGTATAGATGCGTCCTCCAGGGGATTGTATACAGAAAGTATCTTTCCCTTCTTCAATTGGTAATTGATACTTCACAACAAAGGCTCTATTGATGAAGGTATGAGATGCACCCGAATCAAATAGAGTCACTGCAGGATGGTTGGCGACATAAAACACACTCATCATAACAGGGGCACCTTCAGAAGTTCCCTGAGTATGAGTGAGATTGACCTGCCCCATCCTAGGAACAGTCTTGTTTTTCTTTCTAGTATTCTGTCGGCTACTCTGAGATGGAGTCGTTAGCGACTGTTGCTCAGCCCCTGGCTTAGGCAAACGACTATCTTCGGTAGTGTGTCCTGACTTTCCGCAGTTATCACATGAGATTCTGTTGACCGAAAGGTTTTTGGAACAAATGCCTAGGGCATTCGACTGATGTGGGACAAAAGGAACAACAACCTGTCGGACACATGACTGTGGACTGGGTAACCGGGATGGAGGATCAAGAGAACAAATGATAGGTTGATAAACAATCCTCCGACGTTGGCTACTGCTACTTGAGGATTCTTCAGCAAATTTCTTTCTCTTAGACTCCTGATGAAGGCGAACCTTATCATCACCTAGAATGGCCTGACTGACTACATCATTATAACTTTCAGCCACATTGGGTGCCATCAAGCGTTGGAGCTTCATATTAAGGCCACGCATGAAAAAGAACTTCTTCATGGCTTCAGTATTGACATAATCTGCAGCATACCGAGATAACTGATTAAACCTCTCAAATACTCCATAACACTCTCCCCTTCACCTTGCTTTAGGTTAAAGAACTCATCAACTTTTATACTCACGACACCCTTCGGAATATAATGTGCCCGAAATGCCTCACAGAACTCAACCCAAGGAACTTGATATCCCTCTAGCTGGGTTGCACAATATTTTGCCCACCAGGCTCCAGCTTGACCCTGGAGTTGTTGAGCGGCAAACCGGGTTTTCTGAACGCCATCACAATGGATGAGTCCAAACTTCTGCTCAATAGTTCGAAGCCAGTCCTCAGCTTCAAGCGGATCTTTAGCTCTAGTGAAAACTGGTGGTTGTGTGTCAAAAAATTCCTTATAAGTACTGGCAGCATTTGAATCCTGCTGACCACGCTGAACCAACTCAAGGAGAAGGTGAGTATGATCAATGCCTACACTGATGAGTTGTGCAACTGCATTCTCAAGCGCAGATGTTGACTGTGGATTAGATGTGTTAGCCTTATTCTGGGAAGTGCCCTCACCATGAACTAATCCAGAACGAGTCCTCATTCTGTCAACAAAAGAGATCTTAGCTCCCAATCTCACGGATTTGAAAAGACAAGACAGAAAAGCAAGGACGGGTAGCAAGAATAGGGTGGATGAAACACTCTCAAATAGCTACATGGGGTTGAATTTAAGGTTATATGTCATGATGCATGCTCGTCCTAAACGTTCCCCAAGTTATGGGTTAATATTTTGGTCTATGATAGTCCTTAATTTTAGGACTTAATAGAGGATGTCGCTAGCATTATAGTTTTTCAAATCTGTTTTTTAACCAAACAATGTGTTTGGATGAAAATAGACTTTTTAAAATCAAAACTTTATTTTAAAAGTACGTATGTGATCATATTATACTTAATCCTGCTCCGATACCAGCTGTGGCGGATCCTCCCAAATTATAGGACCCACATGCACCTGTCCTTGTCTCAAAGACATCAAACAGCTATGCATGTGTGCCCGATAACTTAACAGGATCTGTCTGAGTATCCCAGGGGACCTCGGATAAACCACTACCACCAAGATCGCAAGATTAAGTAAACACGAATCACACACATCAATATTTTTGCAGCGGAAATTTTATTACCAAATTTTACAAGTTACAAAAATTTTACATTATTTTCATCGGAGTGATTATAAAAGTATAAGTTTGAAATATATGCTAGCTCAAGAGACCATCCTCAATAAGAAGTATAGAAGGGTTACTTAGACTTATAAGAAGGCCGAGCCCACCGGCACTTAACATCACCATCGGCAGCACAAACTATAGCCTGAAAAACAACAGGGAATAAAACCATGAGTACGGAATTACTCAGCAAGACTTACCCGACTAAAGAAAAGACTCTCAAGGGTATGTTGGCTTGTTGGGAATCAAGGTAAGGCTAAACAATAATCAAGGACTCATTTTGTAGAAACGCTTACTAATAGTGAATCCTTAAGCCATCTTTTAGTTATCAAGTTAATTTCTTACCTGATTCTAGATTTTCCTATCTAGAGCATTCACTTGTCCTATCTAGCTTTCTTTTAGCCAATTCATGTTTCACTTATTAACTACGATGAGTGGTCAGTGAGTTGAGTCTCCATAACCGAGGAGCAACGACAATTCGAACCGATTATACCCAGCTGGGGATCCCTAACCACACGACATATGTAGCACTTAACCCTTGCATATGTCAACCGTTCCCACAGATCCTCCACAACGTGAACCGGTCTGCGCTACCCGGGAGCACAGTACTCCTCCGTCCAGCCTCTAGCCAGGAGGGTACACGCTACTCTCACCATCTCCCACGCCCAGTGCGCGGTTGTCTTTTCACGTATGGAATAGCCGGGTTCAGGCTTACCGGAGCATGTGGCTAGTTGCAAAGTCTCACCTCATCAGACCTACATCGAATGGTCCTTAATCGACACAGGCGGAGCACTACACCGACTCATTTCACGATGCAAGCCACCCGCCCGGTCTCATATTAATTATCTAACTCAAGTTCATTCACACATAACAATAACCAGTAATCAAAATAAATTTAAAAAAAAAATCTTATCACTTTAAGCAGGGCTAAGCAGCACTAGTTTTTCATAAAACAGGTATCAAGGAATGATTATTCAAATTCTCAAGGATGGTAATGCATCAATTGTTTGATCATGCAACTCCTATCACCTAATGCATCATATCAAGTGATAAAAGTTTTTGTAAACAACAAGGAAAGTGGTGGATACACCGGGGCTTGCCTTTGTTGCAGAGAAGAGCCGAAGACTAAGAAAATAAAATTTCACGAGTCTTCAGGGCGATGACCAGTCTCTAGAAAATTACTCCACCAAGCGATTGATTCACCAAAAGCGTGATCTACACGTAAAGTATAAATGCATGCTATGATCATGATGCGATGATGAAATGAACACAAGCGCAATAAAAAAATCTAAAAATAATAATAAAACCTTGAGCGTAAAATTCCTAACCATATTACTAAGTTTTTTTTCAGGCAACTTCAAAGGCGTGCCACAAATTATTCAGGGTCGACGTTCTATGGACTCCCCTGAGCAGTTCAAAACAATTAAAACTATTATTTAATTTTTTTATTAATTACCTAGTATTCACGTTATTAAAGGAAAGGTGATTACATAGACTTAAACTAGTTATCTAAGTAGACATACCTAATTTGAATCAAGATTAGTTGCGAGAAACTTTAAATAGTATCGAAAACAACTCGACTCGACTACCGCGAGATCAACGACAATTTTGGTTTTTAGGCACTAAGGATAAGAAGATGGAACATCAAGCTAAATATGGCTCTAGACAACACAAGGCGCATGCCATGAATTAACCGAAATCCTTACACCAAGGACTTCATCCGACACTGTAAAAATTATTAAAACTATTTATTCATTCCTCGTAATTTCCTAAGTATTTACTCTATTAAAAAATTTATCTTTTAACTAGATTTAGACTGGTTATCTAACTGAACAAACTCTAAATTAAATCAGACCATACTGCAAGAGAATCTAAGCCTACACAATACGAAAGCTGAGTGGAGATTCGCCAAAATGGTGGCGAACCTGACTCAGGCATTTTTTTCTACGAGCGACACATATAAATTTATTTTGTTCACTATCTAATTCATTCCGATCACTAATCGCACTACTACGATTCACCCGCACAAGATACAGACCAATGGTGCAGACCACCGGTCGATCAAAAACACACATGAAACAATTTCTGGGACCACACTCTGCTATAATCAAGACACACAACCATCCTCACCGACGCAAGTATAAATCTGTGATATTAAAATCACAGTCGCAAGAAGTGTTGTACTAAGCGTCAGCTAAGACGTCGAGACACATATAGCTACATCATCCATTACAGAACAACTACCGAACGACGCCATTTATGAGACAACTTCTTGGCACCCACTATTATTTCGGGCATTGGAGCACTTACTTGGGATTTCTACAAGCGTCGTTGACCAGGAGGAAACGGAGTGTGAGGAGCACAACGCCGCGAGACAGCAGGGATGACGACACGGCGAACGGCGAAGCAAGGAAGCCGGACGATGACTGGGGAATTTCCAGGGAGCCGGCACGGCGATACAGAAGCTGGAGACGTCGGCGTTCAGCAGCTCCACGCGACGACGCACCAGAGCAAGGAAAAATGAGTCAGGTGGCGGCTTCTGAACGCGACGAGGAGGATGCTGTTCGGCGAGTGCAGCTTGGACCAAGAACAGATAAAACGGTCTGCGCGGAGATGTTTAACGGCGGGGTGCTTTAGCGTCGAAGGGCTGTTCTGATGACTCAACACCGCGGAGCTGGGAACGGCAGAGGAGAACAACGGTTCTTCTAAAAAATGTCACGGCCAAACCGGTTGCTCACTTCTACGGCATGCATGGCAGCGAGAAAGCAGTGCACGACCTGCACTATATAGCGACCAGGGGAACCCGATTGGGATTAAAAAAATCAAACGCTGCAGTCCGCTAGTGATTCGGCACCCATGCAGAAGACCACGGCAACAGCACAGGGCACCGCTTCAACCTGCCAGTGACACCTACGTGGTGCGTGCCACGTAATTTTTTTTTTTCATCACCCGCACAAAGCCAGCCCAAAAGAAATGTGGTGGAGAAAAGTTGGAATTTTCTTTCTTTTTTTATTATCATATTCTACTCTCTAATTTACATTTTTGCACAATAACGATTATTGGATTCCATCTTAAGAATATGGCACAACATGATTAGAGTGTAGTCTACAAGAATTTTAAACAATTTGTATCCTCCTCAATTTTAAATTCAAATTTTAATTAAATTCCCGTCGTTCCGAAGTTGCTCGGCACGAGCCGAAACAACCAGACCCCTTTCTAAATTTTATAATTACTTAAATACCAACTCCCTAATTCCTTGTGACTTAGGAATCGAAACGCTTAGTCGTAAAACTAGTTTTGATCCTATTATTAGCCCACTTCAGCAATTGTTAGTGACTTGTCCCACACTACTCGGCTAAACGATTTATTTGGTACCAAAGTACCTATCTTGCACCAAAGAATTTAATAAGGTTTTCTACATTTTATTACGCTGAGAGCATAAAATAAAACCTCCCAAATTCGACTCCTAAATAGGACTTTTAACAAATCATCACACACTTTCATCCCAACCATACAGAAGCATACAAGTTTCATTATTTTAGAGTGAATGCAACACGTGGTCAATTGTTATGGATGACCACATGTGATGATAATGCTCAAGATGATGCCATGCTTAAATTTTTAGTGATGCTTAACACCTAGGGTGTTACAGGGCCCATTTCCTCCGCCGAGAAGGATCCTTTCCACATTGTCCCCTTTCCCGGTCCCTGTGGCAAGAGAGAGAGAGGAGGAGGGGAAGGATATGAATTTAAATAAGGTGGCGCACCTTTTTTGACGCGGTCATTATGGCGAAGGCGAAGCGACACCCGCCTCGCCTGCCAGAGGTGTTGCCTGCTCCGTCGGGGAGTTAATGCGACGGGACGGGCGATTCGCGTGGCGCCCGTTGCGCGTGCGAGCCGTTCGAGGAACGGGCGTTTCGTCTTTGAGTTTGAACTTCACGGCGGGTTCGGGCGAAGTGTTGAACGGGTCTTGCCCGGGCCTTTATATACCCGGAAGAGAGACCGGTTGTGGTTCTTTACTCTGCTGCTCACCTCCTGCTTTGGTTTCCGCAACCCAAGGGAATAGCTAGAGAAAGAAAACCTCGTACCTTGTCCGCTCCGCCACCACCCCCTTCGTTTGGCGATGGCCGACCGGGTGACCGTCGTTCCGCCGCGCGACCCGTGGCCTTTTTCCATCATCACAGTAGACGATCTGGAGGCCCTTGTCGCCGACGATTTGCTCTGTCCCCTCTCCGGTGACCCGTAGCCGGAGTGGATGGTCCCTCTGAGCGGGGCTGACCCGACCCCGCCGCCGGGCTATGTGCTGAGCTTCGTCTCCTTCCATGAGCGGGGGTTCGAATTGCCAGCAAACCGTTTCATGCGGGCGCTCCTGCATTACTACGGGGTGGAGCTGCACAACCTCAACCCCAACTCCATTGCGCAAGCGGCCATCTTCGCGGCGGTTTGCGAAGGCTTTTTGGGGATTGACCCCCAATGGGATCTGTGGACCCATCTCTTCTCCGCGAAGCTTTTTGCCTTGATGACGGGGGAGAAGAAGGTTCGTATGGCGGTGCAGGCCGACGGCTGCACCCTCCAGTTGAGGCAGGCACGCGCGCTGCAGTACATCCCCGCCATCCTTGTGTCTTCGAACAAGGGGTAGCAGCGCCGGTGGTTTTACCTCCGGAATGACGATGGAAGGCTCCCGTCGTTTTCTCAACGAGTGGTGACTGCTCCCGGCAGCAATTGGCGCTATGGGGCCGCGCGCGAGAAACAGGAGAAACTCTAGCCCCTTCTGGAGGCCTTGCAGGAGTTACGAGATGGGGGGCTCACCGCCGCGGGGGTGGTTGCCGCCATTCATCGCCGGAGGGTGCTTCCCTTGGCAGAGCGGTGGTTGCCGCTTTCGGAGATGATGTCGGGAGTCGACTTGGAGGGTTCGCAGATGTCCTCGGACCCCTCTCTGCCGATGACCTTCACAGGCGGGTAGCGGGTACGGTGGGGAGGCTGGACGCCGGCGCCCTTACCTAGCCCTTGAAGCGTCCCGAGCGTGGGTGCATGTCCTTGGTGAGTGTCCGCTCCTTCTCCTATCTTGTGTCAGGTTGCCTTTGATTCTCTCAGTTGGGATTTCCGCTCGTCTCCAGGAGTTGGGGTGTTACAAGCCTTCCCTGCCACCGGTCCCGGAGGACGCGGTGGACCGAGCCGCGCGGAGGGTCGCTGCGGAGAAGAAGAAGGAGAAGAAGGACGCGAAAAAGGCTCGGGCTCGCGAGCGGATGCGGGCTCGGGACGCCTTGGAGAGGCACCGTCGGAGGCAGGAGAGGGACGGGCTCTCGAGGGAGCCATCGCCGGAGACGCCTGACGACGACGATGACGACGATGATGATGCAGACGACGACATGGCGGCCCGCCTTGGCCTCAGCCCGGATCTGAGGCTAGGCCAGGGGTCGTCGAGCCAGCCCCTGAGTGGGCTGGTGCCGTCGATATCCGGGGCCGGGACATCAGGGTCCAGGTCCGAAAGCAGGGGTAGGCTGAGGGGGTACTTGACCCCTTGGCCGAGGTAGTTGAGGTGACCCCGGGGAGTCAGGCCGTCCCGCCTGTCCCCCGCGAGCAGTCGCCTGTGCCGGCCGTACAGGAGGTTGATCCTCGGGCTGTCGTGACGTCGCATGGGCAGGCCGTCCCTTCGACGCCCCGGGCGCCCGAAGTGGGAACGGCGCTGAAGCCGGCAGCGAGGCAAACCTCGGCGGCGCCTGAGGGGACCAAGGCCCGAGGGGCCTCCCCGCAGGCACGATTGGCCTTGGTCCGGAGCGGGTAAGTATCTGAGGATACCTATGTCCTGGCTCCTTCCTCGTGTGTCCTGATCCTGCTTTACCTTTTCCTCCCAGCAAATGGAGGCACGGTTCGGCCGGTCTGGCTCCTAAGAAGGCCCTTAAGACGGTGCCGGCTTCTGCAGCTAGTGCCGCACCGCGCCACACCGGTCGGCCGGCGTCCGCACAAGATGCCCCCAAGCGGGGGGCCCAGGCGGCGTGAGTTGCCATGGGGCGAGCTCCCCAAGCTGACCCCTCCGTCGAGACGGCTGTCGTGCCGGGGGAGACTGCTGACGCGGCCGCGGCCTTGAGCCCACCTGACGTGTTGTCGGCGTCGGCACCAGCTTCTGCCAAGGCTGTTGCCGTTCTGCCCGTGGAGCCACCCGTCGCAGCTGATGCTGAGATGGTTGAGGTGCCGCTGCTCGAGGTCGCTGATCGAGAGCCCGCCTCCTTAGCCGAGGGGGTACCTGATGCGGCGACTGCAGGGGGTCCTGACGCCTTGGAGGAGGGGTGCAGAACCGTGGCCCGTCTTCGGGAGCGGCGACCTCATCCCCGCACGGCGCGATCCCAATGAGCGGCGCGCGCAGGCGCTCCGGTTCTGGACCCGCGGCGCCCCAAAACCCCTCTTCGTCCTTGACGATGAGCGGGAGGAGCAGTCTTGGGATGAGCTACGTGAGTATGCCGAGGCAGCGATGGGGTCGCTTCGGTCGACCATGGAGATCTTTTCCAGGGACATTCCCCGGATCCTCCAGGTAAGGATTTCAGGCATACCTTTCGCATGGCCAGGGCATTCTTTGTGACGCTCTGCTTCCCTTCCTCAGGATCTGACGGATCTGAGCACCGCCAAGTCGTCGTTCATCCGCAGCGAGGCCGACGTCTGGGGTTCACTGCGGTTCCTGAGGGCCGCGCTTACCGAGGCTACCGAACGCCTCGCCCAACGGAGCGCCGAGGCGGCGGACCTTCAGTGCTCTGTGATGAGCTGGGGGTGGAGGCAGCGGCGGCACGTGCAGAGGCGCAGCAGCGGCAGCTGGAGCTTGGCCAGGTCATCGGCGAGCGGGACCAATCTCGGAACCAGGCCGCCGAGGCTGAAAGCCGGGCTGAGGCCCTTGGGGGCCAGCTAGCTGAGGTGTCTGCTCGGGCCGGAGCCCTTGCGGAGGACCTAGCCGCGGCCATCGGGTCTGTCCAGTCCGCCCAAGCCGCAGCCTCGGAGCAGCATGCCCGGGCTGAAGGTATGTTTTGTGACTTCGATCTTCATTCTTCAACTCGTGTCTGAAGAATGCTGTTTGGTTGTTTGCAGAGTTCGAGTCAGCCCTCAACGAGTCCGCCAAGGCACTTGCCCGGCCGGCTGAGCGGGAGGAGGTCGACCGTGTGGCCATGTCTGAAGCTATCTCGGCCTTCTGCCAGGTCTTTGGTCTTGACGACGTCCCCTCGAGAAGCTCCCCCAGATTCACCTGCAGGCCTTAGGCGGCCATGTGCACAGCAGGCTCCACGAGGCGCTGCATCACGGCGTTAGGTGGGCCTTCGCCGTGCTCGCTTCCCACTACGATGTGGATCTGGAGCGGGTCAGCAAGGGGTACTGTCTACCCGACGAAGATGAAGCTGCCCTGGCCGAAGTTCAGAGGCTTGACGCGGCCGTCGCGGGCCCAAGTGCGGTGCTGGCGTCCTCCTTCGATGTGGAGATCCTTCCGCTTGCGTCGCCGTCCAAGGCCGAGGCGGATCTCGCTGAGGGTGGAGACGGCGCTGAGGGTGGAGACGAAGCCGAGGGTGCTGCTCCTCCCCCGGGCGATGCCTGATTCTACCGGAGCAGTTTGTTTGGAACATGCATGTGTCTTTCACGGCTGCCGAGGCCTAAGCACTTTGTCATCGTGTTATAAAGCTGCATTTCTTTTCCTCTTATTTCGAGTATCCGGACTCGTTCATCAGTAGCAGAATTGCTTATCCGAGTAAGAGTTATTTTTCGCGGAAGGTGACGAGTGAGGTATCCGTATCCTGGAGGCGTAGGAGTCCCTCGGCTGGGTTGGCCTTGCCGCTTACATGCGCTCTTATTCGTTTTGCGGGGTTCTGTTACCGATATAGTCGGGAAACACGAAAGTTGTTTTGGTGGAAAACTTTTTCGAGGAAAATTTTGACGCAGAGGGGGTTCCCCCCTTCTAGCCCCCGAGGGAGGGTCGGGCTTTGCCGAGGCAAGGCTGACCCTTTCTTGACGGTTAGACTCTATTTGCGTATGTAAGGAGAACGAGGTATATGAACGACTTGAAAACATCTTAAGGGTAGAAGCGACGCAGCTGTTGGATGTTCCAAGCGTTGCTGTAGACCTCACCTTGGTTGTTGGCCAGCTTGTATGTTCCGGGCTTCAAGATCTTAGCGATGATGAAGGGCCCTTCCCAGGGAGGAGTGAGCTTGTGGCGCCCTCGGGCGTCCTGTCGCAGGCGAAGCACCAAGTCTCCCACTTGGAAGCCTCGGGACCGAACGCTCGGGCGTGGTAGCGCCGCAGCGACTGCTGGTACCGTGCCGAATGTAGTAAGGCGACGTCCCGAGCCTCTTCGAGTTGGTCCAGCGAGTCTTCTCGGCTGGTCTGGTTGCTTCAGTTGTCGTACGCCTTGGTCCTCGGGGACCCATATTCTAAGTCCGTGGGGAGGACGGCCTCGGCCCCATAGACTAGAAAGAACGGCGAGAAGCTCGTGGCTCGGCTCGGCGTCGTCCTCAGACTCCAGACTACCGAGGGTAGCTCTTTCATCCACCGCTTGCCGAACTTGTTGAGGTCGTTTTAGATCCTTGGTTAGAGCCCCTGCAAAATCATACCGTTGGCACGCTCCACCTGCCCATTCGTCATGGGATGAGCTACGGCGGCCCAGTCCACACGGATGTGGTGGTCGTCGCAGAAGTCCAGGAACTTTTTTCCAGTGAACTACGTGCCATTGTCGGTGATGATTGAGTTTGGGACCCTCAAGCGATGGATGATGTTGGTGAAGAATGCCACCGCCTGCTCGGACCTGATGCTGTTTAGGGGTCAGACCTCGATCCACTTGGAGAATTTGTCGATAGCGACCAGCAGGTACGTGAAGCCCCCAGGTGCCTTCTGCAAGGGACCGACGAGGTCTAGACCCCACACAGCAAATGGTCAGGTGATGGGTATCGTCTGCAAGGCCTGAGCGGGCAGATGCGTCTGCTTTGCGTAGAATTGACACCCCCGGCAGGAGTGCACAATCCTAGTGGCGTCGGCCACCGCGGTTGGCCATTAGAAACCTTGTCGGAAGGCATTCCCCATGAGGGCTCGAGGCGCTGCATGGTGGCAGCAAGCCCCCGAGTGTATTTCTTGCAATAGTTTTTGTCCTTGGGTGATAGATATGCATCGTTGGAGGATGCCCGAGGGGCTGCGGTGATAGAGCTCTTTTTCATCGCCCAGCAAGACGAATGACTTGGCGCGTCGAGCCAGCCGCTGAGTCTTGGTCTTGTCAATGGGAAGCTCTCCTCGGAGGAGATATTCTAGGTACGGGGTCTGCCAGTTCGGATCTGGCATGACCCCATTCTGTTCCTCCTCGACGGGCAAGGCCTCTTCCTCGATGGCCGAGGGTACCTCGGGCTCGGCCGAGGGTACCTCGGGCTGGGCCGAGGCTTCCTTAGGCTCAGGCGCGTCGTCGATCTTGACGGATGGTTGATGTAGGTCTCTAGAGAAGACGTCCGGGGGAACCGTCGTTCGCCCCGAGGCTATTTTGGCCAGCTCGTTCGTAGACTCGTTGTACTATCGGGCGATGTGGTTGAGCTCCAGCCCGTAGAACTTGTTTTCCAGGCGCCGGACTTCGTCGCAGTAGGCTTCCATCCTCCGGTCACTGCAGTGGGAGTTCTTCATGACTTGGTCAATGACAAGCTGCGAGTCGCCTCGAGCGTCGAGGCGTCGGACCCCTAGCTCGATGGCGATGCGTAGCCCGTTAACCAGTGCCTCATACTCAGCCACGTTGTTTGATGCCAGAAAATGGAGGCGAATTACGTAGCGAAGATGCTTTCTGAGGGGTGAAACGAAGAGCAGGCCAGCGCCTGCTCCTGTTTTCATGAGTGACCCATCGAAGTACATGGTCCAGAGCTCGGGCTGGATTGGAGTTGTCGGTAACTGGATGTCAGTCCACTCAGCCAGGAAGTCTGCCAAGACCTGGGATTTTATGGCCTTCCGAGGAGCGAATGATAGCGTTTCGCCCATAAGTTCGACCGCCCACTTTGCTGTCCTACCCGAGGCCTCGCGGCACTGGATGATCTCCCCCAGGGGGAAGGATGACACCACAGTTACCGGATGAGACTCGAAGTAGTGTCGCAACTTTCGCCGTGTCAGGATCACTGCGTAGAGCAGCTTCTGGATCTGTGGGTAGCGGACTTTGATCTCGGAGAGCACTTCGCTGATGAAGTAGACTAGCCTCTGGACGGGCAGTGCATGCCCTTCTTCTTGTCTCTCGACTACGATCGCGGCGCTGACCACCTGAGTAGTCGTGGCTACGTAGATCAAGAGGGCTTCTCCTGCAGCGGGAGGCACCAGGATGGGTGTGTTCATAAGGAGCGCCTTAAGGTTTTCAAGGGCTTCCTCGGCCTCGGGGGTCCAAGCGAAGCACTCGGCCTTCCTTAAGAGGCGGTACAGAGGCAAGCCTTTCTCACCAAGGCGTGAGATGAAGCAGCTCAGAGCCGCAAGGCATCCCATGACCCTCTGTACTCCTTTCAAATCTTTGATCGGTCCCATGTTGGTGATGGCCACGATTTTCTCCGGGTTGGCCTCGATGCCCGCTCGAAGACGATGAATCCAAGGAGCATGCCTCGGGGGACTCCGAAGACACACTTCTCGGGATTGAGTTTCACGCCTTTCGCTCTCAGACACTTGAATGTCGTTTCAAGGTTAGAGAGGAGGTCGGAGGCTCTCTTTGTCTTGACAATGATGTCGTCAACGTAAGCCTCGACCGTTCTACCGATGTGTTCTCCGAACACATGGTTCATACACCTCTGGTAAGTGGCGCCTGTATTCCTCAACCCAAATGGCATTGTAGTGTAACAGTACATGTCAAAAGGTGTGATGAAAGAAGTTGCGAGCTGGTTGGACTCTTTCATCTTGATTTGGTGATAGCCTGAGTAGGCATCGAGGAATGACAGGGTTTCGCACCCAGCAGTGGAGTCCACGATTTGATCGATGCGAGGTAGAGGGTAGGGAACTTTTGGACATGCTTTGTTTAGACCAGTGTAGTCTACACACATCCTCCATTCCCCATCCTTCTTCCTTACAAGAACAGGGTTAGCTAACCATTCGGGATGGAATACCTCTTTGATAAACCCTGCCGCAAGTAGCTTGTGGATCTCCTCGCCTATGGCCCTGTGCTTTTCTTCGTCAAAACGACGCAGGGTTTGCTTCACGGGTCAGGCTCCAGCTCTGATGTCCAGTGAGTGCTCGGCGACATCCCTCGGTATGCCGGGCATGTCCGAGGGACTCCACGCAAAAACTTCGGCGTTTGCGCGGAGAAAGTCGACGAGCACTACTTCCTATTTGGGGTCGAACTCGGAGCAGATCCGAACTTGCTTGCTGACGTCGTTGCTGGGGTCGAGAGAGACGGACTTGACCGCCTCAACTAGTTCGAAGTTGTCGGCGTGCTGCTTCGCGTCGGGCGCCTCCTGGGAGAGGCGTTCCAGGTCGGCGATGAGGGCCTCGGACTCGGCGAGAGCCTCGGCGTACTCCACACACTCCACGTCGCATTCGTACGCGTGGCGGTACGTGGATCCAACGGTGATGATCCCATTCGGGCCCGGCATCTTGAGCTTGAGGTAGGTGTAGTTGGGGACGGCCATGAACTTGGCATAGCATGGTCTTCCCAACAGTGCATGGTAGGTTCCTCAGAACCTGACGACCTCAAAGGTGAGAGCTTCCTTTCGAAAGTTAGTGGGAGTTCCAAAGCAGATGGGTAAGTCGATCCGTCCGAGGGGTAGGATTCGCTTCCCGGGCGCGATCCCGTGGAAGGGTGCCGCACCGGCCCGGACCTCGGACTGATCAACCCCTAAGAGTTCCAGGGTCTTGGCGTAGATGATGTTAAGGCTGCTGCCTCAATCCATGAGGACCTTGGAGAGCCTAACATTGCCGATGATCGGATTGACGACGAGCGGGTACCTTCCCGGGCTTGGCACGAAGTCGGGGTGGTCGCCTTGGTCGAAGGTGATAGGCTTGTCAGACCAATCTAGGTAGACTGGTGTCGCCACCTTCACCAAGCAGACTTCCCGGCTCTCCTGCTTGTGGTGCCGAGCCGAGGCGTTCGCCGCCTGCCCACCATAGATCATGAAGCAGTTATGGACTTCCGGGAATCCCTCTTCCTTGTCACCCTCCTTCTTGTCGTTGTCATGGCCCTTGCCATCCTCCGCCGGGGGCCTGGTCTTATGGAAGTAGCGCCGGAGCATGACACATTCTTCGAGGGTGTGCTTGACGGGCCCCGGTGATAGGGGCACGACACTCTAAGCATCTTGTCGAACGCGTAGGCCCCTCTAGGAGGTTTCTGAGGGTTCCTATGCTCGGCCGTAGCGACGAGATTCGCGTCTGCGGCGTCACGCTTCGCTCGCGACTTGTTTTTAGCCTTCTACTTCATGCCCCGCTGGGCGGACGCCTCAGGGGTGTCTGTCTTCGGCTCCCTCTGAGGCTGCTTGTCCTTCCAGAAGATGGCTTCGACCGCCTCTTGACCCGAGGCGAACTTGGTGGCGACGTCCATCAGTTCGCTCGCACGGGTGGGAGTCTTGCGCCCCAGTTTGCTCACCAGGTCTCGGCAAGTGGTGCCGGCAAGGAAAGCCCCGATGACATCCGAGTCGGTAACGTTGGGCAGCTCGGTGCGCTGCTTTGAAAACCACTGGATGTACTCTCGGAGGGACTCCCCTTGCTGCTGGCGGCAGCTTCGGAGGTCCCACGAGTTCCCAGGGCGCACGTACGTGCCTTGGAAGTTCCCCACGAAAGCTTTGACCAGATCATCCCAGTCGGAGATCTGTGCAGGAGGCAGATGCTCCAGCCAGGCTCGGGCGGCGTCGGAGAGGAAAAGGGGTAGATTATGGATGATGAGGTTGTCATCATCCGCCCCTCCCAACTGGCATGCCAGTCGGTAGTCTGCGAGCCACAGCTCTGGCCTCGTCTCCCCTGAGTACTTGGTGATAGTAGTCGGGGCTCGGAAACGGGCAGGGAATGGCGCTTGTCGTATGGCTCGGCTGAAGACTCGCGGACCGGGTGGTTCAGGCAAAGGACTGCGATCCTCCTCACTGTTGCATCGTCTCCCACGCCTAGGATGGTAGCCTCGGCGCACCTTCTCATCGAGGCGGGCTCGATGGTCGAGATGGTGGTGCTCGTTGCCAAGGCGTTCCTGGGCGGCAGGCGCCTCATCCCGTGTACGCTCAGGATAGACCGAGGCTTCCTGGATGCGTCGGGAGGACACCGCGTGATGCTCCGAGGGGTCAGCTCGCCTGCGGGAGGCGGAGTTCTCGGCTCGTCGAACCGCAGCGCCTTCTAGGAGATTCTTGAGTTCGCCCTGGATACGCCGTCCCTCGGTGGTGGATGGCTTTGGCATGGCTCGAAGCAGCATCGCCGCTGCAGCTAGGTCCTGGCCGGACCCGCTGACGGCCGGGGGCAGCGCTGCCCTGGTATTGTCGACGATGCGGCGCCGGATGTCTTGGGCCCGATGACAGGCTTCTCCGGCGAGTGATCGGCCTGCCCACTCCTGTTCGATGTTCTGTCAGAGCTGTACAAGCCAGCCTGCTTCCCTGTCGACCCGAGCCTGCATCTCACGGATTTGCTCGAGCTGTATGTCCTGACCCCCCGTAGGGACTAGGACCACAGCTAGCTCCCGTGGGATGTCAACGCGAAATGCGGGCCCAGGGGGATCGTCGACCTCTGGCATACCGAGGTGGTTGCCTTCGTTGTGATCTCCTAGATCGACGTGGAAACATTCACGACTTGGGCCATAACCCTCGTCGCCAAGGTCATGACCATCGTCAGAACAACTGGAGAGGCAGTGGTCACATGCGGACATGAAGCCCCGCTTGGCACCGGGGTCATTGAGGGCAGAGAAATCCCAACCGGAGTCGGGGTCGTCCTCTTCCTTAGAACCCGCCGGTCCGAAGGTTGAGACGGCTGTCAGTCGGTCCCAGGTCGACCACATGTGGTACCCCGGAAGGTTTGGATACGCCTCAACGAAGGCGCTCACCACAGCGGGGTCGCTAGGTGGATCGAAGCTGAACCGAAAAGGTACGTGATGGAAAACGGATGGTACCTCTTGGTCGATGGACGGTGGTGAAGTCGTGTCGGGGGTGAAGCACACCGTCATCTTAGGTACGAGGGTAACGCCCAGCAGGTCCTTTGCGAGGGTGCTGGCGTCATCAGTCCGCTTGGGGCTGACACGTCGTGGGGAAGTGACACCCGCCGTTGTCTCAGGTGCGAGGACAATGTCCGACATGTCCCCCGGGGGAGTGCCGGCGTCGTCGACTCGCTCTGGTGCGATAGCCGACATGGTGCCACCTCCTGCATGGCCATGGTTGCCTCGTCTCCGCCTCCTCCGACGAGGAGGGTGGCGGGGACGACCGGAGTGCTCCTCTTCTGCCGCGGGGAGACACTGTCGTAGAGCTCACCGCCGCCAAGCGAGTCGAAGATCGTCGTTGTCGTCACGCCGCGAGGGGAGGAGTACCATGTCGTAGCTGCCGTCGAGGGACATGAACTCAAGACTCCCGAAGCGGAGCACCGTCCCGGGCTGGAGAGGTTGTTGAAGACTCCCCATCTGGATCTCAACGGGAAGATGTTTGTTAACACGCATCAGGCCCCTACCTGGCGCGCCAACTGTCGGCGTTTTGACCCCGGGGGGTCCCTGGACCGACGAGTGAATTGTCGCTGCGTGTCCTTGCCCAGATGGGTTGGCGTGGGATGGAACACAAGTGGTGGGACAAGCCTTGTATTATCCTACACCAGGGGTGCCGCTCGCAGTAGGGGTTACAAGCGTGTCGCGTGAGAGAGAGAGGGACACAGAGCTCGTCCGCCGATTCCCTCGCGCGAACCCCCCTCAGGGTGGCCCTGGACCTCCCTTTTATAGAGGCAAGGAGAGAGTCCAGACGTACAACGGGGGGCGTAGCTATGCGCTAACGTGTCCGGCAGTGGAGTGCCTAAGCCCTGTGTACATGCCAACGTGGCCGTTGGGGGAGAGCTTGGGCCCTGTACATGTGATGGCGTGGCCGTCGGAGGACTGCCTAAGTCCTGTAGGAGCACAGCTGGCAGCGTGGCGACGATCCTGCTGACGTCTCCTTGCTGTCGTAAGGGGCTGAGAGCCACCGGCGTCATGGCGCACGCGGGGCACCATCATTACCCGTCGGCGGGGTAAGCCAGATGGGACGCCGGTCTTGTTCTTCCTAGCCTGAGCGGGCTAGGAATAGGGAAATGATGTATCCCCTATTAGCGCGGTCAGTCCGAGTCCAGGGTTGGTCGAGGCGGAGACTTCTCTTGAGGCCGAGGCCGGGGTCAGGCGAGGACGCGATTCCTCCTGAGACCGGGGTCGAGGCCGTGTCCGGGGGTCGGGCGAGGCAGAGACCTCCTCTCGAGGCCGGAGCCTGAGGTCGGGCGAGGCGAAGACCTCCTCCTGAGGCCAGAGCATGAGGTCGGGCGAGGCGAAACTTCCTGTTGCGCCCGAGGCTGAACTCGGTGGTTGATCGTGACTTGTTGTCAGTCGTTGCCGGGGTGGCTGACACGACAGTCGGAGCGGAGCGAGCGGCGCTATTTTCCTATCATATCGGACAGTAAAGAAGAGGGGCGAAGTGACTGCGGTCACTTCAGCCTGGCTGACTGAGGCGCGTGTGTCAGGATACGGTGTTAGGCATCCCCTGCATTTAATGCGCCTGCGAAGCGGTCGGTTGGTGAGGCGGTATGGCCAAGGTTGCTTTACAACGAAGCCTGCCCGAGCCGGGCCTCGGGAGAGCCGAGGAGGCGCCCGCTGCCTGAGGAGGCCCTCGGGCAAGGCGTGAACTTGTCTGGGACTACTGTTCCAACCCGAAGCTGGGCTCGGGTGAGGTCGTGTCCTTTGGGTAGACGAAGTCTTGGCTTGAACCGCACCCGTCAGTTGGTCTGAGGGTATTTACCAGCCATGATTAGGAGCGTTGGGGGTACCCCTAATTATGGTACCCGACAAGAAGGATGCAAACAAGGCCTGTGCTGAAGCGCATGCTGCACGTGCCGAGGCTAAACTTGCGCGTGCAGAGGCCAATCTTGCCCGCTAGCGCGCTGAAGAGGCGGAAACGAGCCACAGCAGCCTGTGTGGCTGCCTAGACAAAGCGGAGGCCCGACCCGCACAGAGGTCGAGCGGATGCATGTACTGCTCGTGGATGCGTACCGGCAGCTTGGTGCGCGGACCGCTCCCTTTGACGCGTCCGGTAAAGAGGTGGGCCTCTACTTCCTCGGATGGCTACAGGAGGAGTTGGAGGTGCTGCCAACGATTGTGATTGGCCTCATGTCCTTCGCGTCGCTGATCACCTGCGAAGGGGCCGTGAATGCCTTGTCCCGTGTGTCGGTGTTTTGAGTCCGACCGCACACCTGGGGTTGCCCCTCAAGGTGTTTTAGGAGTAGGACGGTGTCGGCAACTGTAGCAGAATGGTTCATGCCGATCGCACGAGGGACAGTGGACAGGGTTTACAGGTTCGGGCCGCTTAGAGATGCGTAACACCCTACGTCCTGGTGAGAATGCTTGGTGAATGTGGTTACAAGAGAGCTCTCTGGATTGAGAATACAGAGAGTTGACGTGGGTGGCTAAGTAAAAGGGTCCATCATTCTAAAGGGGTGCCCCCTAGGCCTTATATACTCGACTGTGGGGCAATACACGTGGATAAGATAACAACAAGTAGCTAAAAGATAGTGAACCTCTTGAGATTATCCCTACGTAACCCTCGCCGACTTATCCTCGCATGGTTTCGTTGCATGGAGGCTCCAGCGCGGGAGAGTCGGATCTCTGTTGCGGTCATTCGCTCGATGCTGTGGGCCGTCCGGGCTTGTACCAATCCGGCCTCAGGTCGTTCTCCTTCGCTGGTCTTTTCATCCCCAGGCCCACGAAAGAGTGACCCTACGATCCATTGGGCCCTTGGGCCTTTCGTGAGGTCTTTTACCCTTTTAGTGGACCCGGGGGATATCTATTCCCCACAAGCCCCCGATCTTTGGGTTAATTTAGAGGTAATCAACCCAAAGATCTTAGGTCCAGCTTGCAGGTAATCTGAAGAAAGATGGCTTCCTGTTGTCTTCTCCTGCTCCGATCACTCGTTGACCAAAAACTGGTCTCGTGCCTGTGCCTTAGAGGTCGGCATTTCAATTTGTAGGATTCTGAACTTCATTGGGTGCACCGGAGGTGCACCCAATGGGTGTAGCCCCCGACCTTCAAGTGGATTTTTGAGGATAATTCACTCGAAGGTCTTCTTCTTATGTCCTTTTGCTGAAGGTTATCCTTCCTGCTTGTAAAAAAGTTGGCATGATGTCATCCACGCTATGTCATCAATATTATGCTTCAAAGGTCAGCATGTATTTTGTCTTTTGCAGCCGAGTTCGCAATCCATCCGTATCTTGCTAGGTAGTGTAATTTATTCGCTCTGTGACTGATTGGACATTTGATGGACGTTCTCTGTCTAGTTATCAAGTCGTGTCTGTCGACCATATTTTGCACTCTACTGGCTATATTTGGCTTCCCTCTAACTCTTGTTGATATCTCATTTTTGTCCTGAGGCATTCACTGCATGCCCTGCACAGATGTGACCATTTTGAAAAATATACTGATAATTCCTGGCGTCCCCCCCCCAATGGGTGTGGGTAAGGGACGGCTTGGTACGCTGAGTGTTTTAGCCGGCTGCTTCTGAGTAGTAATGTGATGGGACGGCGAGTGTAATCATATCCTTTGCGCTGTTGACTGGAGTCCCAATGGGTGTAGTGTTGCATGAAACGGCGTCAGCCGCCTGACGTGTCTCCAGACGGGTGGAAGTGCCTATTGACTGCTTTGCGACTGTTCAGTGACCGCGGTTGGAGGTGAGCGGTTGCTTTTCCCTTCTATAAATAACGCCGTTGCCCCTCTGGTTTTTTCACATCTCTTCGCTGTTCTTTGTTGCTTCCTTCTCTTCTCTCCCATCTGCTTCCGCCATGGGCAAGAGCAACAAGCGCAAGCGCGAACCGACTCCTCCATCGGAGGATTTCGGTGACTCGGAATACTCGGAGGAGGAGTTCTCCTCCGAGTCCGAGGGAACTCCGGCTCCCGTCTTTCCCCCGGCGTCGTCCGATGACTCGGACGACTCCCAGGGGATAGCCGCGGAAGTTTGGTCATACATCCGGACCGTCGAGCGCTCCGGGCTCGAGGGCTCAGATGAGTCAGAGTACTCCTCGGAAGAGGAGGACTCTGACGGCGGCGGCGAGGACGAGGATGATGACGACAACGGCGACGACGACGACGGTGGCGACGGCGACGGCAGCCGCAGCGGCAGGGGCAGCGGCGACGGCGGCAGGGACGGTGACGGTGGCGGTTGCAGGGGCAGCACCAAGGGCAGGGCCAGTGGCTAGACGTCACTGGTCTTCTTAGATATTAGTATAGTATAGTATAGTTAGAATAATGTAGTGATAATGTAGAGTAGTGTAGCGTAGTATAGTAGTAGTAATGTAATGTAGTAATAGTAGGGGAGCATCAACTCGCGAAGAGTTGATTTGTAAGTTTATTAACTTCCCTTTGAATGAAAGAATGACGTTTGGCTTCTCTTTTGATGACTTCCCCGTTTACTTGTGAGTGCAATTCCTTTGAAAAAGTAAGCGAAATACTCGAGCATTGAACTGATGTTTTCTGAAATGGTTGCCAAGTAACTTTGTGAGTGGTGTCAGCGCTTGTAAAAGTAACTGCCGAGTAACTGAAGATTGTGTCTGCGTTTTTAGAAGCAATACCGAGTGACTGAATGTGATATCAACGTTTTAGAAGCAACGCCGAGTGACTGGAGGTCAGCTTCGGCATTTTAGAAGTAATAACCAGCAACTAAACTTGAAAACAGCATTTTAGAAGCAACACCGAGTGACGGGAGGTCGACGTCGGCATTTTAGAAGTAATGCCGAGCGACTGAATACGAAATCAGCGTTTTAGAGGCAACGCCAAGTGATTGGAGGTCGACGTCGGCATTTTAGAAGTAATGTCGAGCGCCTGAGTACGAAATCAGCGTTTTAGAGGCAACGCCAAGTGATTGGAGGTCGACATCGGCATTTTAGAAGTAATGCCGAGCGACTGAGTACGAAATCAGCGTTTTAGAAGCAACGCCGAGTGACTGGAGGCCGCCCGAGCCACTTTGAAGATGGTGGCCGAGTGATGAGGTGGCGCATTGGTGTTCTGGGGATAACTGCCGGGTGATGACTGGGCACTTTTTGAAACGGTATCTGGCTCGAGAATATCCCATAAGAGCTGCGCTTTTAGCCGCCTTTGCTTTCCGTGCCCTAGTTCTTGCATTCCCGCTTCCGAATCCTCTCCGCCACTCGCCTCCACTCTGCTCGCTGGTAGAATCGAGATGGCGCCCAAGAGGAAGACCGCGAGCTCGTCCGCTGTGGTGATTCCTCCAATCGATCCCAACAGCCAGTTGCCCTTTGCAGGTAACCACATGTCCATCATTTCCAAAGCTGAGCTCTTCCACCTCGTGTCCATCGGGGTTCTTCCTCCGCGGGAACTCTGTTCTTGGCGGATTTGCCACGGGACTACTGTCCCGACAGAGGATACCCACGAGTCTGTAGTTTACGCCCCTTTTCTTCTCCGCGGCCTTGGCCTTCCCATCTCTCCCTTTTTCCGCGGTCTCCTTGATTTCTACCATATTAACCTGACCCATCTGAACCCTAACTCAATTCTGCAAATCTCCATCTTCGTTCACTTATGCGAAGCCTTTCTTGGCGTGCTGCCGCATTTCGGCTTATGGAAATACCTGTATCATTGTCGTCCTGGCATGGCCGGGGGACAACATCAGTTGGTCGGAGGTGCCAGTTTGGAGATGCGCCGCGGACGGAAGACTGAGTATCTTGAGATTCCCCTTAAAGACAGTATTAAGGGATGGCGTCTAGAGTGGTTCATAGTTGATAATTATGGAAATTCTCTCCCCTCCCGGTCGGGGAGACAGCCAGACGTTCGCACCCCAAGCTGGACCGAGTCTCCCACAGATGAGGAGGTAGCTGAAGCGGGTGTGTTGCTAGCTGAAGTTGGACTGCTGAAAGAGAGAGGTCTAACTGCTGAAGCTGTGGTCGCTGACTTCGTTTTCAAGAACATTCAGCCACTGAAAGATAGGGTCTACCCAGCTTATCTGTATCGAGGGCTAGCCGACTCAACTCGGGTTACCAACAGGAGAATCCCTTCTGCAGACTTGGTGAGCCGACTGGAAATGATTCTCAGGGGCAAGGTGTCCAATGTTGGTGCTCCGGTGGCGTACTCGGCCTGGAACTTGCCTCCTGCCAAAGCCTTCACCCTTTTCGTGTCAAATCCACCTGTGACTGATGGCAATTTGGGCCTTAGAATGCGACCCTCTGCTGAAGAAGTTAGTGCTTTGGTTGCTTCGCTTTGGGAGATTCCTGATGACGAACGGCAAGTCCATTTTGAGGTGCCCCTGAACCCTAGTGATGCAGATGTAAATGCCATGCTTGATCTGCTAGCTGAGGATTCTTCCGACGCTGCTCCTGCTGGTACATTGGCAGTGGTGCCCCTCCCAGAAGTTGATACAACTTTGGATGTTCAGAAACCTGTCAGTACTCGCCCGAGGCGCCCTAGCCGAACCAATCAGCCTGAGCCTTCTACTGATGAGCAAAAGAAGAAAAGAAGACGCCTCCGGCGAGTATCCAGTTTTGATGAGGACGCTGGTACCTCAGTTCCTGCTGTTGAAAAAGTGCTTGCGACTGGACTTACTGACGCTGACCCCAATGGGTGTACCCAAACTTCTACTGATCCCAATGGGAGTGCTGCTTGTGTTGTCGGTGCGGATGACGAGGGGGAAGAGAATGAGGTTCCTTTAACTCGAAAGAACAGTCGGCAGTTCATCGCCAGTGGTGAGAGCAGTGGAGTTCCCTCTCCTGCTTTGTCTGCCCTCATTGGTCTACAAGAACTGTCTCTGGCCAACTTTGATCAAACTCTTGAGGATATGGTTCCAGAGGACTTGTTATCGGAGCCAGTGGATGATGGTGCAATGGGGGCTTGTGCTGATGTGCCCGATGCTGGGTTGGGGTCATCCCGTGCCTCGTCGACCTTAGAGCGCGATCTTGAGGGCCGGGAGACTGACTTGAATCGTCCTGGTCCTATGGAGGTAGATGAGGGCCCATCAACCTTAGAAGTGGTTACTGCAGAGAGCTTGGACCTCAAGAGTGGTGCTGTCACATGCCCAGCCCCCGAGGGTGTCATCGGGGATGACTTAGCTCAGGTGGAGAGTGTAAGCCACTGCCCAGCCCCCGAGGGTGCTGCCGGGGATGATCCGGCTCAAATGGGCAGTGCTAACTATGACCCAGCCCCCGAGGATGCCCGAGCAGGGTCTCCTTCCTGTACCTCCATGGACGTTCACGCGGGATCTCCTCCACACTCTGGCTGTATGGTGGTAGCCCAGAGTTTGGATCAGGGAATCGCTCTAGAGGGCAGCGTCCCTGCTGACCGAGTGTTGGGCTCTATTGAAGGTACTGAATTGATCTCTGCTGATTTGTTGCAAACTGCTCCGGGTGGTGGCTTTACATCTGCTTATCAACTGATTTCTCCTAATTTGGGAATCCCTTCGTTCTTCTCCAACCTCCAGGTATTGTGATGTATTTTAACTTGACTTTTACATTGCCTAAACTGCTGTCGTCACACTCGTCTGTTTTCCTCATTAGGCTTTGGTGGATGGGATGGCTAACCAGCTGAGGCTTCAGGGTGCTTCCATCCTAGAGGTAGCTTCATCTCTTGCATGTTGGAATCCGGTGTCACTTCAACGTCGCGTCTCTGAATTGGAGGCAACCAACGCTGGTTAGTGCTTTTTTGCTTCTCTCTGCCTTCGCCGTGGACTGCCTTACCTTCTGACCCCATTTTGTTTGATTATCTCTCGTTAGGAGTGACTCGGCAGATTTCAATTCTTGAGGAAAAACACTCCCGAGATCTGGCTGAATTGGCTCAGCGGTGCACTGATTTTGAGGAGAGATACTCTCAGGGCCAAATTGAACTGGGTCAAGTTTCTGCTGCTTTAGATGACGCCAATGTCCTGAATTCTTCCCTTCATGCTCAGCTTGATTCTGAAAAGGTGATATACAAAACTGTGCCTTGCCTTGCTGTGCTCCTATTACTTGCTTGGTTTTTGAAGGAACTGACTTTTGCTCGCAGGAAGAAAAGCGTATCCTTGCTGCTTCTCATGACAATCTTGACAGGTTGTATCGTGATTCTAGCAATTCGCTGACTATCTTGGAGAGAAGTCATCGCTTCACCATGGAAGAATTAGACCTCCAACGTCGCAAGCTGCAGGAATCCATGGATGAGGTAACCCGGCTCAAGCAGTTGATATCAGCAAAGGATGCTACTGTCAAAGAACTCCGAGCTTCCAAAAAATCCGTTGCCCAGGAGTTAGAGACTACTCGACTGGCTGCTAAAGCCGCTGAAGAAACTTCTGTTACTCTCAAGGCCCAGCGCGACAAAGCCCTGGACAAGGCTATTCGGGTGGGACGAATCTTGATGAGGAGACCTGGCGTGGTTGTTCCTGAAGACATAAGGGCTGACGTGAATGCTACCCCTGATTCCTCGAGTCGCCCTTCTTCGTCGGTCGCTCCTGAGAAAGACATTGTAAAATAGAGAAACATTTTGCGTGCTCCGAGCGCGCGGTCAGCATGATCGAGTATTTGTTAGAGTACATCAGTTTATCATTCGAAATGACATAATCACTCTCTCATTGTATCAGAATTTATTAATTCGTGAGTTGGCAGTAATGACGCATGATGATTATGAAATTTGTTTGCGGGATATAGAAGTCATCCCCTGAATTACATAGGCGCGAGCATGTTGCACCGGTCTTAAGTTGTTGCCAACTTAAGTCGATTGATCCGTTAGTAGGGCATAGTGGTCGCCCTGAGTTAAGTAAGCGTTAGCGTGTTGCACCGCCTTAAGTCGTCGCCGACTTAAGTCGATTGCTCCGTTAGCAGGGTATAGTGGTCACCCTGAGTTAAGTAAGCGTGAGCATGTTGCACCGCCTTAAGTCATTGCCGACTTAAGTCGATTGCTCCGTTAGCAGGGCATAGTGGTCACCCTGAGTTAAGTAAGCGTGAGCATGTTGCACCGCCTTAAGTCGCTGCCAACTTAAGTCGATTGCTCCGTTAGCAGGGCATAGTGGTCACCCTGAGTTAAGTAAGCGTGAGCATGTTGCACCGCCTTAAGTCGCTGCCGACTTAAGTCGATTGCTCCGTTAGCAGGGCATAGTGGTCACCCTGAGTTAAGTAAGAGTGAGCATGTTGCACCGCCTTAAGTCGCTGCCGACTTAAGTCGATTGCTCCATTAGCAGGGCATAGTGGTCACCCTGAGTTAAGTAAGAGTGCAAGTCAATCGTAAATGAACTGAGTATCCTTGAAACCTCTTTTTTACTGATGACATATTTCCACTTTATAGAGTACATCATCATCTCAGCAGTTTTGAGATACAGCTAGGGATAAAACTTTCTGAGGTGTTCTATGTTCCAGGAGTTCCCAACTTCTGTGCCATCCATCCGAGTGAGGCGATACGATCCGGGCCGAGTGACTTCTGCTACCACGAAGGGTCCTTCCCATAAGGGTGATAACTTGTGTCGTCCTTCCCCCGTTAGAATTCGGCGGAGGACGAGATCTCCTACTGAGAAGGATCATTGTCGCACAGCCTTGTCGTGATAGCGCCTTAGAGTCTGCTGGTACCTTGCTGATTGGATTACTGCGTTTAGCCGTTCCTCCTCAAGTACATCTATGTCCTCCAGCCTGGTGACCTCAGCTTCTGCTATGCTTTTAAAGATCAGCCTTGGCGCCCCAAACTTGAGATCAGCAGGTAGCACTGCCTCCGACCCATAGACCATAAAGAAAGGAGTGTTTCCATGCAAAGCTCGGCTAGGTTGGGTTCTTAGGCTCCAAACGACATAGGGTAATTCTCTTATCCACTTTCCTGCGAATTTTTCATTCTTATCGAAGACCTTTTTCCTGAGTGCATCCAATATCATCCCGTTGGCTCGCTCAACTTGCCCGTTGGCTCTTGGATGGGCTACAGATGCATACTTGATCTGAATGCTCTTTTGCTCGCAGAAGTCAAATAATTCTGAACTTGTGAAGTTGGATCCTAAATCAGTTATGATGCTGTTTGGTATCCCGAATCTGAATATTATGTTTTGTATGAATTCCACGGCCTTAGCAGAGGTTAAAGAGGCAATGGGCTTGAACTCTATCCATTTAGTGAATTTGTCAATTGCTACCAATACATGAGTGTATCCCCCTTGAGCTTTCTTGAAAGGTCCAATCATATCCAGTCCCCAGCATGCGAAAGGCCAAGTTACTGGTATGGTCTGCAGTTGCTGTGCTGGCATGTGTTGTTGCCTTGACAAGTATTGGCAGGCTTCGCACCTCTGAACTAACTCGGCTGCATCGTTCTTTGCTGTTGGCCAATAGAATCCTGATCTGAAGACCTTCCCGACTAATGTTCTGGAGGCTGCATGTATTCCACATTGCCCAGCATGGACTTCCTCCAGAAGTTGCTTCCCAGTGGACGGGAGAATACACCTCATGAAGACACCTGATGCACCCCTTCTGTATAATGTCTCCCCAATAAGTGTATAGTGAGCCGACTGTCTTGCAATGCGCTCTGCCGAATTTCTGTCGTCTGGTTCTTCTTCATTCTTTATATACTTAATGATCGGCCTTCTCCAGTCATCAGGGTCTGACTCGGGTTGATCTATGATGTTGCACTCTTCTGTTTGACCCGTTGAGATACTTGGCTGCAGAATTTCTTGCACGAAAACTCCGGGTGGGACCTGAGTTCGACTAGACCCTAGCTTGGACAGTACATCGGCTGCTGTGTTCCGATCTCTTTCTACATGATGAAATTCCAGACCCTCGAATTTATCTTCCAGCTTTCGGACGGCAGTGCAGTATTTTCCTATTGAATCGCTTGAGCAATCCCACTCCTTGTTTATCTGACTGATGACTACCAGAGAGTCTCCGTATACCATTAATCTTTTGACGCCCAACGATAGGGCAATGTTCAATCCATGGATCAAAGCTTCATACTCGGCTGCATTGTTGGAGGCTGGGAATAGCAACTGGAGGGCGTACTTGAGGTGTTCGCCTCCAGGCGCGGTGAAGAGAATCCCTGCTCCTGCTCCCTGCAGCTTCAGTGAGCCATCGAAATACATTCGCCATACTTCTGTAGTCTCCGGGTTGTCTGGTACTTGCTGTTCAGTCCACTCTGATACGAAATCAACCAGTGCTTGAGTTTTGATGGCAGTGCGAGGTCGGAAATCGATGTCATGAGATCCCAGTTCACAGGCCCACTAGGCTATTCGACCGATGGCTTCCTTGTTGTGAAGAATATCCCCTATTGGAAAACTTGTAACTACTATGACTTTGTGGTCGTCAAAGTAGTGACGCAGCTTGCGGGCAGTTAGAAGTACTGCGTATAATAGCTTCTGAACTTGTGGGTACTTTTTCTTCGAGGGGCCTAGGACTTCACTAATGAAGTAGACAGGATGTTGTACTGGATAGGCATGTCCTTCTTCTATTCGCTCGACTACCAACGCGGTGCTTACCACGTGAGTCGTGCAAGAGATATACAGTAGCAAATCTTCAGCTGGTTGAGTTGACGTAGCTCGCCGGGGTGGTTTCAGTACTGGTGGTGTTGTCAAGAATTTTTTCAGAGCATCTAGAGCTTCTTGTGCTTCTGAAGTCCATTGAAATTTATCCACCTTCTTGAGTAACTTGTAAAATGGCAAACCTTTTTCTCCTAGCCTGGATATAAATCTGCTTAGAGCCGCCATACATCCAGTAAATCGCTGAACCTTCTTCTGCGATCGAGGTGCTTCCATCTTCATGATAGCTTCAATCTTATCTGGATTAGCCTCAATTCCCCGGTGGCTGACGATAAACCCGAGCAACTTTCCGGCTGGTACCCCGAAAACACATTTCTTGGGATTAAGCTTCCATCTATACCGCCTTAGACTGCTGAAAACCAGTTGCAAGTCTTCGATGAAGTTGTTTGAGTCCTGTGTTTTGATTACCACATCATCCACGTAGGCTTCCACACGCTTGCCCCAGTGATCGGCTAAGCATGTTTGAATGGCTCTCTGGTAAGTTGCTCCAGCGTTTTTGAGGCCAAATGGCATGGAGGTATAACAGAAAGCACCAAACGGAGTAATGAATGCCGTTTTTTCTTCATCTTCCTTTGCCAGACTAATCTGATGGTATCCAGAATAGCAATCCAGGAAAGACAGCATAGAACATCTAGCGGTGGAGTCCACCACCTGATCTATCCTCGGGAGCCCAAAAGGATCCTTCGGACAGTGTTTGTTGAGATCAGTATAATCAACACACATGCGCCAATCCACTTTATTCTTTTTGAGTACAAGAACAGGGTTGGCTAACCACTCGGGATGTAACACTTCTTTAATGAATCCAGCCGCGACCAAGCGAGCTAACTCAGTGCGAATGGCCTCTCTCTTGTCGGGCGTGAAACGACGTAATTTTTGCCGAATCGGCCTTGCCTGGGGATAAACCTTCAGTTTGTGCTCGGCCAGTTCTCTTGGGACTCCCGGCATATCCGCAGGTTGCCATGCGAATACATCTCGGTTATCTTGCAGAAACCGGACGAGCGCGCTTTCCTATTTGTTATCCAGGCTGGAGCTGATGATAGCCGTCTTGCGCTCATCAGCGAACCCCAGGTTGATTCTCTTGGTTTCTTCAGTCGGCCGCATAGAGGTCGCGGTCTGAGCTTCGCTTGCCGGTACTGCGAGGTCCTCCTCAGGCTTAGAGTTCGCCAGTGTGGAGGGAGCCGTCGATGGCTTGGCGGTGAGGGCTGCTTGAATAGCCACTCGGAAACACTCTGCGGCGCCTTGGAAGTCGGCGCGCACGGTTATGATCCCTTGCGGTCCTGGCATCTTCAGTATCATGTATGTGTAATGCGGAATGGCCATGAACTTGGCCAATCCAGGCCTCCCGATGATGGCGTTGTACCCACAGTCGAAGTTCGCCACTTCAAACCTCAGGAACTCGGTTCTGTAGTTCTCCGGAGTTCCGAAGGTGACTGGCATGTAGATGTGGCCCAGCGGGTATTCCCCTTCCGTCGGCACGATGCTGAAGAAAGGAGTGTCCGACTCGTGGAGCTCTTTGAGGTGAACTCCCAAGCCTTGGAGTGTCCGGGGGAAAGTGACGTTGATGCTGCTCCCCCCGTCCACTAACACCTTCTTCACCCGGCTATCTCGGATCACCGGATCGACGAGAAGTGGGTATTTGCCCGGATGGTCGAAGTTGAGCCATTGATCTGCCCGAGTGAAGGTGATCGGGTGCTCCGACCACCGGTATGGGGCGGGAGGGCCGATGGTCGCCACCAGTATCTGGCGATCGTTGAGCTTTTGCTGTCTTCTGTTCTCCTGCGATCCGTGTCCGCCGAAGATGACGTTGACCTCCCTGTCAACGCGTGGGAAAGCTCCTCCTCCTCCCTCCTCCTGCCGATGGGGTTGTCGCGGTTCATCTGGTCCTCCCCTCGGCGGAGGAGGAGGTAGAGGTTGGAAGGGTCGGCCGTGTCCAACGGAATGCTTGAAGTCTCGGCAATTACGAAGAGTGTGGCGCATGTCCTTGTGGTACGGGCACTGGGCGTCGAGGATGTCGTCCAACGTGCGCTCGCCTCCCCGAGGTCCTCCTCGGGCGCGAGAGGCAGGTGGTCCGGCGACGTGCACTTCTTCGCGAGGCCTCTTCTCCCATCGTTTGTCGGGTTGCTGGTTCGTGTCGCGTCGTGGTGCTGCCGGTGGGGGCTTTGCTCCTCCGATGAGGTCCTGGGCTCGCTCGTCGGCGGTGATGTAGAGGTCGGCTTCCCGGAACAGCTCTTCGGAGGTAGTCGGTGCCCTCTGTAGTATGGCTCGGACGAAAACTGAGTCATTGGATCCTCTGTAGAAGTCCTCAATCACGGCCGCCTCCGTGACCTCGGGGATACGATTTCTCATGGTCTGAAACCTTTTGAGGTACGACCGGAGAGTCTCGTCCCCCCGGCGCTTGATGGATTTGAGGTCCCACGGTTGCGCCGGCTTGTCGGAGAGAGACTGGAAGTTGGCGGTGAAGCGTCGACTGAAGTCGCTCCAGACGTTGATGCAGTGTCGGGGTAGATGTCGCAGCCATTGCAGCGCGTCTTGCCCAAGGACAATGGGTAAGTACGCGGTCATCACGTCTTCGGACGCCCCGGCAGCTCGAGCAGCGGTAGTATAGACGGCTAGCCAACCCCATGGATCCTGCTTAGGTTCATATTTGTCAACATTGGATACCTTGAAGTTGGGAGGCCATTGGATGGCCCTAAGGCGCGGAGTAAGAGCGGACACTCCGCACATATCCTCCTGTCGTCGGGGACGATGTCTGTCCCGGGGAGGGGAGTTGTGATGGTAGTTCCTCGACCGTCCCCGGGTGGTTCCGCTAGTTGAGGCCGTTGCCGACTCAGTTCTGGTGGCTTGGCTCTGAGTCGGGATGCCATGATCCCTGTCATACTCCTCCCAACGGCGAATCTCGTTCTCATGCCGCCGCTCGCGCGAAGCATTGATGGAGCTTCACGCGTCTCGGCGACTGTTGATGGCGTGTCGTAGATCGTTCGGCGGGTGAGCGAGCGGTAGAAGATGATTGGCCGCCTGGGTGAGCAGTCGTCGGTAGCCCTCAGCGTCAGGAGTCCGAGGAAGTCCCTCAGCTATCCGAGCCAGTACCCCTCCGACTTCGCTCGGCGTGTTCATAGCTCGGGCGAAGTCGGGGTTCAGGTTGCGCCCGAAGAATAGATTCTCCCGGCGCTGCCTCGTATCTTGCTTAGCCTGCTCCTGAGCTCGTCGGCGATCACGTCGTCGGGAGTTCCTTCGTTCTCTGAAGACGCGTTCTTCCGGAGTTTCTCCTACCTCCGAGACCTCGTCTCGCGAGACAGACTGTTCCAGATTCCTCTCTCCGGCCGCATGATGTCGTCGAACGTTCCTGCGCCGGTTCCTCCGTCGTTGGGACTCTCGTTGAGGTGGTTCTTCCCCGAGTGTAGTCGGCTCGTCGTCGGAGACGATAGGCGACTCCGCTCTCCCAATGAAGAGGATGTCGGGGTAGAATGGTGCTGCTGTCATGGTGACCTTCTTCCCATTCCCCTTTGAGGCATGAGGAACGGAAAGAGCAACTTGCTTTTCCCCGGTTACCTTCTTTCTTGCGATCTGTGTCCACTCTTTTGTTGGAGAGGTAGGCAGTGGAGTTCTCCGGGTCAATGAGCCCTCGGCCCCCGGCTTTCCAGAAACGATCCTCATCCGGAGAGTTGGGGGTTGAGCTTCTCCGGTATTTTCGGAGTTTGTTGGGGGAGACTTCTTTTCCGGAGGATCCGCGATACGGTGCAGAATTCCTTCTTCATCCGCTACAAATGAGATTGTTCCGAAGTAGAACACGGATCCGGGACACAGGGTGATCTTGCTATAGAAGATGACGGCCATTGAGCTAGCTTGGATTGTCAACACACCCCCTACCTGGAGCGCCAGCTGTCGGTGTTTTGAGTCCGACCGCACACCTGGGGTTGCCCCTCAAGGTGTTTTAGGAGTAGGACGGTGTCGGCAACTGTAGCAGAATGGTTCGTGCCGATCGCACGAGGGACAGTGGACAGGGTTTACAGGTTCAGGCCGCTTAGAGATGCGTAACACCCTACGTCCTAGTGAGAATGCTTGGTGAATGTGGTTACAAGAGAGCTCTCTGGATTGAGAATACAGAGAGTTGACGTGGGTGGCTAAGTAAAAGGGTCCATCGTTCTAAAGGGGTGCCCCCTAGGCCTTATATACTCGACTGTGGGGCAATACACGTGGATAAGATAACAACAAGTAGCTAAAAGATAGTGAACCTCTTGAGATTATCCCTACGTAACCCTCGCCGACTTATCCTCGCATGGTTTCGTTGCATGGAGGCTCCAGCGCGGGAGAGTCGGATCTCTGTTGCGGTCATTCGCTCGATGCTGTGGGCCGTCCGGGCTTGTACCAATCCGGCCTCACGTCGTTCTCCTTCGCTGGTTTTTTCATCCCCAGGCCCATGAAAGAGTGACCCTACGATCCATTGGGCCCTTGGGCCTTTCGTGAGGTCTTTTACCCTTTTAGTGGACCCGGGGGATATCTATTCCCCACACCGTGAGGGGTGCAGGCACTTCAAAGTGTTTGACCATTCAGTCGAGGACTTCGAACGCGGGATCTTCTAGGTTGAGGACCTGGTGCTGAAGCGATCGGCTGGGGCGCTCTATGATAGGATGTGGGGCCCTCATGGCCATGATACCGTCCGCGAGAGGTCTGATCGAGCGATGGAGCAGGTATGTGGTTGTTTTTGTGATTGTATGCATGGATATATCTGTATATGTGTGTTTGTATGCGTTTTTTGTTGAATATGTTATTTATGTAGATGGCGCAAGATGAGGAGGTCGAAGACTTTGGGGACATAGAGAGCACGCTGCCCGAAGCGTCGGGTGCGAAGGAAGAGACTGAGTGGCAGCTGGCGCCGCCGACCGATGTTGGTGAAGGCCCCGTGTTGACTCCCACGCCAGCCTGTGCTGGTGAAGACCCTGTCCCGACCGCTGCGTCAACTGGTGAGAGCGCTTCGGTGGTGGCGGGCGAACCATCAGGCGAAGACCCTACAGCGTCGGCCGGACCTTCACAGGTGGCAGAGTAGGGGCTAGGGCTATAAGATGTAGGATTTTGTTTTTGTGATACTGAATACTCGGTTGCTGCGCAGGTTCCGACGTATGGGCCTGTGCAAGTAACCACTGCTAACAATACTAATTTTGTGGCGGCCGCAACCTCAGTGCCTGCCAATGACAATTTGACTGCTTTTGGGTCTGAGTCCTTTGCGTCTGACGGTGAGTTCGAGTCTGTTTTCCTGGACCAAAGAATCTTCGGATGAAGACTTGGATTATTTTGCTGTGTTGGATGTGGCCGCGGTGGAGTCCTCGCCGCGGGTGGAGGTCGGCAAAGTGGCTGATCTCCCTAGTGCGAGGACCAAGTGCAGGCGATGGAGAGTGGTGTCGAAGCGTAGCGTGGGCGAGGTTTTGTGAAGTGGTAGACGGCGTCATATGGGGATGGAGCGGGACCGTCTGCGAGTAGATCGGTTTGGTAAACGAGAGCTATTGGCTTCACCGATTGGGACAAGCATTGGTGAGGTGGATCTACGGAATCTTTTTGAGGGTGAAGAATTGAAAATAATGTTGTTCAATTATAGGGAGGTGGGCATCATCCCAAAGGTTGAGCCGATGTAGAGCCCGGTGCCCTCGTAGAGTGTGTGTAACTGCAACTTGTATTGTAATGTGTATGTGGTCTGCTGGTCATCCTTGAGTGAGACTGGTTGTCGTGCACTTGTGCTAATCCGGCTACGCCCTTAGGCGACTTTTGCGCAGAGTGTCTTTTTGATAAAAAGACTTTGATTGATGCACTTGTTGTGCTATTCCGGCTGCACCCTTAGGCGTCTTTTGCACGGAGTGTCTTTATGATAAAAAGACTTCGATTGACGCACTTGTTGTGTTGTTCCGGCTGCACCCGTAGGCGTCTTTTGCGTGGAGTGTCTTTATGATAAAAAGACTTCGATTGACGCACTTGTTGTGCTATTCCGGCTGCACCCTTAGGCGTCTTTTGCACGGAGTGTCTTTATGATAAAAAGACTTCGATTGACGCACTTGTGCTGTTCCGGCTGCACCCTTAGGCATCTTTTGCACGGAGTGTCTTTATGATAAAAAGACTTCGATTGACGCACTTGTTGTGCTATTCTAGCTGCACCCTTAGGCGTCTTTTGCATGGAGTGTCACACACGAGGGTAGTCTACGCTACCTGTCGTGGTGACCTGGAATTGGTCGAATGCCGAAGACCGTCGGAGCGGTATTTTTCGACGTGTTGCACCTGAGTTTTTTGCTTTTGCGGGGGCTTTTGTTGGTATATTACATGGCTCTGCCTCGTTAAAAACCTCACCCCCGGGAGGAAAAGAGTGTGGGCCAGAATAACATTGTTTGCTGCATTACAAGGGCGCGTGGGCCCTGAGGTTTAAATGAAAAACTTCTGGAGGTTGTCAATGTTCCAGGAGTGCTCTAAGTCTTCGCCAGAAGGCGTTACTAGCCTGTACGCACTAGGGGATGCCTTCTACTTGACGATAAATGGACCCTCCCACTTTAGCTCCAGCTTGCCCCGTGATTCTGTCCGGGTGGTCTGGACGAGTACGAGGTCTCCTTCGTTGAACTCTCTTGGGATGACCGTGCTGTCGCGCCAGGCCTTGGTTTGAGCCTGATATTTGTTGAGAGCCTGTAGGGCGAGGACGTGGTCTCCGTCGATGAGGTCTTTGGACGTTGGCTTGTCGACGTCGGGGACTGCTGATGTGCTTGTTCGGGGCGACCCATGCTTGATCTCTTGCGGCGTCTTGGCCTCGGAGCCATACAATAAACGAAAAGGTGTGAATCCGGTTGCCCAGCATTATGTCGTGTTTAGGGCCCATACCACTTTAGGTAGTTGGTCGGCCCATTTGCCCTTTTTGTTGTCGAGGAGTCTTTTCTTGATGGCGGTGAAGATCTTGTGGTTGGCACGCTCAATGACGCCGTTGGATTGTGGGTGGTATACCGAGGCGAAGACAGGCTTGGTGCCGATGGAGAAGCAGAAACCTCTGAAGTCTTGGCTGTCAAATTGTTTGTCGTTGTCGACTGTGAGTTCGGATGGCACTCCGAAGCGGCAGACAATGTTTTGCTAGAAGAACTTTTGGGCGGTCTTTGACGTTATGGTGGATACTGCTCTGGCCTCAATCCACTTGGTGAAGTATTTAACGGCAACGAAGGTGAATTTGAGGTTCCCTTGGGCCGTAGGCAGAGGTCCGACAATATCCAGCCCCCAGCGTTGAAGTGGCCATGTGTGGGCAATTAGCTTGGTAAATTGCGAAGGGTTGCCTAAGCGAGGGGAAAACTTTTGGCATGCTTTGTAAGACCTCGTGACTTGATTCTCAGTACAGATTATTGCGGGCCAATAAAATCCTTGACAGATCACCTTAGCGACGAGGGCCATGGGTCCTAAGTGGGAGCCGCAAGTCCCGCTGTGGACTTCGCGAAGGATTTGAATGCCTTTGGTTTAAGTCACGCATTTTAGCATGGGCTGACTGATCCCCTTCTTGTACAGCTAACCCCCGAGTAGTGCGAAGTCCCGGCTTCGGTGCTTCAGGCATTTGGCCTCATTGATATCACTTGGATGGTAATGGCCTTGGAGATACAAAGTTATTGGGGCCCGCCAGTCTTCAGCCATGATGAGATTGACAATGCGATGGCCGTCGGTGTCATTAGTTATTTGTAAGCCTTCTGGATTGCAGACAGCTGGTGTGCCGATGACGTGGTAGAACATGTCGGAGGGCAAGATCTTGCCTTTGGCCGCTGCCTTAGCCAACGCGTCGGGCTCTTCGTTCCTGGCACGGTCCACATGCAGTAGGGTGAAGCCCTTGAATTGTTTCTCAAGATTACGGACAGCTGTGAGATATTGCATAAGCGTGGGGTCTTTTGCTGAGTATTCTTTTTCGACCTGGCCGGCAATTACTTTGGAATCTGTCGTGACTATGCATGTGGTGACACCGAGTGCTCGCAGTTTGCGAAGGCCCAGGATGACGGCTTCATATTCTGCTATATTGTTGGTGCATCTGTCAGACTCCAAGGCGAAGCTAAGGCATGCCGCGTATCTATATTTGACGCCTGTGGGTCGTGATAATTGCCGCTGCGCCTGCCCCCGCATGGCACCACGCACCATCGTAGTGGATGGTCCACACCTTCTCTGGAGACTCCTCTTGCTGCCATGTTGGCCCTGTCCAGTCAACGATGAAGTCTGCCAAGACCTGCGACTTGATCGCTACCCTTGGTTCAAAGGTGATGTGGTACCCAAAGAGTTCGGCTACCCATTTGGCGATTCAGACGGATGCCTCTAGGTTTCTGAATAGTTCCCCCAAACCTCTGTCCAAGGTGACCCGCACCTTGAACGCCTCAAAGTAGTGGTGCAGCTTGCGCGATGCCATGACAACTGCGTATGAAATTTTTTCTAGTTCAGTCATGTTGCACTTGGAGGTCATGAGGACTTCGAAGACGTAGTAGACTGGGCATTGCCGGGTCGTGCCTTCTCTGTCTTGCTCCTGGACTAACGCTGCGCTGACTACACATGGCGAGGCTGCAATGTAGAGTAGCAGTGGCAGCGAGGGGTCGGAGCTGGCGAGAGTTGCCAAGTTTGACAGGTGCTGCTTAAGTGACTCGAAGGCTGCTGCCTGCTCTGGTCCCCACACAAAGTCTTTCGCGCTGCGCAGTGTCTTGAGAAAGGGTAGGCTTCGCTCTACGGACTTGGAAATGAATCTGTTCAAGGCAACCAGCCTGCCTATCAGTCGCTGGACATCCCTGGCTGACTACGGCGGTGTCATGTTGATGATTGCTTGGATCTTGGTTGGGTTGGCCTCGATCTCGCGGTGCGACACCAGGTAGCCAAGTATTTTTCCCTGGCGGACTCCGAAAACGCACTTCTCGAGGTTGAGACGAAGTCGTGCGTCCTGCATATTAGCGAACGTCTCTGTGAGGTCGGCCAGGTGATCTTCTTTATTTTTGCTTGCGACAACGATGTCGTCCACGTATGTGAAAATGTTGCGGCCCACTTGGCTCTCGAGCACCTTCTTAGTGAGACGAGAGAAGGTTGACCCAACATTCTTGAGTCCCTCCAGCATTCTGATGAAGTAATACGTGCCGAAGGGTGTGATGAAGCTGGTGCTGGCCTTGTCTTCCTCTTTCATGTATATTTGGTGGTAGCCAGAGAAGCAGTCGAGGAGGGACATGACTTCGCATCCGGCTGCGCTATCGACTATTTTGTTGATCCGTGGCAGTAGGAAGTTGTCCTTGGGACAGGCCTTGTTGAGGCTGGTGAAGTCGATGCACATGCGCCACTTGTCGCTTTTCTTCTGCACCATGACCACATTAGTGAGCCATGTGGGGTAAGCGATTGGTTCGATGAAGTTGGCTTCCAGCAGGCGGTGCACCTCGGCTTTGGTGGCTTCTGTCTTTTCGTCGGATATTTTACGCAGTCGCTACTTTTTTGGGTGCACCAAAGGGTCGATGCCCAGACTGTGCTCAATGATGGTGCGGCTGACTCCGACCAGGTCGAGGGCGGACCAAGCGAAGACGTCCTTGTTGCGAGAGAGACAGGAGATGAGTTTTTCCTCGTACCGCGTGGTCACGTCTTCGCTGATTACGACCGTTTACTTGGGTGTTGCCGGATCGAGGGGTACCACCTTCGTTCAGTTGTTGCTTTGTAGCTATGCCTTTACTATTTCGTCGACGACTGGGCGGGTCCCTTCGAAGACTTCCCATTGTACTGTGAGGTAGTGTACGTTCCGTTGGCCTAGAACGAAGTCTCTTTCAATATTGCGCGCAGTCTGCTGGTTACCATAAACTGTTATCACGCCTTGCGGACCTAGAATTTTCATGCAAAGGTAAAGTCCGTGAATGGCCGCTTCAAATTTATTGATGGAGCCCCGGCCCATTATGGTGTTGTACGGGTAAACCATGTCGACGATGTCGAAGGTGACCTGCTCACTTTGCGCATTGGGTGCTGCGCCGAATGACAGGGGTAGTTCTATCTTGCCGACGGGGAAGGTGCCCTTGCTGCCGAAGCCATATAAGGGGTTATCCGAAGGCTTGAGTAAGCTGTGGCTGATACCCATCCGGTCGAAGGCGTGTAGGAAGATGATGTCAGCTTGGCTGCCATTGTCAACCAGGACTTTGTGTAGGTCCCAGCCTGCCACGCTGCAGTTGATCACCATAGCGTCGACGTGGGGTGCGCTGTGCAGATCAACATCTCTAGCGTCGAAGGTTAGTGGCACATGTGACCACCTCGTTTGCACCACTGGGTCGGTGAGAGCGACGTGGTTGACGCTCCGGTAATGATCCCTCTTCTGCCACTTCGTTTTGAAGTTGACGCTGGACCCTCAGGTGATCATGTGAATGACTCTGCGATATGGCTGCTCTGCGAAGTCTTCCTGCTTTGGTGGTTGGGGTGGTTTTGGTGTTGTGGATTTGGGTGATGCGGAGGTGGAGGCCGAGGTGGGAGGACTTGCACTTCCTGGCGGTGTTGGTACGCATGGTTGGGTGGATGCTGGGCATGGTCGTTATTGTATGGTTGTTGTTGGTGGTGGTGGTAAGTGTGCGCGATGACTCGTTGGTTGTCGGCTGGCTATGCTCAAGACATCCTGTCCCTGGTGGCCTTCGTTTCCGGGCAATCTCTTGTTGGGTGTGCGCAATCCTCGCCATGAAACAGGCAGTAAAATCTACGTGGTTGCTGCATCCATCCTCGGCCCCGCTGTCGGTGTTTTGGGTCCGACCGCACACCTAGGGTTGCCCCTCAAGGTGTTTTAGGAGTAGGACGGTGTCAGCAACTGTAGCAGAATGGTTCGTGCCGATCGCACGAGGGACAGTGGACAAGGTTTACAGGTTCGGGCCGCTTAGAGATGCGTAACACCCTACGTCCTAGTGAGAATGCTTGGTGAATGTGGTTACAAGAGAGCTCTCTGGATTGAGAATACAGAGAGTTGACGTGGGTGGCTAAGTAAAAGGGTCCATCGTTCTGAAGGGGTGCCCCCTAGGCCTTATATACTCGACTGTGGGGCAATACACGTGGATAAGATAACAACAAGTAGCTAAAAGATAGTGAACCTCTTGAGATTATCCCTACGTAACCCTCGCCGACTTATCCTCGCATGGTTTCGTTGCATGGAGGCTCCAGCGCGGGAGAGTCGGATCTCTGTTGCGGTCATTCGCTCGATGCTGTGGGTCGTCCGGGCTTGTACCAATCTGGCCTCACGTCGTTCTCCTTCGCTGGTTTTTTCATCCCCAGGCCCACGAAAGAGTGACCCTACGATCCATTGGGCCCTTGGGCCTTTCGTGAGGTCTTTTACCCTTTTAGTGGACCCGGGGGATATCTATTCCCCACAAGCTGTCGGTGTTTTGGGTCCGACCGCACACCTGGGGTTGCCCCTCAAGGTGTTTTAGGAGTAGGACGGTGTCGGCAACTGTAGCAGAATGGTTCGTGCCGATCGCACGAGGGACAGTGGACAAGGTTTACAGGTTCGGGCCGCTTAGAGATGCGTAACACCCTACGTCCTGGTGAGAATGCTTGGTGAATGTGGTTACAAGAGAGCTCTCTGGATTGAGAATACAGAGAGTTGACGTGGGTGGCTAAGTAAAAGGGTCCATCGTTCTAAAGGGGTGCCCCCTAGGCCTTATATACTCGACTGTGGGGCAATACACGTGGATAAGATAACAACAAGTAGCTAAAAGATAGTGAACCTCTTGAGATTATCCCTACGTAACCCTCGCCGACTTATCCTCGCATGGTTTCGTTGCATGGAGGCTCCAGCGCGGGAGAGTCGGATCTCTGTTGCGGTCATTCGCTCGATGCTGTGGGCCGTCCGGGCTTGTACCAATCCGGCTCACGTCGTTCTCCTTCGCTGGTTTTTTCATCCCCAGGCCCACGAAAGAGTGACCCTACGATCCATTGGGCCCTTGGGCCTTTCGTGAGGTCTTTTACCCTTTTAGTGGACCCGGGGGATATCTATTCCCCACAAGCCCCCGATCTTTGGGTTAATTTAGAGGTAATCAACCCAAAGATCTCAGGTCCAGCTTGCAGGTAATCTGAAGAAAGATGGCTTCCTGTTGTCTTCTCCTGCTCCGATCACCCGTTGACCAAAAACTGGTCTCGTGCCTGTGCCTTAGAGGTCGGCATTTCAATTTGTAGGATTCTGAACTTCATTGGGTGCACCGGAGGTGCACCCAATGGGTGTAGCCCCCGACCTTCAAGTGGATTTTTGAGGATAATTCACTCGAAGGTCTTCTTCTTATGTCCTTTTGCTGAAGGTTATCCTTCCTGCTTGTAAAAAAGTTGGCATGATGTCATCCGCGCTATGTCATCAATATTATGCTTCAGAGGTCAGCATGTATTTTGTCTTTTGCAGCCGAGTTCGCAATCCATCTGTATCTTGCTAGGTAGTGTAATTTATTCGCTCTGTGACTGATTGGACATTTGATGGACGTTCTCTGTCTAGTTATCAAGTCGTGTCTGTCGACCATATTTTGCACTCTACTGGCTATATTTGGCTTCCCTCTAACTCTTGTTGATATCTCATTTTTGTCCTGAGGCATTCACTGCATGCCCTGCACAGATGTGACCATTTTGAAAAATATACTGATAATTCCTGGGCGTCCCCCCCCAATGGGTGTGGACAAGGGACGACTTGGTACGCTGAGTGTTTTAGCCGGCTGCTTCTGAGTAGTAATGTGATGGGACGGCGAGTGTAATCATATCCTTTGCGCTGTTGACTGGAGTCCCAATGGGTGTAGTGTTGCATGAAACGGCGTCAGCCGCCTGACGTGTCTCCAGACGGGTGGAAGTGCCTATTGACTGCTTTGCGACTGTTCAGTGACCGCGGTTGGAGGTGAGCGGTTGCTTTTCCCTTCTATAAATAACGCCGTTGCCCCTCTGGTTTTTTCACATCTCTTCGATGTTCTTTGCTGCTTCCTTCTCTTCTCTCCCATCTGCTTCCGCCATGGGCAAGAGCAACAAGCGCAAGCGCGAACCGACTCCTCCATCGGAGGATTTCGGTGACTCGGAATACTCGGAGGAGGAGTTCTCCTCCGAGTCCGAGGGAACTCCGGCTCCCGTCTTTCCCCCGGCGTCGTCCGATGACTCGGACGACTCCCAGGGGATAGCCGCGGAAGTCTGGTCATACATCCGGGCCGTCGAGCGCTCCGGGCTCGAGGGCTCAGATGAGTCGGAGTACTCCTCGGAAGAGGAGGACTCTGACGGCGGTGGCGAGGACGAGGATGATGACGACGACGGCGACGACGATGACGGTGGCGACGGCGACGGCAGCCGCAGCGGCAGGGGCAGCGGCGACGGCGGCAGGGACGGTGACGGCGGCGGTAGCAGGGGCAGCACCAAGGGCAGGGCAAGTGGCTAGACGTCACTGGTCTTCTTAGATATTAGTATAGTATAGTATAGTTAGAATAATGTAGTGATAATGTAGAGTAGTGTAGCGTAGTATAGTAGTAGTAATGTAATGTAGTAATAGTAGGGGAGCATCAACTCGCGAAGAGTTGATTTGTAAGTTTATTAACTTCCCTTTGAATGAAAGAATGACGTTTGGCTTCTCTTTTGATGACTTCCCCGTTTACTTGTGAGTGCAATTCCTTTGAAAAAGTAAGCGAAATACTCGAGCATTGAACTGATGTTTTCTGAAATGGTTGCCAAGTAACTTTGTGAGTGGTGTCAGCGCTTGTAAAAGTAACTGCCGAGTAACTGAAGATTGTGTCTGCGTTTTTAGAAGCAACGCCGAGTGACTGAATGTGATATCAACGTTTTAGAAGCAACGCCGAGTGACTGGAGGTCGGCTTCGGCATTTTAGAAGTAATACCCAGCAACTGAACTTGAAAACAGCATTTTAGAAGCAACACCGAGTGACGGGAGGTCGACGTCGGCATTTTAGAAGTAATGCCGAGCGCCTGAGTACGAAATCAGCGTTTTAGAGGCAACACCAAGTGATTGGAGGTCGACGTCGGCATTTTAGAAGTAATGCCGAGCGACTGAGTACGAAATCAGCGTTTTAGAAGCAACGCCGAGTGATTGGAGGTCGACGTCGGCATTTTAGAAGTAATGCCGAGCGACTGAGTACGAAATCAGCGTTTTAGAAGCAACGCCGAGTGACTGGATGTGATATCAACGTTTTAGAAGCAACGCCGAGTGACTGGAGGTCGGCTTCGGCATTTTAGAAGTAATACCCAGCAACTGAACTTGAAAACAGCGTTTTAGAAGCAACACCGAGTGACGGGAGGTCGACGTCGGCATTTTAGAAGTAATGCCGAGCGCCTGAGTACGAAATCAGCGTTTTAGAGGCAACGCCAAGTGATTGGAGGTCGACGTCGGCATTTTAGAAGTAATGCCGAGCGACTGAGTACGAAATCAGCGTTTTAGAAGCAACGCCGAGTGATTGGAGGTCGACGTCGGCATTTTAGAAGTAATGCCGAGCGACTGAGTACGAAATCAGCGTTTTAGAAGCAACGCCGAGTGACTGGAGGCCGCCCGAGCCACTTTGAAGATGGTGGCCGAGTGATGAGGTGGCACATTGGTGTTCTGGGGATAACTGCCGGGTGACCACGTGGCACGCTGGTTTTGGAAATAACCGCCGGGTGATGACTGGGCACTTTTTGAAACGGTATCTGGCTCGAGAATATCCCATAAGAGCTGCGCTTTTAGCCGCCTTTGCTTTCCGTGCCCTAGTTCTTGCATTCCCACTTCCGAATCCTCTCCGCCACTCGCCTCCACTCTGCTCGCTGGTAGAATCGAGATGGCGCCCAAGAGGAAGACCGCGAGCTCGTCCGCTGTGGTGATTCCTCCAATCGATCCCAACAGCCAGTTGCCCTTTGCAGGAAACCACATGTCCATCATTTCCGAAGCTGAGCTCTTCCACCTCGTGTCCATCGGGGTTCTTCCTCCGCGGGAACTCTGTTCTTGGCGGATTTGCCACGGGACTACTGTCCCGATAGAGGATACCCACGAGTCTGTAGTTTATGCCCCTTTTCTTCTCCGCGGCCTTGGCCTTCCCATCTCTCCCTTTTTCCGCGGTCTCCTTGATTTCTACCATATTAACCTGACTGTAATACCCAAAATGTATACGATGAGGATATAGTAAATCTCCGTATGTTGTGTGCCATATATTCATTATAACAAAGAGCATACCTATAATTAAGAGTGATTAGTCAAAATAAAAGATACAAAAATGGAATATGCATCATGTTGAGGTTTTGCTTTGGGTGCATTTTGTGACAAGATAGAAATAATGTAAAAAGAATTATGTTGGTACCCAAATTGGAATATGAATTCTAAAAGGAAATTCTATAATTTAAAAAGAGAAGGAAAATACTATAACATATAGAGAAAATAAAAATACAAATAATGAAACTAATTTAGACCAGTATTTGAATTTGCATATTTAAAATAAATGGGAAAACTTATAACAAATTTTGGAATTCAAATTATGAAATCAAGTGGAAAGAAAAAAAAAGAAAGGAGAACTCTATATTCACCATAAAGAAAATATACATAAGTGTGCCTTCTCATACTAGCATCATTGATTTGAATATTTAACCTAAGTTACAAATTCACAACAAAGATTTGAATTCAGTGGATTATTTGAATTCAATTTGAATCCTTGTAAAATTGGGGAAAAGAAAGGGGCAAAAGAAAAAAAAAGAGAAAAGAATAAAACAAATCTAACCTAAGTGGGCCGGTCGCTACTATTCTGGCCCATAACCACCTTCACCTCTGCGCAGCCCAGGGGGATATGGGATCTGTCGCCGACGCGTGGGCCTTTTCGGTCAGTGGGAACCGGTTTCTGGTATGTACGCGTGTGAGGAATGGGTGTGACAAGTGGGACCCACCTGGAAGCGACTACTCTGTTGGTCAGCTACCTCATCCGCTCCACGGGTTCGTCCTCAACTGCAAGCGCGAAATCGGTGGGAGATCCGTGGCGGGGTTGTTGAAGATCCGCTCGATGTAACCCAGAGGCGATTCGACCGTGTGCTTAAGTATATATATCCATGGTCCGCGGCGCCTTCCCCATCCCGTTAAACCTCTAGACAAACACCCCCACGCCCAGCACAGAAAGATGGAGAGGAGGAGATTTGGTCGCCGACCCGAATTCGCCTGGCCGCCGTCGCCATAGCCGCGGTGCCCGTCCCGGGAGCTTCGCTGGACTTGTAGGAGGGTGCTCGCGGACGGGGCAGGTGTGATTATGCGCTGGGTTCAGTGAATTTCTCAACGGCGCGGCACCATTGCCGTGCGCTAGGGGGTGCTGCCGCGATGGGAGCACGTGTGATGGCGTCGGGCCTCCGGGTGGTGGTCGGAGGCGATAACCAGTGACCGAGGATCGTGCGCGAGCTTGCTATCTGGTGTAAGCGTCGCCCTGGACCAAAGAATTTCTCGCTGTCGCTATTTTGCCGCCGTAAGGCTGCTGTGTCCCGTGGCCAGGGACGTTGGGCGCACGACTCGAGGTATGGATACTTCCCCTTGATTCGCGTTGGCCGCCGCTTACTCTAGGATTTGTCGGTTTGGGTAGTAGACCATAGAATCCTCGGTCAGGGTGGGCTCGCCGGCGTGCGCCGCCGCCCTGGGAGCGCCGCCGTTCGAATAACGGATGGGGTTATGTGGAGCGCAGTAGGGAAGATGATCCATGGCCGTTGGATCTCTGCTGGATGGGCGAGATTAGAAACCAGGGTACTGATTCGATACATTAAAGCGTGACCGTCAGATCAGATCGTGCGGTCGGGGGTTTGTGATAGCGTGGGAGAGTTGGGGCCATGGATCTTAGATCCTACGGTCCTGGTGTCGTACCGGTTCGATGAGGGGAATGATCTAATCTGAGCCACCCACTTGAGATCGGACGGCCCACATTAAATCGTGCCCCTTTGACCTGTCAGTTTAGCATAAGAGCCCCTAGCATATTTGCTATTCAACCCGCAGTACTAGCTGCTGGTGTATGAGTCTCAGGAATTTTTATAGGCTAGTCCCTGTATTTCCTGGTTATTGAGGCCCAGTCCAGAGCTGTTTTAAATTGAATAATTGAATTGGAAAATAGATTTTTAATACAAAAATAATGGTAGAAACTTGTATAAATCATAGAGAATTCATATTAAATCCTTTTTAGTCCATTCCAGTTCCTATAATTTTATAATAATATTGTTCATCACATAATAACACTGTTATAACATGAAAATCATACTAGAATTGATTACTCAATTAATCTAGTATCAAATACTTAGAACCATCGAAAATTCATAACTTCTCCGTTTTAACTCCGATTTGATCCGTTCAAGTTGCGTTAATCTCGTAGCAACGTGTAGATCATTATTATGCAGTATATCCTTACGTTTGGTGTGATGTTAATTTTGTATATACCATGTTTGCTTGTATTGCTACGTCTAGCGCGAGGACACGTGTCATCTGAAAAGCAAGTTGGTACCTGGAATCTCAAGTGCCAGGCAAGTTGTGCCCTTGATCACTTCTTTTACCCATTCATGTTCTTATTATTCATAATGATCTGCATAGGATAATTTTGCTGGGACCCAATAGGATACCCTAGATTTTGACTATCTTTATACCTTGCTTCACCACTGGTTTTACTACTAAAGTTTTGGGTAGTACATGCTATTGCTTTATGTGGATTTGGGTATAGAGATTTTCATCACTCATTGTTATACTATTTATTGTTATCTGTTTTATTATTCCTTGTTCATGTTAAGATCATTATGTTAATGGGAACATGGAGAACCACCCGGGAAAACAGTGCTACCACAAGGGTTTAATGGGACGCCCTTGGCTGATTAACTAGGAAAGCTAGGGGAGGGCTACCTTACCCGAAAGGGGCAAGGGCAGTAGGGGAGAGGTCAGTGCGGGGAGGTCCCTGATTGATTTTGCTGCGATGGCGGTCAGCCAGGAACCCTGTACTGGATCTTCCCATAAACTGTAGCGGGTAGTCTGAAGCTAGTGGAACTTTGTAAAGGCCTCGTAGTGTTACCCTGCCTCGCCTCCTCGGTAGAGGTGTATGGGATTGGCCGTCTCTTGGCAGATGGGTAACATGACTTGTGGGTAAAGATGCGCAACCTCTGCAGAGTGTAAAACTAGTATACTAGCCGTGCTCACGGTCATGAGCGGCTCGGACACTCACATGATTAAATTATGGAACTTAAACTTAACCTGTCATTTCATTGCATTTGGGAATTATTTTGTTATTACTTTTACTTATTATTACTAAGGTTTGGTATTTACTTACACTTAGTAACTGCTAATAAAATTTTGACCAACTTATAAAAGCAATGCTCAGCTTCAGCCTTTATTTCATTGATCAGCCTTACACTTCATGAACTCCCACCTTTGGTGAGTTCATGCCACATTATTCCCCACGACTTGTTGAGCTATGATCGTATGTGAGCTCACTCTTGCTGTCTCACACCCCCCCCCCACAGGAGAAGAACAGGTGGTTTCAAGTGGAGTCAGGTATCGAGGAGTTTGATCTGATCTAGGTGGCGTTTCTCAGTCGACATTGGCGCCGACGATCCTTAGTTCGTTTTATATTTATCTTTAATTTGTAATAAGACTTCCGCTATGTAATAATTACTCTGATGTGTTATGACATTTATCTCTATACACTCTGTTATTATATGTGTTGTCTTCTTGGCGCATGTATGAGATGCACCCGGCTTTGTCCTTTAAAACCGGGTGTTACAGAAGTGGTATCAGAGGAAATGTTGACTGTAGGACGAAACCCAGATAGAAATGGACAACCCTTACCTACTTACCTTACTCTGATTCATACTATACTTACCTTATCTTGATCGTGTCTCACCTTCTACTGTTCTACTCTGATCATTCTTACCTTTTCTACTCTGAGACAAGATGGATTTCACACCTTGGAATCCCTACCCCTATGACATTTTTAAGAGATAGGAGACCTAAGACAAAAAAAGAAAAAAAACTATTTTCTCTATTAAAAATATTGGTTGATTGTTCTGATGATCAATGCCTGATTTGCTTCTTTGATTGATTGAAATAGTGTAGATGGGCATTTTAGCATGTACCACTATAATGTATTGTATTAGCTTTAGTAGGTGACACACTAATCTACTTAGCTAATAAATCCCCCAAAATAACTTGATTTGCAAGTACCTGCCTTGGATACTATTCTCTTACCATATGTATCTAACTCAGATGGTCAATACCAGGAAAGGAAAGATTATCACGCAACAGCAAACAGAAATGAATCCTCCAAATCCCCCACCTGTTGAAACCGAGCAAGTGATCGCAACCCAAAGGATGGTAATACAGCAATTGACAGACATGATGACTGAAATGCAAAACCAGATAAGACAAGAACGCGAGGAAATACGTCAGGCCCGTCTGGAGATACAACAAGAAATAAGGCAATCACGGTTGGAGAGACAACAGCAAGAGCAACCACCATCTCCACCACCACCAGCTCCACCAAGCTACATAAACATATATGTAAATTACTACTATTTGTAGGATCTACATGTTCCTTTAGTTAGTATTCGGTATGATACCATTTTAGGAGGAATAAAAAGGTCTATTTGTCCCCATGTGTTGCTAATAAAATTATGCGTCATGCTGAGATTTTGGGTTTGTGCAAATGTGTTGGACAATATGAGAAAACCCATGAGAGTAATTACACCTAAAGGGCCTGTTGTGGTGAATCAAATGACACGTAGATTGACATTGACCATTATGGGTAGAGAATTTGGAGTTACTGCTATAATATTGGAGACAAGCAGTATAGAATGTCTGTAGAAGAGTTAAAAGAACTCAAGAAGCACTTAACGGATTTGCAAGAGGCTGAGTACATTCGTCCGAGTCTTCACCTTGGAGAGCACCAGTTTTGTTTGTAAAGAAGAAAGATGGATTGTAAGGGATGTGCGTGGATTAAAGGTCCCTTAATGATGTCACTGCGAAGAACAAGTTTCTGTTACCCCGCATTAAGGATTTATTTAATCGGATGAGAGGAGCCAGGGTATTCTCGAAGATTGATCTCCGATCGGGATACCATCAGATGAAGATTGGACCATCAGATATTCCTAAGATGGATTTCTCGACTCGATATGGATTATATGAGTTCATCGTTACGTCGTTTGGATTAACTAATGCACCAGCTTATTTTATGGATTTGATGAATAAGATGTTTTTGGAGTATTTGGACAGATTCGTCGTGGTGTTCATCGACGATATTCTTATCTATTCTAAGAATGAGAGTGACCAGGAAGAACATCTAAGGTTGGTGCTACAGAAGTTACGAGATAATCAACTCTACGCTAAGTTTAGCAAGTGCGAGTGTTGGATTGGCGAGGTGCCATTTCTTGGACATATCATTTCTAATGGAGGGATATCAGTGGATCCTGCTAAAGTCAAGGAGATAGTGGTGTGGAGCATACCCACTACGGTTACGGAGGACCGAAGTTTCTTGGGACTTGCAGGATATTAATGGAGATTTATTGAAGGATTTTCTAAGATTGCTAAGCTTATAACCTCGCTTTTGGTGAAGGAAAGAGAATTCAAGTGAGATGAGAAGTGCCAAGTATATACGGATCATAGGAGTTTGAAGTATATATCCACTCAGAAGGATCTCAACCTTAGGCAACGCCGTTGGTTGGAGCTTATTACGGATTATGATTTGGAGATTCACTATCACCCGGGCAAGGCAAATTTGGTCGCAGATGCCTTGAGTCGCAAGGAGCATGTTCATTCAGCTATCGTTGCCCAGCTACCCGATGAGATTGTTGAGGATTTCAGGAGACTTAACCTGGGGATAGTTACTCACACTAAAGGAGCTATTATTGATGTGGAAACTAATTTGGAGCAAGAGATCCGCAAAGGACAGATTGGTGATGCCAAGATACAAGAGATTAAGGATCTGATTACTGAAGGTCGAGGTCCAGAATTTACGGAAGATGAGCAAGGCACAATATGGTTCAAGGATCGGATATGAGTTCTTAAGATTGATAGCCTTCGTGAGACTATATTGAAGGAGGCCCATGATTCGGATTATTCTATTCATCCTGGTAGTACCAAGATGTATCAGGATTTGAAGCAGAAATACTTGTGATATGGATTGAAGAGAGATGTGGCTGCACATGTAGCGATGTGCGATGTATGTCAAGGAGTTAAGGCTGAACACCAGAGGCTAGCTGGACTACTGCATCCACTGAAGATACCCGAGTGGAAATGGAAAGAGATTGGTAAGGACTTCATTACTAGATTGTCTCGCACCTCGAAAGGATATGATTCTATATGGGTTATTGTGGATAGACTGACCCAAGTGGCTCATTTCATTCCGGTCAAGACGACTTATAAGGTATCTCAATTGGCAGAGTTATATATGGTTTGGATTATGTCTCTACACGGTGTACCTAAGAAGATCATTTTGGATAGAGGATCATAGTTTACTCCAGATTTTGGAAAAGTTTTCATGAGAATATGGATACGAGGTTGAATTTTAGTTCGGCCTACCATCGTCAGAGTGATGGACAGACTGAATGGACTAATCAAGTATTGATAGACATGTTGAGAGCTTGTGCCCTTCAGCATGGTAGTAGTTGGGACAAGAGTCTACCTTATGCTGAGTTCTTAGGCTAGTCTGAAGATGTCACCGTTCGAGGCTCTATATGGTAGGAAGTGCAGGACTCCTCTATATTGGATCAGACTAGAGGAAGACAGTTCTTTGGGCCTGAACTTATTCAAGAGGCAGAAGAACAAGTTCGTATAATTCGAGAGAACTTGAGGGTAGCTCAAACCAGACAAAAGAGCTACGCAGATAATAGAAGAAGACCACTGGAATTTGAGGAAGGGGATCTTGTGTACCTCAAGGTGTCACCACTTCGTGGAATGAGGAGATTCAAAGTTATGGACAAATTGTCCCCTCGCTTTGTTGGACCCTTTAGAGTTTTTAGGCAAGTTGGAGAGATGACCTATCAACTTGAGCTACCTGATAATCTATCTGATGTGCATAATGTATTCCATGTGTCTCAATTTAAGAAGTGTCTCCGTGTCCCTGAGGAACAGTTACCAATGGATGAGCTCAGTGTTCAGGATGATTTGACTTACACGGAGTATCCCATCAAGACTCATGATATGTTGACTCGAGTCACAAGAAATATGGTTATTAAGAAATGTAAAGTGCAATGGAACCATCATGAAGAAGATGAAGCTACATAGGAAGGAGAAGAAGAGCTTCGCATAGACTTCCCCCACCTTTTCCCTAGATCTTCTTAAATCTCGAGGACGAGATTATTTTTAAGGGGGGTAGGATTTGTAATACCCAAAATGTATACGATGAGGATATAGTAAATCTCCGTATGTTGTGTGCCATATATTCATTATAACAAAGAGCATACCTATAATTAAGAGTGATTAGTCAAAATAAAAGATACAAAAATGGAATATGCATCATGTTGAGGTTTTGCTTTGGGTGCATTTTGTGACAAGATAGAAATAATGTAAAAAGAATTATGTTGGTACCCAAATTGGAATATGAATTCTAAAAGGAAATTCTATAATTTAAAAAGAGAAGGAAAATACTATAACATATAGAGAAAATAAAAATACAAATAATGAAACTAATTTAGACCAGTATTTGAATTTGCATATTTAAAATAAATGGGAAAACTTATAACAAATTTTGGAATTCAAATTATGAAATCAAGTGGAAAGAAAAAAAAAGAAAGGAGAACTCTATATTCACCATAAAGAAAATATACATAAGTGTGCCTTCTCATACTAGCATCATTGATTTGAATATTTAACCTAAGTTACAAATTCACAACAAAGATTTGAATTCAGTGGATTATTTGAATTCAATTTGAATCCTTGTAAAATTGGGGAAAAGAAAGGGGCAAAAGAAAAAAAAAAGAGAAAAGAATAAAACAAATCTAACCTAAGTGGGCCGGTCGCTACTATTCTGGCCCATAACCACCTTCACCTCTGCGCAGCCCAGGGGGATATGGGATCTGTCGCCGACGCGTGGGCCTTTTCGGTCAGTGGGAACCGGTTTCTGGTATGTACGCGTGTGAGGAATGGGTGTGACAAGTGGGACCCACCTGGAAGCGACTACTCTGTTGGTCAGCTACCTCATCCGCTCCACGGGTTCGTCCTCAACTGCAAGCGCGAAATCGGTGGGAGATCCGTGGCGGGGTTGTTGAAGATCCGCTCGATGTAACCCAGAGGCGATTCGACCGTGTGCTTAAGTATATATATCCATGGTCCGCGGCGCCTTCCCCATCCCGTTAAACCTCTAGACAAACACCCCCACGCCCAGCACAGAAAGATGGAGAGGAGGAGATTTGGTCGCCGACCCGAATTCGCCTGGCCGCCGTCGCCATAGCCGTGGTGCCCGTCCCGGGAGCTTCGCTGGACTTGTAGGAGGGTGCTCGCGGACGGGGCAGGTGTGATTATGCGCTGGGTTCAGTGAATTTCTCAACGGCGCGGCACCATTGCCGTGCGCTAGGGGGTGCTGCCACGATGGGAGCACGTGTGATGGCGTCGGGCCTCCGGGTGGTGGTCGGAGGCGATAACCAGTGACCGAGGATCGTGCGCGAGCTTGCTATCTGGCGTAAGCGTCGCCCTGGACCAAAGAATTTCTCGCTGTCGCTATTTTGCCGCCGTAAGGCTGCTGTGTCCCGTGGCCAGGGACGTTGGGCGCACGACTCGAGGTATGGATACTTCCCCTTGATTCGCGTTGGCCGCCGCTTACTCTAGGATTTGTCGGTTTGGGTAGTAGACCATAGAATCCTCGGTCAGGGTGGGCTCGCCGGCGTGCGCCGCCGCCCTGGGAGCGCCGCCATTCGAATAACGGATGGGGTTATGTGGAGCGCAGTAGGGAAGATGATCCATGGCCGTTGGATCTCTGCTGGATGGGCGAGATTAGAAACCAGGGTACTGATTCGATACATTAAAGCGTGACCGTCAGATCAGATCGTGCGGTCGGGGGTTTGTGATAGCGTGGGAGAGTTGGGGCCATGGATCTTAGATCCTACGGTCCTAGTGTCGTACCGGTTCGATGAGGGGAATGATCTAATCTGAGCCACTCACTTGAGATCGGACGGCCCACATTAAATCGTGCCCCTTTGACCTGTCAGTTTAGCATAAGAGCCCCTAGCATATTTGCTATTCAACCCGCAGTACTAGCTGCTGGTGTATGAGTCTCAGGAATTTTTATAGGCTAGTCCCTGTATTTCCTGGTTATTGAGGCCCAGTCCAGAGCTGTTTTAAATTGAATAATTGAATTGGAAAATAGATTTTTAATACAAAAATAATGGTAGAAACTTGTATAAATCATAGAGAATTCATATTAAATCCTTTTTAGTCCATTCCAGTTCCTATAATTTTATAATAATATTGTTCATCACATAATAACACTGTTATAACATGAAAATCATACTAGAATTGATTACTCAATTAATCTAGTATCAAATACTTAGAACCATCAAAAATTCATAACTTCTCCGTTTTAACTCCGATTTGATCCGTTCAAGTTGCGTTAATCTCGTAGCAACGTGTAGATCATTATTATGCAGTATATCCTTACGTTTGGTGTGATGTTAATTTTGTATATACCATGTTTGCTTGTATTGCTACGTCTAGCGCGAGGACACGTGTCATCTGAAAAGCAAGTTGGTACCTGGAATCTCAAGTGCCAGGCAAGTTGTGCCCTTGATCACTTCTTTTACCCATTCATGTTCTTATTATTCATAATGATCTGCATAGGATAATTTTGCTGGGACCCAATAGGATACCCTAGATTTTGACTATCTTTATACCTTGCTTCACCACTGGTTTTACTACTAAAGTTTTGGGTAGTACATGCTATTGCTTTATGTGGATTTGGGTATAGAGATTTTCATCACTCATTGTTATACTATTTATTGTTATCTGTTTTATTATTCCTTGTTCATGTTAAGATCATTATGTTAATGGGAACATGGAGAACCACCCGGGAAAACAGTGCTACCACAAGGGTTTAATGGGACGCCCTTGGCTGATTAACTAGGAAAGCTAGGGGAGGGCTACCTTACCCGAAAGGGGCAAGGGCAGTAGGGGAGAGGTCAGTGCGGGGAGGTCCCTGATTGATTTTGCTGCGATGGCGGTCAGCCAGGAACCCTGTACTGGATCTTCCCATAAACTGTAGCGGGTAGTCTGAAGCTAGTGGAACTTTGTAAAGGCCTCGTAGTGTTACCCTGCCTCGCCTCCTCGGTAGAGGTGTATGGGATTGGCCGTCTCTTGGCAGATGGGTAACATGACTTGTGGGTAAAGATGCGCAACCTCTGCAGAGTGTAAAACTAGTATACTAGCCGTGCTCACGGTCATGAGCGGCTCGGACACTCACATGATTAAATTATGGAACTTAAACTTAACCTGTCATTTCATTGCATTTGGGAATTATTTTGTTATTACTTTTACTTATTATTACTAAGGTTTGGTATTTACTTACACTTAGTAACTGCTAATAAAATTTTGACCAACTTATAAAAGCAATGCTCAGCTTCAGCCTTTATTTCATTGATCAGCCTTACACTTCATGAACTCCCACCTTTGGTGAGTTCATGCCACATTATTCCCCACGACTTGTTGAGCTATGATCGTATGTGAGCTCACTCTTGCTGTCTCACACCCCCCCCCACAGGAGAAGAACAGGTGGTTTCAAGTGGAGTCAGGTATCGAGGAGTTTGATCTGATCTAGGTGGCGTTTCTCAGTCGACATTGGCGCCGACGATCCTTAGTTCGTTTTATATTTATCTTTAATTTGTAATAAGACTTCCTCTATGTAATAATTACTCTGATGTGTTATGACATTTATCTCTATACACTCTGTTATTATATGTGTTGTCTTCTTGGCGCATGTATGAGATGCACCCGGCTTTGTCCTTTAAAACCGGGTGTTACACTGACCCATCTGAACCCTAACTCAATTCTGCAAATCTCCATCTTCGTTCACTTATGCGAAGCCTTTCTTGGCGTGCTGCCGCATTTCGGCTTATGGAAATACCTGTATCATTGTCGTCCTGGCATGGCCGGGGGACAACATCAGTTGGTCGGAGGTGCCAGTTTGGAGATGCGCCGCGGACGGAAGACTGAGTATCTTGAGATTCCCCTTAAAGACAGTATTAAGGGATGGCGTCTAGAGTGGTTCATAGTTGATAATTATGGAAATTCTCTCCCCTCCCGGTCGGGGAGACAGCCAGACGTTCGCACCCCAAGCTGGACCGAGTCTCCCACAGATGAGGAGGTAGCTGAAGCGGGTGTGTTGCTAGCTGAAGTTGGACTGCTGAAAGAGAGAGGTCTAACTGCTGAAGCTGTGGTCGCTGACTTCGTTTTCAAGAACATTCAGCCACTGAAAGATAGGGTCTACCCAGCTTATCTGTATCGAGGGCTAACCGACTCAACTCGGGTTACCAACAGGAGAATCCCTTCTGCAGACTTGGTGAGCCGACTGGAAATGATTCTCAGGGGCAAGGTGTCCAATGTTGGTGCTCCGGTGGCGTACTCGGCCTGGAACTTGCCTCCTACCAAAGCCTTCACCCTTTTCGTGTCAAATCCACCTGTGACTGATGGCAATTTGGGCCTTAGAATGTGACCCTCTGCTGAAGAAGTTAGTGCTTTGGTTGCTTCGCTTTGGGAGATTCCTGATGACGAACGGCAAGTCCATTTTGAGGTGCCCATGAACCCTAGTGATGCAGATGTAAATGCCATGCTTGATCTGCTAGCTGAGGATTCTTCCGACGCTGCTCCTGCTGGTACATTAGCAGTGGTGCCCCTCCCAGAAGTTGATACAACTTTGGATGTTCAGAAACCTGTCAGTACTCGCCCGAGGCGCCCTAGCCGAACCAATCAGCCTGAGCCTTCTGCTGATGAGCAAAAGAAGAAAAGAAGACGCCTCCGGCGAGTATCCAGTTTTGATGAGGACGCTGGTACCTCAGTTCCTGCTGTTGAAAAAGTGCCTGCGACTGGACTTACTGACGCTGACCCCAATGGGTGTACCCAAACTGCTACTGATCCCAATGGGAGTGCTGCTTGTGTTGTCGGTGCGGATGACGAGGGGGAAGAGAATGAGGTTCCTTTAACTCGAAAGAACAGTCGGTAGTTCATCGCCAGTGGTGAGAGCAGTGGAGTTCCCTCTCCTGCTTTGTCTGCCGTCATTGGTCTACAAGAACTGTCTCTGGCCAACTTTGATCAAACTCTTGAGGATATGGTTCCAGAGGACTTGTTATCGGAGCCAGTGGATGATGGTGCAATGGGGGCTTGTGCTGATGTGCCCGATGCTGGGTTGGGGTCATCCCGTGCCTCGTCGACCTTAGAGCGCGATCTTGAGGGCCGGGAGACTGACTTGAATCGTCCTGGTCCTATGGAGGTAGATGAGGGCCCATCAACCTTAGAAGTGGTTACTGCAGAGAGCTTGGACCTCAAGAGTGGTGCTGTCACATGCCCAGCCCCCGAGGGTGTCACCGGGGATGACTTAGCTCAGGTGGAGAGTGTAAGCCACTGCCCAGCCCCCGAGGGTGCTGCCGGGGATGATCCGGCTCAAATGGGCAGTGCTAACTATGACCCAGCCCCCGAGGATGCCCGAGCAGGGTCTCCTTCCTGTACCTCCATGGACGTTCACGCGGGATCTCCTCCACACTCTGGCTGTATGGTGGTAGCCCAGAGTTTGGATCAGGGAATCGCTCTAGAGGGCAGCGTCCCTGCTGACCGAGTGTTGGGCTCTGTTGAAGGTACTGAATTGATCTCTGCTGATTTGTTGCAAACTGCTCCGGGTGGTGGCTTTACATCTGCTTATCAACTGATTTCTCCTGATTTGGGAATCCCTTCGTTCTTCTCCAACCTCCAGGTATTGTGATGTATTTTAACTTGACTTTTACATTGCCTAAACTGTTGTCGTCACACTCGTCTGTTTTCCTCATTAGGCTTTGGTGGATGGGATGGCTAACCAGCTGAGGCTTCAGGGTGCTTCCATCCCAGAGGTAGCTTCATCTCTTGCATGTTGGAATCCGGTGTCACTTCAACGTCGCGTCTCTGAATTGGAGGCAACCAACGTTGGTTAGTGCTTTTTTGCTTCTCTCTGCCTTCGCCGTGGACTGCCTTACCTTCTGACCCCATTTTGTTTGATTATCTCTCGTTAGGAGTGACTCGGCAGATTTCAATTCTTGAGGAAAAACACTCCCGAGATCTGGCTGAATTGGCTCAGCGGTGCACTGATTTTGAGGAGAGGTACTCTCAGGGCCAAATTGAACTGGGTCAAGTTTCTGCTGCTTTAGATGACGCCAATGTCCTGAATTCTTCCCTTCATGCTCAGCTTGATTCTGAAAAGGTGATATACAAAACTGTGCCTTGCCTTGCTGTGCTCCTATTACTTGCTTGGTTTTTGAAGGAACTGACTTTTGCTCGCAGGAAGAAAAGCGTATCCTTGCTGCTTCTCGTGACAATCTTGACAGGTTGTATCGTGATTCTAGCAATTCGCTGACTATCTTGGAGAGAAGTCATCGCTTCACCATGGAAGAATTAGACCTCCAACGTCGCAAGCTGCAGGAATCCATGGATGAGGTAACCCGGCTCAAGCAGTTGATATCAGCAAAGGATGCTACTGTCAAAGAACTCCGAGCTTCCAAAAAATCCGTTGCCCAGGAGTTAGAGATTGCTCGACTGGCTGCTAAAGCCGCTGAAGAAACTTCTGTTACTCTCAAGGCCCAGCGCGACAAAGCCCTGGACAAGGCTATTCGGGCGGGACGAATCTTGATGAGGAGACCTGGCGTGGTTGTTCCTGAAGACATAAGGGCTGACGTGAATGCTACCCCTGATTCCTCGAGTCGCCCTTCTTCGTCGGTCGCTCCTGAGAAAGACATTGTAAAATAGAGAAACATTTTGCGTGCTCCGAGCGCGCGGTTAGCATGATCGAGTATTTGTTAGAGTACATCAGTTTATCATTCGAAATGACATAATTACTCTCTCATTGTATCAGAATTTATTAATTCGTGAGTTGGCAGTAATGACGCATGATGATTATGAAATTTGTTTGCGGGATATAGAAGTCATCCCCTGAATTACATAGGCGCGAGCATGTTGCACCGGTCTTAAGTTGTTGCCAACTTAAGTCGATTGATCCGTTAGTAGGGCATAGTGGTCGCCCTGAGTTAAGTAAGCGTTAGCATGTTGCACCGCCTTAAGTCGTCGCCGACTTAAGTCGATTGCTCCGTTAGCAGGGTATAGTGGTCACCCTGAGTTAAGTAAGCGTGAGCATGTTGCACCGCCTTAAGTCATTGCCGACTTAAGTCGATTGCTCCGTTAGCAGGGCATAGTGGTCACCCTGAGTTAAGTAAGCGTGAGCATGTTGCACCGCCTTAAGTCGCTGCCGACTTAAGTCGATTGCTCCGTTAGCAGGGCATAGTGGTCACCCTGAGTTAAGTAAGAGTGAGCATGTTGCACCGCCTTAAGTCGCTGCCGACTTAAGTCGATTGCTCCATTAGCAGGGCATAGTGGTCACCCTGAGTTAAGTAAGAGTGCAAGTCAATCGTAAATGAACTGAGTATCCTTGAAACCTCTTTTTTACTGATGACATATTTCCACTTTACAGAGTACATCATCATCTCAGTAGTTTTGAGATACAGCTAGGGATAAAACTTTCTGAGGTGTTCTATGTTCCAGGAGTTCCCAACTTCTGTGCCATCCATCCGAGTGAGGCGATACGATCCGGGCCGAGTGACTTCTGCTACCACGAAGGGTCCTTCCCATAATGGTGATAACTTGTGTCGTCCTTCCCCCGTTAGAATTCGGCGGAGGACGAGATCTCCTACTGAGAAGGATCGTTGTCGCACAGCCTTGTTGTGATAGCGCCTTAGAGTCTGCTGGTACCTTGCTGATTGGATTACTGCGTTTAGCCGTTCCTCCTCAAGTACATCTATGTCCTCCAGCCTGGTGACCTCAGCTTCTGCTATGCTTTTAAAGATCAGCCTTGGCGCCCCAAACTTGAGATCAGCAGGTAGCACTGCCTCCGACCCATAGACCATAAAGAAAGGAGTGTTTCCATGCAAAGCTCGGCTAGGTTGGGTTCTTAGGCTCCAAACGACATAGGGTAATTCTCTTATCCACTTTCCTGCGAATTTTTCATTCTTATCGAAGACCTTTTTCCTGAGTGCATCCAATATCATCCCGTTAGCTCGCTCAACTTGCCCGTTGGCTCTTGGATGGGCTACAGATACATACTTGATCTGAATGCTCTTTTGCTCGCAGAAGTCAAAGAATTCTGAACTTGTGAAGTTGGATCCTAAATCAGTTATGATGCTGTTTGGTATCCCGAATCTGAATATTATGTCTTGTATGAATTCCACGGCCTTAGCAGAGGTTAAAGAGGCAATGGGCTTGAACTCTATCCATTTAGTGAATTTGTCAATTGCTACCAATACATGAGTGTATCCCCCTTGAGCTTTCTTGAAAGGTCCAATCATATCCAGTCCCCAGCATGCGAAAGGCCAAGTTACTGGTATGGTCTGCAGTTGCTGTGCTGGCATGTGTTGTTGCCTTGACAAGTATTGGCAGGCTTCGCACCTCTGAACTAACTCGGCTGCATCGTTCTTTGCTGTTGGCCAATAGAATCCTGATCTGAAGACCTTCCCGACTAATGTTCTGGAGGCTGCATGTATTCCACATTGCCCAGCATGGACTTCCTCCAGATGTTGCTTCCCAGTGGACGGGAGAATACACCTCATGAAGACACCTGATGCACCCCTTCTGTATAATGTCTCCCCAATAAGTGTATAGTGAGCCGACTGTCTCGCAATGCGCTCTGCCGAATTTCTGTCGTCTGGTTCTTCTTCATTCTTTATATACTTAATGATCGGCCTTCTCCAGTCATCAGGGTCTGACTCGGGTTGATCTATGATGTTGCACTCTTCTGTTTGACCCGTTGAGATACTTGGCTGCAGAATTTCTTGCACGAAAACTCCGGGTGGGACCTGAGTTCGACTAGACCCTAGCTTGGACAGTACATCGGCTGCTGTGTTCCGATCTCTTTCTACATGATGAAATTCCAGACCCTCGAATTTATCTTCCAGCTTTCGGACGGCAGTGCAGTATTTTCCCATTGAATCGCTTGAGCAATCCCACTCCTTGTTTATCTGACTGATGACTACCAGAGAGTCTCTGTATACCATTAATCTTTTGATGCCCAACGATAGGGCAATGTTCAATCCATGGATCAAAGCTTCATACTCGGCTGCATTGTTGGAGGCTGGGAATAGCAACTGGAGGGCGTACTTGAGGTGTTCGCCTCCAGGCGTGGTGAAGAGAATCCCTGCTCCTGCTCCCTGCAGCTTCAGTGAGCCATCGAAATACATTCGCCATACTTCTGTAGTCTCCGGGTTGTCTGGTACTTGCTGTTCAGTCCACTCTGATACGAAATCAACCAGTGCTTGAGTTTTGATGGCAGTGCGAGGTCGGAAATCGATGTCATGAGATCCCAGTTCACAGGCCCACTTGGCTATTCGACCGATGGCTTCCTTGTTGTGAAGAATATCCCCTATTGGAAAACTTGTAACTACTATGACTTTGTGGTCGTCAAAGTAGTGACGCAGCTTGCGGGCAGTTAGAAGTACTGCGTATAATAGCTTCTGAACTTGTGGGTACTTTTTCTTCGAGGGGCCTAGGACTTCACTAATGAAGTAGATAGGATGTTGTACTGGATAGGCATGTCCTTCTTCTATTCGCTCGACTACCAACGCGGTGCTTACCACGTGAGTCGTGCAAGAGATATACAGTAGCAAATCTTCAGCTGGTTGAGTTGACGTAGCTCGCCGGGGTGGTTTCAGTACTGGTGGTGTTGTCAAGAATTTTTTCAGAGCATCTAGAGCTTCTTGTGCTTCTGAAGTCCATTGAAATTTATCCACCTTCTTGAGTAACTTGTAAAATGGCAAACCTTTTTCTCCTAGCCTGGATATAAATCTGCTTAGAGCCGCCATACATCCAGTAAGTCGCTGAACCTTCTTCTGCGATCGAGGTGCTTCCATCTTCATGATAGCTTCAATCTTATCTGGATTAGCCTCAATTCCCCGGTGGCTGACGATAAACCCGAGCAACTTTCCGGCTGGTACCCCGAAAACACATTTCTCGGGATTAAGCTTCCATCTATACCGCCTTAGACTGCTGAAAACCAGTTGCAAGTCTTCGATGAAGTTGTTTGAGTCCTGTGTTTTGATTACCACATCATCCACGTAGGCTTCCACACGCTTGCCCCAGTGATCGGCTAAGCATGTTTGAATGGCTCTCTGGTAAGTTGCTCCAGCGTTTTTGAGGCCAAACGGCATGGAGGTATAACAGAAAGCACCAAACGGAGTAATGAATGCCGTTTTTTTCTTCATCTTCCTTTGCCAGACTAATCTGATGGTATCCAGAATAGCAATCCAGGAAAGACAGCATAGAACATCCAGCGGTGGAGTCCACCACCTGATCTATCCTCGGGAGCCCGAAAGGATCCTTCGGACAGTGTTTGTTGAGATCAGTATAATCAACACACATGCGCCAATCCACTTTATTCTTTTTGAGTACAAGAACAGGGTTGGCTAACCACTCGGGATGTAACACTTCTTTAATGAATCCAGCCGCGACCAAGCGAGCTAACTCAGTGCGAATGTCCTCTCTCTTGTCGGGCGTGAAATGACGTAATTTTTGCCGAATCGGCCTTGCCTGGGGATAAACCTTCAGTTTGTGCTCGGCCAGTTCTCTTGGGACTCCCGGCATATCCGCAGGTTGCCATGCCAATACATCTCGGTTATCTTGCAGAAACCGGACGAGCGCGCTTTCCTATTTGTTATCCAGGCTGGAGCTGATGATAGCCGTCTTGCGCTCATCAGCGAACCCCAGGTTGATTCTCTTGGTTTCTTCAGTCGGCCGCATAGAGGTCGTGGTCTGAGCTTCGCTTGCCGGTACTGCGAGGTCCTCCTCAGGCTTAGAGTTCGCCAGTGTGGAGGGAGCCGTCGATGGCTTGGCGGTGAGGGCTGCTTGAATAGCCACTCGGAAACACTCTGCGGCGCCTTGGAAGTCGGCGCGCACGGTTATGATCCCTTGCGGTCCTGGCATCTTCAGTATCATGTATGTGTAATGCGGAATGGCCATGAACTTGGCCAATCCAGGCCTCCCGATGATGGCGTTGTACCCACAGTCGAAGTTCGCCACTTCAAACCTCAGGAACTCGGTTCTGTAGTTCTCCGGAGTTCCAAAGGTGACTGGCATGTAGATGTGGCCCAGCGGGTATTCCCCTTCCGTCGGCACGATGCCGAAGAAAGGAGTGTCCGACTCGTGGAGCTCTTTGAGGTGAACTCCCAAGCCTTGGAGTGTCCGGGGGAAGGTGACGTTGATGCTGCTCCCCCCGTCCACTAACACCTTCTTCACCCGGCTATCTCGGATCACCGGATCGACGAGAAGTGGGTATTTGCCCGGATGGTCGAAGTTGAGCCATTGATCTGCCCGAGTGAAGGTGATCGGGTGCTCCGACCACCGGTATGGGGCGGGAGGGCCGGTGGTCGCCACCAGTATCTGGCGATCGTTGAGCTTTTGCTGTCTTCTGTTCTCCTGCAATCCGTGTCCGCCGAAGATGACGTTGACCTCCCTGTCAACGCGTGGGAAAGCTCCTCCTCCTCCCTCCTCCTGTCGATGGGGTTGTCGCGGTTCATCTGGTCCTCCCCTCGGCGGAGGAGGAGGTAGAGGTTGGAAGGGTCGGCCGTGTCCAACGGAATGCTTGAAGTCTCGGCAATTACGAAGAGTGTGGCGCATGTCCTTGTGGTACGGGCACTGGGCGTCGAGGATGTCGTCCAACGTGCGCTCGCCTCCCCGAGGTCCTCCTCGGGCGCGAGAGGCAGGTGGTCCGGCGACGTGCACTTCTTCGCGAGGCCTCTTCTCCCATCGTTTGTCGGGTTGCTGGTTCGTGTCGCGTCGTGGTGCTGCCGGTGGGGGCTTTGCTCCTCCGATGAGGTCCTGGGCTCACTCGTCGGCGGTGATGTAGAGGTCAGCTTCCCGGAACAGCTCTTTGGAGGTAGTCGGTGCCCTCTGTAGTATGGCTCGGACGAAAACCGAGTCATTGGATCCTCTGTAGAAGTCCTCAATCACGGCCGCCTCCGTGACATCGGGGATACGATTTCTCATGGTCTGAAACCTTTTGAGGTACGACCGGAGAGTCTCGTCCCCCCGGCGCTTGATGGATTTGAGGTCCCACGGTTGCGCCGGCTTGTCGGAGAGAGACTGGAAGTTGGCGGTGAAGCGTCGACTGAAGTCGCTCCAGACGTCGATGCAGTGTTGGGGTAGATGTCGTAGCCATTGCAGCGCGTCTTGCCCAAGGACAATGGGTAAGTACGCGGTCATCACGTCTTTGGACGCCCCGGCAGCTCGAGCAGCGGTAGTATAGACGGCTAGCCAACCCCATGGATCCTGCTTAGGTTCATATTTGTCAACATTGGATACCTTGAAGTTGGGAGGCCATTGGATGGCCCTAAGGCGCGGAGTAAGAGCGGACACTCCGCACGTATCCCCCTGTCGTCGGGGACGATGTCTGTCCCGGGGAGGGGAGTTGTGATTGTAGTTCCTCGACCGTCCCCGGGTGGTTCCGCTAGTTGAGGTCGTTGCCAACTCAGTTCTGGTGGCTTGGCTCTGAGTCGGGATGCCATGATCCCTGTCATACTCCTCCCGACGGCGAATCTCGTTCTCATGCCGCCGCTCGCGCGAAGCATTGATGGAGCTTCGCGCGTCTCGGCGACTGTTGATGGCGTGTCGTAGATCGTTCGGCGGGTGAGCGAGCGGTAGAAGATGATTGGCCGCCTGGGTGAGTAGTCGTCGGTAGCCCTCGGCGTCAGGAGTCCGAGGAAGTCCCTCAGCTATCCGAGCCAGTACCCCTCTGACTTCGCTCGGCGTGTTCATAGCTCGGGCGAAGTCGGGGTTCAGGTTGCGCCCGAAGAATAGATTCTCCCGGCGGTGCCTCGTATCTTGCTCAGCCTGCTCCTGAGCTTGTCGGCGATCACGTCGTCGGGAGTTCCTTTGATCTCTGAAGACGCGTTCTTCCGGAGTTTCTCCTACCTCTGAGACCTCGTCTCGCGAGACAGGCTGTTCTAGATTCCGCTCTCCGGCCGCATGATGTCGTCGAACGTTCCTGCGTCGGTTCCTCCGTCGTCGGGACTCTCGTTGAGGTGGTTCTTCCCCGGGTGCAGTCGGCTCGTCGTCGGAGACGATAGGCGACTCCGCTCTCCCGATGAAGAGGATGTCGGGGTAGAATGGTGCTGCTGTCGTGGTGACCTTCTTCCCATTCCCCTTTGAGGCATGAGGAACGGAAAGAGCAACTTGCTTCTCCCCGGTTACCTTCTTTCTTGCGATCTGTGTCCACTCTTTTGTTGGAGAGGTAGGCAGTGGAGTTCTCCGGGTCAATGAGCCCTCGGCCCTCGGCTTTCCGGAAACGATCCTCATCCGGAGAGTTGGGGGTTGAGCTTCTTCGGTATTTTCGGAGTTTGTTGGGGGAGACTTCTTTTCCGGAGGATCCGCGATACGGTGCAGAATTCCTTCTTCATCCGCTACAAATGAGATTGTTCCGAAGTAGAACACGGATCCGGGACGCAGGGTGATCTTGCTGTAGAAGATGACGGCCATTGAGCTAGCTTGGATTGTCGACACACCCCCTACCTGGCGCGCCAGCTGTCGGTGTTTTGAGTCCGACCGCACACCTGGGGTTGCCCCTCAAGGTGTTTTAGGAGTAGGACGGTGTCGGCAACTGTAGCAGAATGGTTCGTGCCGATCGCACGAGGGACAGTGGACAGGGTTTACAGGTTCGGGCCGCTTAGAGATGCGTAACACCCTACGTCCTGGTGAGAATGCTTGGTGAATGTGGTTACAAGAGAGCTCTCTGGATTGAGAATACAGAGAGTTGACGTGGGTGGCTAAGTAAAAGGGTCCATCGTTCTGAAGGGGTGCCCCCTAGGCCTTATATACTCGACTGTGGGGCAATACACGTGGATAAGATAACAACAAGTAGCTAAAAGATAGTGAACCTCTTGAGATTATCCCTACGTAACCCTCGCCGACTTATCCTCGCATGGTTTCGTTGCATGGAGGCTCCAGCGCGGGAGAGTCGGATCTCTGTTGCGGTCATTCGCTCGATGCTGTGGGCCGTCCGGGCTTGTACCAATCCGGCCTCACGTCGTTCTCCTTCGCTGGTTTTTTCATCCCCAGGCCCACGAAAGAGTGACCCTACGATCCATTGGGCCCTTGGGCCTTTCGTGAGGTCTTTTACCCTTTTAGTGGACCCGGGGGATATCTATTCCCCACAAGCCCCGATCTTTGGGTTAATTTAGAGGTAATCAACCCAAAGATCTCAGGTCCAGCTTGCAGGTAATCTGAAGAAAGATGGCTTCCTGTTGTCTTCTCCTGCTCCGATCACTCGTTGACCAAAAACTGGTCTCGTGCCTGTGCCTTAGAGGTCGGCATTTCAATTTGTAGGATTCTGAACTTCACTGGGTGCACCGGAGGTGCACCCAATGGGTGTAGCCCCCGACCTTCAAGTGGATTTTTGAGGATAATTCACTCGAAGGTCTTCTTCTTATGTCCTTTTGCTGAAGGTTATCCTTCCTGCTTGTAAAAAAGTTGGCATGATGTCATCCGCGCTATGTCATCAATATTATGCTTCAGAGGTCAGCATGTATTTTGTCTTTTGCAGCCGAGTTCACAATCCATCCGTATCTTGCTAGGTAGTGTAATTTATTCGCTCTGTGACTGATTGGACATTTGATGGACGTTCTCTGTCTAGTTATCAAGTCGTGTCTGTCGACCATATTTTGCACTCTACTGGCTATATTTGGCTTCCCTCTAACTCTTGTTGATATCTCATTTTTGTCCTGAGGCATTCACTGCATGCCCTGCACAGATGTGACCATTTTGAAAAATATACTGATAATTCCTGGGCGTCCCCCCCCAATGGGTGTGGGCAAGGGACGGCTTGGTACGCTGAGTGTTTTAGCCGGCTGCTTCTGAGTAGTAATGTGATGGGACGGCGAGTGTAATCATATCCTTTGCGCTGTTGACTGGAGTCCCAATGGGTGTAGTGTTGCATGAAACGGCGTCAGCCGCCTGACGTGTCTCCAGACGGGTGGAAGTGCCTATTGACTGCTTTGCGACTGTTCAGTGACCGCGGTTGGAGGTGAGCGGTTGCTTTTCCCTTCTATAAATAACGCCGTTGCCCCTCTGGTTTTTTCACATCTCTTCGCTGTTCTTTGCTGCTTCCTTCTCTTCTCTCCCATCTGTTTCCGCCATGGGCAAGAGCAACAAGCGCAAGCGCGAACCGACTCCTCCATCGGAGGATTTCGGTGACTCGGAATACTCGGAGGAGGAGTTCTCCTCCGAGTCCAAGGGAACTCCGGCTCCCGTCTTTCCCCCGGCGTCGTCCGATGACTCGGACGACTCCCAGGCGATAGCCGCGGAAGTCTGGTCATACATCCGGGCCGTCGAGCGCTCCGGGCTCGAGGGCTCAGATGAGTCGGAGTACTCCTCGGAAGAGGACTCTGACGGCAGCGGCGAGGACGAGGATGATGACGACGACGGCGACGACGACGATGGTGGCGACGGCGACGGCAGCCGCAGCGGCAGGGGCAGCGGCGACGGCGGCAGGGACGGTGACGGCGGCGGTTGCAGGGGCAGCACCAAGGGCAGGGCCAGTGGCTAGACGTCACTGGTCTTCTTAGATATTAGTATAGTATAGTATAGTTAGAATAATGTAGAGTAGTGTAGCGTAGTATAGTAGTAGTAATGTAATGTAGTAATAGTAGGGGAGCATCAACTCGCGAAGAGTTGATTTGTAAGTTTATTAACTTCCCTTTGAATGAAAGAATGACGTTTGGCTTCTCTTTTGATGACTTCCCCGTTTACTTGTGAGTGCAATTCCTTTGAAAAAGTAAGCGAAATACTCGAGCATTGAACTGATGTTTTCTGAAATGGTTGCCAAGTAACTTTGTGAGTGGTGTCAGCGCTTGTAAAAGTAACTGCCGAGTAACTGAAGATTGTGTCTGCGTTTTTAGAAGCAACGCCGAGTGACTGAATGTGATATCAACGTTTTAGAAGCAACGCCGAGTGACTGGAGGTCGGCTTCGGCATTTTAGAAGTAATACCCAGCAACTGAACTTGAAAACAGCGTTTTAGAAGCAACACCGAGTGACGGGAGGTCGACGTCGGCATTTTAGAAGTAATGCCGAGCGACTGAATACGAAATCAGCGTTTTAGAGGCAACGCCAAGTGATTGGAGGTCGACGTCAGCATTTTAGAAGTAATGCCGAGCGCTTGAGTACGAAATCAGCGTTTTAGAGGCAACGCCAAGTGATTGGAGGTCGACGTCGGCATTTTAGAAGTAATGTCGAGCGACTGAGTACGAAATCAGTGTTTTAGAAGCAACGCCGAGTGACTGGAGGCCGCCCGAGCCACTTTGAAGATGGTGGCCGAGTGATGAGGTGGCGCATTGGTGTTCTGGGGATAACTGCCGGGTGATGACTGAGCACTTTTTGAAACGGTATCTGGCTCGAGAATATCCCATAAGAGCTGCGCTTTTAGCCGCCTTTGCTTTCCGTGCCCTAGTTCTTGCATTCCCGCTTCCGAATCCTCTCCGCCACTCGCCTCCACTCTGCTCGCTGGTAGAATCGAGATGGCGCCCAAGAGGAAGACCGCGAGCTCGTCCGCTGTGGTGATTCCTCCAATCGATCCCAACAGCCAGTTGCCCTTTGCAGGTAACCACATGTCCATCATTTCCGAAGCTGAGCTCTTCCACCTCGTGTCCATCGGGGTTCTTCCTCCGCGGGAACTCTGTTCTTGGCGGATTTGCCACGGGACTACTGTCCCGACAGAGGATACCCACGAGTCTGTAGTTTACGCCCCTTTTCTTCTCCGCGGCCTTGGCCTTCCCATCTCTCCCTTTTTCTGCGGTCTCCTTGATTTCTACCATATTAACCTGACCCATCTGAACCCTAACTCAATTCTGCAAATCTCCATCTTCGTTCACTTATGCGAAGCCTTTCTTGGTGTGCTGCCGCATTTCGGCTTATGGAAATACCTGTATCATTGTCGTCCTGGCATGGCCGGGGGACAACATCAGTTGAGTCGGCTAGCCCTCGATGTTTTGAGTCCGACCGCACACCTGGGGTTGCCCCTCAAGAAAATACTGACTCAACTGAAATTACTACTCAGAAGCATCCGGCTAAAACACTCAGCGTACCAAGCCGTCCCTTGCCCACACCCATTGGGGGGGACGCCCAGGAATTATCAGTATATTTTTCAAAATGGTCACATCTGTGCAGGGCATGCAGTGAATGCCTCAGGACAAAAATGTGATATCAACAAGAGTTAGAAGGAAGCCAAATATAGCCAGTAGAGTGCAAAATATGGTCGACAGACACGACTTGATAACTAGACAGAGAACGTCCATCAAATGTCCAATCAGTCACAGAGCGAATAAATTACACTACCTAGCAAGATACGGATGGATTGCGAACTCGGCTGCAAAAGACAAAATACATGCTGACCTCTGAAGCATAATATTGATGACATAGCGCGGATGACATCATGCCAACTTTTTTACAAGCAGGAAGGATAACCTTCAGCAAAAGGACATAAGAAGAAGACCTTCGAGTGAATTATCCTCAAAAATCCACTTGAAGGTCGGGGGCTACACCCATTGGGTGCACCTCCGGTGCACCCAATGAAGTTCAGAATCCTACAAATTGAAATGCCGACCTCTAAGGCACAGGCACGAGACCAGTTTTTGGTCAACGAGTGATCAGAGCAGGAGAAGACAACAGGAAGCCATCTTTCTTCAGATTACCTGCAAGCTGGACCTGAGATCTTTGGGTTGATTACCTCTAAATTAACCCAAAGATCGGGGGCTTGTGGGGAATAGATATCCCCCGGGTCCACTAAAAGGGTAAAAGACCTCACGAAAGGCCCAAGGGCCCAATGGATCGTAGGGTCACTCTTTCGTGGGCCTGGGGATGAAAAAACCAGCGAAGGAGAACGACGTGAGGCCGGATTGGTACAAGCCCGGACGGCCCACAGCATCAAGCGAATGACCGCAACAGAGATCCGACTCTCCCGCGCTGGAGCCTCCATGCAACGAAACCATGCGAGGATAAGTCGGCGAGGGTTACGTAGGGATAATCTCAAGAGGTTCACTATCTTTTAGCTACTTGTTGTTATCTTATCCACGTGTATTGCCCCACAGTCGAGTATATAAGGCCTAGGGGGCACCCCTTCAGAACGATGGACCCTTTTACTTAGCCACCCACGTCAACTCTCTGTATTCTCAATCCAGAGAGCTCTCTTGTAACCACATTCACCAAGCATTCTCACCAGGACGTAGGGTGTTACGCATCTCTAAGCGGCCCGAACCTGTAAACCCTGTCCACTGTCCCTCGTGCGATCGGCACGAACCATTCTGCTACAGTTGCCGACACCGTCCTACTCCTAAAACACCTTGAGGGGCAACCCCAGGTGTGCGGTCGGACTCAAAACACCGACTCATGCCATTACCGTGGCCCTAGGGGGTATTCATGACGGCGAGCGGCCTCGCCTACGGGGTGCTGGTTGGCTATGTTGTGCACCTGCTGCTGCGGCTGTCCTGTCCGGAGTCTGGCTGTGAAGGCCTGGTCTAGGTTCTGCTGGACTGCGGAGGATCCTTAGGCTTTCTCTGAGATTCGACCTTTCGCTAATGTACAACTTCGGATCTGGCGTATTTCTCGAATAGTTGATATAGCTCTTGGAGGTTTTTGGGTGGGTCCCTGATGCAGTGACTGTATAGGAAGCCGGCCCGAAGGCCACTGATGGTGTAATGGATCACGATGTGGTCGTCGACCGATGGCAGTTGTGACTTGAGAGTGAGGAACTTTCGGTAGTACTCCCGAAGGGTCTCCTTTTCCTGCTGCTTGCAGAGTGACAGCTCAGCCAAGGCGTTAGTATCGAGTCAGTACCCTTGGAAGTTAAGCAGGAACTTGTCCCGGAGTCCTTTCCAGAAGTCGATGGATAGTGGCGGCAACCTGGTGTACCAGGTCAAGGCCGGACCCTCGAGCGTGATGATGAAAGATTTGGCCATAGTGGCGTCATCCCCTCTGGACGATGCGACGGCGACTTGGTAGCCCATGATGTATTGTGCTGGGTCAGTGCTGCCGTTGTACTTGGGGTAGGTCTGATATGACCACGCCATTAAGCAACACATTACAACCCCAAAGTTATACTACATCAACTCAAGTACAACCAACATCGTCACCAACCCGAGTCTTTGATGGACCAGTTACACGTAGCCGAGCTAAGAAGCTACAGCAAGAGGTGCACGCGCTAGTCTTTGATGGACCAATTACACGTAGCCGAGCTAAGAAGCTACAGCAAGAGGTGCACGCGCTACTTTATGAATTTCAATTAAACACTAATGCAAACTTTATGCTACCTAAGTCGTGTATGTTGATATTACTTAGGTTCACCAAGAGGAAGGACAAAACATATCAAAGACGAATCAGCAAGGAGAGCTACGTCCGAGTCAGTCCAGCGCTACAGAACCGTCCAGAAGAAACAGTCATAACTTTTGATTCCCAAAAGCTATGAAGGCCCATAAGTACTTTTTGGAAAGCTCTTGAAGTCTAGTTTTCAATGCTTCTACAGCCGACTTAACCACATCTACCAGAAAGGCAGCCGACCTACTTTAGTGCTGACTGGTCAGAAGGTCAACAGTCTGCTTGATGACCAAGTTTTCGTATTAAACTGCATCATTCTACGAAGTTTCATTAAGCATGCTATATATGGTGAGAAAGCTTATCAAGTTAGCTTTCCAATGCAACCAGTCCCACGTCATTTGATGATTCCTAGAAGAAGTTATTGTCAAAATACTGAAGGCTGCGCAGAAGTCAAACAGCCACACGGAAATCAGCTCTGCAGATCTCCCGAAGAGGCTCCTTCACATTAGCACGTGAAAATACTTTTGTTTTGTGTTTATACCTCGCTAAGGCTGGTTGTTACTAGTATAAATACCCCCTATGTCTATGATGTAAGGCAGCTTATGATAATCTAAAACAGAACCCCTTTGTTCAGCTGTGTGCTAACAAATATTGAGAGTGATCTCTACCCCTTTGCTCTTGTGAATTCCTTCGCGGGATTGCAGAAGCGGCGGCTTCATCCGCTCCCAATTGGTGCTCCTACTCCCTTCGAGGTCTCCTTGATTGATTGTAGGCTGTGTTGGTTGGTTCTTTGAGAGTGTGGTTGGGTGAATCCTCGATTCAGGCTGCCGGTTAAATACGGTGGTTGGCTTCGAGTTTTATTTGTCAGGTTGCACTAGTTATCGCTGCTTGCAGCAAGTTATCTTGGCTTCTTTGAAGCTAGTTATCTGAAGATTGATCCTACGTCGTGAAGATCGGGCATCGTGACGCATCATCTGGTATCAAAGCCTCAGTTGCCACGGTAGGATTCTTTACCCTTAGCTACATATATTTTGTGTTCGTCCTATCCACCCAAAAGCCATAAAATATTTTTGCCATAGCCTTTTCTTTCAATCTGTTGTTCCAGTGAGTTTTGTTAAGTTTCAGTCCTTAGAATCTTTGTTTAGTTGCTGGTCACTCTATCCTTTGTGTTTTCCTTTGAGCCTCTTATATATATTTGAAAATATCCACAAAAAGAGTATTCTGAAAAAAAAACTCATTATTTCCTTCGCGTTAACTTTGATCCTATTTAAGTTATAGTTGCTGGTTGAGTTCTTTGTTAAAGTATTATAAAGTGTGCAATATCATATCAGATCTCTGTGTTTAGTTCGATAAAAAAAAGAGTATCGAAAAAAAAGAGAAGAAAGAAAAGTACCAAAAAAAGTGTTGAACAAGATTGTGAAAGAAACATAGAACAATCATTTTGTTTATGTGCACAAGTGCTGAAAATTTTTATCAAGTTGTTCAACCAGCTTACTGTTATCATTTGGTGCAAAATTTTGGTTGGATCTGATTGCAACACTTGCATTCCAATCATACTCCTTGTCTGCATCAAATCTGAAATTTCTTGCGTGTGTGTTTGATCTATTTGCATCCCTCGTATCTTGTGGTCAGCACTAGGCAGGGAACTTCTAGTTGGATGGTTATTTAACTTTACAACAACTTGGATTCAGATTGCATTCCTTGTTTACTATTCCCCCACCAAGCTCCACATATAAGCCATCGTAATCAGTACTCTGGTCTTGTATTCGCTTAACCATCACTTTCTTGTTACCACCACACATTTTTCTTGCAACCCGCAGGGACCACATAAGAGCTTTGGTTGGTAAGAGTGGTGAGGTTGTGAGATTCTATATAGCTTCATATTCCACCTATATTTGTTGCCTTGTTGTCACTAACTTTGCAGGAAGATGGATCCCAACGTTGAGATTGAAGAATGTGTCACCCTGATACAATTCAATGAGCTCAAACAAAGCATAGAAGCCAAGCAAGATCTGTTGGCACAAGATCTTCAGACACTTATGGCTGAAATCAGAGGTCGTCGTCGACTCCCCGACAGTGTAAGAAACCATGATGAAGATGGGGAAGAAGGTGAAGGAAATTATTCTAGAAGAGCAAGTGAACATGGGAGGAGAAATCAAGGTGCTGCACGTGGTAGAGGAAGAGGCCGGAATCGAAGAAATAATGACAATGAAGAATCTGAATTTGGGGATGATCAGTCTCAACATCGCTATGGTCGTCGTCATCATAGAGGTGTCAACCAAGAAGAGAGATTTGGGAAACTTAAGTTTACCATGCCAAAATTTGATGGTAGATCTGATCCTGAAGATTATTTCACATGGGAATTGAAGGTGGAGAAAATCTTCCGCCTACATAATTATTCAGAGGAGAAGAAACTCGCAATGGCATCTCTTGAGTTTGAAGGATATGCTCTGATTTGGTGGGAGCAACTTCTTCGTGATCGTGAAGAAGATGGAGAGGACCCTATTATTACTTGGCAAGAGATGAAGCGAGAAATGAGAATTCGTTTTGTGCCGAAGCATTATCGGCGTGATCTTTTTGATAAATTGCAGAATTTGAGGCAAGGAAGTTTCTCTGTTGAGGAGTATTATAAGGAGATGGAGAAGGCCATGATTAGAGCCAATGTGTATGAAGACGAAGAGCAAACCATTGCACGTTTCATGGCTGGGTTACACCGCAACATTCAGCGTATTGTTGAGTTTCAGCCGTACCAAAGTCTTATTGATTTGGTACACCAAGCCACCAAAGCTGAACGCCAGCTGCAACAAGATGCTAAGAGCAGCAAGCCCTTGTCATATGGTGCACGAACCATGACTGGAGGAAGCAAATCGATCTCAAGGTTTACTGCTGCATCCTCAGCAACAAAAGGTTCAACTGGAGGCCTGCGATCCAATATTCAAGGCAATTCTAGTGGAAAGAACGGTGCTGCTACAAACCCGAGTTATAAACCAGCAGCATCCACTTCTACATCAGTGGGCTCTAGAGCCAAGAGTAGCGGTATTCAGTGCTTCAAGTGTGGAGGTCGTGGTCATGTCATAAAGGAATGTCCAAATAATCGTGTGATCCTTGTGACTGATGATGGAGAATATACATCAGCTAGTGAAGAGGAAGCTAAAGCAGGAAATGAAGATGATATTGATAAATCTGAAGAACATACGGGATGTGAATTTGAGCATGGTACTACTCTTGTGGTTACACAAATCTTGAGTGTTCAAATGAAAGAAGCTGAAATTGGACAGCGACATAATCTTTTTCAAACGCGAGCCAAAGTGCAAGACAAAGTAGTAAAGGTGATCATTGATGGAGGGAGCTGCCATAATCTTGCAAGTCGTAAGATGGTTGAAAAGCTTGGTTTGAAGTTGCAGCGACACCCTCATCCATATCATGTCCAATGGTTGAATGAGTCGGGAGATATCAAGATTGGTTATAAGGTGAAAGTTTTGTTCAAGATTGGAGAGTATGTTGACACAATGGAGTGTGATGTTGCACCCATGTCTGTGTGTCACATGCTGCTAGGAAGACCTTGGCAATATGACCGATATTCTCAGCATTGTGGAAGAACAAATCAATACACGCTAGATCTAAAAGGGAGAAAGTTTGTACTCAAGCCTATGACCCCTCAACAAATCATGGCTGAACACTTACAAAAGAAAACTGAAATTAGTACAGCAAGTAGAGGAGGAGGAGAGCAAAAGAAATTGAGTGCCATCCACAATTCGGTGAGCGAGTGCTACAAGCCAAATTCAAGAGATAAAAAGAAGGAAGAGGGAGAACATCTAGTTATGCTAGCCACAAAATCTGAGCTGAGAGAAGTGAGGAACAACCCATATCAAGTGCTCTTTGTACTTGTGAACAAAGAAGCTTTGATTTCTCCTAATGACATAACATCTCTTCCTAGTGTTGTGGCTGATCTTTTGCAGAACTTTGAAGATGTGTTTCCACAAGAAACACCAGCTGGACTACCTCCACTTCGTAGGATTGAGCATCAAATTGATCTCATTCCAGGGGCTACACTTCCTAACCATCCACCATATCGATCCAATCCTGAAGAATCTAAGGAGATACAAAGGCAAGTGCAAGAACTTCTTGATAAAGGTTTCGTTCGTGAAAGTTTACGCCCTTGTGCTGTTCCTGTGATTTTTGTACCTAAAAAAGATGGATCTTGGAGGATGTGTGTTGATTGGAGAGCTATAAATAATATTACCGTTCGCTATCGCCATCCTATTCCACGACTAGATGGTATGCTTGATAAATTAAGTGGTTCCACAATTTTTACTAAAATTGATTTGAGAAGTGGATACCATCAAATAAGAATTAAAACTAGAGATGAATGGAAAACTGTATTTAGAACAAAATTTGGGTTGTATGAATGGTTAGTGATGCCATTTGGTTTGACAAATGCTCCTAGTACTTTTATGAGATTAATGAACCGTGTCTTAAGAACTTTCATTGGAAAATTTGTTGTTGTCTACTTTGATGATATTCTAATTTACAGCAAGTCTTTTGATGAATATGTGAAACACATTCGACAAGTTTTAGAAGAGCTAAGAAAGGAGAAATTATTTGCTAATCTTGAGAAGTGCAGTTTTTGCACAGACCATGTTGTGTTTCTTGGCTTTGTTGTTTCAGGAAAGGGAATAGAAGTGGATGAATCCAAGTTGAAAGCAATCAAGGATTGGCCAGCTCCAACGAATGAAAGAACCAATATGGAAATCTCCAAGCGTGCTGCTTATATAAAAAAGATATATGAGAAGACCAATGAAGCAATTGAGCTCAAAGCAGTGCGCAAGGCTGCAAGAATGAACAAGCATAGGAAGAAGTTATTTAAATCGGGGGACGTGGCTTGGATTCACTTGTGCAAAGAGCGTTTTCCTGATCAGCGCAAATCCAAATTGATGCCACGAGGGAATGGTCCATTTCGTGTTCTTGCCAAGATCAATAATAATGCATACAAGATAGATCTTCCACCAAGTTATGGCGTGAGCAACATGTTCAATATTGTTGACCTTTTACCATTTACAAGTGAAGACACTTCAGAGTCGAGGACGACTCCTTTTCAAGGGGAGGAGGATGATATGACCACGCCATTAAGCAACACATTACAACCCCAAAGTTATACTACATCAACTCAAGTACAACCAACATCGTCACCAACCCGAGTCTTTGATGGACCAGTTACACGTAGCCGAGCTAAGAAGCTACAGCAAGAGGTGCACGCGCTAGTCTTTGATGGACCAATTACACGTAGCCGAGCTAAGAAGCTACAGCAAGAGGTGCACGCGCTACTTTATGAATTTCAATTAAACACTAATGCAAACTTTATGCTACCTAAGTCGTGTATGTTGATATTACTTAGGTTCACCAAGAGGAAGGACAAAACATATCAAAGACGAATCAGCAAGGAGAGCTACGTCCGAGTCAGTCCAGCGCTACAGAACCGTCCAGAAGAAACAGTCATAACTTTTGATTCCCAAAAGCTATGAAGGCCCATAAGTACTTTTTGGAAAGCTCTTGAAGTCTAGTTTTCAATGCTTCTACAGCCGACTTAACCACATCTACCAGAAAGGCAGCCGACCTACTTTAGTGCTGACTGGTCAGAAGGTCAACAGTCTGCTTGATGACCAAGTTTTCGTATTAAACTGCATCATTCTACGAAGTTTCATTAAGCATGCTATATATGGTGAGAAAGCTTATCAAGTTAGCTTTCCAATGCAACCAGTCCCACGTCATTTGATGATTCCTAGAAGAAGTTATTGTCAAAATACTGAAGGCTGCGCAGAAGTCAAACAGCCACACGGAAATCAGCTCTGCAGATCTCCCGAAGAGGCTCCTTCACATTAGCACGTGAAAATACTTTTGTTTTGTGTTTATACCTCGCTAAGGCTGGTTGTTACTAGTATAAATACCCCCTATGTCTATGATGTAAGGCAGCTTATGATAATCTAAAACAGAACCCCTTTGTTCAGCTGTGTGCTAACAAATATTGAGAGTGATCTCTACCCCTTTGCTCTTGTGAATTCCTTCGCGGGATTGCAGAAGCGGTGGCTTCATCCGCTCCCAATTGGTGCTCCTACTCCCTTCGAGGTCTCCTTGATTGATTGTAGGCTGTGTTGGTTGGTTCTTTGAGAGTGTGGTTGGGCGAATCCTCGATTCAGGCTGCCGGTTAAAGACGGTGGTTGGCTTCGAGTTTTATTTGTCAGGTTGCACTAGTTATCGCTGCTTGCAGCAAGTTATCTTGGCTTCTTTGAAGCTAGTTATCTGAAGATTGATCCTACGTCGTGAAGATCGGGCATCGTGACGCATCAAGGCCCTGCCCTGAAGTTGGTGGGCCAAGGTGATGCTTGGAGTTGTAGAGCCAGGGGGCTTCGCTCATCAAGGTAGTTGATCCCTTGGAATGTTGTTTCGTGCGGGATGAAGGGCGCGTGCTGAGGGATGAATAGGTCTCCGACTGGGACGCGCTGTTGGAAGGGCGATTCGTGCCGCAGATCATGCTGGCCTTTGCTCTGCATGAGCGCGATTTCTTGCTCGAGCTCTCGAGCTTTCTGCTCCTTGTCTCGTATCATCTGGCGCACCTTGGCTTGCGCGGTGACACGTTGGCGCTTTGCCTCGAGGATGTCTCTCTGTTTTTGGAGGTTGTGGTTCTTGATGCGCAGGGCTCGCAGTTGTAGCTGTTCTTCGGCTGATATGTTGATGACTTCGCCGTCTTCTATTATGTCTTCGTCCTCTGGTGGAGCGAAGCCTGGAGGGGGTGCTTGCGGTAGTCCTCCGGAGTTGCAAGTGCATAGGGTGCCTTCGGGGGTGGGGTGCTCTTGATGCTGTCTTTTGCTGACAGCTTCGTCTTCGGAAGCTTCTTGATGGGTGTTGTCTGCGAGGGCCTTGCCTTTTTTCTCAGCCAGCAGCGCTGCCTTCGCTGCTTCATCGATGGATGGGGCTGCCTTCGAACTAGCTCGCTTGGGTGCCATTGCGGGTTGTTTGTTCGTAGCACGAACGGTGGGTGCCAAATGTTGGAACTTGCTCTCGTGGGCAAGTTGATCCAACGGGAAAGTGGAGAGAGTGTTTGCAAAGTTTGACGTGGGGCGATAATAGCTTTGTTAATCTAGCCACGAGAGGGCACTGTACGGGGGTATTTATAGGCACTCGAGTGCCCACCGTCCCCTGGCAAGGACGTTTATGCCCTCGGGTACCCGGACTATCCTCAGAATATTCCTACATGGGGAGGTTACAGACCGTCATTACAGAAAAGGTTATTACAGATGTGGCCCGTAACACGCTTATCCACGCGGGGCCCGTAACGGTGGGCCGAATCCTACATGGGCCTCTAGACATGATGAGGACGTGGGATTGGCGGACTTCGATGGAGCCTTGCCTTCGTCTTGCGTTGGAGAGGATGAAGGCTGACCGCGTAGGTCTTCGTCCGGCGGGGCGCCCTCGGCTCGTAAGGGCGCGGTCTTCGATGGTGTAGCGAATCGATGAAGGCATGGAGCGAAGGGTAGCGTCTTCGCCTTCGCCCCAACAATACCAACACATGTTGTAGACATTTCCAAGTTCTCATACACCCAAGTGCTTAATAGAATCACTCGGTAATTAGTGCAGGTGCTTTGCCAAGTGCTTAGGTTAGTTAGACCGCTTATGTGCTTGCTCTAGGTAAATCCTAGTAGATTGGGTGAGTTTAGAAAAACCACACAACTCATCGGCTCTTGCGCGAGCCGTTGTAATTGTACCAAGTGGGGCGAGAGTCTTGCGAGACAGTGATAACCGAATTTGTGTCATGGCCTCCATCGTGTACCAGAGGGAACGAGGCCCGTGACATTACGGTCGGAAGCTTGATAGTGGAGACGGCGGGAAGCGTCCGAGAGGAGCCAGAAACGGAGCACCACTTGCGTGTAGAGAATGCACGAAGCTCTCTATGAAGTTACTCGACCGAGGTGCTTGGCCCTCGCATGGACTACCCTTTGTGTAGGGGCACCAACGAGGATTAGTCAGGACCTTGCATGGTTCTGGATACCTTGATAAAAATACCGACGTCATCCATGAGAGTTTGCTTTCTCTACTAGCTCTTTACCTTTCGCATTTATATTAAGTGCTTAAGTTTCAATCTCTCCTTTCTAGTTAGATTATTTAGGATTAAACTTAGGTTTTGTGGTAGAGATAACAACACATATATAAAACCCAGTTTGCACATTTGTTTATTTGCATAGGTTTTGCTCTAGGGATTTAATTTTGGTCTAGTTTAGAGAATAGTTTTTAAAAGTCCTAATTCACCCCCTTCTTAGGCGTCATCATTTCCTTCATGGACAACACATATAATGAAGGAAAAGACTTTGATATGCTTAGAAGGTTTTGTATTTTATCTGTACAGAACCCAAGGACATATTTGTAATTTTATATGAAGTTGTACTATGGCCCGCCACTATAAATAGAGGTACAATCCCATGCATACGGACACCGTTTTCTCTGTGGGAGAGCTAGATCGCCTTGCCTATGAAGCTGTGATTCTCACTACATTTGAATTATTGTCTCGATACACGAAGGGACATCTGTATTTATTTGTAACCAGGAAAGGATAATAAAGGAGTCATAGTTTTGATAAACTTCTCTCATATACACTTATTTTATTGCTTGAATACTTTTATTGATGGCCTTATTCTTTCATCCTTATCTTGTGAATAGAATGGAAGGATGAAGTTCTCTACCTCTAATTGTGTTTCCTTGCTTTGGTTCTCATTAGGAATCAAAACAGGTGATCAACATGATCAGATTATCCACTCTCATGAGGGGTGGTGGCTTACAGGTTGAGTATCCATAGGGATGAAAACCATAGTCGAAAATCCCGTAATCGGTGCCTTTTAATCGTATCATTTCTGTAAAGACAATATCATTTCTAGAAAATAATGTATTTAAAATTTGAATTTTAAATATCTACCCACATCGTATTATACACTACCGGAATCAGCTCCTTTGCCGTGTGTCTCAGACACACGGCAAAGGCAATCTTACACTCGACAAATGCTTTGCCGAGTGTTACACTCGGCAAAGAACGCTCGGTGAACTGTACATCGGCAACAGCCTCTTTGCCGAGTACTATTTGTCGGGCACTCGGCAAAGACTTTGCCGAGTGCCAAATGGCACTCGGCAAAGAAAAGTCACCGTCACGGCGCCAAGTAACGGTGACGGATCCTTTGCCGAGTGCCGTCTGTGGCACTCGGCAAAGAGGTCAATGTTGCCGAGTGTTTGCTCGAGAGGCCCTCGGCAAAGACTGACCCAGTGGGCCCCACTGCCAGTCCCTGTGCCGAGAGCTCTAGTAGGCACTCGACAAAGGAGGCTTCTTTGCCGAGTGTCTGTTGGACAGGTACTCGGCAAAGAACCCTCCAGTGGGCCCCTTTGCCAGTCCCTTTGCCGAGTGCCTTGGCAATGGCACTCGGCAAAGATGTCTTTGCCGGTTCCCAGGTTTCCTTCTTTGCCGAGTGCCATTGTCAGCACTCGGCAAAGATGGCTTTACCGGTTCCCAGGTTGCCTTCTTTGCCGAGTGCCATGGTCATAGCACTCGGCAAAGCGCCCCTTTGCCGAGTGTTACACTCGACAAAGTGACCAGAATGTCCCTTTTTATTTGCTTTTGTTGTTCCATCCAAACAAACAAAAGATATATATGATTCACATCACATTATATATCAATCACATCACAGAATGAACACATTTATCATCAACACCATATATATCACAAAGTCTCACTAAAGTCTCACAAATATAAGTAAGGATCATCACAAAACAGATATAAGTCTGTGTCATCACTAACATCACCAAGTATCTCACAAGATAAAGTTTAACTAACATCACCAACACTCATAAAGGTAAGTCTGGATCATCACAAAACAGATCATCAACGAGGTGGGCATCTGGACTGGTTCGGCGAAGGGCTGGACGAAGCATGAGGGTTGTTCGACGCCGCCGATTGACCCTGCACAGAGAAGAGATTGTATGTGTGAGAACATATGAATAAATATCATGCAGTACTAAAATTTTGATACTCACAGGAGTAGTGAACTCTGTAGGGTCAGCTGCAGGGAACAACGGAGGTGGTGGAGCATGACCCTGTGCGGCGCCAAGGCTCTGCATGTACGCGAACATCTCCACCATCCTCTTCTCCAGCTCCTCACGTTGCCTCCTCTCATCATCTAGCTGAGTCTGTAATATTTCGCCCTAATGTTACGATAATGCAAAGAGAAGATATATAAAAATCAATGAACGATGAATAGATAAGGAATAACCTGGAGTTGCTGGATACGATGCTGTGAGGTGTCCTGCCGAGGTCGTATGGCTGGGCTCGCGCTCGTGCTCCTTGCTCGCACCTGAGAGAGAGTGGGAGTGGAGGACGAGTCGATTGCCCCGTCGGCAATCCAGTACCGCCCATGCCTCTTGCCTCCTCCGACCCTCATGAGGACATCTCCGTCGATGTCCTCGGTCCTCGGATCGTAATCTGGCCCATGGACCTCCTTGGCCATGGCGGTGTACTCACTGAGTCGGCTGTGGATGGCAGGGTTGGTGTACGCCTCGGGCCCGTCATCCGGGTTGTAGGTGACGTCGGACGTTGCCTTCCCCTTGTGGGCCATGGCATATGCCGAGAACGTGGAGCAAGGCGCGCCACCATGTGCCGCCGACTGCGAGAAAACCAACGATATGGTTAGAAATCATGTCTAATCGAAAGTTATATACCTAAATAAAAAAGAGCGCGTACCCATGCTTCCGCGTATTTGCCCAGGCTCCGGCTGCCTTGATGGTGGGAGGGACCTTGCATCAGCAAACGCCGTTCCCGGCTAGCGTTGTGCGCCTTGTCCCACTCAGCCGAGCACCACCTCTGCACCATCTTCTCCCAGCACTCAGGATGCGCGGCGCACCAATGAGGAATCATCTAAAAAAATATAAGTACACCGCATATCAGAAGATAAGAATAAGCATATTTAGTACCAATAATAAAGTTTTGTATTTACCTGCAAGTACTGGTCCGCAGTCAATGACATGGTTCGGGCGTCCTTCTTGTTCACCTTCTCCCCAAGGACGGAGCCGTGGTAAGTGACGATGGCCTGGATGCGCGCCTCGTAGTGCATGTCCACGACGAGCTTCTTACAGCACGTCGTAGACACCACATCCGCCCTGGCCTCGTATCCAGCATCGCACCTGAAGAAATCCTACATACAAAGACGATGTATCCATACATTATTTCAAGAATATGCAACAAATGCGACTTATTAAACAATATAGTGCGAGGAAGACTTACCCACAGCTCTTGCTTCACCCGCTCCGCCTTGTTGTTGAATTGTCTGCCGTCCCGATCTACTGCATCGGGGGCGACGGCGTAGTGGTCGAAGGTGTATGCTGGGCTCGTCACTCCGGCGTACTCGACAAGTCCAGGGAAGTGTTCCCGGCATAGAAGGCCGAGGATGCCATTGGGGTTGCGGCCGTGACCCCCTGCAGTCTCCAAAACCATCCAAGACCTATCGAAGTGATTAAGATGAAGTATTAGTTTCTATTATTAATTTGAACATATAATATGAAAAGCAGCAACAACATCTAAAGTTACCTACCTCTCTCCATCGGGTCGTATCAGCGGACGTCTGTCACGAAGTATGGGTCGCTTAGGTAGGCTCGCGGGACCTCGCAGGTAGATACTCCTCGAACCTGAGGAGCCAGAACCTGAGACGTCCTGCTGAGCGGCGTCGTCGTCGTCGTCGTCCTGCTGTGCCGCATCGACAGCGGCTTGCTGCTCCACCTGCTGCTGTACGGCGTCGTCCTGCTGCGCCTCCTCCTCCGTCCTACGGGTGCTCCTCCTCCCCCTCCCCCCTCCCCCTCCTCGTCCTCGTCCCACCGCCCACCATCTTTGTCCAACAACCTGCAATTAAGAGTAAACAATTAAGCACAGATAAAAAATATGTATTTAGAAACATATGCAAAATAAATAAAATATAGCATTACATCGATTAAAAATAATCTTCATATGTGTCCGGGTTAGCCGGATCATAAGTGTCATCATCACTATCAACCATTTCATAGTCAACATCATCTGAAGGCGCAATTTCGTCATTGGCATTGCCTTCAAGTATTTCTAAGTCATTCTCATTTTGCACCTCATCATCCTCGTCATCAACAACCATTTCAATATCTACTTCCATTCCGATCGCTTCGGTTAAGTCTATCTCAAATTGCCCTTCGAGCCCATCTTCTTGGAAGAACTCTCCGTCATATGTGTCCGGGTCTAAGTTATAATCTTCATCGTTTGGAACAGGTAATTTAGCGTGCGGTGATACCTTATACACAACATCCCAACCCTTAAGATGTTGTTTCGTTTGGCACGCATATGGAAGATAATACACTTGTGTGGCCTGTTGGGCCACAATATAGACATCGTCTCCTGTTAAGGTGGAATCCTGTCGAATTTCGACTATCCCAAGATTAGAATGTGTCCGTCTCGTAACTTCAGGGTCAAACCAATGACATTTGAATATCACTGGAGTAAGAGGTTTGGAACCATAAAAAATGAGTTCATATATTTCTTCAATTCTTCCATAATACTCGACCTCGTCAAGCCCGGGCGTAAAGACTCCGGAACACGTGGTTTTTTGATTGGGCCGACTTTGGTCGTAGCTTGTTGTGCGAAAACGGTATCCATTGACGTCATACCCAGAAAATTTCCTGACCCTATAGGCAAAGCCATTGGCTACTTGTCTCAACTCGGCACTCATAGGCGGCTCTCTTTGGCCCTGCAAGTTCAAACACGCTAGATTGTTATATTATTCACACGTAAGAGCAACTTGGAATAACAAACTAAGCACGTACCTTATGTTTAAACCAGGAAATGAAATCGGGCAATCCATTTCCCGCACCCTTTCTAAGAAGGGTATCATATTCCTGTGGAGTTGGGTCCCTTGATCGACGCCAGAATTCATGAAGAAATTGCTCCATGTATGGCGTCACCTCTTCAAGGTTGGTCAATACATATAGCATGATATGGCGCCACTCTTCATGTCTCAGGGTCTTGGTGGTCGAACCACTCGCGCTTCCGAGTTGCCCTCGAAAAATGCTGAGGTTCGATTCATTGCCGCCATCATTGTAACGAGGGGGTGGATTATGCACGCTCGGCAGTTTGTCACCATAGTAAGTTGTTGTGAAGTTTGACACCTCCTCCAGTATGTATGCCTCTGCAATGGAAGCCTCGATTTTGCATTTATTTCTACATTTCTTTCGGATACTCTTTAGACATCTCTCGATTGGATAGCACCAACGTCCCTGCACGGGCCCCCCCATTCATGCCTCATACGGGAGATGAATAATCAAATGCTGCATCGGATTGAAGAAGCCGGGTGGAAAGATCTTCTCCAGCTTACACAGTAACACGGGTGCCATCCTTTCCAAGTCTGCAATCATGGTCCGAGCTAACTCTTTTGCACAAAGCTGGCGGAAGAAATAGCTCAACTCTGCAAGCGCTAGCCAGACATGCTCAGGGACATAGCCTCGAACCATCGCCGGAAGAATTCGTTCAATCCATATGTGGAAGTCATGACTCTTCATCCCTAAGACTCGCAGAGTAGATAAGTTCACCCCCTACTAAGGTTAGCTGCATACCTATCAGGGAACATTAACATCTTGATCCATTGTAGTACTTCCTTCCTCTGGGCCCTGCTCAGGACGAAATCGGCCTTAGGCCTTCTCCATGTCTTACCACCACTAGGCGGCTTCATCTCTTGGTTTGGTCTATCACATAACTCTGCCAAATCCACTCTTGCCTTTACGTTATCCTTTGACTTATCAGGAATCTCCATAATTGTCGCCCAAAGTGCCTCGGCGACATTATTTTCAGTGTGCATCACGTCAATGTTGTGTGGAAGGAGCAGGTCATCATAATAGGGGAGCCGAGTCAAGCCCGACTTATGTGTCCACATATGTTGCTCACCATATCCCACAAAACCACCTTCTGGGTTGGCCACGAGACCATCTATCTGTTCGCGAACTTCGGCACCAGTCATCATTGCAGGTGGGCGGTCTGTCACCACGACACCTTTCATAAAGTTCTTGATGTCTAGTCGGAATGCATGGTCAGGAGGGAGAAATTGTCAATGTTTATCGAATGACGAATATTTGCCACCCTTCTTCAACCAAATGAACCTAAGAGCTTCCTTGCAAACTGGGCATGGGAACTTACCGTGAACACACCAGGCGCAAAATAGCCCATACGCGCCAGAAAGTCATGCATGGAGTACTGGTACCAAACATGCATTTTGAAGTTTGTCTTCGTAGCTCGGTCGTACGTCCATACCCCTTCCTCCCAAGCATGGACCAATTCATCAATCAAAGGCTCCATGTACACGCCCATTTTATTCCCCGGGTGTCCAGGAATTATCAACGACACGAATATGTTCTGTCTTTGAAAGCATACGCCGGGGGGGAGATTGATGGGGATAACGAACACGGGCCAACATGTGTATGGGGCAGCGGTCATTCCATAGGGATTGAACCCATCTGTGGCCAGTGCAACACGAACATTATGAGCCTCTTTGGCTTTCTCATGGTGAATGGCATCAAAGTGGGTCCATGCTTCACCATCGGATGCGTGAACCATCTTGTCAGGATTGTATCGTTTGCCTTTTTTGTGCCATGTCATCTGTTTCGCGGATTCCTCTGTCATGTATAGACGCTGGATCCTCGGTATGAACGGAAGGTGGCGTAGGATTGTCACGGGGATGTCGAGCTGCCTCTTCTGTCCATCACCAGAGTCTACCTCCATGAACCTAGATGATTTACACTTCGGACAGTACTTTGCCTCAGTGTGTTCTTTCCTAAATAGGACGCAGCCCTTCGGACAAGCATGTATCTGCTCATACGTCATCTTGAGTGCACGAAGGAGTTTCTGTGCCTCGTACATGCTCTTTGGCAGAACGTGATCCTCCGGAAGCAGGCTGCCAATAACTATCAACAAACCATCGAATGCGTCTCGACTCATGCTATACTGCGACTTGAACGCCATTATACGCCCAATGGCATCCAGTTGAGAAACCTTTGTCTTGCCGTGAAGGGGTTTCTGTGCCGCGTCAAACATGTCGTAGAATGCCTTTGCGGTCGCCTCTGGCTCGTCCTCCGTACGTCCTTCGGCGAACTGTGCCTCGTGATAGTCGTTCAACATGTCTCCTACCCCGGCATCAGTATCGTAATCCTCGACGCGTTGTCTCACCACCTCCTCTCTCGTGCGATGCGCTTCACCATGGAAGATCCACCGAGTATAGTTCGACGTAAATCCATTCTTCCAAATATGTTCTACCATGGCCTTCTTTGGTTTTCTTTTCCGGTTGTCACATTTGCTGCACGGACAAGGGACTAGGCTAGCTCCTTTAGCAGCTTCGCCATATGCCCGTTCCACGAAAGCATCGGTCTTCCTAATCCATTCAGGGGTGACATCATTATGTCGAACGCGGCCCGTGTACATCCACTCACGGTCCTCCATCCTCTAACATATATAACCGAGTATAGTTTAATATAGACATGTAATGCATGTACACTACGTTCCTACCTTCTAATAGGTGATGATAGGTCCTAATCCCACCCGCGGTTGCGTAGATGGAGTTAGTTTCCATGCTCTACTCCGATCCGAGATAGAATTTCGGTAGCACCTCCCCGCTGTTCTCCGGATACACGTCCTGGCAGGGAGAGTGTACTGTCCGGAGAACAACAGGGAGGTGACGCCGAAACTCTATCTCGGACCGGAGTAGAGCATGAAACTAACACCATCTACGCAACCGCGGGCTGTCCAAAAAACGTGGACAATCCGAAACTGATACATTTGTAGATATGCAAAGATCTGCATATCTACACCGTATCACTTTCGAACGGGAGACGCCTAACTGGGTTACGTGATCTACGACCATGATGCGGAAATAGAGGTTATACCTAAGGTGGCGGTGAAGTAAGGCTATCGGGGCTGTGGCGGGTCGGTGCAGTGGCGACGCGACGCGGTGCAGGCAGACCCGCAACGGCTAGGAAGACAAGTATCTTCTCTGTAAAAAAGAAACACAAGTCTGTTAATACAAAAAATCGACATCACCTCCCTTGTACTTTGAGGTTTTTAAAACCTGCAAATAAAACTAACAGCACGATGGCTGACATGCACACAGTAACAAGTTTATAAATGGTTGGGTGACCTCGGCTTACATGATTTATACATTCTATCATCTAATCAATAATAAATATAAATTGACGCATAAAAAGTTTATACCTTTGCCGAGTGTCGTGGCGTGGCGTGGTACGCGTGGCCGGGAGGCGGTGGGCACGGCGGGGGCACGGCGTACGACGCGGGCAAGATGGGTGCACGGCAGGGGCACGGCTTGGGCACGGCGGGGGCACGGCTTGGGTGCACGGCTTGGGTGCTTGGGCTGCGACGGCGCGGCGAGGGCGTGCGCGGCGTGGGCAGGGCGTGCGCGGCGTGGGCAGGGCGTGGGCACCGGCTGCGGCGGCGAGGGCGCGGCTGCGGCGGCGCGGCGAGGGCGTGCGCGGCGTGGGCGTGGGCGCGTGCGCGGCGGGGGCGTGCGTGGGGGAAGGCGGCGTGGCGGTGGCGGCCGGTGGTGGTTGTCGGCCGAGCGCGTGGGGAAGACGGTGGCGGGCCGGTGGCGGTGGCGGAGCGCGTGGCGGCCCGGTGGCGGTGGCGGTGGCGGCCGGGCACATGGGGAAGACGACACGGCGGTGGCGGCGCTCGGGGAAGACGGCGGTGGCGGCGCTCGCGGGCGTCAGTGTGAGAGTGAAAGGAGAAGGAGAGAAGGAGAAGAAGAGGGCCTACCCGGCTGTATTTTTAACGTCTTTGCCGAGTGCCCGCGATCTGGCACTCGGCAAAGATTTTTTTAAAAATTAAAAAATATACTTTGCCGAGTGCCCCTGATCTGGCACTCGGCAAAGACTAGACTTAGGGTTTTAAAAAAACATTGCTGAGTGCCGCACGGCAGACACTCGGCAAAGCATTCTTTGCCGAGTGTCCAAGCTGGAGCACTCGGCAAAATATATTTTTATTTTTTTTATTTTCTTTACCAAACTTTTTGTGGTATGTTCCTACACTATGTAGACCTATATGTACCATTTTGGGACAATTATAACTGTGTTTTCAATAGCTAGTAGATTTAGTTCGTTTATTTGAATTTCTTCGTAAAATTTAGATTTGAACTGCAAGTCACTCGAAACTTGGAAAACCGTGCATGCAAAAATGATATTCATGCTACTTAGCACAAGTTACGACCGATTTCAGGATCGGATCGGAAACTTCGAGCACCATGCTCACTAAACATGGCCGTGAACTTGTCATCCACATGTTTAAAAATTTTATAAAACACAAACAAACTTAGAAAATTATGAAACTTGTCTACGTGTCATGATATCATATGTAGAGTCTGTGATAAAAAATTTAGAATGTTTGGAGAAAGTTGTGAGACATTATGTGTAGAAACCTAAGAGAACTACACATGAAATCATAGAGTTTCAATGTGGATCTTCTAGGTTTGTACACATAGTGTCTCACAACTTTGTCCAAACATTCTAAAATTTTTATCACAGCCTGTACATATGATATCATGACACGTGGACAAGTTTCAGGATTTTCTGACTTTGTTTGTGTTTTATACAATTTTTAAACATGTGGATGGCAAGTTCACGGCCATGTTTAGTGAGCATGTTGCTCGAAGTTTCCGGTCCGCTCCTGGAATCGGTCGTAACTTATGCTAAGTAACATGAATATCATTTTTGCATGCACGGTTTTCCAAGTTTCGAGTGACCTACAGTTCAAATCTAAATTTTCCGAAGAAATTCAAATAAACGAACTAAATCTACTAACGATTGAAAACTCTGTTAAAATTGTCCACAAATGATACATGTAGGTCTACATAGTGTAGGAACATACCACAAAAATTTTGATAGACAAAATAAAAAAAATAAAAATATACTTTGCCGAGTGTCCAGAGATGACACTCGGCAAATGCTTTGCCGAGTGCCTACTATGTGGCACTCGGTACAGAACCTCTTTGCCGAGAGCCAACCGCTGGCACTCGGCAAAGACTGACGGCCGTCAGCTTTGGGACGGCCGCTGACGGCCGTTTGCCGAGAGCCCCCTTTGCCGAGTGTTTAACACTCGGCAAAGTTATCTTTGCCAAGTGTCGTTCTGTGCCGAGTATTCAGCCCTCGGCAAAGCACGGTTTGTCGAGTGCCTAACTTTACCGAGCGCGGCACTCGGCAAAGCCTTCTTTGCCGAGTGCCCGACAAAAGGCACTCGGCAAAGAGGCCAACACTCGGCAAAGCCTCGGATTCCGGTAGTGATAGTTGTAATAACTAGATTAATTATGAAACGGGATAAAGTTTTGATCAACTGATCATCTTCGTATTGACGATATCATTTCCGACTATTTATATCTCCAAGTATCCGGGCCAGTTATGATATTAGGATTGTAACTGAGTCTACCCTGAACTAATAGGGACTTTAACTCTATCATTACATGTATTTCTTCCTTATCTGCTAGGGTATTTCTGTATTGGTTAATTTTATGATCATAACTTCTAATATGATAAGATCTTTATCATGTTTATCCTTCTAGAATCCTCCTAACATTAAGTTTCCTTCTGGCCATGATGTCTAAGTCCTTGCGCTCTCAGCGGAGACCATAGACCCACATATAACGTCTTCATCTTTTAGAAGCTCAGTCTAGGTACCCCTGTTATATTATTGAAAACTATTACCACCAAGTGGTATGAAATTATCAAGGTGCAGCACGAATTTCTAATCCTTTAGCCATTTTAAGAGAACTCTGATTTGAATTCATATTTTTCGATCTAACTACAAAGTTTAAATCTTTTTAAGATCAAATTTTGTGGATACCTTTTACACTCTCTTATATTGATGCGTGCAAAATTTTAACTCACTCAAAGTTGATTTAGACTGATTTTGCATTTTGGAACATTAATTGAAATTGCTAAAAATAGCTTGAGCGAGCAACACTCTATTGAAAAGTGAGGTAAATTTATTTCATTAGACTCGCATATGCTCTAGGAATATTTTTAAAGCATACAATCACTAGTTAGTTAATATGTTTTTTATTTGAGAATTCTATTCATCTCCATTGAAGATAAATGCTTATCTTTTTATTACAGAAGGTTTTCCTCACAAACACATTTTCAGCAATCTTGAGCGCTTCGTAGTATTATTTGGTCATCACATAGAACATCTAGCCATGGGTTGACCTTTAATCATCTCTTATGAGTTGGCGTTTACTCATCTCTTTTGTGTCTTTTCAAGTTTTTAAAGTTTAGGTGCACCATTGAGAAGCAAATCATGATTGACTGAACATAAAGAATTTTTATTGACTCCTACTAGTAATTGGTGCGCGCATTGCGCGCGTGCGAAAAATTGTAATATAAGTGATAACATTTTGAGCAAGATATACATATACTCATCTAAATAGAGTTAGGTAAATTATCGTGTTTCAACGTTTCAAATTAAGTTGTTATATTTATACAAATTGCCTTGAAAAGGATGAAGAAGCATATATATATATACATAATTGTAGAGAGCATACAAAAATAAACACCCTAGAACTTCAAAGGTTGTTGATTGTAGAAGGCAACATTCAGTTTTGGGAAGATTTCTTGGGAGTTTTTTCTCGGATACTCATGGGTCCTTGAACCTGTTGATGAATTATGGAAAATATAATGAGTTGTTACATATATTTTCATTTATGGACTATTTTGTATTTGTATCTTTTTCACAAATGGAACTTTATGTAAAGATACAGGAAGAACTTTAAGCAGAATCATAAGTGCAGGTTTTGGCTGACCATTATCAGTTGATTTTATTTGGCGCTATTTTTAAAATTGTCCTAATTTCACAGTTGTTAACAATTATTTTATAGATTATTGTTAAGTCTTAACAAAGTAGAACATGACATGATGTCTGTGAAGTTTGTTGTGTCCTAGAATTAGAGCATTAGGCTAGAAATAGTATGGTATGCATATTAGACATGAAGCGTATGTTCGGCATACACTGTAGTGAGATTACTAATCAGAAATAGCAGCTAGGCAAGGCGTAACGCCTTAAATCAGGTATTCTCTTTAGGCCCACTGAGAACAAAAGTCACTTTCTTCAAAGTAAAGCAGTAAAACTCCGTCTAAACTTGTGTTTCCTCAAATAAAAAAGTTGTATGATGACTGGAATCACAAAAAAATTGAAAATTTATGGTAACCAAACACTCACCTGAGTTTCCTTCAAACGGTCACCTGTGTAACCACTTTTAGCAAGACGCTCGCTACAGCAAAATCAATCAAATTAATGACTCTTTTGCCAGGTTGGCCTGTTTTCTTCAACCAAAAAAATGAGAGCTATACTTTCTCAGGATTAGTTACCTAGCATGCAAAATATTTGTCTAAAAAGGGATTGTTGCCAGTCTGAAAGAGATATTTTGGTAGATCTTGGTATGATAATTGTGAATGTTCCATTCTACCTCATTAGATTTGGATATCTTTAATGTAAATACAAAATGGCCTCTAGACGACTGTTCATTCATATGAGTCTTATCCACAGATCCATTTAAATGCAAATAGCATTATCATACTCAATACATATATGCAGTTATAGGGATATATGTTCAATTAGAAAGCCACTATCAACAGAGCATTTACACAATCAACTTTGTGTTTGTTGTATACATATAATAAATATTTAAGCTTTATTATGACAGTAGGACCTAGGTCACCAACTGAATAGGCTTCACTTTTGAGAACTTGATTATGTGGGTATTCTGTACAGAATTTGATAGCTACTCTTCCTAAGTAAAGAAATGGTATGAAGTTGTGAAATGTTAAAGATAGGTTCTATAAATACTTGGCATAATGGTATTCCTCGTAGGCAGTCTAATTCAACGGAACATAAAAAGCACATATTGTGATTACCTCCATGACCATCAAAAACATCGAAGAACGTTGTCTTCCATGACCATCAAAAACACTGAAGAACGTTGTCTCGCTATCAAGATCTAGCATTCCTGAATGATGTATGGATGTATAGATTGGTAAATATTGTGTTGTGGAACAATTTTGAGAAGTGGCCTGATCGATAAAAAAATGGTAGGCATCTTTAGAAAAAAATAACCATGCTTGTAGATGTTGAACGTACTAAAATCAATGTATTAAACAGATCAAATGAGATGAAAGGAATATGGATTTAGTATAAAAAGAGAGCTAATGCCTGTAGTCTATGACAAATCATTGGTTCACTCTTTTCAGTGTGGTATTGAACTTATTAAAATTATTGTGTTAAACTGATAAAATGAGATGAAAGGAATATGGTTTTAGTATTGTTACAACTTGGTGCATAAATAATAATTGATTTTTTGGAAGATAATTAGTGGTTGTTAGAATCTTTCACTTATTTTAACGTCGGGGATTTTTTCTGTCATTTCTTGTAAAAAAATACAAAAAAGATTTATTGGGTTGCATGTCATTTCTTTTCGGGGCTCGACAGGGAAGACATGTACCTTTTTGTATTTATATGTGCAAAGAACAATTTTAGTATGTCATTGATCTGGAAATACATGGTAACCAAACACTCACCTAAGTTCACTTGTGGAGCCACATTTAGAAAGACGCTCACTACCATCTAAATCAATCAAGTTAAGGACTACTTGGGCATGTTGTTGTGTGTCGTGCAATAAAAACAGAATCTTTCTAGCCCCAGTGAACACCCTGTCCCTAAAGTAATTGCGGCTTGGATGGCTTTGACAGGGAGGGAGGGGGGAATCAGGGCCATGAAATCAAACCCTCCCTTTGAGATGATAATGATTGCTTTATCTACTCAAAGATCTCAAATAATTCATGCATCATACCCACAACTACTCCACCGGTCACTGGAATTAACAATATCCTATGCCAAGTTTCAAATAAGAACATTTGTGTAAATAAAAAATGCATTTGGAGGAGCACCGCTAAAGCAGAGCAGCTACTAATCTTGAACGGAAACCAGCTGTCATATCTTTGCATGATGTTGAGAAAAGATTATCAATCTAGAATAGGATTCAAAACAGAATCGCACTATACCTGCAACATCTGCAATCCCTAGCTCCAGTTTTACGATCCTATTGGTTGCCGACTATGGCAGGAATGCGCCGACGCGGGCCTTAGCAGAAGGGGCAAGGAGGCGGAGGGGGTGCAGGAGGCGGAGCTCGTCGACACCACGGTCAAAGATGTCGCCAAGCTAGACAGCAAGGGTGGACCCGGCGGCCCATGAGGTGGAGGCGGCAGATGGGGAGTCGGGGCTATGGGGCACAGGGCCGGCGAGGCGGAGCACAGAGAAAGTCGATCCACGTCGTGATGCATCTAGAAGCAATGAACGGCAGGCGCATACTGAGGGAGGAGCGGTGGGTCCTTTTCCCCACCGCGTTCGTTTGTCGTCTGGAACCATCGAGGCTGTTCCAAGATCCGATACATGGAGGAATTCTTGGCCGCTAAAATCTGATCGAATGGCTAAAAGTTTTAAAGGTGACGTGGACGAACGATGTCTTACTTTTACGTCACGCTTTGTATAGTAGTAAAGTAATTTACCTCCTCTAGTTGCTTGATTAGGTCCTTCACTTTTCTTTTTGCTCCCCTCCACTATTTGCCTAATTAGGTCATTCAATTTTCTTTTTGCTCCCCTCCACTATTGCCTCCTAAGGGATACTTTAGCAACACATTCTTATTTTTCAAGAAAAATGAACTAATTTCCTTTAAGCCTCGTTTGTTTCCCTCATTTTGAGTAATTGGAATCTAGCTAATGAAGTATGCTACTTTTTTAGAACATAACATTCTACAATTTTCCAAAGTCTATATATAAGTCTATCTCAAATTCATGTGGTGAAAGATGTAAATTGATTCTATAAATTTACATAATACTTTTCTAATGTACAACATATAGTATATTCTTTTACTTGCATCTCTATAGCATAAGTATAATGTATAACTATCTCTCATATGATTTAAGATACTATACAAATATATTACATATATAAATATTTTAATTTAATTAGTTTGTGTCTAAATTATGATTATTAGAATGGAATTCAATTCCAACGAAACAAACGAGGCCTTCGTAAAATAGAAATCTCTTAGAAAAATAGGGTTGCCAAATTGGCTCTAAGAATTTGATTTAGATAAAAAATCTAAGGCCTATTTGGTTCAGTTTTTTCTGACCAGCTTTTCTAAGAATCTGGCTGTAGATAGAATCTAAGTATCGTAGGGATTACGTATGGAGGAAGATAAAATGGTCTAAAGAGTTCATAATCTAGAAAGCGACATATTCCTACTATTGTTACGACTTGACCGGTTATGTATTTATATTAATTTTAGATGTTTTTATTAAAGTGATTGAAATAGAAGCTGCCTGAAAAACTATAGCGTTTGACGGTCCGCATCAGCTTTCCGTGGCCAGAAGCTAAAAAAGCCCAAACAAACAAGGCCTAAGCATCTAGTTGCGAGATAGAAAGCTGCTTCCGTGAAGCTGCTTGATAATTTCCCCTGCGGAAGGCCTTTCTCTTGGTTTTTCGCTCACACAATTTAGCCCAGCATCAATGCATCTTTTAACTTGTTGGAGGTTGCTTGCTTCCAACGTCGGGTACTTAGAAGCTATCTGTGGCATTTTTGTCCAAGTCCTTTGTACCTGTAATTGCAAAGTATCATTAAAGGGCATCAATTACACCATTCAAAGTACGATCCAATGCCTCTATTTGTAAGAACAACATTCTCAAGGATAAAAAAACAAAAATATGTTGTCTTACATTGTCGATAAGGTTCTTAGACGATAAGTCTACAGTGTTAGAATCGACTTTTAACCCTGTTACTATCTCGATTATAAGGATGCCCAGACTATATATATCTGATTTGGTTGAGACTTCACCTCTGTAGTAATATTCTGGAGCCATGTACCCTCTGCGTCACATTAAAGTCAATGCTAGAAGCAGTACAGGCAGTCTAATCCATTGATCGTGAACCGACATAAAATTTTCGACAATTTTCATCAAGCTTACCTTGATCCCACAACATTTGAAGTGAGTGCATGTGTTTGCTCTTCGCCGAAGAGCCTTGATAAACCAAAATCAGCAATTTTGGGCATTAAGTTATCATCCAACAATATATTGCCAGGTTTGAGATCCATGTGAATTATGGGTCTTTGCAATCCATGTAAGAACTGTAAACCCTGACAAATTCCTTGTATTATTTTGAAGCTGATATTCCAGTTAAGCTCATGAGATGCACCTGTGTACAGATACATAAAACAGTAAGTCAAAAACTCGAGAAAGTTGTATTTTTTGTTGCACTCATAATTTTGCTTTAGTACTAGCAAACTAAAACACTTTGAATGCAGACTTACTACTATAAGTTTTGGATCCATACTCAAGATATATTGAAATCTTTAAGAATTTTTAAGATGTAATATGGAAATAGACCTCTAAGAAATTTTAAGGTGAAATGGGTAAGGCGATGTGCCTTGATGGTATTCTAATTGAGCATTGAGCTATGAAGATGCCCTGAGGACATAGTTATAGTATAGCTAGCCAAGTTGTTCAACCATATCTTCCGGTCGAACAAGATATTTAACAAGTAGATAAGTATATCGGTATCAATCTACAAGAATAAGAGAAATATTCAAAGTTATAAAATTACCTGAGAATTAAGTTGATGAGTCATACTAGTAAGCTATGGGAGAGAGGTATTGAGCATTGTCTGAGAGGAATAATGAGCATCTCTTTGAACCAATTTGGTTTCATGTCTGAAAGGACAACCATAGAAGCCGTTTTCTTAAGAAGACAAGTGGTAGAGTATAGAGAACAAAATAAGGATCTACACATAGTTTCCATTGACTTGGAGAAGGATTATAGCAAAATACCAAGGAATGATATGTGATGGGCTTTAGACAACATAAAGTCCCAACAAAGTACGTTAGACTTATTAAAGACATGTACAACAATGTTGTGACTAGTGTTCGAACAAGTGATGGAGACACAGATGGATGCCCGATTAAAATAACACTATATCAAAGATAATTTGAGCTCTTACCTTTTTTCCCTTGGTGATCAATACTTAAGATATATTGAAATCTTTAAGGACATACAAGGGGATATCACTTAATGTATACTTTCCGCAGATGATATAGTGCTAGTTGATAAAAGTCAAGCAGGATAAATAAGAAACTAGGAAGGAGATGTTAGTTCGGAATGTTAAGTAGTGACTAGGAAGGACACATTAAGTATTTTGGATTAATGCTATAGAGAGACGGAGATATTGATGAAAATGTTAGCCATAAAATCAAAGCAAGGTGGATAAAGTGGCGTCAAGCATCTGACTTTCTATATGACAAAAAGGTACCAAATAAACTAAAAGATAAGTTTTATAGGACAATGATTAGGCCTGCTATGTTATATGGTATGAAATGTTGGTCAATAAAAAGACAACATGTTCAGTAGATGTGTGTTGCAGAAATACCTTTGTTCCGTTGGAATTGTGGTCATACAAGAAGGGAACAAGTCTAAAATGATGATATATGTGATAGGCTAGGGGTAGCACCAATATGAGAAAATCTTATCCAACGTTAGTTGAGATGGTTTAGACATGTCCAACGGAGGACTCCAGAGATGCTACTACGTAATGGAATCCTAAGGTGTGATATTAGTGAGAATAGAGGAAGAGAGACTAAAGTTGACATGAGAAACAAGGACAGTAAAAGGAGACTTGAAAGAATATAATACACCTAAAGATTTAGCCATGAATAGAAGTACATAAAAAACAATTATCTATGTGCCTGAATCTTGACTTGTAGGTTCAGTTGGGTTTTAACTCTAACCTACCTAAACTTGTTTGGGACCAAAAGGCTTTGTTGCTGTTGTTGTATTAAATTGCACTATACTTTATGATGGACTATCTAGCGAGCGCACCTTATGCTAAAATTTAACTAATTGAAGTTATATTTTATTCTAAACGTATGGAGCACAAGTATTATATTTTTCCTGGTGTTTCCACAACTTGTTACATAAATCAGCCTACTGTTAAGCGTAAATGCATGTTTGATACAACATACAATACAACAGAAGGCCAATATTCCACTACAACCAGAGAGGGAATGAGAGAGTAGAATACCGTAAAGATACTTGTCAAGGCTTCCCCTAGGCAAATATTCAAAGCAGAGTATCCTTTCTTCTGTGTCTGCAAAAACATATGTTCCATGGGACTCCACCAGTTTCCGTTGTATTTCATTACAATACCCAAATAGCTTCACTATATTTCTATGGTTGAGATCAATCAGACTAGATACTTCATTCAGATATTGCTTATCCAGATTAGTTTTTGCAACTACCAAAAGCCTTTTGACCGCAACCACTTCTCCATTTTGAAGCACTCCCTGATTAATTGATATCATTAGTAACAGAGAAATATTCAGATAGTATCTCCCGTATTTTTTTTCTCAAATTGATGGTGATGGAAATTAAATTATACCTTATAAACTACCCCAAAAGAACCTTTACCAATCTCACGTTCATTGGCAAAGTCCCCTGTGATAACCTCTATGAAGTGTAGCTTTGGTTCCCTTGGGAATTCAGTTATCAGTTGCAGTTTCTTCTCCATAAATTTGTGTATGCTAGCTTCATGACTGATTTCTGCCACAACATATTCCATTTTAAACAAGAGAACACATATTTAACTCCAGAGGTGGAGTATACACAGTGGAATTATCACTATGATTCAACAAAGCCACTAGATTAAATCCTCAAATGAATAAATGGTTTTATGAACCAGTTCCTTTACCTCCGAGTTTACCAATTATTGATCCTACAGTAGGCCTTTTCTTTGGATCAGACTCCACACAGTTCAAACCAAGTTCAATGCATCTTTTTACTTGTAGTAGGTGTTGTTCTTCCAAGGATGGATACTTTGATTCTATATGCGACATTTCTGTCCAATTTCTAGATACCTGTATGAATTAGAAAATTTATCTAATAAAATTGTAAATTAAAGTGGCAAAACATCACCAATAGAGATTAAATTGTTTATAATTACATCATTACTTACATTGTCAATTAGTAACTCAGAAGAAATGTCTTGAATATTGAGGTCCCTCTTCAGTCCTGTCACTATTTCAAGAATAAGAACACCCAAACTGAATATGTCTGACTTTACTGATATTTCTCCTCTGTAATGGTATTCCGGGGCAATGTATCCTCTGGGCCACATTAGCATCAAATTATATTTTATCACACAAAAATAATGCTGCAACTTTGAAGAATGTAAATATACAGAAACTAGTAAGTGCTTACATCCATCCCACAACGTTTTTGGTGAGAGTTCCGGTTTGTTCTTCACCAAACAACCTTGAGAGACCAAAATCTGCAATTTTCGGCACCATGTCGTCACCCAACATTATGTTGCTAGGTTTAAGGTTCAAATGAACTATGGCTTCACTTCGCTCCTCATGCAGAAAATGTAACCCATTGCATATCCCCAAGATTATTTTGAAGCGCATGGTCCAATCAATTCCAGAAGATTCATCTGAAGAATAACACAACGAAGAAGGAATTAAAATACTTAAAAGAAAAGAGCTTCTGAATGATATCTTTGCATCTTCTGTGTTACAGAAAATGGCAAAATGTTTTATGTGCCCTGTACCATTCCTGGGTATATATATAAAATAGCCTTCATAATGTTTACTTCCTATTGTAGACCAAGACCATAAACGATTCTGTATTTAGACAGTCAAAAAACGAAAAGAAGGAAACAATTATGCAGCCATATGCGTATCATACCATAAATATAGTTGTCAAGGGTTCCATTAGACAGATATTCATAGCATAGAAACTTTTCTGGAACATCTGATAGAAAATGTTTGTTGTTTCTCTCCACCAATTTCTTTTCTACTTGGTAACAAGAACCAAGTAATTTGACTATATTTCTGTGCTCCAGAAACTGGAGATTGCCTGCCTCATTCTGAAACCGTCTATCATGAACTCCGGATGTTTGCACAAGCTTCTTCACAGCAACCAGTTGTCCATTCTGAAGTATGCCCTGCTTTGGTTCCTTGTTAGTATGTGATTTCAGCTCTTTTATCAGTTATAGTTAACTTCAAAAGATATTAAAACATGAGATAGAAATCATACCTTATAAACCACTCCAAAGGCACCATGTCCAACCACTCGTTCACTTGAGAAGTCTTTCGTGATGTTCTTTAGGAATTCTAGCTTTGGTTCCCTTGGAAATGCACTTAGTATTTGTGAGTTGTCCTCTAAGCTATTTTGTCTGCTGGAATCTCCCTTCATTCCCTAACTATACAAAATCACCTTCGTATGAGACAATAATTAATGTGGGGTGCACAAAATATAATATTATAAACAAATCAAATCCACGAATTTTAGGGTTCCTAAAATTTAAGAATTTGTGGGGAAAATTACAGATGATCGTGATTGTTTGGACTTGGGAAGCACATAAATATGCTAAGCCTACATAATACAAAGGTATCGAATCTCCTCCGTATTTTCAATAAACAGATTGTTCCTCAGTCGTTTGTAAAGCAGCAATTGGGTAAGAGCAATCCAGATGAAATGTCAATTTGGTAAAAAGAGATAAAAATTCAAGCACCAAAAAATATAGATTCTGCATCAGCAACAACCTGGAGAATACCTGAAGCAATGATGTCTGTTTCAGAGACAAATAAGCGAGGGAGCTCCTCTCGCTGATGATCGTACACAACCTGGAGATGAGTGGCAGAGTGGGTGTGGGAGACGACGGGCTGTAGGTTTTGCCGGTAGGTTTTGGGTGAGGATGGGGGAAGCGCATCCGCAGAAGCACTCAAGCAACTCGAACTCTTCCAATAATGAACGTGTGAACCGTTGACCCGAATTTTTTTTTATTTTGGTCCTTTTTCCTAAAAAATTCAATTTTATACTTCTGGATGACCTAATTCTATTTTTATATCCTTTACTCGACGTCATAGGCCCTAGCACCGAGGTAAGATGACTCGGTGTCAGGGCCTGCGGTACCGAGGTACGTGCCTCGCTAGCGACAAGGACTGACGCGGAGGCCGACGTGGCTCCTAGCTCGGCACCACAGATCTTGGCGCCGAGCTAGAAAATCGTATAAATTGGTCGTTTCATGGCCGAGAGCTACGCCCGGCCATTTGAATCCCTAGTTTCAATGTACTTCCATACCGCTGAGAAGTACTCCAATCTTCGTATTCGAGTTGGAAAACTTTGATTTGATCATTATATCTTGAAGACTAAGGTATGGTGTCTCACTGATTCGTTTGTTACGCATATTGCGTTGTATGGTTTCGATTAATTAGTTTTGATTGGTGCGCATATTGCTATTAGTTATGATTCATAGGATATATGGTTCATATGATAACTACAGTTTGTTAGGTAGTTTGTGAAAGACATGTATTTATAAGTTAAAATCATTTCTGCTATTTATTTATAGTTGTGTTAATATATAATTGTTTCTTAGATGAAATACATGTATCGGGAGTCGTTGTGGCAGAAGAGAGGTCGTCCTCAGGAGTTATATCCAGATGCATCTAGTAAGGATGCTCCTGTTCCTCCTGATTTTCCTGTGCCTAATTGTGACTATGGCAGACCGACTTGGGTATGTCAATCCAAACATCCAGACACGGTTGTTCGCTACTTCTACTCTTGTGGCGGTTTTAACGTACATAGCTTATGATTTGTGTGATATTGATGTTTACTAAATGTGTACTAATGCTTCGTTCCATTCCTGTAGGATCACTTGAGGTGTTTTTTTCCAGTGGATCGATGGTCCTGATAAATTTGACCATAGATATCTCCTTTTAGCTAATTGGTTGTGTGGAAGGAATATACATGAGCGTTTTAAGCGTTGGGTCCCTCCTCCCCCAAACCCACCACCAATGATGGGTGAGAAGAACTTAGCTATAGAAAGATGACTGGAGTCTCCGTCTCGGTGAGATTGCGGAGATCGTGCTGTGATATGTGAGGAGTCTGCGAAGTACTTTGTGTATCCCAACAATAATTATGTGAGTGCATAACAAATGTCCAAAATTTTGTTATTGTTTGCACAAATTTACTAACTTTTCTCCTGTAGCCATACGGTGAGCGTAAGTGTATATTTAGGGAGTGGTTGTATGGTCCTAGGTCCCATTGGCCTGAGCCAGTGTCACACCCGGGTTTTAGGGGTCCAAAACTCGGGCGCGAAATAAACACCAGGTGTGTTGGGACCAAGTCTCACACATATGATGAATAGTGGTACAGAAACGAATTTCACATCTTTTCTATATAATAGGAGTTCTGTACAAAATAAATAAATAATTACATCATAAGGAGACAACGATCCAGCAAACCAAAGTTGACTGGGAGACGATGACCTAGACCTAACTGGACAACCCTTACTTACTTACCTCTGCTACTATGATTCTTTCTAAACTTTTCTCAATCTTTTCTCATCTATTTCCGCTTTACTCTGATTATTCTTACATTTTCTATTCTAAAGACAAAGGTGGATTTCACACTTTGAAATCTCGCGCCTAAAAATGACTTTTAGGAATAGGAGACCTACTCTTAGGAACAAAATCAAAACTATTTCTGTAAATATTTGTATACTTCAATGTTTGTTCTTATGATACTTGTCTGATTTGGATCTTTGATTGAGTGTGATGAGTTGTAGAGTAATGTCCACAATTACATCTGTATATACATATAGAAAAATGCTTATAAAAGATAACTAGACAAACTAGATTATCCCCCATTAAAATATATCTAGCCTAATAGCTCTATCTTATCTTAAAAGATACTCTCTTACCTTAATAGATTCACCTCATCTCGAAATGATTTTCATCTTATCCTAATAAACCTAACTGACCTCAAAAGATTCTACCTTATCCTTATGGATTCCTCTTGCCCTAATAAGCATAGTTATCCCATTCTAGAGTAACAACTAAGATCTAACCCACAAAAAAATATATATTAGATCTTATCTAGTCTAAAATAGTCATATCAATTTATTCTGGATCTGATCCAATCTAATAGGTTAATCTAACCTAATGAAGTCTAACCTTAAGTTGAGCTAATCTAATGAAAGTTGCTTAACAGGAAAGTTAATACTAATAAAATGGATTAGACTCTACTCCTATACAACATGTATTAACTTAGTTCACTCGACACTAAATTAAGAACGACAAACCAACTAGGCCATATGCAACTACTTTAACCACTCGATAGCTGCATCATCCCTCTGTTCTAACCTAACAGAGATTCTGACTTACCTACATCATATGATCTGCATATCTAAAAAAATCTAACATATATTAATAATATATATCCTACCCTGATAGATCTATCTAACTTAAACTAGTCTAATCTAGTTATATCCAATCTAATTTAGACCCTACCTAATCTAATGTGATCCAATCTAAAGGGATTTATTTAAACAAGTTAGTTAAGACTGGTAACATAGATTTGACCATATTCCTATAAATGGGATTTAAAGCTAAATTGGTGTCTTAAACCAACTCGTTCGTGAAACCACGACCTAGCCTATGTTATAGGTTGCTCAACCCATTTATCCCAAAAGCAAAGTAAAACTCTGTTCAATCTACCTACCCCATGTACCCACAATTGTTATCCCAACTCAGATAATGGCATCCAACACTGTGACAGATGGTCCCTAAATCAGACCCAAGAAGAAATATAACCTCGACAACGAAGGATATGAGTAGAAACAGATCCTCAGATGAATCAAGATCCGCCACCTAGAATAAAAGTCTTCCTCACCTAACTTTCTTCCACTCCAAATCTGCTCTACACTCACCAAATAGCTAAAACATGATGTACCCTTGTTTCTATACCACACCTGCTAATGGCATAAAAAGAATTTCAGGTGTATAAAAAAATAAAATACTAGAATTTCGTAAAGATAAAGTCAGCTTGTTATGCTTAACTAAGTGGTATTCTTAAATGGGATTATAGAATCTAATGTGATCTAAGCTAATATGACCTAATCTAATGTGGTCTACTTAAACAGATTAGTGATACTGGTAGAAGAGATTAAACCCTACTAGCTAGGTGTTAACTTAGCACATTAGACCAACTCAACCATGAGCTAACCCAACCCATAGAGTTATGATGAATATTATAATCTATCTATCCCCACCTAACATCAAACAAACTTTTGACCTACATCATGTAGTCTATATCATCCAGATCTATCTTACCATATTTCCTAACTCCCATGATATACACTAACCTCGAATCAATAAGACCAAGACTGGAGAAGAAAATATCAACCTCGTTAAGGAAGGAAAGAAGTCAAACTCAATCTTCAGATGCATTACCACTCAACATGGAATTCTTTCCCACCATAAACTTTCTTACCCTAGGCTATTATTGCCCTAACCTATCTTTCATCCTACACAATAAGGTGACTATACATATATATACCCATGCTTCCATAACCACTTTCTAAATAACATGACACTTCTTATAAGTTAAAGGGTAAACTATAAATAAAGCTTTTTACATCCATGTCCTTACAAATCTCGAGGACGAGATTATCTTTAAGGGGGGTAGGATTTGTAATACCCAAATTCTATATGAATAGAGAGAGCTAATAATTCTATTATTATGAAGCTTATTTTTTTATATAGTGCTCATTTTCGATGAATAGAATATTTAATAAATAAATGTTTCGTAATCATTCCTTTATAAGTGGGTAATAAACAATTATTTTTTAATATGGTTTAAAAAAATCTATTCTCTCAAATAAATAATTTGAAAGGATCTTTAAATAGTGCGATTTAATTTGTAGGGAGCTATATGTTTTGGTGCATTTACTTAAAAGGATAGAATAATAATAGAAGTCAAATAAAATACACTTTGCATCATGCTGGATTTTTGGTTGTGCATTTAGTTTGTATTTAAAGTTAAATTGGATTTGAAATCCTAAAAATAGAAAAAAATAAAAAGGAAAACTAACCTACTCGCGGGCCTCCTCCATTTTTCAGCCCATGTCTAGCCAAAATTTCCCCCCTGCTCAGCTCCGGTCCCGTACGCCGCTCGCCTAGGTCGCTGTTTCATGGGCCTAGTCCGTCAGCCACCCTCCCTCCGCGCCCGCCACACCTGCTATCTCTGGCGCTGGAGTGTGGGACCCGTTGGTCGGGTGTGTCTTCCCCATCTCGCGCGGAAGTCGCGCAAGCTCGGCCGAATGCGTTGTTTCCGCCAGGAATCATGGGACGAACGCTACCGGATCGACCCCGCTCCTTGGACCATCCGCAGAAAAACAGCGCTGACCCGGTCTCTGCCGTTTGGGCCCCGTCGCGTAGAAGACTCCTTCCACCATGAACACAGGGAGATGAACGAGGTGGAGGCCGTGGAGATCGTAATGTCGTTTGATGTGCAACCACCCGCCATGATATCTGCTGCTCGATTACTATGGCTATTCCGTGCGCTCGCTCCAATAAAGCACGTGGCCTTGGAGATCGGTACCCTCTAGCTACCTAGCAAGGAAAAAGAAGAAGAACCCAGATCGAGTTCGCCGTGGCTGTGTGAACTGATGTTCGCAGCCGTGGGGAGGGTCGTGAGCGCGTGTGAGAGCTTTTGCAACCCTCAATTCGGCGGAATGCGAGCTGGGAACTTCCAATTCGTCGTTGGGATTCGGGTTGCCGCCATGTGTCATGGGCGAGGGGTCTAGATTGCGCAAACCACTGGTGGTCGGGTCTGGGAGCTCCGCCTGGTTCCCGCGAAGAAGATCGTGGTCAACCGGGGAAGATGGGATGAATCCTCAATGGAGTCGACATCACCGTGCATCCACCTCGTGTCATGGCCGGACCGTGCCACATCCCCAAAATGTCTCGGGTGAGTCCGTTTTGGGTTCGTTTTACTCTCTGCTACCCATGGCTTCGTCCGTTTCAATGGAGTATGTCCAGCATCGTGGGTCGGTGGATGTGGCAATGGCGTCGCCGCACTCTTGGTCGCTGCCATGGCCGCCAGTGTAACACCCCTAGTGTTTACCTCCTGTTAAACTGTGCTCATGAACTCAAGCACGGAATATCGACAATAATAACGGTCTCTATGTTCTAATATTTAACTATCAAAAATTATGATATCTTTTCTGCTTTGTCTATCCGGCCTGTTCTAACTGCTTTGCAAAGTCAGAATATATTTGTTCCAGAAAATTGGCGAGTCTGGTGATTATTTAAAACTCATCGCTCGCGTAAAGACGAATTTGAAAATTTAGTTCGGCCTTCTGAGTTCATCCCAAACAAATTAATTAGAACTCAACGACAAAAGTATTAACGCAAAATTAAATTGGATCAAGATAATTAGAGCTGGTATTGAGTATTCATAATTAATTTATTTCCTGTTCAAGTTGTGGATAAAATTTTCCGGTTCCGAATCAAATCTAGCACAGTCTAAAACCACGAAGATAATGACGTGGTCTAGTGCCAGTTTAAAATTAATTGAACAAGGCGGACTGGAAACATCACCTATCTATTTCGCTCTTGTTCGAGCACTATCTACGAATTCGGTAGCAACAATATTAAGGGTAGGCTGTTTAAAATGAACTGAACCCAAACTATACGAAACCAGAACAATTGTTAGCCGATTCGGTGTCCTATTTCAAAGTCCAAGAAAATAATATGTGTAGCCGAAATGTCGTTTAATTTGGTATGTTGCTTCTCGCTCAGATCTACAACTTCAGATATAAACAATTGATTAAAATTCATATGATTCCGAAGTATTCACCAAATCAAAATCATATCTAAATATTGTACCCAATATTGTGTTGGTCCAATTCTTTATCGTATGATCTTTATCGTAAATATAAACACATCTTTATCGTAAATATAAACACATCTTTATCGTATGATCTCGTTTAAAAAAAGTGGAAGAAATTTTCCATTTTCCTACCGCCTTCTCTCTCATCCTAATCACGTCGTCTCTCCTCCCTTATCCATTGGAGCTCATCTGCCCTCCACGTACTAGCTCTAGAAATTCCTGTATGCATTCCTTTATCTCCTCCACCTCCACATTGAAAACCTAGGATTTTCTACTAGCTACCTCTTTCATCTCCTAGGCATTATCCACAGGAACCCAACTCATCTGTTTTCTCGTGCCATTTCTTCTTCGTTCCTGAAGTCACGACTCCCTGGAGATGTTTAGCTCGTCTGCGCTTGGTCTTTGCCGGTAGCCGAGCTGCTCCATGTGCTCGAGTTCCCAGCGCCCTGCATCAGCTCGCCGACAGCCAAGCTCTCTGGCACAAGCGCCTCTAAGCCCTGCTCACCCCCTGCTTTTCTCTCTCTCCTCCATGGCCGCGTCTTGCCGAGGTCCCTGTTGTAGCTTGCTCGCCGCTTGCTCCCTGCTCCCCTGCGCACTGGTCGGCGTCCTCCTTTGCCACGAGCTCCTCTGTGCCGCCGTTCTCCCTGCGCACGCACCGCCATCGAGTTCCCTCACCAAGTACTCTCCCTGCTCGCCATGACCGTCGCGGCTTCAAATCCGTGCACGTCGCCCATGGAAGCTCGCCGGACTGTGTCCAAATCTGTCCTGCGTCGGTCGTGGTCTTCAAGCCCCGACACCGATGAGCCATCTCGAATCCTGCCGAAGACAGCCCTACGCTCATCTCCTGTGGTCGTGCCCAGTCCACGTCGAGCTCCTTCCCTGGAAGCCGTCTTCGAGCACAACCCCTGCCAAGTGTTCGATGGAAAGTCTGAACCAATATTCATTGTCGATCTGCGATTATCAAATCGTTTTGGTTGTGGTAAGCCGATGAGTTATTCAGGATAGTTTGATCGTTGAATAAATTAATGTGCTAATGTGATGCTCACTTGGTGCTCGATAAATTGGGTGAGTCACGGAACTCTCGCCGACTTCGCTGTTCTTGCGATTGTCGAGACAGATTCAGTTATGGCAAGTTATTTCGCTATTCCAGTCAATTAGCCTAATTGGTGGACCGAGTAGAATATTAGTAGGCTTGTGTGATGATGAAATATTTTAATCACTTATAAAGATGTGTTTATATTTATGATAAAAAGAAATGTTTGATATAGGAACTAAAATTTGAATTTCTACTTTCAGTGAAAAGTATATTGATAGTAATGCGAATGTAGGTTTAATATTTCAGATGTCTAGCCGAAAGTGCTATCAATAATTATCGTAAGAGTTTCTATTGTATGGTGAATTTTATGCTTAGTCTTAGTAGATATTACATTCTATGGGATTGGTTTCGGCTAATAATCATGTTCTCGCTGCTAGCGGGGCACCACTAGTTCTCTTGTTAATGTTCAATTATTTAATGAATGTAGATAAATGAGTTTAGAATTTGTCAACACTTGACTGATAAGTGTTGTTAGTATTGCTTGTCATGAATTTGGTTTGTTTGGTTAAAGTGGTGACGTGGAGAATAGGTCTGAGGTATAAATGATGTGGAGAATATGTTAATAAATTTGTAGGCATGGTGCGATTCGATTAAAAATACTCTACCTACTAAGTCATAAAATAATGTGATATCGATATCTAGTATTTTCGTACTAGATTTACGATGTCTTGCTATAGGTGTTTAATTCGCTATCACGTAGCACTATTTAAGTTTGTGATATTCCTGTCTATATGCATTCATGTGCATAATGCATTTTATTCAGATATGTTAATTAATCACGTAATGTGGAGGACCAGAGCTAAGTCGACCCCAAGGTGACGTAACGGCTGGACTAATTTCAAGGTAATGTGGATGATGAACCTGAAGATGGATGACCCGAACAAGTGTCAGACCAAAGGTTGATCGTCAAGTGATCGACGTCTAACAAACACTAACGTAGTGTTTATTCCAGGCAAGCCCCGGTGCATGCAACCCCTTCCTTGTGTTTTTAAATGATTTTTATACACTTTAAGTCTAGTGAAATGTGCATTAAGTTTATAGGAATTGCCTGGAAACTATTTGATGCATTGACTACCTTGATATCCATTCCTGTTATAGATACTCCTTTGGAAGTATCAAATATTGTTTACAAAAATGCTTAGCCCTGCTTAGATCTTGTGGATAGAGGTTGTCTTTTGCATTAATGCCTAGCTCAGGGGTTATCCTGAGGAAGGATGGCTTCTACCTGCAAGAATATTTTCATTGGGAGCATGGTGGGATCTTACTACAAAGTTCCCTATCATGCTCTTTTCATCCTAAGGAACACAAACAATCCTAAGGTTGGAAGTACTTAAATCGGGACTTGGGCTAGGAACAGGTGATGTTCTACACAGGTTAATTAAGGATTGGATGCGTATGTAGGCCTGTATGATCAAGGACTATCTTAACTGGCCATATGCCCTGGATATGGGACAGGGTAAGCTTGAACCGGACTATTCCATACATGAAAAGACAATCGCGCACTAGGAGTGGAGAGATGGCGAGAGTGGCACGTACCCTCCTGGCAAAGGACCGCCTAAAAGGGGTGGTGTGCTCTCGGGTGGCGCGGACCTGTTCATGCAGTGGAGGATCCATGGGAATGGTAGACATATGCAAGAGTTATGAGAAACATATGTCGTGTGGTTAGAGATCCTCAGTTAAGTAAATCAATTCGGATCGCCGTTATATCCCTGGAGAGTGGAGACTTGATCTCTGACCTGCAACCTAAGTCAGGATGTAAACATTATGGATCAAAATGATGTTGTATTGATGAGATGGTAAAATTAGACTAGATGCAACCAGAGTCTATTAATATTTAATCTGGCGTTAAAATATTGAAAGTAAGGACTCACTTTAGTAAGCTATTTCTGCAAAAATATCTAAGTTGATTCTTGCTAAAGCCTTTTCCTTGATTCCGATTTAACCAGCATATCCTTGAGAGTCATTTTTCCTTAGTCGGGTAAGACTTGCGAAAGTACACTTCGTACTCAGGGTTTTCGAACCCATGTTGTTGCAGGTACTAGATTTATGCTGCAGTGAATGGTGTTAAGCGCTGGTGGGCACGGCCTTCTTATAAGTCTAAGTACCTCTCCTATACTTCTTATTGAGGATTGTTATTGAGCTAGCATATATTTCAAAATTATAAATAATTTATAACATTTCAAAGTTTATTTCCTTGAATCACTTTTGTAATCACTCCGATAAACGTAATGTAAATTTGTTGTAACTTGTAACTTTTGTAATAAAGAAATTCCGCTGCAAAAATGTTGGTGTGTGATTTGTGTTTACTTAATCTTGTGATCCTGGTTGTAAGTGGTTTATCCAGGGTCCTTGGGACACTCGGACGGATCCTATTAAGTTATCTAGTGCACATGCATAACCGTATGAGGTCTTTGAGACAAGGTCAGGTGTATGTGGGCCCAATAACTTGGGAGGTTCTCCCATAGTCGGTGTCTGCAGGAAGGAGATAAGTGAGGGACCGAGCACCGTCCGATTGATCTTTGTGCGGTGGGGATTAGATCTGGGGGTAATCAAATGTGAACCGTCGATCGGCTAGCCAGTGGTAAGGATTAGATCACGTTCAAGAGGGATATGGACCGTTGATCTATTATTCCAATGGTAGTCGTGGGGTACCGGTTTGGGTCTTATTAAGATCTAATCGCAACCGTAGCATACGGATCCAACGGTCGAAATCCACCTGTACCCCTTTGGCCAACACATTTTGCAAAAAGGACCTTATGTTTTTTTATAAACAAACCTGCAGCCCAGGGCAGTTTAAATAACATTGAAAGAAGGCCCCTGGTTTTTATAAGTGCACCCTGTGCTTTCCGGAAATTGTGTCCGCATCCCAAGTGTTGAATAAAAGGGATAAAATAATTCAGAAAATGATTTTTAGTTCAAAAATAAATCAAGAAAACTTGTTTAATTCGTATTAAATCCATTTTAACTCCAAATTAATTCATTCCAGTTTCATTAGACTTGTAATAACATTGTTTATCATCCAATAACTTTATTTTGTTATGAAACCTAAACTGAAATTTTGTACTTAATTTCTTTTATACACCACTATTAAATCTTTAAAAATTCGTAACTCAATAACCGTAACTCTGTTTTGATCCATTCTAGTTGCATTAGTCTCACAATAATATTCATTAGCATCTGGTGACTTTGTTTTGTCATGAAATATAGGTTAAAGTGTTGCACTTAGTCTATTCTATATTTACCACGTGGATCTTCGGAAAACCATAACTTCTTAACCGTAACTCCGAATTTAGCGATTCTTGTTCCCACGATCTCGTTACGACACATAGATTATTATTATACAGTTTATTCTTATGTTTCGTGTGATGTTAATTTTGCCTATACCATGTTTGTCTGTATTGCTACATTTAGCAGTGAGGACACGTGTCATCTAAAGAGCAAGTTGGTACCTGGAATCTCAAGTGCCAGACAAGTTATGCCCTTGATCACTTCTTTTTACCCACTCATGTTCTTATTAATCATAATGATCTGCATAGGTTAATTTTGATGGGACCCAATAGGCCACCTTAGTTTGTCTACCTTTATGCCTTGTTTACCACTGAACTTTTTGGGTAGTACTTGCTAGTGCTATAAGTGGATTTGGGCATTGAGATAAACATTATTCATACTTTTGTTATTAGTTGTTATTTACTATTCATGATAAGATCATTATGTTAATTGGAACATAGAGAACCACCCGGGAAAACAGTGCTACCACAAGGGTGGTATGGGACGCCCTTGGCTGACTAATTAGGAAAGCTAGTGGAGGACTACCTTACTCGAAAGGGGCAAGGGCAGTAGGGGAGTGGTCAGTGTGGGGAGGCCCTTGGGTTGATTTTGCTGTGATGGCGGTCAGGCGAGGGGTCCCTGCATTGGAGCTTCCTAGAAACTGTAGCGGGTTTTCTGAAGCTAGTGGAACTTTGTAAAGGCCTCATAGTGTTACCCTGCTCACTTCCTTGGTAGAGGTGTATGGGAAGTCGTGATCTCTTGGCAGATGGGTAACATGACTTGTGGGTAAAGATGTGCAACCTCTGTAGAGTGTAAAACTAGTATACTAGCCGTGCTCACGGTCATGAGTAGCTCGGACACTCACATGATTAATTTATGGAACTAAATTCAATTTGTCAAATGCATTGCATTGAGGGTGTTGTAATCACTTTTGTTCTACTACTTAATTGGGCTGGTATTTACTTATACTTAGTAATTGATAATAAAACTTTGACCAACTTTAAAAGCAATGCTCAACTACAACCATCCCCTTTGGTAAGCCTTACACTTCACATGAGGTCTCACCTTTGGCGAGATCATGCACATTATTCTCGACAACTTGTTGAGCGATGAACGTATGTGCGCTCACTCTTGCTATCTCACACCCCCACAGGTCAAGAACAGGTATCGCAGGATGAGGCGCATGGAGGATGATGTGACGAGTTTGTGAGAGGTCTAGGTCATCATCTCCCAGTCAACTTTGGTTTGCTGGATCATTGTCTCCTTATGATGTATTTATTTATTTATTTTGTATAGAACTCCTATTATATAGAAAAGATGTGACATTTGTTTTTGTACCACTATTCATCATATGTGTGAGACTTGGTCCCAACACACCTGGTATTTATTTCATGCTCGGGTTTTGGACCCCTAAAACCCGGGGGTGACAGCCAGAGGCAAAGGAGAAGAAAACGAATAAGTGGGCGGAAGATTTGAAGTCCGATCATGTACTCTGCAAATGTGGTATTGAAGCTAAGTATGGACTAGTTCCTTCCGAGCTTGGTGTGGGCTATTTTTGTGGACATATGGTAGACTATGATGAGGTTGGTATTTGTTTTTTATTGCATGAGTTGTAATGTTGCATCTATACTTACTTATTGTTTTTGTGTAGGAGAAGAGAAAATGCAGTTGGGAGAGATATGCAGACAAAGTAGAGGTGATGCATACAATAAAATCGAAGAGACTCATGGGACAGAAGATGCGATGTAACTCTCAGCTCATCGATTCCTACATTAAAGATCATAGACAGGAGATGCATAGGTTCACAGACTCAATGGGTTATGGCAGCCTAATGCGTGTTGATCGAAGGAAATTGAAGGCGACAAACAAGAAGAGAGCACATGAGGCAAGGAAAATAGAGGCAGCTAGAGCCGAGAAACAGATGTTGGGCAATCTTGCTGGTCATCTGAGTGCAAGTAATTGAGAAAAGAACGTGTTGGTTTTGCTTGTACATTGTATTTATCTTGTCTTTCCTAACTTATTTGTCCCATTAAATTTGCAGAGATTGGATGTGCCGGGAACTATATCACAGACGAGGCTCGTGCAAGATACATTCAGCAAAAAATGGCGACGGTGGAGCTAATGGAGGAGGAGGACGACTCATCAAGGTTGAGTGAGCTTATTGCGCTCGCCGAGACATGATTACATGGGGAAGAGGAGGATGACGCATCAACGTTGAGTGAGCTCACCGTGCTCGTTGAGGCGAGATTACATGCGCAAGAGGAGGACGATGAGTTTTTCTTTTAAATAAGACCTCATTCCATTAAAAGATAACCCTTCTAGCTATGGATCTAGAAACATTGGTTTCTTATGTCCCGAAACCTCCGAATGTAATCATTCACCAACTCATCTAGTCCTTGTCGTAGTGCTGCCAAGTCTACCATGTCTAACTCATACTCCTCGAAGAAAAAATGATCATGGAATTTTTCCTCTAAATCTTCCTAAGAGTATACAGAATTAGGTGGAAATGTGGCAAAATAAGCGAATGTGGAAAGCTCCTTATCGACCAATTCTCCTAGTTGTGCTAGAAATTGGCCTATGTGTTCATGTGTGCTTTTGCCCTGGTTATCTGAAAAGATTGAAAATTCGGGTATCCTCGTCACCTATGGGTATGGGTCATAATCAAATTGGTTGACATAGGGTTTCCGATATAGCTACCCCCCATGGGTCATGTTGACTCCGAGTTTGTCACGAAATGCCCTAGCTATCTCCTACCTCACTATGTTGATGGCGGCCGGTGGTAATCCACTGGCCCTTTGGTCCAAAGGTGTGGGTGCTTGTGTTCCTACATGTCTCGTTGCCCATGGGTTGGGGTTCTGTGAGTCATTAATACTCTCTCTAGGTGCCTTATAATGTATGTTAAATCTTTCCAGCCTTTTAGGGGCCAAAAAGTGCTCACCCCACGTGTTCGTGGGACCATGCCATGATTTGGAGGAACTGTGGGAGGTAAGGGGAAGCTTGGCTGAGGCGGGTGTAAATATTGCTGGTAATAACCTACATCATGTTCTGCGTACCCTGCGCTAGACAGTCCGGCATGATACACGGATGGTCCCAATGTGTACTCGGACGGTTCAGCGTGATACACGGACGGTCTAAGCGTGTTAGTTAGCCCTTGCGTGGAGTACTGTGGTCCAGGTGTGGATCTCGGCGGCTCATCACAAAAATAGCTAGCCACAGCTAGGCTAGACGGTACGAGCTCAGTCCTAGACAATCTGTTTGTGTGCAGGTTTGTGGGTTTACCCCAGATTGGTGGCGGAGGCTGTGGTTGCTGTGATGGAACCTCCCAAGTTATTAGGCCCACCTACAGTTGTCCTTGTCCAACGAACCTTGGACAACCCTATAGATGCACATAATCACTCGACAAGTTCGGTAGCTGTATCCTTATTTCCTCGCCCAAGAGCGTTTCACCCGTCACGCAAATATTACATCACATCGGAGGAATGAATAAGCGGAAGCAAATTACAATAACTTAATTTACATTCATCAAAATATAGAGAGAGTGTTATTATTACATTACCAGGTTATAAGAGTGCACAGAGTAATAATATTATTACGTACTTGGGAGGCAAAACCCCTCCCGCATAAAAGTATATTGTTTTTCAAGTGGAGGCCAGCATCCTCCCGCGGCTTCGCTGCTGAGGTTCTTCTTTGGGCACCACCTTAGAGCAAAAATAGCAAAAGTCTACTGTTTCCTCACCTACAACAACATGGGTTCGAAAACCCTGAGTACAGAGTGTACTTTCGCAAGTCTTACCCATCAAAATAAAAGACTCTCAAGGATATGCTGGCTTAAGGGAGTCAAGGTGAGGCTAATCAAGTAGCAAAGACTCTGTTTGCAAAAATGCTTACTAAAAGTGGATTCTTAAAAATCCAGTTTTATTAGCAAGTTAAGTCATTACCTGAATCTAGAGTTCTTTCTACCCTAGTTTAAGCACTTGACCTGTACTAGTAGTCTTTTATCAACCCCTTTAGTTCACTGGAATGCTACGTGTAAGTTAGTGACCAAGTCTTCATGTCCGAGAAGTAAAGGCGATCCGAATCGATTAATACTCATCTGAGTATCTCCAATCACACGACATATGTAGTACTTAACCCTTGCATATGTCAACTCGCCACCGGGGTTCTTAAGACCAGACCAGGTTCACGCCAACCGAGAGCACAGATACACCACCGTCTAGCCACTTGCCACGGAGAGTACACGCTACTCTCGCCATCTCTCCACTCCCATTGCGTGTTGGCCTTTCTGGTATTAGTCTGCCTAAGGCAAAGATTACCCATGACGAGGCATGTGACTAGATAAAGGGTCCTCGGTCAGCAGGCCCACATCGACACGGTCCTTAAGCGTCTCAGACGGAGACACTACACCGAGACTCTCTTCTCGTGCAAGTCACCCGCATGGTCTCAGCTTTATCATTCAAAACCCAAAGTTTGGTACCTGACAGAGGTACATCTTTTCCGATGTTGAACCCATCATGGCCATGATGGATCCACCATCAAGTTTTATTTTTGGAAACACCCCTTCCACTATGAAGCATCACCTTTTGTTTCAAAACAAAACATTTGTTTTTCTATAGCAGGACTAAGCATCTAAAATCCTTTTAATAAAATAGGTAATCAAGAAATGGTAAACAATTCCAAGGAAGGAAATGCAGCAATTGGTTTAGCACACAACTCCTATCACCTAATGCATCATATAAGGTGATAAAGATTTTAAAACAACAAGGACGTGGTAAATGCACCGGGGCTTGCCTTGTGTTGTAAGGGAGTCGGGCTCTGTTCCACAAATATCAAAATAAAAACAGTTCCCGGTAGGTGGATTTTCTGTTGATGGAGCAGTCTCCTCTTCTTCACTAGTCACTTCTTCTTCGTTTTCTATACATAACCATATATAACCATGAATGCTCACGTGATGCTTATGAAAATGCAATGATAATAAAGATACACCATGTTGTATCTTGAATACAACTTTCCTTCACGGTACACCGGGGACACTAGGGTTGTCGGAGTCAGTATTTCATTTTCATAAGGCATATACTACCTAGAAGACTAGGGTTTTGGGTTTGGAAATCAAACAATGCTCAGAACAAGTCAAACTTTACTCATGGGTTCCAATTATCAAATTAAGTTTATCCAAAAAGTTTTATGATTTTTGGAGTCACCAGGTATTTTCTAAAATTCCAAAGGTATAGGTTTAAGCCCTTTTAAATACTGAATAATTCTTGGTTTGGCTAAAAATCTTGGAACTATTTTTATTAAATACTAGAGGAATTTAGGAACCTAGAAAAATTGGTCTCATATTTTTAGCATTTTTCTAGAATTTTCTATGATTTCTCTAATCCTGGTAGAAAAAGAAAAAGAGAAATGGTGAATAGTGGTGGGCTGAAACTGGCCCGAGTCGACCCGCACAGGTAAAAGCACGCCCGCGCGCGCCCGCGGTGTCAGGTTTACACAGAGGACGCTGGTTATTTGAAAAACCCTTAAAGAGTCCATAGCACTATTTCTCTGGGTCACTAACATTCGCAGATAGGCCCTTCCCTTTTCTATTTCTTCACAAGTCGAGATCCCCGACCACGGCGGCGGAGCAGTGGCTCTGGCGAGCCTGTATCGGCCGGCAAACGCAACGACCGGCGCTCAGATATGGCTGACACCTAATTCAACCCCTAACCACCATTACCCCTCAAAAAATTGCAAAGTTCTAGCTCCTAATCTCTCTGTCCACGGTGATAGCGCGAATTACGGATGAACCGAGGCGTTCCCGGTGATCCTACGTGTTCTAGCTCAATTGGCCGGGTCGAGAAGCATCAAGAGCACACAAGAGTACTAAAACAAGAGCGAGGAGGGCGTGATCGGACCTGTGGAGAGCTGGCCACAGCGAGCTCACACACGGTGGGGTTCTTGACTGATTTGGGGGAAATCCCAAATTGGGGAGCTGTGGGGGACGATTGGAGGTGAGGGCTGGTTCACTAGGTGCACAATTACTTAGTAGAGCAGGTGGGGGCACCAATTTATAGTGTCCAAGGGCGGTGGCTCCTAATTTTGGCATGGCGTGCTGGCGGCCGGAGAGATAGAAGGTCACTGGTGGCTCAGTCATGGCGTTCACTGGTGCAGCAGTTCTGAGATGGTAAGCCTAGGCGTGCCACGGTTACTACTGCGCAGTAAAGAGCCACGGCATGGCATAATTGAGGTCGCCGGAGTTCCACAACAACACCGACGGTCCGGCCACGTCGCACGGCTACAGGCGCGGTTGATAAGCTTCACCCCGCGACCAAATCCGCTCCCCCTCCGATCTTTTCACCCGCTCGGTACTGTCCTGCCCGAGTCCTACACGAATCACCATGATCACCTCGAATCCTTGCGCAGAGGTCACCGGCGGCGAGGGGGGGCTAAACCTGAGATCTTTCTGTAGGCACTGTACCATCAGAACGACATTCAGAGCACCTGACAGAGCGGTTTGCAGTGCCCAGATCTCCAATTTTCATGTGACAACTTGCTAATCCACCTTTAAAAAAGTTGTGGTCCTATAATCCAGCTTTAATCTTGCTATAGCCACCATACTTCAATTCTCACTAAATCATACTCAAAATAGCTCTCAAACTTGGCCCTAGTTCACTGTTAGTCCAGTTTCAGAGTTGTACTCGACTGACAGACCAACTTCAAGTCTATTTTTCTCCCACTTTCATGTAGCACTGGGGCTTACTTACTTAATAAAATTTGTTCTCCTTACATAGCTCTACAAGTTTGCTATATTGACCAAGAGCAAAATCCTCAAGAATTCTGAGATATAGAGCTCTAAAGTTGACCCCATTCAACTGAATTTAGACTTAAGCATATGGATTTCATGGGGTACTTTTTGCAAATAAGTCCAAATCCCACTTTTTAACTTGCAAATCCTCCAATGTGAAAAACACATGATTTGTGGTGTTCTATAACTTTGGTATTTGCACTTGGGTCAAAAGTGCACAAAATTACAACTACCCCCTTAGGGTTTTAATTAGGGTTTCTAGGGTTTGTTTTTAGGGTTTTGGGCACATTAGGGTTTTGGTGCCACCAAAGTCCATCAAATGTGATACCTTATGGTCATTTCTCATGTCTTTTGAGGTTTTAACTTATTTGGGCTTCACTTACATCCATAAGCCCTAATTTAGGGTTAAGCACTCTACCCTACGGTTAACCACACATCAAGTCAAATCATTACAGCTTATTTGAAATTTTTACCTAGTGAATGCACTTCTAGGTGTAACAAACACATGATATGCCAATTCTCATGATGTTATGCTCAAGTTTTAGTGATAGTAACACCAGGGGTGTTACATCCTTCCCCTAATAAAAGAATCTCGTCCCGAGATTTACGGTCCTAGGGCCAGTAATGGAAAAGGAAACACGTCACATCTTTATTTCCTTAACTGTCTTACAAAGCAGGGGGTGGTATGGGGTCTATTCCATTTTTACAAACAAATGTAGATATCTCACAAGTTACATGAAGCTAAAAACCTAGGAAAATTCTTTTCCAAGAAGTCTTGAGTCTCCCAGGTAGCTTCATCTTCAGTATGTTGGTTCCATTGTACCTTATAGAATTTAAGAGTTCTTCTTCGGGTGATCCTGTCCTTTTGATTCAGGATTCGAATGGGATGTTTTGAATATGTTAAGTCTGGTTCCAAGGTAACATCCACCACATCAATGGTTCGATCTGGAATCCGAAGACACTTCTTTAATTGGGATACGTGGAACACATTGTGCACCGCAGACAATGTTTCGGGTAGTTGGAGTCGGTATGCCACTGGTCCACATTGTTCAAGAATAGAAAACGAACCAAAGTATCGAGGTGCAACCTTTCCTTTTACACCGAAACGGGTCACACCCTTCATTGGTGATACTTTTAGGTACACACAATCTTTGACTTGAAAGTACAATGGTCGGCGTCGTTTGTCTGCATAACTCTTTAGTCGAGCTTGTGCCTCTTTCAAGTTATGTATGATTTGTTGAACCTTTTACTCCATCTCTTTAACCATATCAAGCCTAAAAAACCACCTTTCTCCTGGTTCAGACCAATTCAAGGGGGTACAACACCGTCGTTCATACAATGCTTCAAATGGTGCCATCTTAATACTTTCTTGATAACTATTGTTATACAAAAACTCTGCCAATGGTAAACATTCATCCCATTTTTGTGGGAATTCTAGAACGCATGCCCGCAACATGTCTTCAAGTATTTGATTCACTCTCTCAGTCTGTCCACTTGTTTGAGGATGATATCCCGAACTGTGGAGCAACTAAGTACCCAGGGACTTATGTAGTTCTTCCCAAAACTTGGATACAAATTGCGGTCCGCGATCCAACACTATTGTCGTTGGAACTCCGTGCAGACTAAGAATACGAGCAATATATAACTGGGCATAGACAACAACTGGGTGATCTGTCTTGATGGGCAGAAAATGGGCTATCATGGTAAGTCGATCAATTATAACCCAGATAGAATCAAAACCTTTAGTTGTTCTAGGTAATCCCACAATGAAGTCCATGCTAATGTCCTCCCATTTCCAAGTTGGGATGGGCAAGGATTGCAATGGTCCCGCAATCTTCATATGTATTGCTTTGACACGTCTACAGGTGTCACATCTCGCCACATAGCGTGCAATCTCAATCTTCATTTTTGTCCACCAATAATGTTGCTTTAAATCTAGATACATCTTAGTGCTTCTGGGATGAATGGAATATCGACTCAGATGAGCTTCATCCAAAATTTGTTGGCGGACTTCATCATCCTTAGGCACAACTATGTGATCAATAAACCATACTATGCCTTGATCATCCTTTCTGAAGTAATTAGCTGTGCCGGCTTCTATTTTCTCATGAATATGTTTCATACCCTTATCATTTCTTTAGGCATCAATAATCTTTTGCAGAAGAACTAACTCAAGCCTTAATTGGGTCAAAGTTCAATGTTGTATTATTCCTAGGTTTAACTTCTCCATTTCTTGACATAATGTGGTGTTTGGAGTCCTTACTGTAAGACAATGGCAGGAAGCCTTGCGACTTAGTGCATCTGCCACCACATTGGCTTTTCCCGGGTGATAGTGGATTTCTAAATCATAATCTTTAATCAGCTCAAGCCATCTCCTCTGCCTCATGTTTAGTTCTGACTGGGTAAAAATATACTTGAGACTTTTATGATCTGTATATATATGGCAGATATTTCCCAGCAGATAATGATGCCATTTCTTAAGGGCAGGAACAACTGCAGCTAACTCCAAGTCATGAGTTGGAAAATGCTCCTCATGCTGGCGCAACTGTCTTGAAGCATATGCTATGACTCGGCCCTCTTGCATTAATACACATCCGAGACCACTGTCCGATGCGTCACAGTACACATCAAAAGGCTTTTAAATGTCCGGTTGAGCCAATACCGGAGCAGTGTCAACAATACCTTCAGCTGCTTGAAGGCTTTGTTGCATCTCGAGGACCAGTTAAATTTTGTATCATTCTTCAACAGACTTGTGATTGGTTTCACAATCTTGAAGAAATCCGGTATAAATCTGCGGTAATAGCCAGCCAGCCCAAGGAAACTTCGAACTTGATGTACAAAGGTTGGCGGTTTCCACTCTAGAATATCCTTGACCTTGCTGGGGTCAACCGCAATCCCCTTTGCGGACAATACATTTCCCAAAAATTGGATTTCCTCCAACCAAACGCGCATTTGCTGAATTTAGCATATAATTGGTGCTCCCTTAAGCGCGTTAGCATGATCTGTAAATGCTTAGCATGCTCCTCTTCATTCTTGGAATAGATCAAGATATCATCAATGAAGACCACCACAAATTTATTCAACTCAGGCATAAACACCGAGTTCATTAGATATGTGAAGTGGGCTGGAGCATTTGTCAATCCGAAGGACATAACCAAATATTCAAATAATCCATACCACGTAGTAAATGCGGTCTTGGGTATATCTTTGGGTCGAATACGGATCTGGTGATAACCCGATCTGAGGTCAATCTTGGAGAATACCCGAGCTCCAGTAAGTTGATCAAACAAGATATCGATCCGAGGAAGAGGGTACTTGTTTTTAATGGTGACCTCATTAAGGGGTCTGTAGTCCACGCACATTCGAAGTGTTTGATCCTTCTTCTTGACAAAAATTGTGGGACATCCCCAAGGTGATGAGCTGGGCCGAATGAATCTCTTCTCAAGCAAGTCTTGTAATTGAGTCTTGAGCTCCGCCAATTCATTTGGTGGCATTCGGTACAACCTTCTAGAAATAGGAGTTGTACTGGGCTTCAGTTCAATCACAAACTCTACATCCCTTTCTAGAGGCAATCCAGACAAATCTTTAGGAAAGACATCCGGGAATTCACATACTACCGGAATATCCTGGATTTCTGGGATGATAGCTTCATAGACCCGTCCAAATGGTTTGGCTGGGACAGCTACAGGGATGGATAAGAGAACCTCTTCATGACCATGGCTCAACTTGATAGTCCTTAAGTCGGTGTTGAGGATAGCTTTATGTTGGGCTAACGAATTCATGCCTAGAATTACATCTATGTCTTGGCCTTTTAAAACAATCATTTTGGTGGGAAATTCCCGTTCAACCAATGTTACTGGCACATGGAAGACTACTTCCTTAGTAAATATTTGTCCCCCGGGTTAATGGATAATAAATCCTTCCCTTGATTTAGTGCTAGGAATGCAATGCTTTTCCACAAAAGTCTTGCTTATGAAAGTATCTGAAGCACCAGAATCAAAGAGAATGACTGCTGGGTAATTGGCCACAAGGAACGTACCCATCATTATCGGCTCTCCTTCCGGTGTAGTGGCCACTTGAGTATAATAAATTCGCCCAGTCTTCTTGACATTTTTGCCCGCTGAATTATTAGCCATGTTTCCTTTACCTTGATTGGAGCTCACAGAGTTTTGTTGATTGTTGTACTTATTCTGCTTCGGATATGGACAGTCTTTTTTAAAATGACCAGACTTTCCACAGTTGAAGCAGCCAGTAGAAGAACTAGGGAGAGTGGGGAAATGAGCACTAGGGGCACTCGGCTGATTTATAGACGTGGGGCAGTGGTAGGACGAATGAAAACAGGCGGTTTGAACGGATAGGAGGGTGGATGAGGCGAAGAACGATTCTGATTAATAGGTCGGATTACCAACCTGGTTCGCTTCTTAGGTCCTTGATTGGACCTGTTACCTCTAAATCCCTTTGATTTTCCCTAGCCTGTGTTCTTGGCTTCTACTGCCAGCGCCGTGCTGATAGCTCTGCTGTAAGTAAGATCTAGGCAGGTGGCCATTTTCCGTTGGAACCGGTCGTTGAGTCCCCTCATGAAGCAATTCTTTTTCTTCAGGTCACTGTTTACTTGGTCAATAGCATATTGGGATAAATGGTTAAACTTGTTGAGATACTGCATTACAGTATCTCCTCCTTGCCTTAGTCGAATAAACTCCTCTTGTTTCATGTGAAGCACTCCTTCTAGAACATAGTGCTCACGGAATGCTAACTTGAATTCATCCCAAGTGACCTGATGTCCGGCTGGCTGAACTGCTACAAAATTCGCCCACCAGGTACTGGCAGGGCCTCTCAGTTGTTGAGCAGCGAACAATGGCTTCTGTGTTTCTATGGAACAGACTAATCCGAACTTTTGCTCCATTACCCTTATCCACTCATCAGCTTCAAGAGGGTCTTCTGCTTTAACAAATAGTGGAGGACACGTTTCAGAGAATTCCAGATACGAGGTTTCACGCGGTCCTTGTGGAGGAGCTCTCCCGCCATGCTGCTGGAATTGATTACCCGCCATCTCACGCAAGAAGCGGGTATTATCTGTAGTAGCATTGACCAAGGCGGCGATAGCCTCGGCTAGCGTTGGTGGTACAGGTGGCGGATTAGGAGTATCTTTCCGACCATGGGAAGTCCCCGCACCGTCATGCGCACGAGTCCGTGATGGCATCTGAGGCAAAGAAACATTTGGGAAAAATATAACATGTCGATACACACCATCATTTTACATTACCAAAATGTAATGGTACAGACTCAAGTGTACAACATGACTTCATTACTTATTTTACATAGGTATAGTTTCTAAACTATACTAGTCTAGTCTTCGTCGTCCTTGGTTCCTTCATTCCCTGCTGTAGGAGACCGGTCATCAGCCAGGTTCATGGAAGGAGGAGGTCTAAAAAGGTCCAACTCCCCATCAGGTCTTTCACCCGCTATCCCTGATGGTCCGGCTCCCATTGCAATAGGGTCGGCAGGCACGTCCGGGTGCAGTCGCGCATATAGTACATGTACTTCCTCATGTAAAGTATTGCAGTACACCTGCAAGTTGTCGAGGGCCACACTAAGCTCTGCCACATGAGCACGAGATTTGGCTTCGCTGTCCCAGGCAATTGAACATGAGTTGATGGCCCAATCAACCACCAAATCCCGTTCAGCAAGCTCGTCTTGCAGGCGTCTGACGTCAGCTGCCAACTTAGTTATACGCTGATCGTCCTGTGTCCACACCCTTTTTCGGTGACGTAGCTCCGTCTGAAGTTGTTCCACTTTAGCTTCCAAGTCTCCGATTGGATCGTTGCTGCCGCTACTGCTTCCTTCATGTCGAGAAGCCAACTGATGACAAGGCACGCCAATAGGTCCAGTGGACTTGTGCACGGTTTTCCTCGTACGTGCCATATCTCCATAAGTGGGGAAGATTTATTAGTATAATTTTTAAACATGATGCATGCATAATCCAATGATTACGGAATCAACCTTTTTTGATTCCACTTCCTATATATTGCACTCTATTTCCTGGTCTTATAAGATGAGAATTTCCAAAAAGTGGAAAGGTAAGAATGAAAGAATATTTCTTGGATAAGTATTTGAAAATTCTTTTTGAAATGCTTTGTAATATCTGAAGAGATGGGCTTCGCTCTGATACCAGCTGTGATGGAACCTCCCACGTTATTAGGCCCACCTACAGTTGTCCTTGTCCAACGGACCTTGGACAACCCTGTAGATGCACATAATCACTCGACAAGTTCGGTATCTATATCCTTATTTCCTCGCCCAAGAGCATTTCACCCGTCACGCAGATATTATATCACATCGGAGAAACGAATAAGCAGAAGCGAATTACAATAACTTAATTTACATTCATCAAAATATAGAGAGAGTGTTATTATTACATTACCATGTTATAAGAGTGCACATAGTAATAATATTATTACAGACCTGGGAGGCAAAAACCCCTCCCGCATAAAAGTATATTGTTTTTCAAGTGGGAGGCCAACATTCTGCCACGGCTTCACTGCTGAGGTTCTTCTTTGGGCACCACCTTAGAGCAAAAATAGCAAAAGTCTGCTGTTTCCTTACCTACAACAACATGGGTTCGAAAACCCTGAGTACGGAGTGTACTTTCGCAAGTCTTACCCGTCAAAATAAAAGACTCTCAAGGATATCCTGGCTTAAGAGAGTCAAGGTGAGGCTGATCAAGTAGCAAAGACTCTGTTTGCAAAAATGCTTACTAAAAGTGGATCCTTAAAAATCCAGTTTTATTAATAAGTTAAGTCATTACCTGAATCTAGAGTTCTTTCTACCCTAGTTCAAGCACTTGACCTGTACTAGCAGTCTTTTATCAACCCCTTTAGTTCACTGGAATGCTACGTGTAAGTTAGTGACCAAGTCTTCATGTCCGAGAAGAAACGGCGATCCGAATCGATTAATACTCAGCTGAGGATCTCCAATCACACGACATATGTAGCACTTAACCCTTGCATATGTCAACTCGCCACTGGGGTTCTTAAGACCAGACCGGGTTCACGCCAACCGAGAGCACAGATACACCACCGTCCAGCCTCTTGCCACGGAGGGTACACGCTACTCTCGCCATCTCTCCACTCCCGTTGCGTGTTGGCTTTTCTGGTAATAGTCTGCCCGAGGTAAAGCTTACCCATGATGAGGCATGTGATCAGTTAAAGGGTCCTCAGTCAGCAGGCCCACATTGACACGGTCCTTAAGCGACTCAAACGGAGACACTACACCGAGACTCTCTTATCGCGCAAGTCACTCGCCCGGTCTCAACTTTATCATTTAAAACCCAAAGTTTGGTACCTGACAGAGATACATTTTTTCCGATGTTGAACCCATCTTGGCCGTGATGGATCCACCATCAAGTTTCATTTTTGGAAACATCCCTCACTGTGAAGCATCACCTTTGTTTCAAACCAAAACATTTGTTTTTCTATAGCAGGACTAAGCATCTGAAAACCTTTTAATAAAACAGGTAATCAAGAAATGGTAAACACTTCCAAGGAAGGAAATGCAGCAATTGGTTTAGCACACAACTCCTATCACCTAATGCATCATATAAGGTGATAAAGATTTTAAAACAACAAGGAGGTGGCAAATGTATCGGGGCTTGCCTTGTGTTGTAGGGGAGTCGGGCTTTGTTCCACAAATATCAAAATAAAAACAGTTCCCAGCAGGTGGATTTTCTGTTGATGGAGCAGTCTCCTCTTCTTCAACACTCACTTCTTCTTCGTTTTCTATACATAACCATATATAACCACGAATGCTCATGTGATGCTTATGAAAATGCAATGATAATAAAGATACACCAAGTTGTATCTCGAATACAACTTTCCTTCATGGTACACCAAGGAAACTAGGGTTGTCGGAGTCAGTATTTCATTTTCATAAGGCAGATACTACCTAGAAGACTAGGGTTTTGGTTTTGGAAATCAAACAATGTTCAAAACAAGTCAAACTTTACTCATGGGTTCTAATTATCAAATTAAGTTTATCCAAAAAGTTTTATGATTTTTGCAGTCACCAGGTATTTTCTAAAATTCCAAAGGCATAGGTTTAAGCCCTTTTAAATACCGAATAATTCCTGGTTTAGGTTAAAAATCTTGGAACTATTTTTATTAAATACTAGAGGAATTTAGGAACCTAGAAAAATTGGTCTCATATTTTTAGCATTTTTCTAGAATTTTCTATGATTTCTCTAATCCTGGTAGAAAAAGAAAAAGAGAAATGGTGAATAGTGGTGGGCTGAAACTGGCCCGAGTCGGCCCGCACAGGTAAAAGCGCGCCCGCGCGCGCCCGCGGTGTCAGGTTTACACAGAGGACGCTGGTTATTTGAAAAACCCATAAAGGGTCTGTAGCACTATTTCTCTGGGTCACTGACATTCGCAGATAGGCCCTTCCCTTTTCTATTTCTTCACAAGTCGAGATCCCCGACCACAACGGCGGAGCAGTGGCTCCGATGAGGCTGTACCGGCCGACAAACGCAATGACCGGTGCTCAGATATGGCTGACACCTAATTCAACCCCTAACGACCATTACCCCTCAAAAAATTGCAAAGTTCTAGCTCCTAATCTCTCTGTCCACGGTGATAGCGCGAATTACGGATGAACTGAGGCGTTCCCGGTGATCCTATGTGTTATAGCTCAATTGGCCGGGTCGAGAAGCATCAAGAGCACACAAGAGTACTGAAACAAGAGCGAGGAGGGTGTGATCGGACCTGTGGAGAGCTAGCCACGGCGAGCTCACACACGGCGGGGTTCTTGACTGATTTGGGGAAAATCCCAAATTGGGGAGCTGTGGGGGATGATTGGAGGTGAGGGCTGGTTCACTAGGTGCACAATTACTTAGTGGAGCAGGCGGGGGCACCAATTTATAGTGTCCAAGGGTGATGGCTCCTAATTTTGGCATGGCATGCTGGCGGCCGGAGAGATAGAAGGTCACTGGTAGCTCAGTCGTGGCGTTCACTGGTGCAGCGGTTCTGAGATGGTAAGCCTAGGCATGTCATGGTTACTACTGCGCAGTAAAGAGCCACGGTGTGGCATAATTGAGGTCGCCGGAGTTCCACGACATCACCGACGGTCCGGCCACGTCGCACGGCTACAGGCGTGGTTGATAAGCTTCACCCCACGACCAAATTCGCTCCCCCTCCGATCTTTTCACCCGCCCGGTACTGTCCTGCCCGAGTCCTGCACGAATCACCGTGATCAGCGTGAATCACCGTGATCACCTGAGATCTTTCTGCAGGCACTGTACCATTAGAACGACATTCAGAACACCTGATAGAGCGATTTGCAGTGCCCAGATCTCCAACTTTCATGTGATAACTTGCTAATCCACCTTTAACAAAGTTGTGGTCCTATAATCCAGCTTTAATCTTGCTAGAGCCACCATACTTCAATTCTCACTAAATCATACTCAAAATAGCTATCAAACTTGGCCCTAGTTCATTGTTAGTCTAGTTTCAGAGTTGTACTCGACTGACAGACCAACTTCAGGACTGTTTTTCTCCCACTTTCATGTAGCACTAAGGCTGACTTACTTAATAAATTTTTTTCTCCTTACATAGCTCTACAAGTTTGCTATAATGACCAAGAGCAAAATCCTCAAGAATCTGAGATATAGAGCTCTAAAGTTGACCCCATTCAACTGAATTTAGACTTAAGCATATGGGTTTCATGGGGTACTTTTTGCAAATAAGTCCAAATCCCACTTTTTAACTTGCAAATCCTCCAATGTGAAAAACACATGATTTGTGGTGTAACAAACACATGATATGCTTGATGTTATGCTCAAGTTTTAGTGATAGTAACACTAGGGGTGTTACAGTTGCCCGACATAGGAGTTCATCGGCATACCATACAATGGTTGGGGTTGTGAATACCCATTTGCAGCCAAAGAATTTTGTGCACCGTGCCTAGCTTCGACATCATACATTGAAAAATTGGGAACAACAAATTTTTCAAATGTGCACGATATTCTTTTATATCCTCTTGCATACCCCCTATTACTTGATGCATTTGCTCTTGCTGTTCATATATGCAAGCTCTAATAGATTAAATATCGTCTGTTTTACTTACATTGGGGGCGGGTGCAATAGGTAAGAGCAATGCTAGGTCAGTCTCCCTTTGCTGGACTACTTTCTGATGCTTGTCCACCTTGAAATTGGCCACGTACTTCACCTCAGCCTCCTTGATCAGATGTTTCTTGTGCTCCTCGAATTCCAGTTGATCTTCAGTCGACAGGCTCTCCATAGTCGGCTCAATGATATTGGTTGGGGAGATGTCAGAGTGATCATTTGAACCGTCCATATGGGGCCAATCTCTACTAGGTCACTCCTCTTGTTTCCAGCGTGTAGGACCGGTGAGGCGACCGGAGGAGGGTGAATGGGAGCCAATCAGATTTTGCTTCCAAACACTGAAAATGAACACTTCACTTCAATTGAGATGAAACAAGCGCTCAAACCAAAAAAACATCAGTGAATGAGTGATCTCATGATTACAAAATATTCTGAACAATCACATGATACCATCAAAACAAACGGATCACAAATCAGACACAGAAAAATCTGAAATGGTACAAAACAGTATCGCGAACAAGTGTTGTTTTCAGCAGTATGAAATTTTGTTCTTGGATCAAAAACTAGACCATACGAACTCCGATTGAGATGAAATTTAACACACATCTGAGAAAATATATTTTCAAGGTCTCCACAAATTTTGAGCTCAATTGAACTTGTGAATGAATCACAGATTTAAAAATACAGCCAAAAATTGGGGTTTTGTTGGGGTTTTCTAGAACGAGTTCAAACCGAGTTTTTCTCAAATCGTGACCAATATCTGCAATAACTAGGTGTATGCAGTGGTCCGAGGACTGCAACTCACCACCAATCAATCCCCAAACCAAATCCTCTCAAAAGAATCAAAGATTTTTCACCAAAAACACAAGAGGGGAGAAGGGAAGAACACGTGACCAAAACAACTCTAATTTTTAGCAAGTATGTAAAACTGAGATGGAGATGTAAATAAACGATGTGGGCTATACTGGCAACCCTTCCTCAAATTAAACTTTTAGATCACAAGATCATAGTCGATAATACAAAATCGCTGCGGATCCCTCAGCTCAACAGATGTCTACCTAGAGAGAAAACTAGGAGCTCTAAATGAGTCGTCTCAAACAAATGGCAGCTAAGAGATGCTGAACTAACCAACCCTCCCATCTATTTGTAGAGGGTTTATTCTCACTTCCTAAACTACCTCTATTATAAAGAGCCTATCCACTCTATCGGGGGCGAAATGGATCAACTCCTAGGTTTTCGATCCGACGGCCACGTCCTTCATGTGGACTTGCTTCGCCTTGATGCACCCTCCTCGATCATGCCACGTGCCGCCACCGGTTCCCTCTGGAACCGTCGCCGCCGAGTTTTGAGGCCCAAACTCAGCAAAACTTGCCATCCGTAGCGTTGGGTGGTTTTGAGGCCCAAACCACCAAACCTATCGTGAGCACCGCACCTTGTTGCACATCCTCCACGACCAGACGCGTGTCATGCCAGTCCTCGACCACGCTGGCAACACGGTCCACTCCACCAAGTACTCGAGCGAGTATGTGTAAGTGCAATCAACCCCAAGTGAGGGTTTTGGTGATTTAATGACAAAACAAATAAGGGTACTAACATTTTTTGTTCTCAGTGTTTGATTAGAAGGAAACAGGAACTTAAGGAAGCACCAAGGACTTCATGCAACGGACGTATAAAATCTATGTAAAATCTTGTGTTGCATGATGTAATTCTTCCTTGTTCTTTTTCGCACAGGTACAGGTGTTTGCTATAGCTCAAGTCCCCAAATTCAAAAGCTATTTTTGAAAACCAAAAATCCCTTTAACATTATTTGGTTGACCATGGTTAGGGTTGAGAAACCTAGAGTGTTCTTGCTGAAAAGCAGCTGAACTTCTTCAACTGCAGCTAAGCTTTCCAGCTGAACTTAACTTCAGCTGTGATGAGCTTCTTCAGCTGCAGCTGAGCTTTTCAGCTGAGCTGGACTTCAGCTGAGTTGAACTTTTTCAACTTCAGCTGAACTTCAACTTCAGCTGTGAACCTCTTTGACCATACCCAGCTGAACTTGCCCCCGGGCAGCTGAGCTAGGGTTTTCTCTCCAAAACTCTCTGGTCTAGACCAGCTGAACTGGTCCTGGGGGGCAGCTCAACTGGTCTCTGTCCCTCTGACTTCTGGTCTGCAGTCTGCCAGTCAGACTGGCAGTCAGGTCGCCAGGGGTGTCAGGGGGCGGTTCAACCGCCCTAGGGGGCGGTTCAACCGGTCCTGGTCTGTCTCAGGTCAGTCTGCCAGTCAGTATGGCAGTCAGACTGGCAGACAGTCTGCTGAGCTGTCAGGGGGCGGTTCAACCGCCCTAGGGGGCGGTTCAACCGGTTTTCAGCGGGTTTTTTAGTCAAACGGCTAGTTTTTGAGCCGTGACTATAAATAGACCCCTCCCTCTCTCTCTTCCTGAAGACGGCTGAACACTCACTCATTTATTGCTCACCTAACTTGAGACAAAGCACTCATCTCTCCATCTCTCTCACACTTAAATCTTCCTCAAGATTCAACCTTGTTGGAGGAGCTCTTGGGTGTGAGGTTTGTGCTTGTGCTCACGATTTGGTTTTCCTCTCCCATCTCTCTTTCAAAGACTTGAGCTTGTGCAAACCCCTCTTGTGCTTTCTTGGTGTTCTTGAAACCCTAGGTTTCAAGATCTTTGAGGTTGCTTGGGAGTCTCCAAATTTGTGGACGACCCTAAGAAGTTTGTATCACCCGCTCTTTGAGCTAAGATAAGAAGAGATTGCCTTGACCTTTGTGGTCGGCTTTTGGAGGATTAGGGTTGAAAAAGACTCGGCCCTTTGTGGGCTCCTCAACGGGGAGTAGGACACCTTTGTGGTGTGGCCGAACCTCGGATTAAATCTTGTGTCTTGTGTTCTTGCTTGTTTCAACTTGAGATATTCTTACTTGCAAGATTGACATAAAGATTTCTCCGTAGAGTTTATCTAGAAGTAAAATAGCCTTTACATATTCATCTTCTCATCCTCACTTAGCTATATCTTACTTCTCTCAAGAACTTGCGAAATACTTTTTGAGTAGATTTTAGTCTACAGTTTTTAAAACAGTTGGATTGGTTCAGAGTGGTTCAACTTGCGTACGTAGCTGTTGAACCGGCCTGCACCAGTCGAACTGTGTATCTAACAATCTTTCGAAGTTTGTTGTGAAAATTTTCAGATTAGCCTATTCACCCCCCTCTAGGCTACTTTCAATTGGTATCAGAGCCTCGTACCTCGTTTTACGCTTAACCGCGTGAGGAAACGATCATGTCTACTCAACGGGACCATGTGGATCCTATCCTCGAGGATATTCCCGTCACATCCTCCGGTGAGGAAGTGGACCCCAAGGTCCTCGACCTCGCCATGAAGATTGCCGAGAGGATGTTCCTCAAGATGAAAGAGGAAGATGCTAAGAAAAAGGCCGAAGAAGAAGAATCAAGAAGAAAGGCCGAAGAAGATAAAGGTAAGGGAACATTTGATTATAATGACGATCTAGTGGATCTTTTGGTGTCTAAGGTATTGAGCAAGGTAAGTCTCAACACCGAAGGATCATCTACCAAAAGCAAAGGTAATGACTTTAGCAAAGTTCAATTCGATTACTCTAGAAATTATATTCCCAACTTCTCTTCCGCCCCACTTGGAAAGTTACCAACTCTTAGTGAGTTGAACTATGATGAGTGGGCCGACAAGATGAAGTCGCATTTAATCGGTGTGCATCCTAGTCTTTGGGAGATTGTTAATGTAGGTATGTATAAGCCCGCCCAAGGAGAAGAGATGACTCCGGAAATGATGCAAGAGGTTCATCGAAATGCTCAAGCAGTGAGCATAATCAAAGGAAGTCTTTGTCCGGAAGAATACCGGAAAGTTCAAGGAAGAGAAGATGCCCGTGACATTTGGAATATTCTTAAAATGTCACATGAAGGAGATCCCAAAGCTAAAAGACATAGAGTTGAGGCTTTGGAAAGTGAGCTTGCAAGATATGATTGGACAAAGGGTGAGTCGCTTCAATCACTCTTTGATCGGTTGATGGTGTTGGTCAACAAAATAAGAGTTCTTGGGAGTGAAGATTGGAGTGACTCCAAGGTCACAAGATTGTTCATGAGAGCTTATAAAGAAAAGGATAAGAGTCTTGCAAGGATGATTAGGGATCGTGATGACTATGAGGATATGACGCCTCATCAATTATTTGCAAAGATTCAACAACATGAGTCCGAAGAAGCCCCTATCAAGTCAAGGGACTCTCATGCATTGATCACTAATGAACAAGACAACCCCAAGAAGAACAAAGACCACAAAGCAAAGAAGGTGGTCGAGACCTCAAGTGATGAAGATAGCTCAAGTGATGAAGACACTGCTATGTTCATCAAAACATTCAAGAAATTTGTAAGGAAAAATGACAAGTTCCAAAGGAAAGGAAAGAAGAGGGCATGCTATGAATGTGGCCAAACCGGTCATTTCATAGCGGATTGTCCTAACAAGAAGGAACAAGAAGCTAAGAAGGAATACAAGAAGGACAAGTTCAAAAAGGGGGGCAAGACCAAGGGATACTTCAAGAAGAAGAAATATGGTCAAGCCCATATTGGTGAAGAATGGAACTCCGATGAAGAGAGTTCTAGCTCCGAGGAAGAGGAAGTGGTGGCAAACGTGGCCATCCAATCTACATCAAGCTCGTAACTCTTCACCAACCTACAAGACGAATTCTACACTCCAACTTGCCTCATGGCAAAAGGAGATAAGGTAAACTTATTTAGTAATGATTTTTCAAATGATGATGATGATGAACAAATTGCCATGAAAAATAAAATGATTAAAGAATTTGGCTTGAATGGATACAATGTTATCACCAAATTAATGGAGAAGCTAGATAAAAGAAAAGCAACTCTTGATGCTCAAGAAGACTTGCTTATCCTTGAAAAGGAAAGAAACCTAGAGCTTCAAGAATTGCTTCACAATAAAGATGAAATGCTAGATGTCTTGACTAAGGAAGTATCTTTAGTCAAGATAACTATAGAGAATAAAGAAAAAGAAGTAATTAACATGAAAACCTCTATAGCTAATCTTGCAAATGAAAAGAATGCACTTGAAGCAAGCATGTTAAGCTTGAATGTTCAAAATCAAGAACTTCAAGTGCAACTTGAAAATTGCAAGAACATCAATGCCTCATCTTTAGTGCTTGAATCTAAGTCTAGCTTAAATGATAATTCTTGCAAACATTGTGCCAAATATCATGCTTCTTGTTGTCTAACTAACCATGCAAGGAAGAATAGCCCACAGGTGAAGGTCAAAGAAATTTTGAAAAGATGCTCTAGCAATGATGGGTTAAAGAAAGTTGAACCCAAGTACAAGTCCCTTAAGCCCAACAATGGAAATAGGGGGCTTGGGTTCAACTCATCCAAGGAAAACCCTAGCACAGTGCATAAGGGGTGGAGATCCCCCAAGTTCATAGAGGGAACCACCCTATATGATGCCTTGGGGAGGATTCACTCCTCAAATGACAAGTCACCTCAGGTAAAGGTTAACTTGAGTTCCACAAAGAGTAAGATGAAGGAAGAGGGATCCTCAAGTGGACAAAAATCTAATGCTCCCATTTCCCACTCATATCTTTGTGATTATATGTTGACTTGGGATTTAGGAAAATTGGTTGTGAAATATGTGGGTGCCTACACTAAACGAAAAGTCATGAAAAGAAGTGTGTGGGTACCCAAGGCTATAACTAACAATGTAGGACCCAATTCAATTTGGGTACCTAAAAGCATAGCCTAAACTTGTTTTGCAGGTCTACTCCTCTAGTGGGTCAAGTTGGGTGCTTGACAGTGGATGTACAAATCACATGACCGGGGAGAAAGACATGTTTCATACATTGCAACTAACTCAAGAAGCACAAGAAATTGTGTTTGGAGATAGTGGCAAGAGTAAGGTGATTGGTATTGGTAAAATTCCTATCTCAGACCAACAATCACTTTCAAATGTTTTATTAGTAGATTCTTTAAGCTATAACTTGTTGTCCGTTTCACAACTGTAACACCCGGTTTTAAAGAACAAAGCCGGGTGCATCTCATACATGCGCCAAGAAGACAACATATATAATAACAGAGTGTATAGAGATAAATGTCATAAAACATCAGAGTAATTATTACATAGCGGAAGTCTTATTACAAAATAATATAATAAAGATAAAACGAACTAAGGATTGTCGGCGCCAATGTCGACTGGGAAACGCCACCTAGATCAGATCGAACTCCTCAGTGTTAGGCGGCTCCTCCTGAACCACCTGGTCATCTCCTGTGGGGGGGGTGTGAGACAGCAAGGGTGAGCTCACACATGATCATAGCTCAACAAGTTGTGGGGAACTAGTGGACATAAACTCACAAAGGTGTGAGTTCATGTGATGTGTAAGGCTAATCAATGATAGGGGTTAAAACTGAGCATTGCTTTTAAGTAGTTGGTCAAAATTTTATTAGCAGTTACTAAGTGTAAGTAAATACCAAACCATAAGTAAAGTAATAGAACAAAATTAATAACAAACCCATGCAATGCAAATGACAAAATTGAATTTAAGTTCCATAATTTAAACATCAGAGAGTCCTGAGCTGCTCATGACCGCGAGCACGGCTAGTATACCAGTTTTACACTCTGCAGAGGTTGTACCCTTTACCCACAAGTCAAGTTACCCATCTGCCAAGGGGTCATGAATCCCATACACCTCTACCTAGGAAGCGCGGCAGGGCAACACTACGAGGCCTTTACAAAGTTCCACTAGCTTCCGAAAACCCGCTACAGTTTATAGGAAGTTCCAATGCAGGGTTCCTGGCTGACTGCCATCGCAGCAAAATCAATCAGGGACCTCCCTACACTGACCACTCCCCTACTGCCCTTGCCCCTTTCGGGTAAGGTAGTCTTCCACTAGCTTTCCTAATTAGTCAGCCAAGGGGTCCCATTCCTCCCTTGTGGTGGCACGTGGTTCTCAAGTTAAGCTCTATGTTCCAATTAACATTAATGATCTCAACATGAACATAAACAGAATAACAAAAATAATTGGAACATAGATATAATAAATGATTATCCCAAAACCATGTAAAGCAATAGCAAACTACCCAAGTGATTCAGGGGTAAACAAGGTAATGAGATAAACAATCTAGGGTAACCTATTGGGTCTCATCAAAATTAACCTATGCATGGATGAGTGATATTAAAGAACATTATTGGGTAAAAAGTGGTCAAGGGCACAACTTGCCTTCAATGAGCTCCTGCTCAGCTACTTCAACCTGCTGCTCACCAGGATCCTCAGCAACGGGCTCTTCTACTCGCCACAATACAAACAAGCACAGGATATAGGGAAAATTAACATTACACCAAGCATGTAAACAAAATACACAGAGATATTCTACATATTAAAATAAAAACCTAGGAACTGGAATCATAATTTTCTGAGTTATAGATTTTAAGTTATGCATTTTCAACGGTTTTATGTGCTTTAAATAGGATTAAGTGATAAATAAATTTCTTACTGTTCTCATGATAAAACAGAGACACTAAGTGCTAGAGAATAAAATTACAAAATTTTAGGAACTGGAATGGATGAATTTGGAGTTAGTATGAATTTTCTATGAATTTATAAAGTTCTAGCAATTATTTTCCTATTAAAAATCTATTTTCCAATTCCTTTATTCGATTTAAATAGGCTCTGGACTGGGCGTCAATTCCTGGAAAACTCAGGGGGCTCGGGGCAAGAAACCCGAGACACAGTGCATAGTGACTCAGGGACGGCGGGTTGATTCCACTAAAGTCCGAGGGCTCTTTAGCAAAATCGACCCGCGAAGGGGTATAGACTAACGTGGGCCGTCCGATTAGAATTCTAGGGCCAGGATCAGACACGACCACGGCCGAATCGGTACGCAAATCCAACCGTTGGATCCAGGATCCACGGTTCTGCTTTAATTAGCACTAAGTCGCATCAGACCGCCCGCTAGAAAATCTACGGTGCAGAATCATCCGTACGCGTGCTCTAATCTAAGCCGTCGCCCACGGATCCGACGGCGCACAGACCGTCATCATCCACCCGCGCCCAAACGCGGCGGCGGAGCTCAGTGCCATGGTGGAGGCTCGCCGGCGCGCCCGCGATTCAACGTCTAAGTGCCCCTAGTCCAAAATTGAAGGGTGCGACGCAACAAGTAGACGAAGGCAAGAGCAGGTGCCCAGTTCATCCCGGTAATGGCAGTGCGACGCGCGTAGACCACGGAAAGGGGGAGATTTCGCCCCTGACCTGATCTACGGCAAGGAATTACCGTCGTACAGCGTCCCAACTCATCAAATCCACAGGTGCTACACCATTCTAGGGCACGAGTAAACATGGTGCAAGGTCTACTCACCGGAATTCGATGACGAACGCAGTTACCCGCGGTGCACGGCGGAGATGTGGCGAAGACACAGCTTCGGCGAGGAATTAACCGAACCTCCCAGCCACCACTGCACAATCTCCGGCCACCGAGAGCTTCACCGCGAAGCGCCCGCCGCCCCCAACTCCAATTTCAGGCGACGACGGACCGCAGGTGACGGCGCGATGGATTCCGCCGCGCCCACACCCGCGACTAAATCGCCCACGATACTGTCTTCAGCGCTCCAGGGGTTTGGGGGTGGGTGCGAACTAGGAGGGGGAAGAGGAAAGGTGTGCGACCACATTTGTACCCAGCCCGGGGCGGCGGCCAGGTCAACCACCCGCGAGCCTCGCGGCGGAGCAGCTGCGTACACCCCGCCGCGGTCTTCGCTGGGTCGTTGCAACGGTGACGAAGCGGCTGACAAGCCGACCCATGCGACAGTGAAACGGATGAAACGGGCGTGGGGAAAACAGACCGGCCAGTGGGTCCCACGCGGCAGCGCGCGTGGAAGAGGTTTGGGCCGCGCGGTGGGGGTTTCCTGGGTGGGCCGAAATGCGCGACAGAGGCCCAGGTAAGCCCTTTATCCTTTTCTTTTTATGTTTTATTTCCTATTTTCAAATTTAAATCCCAATTTGAATTCAAACTTGTTTGTGAGCTTCTTAACTGGGTTAAACACTTAAATTAAAATATTAGTGGGGACAAAATGTATTCTTTCATACATTTATTTTCCTCTATTTTGTATAACCTCCTCCCTCTCTCTTTTCTTAACTCTAGGATTATTTAGGATTAAAATCCCCATTTGGATATTCACCTATTTCTTTTTGCATTATTATAATTTTGTCACAGAAATGCACACAAAAATATTCAGCATGATGCATTGATTTAATTGTTCTTGGACGTGGTGTTCACATAGGATGATGCATCAAACTCACATAAAGAGAAAATGTTTCTCTATTGATATTATTTCTAGCAATTTACAAAGTGGGTGTTACAAATCCTACCCCCCTTAAAAATAATCTCGTCCTCGAGATTTAAGATGATCGAGGGAAAAGATGGGGAAAATCTATACGAAGCTCTTCTTCTCTTTCCCAAGTTGCTTCATCTTCACCGTGGTGACTCCATTGGACTTTGCACATCTTTACCACCTTATTTCTCGTAACTCGAGTCAAAGTATCCAAAATCTTGATCGGGTACTCCATGTAAGTCAAATCACCTTGAACACTGAGCTCTTCCATGGGTAACTGTTCCTCAGGAACACGGAGACACTTCTTCAGTTGAGACACGTGGAACACATTATGCACATCCGATAGAGTAGCAGGTAACTCGAGTTGGTATGCCATCTCCCCAACTCTTCTAAAGATCAAGAATGGTCCAATATAGCGAGGGGACAATTTGCCCTTGACTTTAAATCTCCTCATTCCACGAAGTGGTGATACCTTGAGATACACATAATCTCCTTCTTCGAATTCCAGTGGCCTCCTTCTATTATCAGCATAGCTCTTTTGCCTGGTTTGAGCCACTCTCAAATTCTCTCGAATTATACGAACTTGTTCTTCTGCTTCTTGAATCAGTTCAGGCCCAAAGAACTGTCTCTCTCCAGTCTGATCCCAATACAAAGGAGTTATGCACTTCCTCCCATATAAAGCTTCAAAAGGTGACATCTTCAGACTGGCCTGGTAACTATTATTATACGAGAACTCAGCATAAGGCAGACTCTTATCCCAACTTCCTCCATGCTAAAGGGCACATGCTCTCAACATATCCTCCAATACTTGATTAGTCCTTTCAGTCTGTCCATCAGTCTGAGGGTGATAAGATGTACTAAAATTCAACTTTGTACTCATGTTCTCATGAAAGCTTCTCCAAAATCTTGAGGTAAACTGTGAACCTCGATCAGACACGATCTTCTTTGGTACTCCATGTAAACACACAATCCGAGCCATATATAACTCTGCTAGCTGAGAACCTTTATAAGTGGTCTTGACAGGAATGAAGTGAGCCACTTTAGTCAATCTATCCACAATCACCCATATAGCATCATATCCTTTCTGGGTGCGAGGCAATCCAGTAATAAAATCCATACCAATCTCTTCCCATTTCCACTCGGGTATCTTCAGTGGATGCAGTAGTCCAGCTGGCCTCTGGTGTTCAGCCTTAACTCTTTGACATACATCGCACATAGCCACATGTGCAGCCACATCTCTTTTCAATCCATACCACTAATACTTCCGCTTCAAATCCTGATACATCTTGGTACTACCAGGATGAATAGAATAATCCGAGTCATGGGCCTCCTTTAAAATAGTCTCCCAAAGGCTTTTAATATCAGGGACACACATCCTGTCCTTGAACCATACAGTGCCCTGCTCATCTTCCGTGAATTCCGGAACTCGTCCTTCAGTAATCAGATCCTTAATCTCTTTTATTTTAGCATCACCAATTTGTCCTTTGCGGATCTCTTGCTCCAAAGTAGGTTCCACATCAATAGTAACTCCCTCAGTATGAGCAACTATCCCCAGGTTAAGTCTCCTGAAGTCCTCAACAATCTCATCGGGTAGCTGGGCAACAATAGCTGAATGAACATGCTCCTTGCGACTCAAGGCATCTGCAACCAAATTTGCCTTACCCGGGTGATAGTGAATCTCCAAATCATAATCCTTAATAAGCTCCAACCAACGACGTTGCCTAAGGTTGAGATCCTTCTGAGTGAATATATACTTCAAACTCTTATGATCCGTATATACTTGGCACTTGGTTCCCATGATATAATGTCTCCAAATCTTAAGTGCATGCACAACGGCTGCCAATTCCAAGTCATGAGTAGGGTAGTTCAATTCATGCTTGCGCAACTAACGAGAAGCATAAGCAATCACATGTCCTTCTTGCATGAGCACACATCCTAAGCCTTGGCCACATGCATCGCAATAGATATCAAATCCTTTCTGTAGGTCTGGCATAACCAATACTGGTGGCGACATCAATCTTTCCTTCAATTGATCAAAGCTCTCTTGACATTTCTCATCCCACTTAAATTCTTTTCCTTTCTCCAAAAGCGAAGTCATAGGCTTAGCAATCTTAGAAAACCCTTCAATAAATCTCCGATAATATCCTGCTAATCCCAAGAAACTTCGAATCTCAGTAACTGTAGTGGGTACTCTCCACTCCATTATCTCCTTAACTTTAGCAGGATCCACTGCTATTCCTCCATTAGAAATAATATGACCAAGAAATGGCACCTCGCCAATCCAAAACTCGCACTTGCTGAACTTGGCATAGAGTTGATTATCTCGTAGCTTCTGTAGCACCAATCTCAGATGTTCCTCGTGATCACTATCACTCTTAGAATAGATAAGAATATCGTCGATGAATACCACGACGAATCTGTCCAAATACTCCATAAACACCTTGTTCATTAAGTTCATAAAATAAGCTGGTGCATTGGTTAATCCAAACGACATAACAGTAAACTCATATAATCCATATCTAGTCGAGAAAGCCGTCTTGGGAATATCCGATGGTCTAATCCTCATCTGATGGTAACCGGATCGGAGATCAATCTTCGAAAATACTCTTGCTCCTCTCATTTGATCAAACAAATCCTCAATGCGGGGCAACGGATACTTGTTCTTCACCGTAACATCATTAAGAGATCTATAATCCACACACATCCGCTGCGATCCATCCTTCTTCTGTACAAACAAGACCGGTGCTCCCCAAGGTGAGGAACTCGGACAAATGTACCCAGCCTCTTGTAACTCAGTTAACTGCTTCTTAAGTTCCTTCAACTCCTCTATGGACATTCTATATGGCCGTTTAGAAATAGGGGCGGTTCCAAGTAAGAGGTCAATAACAAACTCCACTTCTCTATCAGGGGGCATCCCTGGTAACTCCTCTAGAAAGACATCCGGAAAATCCCTAACCACTCGGATGTTGTCACCAACAAACTCCTCAGGCATAAAGAACATTGCACGCATAGATGAGGAGGTTACTGCAATATTAACTTGAAATCTTTCTCCTTTAGTGGTAGTGAGTTCTACGGTACCTCTACCACATGCTATCACGGCCTTTGCCTTTCTTAGCCATGACATACCAAGTATCAGATCTATACTGCTTGACTCTAATATTATAGCAGTAGCTCCAAATTCTCTACCCATAATGGTCAATGTCAATCTACGTGTCATTTGGTTCGCCTCAACAGGTCCTTTAGGTGTAATTACTATCATGGGTTTTCTCATATTTAGCAGTGGTATTTCATTTGTGTTGGCATATCTAGCAGACATGAATGAATGTGTAGCACCAGAATCAAATAATATGGTTGCAGGAATTGCATTAACATAAAACATACCAATTACGAGGTCCCCTCCATCCGGAGTAGCATCAACGCTGACTTGATTAACCTTGGCAATAGAATATCCCTTGCCAGGGGTCTGTTGCTTGTTCTGAACTGGAGTAGCAGCAATCCTCTGTGGGCAGACATTTGCATAATGACCAATCTTCCCACACTTGAAACATTGAGTGCCCGGACTCTGTCCTGAAAACTTCGTCGGGGTGCCAGTAGGGGTAGCCTGTCGAGGAGGTGGAGTCCTCAGTGGTGATTGCTGAATTGGGCGTGGTCCTCCTGGTCGAGTCGGTGTACCCTATGGTGAACTGTAGCGAGGACGAACACTGCTGCTTCCTTGTCCCTGAGATATTGCCTTCCTCTTCAAATCACCCAGTTGAACACGCTTGTGTTCAATAGCAAGAGCCTTATCCAACAGTCTCTGAAATGATGGAAATGTATGTGCCACTAGAGCATACTGCAGTGGTCCATTAAGTCCTTCAATAAAATGCTCCTGCTTCCTCTCGTCTTCAGCAACTTCTTCAGGGGCATATCTGGATAACTGAATAAACTTGTCGCGGTACTCGCTGACTGACATACTTCCTTGCTTCAGCGACAGAAATTCCTTCTTCTTGATCTTTATCATACCAGCGGGAATATGGTAGTTCCTGAACTGTGTACTAAACTCCGCCCAAGTAATAGCATCTGCAGCATCATGGACAGCAGTATAAGAATCCCACCAGTCAGCAGCAGGACCAGTCAGACGTCCAGAAGCATACAAAACCTTCTCCCGGTCTGTGCACTGTGCAATATTCAGCATCTTCTCAACGGACTTCAGCCAATCATCCGCGTCCAGTGGATCAGGTGAGCTAGCGAATGTAGGTGGCTTATGACTCATAAACTCCCGGTGCTTATCACGAGGTGGAACCGGTGGTGGTGGTGGTGGCAGTGGTACTTGTTGCTGTTGCTGCTGCTGTTGTTGTTGCATTTGCTGTTGCAGCTGCTGTTGTTGCGCCCTCCTTTCCTGGCGTATCTCATCTCGCTCCTGGCGCAACTCCTGGCGTATATCTTCTCTTTCTTGACGCATCTCCTGGCGTTCTTGTTGCATCTGAGCACGCATATCAGCCATAGTGTCTGCCATTTGCTGCATCACCGCCATCTGAGCAGCAACCAGTGGGTCAACTCCGCCTGGTGGAGGATTGGGAGGATTCATCTCTGCAGGTTGTGGCTGGGGTTGTCTGTATATTCTCCGAGTGTGTCGGTTGGGAGGCAAATCAATTCCACCACCCCGCCTGGTATTGACCATCTGAGTTAGATACATATGGTAAGAAAATAGTAGACAAGGTAGGTATTTACGAAGCAGGTTACTTTGGGGAATTTTATTAGCTAAGAAGATTAATATTTTACCTACCATAGCTAATTCATTACCTTATGGTGGTACATACTAAGATGTCCATAATTCAATCAATCAAAGAAGCAAATCAAGCATTTAGCATCAGCACAATCAAACAACATTTTAAATAGAGAAAATAGTTTTAATTTTGTCTTAGGTTTCCTATCTCTTAGAAATGTCATAAGGGTAGGGATTCCAAGGTGTGAAATCCATCTTGTCTTAGAGTAGAAAAGATAAGAATGATCAGAGTAGAACAGTAGAAGGTGAGACAAGATCAAGATGAGATAAGTATAGAATGAGTCAGAGTAAGGTAAGTAGGAGAGGGTTTGTCCATTTCTATCTAGGTCTCGTCCTACAGTCAACATTCCTCTGATACCACTTCTGTAACACCCGGTTTTAAAGAATAAAGCCGGGTGCATCTCATACATGCGCCAAGAAGACAACATATATAATAACAGAGTGTATAGAGATAAATGTCATAAAACATCAGAGTAATTATTACATAGCGGAAGTCTTATTACAAAATAATATAATAAAGATAAAACGAACTAAGGATCGTCGGCGCCAATGTCGACTGGGAAACGCCACCTAGATCAGATCGAACTCCTCAGTGTTAGGCGGCTCCTCCTGAACCACCTGGTCATCTCCTGTGGGGGGGGGTGTGAGACAGCAAGGGTGAGCTCACACATGATCATAGCTCAACAAGTTGTGGGGAACCAGTGGACATAAACTCACAAAGGTGTGAGTTCATGTGATGTGTAAGGCTAATCAATGATAGGGGTTAAAACTGAGCATTGCTTTTAAGTAGTTGGTCAAAATTTTATTAGCAGTTACTAAGTGTAAGTAAATACCAAACCATAAGTAAAGTAATAGAACAAAATTAATAACAAACCCATGCAATGCAAATGACAAAATTGAATTTAAGTTCCATAATTTAAACATCAGAGAGTCCTGAGCTGCTCATGACCGCGAGCACGGCTAGTATACCAGTTTTACACTCTGCAGAGGTTGTACCCTTTACCCACAAGTCATGTTACCCATCTGCCAAGGGGTCATGAATCCCATACACCTCTACCTAGGAAGCGCGGCAGGGAAACACTACGAGGCCTTTACAAAGTTCCACTAGCTTCCGAAAACCCGCTACAGTTTATAGGAAGTTCCAATGCAGGGTTCCTGGCTGACTGCCATCGCAGCAAAATCAATCAGGGACCTCCCTACACTGACCACTCCCCTACTGCCCTTGCCCCTTTCGGGTAAGGTAGTCTTCCACTAGCTTTCCTAATTAGTCAGCCAAGGGGTCCCATTCCTCCCTTGTGGTGGCACGTGGTTCTCAAGTTAAGCTCTATGTTCCAATTAACATTAATGATCTAAACATGAACATAAACAGAATAACAAAAATAATTGGAACATAGATATAATAAATGATTATCCCAAAACCATGTAAAGCAATAGCAAACTACCCAAGTGATTCAGGGGTAAACAAGGTAATGAGATAAACAATCTAGGGTAACCTATTGGGTCTCATCAAAATTAACCTATGCATGGATGAGTGATATTAAAGAACATTATTGGGTAAAAAGTGGTCAAGGGCACAACTTGCCTTCAATGAGCTCCTGCTCAGCTACTTCAACCTGCTGCTCACCAGGATCCTCAGCAACGGGCTCTTCTACTCGCCACAATACAAACAAGCACAGGATATAGGGAAAATTAACATTACACCAAGCATGTAAACAAAATACACAGAGATATTCTACATATTAAAATAAAAACCTAGGAACTGGAATCATAATTTTCTGAGTTATAGATTTTAAGTTATGCATTTTCAACGGTTTTATGTGCTTTAAATAGGATTAAGTGATAAATAAATTTCTTACTGTTCTCATGATAAAACAGAGACACTAAGTGCTAGAGAATAAAATTACAAAATTTTAGGAACTGGAATGGATGAATTTGGAGTTAGTATGAATTTTCTATGAATTTATAAAGTTCTAGCAATTATTTTCCTATTAAAAATCTATTTTCCAATTCCTTTATTCGATTTAAATAGGCTCTGGACTGGGCGTCAATTCCTGGAAAACTCAGGGGGCTCGGGGCAAGAAACCCGAGACACAGTGCATAGTGACTCAGGGACGGCGGGTTGATTCCACTAAAGTCCGAGGGCTCTTTAGCAAAACCGACCCGCGAAGGGGTATAGACTAACGTGGGCCGTCCGATTAGAATTCTAGGGCCAGGATCAGACACGACCACGGCCGAATCGGTACGCAAATCCAACCGTTGGATCCAGGATCCACGGTTCTGCTTTAATTAGCACTAAGTCGCATCAGACCGCCCGCTAGAAAATCTACGGTGCAAAATCATCCGTACGCGTGCTCTAATCTAAGCCGTCGCCCACGGATCCGACGGCGCACAGACCGTCATCATCCACCCGCGCCCAAACGCGGCGGCGGAGCTCAGTGCCATGGTGGAGGCTCGCCGGCGCGCCCGCGATTCAACGTCTAAGTGCCCCTAGTCCAAAATTGAAGGGTGCGACGCAACAAGTAGACGAAGGCAAGAGCAGGTGCCCAGTTCATCCCGGTAATGGCAGTGCGACGCGCGTAGACCACGGAAAGGGGGAGATTTCGCCCCTGACCTGATCTACGGCAAGGAATTACCGTCGTACAGCGTCCCAACTCATCAAATCCACAGGTGCTACACCATTCTAGGGCACGAGTAAACATGGTGCAAGGTCTACTCACCGGAATTCGATGACGAACGCAGTTACCCGCGGTGCACGGCGGAGATGTGGCGAAGACACAGCTTCGGCGAGGAATTAACCGAACCTCCCAGCCACCACTGCACAATCTCCGGCCACCGAGAGCTTCACCGCGAAGCGCCCGCCGCCCCCAACTCCAATTTCAGGCGACGACGGACCGCAGGTGACGGCGCGATGGATTCCGCCGCGCCCACACCCGCGACTAAATCGCCCACGATACTGTCTTCAGCGCTCCAGGGGTTTGGGGGTGGGTGCGAACTAGGAGGGGGAAGAGGAAAGGTGTGCGACCACATTTGTACCCAGCCCGGGGCGGCGGCCAGGTCAACCACCCGCGAGCCTCGCGGCGGAGCAGCTGCGTACACCCCGCCGCGGTCTTCGCTGGGTCGTTGCAACGGTGACGAAGCGGCTGACAAGCCGACCCATGCGACAGTGAAACGGATGAAACGGGCGCGGGGAAAACAGACCGGCCAGTGGGTCCCACGCGGCAGCGCGCGTGGAAGAGGTTTGGGCCGCGCGGTGGGGGTTTCCTGGGTGGGCCGAAATGCGCGACAGAGGCCCAGGTAAGCCCTTTATCCTTTTCTTTTTATGTTTTATTTCCTATTTTCAAATTTAAATCCCAATTTGAATTCAAACTTGTTTGTGAGCTTCTTAACTGGGTTAAACACTTAAATTAAAATATTAGTGGGGACAAAATGTATTCTTTCATACATTTATTTTCCTCTATTTTGTATAACCTCCTCCCTCTCTCTTTTCTTAACTCTAGGATTATTTAGGATTAAAATCCCCATTTGGATATTCACCTATTTCTTTTTGCATTATTATAATTTTGTCACAGAAATGCACACAAAAATATTCAGCATGATGCATTGATTTAATTGTTCTTGGACGTGGTGTTCACATAGGATGATGCATCAAACTCACATAAAGAGAAAATGTTTCTCTATTGATATTATTTCTAGCAATTTACAAAGTGGGTGTTACAACAACTTTGTGGAATGGGTTATAATTGCCTATTTTCGGATGTGGATGTGAAGATCCTTAGAAGGGAGGACTCCTCAGTTGCCTTTACCGGTCGCTTGAAGGGCAAGCTTTATCTTGTTGATTTCACAACAAGTAAAGTGACGCCTGAGACTTGTTTAGTGGCAAAGTCCGACAAGGGTTGGCTTTGGCATCGCCGGCTAGCCCATGTCGGTATGAGGAATTTGGCCAAACTTCAAAAGGATAATCACATCATTGGACTAACAAATGTTGTATTTGAGAAAGATAGGGTTTGTGGCGCATGCCAAGCAGGAAAGCAACATGGAGTCCCACATCAATCAAAGAATGTGGTCACAACAAAGAGGCCATTGGAGCTTCTTCACATGGACCTCTTCGGACCTGTGGCCTACATTAGCATTGGTGGTAGTAAGTATGGTTTAGTTATTGTTGATGATTTTTCTCGATTTACCTGGGTTTTCTTTTTGAGTGATAAAGGGGAAACTCAAGAAATATTGAAGAAATTCATGAGGAGAGCTCAAAATGAATTTGAGCTCAAAATCAAGAAAGTGAGAAGTGATAATGGGACGGAATTCAAGAACACAGGTGTCGAAGAATTCTTAGGAGAAGAGGGAATCAAGCATGAGTTCTCGGTGCCTTACACCCCACAACAAAATGGTGTTGTGGAAAGAAAGAACCAAACTCTAATTGAAGCTGCAAGAACCATGTTGGATGAGTACAAGACACCTGACAACTTTTGGGCAGAGGCGGTCAACACCGCCTGTCATGCAATCAACCGTCTCTATCTTCATAAGATCTACAAAAAGACTGCTTATGAGCTTCTCACTGGTAACAAACCAAAAGTTGATTATTTTAGAGTATTTGGTTGTAAATGTTTTATTCTTAACAAGAAAGTCAAGAGCTCAAAGTTTGCTCCTGGAGTGGACGAGGGCTTCTTGCTTGGGTATGCATCAAATGCGCATGGATATCGTGTTTTCAACAATACCACCGGTATTGTTGAAATAGCGATAGACGTGACATTTGATGAGTCTAATGGCTCGCAAGGGCATTTTTCTAATGACACTGCAGGAAATGAAGAACCACCTTGTGAGGCCATAAAGAAACTTGCAATAAATGAGGTGAGACCTCAAGAAAGGGATGATGAAGAAGGAACCTTATGGATGACCAATGAGATAGTTGATGTGGGTGCAAGGGTGGTGAGTGACAAGGTCTCCACCCAAGCAAACCCATCAACCTCAAGTCATCCAAGCCACGAAGAAAATCATCAAAGGATGCCAACAGTGGTAGAAGATGAACAAGAAAGTATTGATGGTGAAGTGCCTCTTGATCAAGTAATTGATGAGGAGGAGCAAATACAAAGACATCCATCAGTGCCTCATCCTAGAGTCCATCAAACAATACAAAGGGATCATCCAGTGGACAACATCCTGGGTAGCATCAAGAGAGGGGTAACAACTCGATCTCGTTTAGCTAATTTTTGTGAATTTTACTCGTTTGTTTCCTCTCTTGAGCCACTTAAGGTTGAAGAAGCATTGGGTGATCCGGATTGGATAATTGCCATGCAAGAGGAGTTAAACAACTTCACCCAGAATGAAGTCTGGTCCTTAGTCCAAAGACCGAAACAAAATGTGATTGGGACTAAATGGGTCTTTAGGAACAAGCAAGATGAACATGGCGTGGTTACAAGAAACAAGGCACGGTTGGTTGCTCAAGGCTATACTCAAGTGGAAGGACTCGATTTTGGCGAAACATATGCGCCGGTAGCAAGGTTAGAATCAATTAGAATATTAATTGCATATGCTACTAACCATGATTTCAAGCTATATCAAATGGATGTCAAGAGCGCATTTCTAAATGGACCACTGCAAGAGAGAGTATATGTGGAGCAACCACCGGGTTTTGAAGATCCAAAGAAGCCAAATCATGTTTATCTTCTTCACAAGGCACTCTACGGGCTTAAACAAGCCCCTAGAGCTTGGTATGACTGTCTTAAAGAATTTTTAATTAAGAATGGGTTTACAATAGGAAAAGCTGACTCTACCTTATTTACTAGAAAAGTTGACAATGAATTATTTGTGTGCCAAGTATATGTTGATGACATTATATTTGGTAGTACTAATGAAAAATTTTGTGAAGAGTTTAGCAAAGTAATGACGAACAGGTTTGAGATGTCTATGATGGGCGAGCTTAAATACTTCCTGGGATTTCAAGTCAAACAGCTCAAGGAAGGTACTTTTCTATGCCAAACCAAATATACACAAGATATGCTCAAGAAATTTGGCATGGAAAAGGCAAAACACGCCAAGACTCCAATGTCATCAAATGGACATCTCGACCTAAATGAGGAAGGTAAACCCGTAGATCAAACATTATATAGATCAATGATAGGATCACTGCTTTACTTATGTGCATCTAGACCTGATATTATGTTGAGTGTTTGCATGTGTGCACGTTTTCAAGCAAATCCTAAAGATTGTCATCTTGTAGCGGTTAAGAGAATTCTAAGATACTTAGTTCACACCCAAAACCTAGGATTATGGTATCCTAAAGGCTCCCTTTTCGATTTACTTGGCTATTCTGACTCAGATTATGCCGGTTGCAAAGTAGATCGAAAAAGTACTACTGGGACTTGCCAATTCCTTGGGCGGTCCTTAGTATCATGGAGTTCCAAGAAACAAAATTGTGTTGCACTTTCCACTGCAGAAGCTGAGTACATAGCAGCTGGGGCATGTTGTGCACAGTTGTTATGGATGAAGCAAACCCTTAGAGACTTTGGTTGTGAGTTTAACAAAATTCCACTTTTGTGTGACAATGAGAGTGCCATAAAACTTGCAAACAACCCTGTGCAACACTCTAGAACTAAACATATTGACATCCGACACCATTTCTTGAGAGACCACGAAGCCAAAGGAGATATCGAATTGTTTCATGTGAGCACCGAAAATCAACTAGCCGATATCTTCACAAAACCCCTTGATGAGACTAGGTTTTGCTTTCTTAGGAGTGAATTAAATATCTTGGATTCTCGTAACTTAACTTGAAAATGGTCACAAAAATTGTTTGATTCACTATTTTTGATTGATAGTTTTAAAGCTATGTGATGATCTTTCAAAAACTTTGTGAAAATGTTAAAAATTGAATGCATTTTAGTGCTAAGATTTTTTTTTTGGGCTCAACTGGCTTGACCAGCTGAACTTTCTAGTTCAGCTGGAGGAGGTCAGCTGAACTTTGCAGCTCAACTTCAGCTCAGCTGCTTTTGACCAGATTTTACCAGGAGCACCCTGGCCGAAACCGGTTGAACCGGTGTTGTTGACCGGTTGAACCGGTCTCTGCCCGGTCAGCGCAGGCCTGTCCACGCGCAGATCTGTCCGCTGCATCTTTTTCAGTCGCGCAGTCGCTTTTTCAGCAGGGCAGCAGTGTCAGGCGCACAGAACCTTTTTCCTGTTTGACTGGTCACATCCGAGGCGCCGCGCAGATTTTTTTTTAACCTGTCACATCCTGCTGGGCGTGAATTTTTTTTTCTTTTTTGGCTATCGGTCACAGCAGTGCGGCAGTGTCAGGGCGCGCGCCAGAATTTTTTTTGTTTTGTTGTCTCAGCCGCACTCAAGCTTCTGACGCGCAGCATTTTTTATTTGACCCGTCACTTCCCCTGCGGCGCGTGCAGTGTTTTGTTTTTTTCTGCTGCCGCTCACCAGGACAGCAGGGCCTGTGCGCGCCAGTTTTTTTTGTTTTTGTTGTGCATGCAGACGCTTTTCCACTTTTCCCTGTCCGGTCACTTCACGCGCGCGCAGAATCTTTTTTCTGGGTGTGCATGCAGAGTCCGGTCGCTTCTTGTCTGCTCGCACAGATTTTTTTTTGTTTTTTTTTTGTGCTGTCCGGTCAACAGCAGGGGTGCACATGCAGGAACCTTTTTATTTGTGCTGTCCGGTCAACAGCAGGGGTGCGCATGCAAAATTTTTTTTGTTTTGTTCGGTCACCTCAGCTCTGCTGCGTGCGCAGACCTTCTTTATTTTTTTGTTGGCTGTGCATGCAGATGCTTTTCAACTTTTCCCTGTCCTGTCTCTTCGCGCGCGCAGATTTTTCTTGGTCATTTCTGCTCTGCCCGCGCACTAGCCGAGCAAACGTGTCAGGGCGCCATGCATATTTTTCTTGCCTCGCTCAAGTGAAGGGTGCGCTGACATCTTCTTTTGAGCAGTTTTTTTTTTGGTCGCTGCGCAGCAAAACCAGCTGAACTGGGCCATGGGGGCAGTTGAACTGGTCCTGAGGACCAGCTCAACTGCCTATATATACTTGACTCTCCCCTTCTCTTTTCCCACTTCAGTCACTCTCGCCTTGGTCGCTTCACAACCTTTAGAGCCTCTCCTTCACACACTTCAACCGCTTCACAGTTTCACCACCTTTTTCAATCATGGTGCGTCGTCGCAACCCCTCTGTGGTTGAGTTTAGCAGCGACTCCGACGAGATTCTGGAGGAATCTCCCGTCCCCTCTCCTCCGCCTCGTCGCTCCCTCTCTAAGAGAGGACGTGGCTCTGGTCGGATGCCTGGCGAGGGGTCTTCCTTGCCCTCGCAGCCGACTCGCGGGAGACGCCAAAAGGTTGGCGCCTCTCGTCCTCGTCGTAGCACGTCTTCCTCAGGGTATGCTCCCTGCCAAGAGGAGGATGGGGCTTTCGACGACTTCGTCGACCTTCCGGCGCCTGATGCTCTCTACGTCACCGGACTGCACATGCATCCGGCGAACGTCAGCCGCGGTCCGCATGAATCTCCCATCGACTTCACTCAGAAGGGAATAGACACCCTTCAGCGTCTTAGGTTTACCAACCCTACTCTCACTCCTCGTCATCCTGGTGTCCAGGACTCTCGGTTCTGGAATCTTTTCCAGGCTGACTTCTACAATTCTGTCATTCTTAACAAGAAACACCCAGTCGTCCGACATAGATTTATTGACTGGGAGGGTTGTGAGAATATGGGAGATGCTGACATGTCGTCAGCTCTCGTAAACTTAGAGAGAAAGGGGTTACGTAACATCATGACCATGGAATACCCCTGGAACGATGAGGTGGTAGCTCAGTTCTATGCCACCCTCTGGATAAAGAAAGTAGATGAGGAAGCCGATGGGTATGAGTACCCAGTCATGTATTTCTTTATCCAGGGTAACTGGCACAAAGTCAGTTATCGTCGTTTTGCCCATATTCTGGGCTTCTCTGATACAGACATTCAGGGCAGCAACATGCGAGTGCATGGCATTCGGCTGCCCATGCGGGAAGAGACGGAATTCATTCATGTCTCTACTGAGCGGGAGTTCTGGACAACCGCTAACATGCATAGGTACTACAGGTACCTTAATTCCTTGTCCCGGATGACCGTTCTCCCAAAGGGCGGTAATCAAATGAACGTCCTTGGGGAGAGTCGAGTCTTCCTCCTCCTCCTTGCTCCCAACAGTCTCGCCCGCATCAATGTGTTTGACATGATCTGGGAAGAGATCGTCCGTGCTTCCTGGTCTCCTCTCAGAGGGTGTCTTCATGCACCCTTTATCATGAGGATGATCGAAGTGGTCACCCAGACACACTTCGAAAAACCCGTCAAACACTCCCGCTACGTACCCTACTGGGTTGATTCCTCCAACCCAGCTGCTCGTACGAAGCAGGTTCCCTCACGGTCTAGAGGCCCTGCCTCCTCCTCTGAGCCACCTCGCCAGCCTCCTCACCATCCTTCCTCCTCTCCCCCCGCTGCTGCCTCGCGTCCCTCTCCTGGCCGCGGATCTCCCATGCCACGTGCTCGTGGTCGTGGTCGAGGTCGTGGCTGTGGGATGGGTGCTCGCTTGCTCCATGGGCTTGCGGCATTTTTCTCCATGTGCCGCAACATTTCTGCTGATGTCCATGAGGTGGCACGACGTCAGCGGGAGACTGACGACAATCTTCGTCGTCAAGCTTCCTCCATGGGCATGCCTTTTGTCCCTCGTTCGCCTGATGTGCCTCTCCATCCTCCTTCCCCGAAGATCAATGAGTGGCACCAGCAGGCCTACGGGGTGCCTTTTATGTCTGCAGACGATGAAGATGAAGAAGTCTATGTTGATGATCGCGAGGAGTTTGCCCCGCCTCCCTACCATGGGGATCCGGGTCAATCATCCTCCCACCCTCCGCCTCCTTACCCGGGTTCGGGACCCATTCCTGGTGACCCTAGGCCATCCGGCTCTGGTTACCACCACCACCCTCCACCTCCTCCTGATCATCGTACATCTTCGGCATCTGTGTTTTCTGCGGCTGATGAGCCACCTCGGGACTCCACTTTTGAGGAGGACGCGATGAGGACTTTTTTCCCTGACTACACTTCATATCCTCCATCGTATCCTCCGTCATATCCTCCTCCTGGAGGATACTGATTCTTGTATCCTTGTCTCTCTCTCCGTTTTTGGTACTTGTTGCCAAAAAGGGGGGAGAAAGAAAATCCAATTTCTAGTTTGTGGTTCTTTCGTTTTTTTCTTTTGGATTATTTTTGTTTTTTGGCCACTGTTGTGGCTTGTATTTTTTTTACCATTGTATGAAATAAAACTGTTGGATTGTTATTCAAAGTAATATGATGGTCTTCTGGCCATTATCTTGTGTCCTATCAGTTTGTAATGTCTACTCTGCTATGAAGTAAAAATAATGGGTGTTTAGAGATAATCATGTGCATCACAACTCCTGTTTTGACACTCTTGCACCCCTCGGATGATTGTATTTAGTATGGTTGTTGTCACTATCTCTAAATGTGTTGCTCACATGACATATTATGTCAAGACGTTGGATTCACAATCGTGCACACATTTAGGGGGAGCCATCTACATACAATCATTCAAAAGAAATTTTCTATTGCAAATATATATCTTTTGACCTTAATTGTTTTGGCATCAATCACCAAAAAGGGGGAGATTGTAAGTGCAATCAACCCCAAGTGAGGGTTTTGGTGATTTAATGACAAAACAAATAAGGGTACTAACAGTTTTTGTTCTCAGTGTTTGATTAGAAGAAAACAGGAACTTAAGGAAGCACCAAGGACTTCATGCAACGGACGTATAAAATCTATGTAAAATCTTGTGTTGCATGATGTAATTCTTCCTTGTTCTTTTTCGCACAGGTACAGGTGTTTGCTATAGCTCAAGTCCCCAAATTCAAAAGCTATTTTTGAAAACCAAAAATCCTTTAACATTATTTGGTTGACCATGGTTAGGGTTGAGAAACCTAGAGTGTTCTTGCTGAAAAGCAGCTGAACTTCTTCAACTGCAGCTGAGCTTTCCAGCTGAACTTAACTTCAGCTGTGATGAGCTTCTTCAGCTGCAGCTGAGCTTTTCAGCTGAGCTGGACTTCAGCTGAGTTGAACTTTTTCAACTCCAGCTGAACTTCAACTTCAGCTGTGAACCTCTTTGACCATACCCAGCTGAACTTGCCCCCGGGCAGCTGAGCTGGGGTTTTCTCTCCAAAACTCTCTGGTCTAGACCAGCTGAACTGGTCCTGGGGGGCAGCTCAACTGGTCTCTGTCCCTCTGACTTCTGGTCTGCAGTCTGCAGTCTGCCAGTCAGACTGGCAGTCAGGTCGCCAGGGGTGTCAGGGGGCAGTTCAACCGCCCTAGGGGGGCGGTTCAACTGGTCCTGGTCTGTCTCAGGTCAGTCTGCCAGTCAGTCTGGCAGTCAGACTGGCAGACAGTCTGCTGAGCTGTCAGGGGGCGGTTCAACCGCCCTAGGGGGCGGTTCAACCGGTTTTCAGCGGGTTTTTTAGTCAAACGGCTAGTTTTTGAGCCGTGACTATAAATAGACCCCTCCCTCTCTCTCTTCCTGAAGACGGCTGAACACTCACTCATTTATTGCTCACCTAACTTGAGACAAAGCACTCATCTCTCCATCTCTCTCACACTTAAATCTTCCTCAAGATTCAACCTTGTTGGAGGAGCTCTTGGGTGTGAGGTTTGTGCTTGTGCTCACAATTTGGTTTTCCTCTCCCATCTCTCTTTCAAAGACTTGAGCTTGTGCAAACCCCTCTTGTGCTTTCTTGGTGTTCTTGAAACCCTAGGTTTCAAGATCTTTGAGGTTGCTTGGGAGTCTCCAAATTTGTGGACGACCCTAAGAAGTTTGTATCACCCGCTCTTTGAGCTAAGATAAGAAGAGATTGCCTTGACCTTTGTGGTCGGCTTTTGGAGGATTAGGGTTGAAAAAGACTCGGCCCTTTGTGGGCTCCTCAACGGGGAGTAGGACACCTTTGTGGTGTGGCCGAACCTCGGATTAAATCTTGTGTCTTGTGTTCTTGCTTGTTTCAACTTGAGATATTCTTACTTGCAAGATTGACATAAAGATTTCTCCGTAGAGTTTATCTAGAAGTAAAATAGCCTTTACATATTCATCTTCTCATCCTCACTTAGCTATATCTTACTTCTCTCAAGAACTTGCGAAATACTTTTCGAGTAGATTTTAGTCTACAGTTTTTAAAACAGTTGGATTGGTTCAGAGTGGTTCAACTTGCGTACGTAGCTGTTGAACCGGCCTGCACCAGTCGAACTGTGTATCTAACAATCTTTCGAAGTTTGTTGTGAAAATTTTCAGATTAGCCTATTCACCCCCCTCTAGGCTACTTTCAGTATGTGTCCTAGGTGTCAACCACCGTGACTAGTCACCCAGATGCTCTGGTCCAGCAGTCAAGATCCAACACTCACTCTTCACCACTCTCGGTCCATCAGCACGAGCCCACTTGACCTTCACCTCAGCCGTAGACCCCCATCCCTGTGCTCCACACCTGCACACCACAAGTCGACCGACATGGTTGCACCCGCATAATCTCACACTCTGCTAAGACCACTGACTACCCCAGAGTGCTACCCGTTGACAATCACTCATCATTAACCTGAACCACAAGGGACAAGTCAACCTTGTGCTCACAATCTCCCCCTTGATGAGTGCATTGTCAACAACACCATATGAGCATATGTAAGAAGAAAGAGGAAGAAGAAGAGAAAGTCACCCAAATGACCAAAAGCCAGATAAAAGCCAAACAAGTCATTTAGAGTAAGCAAAGCTTGGTCCCCAAAGAAATGGGCAATGGCTCAACACGACCAAGCAGAAAAGGCTAGCCCTCAATAAGAGGCAAAAGCAGGGCTCAACACCACTAGCCAGAAGCCAAAATCTCATCGGAGCACAAAAAGCTTTATCGGAGCATAAAAACCAATTCAGAGCATAAAATCAGCACAAAAGCTAAAATCAAAACTAGTTCCTCTAGAAAGAGGCAAATGGCTCAACACAACTAGCAAAAGCTCCAAAAGGCTCAATTGTAACACCTCGAAATCCTGATTATATGTTTATATATTTTTTAAAAAATAAAGTAAAGTGTCCCATAATGAAGAATTATACTTTAGAAGATACCCTCTCTAAAATAAATGATAGTACTGAAATAATGGTAGTTTAAAGCTCAAATCTAAACTTTCAAACTAGAACTTAATTTGAAACTCTAAAAAAATAAAATAGAGAATTAGCCTATAAAAGATTAAGGATAATATAACCTTTAATTAATATTGTATATTAGAGTTTATTTCCTCAAATTCTTGTACGTATGAGTTGCATAATTAAGAACATTTGCACAAACAAGATAATCAATAAATAAATAAGATGAAATTATATTATACATGATCGGTTTTTTTTTGTGCATATAAGATTTAGTTTCAAAACTCAAAACATGTTTGAATTCAAAATCTAAAATCTGAAATAGGAAAATTGAAAATAGGAAATAGGAAAAAATATATAGGGACACGGCCAGTTAGCTTCATCTTGTAATGAACTCACGAAGCAGAGCGTAATCGCTGGGCTGTTGTTAGGATTCGATACAAAGTGTATCATAACAAACTACCTCCGTATCATAACAACCCACCTGCCATGACCGCTGCCAGCTAGTCATTACGATCCTGGCTCGCAGTATAAAATACTTGAACTCCTTGCCATCTATTCATGCCACTAGGGAGTAAAGATTAGGATGTTGTTGTCGTGCTTGAACCTGGAAGCATGCTCCACCGGGAGATGGGTTCGGTCGAGCAACAACTAGTCAGCTGATGACACCAGTTGCCAGCTACTGTTTGGAGGCTAGCAAAAGGGCGAGAGGGTTTGCTAGTGCGTATAGAGCGTGTACGAGTAAGTCACTGGGAGCAGGGCCTTCTGGGCTAGCCAAATTGCTCACCGGAGTTCATCGCGACGACTGATCCGCGTTGTTTCGTTTCCATGGCTGGATCATATGCCAAATCTACTACGGGTAAGGTTCTCTCCCTACTGTTCTATCTTGCATACACGTTGAGTAGCGTTCATCGGAGGGGGAGATGGCGGCGAGCCGCAGCCGCATTGAGAGCCATGTCGCCGCTGCGTTCGCTCGAGCATGGGTAACCTAGGGTAGGCGATGCGAGAGAATAGGAGGGTGCAGGTCTGGCCATTGGATGATAGATCGTTCAATGTGATTAGAAGTATGCATACCGGTTCGCTGCATTGAAACCCGACCATAGACTCTTGATCCAACATCGACGATCGCATACCAGTTCGATTTAAAGCTAATCTAATCTTGCCCGTTGACGATAGATCGGACCCACGTTATAACAGCTACGACACATTTGTAAAATAGTCCTTGAGTTTTACGAAATAGGACCTGACATCCAGTAATTAAATTGGGATTTCGCGGTTTAGCCCCTGGAAGTCACTTTATGTATAAAATTAATACCAAATAACCTAGAAACTTGTATAATCCATATCTTACACATTTTAGATCCGATTTAACCCGTTCAAGTTGCGATAGCTTCATAATTAAAATGCCTACGCATTAACAACATTATTTTATCATATAACATGTTTCTAGAAATGACTAACTAACTTGTCTAACCTATGTTTATTTAAGTAACTCCCCTAATCTAAGTTAATGTAGCATTTTAATTTGGTCCATTTATAACTTGACTAAAATATATCCATAATCAAGTTATAGCTTCGATTAAAGTGAAATTAGCTATGTTTCTATAAAATTTTCTCACATGGTTTATATTAATCAAGATAGGATATAGTTTTATTGCTTAATCACCTAAAACTTCAAAAAATCATATCTTTTTAACCGAAACTCCGAATTTAGTTGTTTTCGAACCTACGATTCTATAGTGTTGCGTAGAATATTCTTACGCTGTTTGTTCTTATGCTTTGGTGTAATGTTACCATACCCGTTATTTGTTTGATTGTATGTATTGCTACGCATAGAAGCAAGGTCACGAGAAATCAGAAGACAAACTTGGGGAAGTACCTGAGTTGCACCAAAAAGGCAAGTTGTGCCCTTGATCACTCCTTTTTACCTAATAATGTTCGTTGTTAATCACTGTGACATGCTCAGGTGAATTTGATGGGACCTAATAGGTTTCCCTGGCATTGATTATCCCTCACCTTGCAGACAGATGAATTATTAGGTAGATTTGCTATTACTCTACCTGGTTTTGGGAAACTATTGTTTTATTATGATCATGTTCTAATTATGTTGTTGTTTAATTATTGTTCATGATAAGATCATATTGTTAATTAGAACATGGAGAACCACCCGAGAAAACAGTGCTACCACAAGGGTGGTATGGGACGCTCTTGGCTGACTAATTAGGAAAGCTAGTGGAGGACTACCTTACCCAAAAAAGGCAAGGGCAGTAGGGGAGTGGTCAGTGTAGGGAGGTTCTCGAGCTGATTTTGCTGTGATGGCGGTCAGGCGAGGGATCCCTGCATTGGGGCTTCCTAGAAACTGTAGCGGGTTTTCTGAAGCTAGTGGAACTTTGTAAAGGTCTCGTAGTGGTACCTTGCCTCGCTTCCTTGGTAGAGGTGTATGGGGTCTAATCAACTCTGTGGAAAATGGGTAACACGACTTGTGGGTAAAGATGTGCAACCTCTGTAGAGTGTAAAACTGGTATATCAGCCGTGCTCACGGTCATGAGTGGCTCGGACCCTCACATGATTAACTTATGGAATTAAACTTAATTTGTCATATGCATTGCATCGTGGGTGTTGTTATTAATCTTGATCTCTTATTTAGTTGGGTTGGTATCTACTTATACTTAGTAACTGCTAATAAAATTTTGACCAACTTTAAAAGAAATGCTCAGCTTTAACCATCCTCTTTGGTAAGCCTTACACTTCACATGAGATCTCACCTTTGGTGAGTTCATGCACATTATTCCTCACAACTTGTTGAGCGATGAACGTATGTGAGCTCACCCTTGCTATCTCACACCCCCATAGGTCAAGAACAGGTACCACAGGATGAGGCGCAGGAGGATGCTGCGATGTGTTCGTGAGAGGTCTAGGCAGTCGTCTCCTAATCATCTATGGGTTGCTGGATCGTTGTCTTCATATGATGTAATTATTTAACTATTTTAAGGTTGTGACATTCATTTCTATACCATGAGTCATCATATGTGTAAGACTTGGTCCTAGCACACTTGGTGATTATGTTCACGCCTGGGTCCCTAAAACCCGGGTGTGACATCAATTCTCCTCCCCTTGTCACAATACTCCCAAAAATCTCTCAAAGACCAACAGCTCCAAATAACACATTTATCTCCCTTGGATGAGAGGAAGCACAAAAGATCAAATTTCTCCCCCTCGATAGAGGAATCGGGAAGTATCAAAATCTCTCCCCCTTGTTGACAAGTGAACTCATCAAGCACAAACAAGGGCAGAAAGAAAAACTTCCCCTCGATAAGAGAACCCCCCTGAGAAAATGTAGAAATGCAACAGAGAGTAGGAAATGGAGAAAATGCAGGAGCTTCAGGAGTGTACCAGTTAGAGTGTAAAAATGTTCTAATAAGTGGTGTTGTGCTAAGTGTGCAACAATAAATGCACGTGCTAGCAGATGCTCAAACTGATCATACGCACAAGATATGTGAAGTGTAAGCATTTTGATTCAGTTTTAAGCATTTCAAAGAGGTGTTCACCACAAAGACAACACTAAGCATATAGTAAGCAGGAAAACAACTCAGTGTCAGTCACAGGTAAACAAGGTGAACTACCCCAAATAACTGTCAGTCATCACGCTAGAAACATATCTGAAATAGATACCATTTGAAATTGTCAAGATTTATCAGATTTTGTAGCGGATTCCAAATTTCATTGAAAGGCATGTGAGTGCGAGAGGTTGTAAGCATTGTCTTTGTCTAAATTTTCAACCTGGTGTAGCCTAAGCAAAAAAGCAATCAGAAGCTAAAAACATCGGTTTCGATCCTCCACTACACTACTCAAGTTCATCCCAAAGTACAAGCAGTCTCGATACAATGATGTGGTGACAAATGCAAACCCATCTCGATCTTTCTGATTATCACTTATCTTGATTTTGAATTTTTAGCACAGTATGAATGAATCAAGACAAATGAATGACTCAAAGCATAAGACATAGCTACCTAGCATACTAGTAATGGCAAAAAGGATTTCAACACATCCTACACATGCTAGGTGCCAATCTCAATGGTGAACAATTTTAGATTGAGCAAGTAATAGTCAAGTTCGCAATTATGAAAACAGCTTAGCTCAACAATATTGTATCAATATAAGCAAAAGGAGCCTAAGCATGCCATAGCATCATCATGTACACAAAGAACTTACTACTAGGAGCATAATCACATTCTAGTAGTTATACAAGTGAAGCTCAAAATAACATGATATGCACATATAAAACAAAAGAAAATGAAAGATTAAAATCTACATAAAAAATAAGAAGAAAATACCAAAAGGGAGCCCTCAAATCAAAAAGGGAAACAAACACCAAATTCCACTCGCAAATGAACAAATGTTTTTTGATCAAGGGATTTGGTCAAAATGTCCGCAAGCTGTCGATGGGTATCAACATGGCGCAAATCGATGTCGCCTTTCTCATAATGATCACGAAAGCGAACCTCAATGTGCTTGGTCCTCGAATGCAGCACATGATTCTTAGCAACACTTATGACACTTGTGCTATCGCAAAGCAGAGGCACATGATGAAAATCCAAGCCAGAATCCCGTAAGGTAGCCATCATCCAAAGCAAATGTGAGCAACAACTAGCGACAGCGACATACTCGGCCTCTGTGGTAGATAGGGCAACACTAGACTGTTTGCGAGAAGACCATGAAACCAACCAAGTCCCCAAAAACTAACAAGTCCCAGAAGTAGACTTGCGCTCCAAAAGGCATCTCACAAAATCAGCATCAGAGTAACTGCACAAACATAGAACGGACAATGAGGAGTACCATAAACCAAACTCATGAGTGAAACGTAGGTACCTCATAATCCGCTTCACAACCTTTCTATGAGATGCGTGTGGGGAAGCCTAGAAACGAGCGCATAGACACACTACGAAGTGTATGTCTGGCCTCGTCGCAGTCAAGTACAGGAGAGAGCCAATCATGATCCTGTACTCCTTCTGGTCCATGGGTTCGCCATCCTCATCGGTATCAAACATCGTCGAGGTGGACATGGGCGTCGAAAAAGAGGCTTGCCCTCGCCCATGTCGAACTTCTTCAGGACGTCCTTTGTATACTTGCCTTGATGCACAATGGTCTTGTCTTGGGTTTGCTTGATTTGCAACCCAAGAAAGAAGTTCATCTCGCCCATCATGCTCATCTCAAATTCACTGCTCATAATATCTGAAAATCTAGACACAAGAGCATGAGAATCACCAAAGATGATATCATCCACGTAAATCTGGACTAATAGGGTGTCTCTATCATGCTTGAGGAGAAAAAGAGTTTTGTCCACATTGCCCATTTTAAAACCCTTTGAAAGCATAAAAGATTTCAAATGCTCATACCGGACTCTAGGGGTTTGTTTCAAACCATACAAAGCTTTTTGGAGTTTAAAAACATGGTTAAGAAACTTGGAACTCTCAAAACCAGGGGCTGCCTCACATACACCTCTTCCTCTATATACCAATACAAAAAAGCACTTTTGACATCCATTTGAAAAAAGCTTAAAACCCTTTGAAGCAGCAAAGGCTAAAAGGATCCTAATGGCCTCTAAAGGGCAATAGGGGCAAAGATCTTCTCATAATCAATTCCCTATTTTTGGCAATACCCTTGGGCAACCAACCTCGCTTTGTTTCTCACTACCAAACCATCCTCACTCTGTTTGTTTTTGAAAACCCGTTTGGTACCGATGGGATGGCAGTTAGAAGGAGGTGGCACCAAAACCCAAACCTAATTTGTTTCAAAATTTTCAAGCTCCTCATGCATAGCATTAACCTAGTTAGGATCCAATAAAGCATGTCCAACATCCCGGGGCTCAAAAGTAACAACAAAAGCTCAGTGAGCAAAGTGAGAAATCTGCTGTGACCTGGAGCGAGTGACTCGCTCGTGAAGCTCCCCAATCATCTGCTGAGGTGGGTGACGACGCTGAATGTGATGTGGAGCCTCCCTTGAGGAAGTGACCTCCCGCTCAACAACAACCTCAACTCCTCCAGTCTCAGCATGAGCTGGCTCGAGCAGACCCCAAGTGGTGGAAGAAGTGGGGTCGGATTCGTCAGCCGTAGTAGTGGAAGCAGGCTTGACTGGGGCAGCCCGTGGAGTCGACTCGGGAGCACCCCAATCGGTGTCGTTGTGCTCCTCCTCCACAAAGATGGTATGTCCCATCTGATCTGGACCTGTAGGCTCAAAGATAGGGGATGGACCAGGTGCAGTCTCATTGGATGTAACCTCACTAGTCTCCATAATACGGTTAGTCTCCAGGTTAAGAACACAATAAGCACGAGAATGTAATGCATAACCCAGAAAAACCCCATTAGAAGACCAAGACTCAAATTTGTCCAAATTTCCCTGTTTCAGCACAAAGCATCTGTAGCCGAACACCCTGAAATGGCTAACCTTGGGTGGCCGTCCAAATCACAACTCATAAGAAGTTTTATTGATAAAAGTTCGAATAAAGATGCGATTGGACACATGGCAAGCAGTGTTGATCACTTTGGCCCAAAAATGCCTAGGAGACCTATGCTCATCAAGCAACCTCCTGGCCATCTCAATAAGGGTCTGATTCTTGTGTTCAACAATGCCATTCTGCTGAGACACATACGGAGAGGAAAATTGATGTTTGAGTCCTAAAGAAGCACAAAAGGTTGTAAATTAAGTATTTTTGAATTCTAGGCCATTGCCACTACGTATAGCTCTCATGGTATTTTTAGGAAACTCGTTCTGCAATAGAAGAATCAAATCTTGAGCATGAGTAAAAGCCTCATCCTTCGTCATGATAAAGAACACCCAAGAGTAGCGAGAGAAGTCATCGACAACCACAAGCACATACCACTTCCCTCCAAAAGAGCAAACCCTAGCTGAACCAACAGTGTCCATATGAAGCAATTCGCCAGGATGCGAGGTCGTCACCTTGGTGATCAGAGAATGGGAAGCGACAACCATTTTGTCATGACGACAAGGGTGACAAACAAGATCTTTCTCAAATTTTAATTTGGGCAATCCTTGGATGAGGTCAAGTGAGCTCAAACGACACAAAAGATCGAAGCTCAAGTGACCTAGTCTCCTATGCCACTTCTAAAGAGAAGAGGAAGATCCTACCAACAAACGTCGAGAAGGGCCAGAAGAATGTGAAAATCAGCATTGAAAACTCGACCAAAAGGGGAAATCTGACAAACAAGATCCCCATGGGCATCCAAAACCTGAGATAAGCCCTTTTTAAAGCGCACTTCATAGTCATCCTCATGCGAAATTGAAAGCATATTGAAATGTAAATTTGAAACCAAAGCAACATCCTTGAGAACAAAGCTCTCGTTCACCCAAATGGTGCTACGAGAAACAACCTTACCTCTTGACTTATCCCCGAATGTGATGTATTCCTTACCAATTGCGGGGTCAAGGCTGGAGAATCATTTGGAGCTTCCGGTCATGTGGCGTGAACAGCCGGAATCCATGAGCCACGTGTTCTCCAGACCTCTGTCCTACATCAATAGTAAGACACGGGGTGAGCAAATGGCACAGCACTGGGGTAAGTAAACTATGAAGAATACCAGTGTTGTGGAATTTTCCCCTAAAAAGTGTTAGGGAAAACACCAAACATCCCCGGTCCTAAAGGGAAGTGATCACCACAAGAAAAAAACTATGGTCCACTGGGGAAGTAAGAGCCAAAGCCTCTATCATGGGGTCCTTGGACATATGGCACACGACCAGCACCCCGTAGGGCACGACCACCATGTGGTCTCACTGCCTGAGGCCTAGCAGCAAGAGGTAAATCACCTCTAGGCCTCGTAGGATGTCTCTGAATAGGCTGAGCATGAACACCATGAGTGGGGCGGTTCATGTTCTTCCTGCTCGACTCAGAAACCCGCCGCTCATCTCTCTTCCTCCTAAAGCAAAAAGAAGCTAGATTCCCATCCCTCTCACAATACTCACAATGGTACCTCACCTCTCTCTTAAGTGAAATATGTTTGTGGGAAGGGCTTTCTTTTTGGATGGTTGAGGGGCTCTATGAGGGGGATCACTAGAGATGTCTGGAAGGGTGTCAAGTGTGTTCCTGAGATGGTTAAGTTTTGGAAGCCACACCTGTTTCTGAGGAGGGGCTCTCACAGGCTCCTCAATCACACCGTCTCTCATAGGGGTGATAGGCTTAGGTGGAGTGATTCTGATAAACTTGGGAGTGGGTTAAGGTTTCCCTGAAGGTGTCAAACCACTGCACTCACCAACCTTCCTAAAGCGAGCGACACTCCCATCCTTAGCAGCAAAGCCCAACCACGGTCCACTAGTTCCCCTCCAAAACTGACTGATCGTCATGCCCAACTGGGGCTCACTACACGACACCCAACTCAAGATAGATCGAAGGTATGTGTTTTCTTCCTTGATTCTTGCTTGTCGTGTCTGTAGGACTCAAGGGCAGACTGCAAACCCTCACAAAGTGCACACTGTGCAGGTGCAGGGGCACTCACTGAGCTAGCCTTCTCGAGCAAAGCTATCCTAGCGTCTCTCTCTGCTATCTCAGTTTGTAAGCCAGGACAAACAGTACACGCACCCAATGGGCTAGATGTAGATCTCAACTCGTCACGCTCATCTAGCAAGGTGGTGTACGTGATCTACAAAGTGGTGATGTTCGACATGTGTAGAGGGAACTCATCACAATTAGTCTCGTCGAACACCACAAATGAAGCTCTAGCAGACTCAAGTTCCCTAAGCGTGCTCTTGTACTTGGATCTGAACTCTCTCCTCTCACAAGCAGCTTGCTGAAGCAACTTGTCCTGATTAGCCAAAGCAGCCTTCAGCTCTTATATCTCAGCGGCGAGATCATCAGCGAAAGGTAGTACCTCAGAAGTAGTGTCGTCGCTGATGTCTTTGTTGTCGCTGGTGCCAACCGTGTCCTCACCAAGTGCCATGGTGCAAAGGCCTACAGCGATGTCGGAGATGGAGTATAGCTCGTTCAGCTTTTCCTCGACCCACCTCTCAGTCTCCTTGTCGCTCAAGGAAGATACGACATTGTCGGAATTGTGGTCGAGGTCACTGAGGGAGGCGAGGAAGGCACACTCCTTGATCTTTGCCCTATGATGGTACTTCTTCTTGAGCACCTCCTTGTCGAATCCTCCCTTGGACTTGTACTTGCCAGAGGAGTACTTGCCCTTGCGCCGAACAAAGTGATGGTCCTGCGGGTCGGACTACTCCTTGCCTTTTTTGGGGCACCTGGCAACAAAGTGGCCGGGATCACCGCAGTTGTAGCATCCGTCCTTAGACCTGCCATGCCGCGGGTTTATACGGTTGTTGTGGAACCATGAGAACTAATTGGCCACAAGTGCCGGCTCCTCATCCCCAAGGCTCTCCACCTGCTCCTCTGTGATAGACAACAAAGAAGAAAGAGCAAACATAGCATGTGAGGGGTTAGAAGCAGAACCACCTCTAGAGACCAGGGCCATGGTGGGTGCACTAGGGTTCTCAATCTTGGCCCGAGTCTGGTGGTCAATCTCTATGGACTTGAGCTTTTTGAAGAGCTCATCCACGGTGAGAGTCTCGTAGTTGGGCAAATCGATGATCGCCGAGACCTTCACCTCCTAAACCCTCCGATCTAGAGCATGTAGTAATTTCAGTGCTCTCTCATGATCATTATAGGGAAACCTTGTTGGCACGTATCAGCTTCACAATTGACTGGAACCTAGAGAACATAGTATCATCAGTCTCTCCAGCCAACTGTGTGAAGTTCTCGTACTCTCGCCTGTATGTTTCAAGCAATCTAGCCTTCACATGATCATTGCCCTCATGGAATCTCTCGAGGGTAGACTAGATCAGATCAGTCATAGTTAGATGTCCAACTCGCTCCAACTCATAAAACGAGAGACACGAGAACAAAGCGTTTCAAGCTTTGATGTTCGAATCATGGAACTCTATTTGAATTGGAGTGATCTGATCACTTGTAGCATCGAAATTCGCATAAAGGCAAATCTCCCAAACCCAGTCACTGATGCTCTGAAGATACACAAACCTGTGGATCTTCCAGTACGAGTAGTTGGTCCCATCGAAGAACGGAGATCTGCCAACACCTCATTCCATGTCGCCTACATGAATTTCGAACCGATTAGGGAAGGGAAATCCATAACCGGCTCTGATACCAATTCTAGGACCGATGAGGCGACCAAAGGTGGGGGGTGAATGAGAGCCAATCTGATTTAGCTTCCAAACACTGAAAATGAACACTTCACATCAATTGAGATGAAGCAAGTGCTCAAACCAAGAACACATCAACGAACAAGTGATCTCATGATTACGAAATGTTCCTAATACTCACATGATACCAGCAAAATAAATGGATCACAAATCGGACACCGAAAAGTCCGAAATGATCCAAAACAGTATCATGAATATGTGTTGTTTTTAGTAGTACGAAATTCTGTTCTTGGATTCAAAACTGAACCAAACAAACTTCGATTGGAGATGAAATTTTGCACACCTAAGAAAATATGTTTCCAAGGTCCACAAATTTTGAGCTCAGTCGGACTTGTGAGTCAACGCAGATTTAAAAACATAGCCAAAAATTGGTGTTTTGTTGGGGTTTTCTAGAACAAGTTCAAACCGAGTTTTTCTCAAATCGCGACCAAAATCTGCAACAACTAAGTGTATGCAGTGGTCCGAGGAGTGCAACTCACCACCAATCAATCCCCAAACCAAATCGTCTTAAAAAATCAAAGGTTTTTCCTCCAAAAACACAAGAGGGGGAGAAGGGGAGAACAAGTGACCAAAACAACTCCAAATTTCAGCAAGTATGTAAAACTGAGATGGAGATGTAAACAAACCCTGTGAGCCATACCGGCAACCCTTCCTCAAATTAAACTTTTAGATCACAAGATCATAGTCGACATTACAAAATCGTTGTGAATCCCTTGGCTCAACAGATGTCTACCTAGAGAGAAAACTAGGAGCTTTAAATGAGTAGTCTCAAACAAATGGCAGCCTAGAGATGCTGAACTAACCTGCCCTAACCCTCTATTTATAGTATTTATAGAGGGTTATTCTCACTTTCTAAACTACCCCTATTTTCATAGAGCCTATCCACTCCATCGAGGATAAAATGGACCAACTCCTAGGTTTTCGATCCGACGGCCACGCCGCCACCGGTTCCTTTCGGAACCGCCACCACCGAGTTTTGAGGCCCAAACTCATCAAAACATGCCATACGTAGTGTTGGGTGGTTTTAAGTCCAACCCACCAAACCTGTCGTGAGCACCGCATCTCGTGCACATCCTCCACAACTAGACGCGTGTCTTGCCAGTCCTTGACCATGTCGACAACACGGTCTACTCCACCATGTCCTCGCGCGAGTGCGTGTCCCAGGTGTCAGCCACTACGGCTGGTCACCTGACTACTCTACTCCGTTAGTCAAGACCCAGCACTCGTCGTTCACCGCTCTTGGTCCACCAGCACGAGCCCGCATGACCTTCACCTTAGCCGTCGACCACCATCCCTGTGCTCCACACCTGCACACCACAAGCCGACCGATATGGTTGCACAAGCATAATCACACACTCTGTTGAGTCCATTGACTGCCCCGGAGTGCTACCCGTTGATAATCGCTCATCATCAACCCGAACCACAAGGGACAAGTCAACCTTGTGTTTGCACAACATAGTCACCAAAAAGTGTGTTGGCTCCGATTCGGTGTCAAACACTAGGAGCATACCGCCTGGCGGTGCTCTCTACGGTGGCGCAGACATTCTGTGGCACAGGGCTAGACAGTCCGCGACCCTACGATAGGAGCAGATCTCCTCTGCCCGCTAGCCAGATAGTTCGTGCACGTGCAGACCATCAAAGGACCCTAGAACTCACCCCCGAGAGGGACCCTATCAGGGAGGGTGCCCCAGGATCGACAGGCCACCCAGAACATCCATAGACGACGTAGAGCTGAAGAGGGATGAAGATTAGAGGTTGGGGAAAGGCTAAACTAGGTCTAAATTACTGCTACTCCTAATGCAATGAAGAATAGAAGGAAATAAAGTAGATTTGATTGATTGGTTCGATTGATCAGGCGTGTAATCGGTCGTACCCCTTCATATATATAGGGGGTCTGGACCTGTTCCTAGGCGTTCCCTAATAGAATCTGTGTATTTAGTTGGATAAACACGCATGGAAAAGGAGATATCTTGTCGGATCGACTGGGATAACCTGCGGGCCGTTCGAGGCCACATGGCTGGACCATCCAACCTTCCCAGGTGTCACATATGGTGCTCAACAACAATAAAGTAGAAGTCCTAATTCACTCCCTATTAGACGTCCATGTTCCTTTCAGATGTCGTCTCCATTTCCATACACCATGACAAATTTGACCTCAGGCTATCTCTAACAGCTTATCCGTACCCATACCCATATTGAAACTACACTCTACAACCAGTGCAATGTATAGTGCAAAACAATGTTTTTGGTGACCATATGGGTGAACTGTTGTACATTGCACCCATATTGGTAGATGGCAAGGCCCGATCTTCCATGAGGTATGATAACTTGTTTGGGTGGAGATCTTGACGTTGATGATCCAAGGCTCCGAGCGAACGGATCCTCGCAATCACTACACCACAGCTCTATTGGTTATCACCCATAACACGCGAGTGACCTCTCCACGAATGCTTATCCCTGCAAGTGCAATCAAGAACACAAGCAAGAATAGGAAGAATGCAATCAAAACTTCATTGATAACGAGGTGGGGTCTCACAAACCGATGAACCACAATATTGTTCGATGATAGATATAATCTAAGAAAAACCCAAACACTATTGTGGCGGCAATTACTGATAGAATAGAGGTTAGGGGCGTGTAAAACCACTAAAGGTACCCCTAATGGCATCCAACACGATCCACGGCCTAACAGCCCAACAAACGGTGTCGCAGCACCAAAACAGAATCTCAATGTTGACTTGTTTTGATGATTCCCATTGGCTCTGGATGAATTTTAAGGTGGTTCTAGTTGGGTTGGAAAGCTTATTGCCTTCGATTTCCATCCATATAAATCTCAACCTAATCGGAGTTCGGATGCATCCTAGGCATCCATTTTAGTGTAGACTGGTCCTGGACTCCGAGGTAAAGATGAGGTTGAGTCAGACTTGACTTTCTCTTGTTGTGAACATCCTAGCTTCTCCTCCTTGACATCTTGGAATTTCTCAAGTCCTTGATGGTCCTCTCCAAGGTTCCTAATCATCAAAACATCCATGACATAAAGTGTAAGCTCTAAAATACAATTGACTAGGTAAGAACAAACCTGGAGATTTTGCTGTCGTGCACGTGCTCGTGTTGTTGGCCCATGCATTATTTGTATGGGAGTGATGTCCTCATCATCCTCCCCACTTGAATTGGATTCGTCCTAAACTCATGCGGTGGCCAAGGGGGTGGCTGTAACACCTCAAATCCATCAATTAAAAGAATACATTTAAAACTTAGTAGAGAGTAAATTAAAAATTTTAAATCAAATGTCTGATCTTATTTATCTTTACAGAATGATTTTTGTTTGCTCATAATTGATTGATGAATGTATTCATAAAATTTCCTTTATGTGGGTGGCTGTAACACCTCTCTCCACTCCCCCTTCCCCCTCTCAGTTCCACGTGGGGCCAACCCGGCCCCTTCGTCTCCCTCGCACCGCGCCCGCGCGCGTCACGTGCTGCCGCCCTGGCCCTCGTCCGGACCATCCGCGCCTGGCCCCATGCCCCTTCCCGAGCCGCTCGACCTCCCCGAAACAGCCAACCCATCCCTCTTCTTCTCCCTTCCCCACTTCCTCTCCCCTCATGAAATTGCCGCCGCCAATAATGGCATTGAAGCCGTCGGCCAGCTTCTCCTCTTCCTCCCCGGCTCTCCCTCTTCCTCCATATAAAAACCAGCCGAGCCCCATGGAACCGGCCCTCGCCGCTGAGCTCACCTTCTTCGCCCATGCTCGCCATCGCCGGAGGTCGTCGTCCGCCACCGTCTCAGCCGCGCCCTGCCCTCACCTTGGCCTTGTCCCCAGACTAACCGCACTCGTGCCTCGCAGTAGACCACGCCCTGCTCAACACCGTTCCTCCTCTCCCTTCGTTCGTCGACGATTTGCTCGAACGCAAGAACTAGAGGTTGAAGACAACTCGAATTTTATTTAAATTTTCAAAATCATGTTTTATGTAACTATTTGTTTTAAATTGTGTATACTGTGATTTGGAGATCATGTGTACGTAAACGATTGATTTTAAGTGTATGCGATGAATTAGTATATTACTATTTGTCATATGGTATATGTTAATTGTTTACAGTTATTTTGGAATTTGTGTTTAGAAAGAGAAAAATGACAGGATTTGGTAGACCACGTGTTAGTGATAAAAATATTAGATGAGTAATTTCACAATTAACTTTGTTTATGATGAATATTAGAATTAGTCTATAAGTTTACAATCATAAGTTCATTTAGATCCATTAAATAAATAATAGAAGCTTTATTAACATTGAGATGATAAGTAGTACCCATGTTCATGATAATTCAAATAGTGAAGTCCAATCAGTGGTTAAATTTATTAATAAAAATTATTTGACCTTTGATTATTATGATGACATTTTCCTTTTAAAAAGAAGAGATAAAACTAAAAGTAGACACATGTTTATGGTATAAATAATTAATTAATAATTAATTCATTTCCGTAGATTTAGTTAAATCACTACCTCTAAGCTATGGTATGTGGAGTACTTGCGTATTCAAATTTCCATATAGCTTTCACTAGTGACAACCCAAAATAGAATTTAGATTTTATGTCATAGAAAATGGATGTCAATACGTGTAGGCTAGTAATATAAATATGAATTAAGTTTTATTCTAGACATTTATATAAGTATGGTTTGTTTGGTACATGTTTTGGGTATATGTTTTGCTGGGGGTCTTCTTCTCCACCGAATGTCCTCAAGACAGAAACACCTTCGGCAAAATGATACAGAGGTCTTCTCTACCTCTGCCGAAGGCTCTCGAGACGAAGACCTTACGTGGAAGCAGCATTGCCAAATGCCGAAGCTACCATGCATCTTCGGTTGAAGTCAAGCAGAGGAAGAAAAGACCAGATAGACCTTGGTAATCTAGGTTGTCTGTAGATGAATGTTGAGGGTCATGAATGTAATTTCCCCCGGGCTGCGTCTCGTGCCTATAAATAGATGAACAGTAACACTGTACTGTTCACGCTGGATTGTGATCACTCTCTCGCGTCTCCACCTTCGAACAAGCGGAAAGTATCAATGTAATATGAATTTTGTTAATATTCGTACACATTTTTATAGAATGCAAATATGAACGAATTAACGAGATGCAATTACTATCTTCATCCTTTTGCATACTTATTCACATATTAAATGATGAAGGTATGTCCTTCTTGACCTTCGTCTGATGATCATTATACCCATGTGGAGATAATGCTTCGGAAGACGAAGGTCCGTAACAATTAATAATTGTGTTGCCTTGTTCTTAATCCACAACTTTTGAGAACAAGTGACCAACATTGGTGCCCACCTTCGGTGAACTCACTTCCACGACTGCGACAATGGTTTCACAAGGCAACCAAGCTATGGCACCTTTAGCTACGAAGTTGGTTCTCCCAATCACAGGCAGCTAAATTTTTAAACCAGCCAATAAGAAGCAGAAGAAGGAAGCACAGAGAAGGGTACAACATGTTGGAGTGCAAGAACCCTTCATCAAGTCCAAGTGGTCTCATATACCAATCACCTTCTTTCAGGAAGGCCTTTAGCTCAAAGATTACCCCGTGATGATGCAATGGTCATATCTTGTGTTATCAAAGGATTTCTGGATCACAATGTCCTTGTCGACACAGGCAGCGTAGCAGATATCATCTTCGCAAAAGCCTTGCATCTGTTTCCTACCTTTATAGCCGATTCGTAACCCACTTTTCCAAGTAAAAAATGCAATCAACAACAAAAAGAAGTTGCCTAGCTCCTAAGTTCTCAATTTTCATCATGTTGGTCATATTCATCCTCTGCTGCAGACAAAGTTCGTGAGCAAGAAACGAGCTATTGGAATTTTTCCATACACGGACATAAGTCTTCTCATACCTTCTGCTTCAAAGTGCCTTGTGTTCTATTGCACTGCTGCATGAATTATTCCATTTTGTAGCATTTCATCCCAACCCACTTGGTTGATGTACTGCTTTTGCTATGTACTGTGATCCCTTTCTATCAACAAATGTAATATTTTGTTCATACATTGTTTCTTAATTAGTGACCAAATTACCTTTTCTTCTCAAAGGATTATTTACATCAGCTTATTTATCCATAAGTAGCAACCAAGGCATCTGTTGCATATATGATTTCCCTCTACTTTCTCCACTACCGAATTGGCTAATTATATGTGTACACCATTTCCTATATAACAAAGTCGGTTGAAACCAGGGACAACTATGGTGTCCACGTCGGCTACTACATTTTCAGTTGTTGGATCTGTAATCGATGGTCAATACTCGGTCTTGGCTTTTCCTATATTTGTTTGGATGCATCTCTGGATCCTTCCGATGGCAGTCTCGCACCCCTTGGTTTCCTTTGGGCTTGGCATAGGGGGCAGCTGCTCGTCGTTGCTCCCTTCGTCGCCGCTATGCCTCTGGAGTCCTCAGTCGGCAGTCTCCTTCACGTAAGCTCCCTTGCTACTCGCCATTCCTCCCTCCGCCTCCTCGTTCCTTTGCTGCTCCGTGCAATAGGTTTGTTCCGTCTACTCTCCCTCCGTTGTTTCTTCATCGTGGTTCTAGGGTTCATGTCTATCGTCTCCGGTTCGACACCATTCTGCTCCTTAGTATTTTGGTTGGCATCGTCGTTATAGGGTTCCTGTCCTCCGTTCGTGCACTCTTTGTCCAACTTTGTCGTCCTAGGGTTTAGGGTTTCTACCAACAGTTACATGATGTGCTCCATTGGTGTCCTCCGTTTGTGCAATCTTTGTTTGGCTTCGTCGTCCTAGTGTTTAGGGTTTCTACTAGCAGCTGTGTGATGTGCTCCATTGGTGAGTTCTGGTAGCTTTCATATGTGTTCAAATGTGTACCCTTGTAGTGTTCAGATGTGTTCCAACCTATTGATCAAGGCATTGGCTCACAAGCTAGTGATCCTGCTGACCTTCCAAACTTCCAGGATCAATACCAACAAAGAAATACTGTTGACAATGTTAAAGGAGGGCAGATGCTTGGTCATCTATCTAGCTCTCAAAATTTTCATCCTTCTGCCTCAAATGGTTCTCAGCAATTATTGCCTTCTAATCTGCAGCTTGATAATGGTTCAAATGTTGTAGGTTATGTGTTGAAAGGATCACAAACAGAGCAAATGATGCTTTCTCAATGGCAGCCACAAACAATGGAAAAGGCTCCTGTTGCTACTAATTCATCACTCAAAAAACAAGTAAAGAAGATTTTTGTCAAAGAATAATGTCACAAGATGGAGCACAACAACCATTTTCATTAGATTGGTGTCTTTCTAATGACACTCTCGCTTATGTTGATCCTGTAATGCCAAAGCCCATAGCTAGAGGGTTTGTGCAGGTCAAGAGAAATATTCATTAACTCCGTCAGATAAAGTGGTTGTGCGTTCAGGTCCTAGATGGTGATGCCTTCCACTATATACATATAGTGCTCATTATGTGTCATAGGATATAAAGGTTTTTGGCTGAACCTAGAACAAGTTTTTGGCTTTCATGTTTTTTTAAATCAGACAACATTAATCACAGATGCATCTGTTTCCTGCCTTTATAGCCGATTCGTAACCCTCTTTTCCGAGTAAAAAATGCAATCAACAACAAATAGAAGTTGCCTAGCTCCTAAGTTCTTAATTTTCATCATGTAGGTCATATTCGTCCTATGCTGCAGACAAAGTTCGTGAGCAAGAAACGAGCTATTGGAATTTTTCCATACACGAACGTAAACCTTCTCATACCTTCTGCTTCAAAGTGCCTTATGTTTTATTGCACTGCTGCATGAATTATTCCATTTTGTTGCATTTCGTCCCAACCCACTTGGTTGATGTACTGCTTTTGCTATGTACTTTGATCCCTTTCCATCAACAAATTTAATAATTTTGTTCATACACTATTTCTTAATTAGCGACCAAATTACCTTTTCTTCTCAAAGGATTACTTACATTAGCTTATTTATCCTTAAGTAGCAACCAAGGCATCTGCTGTGTATATGATTTCCTTCTACTTCCTCCTCTACCGAATTGGCTAATTATATGTGTACATCAAACGCACCATGAATAGTTCATTTAGAGAAACATGTTTAAACATAGGTATAGTTAAAAATCTACATAGATGTATACATATGTATGTATGTGTCCAAATTAATCTTGCTTTGTTTGCATTTTTTCCCTGTGCTTGGTAATCTGTTAACACAACCATGTTCTTATACATGTCTGATGATCACTATATAACTGATCTATATATATAGATATATGTGATCTAGGAGATCTATAGAATACTATCATATTATTCATCTACTAGGTGCAGTGATATTGATTGGCATATATAATTAGGAAAAATAAGTGCAAATTTATGGGAACTACTTTGACATGGACCCCTTAAATCCAAACAGCCACAGAAAGCGGAGTAAGTCCTTTAGTATAGTCCTTAAAAACAACAAAAGCCTAGCTTTTGATATGCTCATGACAAGTTTGTCGTGACAGATCATAACAATGCAATCTACGCCCCATCAACTTTATCTCATACAGAAGCAAGGCGTATACGTAAGCGAGTGCTAGATCAGTGAAAACTAGCATCAACAGGTAAGATAATGAACACACCTTTTTCCCCAATGGTTTTAAACAATATCCAATATTGAGGAATGAGTACAATTGTACTAGGATCCAGCACGCCCTCTTAGCATACTCCCACATTGCAATGCGGACACTTCGATCTAGATTTCATAAAAACAATCAAAGGTAAATTGTGACCATTAGTCAATCCATTAATTACTTAAACTTGCTAAGAAGATAATTACATAACGGATAATAAGACTATTTAAGAATCGCAAGGTTAAAACGAAAGATGTTTTGTTATTAAATTCTTACTGGCCTTCTCTTAATTTCCTTCATTATTTCTATGCATGGTGAGGAAATTTGCAGCTTCGTACCATGATCGATCATATTATGGAAGACCATCATACCAATGTATTCATTGCCCCGCACTTTTTTGGCACAACGAGAGAATAAGGTCATCTGTGGGAACATGATCTGTCATCTACAATAGTTGTTGTAAAGGTGGTAAAGTTCGCATACCTGCTTATAGACCCAGGCTTGAACCTTTATTGTCATTAGCAAGGTTTGATGGCGATGTGGTTTCAAAGACCTTAATGCAAAATATAAGGCAATACAATTGCTTGTTTGCATTTACATATATGGGCACCCATATTGATAGATCATTGAATGATGGTCATGGGCCACCAGTCTTCAAGATATGTGGTCAGGTCCATCATCGAATAGGCTCATTACTACCAATGACCGACCAGCCCCCCAAATTCCTTCAACTTTATGTATATGATACATCACATGAGGTAAATAATCGAATACGGTCTTTATTAAGTGATGATGCTCCTGATTCTCCTATACAGCCAAAGATTGTTCATGAACTATTACAGATGTTGGACACCCATATTCCTTTCGCTAAAAATCAGGATTGCTAAGGAAAGGCTTACTAAACACGCAGACGAGGAATTTATCATGGGAATTATTAGAGCTAAAGAAGGAGATCCTATGCAGTATGCCATGCCAACAACTGATGATTTAGCCATGCTTGCTATTGGTGATTTCTCTCTCAAAACCTTCAAACGGGACATTATCATAGAAACAATAAATTCTAAATTAAAACGTATTTCATCGTTACATCCAGCTTATATGGCCCTTCAATATTGTCACACCCGGTTTTGGAAGGTAAACCGAATGCGAACCATGTACGTGCTAGGATCAGAAATTCATGTACACAACAATTACATAAATGACTCATCATAGCACAATGCTTCGAATTACAATAAAGAGTAAGTAATAATATTAAAGACAAGAGTTATTTACATAATATAAATCAAAGTGCACACAATAGAAACGTAGCCAACGTAAACAACCCACCACAGGCAGCTGACTGGGGGAGGTCGCTAGCATAATCTTCGAACTCATCGAAGTCCTGGAACCCTGGAGGTCCACCTCGACACCTCCTCCTTCTTCTTTACCTAAGGATAGATTGCACCAAAGGCAACCTGGTGTTTTGTGAAAGCAAGGGTGAGTACACATCAACGTACTCAGCAAATGTCCTGTTTGGCTGTAGTGGACTAGCTTTATGTGGAGTTAAGTCAAGCAGTTGCTTTTAGTTGGTCAAGTTATTATTTGTAATACCCAATTTGTAATTAATATGAAGAGAGCAGATCTCATTCCATGTTTTTACCCCATACTCATTATCACATGGTAACCACCGTATAAAGAGGGAGTAAATGACCGAGGACCCAAAATAAATCTTGCATCATGCTGAGTTTTGCTTGTTTGTGCATTTGTGGTTAATAGATTAAATGTGTCATTAATGGCATATCAATGAGTTTAAACCCTAATTTGAAAATAAAACCATGAGAATATAGAAAAGAAAAGGGAAAGAGTATAGAATTTATAGAAAATATATATACATAAAAATAAGTATCTTCAAAGTCAGTACTTTAATGGCACAATATAAAATTGAGGATGAATTTGCCACTAGAATGGGATTTAAAATTTGAAATCCAAAAGAATAAAAAGAAAACAAAACAGGAAAAAAGAAAAGAAAGAAAAACAGAAAACATTGTCTTGGGCCCAATCCACAGGAGCTGGCCCATCTAGCCTATTCTCAATCCGCGCGGTCCAAACCGGGGAAACCAGCGCGTGGGCGTTTGACGTGTGGGCCCTATCCGTCAGGGTCCCTATCCATGCCCTCGCACACACGGGTTGGCTCTCTGCGCGGCGGGGTCTACCGCCCAGTTACTCATGCGCCTCGCTCATGTGGCTGCCACGTGGGGCCCAACTGTCATAACCACCTCCTTGCTCACGGTCGTCTTCGTCGCGCGTCCATCGCCGCGGAATCCGCTCTGGGACCGTGTCCCTCGCTCGCGTCGCACAACGACTGCCGAAATCCACACGACCTCCTCGATCCATCTCGACCTCGTTCCCCACCTCGCGGCAAGCTCGGAGGAGTCTGTGGACTCAATCGTGAACAGATGGGCGCGAAAATCGCGCAGGCTCGGCCAACGGCTCTGTAACCTGAACGGTGACCACCCTCTCCGGCCGAGATCTTCGCTGGACAACCCATAAGACCGATTCATCGCTCCCTCCCTTCCATAGATACACCATGAAGCAGAAATTGCCATCTCAAGAACCCTGCCGTCCGCCATAGGTAGACTCGTGCGCTCATCACCACCGCACCCTTGATGTCGTGCCCTGGGGCTTTACTGGACCACGGGGACGGTGTGCGCGACCGTGCTTCTCGGGATTAACCGCCTGCCCCACCGGAATTCTTCACCGTCGATCGCTCGATGCCGCAACTCTGCCCTTCTCCGTGGGCAGCAGCCACCACACTTCCAATGCCGGTGAGTTCTCCCTTAAGCGATTTGTTGTAGTCCTAATATCGCGTAGATCGTCTCGGATTGGGGGATTGGTGCCCGATGCAACGGATTGAATTTCTCCCGGTGATCCTCCACCGTCGCGCATGGGCGGCGCCGCCGCGGTTGGCCTGGAGGTTGGGGGGGTTTCCTGGTCCGTTCATCTAACCTTGAACGGTGTAGATTGATGCCACTTAACCCTCCGTGCGATTCGACCTGAGCCGTCGGATCACGAACATACGGTTCCAGTGCGATCAGGGACGTTTCAGATCCGCACCATTGACCGTGGATCCAACGGATGCAAACCCTTACCGGTTCTTATGATGTGGGATCGCATCTTGGCGCTCGATTTCTAATCCGACGGTGGATCTCGCCCCATACCCCTTCGCGGTGCCCTTTTCCTAAAAGAGCCCCTGGGTTTAATGAGAATCAACCCGCCGTCCTCGACTGGTGCGCTCTGTGTCTTAGGAAATTTTGCTCCAGAGACCCTGCAGTTTCCTGTATTTGAGGCACAGTCCAGTCAACACGAAAACCAGAGAAAATAAATAGAAAATGAATTTTTAATATGAAAATAATTGCTAGAACTTTATAAATTCATAGAAAATTCATACTAACTCCAAATTCATCCATTCCAGTTCCTAAAATTTTGTAATTTTATCCTCTAGCACTTAGTGTCTCTGTTTTGGCATAAAAACAGTAAGGAAATTTATTTATCACTTAATCCTATTTAAAGCACATAAAACCTTTGAAAATGCATAACTTAAAATCTATAACTCAGAAAATTATGATTCCAGTTCATAGGTTTTTATTTTAATATGTAGAATATCTCTGTGTATTTTGTTTACATGCTTGGTGTAATGTTAATTTTCCCTATATCCTGTGCTTGTTTGTATTGTGGCGAGTAGAAGAGCCCGTTGTTGAGGATCCTGGTGAGCAGCAGGTTGAAGTAGCTGAGCAGGAGCTCATTGAAGGCAAGTTGTGCCCTTGACCACTTTTTACCCAATAATGTTCTTTAATATCACATACTCATGCATAGGTTAATTTTGATGGGACCCAATAGGTCACCCTAGATTGTTTATCTCATTACCTTGTTTACCCCTGAATCACCTGGGTAGTTTGCTATTGCTTTATATGGTTTTGGGATAATCATTTATTACCTCTATGTTCCAATTCTTGTTGTTATTCTGTTTATGTTCATGTTGATATCATTAATGTTAATTGGAACATAGAGCTTAACTTGAGAACCACGTGCCACCATAAGGGAGGAATGGGACCCCTTGGCTGACTAATTAGGAAAGCTAGTGGAAGACTACCTTACCCGAAAGGGGCAAGGGCAGTAGGGGAGAGGTCAGTGCGGGGAGGTCCCTGGTTGATTTTGCTGCGATGGCGGTCAGCCAGGAACCCTGTACTGGATCTTCCCATAAACTGTAGCGGGTTTTCGGAAGCTAGTGGAACTTTGTAAAGGCCTCGTAGTGTTGCCCTACCGTGCTTCCTAGGTAGAGGTATATGGGATTCGCGACCCCTTGGCAGATGGGTAACATGACTTGTGGGTAAAGGGTACAACCTCTGCAGAGTGTAAAACTGGTATACTAGCCGAGCTCACGGTCATGAGCGGCTCAGGACTCTCTGATGTTTAAATTATGGAACTTAAATTCAATTTTGTCATTTGCATTGCATGGGTTTATTATTAATTTGTTCTATTACTTTACTTATGGTTTGGTATTTACTTACACTTAGTAACTGCTAATAAAATTTTGACCAACTACTTAAAAGCAATGCTCAGCTTTAACCCCTTTCATTGATTAGCCTTACACATCACATGAACTCACACCTTTGTGAGTTTACGTTCACTGGTTCCCCACAACTTGTTGAGCTATGATCATGTGTGAGCTCACCCTTGCTGTCTCACACCCCCCCCCCCATAGGAGAAGAGCAGGTGTTTCAGGAGGAGCCTCAAGGCGAGGAGTTTGACTTGATCTAGGTGGCGTTTCTCAGTTGACATTGGCGCCAACGATCCTTAGTTCGTTTTATCTTTATTATTTTATTTTGTAATAAGTCTTCCGCTATGTAATAAATACTCTGATGTTAATGACAATTATCTCTATACACACTCTGTTATTATATATGTTGTCTTCTTGGCGCATGTATGAGATGCACCCGGCTTTGTTCTTTAAAACCGGGTGTTACAGAAGTGGTATCAGAGGAAATGTTGACTGTAGGACGAAACCTAGATAGAAATGGACAAACCCTTACCTACTTACATTATTCTGATTCCTTCTATACTTACCTTACTCTGATTATTCTTACCTTTCTACTCTAAGACAAGATGGATTTCACACCTTGGAATCCTACATTTACGATCTTTTAAGAGATAGGGAACCTAAGACAAAAAAATAAAAAAAAACTATTTTCTCTATTAAAAATGTTGGTTGATTGTTCTGATGATCAATGGTTGATTTGCTTCTTTGGTTGATTGCAACATTATAGTTGGGCATCTTAGCATGTACCATCATAAGGTAATGTATTAGCTATAGTGGATAACACACTAATCTACCTAGCTAATAAATCCCCCGCAGTAACATTTCTCGTAATTACTCGCCTTGTCTACAATTCTTTCTTTCTTACCCTGTATTTCTAACCCCGATGGACTACCCCTATAGTGTTAGAAGAGAGCACTATAGATGTGATCCTTGGTATGTCATGGTTAAGAAAGGCAAAGATAGTTTATACGGTGCTAAAGGAACCGTAGAACTCACCAGTTCCAAAGGAGAAAGATTTGAAGTTGGAATTGCAGTAACTACTGCCACCAGATATGGAAGTTGAGTTGGTCATTAATCTCTTACCTAAGACTGCCCCTATTTCTAAATGGCCATACATGATGTCCATAGAAGAGCTAAAGGAACTTAAGAAACAATTAACGGAATTACAAGAGGATGGATACATTCGTCTGAATTCTTCACCTTGGAGAGCACCAGTTTTGTTTGTAAAGAAGAAAGATGGATTGCAAGGGATGTGCGTGGATTAAAGGTCCCTTAATGATGTCACTGTGAAGAACAAGTTTCGGTTACCCCGCATTAAGGATTTATTTAATCGGATGAGAGGAGCCAGGGTACTCTCGAAGATCGACCTCCGATCGGGATACCATCAGATGAAGACTGGACCATCAGATATTCCTAAGACGGCTTTCTCGACTCGATATGGATTATATGAGATCATCGTTATGTCGTTTGGATTAATTAATGCACCAGCTTATTTTATGGATTTGATGAATAAGATGTTTTTGGAGTATTTGGACAGATTCGTCGTGGTGTTCATCGACGATATTCTTATCTATTCTAAGAATGAGAGTGACCATGAAGAACATCTAAGGTTGGTGCTACAGAAGTTACGAGATAAACAACTCTACGCTAAGTACAGCAAATGCGAGTTTTGGATTGGCGAGGTGCTATTTCTTAGACATATCATTTCTAATGGAGGGATATCAGTGGATCCTGCTAAAGTCAAGGAGGTAGTGGTGTGGAGCATACCCACTACGGTTACGGAGGACCGAAGTTTCTTGGGACTTGCAGGACATTATTGGAGATTGATTGAAGGATTTTCTAAGATTGCTAAGCTTATGACCTCGCTTTTGGTGAAGGAAAGATAATTCAAATGGGACGAGAAGTGCCAAGTATATACGGATCATAAGAGTTTGAAGTATATATTCACTCAGAAGGATCTCAACCTTAGGCAACGCCGTGGGTTGGAGCTTATTAAGGATTATGATTTGGAAATTCACTATCACCCGGGCAAGGCAAATTTGGTTACAGATACCTTGAGTCGAAAGGAGCATGTTCATTTAGCTGTTGTTGCCCAGCTACTCGATGAGATTGTTGAGAATTTCAGGAGACTTAACCTGGGGATAGTTACTCACACTAAAGGAGTTATTATTGATGTGGAAACTACTTTGGAGCAAGAGATCCGCAAAGGACAAATTGGTGATGCTAAGACACAAGAGATTAAGGATCTGATTACTGAGGATCGAGTTCCGGAATTCACGGAAGATGAGCAAGGCACTATATGGTTCAAGGACAGGATGTGTGTTCCTGATATTAAAAGCCTTCGAGAGACTATTTTAAAAGAGGCCCATGATTCGGATTATTCTATTCATTCTGGTAGTACTAAGATGTATCAGGATTTGAAGCGGAAGTATTGGTGGTATGGATTGAAAAGGGATGTAGCTGCACATGTGGCTATGTGCGAGGTATTTCAAAGAGTTAAGGCTGAACACCAGAGGCCAGCTGGATTGTTGCATCCACTGAAGATACCCGAGTGGAAATGGGAAGAGATTGGTATGGATTTCATTACTGGATTGCCTCGCACCTCGAAAGGATATGGTTCTATATGAGTTATTGTGGATAGACCGACCAAAGTGGCTCATTTCATCCCGGTTAAGACTACTTATAAGGGATCGCAATTGGCTAAGTTATACATGTCTCGGATTAAGTCTCTACACAATGTACCAAGGAAGATCATTTTGGATAGAGGATCACAGTTTACCCCCAGATTTTGGAAAAGTTTTCATGAGAATATGGATACAAAGTTGAATTTTAGTTGACTTACCATCCTCAGACTAATGTACAAACTGAAAGGATTAATCAAGTATTGGAGGACATGTTGTGAGCTTGTGCCCTTCAGCGTGGTAGTAGTTGGGACAAGAGTCTACCTTATGCTGAGTTCTCATATAATAATGATTACTAGGTCAGTCTGAAGATGTCACAGTTCGAGACTCTATATGACAGGAAATGCAGGACTCCTCTATTTTGGACCAGACTAGAGGAAGTCAATTCTTTGGACCTGAACTTATTCAAGAGGCAGAAGAACAAGTCTGTATAATCAAGGAGAACTTGAGGGTAGCTCAAACCAGGAGAAAGAGCTACACAGATAATATAAGAAGACCACTGGAATTTGAGGAAAGAGAATCATGTGTACCTCAAGGTGTCACCACTTCATGGAATGAAGAGATTTAAAGTCAAGGGCAAATTGTCCCCTCGCTATATTGGACCATTCTGAGTGTTTAGGCAAGTTGGAGAGATAGCCTATCAACTCGAGTTACCTGCTACTCTATCGGATGTGCATAATGTGTTCCATGTGTCTCAACTTAAGAAGTGTCTCCGTGTCCCTGAGGAACAGTTACCAATGGAAGAGCTCAGTGTTCAGGGTGATTTGACTTACACAGAGTACCCGATCAAGATTTTGGATACATTGACTCGGGTGACAAGAAATAAGGTGATAAAGATGTGCAAAGTGCAATGGAGTCACCACGGAGAAGATGAAGCAACTTGGGAGAGAGAAGAAGAGCTTCGCATAGATTTTTTCCCATCTTTTCCCTCGTTCTTCTTAAATCTCGAGGACGAGATTATTTTTAAGGGGGGTAGGATTTGTAATACCCAATTTGTAATTAATATGAAGAGAGCAGATCTCATTCCATGTTTTTACCCCATACTCATTATCACATGGTAACCACCGTATAAAGAGGGAGTAAATGACCGAGGACCCAAAATAAATCTTGCATCATGCTGAGTTTTGCTTGTTTGTGCATTTGTGGTTAATAGATTAAATGTGTCATTAATGGCATATCAATGAGTTTAAACCCTAATTTGAAAATAAAACCATGAGAATATAGAAAAGAAAAGGGAAAGAGTATAGAATTTATAGAAAATATATATACATAAAAATAAGTATCTTCAAAGTCAGTACTTTAATGGCACAATATAAAATTGAGGATGAATTTGCCACTAGAATGGGATTTAAAATTTGAAATCCAAAAGAATAAAAAGAAAACAAAACAGGAAAAAAGAAAAGAAAGAAAAACAGAAAACATTGTCTTGGGCCCAATCCACAGGAGCTGGCCCATCTAGCCTATTCTCAATCCGCGCGGTCCAAACCGGGGAAACCAGCGCGTGGGCGTTTGACGTGTGGGCCCTATCCGTCAGGGTCCCTATCCATGCCCTCGCACACACGGGTTGGCTCTCTGCGCGGCGGGGTCTACCGCCCAGTTACTCACGCGCCTCGCTCATGTGGCTGCCGCGTGGGGCCCAACTGTCATAACCACCTCCTTGCTCACGGTCGTCTTCGTCGCGCGTCCATCGCCGCGGAATCCGCTCTGGGACCGTGTCCCTCGCTCGCGTCGCACAACGACTGCCGAAATCCACACGACCTCCTCGATCCATCTCGACCTCGTTCCCCACCTCGCGGCAAGCTCGGAGGAGTCTGTGGACTCAATCGTGAACAGATGGGCGCGAAAATCGCGCAGGCTCGGCCAACGGCTCTGTAACCTGAACGGTGACCACCCTCTCCGGCCGAGATCTTCGCTGGACAACCCATAAGACCGATTCATCGCTCCCTCCCTTCCATAGATACACCATGAAGCAGAAATTGCCATCTCAAGAACCCTGCCGTCCGCCATAGGTAGACTCGTGCGCTCATCACCACCGCACCCTTGATGTCGTGCCCTGGGGCTTTACTGGACCACGGGGACGGTGTGCGCGACCGTGCTTCTCGGGATTAACCGCCTGCCCCACCGGAATTCTTCACCGTCGATCGCTCGATGCCGCAACTCTGCCCTTCTCCGTGGGCAGCAGCCACCACACTTCCAATGCCGGTGAGTTCTCCCTTAAGCGATTCGTTGTAGTCCTAATATCGCGTAGATCGTCTCGGATTGGGGGATTGGTGCCCGATGCAACGGATTGAATTTCTCCCGGTGATCCTCCGCCGTCGCGCATGGGCGGCGCCGCCGCGGTTGGCCTGGAGGTTGGGGGGGTTTCCTGGTCCGTTCATCTAACCTTGAACGGTGTAGATTGATGCCACTTAACCCTCCGTGCGATTCGACCTGAGCCGTCGGATCACGAACATACGGTTCCAGTGCGATCAGGGACGTTTCAGATCCGCACCATTGACCGTGGATCCAACGGATGCAAACCCTTACCGGTTCTTATGATGTGGGATCGCATCTTGGCGCTCGATTTCTAATCCGACGGTGGATCTCGCCCCATACCCCTTCGCGGTGCCCTTTTCCTAAAAGAGCCCCTGGGTTTAATGAGAATCAACCCGCCGTCCTCGACTGGTGCGCTCTGTGTCTTAGGAAATTTTGCTCCAGAGACCCTGCAGTTTCCTGTATTTGAGGCACAGTCCAGTCAACACGAAAACCAGAGAAAATAAATAGAAAATGAATTTTTAATATGAAAATAATTGCTAGAACTTTATAAATTCATAGAAAATTCATACTAACTCCAAATTCATCCATTCCAGTTCCTAAAATTTTGTAATTTTATCCTCTAGCACTTAGTGTCTCTGTTTTGGCATAAAAACAGTAAGGAAATTTATTTATCACTTAATCCTATTTAAAGCACATAAAACCTTTGAAAATGCATAACTTAAAATCTATAACTCAGAAAATTATGATTCCAGTTCATAGGTTTTTATTTTAATATGTAGAATATCTCTATGTATTTTGTTTACATGCTTGGTGTAATGTTAATTTTCCCTATATCTTGTGCTTGTTTGTATTGTGGCGAGTAGAAGAGCCCGTTGCTGAGGATCCTGGTGAGCAGCAGGTTGAAGTAGCTGAGCAGGAGCTCATTGAAGGCAAGTTGTGCCCTTGACCACTTTTTACCCAATAATGTTCTTTAATATCACATACTCATGCATAGGTTAATTTTGATGGGACCCAATAGGTCACCCTAGATTGTTTATCTCATTACCTTGTTTACCCCTGAATCACCTGGGTAGTTTGCTATTGCTTTATATGGTTTTGGGATAATCATTTATTACCTCTATGTTCCAATTCTTGTTGTTATTCTGTTTATGTTCATGTTGATATCATTAATGTTAATTGGAACATAGAGCTTAACTTGAGAACCACGTGCCACCACAAGGGAGGAATGGGACCCCTTGGCTGACTAATTAGGAAAGCTAGTGGAAGACTACCTTACCCGAAAGGGGCAAGGGCAGTAGGGGAGAGGTCAGTGCGGGGAGGTCCCTGGTTGATTTTGCTGCGATGGCGGTCAGCCAGGAACCCTGTACTGGATCTTCCCATAAACTGTAGCGGGTTTTCGGAAGCTAGTGGAACTTTGTAAAGGCCTCGTAGTGTTGCCCTGCCGTGCTTCCTAGGTAGAGGTATATGGGATTCGCGACCCCTTGGCAGATGGGTAACATGACTTGTGGGTAAAGGGTACAACCTCTGCAGAGTGTAAAACTGGTATACTAGCCGAGCTCACGGTCATGAGCGGCTCAGGACTCTCTGATGTTTAAATTATGGAACTTAAATTCAATTTTGTCATTTGCATTGCATGGGTTTATTATTAATTTGTTCTATTACTTTACTTATGGTTTGGTATTTACTTACACTTAGTAACTGCTAATAAAATTTTGACCAACTACTTAAAAGCAATGCTCAGCTTTAACCCCTTTCATTGATTAGCCTTACACATCACATGAACTCACACCTTTGTGAGTTTACGTTCACTGGTTCCCCACAACTTGTTGAGCTATGATCATGTGTGAGCTCACCCTTGCTGTCTCACACCCCCCCCACAGGAGAAGAGCAGGTGTTTCAGGAGGAGCCTCAAGGCGAGGAGTTTGACTTGATCTAGGTGGCGTTTCTCAGTTGACATTGGCGCCAACGATCCTTAGTTCGTTTTATCTTTATTATTTTATTTTGTAATAAGTCTTCCGCTATGTAATAAATACTCTGATGTTAATGACAATTATCTCTATACACACTCTGTTATTATATATGTTGTCTTCTTGGCGCATGTATGAGATGCACCCGGCTTTGTTCTTTAAAACCGGGTGTTACATTATTACTAGTAGAAAGCCAAGTATTAGCATTAACCCAAGTCATTAACCCAAATGTACCCTTTCCAAACGGAAAAAATACCAATAACCATTACCATAAGCATAATCATAACCATCATCCTCATCACCACCTATAAACCAAACATCTTTGATCCAGTATCTCTAATCAATGGAGCTCCCTTGGCCGCTCATAACCGCGAGCACGGCTGATATATCAGTTTCATAACACTCTGCGAAGGTTGCACACTTTACCCACAAGTCGTGATTCCCTCTCTAGCCCGGGCTTGCAAGACCCTTATTCACTCCCAAGGTGAATAGCCAGAGATTCACTACGAAGCCATTACAAAGATTCCCTAAGGTTGTAGCCGCCCGTTAGGTTTCCTAAATGCACCGCACTCCTCCCCAAGGGGCGAACCAACCTTGGCAGAGCGAGCCGCATACACCGAGCCCCATTAACGGCACGACGGCGAAGCAAACTACACCCCAGTTCCTCTAATTATTCAGCTAAGGGCATCCCATTCCACCCTCATGGTTGCACTGTTTTCCCAGGCGGTCATCCAACGAACCAGTCCTTACGGAGAGGCACTCGAGAAACAGCTCGAGTCCCCTTAAATGCCACAAGTATATCATCATATTCAGAATAAAACCATAGTATCATCATTGTATCTCATCATGTTCATTGATTAGAGTAAAGCAATAGCATGAAGCTAACCATAGTAACCCAAAAGGTAATCAAGGACAAGGTAAATAGAAAGTTAATCAATCCTTATGTTGTTCATAGTATGCGGGACAGTGAATTATAAAGTAAATGGGACATAATGGGTTAGAGGACACTTGCCTTCACCAAACAGATGCTTAGGGTCTTTGATCTCATAGAACTCGAAGAGTTTGATCACTTGGTCACCATGCTTGATCGTCGATTCCTTGAAGCTTGGGAACAGACCGCGATCTATTGGCGACGTGCACCGAATATGAACAGACACAGACAAACAAACATATACATGCATAAGAACATTACAGCATACAAGATAACATATCATAAAAACGAGCAATATAAAGTAGAGATCGCTTCTACGGTTACGCGAGGAAAAGAACCACGATAGACAAAGCTATGGTCCAGGGGTTAGCGCGTTTACGTTAAATAGGTACTAATTAGAACATCCAATTCAATGTAATTATATTAATTAATATTAATCAAATGTAAATTAATACTACTACTTAGTTTTGACTAACTTACTACTTTAATAGTTGACAGTTAAGCAAGTAACTTAATGAATATGAGCGATTCTAAGCGAGACGAATTAACGACGCACGACATGCAAACACGATGTGCACAACGCGTGGACACAAACAACTTAGCGCGCGGACAACACGTGATACGCGCAAACGGCACGCGCCAAGGCGCGCGACACACGCGAACGGCACACGACAACGCGTGCGAACAACACGCGCGACACTCGCGAACGACACGCGACGACGCGCGCGAAACAGCACCGCGGCACGTGCGGATCGACATACGAAACTAATAAATAAACAACGTGCATGACAGCGTGCGACACGCGTGAGTCAACGCGACTACACGCGCGAACAGCACGATGACGCGCAAACGATGCGGTGCGTGAACAACAGCGAACAAATAATTAATTTAAAGTATTTAAGCTGATATTAATCAAGTTAATTAACATTTATATTTACAAAATCACGAATTAAAGCTATAGACTCGTTCTAATTGAATTGTTATTTTAAATAACCAACAACTGAACAATAATTGACTAATTAGCGCGAGCGATAATAACGGAAATAATTAAATAACGTGTTGACAGCGCGCGAGACGCCACACGTTGCAACACATTTATACTAATAGGTATTAATTCGAAAACATTCGATCAGGCACAATCATATTAATATGTATCTATAAAAGCACAAATAAAACTAGAAATTAGTTTTTAATTAAATCTCTATTTTAATTACCATCACATAAGCAAACAATTAACTAATTAAAGTGTAATAATGTTATTAATTTATTGACGATGCTAATACGAGCTAATACGCTGGAACGGCCCAAACAGATTCAAAACGACATGGCACAATATAATTTGATGGGGCTAAGCCACACGGGCACGCAGGAAACGACATGCAAGAAAACGACATGCAAGTGGGTCCCGTGGCAATATCCTCACGTGAATGGTTTGCTTCTCTCCCCTGGAATCATGCACAAGCAGTTTTCCTTCTACCTCTCTCTCTTCTTCCTCGTCAACCGGACGTGGGGCGGCTCACTGGCTGGGGCGACGCACGGCTCGCCGGCGCAGCAGGGCGTGCACAGATGCGGCACGCAGGCAGGAGTACTCTACGGAGCGACGCCCAGCTGCACACGCTGGGCCGCGGCGGAGTGGGGCAGGCGCGGCGTGATAGCAGCGGCCATGGTGGCTAGCAAGGCATGAGGGGCGCTAGGCGAGCGATGTGCGCAAGCAAAACAGCTTCCTGGCCGCGTTCGCCGTAGGACTGCTGCAAGCCTACCACGCGGGAGAATGCCGAGAGGAGGGAACACGACGGGAGCTGCGCGAGGAAGAAGGGATCCAAGGCGAGGAGGAAGAAGGCTCACCTGCGCACGTCGAGTTCGGCGACGGCGGCATCTCCAGCAGGGCGAGGCTGGTGCAGGCGGGGTGGCTCTGGTCGTGTTCTGCTTGTGAGGGAGAGGAGGAGGATTAGTGGGTGCAGGGGCTCCAAATGGAACCGGCGTGGGCGGTTTTGCAGGGAGCGGGGCGCGGCGTCGTGGGCGATGGGCGGTTGGGGAAGACAATAAACACGGGCGACGGGGGTCTTTGACAGGTGGGTCTGGCGGCGGGGACGCGCGCACGCTCGTGCGTGTACAGGCGGCTAAGGAGCTGGGCCACACTAGGAGAAAAGGATTTTTTCCCCCCTTTTTTATACTTTCTTTTGAATTTAAATGCAAGCATAAATTTGCGAACTACGTGAATGCACAACTAGAATAAATCAACATACAAAAAAGATGACACGACATGTTGTGCAACAGTCATGACCCTTTTTTGGTTTTATTTTACTACGCTAAAACTTATATATATACATATATATACCTATTATATAATAAATTAACTCTCCACTATTTAGAAAAAAGAAGAAAAGCGGTAGAGGAGAGGGTAACACCTGAATTTGGTGAATGTTAGGAAAGAAATTTTACACCCTCAAATTCAGGGTGTTACAAACCTAACCCCCTTAACAGAATCTCGCCCTCGAGATTCAAGAAGAGGCTAACAAGAAAATGAGATTGGTCTATTGGTTTTTTATAGCTTCTCCTGATTCAACTTTGACTCTGGCAACTTGACTTGTGGATTGGTTGCTTTGACCTTCAGATGCTCACGACCAATTGATATAATTCTTGAGGATCTCTTGGACCTGTGGATTAGGACCCACACACGCTTTCGCTGGGCCACTTTGATCTTGTTGGTTGATGTTGATCGCATTGTCTTCATTGGGGTTAGCGGCTAACCCCCTTAATAGGAGCGTTGATATGCACTTGGTGAAGATGCTGTCGACTCTGATCTTGACTGATTTGGAGGAATTGGAGATTGCCAAATGGAGAAGTGTAAGAGGAAAGAATAGCGAGAAAAGGTAAGTATAGACAGATTAGAGAGAGCAGGGGAGAACCCAACAACTTAAATATATTGCACTCACATAGTGAACTGGTGTCATTGCGGACTAAGGGCCACAACACATCAACACTCATCACAAAGAAGCAAATCAGTCATCACACAAAGGCAAATATCACAAGCATACAACAACAAACATATTATTGCTACATGTTAATGCTAACTAGATGGTGGTCTTCTCTAAAAAGGGAATAGCTAATCTCTAAGGTTGTCGAAGGACGAGGAGAAGAACAAGACGTGTAGGACAGGGACACGAGCACAATTAAGGATGGAGCTTAAGCAAGGATTGTAATCGAAAAGGGAGAAAATGCAACCAAGGGCAGGGTAGGTAAACACCATTCTCAAATCGAGATGGGAAAGATGATAATTCAAAAGGTAGGCATAAGATAAGCATCATGGAAAGATCCAGTGATTACAAAGGTACAAGAGGTAATAGGCGAAAGCACATCAAAAGATCGAGTTAAGACAAGACTTGCCATGCGACAGAGGAAAAAGGGGACGAACAAGAGCGGGGAGGGGTAAGACAACACTCTTGAACTGAAATGGGAGAGGAAGCTTTAAAATACGGGTACATGATAAGCATCAAGGTACAGATCGAGGGATGACAAGGGTTAAGGCGATAACGGACAAACACATGATAAAGGATGTATTTGAGGAAAAGCTTGCAAGGTGTCAGAGAAGGGGGGCAGTCAATGATGAGATAGATGAGGCATTATCCTTGAATAGGGATGGAAAAGAGGAGGCTTCAAAGGATAGGTTCAAGATAAGTAGGAGGACAAGGGCATAGATATCACGATGGTTTTAAAGGTAATAACAGACAAGGATGTAGGAGAGGAGGTAAATAGGCATAAGACAAAAGATATAAGTATCATAAAGGATGGAGTTAAGACAGGACCTGCAAGTGGAAAAGAAGAGGGTACGTCCAAGAGCCAGATAGGTAAATTGCCACTCTCAAATTGAGGTGGAAGAGAGGTGAATTTTTTAGAGCCAGAATAAAGATGAGTGTCGACGCAAGATGGATGGATGACAAGGTGATGGTGATAGCAAATAAAAACACATCAAAAGGTGGAATTAAGACAAAACCTGTAAGGTGACAAGGAGTAAAAAGAAATCGAGGGAGAGGTAGGTAACTCACAGCTCTCAAATCAGGTCGAAAGAAAGGGGGGCTTTTAAAGGATAAGTTCAAGGCAAGAATTTAGGTAGAAGACATAAATATCACAAGGGTCAAAGGCGATAATAGACAAGGGCATAAGAGGAAATATGAAGGCACAGAAGAGCCAGTGGTATAAGTACAATAAAAAATGGAGTTGCATCAAGGCTTACATGCGGTGAAGAAGAGGATATTGCCAAGGGTGATATGAGTAAAACACCACTCTCAAATTCAGATAGAACACTGAAGATTTTAGATAATAGACATAATGTAATCACAAGGCAGGATAGAGTGATGAGAAGGGTAAAGGAAATAACAAACAAAAAACACAAAAAAGGATAGAGTTAAAAACTCGCAGGTGACAAAGAAGAGGATACGACCAAGGGAAAAGTAGGTAAAGTACGATGCTCAAATTGAGATGGAAAGGGAGAAGATTTTAAATGCCGGTATAAGATAAACCTCAAGTAAGATATAGAGGTGTCTAAGGTGAATGTGATAATAACAAAAGTCATGGCAAATGATAGAGTCAAGGCAAGACTCGCGTAGTGGCGAAGTGGAGAAAACAATCAAGGGTAAGATAGGTGAGGGTGCAATAGAATGGTTGAAGTAAGAACTCATTATCGAGAGAAGTTATAAAGGAACAACGAGATCACCAAGGATGGGCGACATAAAATGATCACTCATGGACCGTTAAGAAACAGGGGTGGTCAAGGACATGTTAACTGAAATGTCTTGAACAGTTATTGGGGTATGAAAATAAGCATACATAAGAATATAAGAGTATGCAAGATTCCAAGGATACAAGCATACTAAGACCATGGGCATAGAAATTGCTGAAAGATAGCGACTTAACAACAGAATAAGAAATGATCTCAGAAGACAAGAAGGTCATGGACACATAAACTGAACTGTTTAAATAGGCAATAGAGGTACAAGGGTAAGTACTTTAGATTAAGGGATAAGGGTATTAAAAATGCAAGGATACGAGCATGTCAATAACAAAATGGAATAGAGATGGTCAAATGGTAGCAATTTAACAATGGACGAGGAAAGAGTCCCAAAAGACTAAAGGCTATGGTCAGGGGGCATCTATAAAGATGTCGCAAGCACAAGGGTGAGATAAGTTCTAATAGATTGAGAGAAGTATAGACCATGCTAGAATAAAATACTTTTTGACAAGGGGGCATTTAGGAGCACAACATAGAATTAGTCAAGATGACTAAAATTTTGAAGCGGAATCAAGGATGAGGTGAAGTAACAGTCAAGAAGTCCTTAAAACGGCCAATGCTACTCTAGGTCAGCGGTCCTACAGTCAGCACGGCTTTGATACCACTTATGTCACACCCGGTTTTGGAAGGTAAACCGAATGCGAACCATGTACGTGCCAGGATCAGAAATTCACGTACACAGCGATTACATAAATGACTCATCATAGCACAATGCTTCAAATTACAATAAAGAGTAAGTAATAATATTAAAGACAAGAGTTATTTACATAATATAAATCAAAGTGCACACAATAGAAACGTAGCCAACGTAAACAACCCACCACAGGCAGCTGACTGGGGGAGGTCGCTAGCCTAATCTTCGAACTCATTGAAGTCCTAGAACCCTGGAGGTCCGCCTCGACATCTCCTCCTTCTTCTTTACCTAAGGATAGATTGCACCAAAGGCAACCTGGTGTTTTGTGAAAGCAAGGGTGAGTACACATCAACGTACTCAGCAAAAGTCTCGTTTGGCTGTAGTGGACTAGCTTTATGTGGAGTTAAGTCAAGCAGTTGCTTTTAGTTGGTCAAGTTATTATTACTAGTAGAAAGCCAAGTTTTAGCATTAACCAAAGTTATTAACCCAAATGTACCCTTTCCAAACAGAAAGAATACCACTTACCATTACCATAAGCATAATCATAACCATCATCCTCATCACCACCTATAAACCAAACATCTCTAATCCAGTATCTCTAATCAATGGAGCTCCCTTGGCCGCTCATAACCGCGAGCACGGCTGATATATTAGTTTCATAACACTCTGCGGAGGTTGCGCACTTTACCCACAAGTCATGATTCCCTCTCTAGCCCGGGCTTGCAAGACCCTTATTCACTCCCAAGGTAATAGCTAGGGATTCACTACGAAGCCTTTACAAAGATTCCCTGAGGTTGTAGCCGCCCGTTAGGTTTCCTAAATGCACCGCACTCCTCCCCAAGGGGCGAACCAACCTTGGCAGAGCGAGCCGCATACACCGAGCCCCATTAACGGCACGACGGTGAAGCAAACTACGCCCCAGTTCCTCTAATTATTCAGCTAAGGGCGTCCCATTCCACCTTCATGGTTGCACTGTTTCCCCGGGCGGTCATCCAACGAACCAGTCCTTACGGAGAGGCACTCGAGAAACAGCTCGAGTCCCCTTAAATGCCACAAGTATATCATCATATTCAGAATAAAACCATAGTATCATCATTGTATCTCATCATGTTCATTGATTAGGGTAAAGCAATAGCATGAAGCTAACTATAGTAACCCAAAAGATAATCAAGGACAAGGTAAATAGAAAGCTAGTCAATCCTTATGTTGTTCATAGTATGCGGGACAGTGAATTCTAAAGTAAATGGGACATAATGGGTCAGAGGACACTTGCCTTCACCAAACAGATGCTTAGGGTCTTCGATCTCGTAGAACTCGAAGAGTTTGATCACTTGGTCGCCATGCTTGATCGTCGATTCCTCGAAGCTTGGGAACAGACCGCGATCTATTGGCGACGTGCACCGAATATGAACAGACACAGACAAACAAACATATACATGCATAAGAACATTACAGCATACAAGATAACATATCATAAAAACGAGCAATATAAAGTAGAGATCGCTTCTACGGTTACGCGAGGAAAAGAACCACGATAGACGAAGCTATGGTCGAGGGGTTAGCGCATTTACCTTAAACATGTACTAATTAGAACATCCAATTCAACGTAATTATATTAATTAATATTAATCAAATGTAAATTAATACTACTACTTAGTTTTGACTAACTTACTATTTTAATAGTTGACAGTTAAGCAAGTAACTTAATGAATATGAGTGATTCTAAGCGAGACGAATTAACGACGCACGACGTGCAAACACGATGTGCACAACGCGTGGACACAAACGACTTAGCGCGCGGACAACGCGCGATACGCGCGAACGGCGCACGGCAAGGCGCGCGACACACGCGAACGGCACACGACAACGCGTGCGAACAACACGCGCGACACTCGCGAACGACACGCGACGACGTGCGCGAAACAGTACCGCGGCACGCGCGGATCGACATGCGAAACTAATAAATAAACAACGTGCATGACAGCGTGCGACACATGTGAGTCAACGTGACTACACGCGCGAACAGCACGATGACGCGCAAACGATGCGGTGTGTGAACAAGAGCGAACAAATAATTAATTTAAAGTATTTAAGCTGATATTAATCAAGTTAATTAACATTTATATTTACAAAAGCACGAATTAAAGCTATAGACTCGTTCTAATTGAATTGTTATTTTAAATAACCAACAACTGAACAATAATTGACTAATTAGAGCGAGCGATAATAACGAAAATAATTAAATAACATGTTGACAGCGCGAGAGACGCCACACGTTGCAACACGTTTATACTAACGAGTATTAATTCAAAAACATTCGATCAGGCACAATCATATTAATATGTATCTATAAAAGCACAAATAAAACTAGAAATTAGTTTTAATTAAATCTCTATTTTAATTACCATCACATAAGCAAACAATTAACTAATTGAAGTGTAATAATGTTATTAATTTATTGACGATGCTAATACGAGCTAATACGCTGGAACGGCCTAAACAGATTCAAAACGACATGGCACAATATAATTTGATGGGGCTAAGCCACACGGGCACACACGAAACGACATGCAAGAAAACGACATGCAAGTGGGTCCCGTGGCAATATCCTCATGTGAATGGTTTGCTTCTCTCCCCTGGAATCACGCACAAGCAGTTTTCCTTCTAAATCTCTCTCTTCTTCCTCGTCAACCGGACGTGGGGCGGCTCACCGGCTGGGGCGACGCACGGCTCACCGGCGCAGCAGGGCATGCACAGATGCGGCACGCAGGCGAGAGTACTCTACGGAGCGACGCCCAACTGCACACGCTGGGCCGCGGCAGAGTGGGGCAGGCGTGGCGTGATAGCGGCGGCCATGGCGGCTAGCGAGGCATGAGGGGCGCTAGGCGAGCGATGTGCGCAGGCAAAACAGCTTCCTGGCCGCGTTCGCCGTAGGACTGCTGCAAGCCTGCCACGCGGGAGAATGCCGAGAGGAGGGAACACGAAGGGACCTGCGCGAGGAAGAAGGGATCTGAGGCGAGGAGGAAGAAGGCTCACCTGCGCACGTCGAGTTCGGTGACGGTGGCTTCTCCAGCAGGGCGAGGCTGGCACAGGCGAGGTGGCTCTGGTCGTGTTCTGCTTGTGAGGGAGAGGAAGGGGATGAGTGGGTGCAGGGGCTCCAAATGGAACTGGCGTGGGCGGTTTTGCAGGGAGCGGGGCGCGGCGTCGTGGGCGATGGGCGGTTGGGGAAGACAATAAACGCGGGCGACGGGGGTCTTTGACAGGTGGGTCTGGCGGCGGGGACGCGCGCACGCTCGCGCGTGTACATGCGACTGAGGAGCTGGGCCACGCTAGGAGAAAAGGATTTTCCCCCTTTTTTATACTTTCTTTTGAATTTAAATGCAAGCATAAATTTGTGGACTACGTGAATGCACAAACAACTAGAATAAATCAACATACAAAAAAGATGATACGGCATGTTGTGCAACAGTCATGACCCTTTTTGGGTTTTATTTTACTACGCTAAAACTTATATATATACATATATATACTATTATATAATAAATTAACTCTCCACTATTTAGAAAAAAGAGAAGAAAAGCGGTAGAGGAGAGGGTAACACCTGAATTTGGTGAATGTTAGGAAAGAAATTTTACACCCTCAAATTCAGGGTGTTACAAATATCCACTCCTATTTCCATATGGAGAACGAGGTTTCCAAATTGGTGTTATGTATAGCGGGTTACAAAACAGACAAGCGAATTCAAGAGTCCATATGACAATGCAAGACTATTAATGCTATCAATTTCATTATAAGCCTAGGCAACCCAATCCATTTCTCTCTTATGGGATATTATCAAATCAAGCTAAGGTCGATGCACGTGCCTGCATTGATGAAAATAGGCTTACTTACATTCTGAATAATTAGGACAAATTAAGGATGGAAAATTTACAAGGTATACCAGATGTTGTTAGTAGAGGTTGCATAAACGGTGAAGAGATGGGGAAAACAATTGTGCTTCCAGCATCGCATATCGGTGGAAGACGATACATGATACAAAACTATCACGACAGCATAGCTATTTGCAGAGTTCATGGCCCACCTGACTTCTTCGTAACCTTCACATGTAATGCAAAGTGGCCTGAAATTATTGAGAGTCGTTACCACTGTGGACAAAAAAATTCTGACGCACCTGATATTGCGATAAGAATATTCCATATGAAATTACAAGAATTGCTACAAGATATAAAATCTAGAAACATATTTGGACCATGCAAAGCAGATGTGAATATTTTGTTTCCAATTTTATACAAACATAGACTTCGCTTTTATACAAACATAGACTTCGCTTTAATACACTACAAGATATAAAATCTAGAAACATATTTGGACCATGCAAATCTAGAAACATATTTGCTGCTTTACCATCTATGCTGCCAACCCACAATTTGAGTATAAAGGCTAAATTTACTTATTCATCATTTATACACTATGTTTATATCACCATGTCTAATATAATCTTCTTAACTTGAGTACAAAGATTAGATTTACTTATTTATCCATAATTCACTGAACCTATATCACCTTGTCTAGTCCTTTTTTAGAATACAACCCTCTGACTGAAAACATTTACATAGTACATATTGAAACCTTGATTGTCCAAACATTTTATACAAATGCACAGAAATGTTGACAAGACCGTTAATAACATTGACCTATTACAAATCCAAAATTACTTACCAAAAGTTTTCCTACTATTTTCGTGGTTTCCCCGTATGCAACCTTCCATACAATGCAATCCCATAAACAATATTGCCATGTCTATTAATTACCCTTGCTATATTATACATACACAAACTTATTTACCAAAAGTTTTGTGCTCCTTGTATCTTTGCTCCATTTGCCATTTGCGTAAATAGTATTTTTCATGCATGCCAACATGAGTTGCATTATACACGCTTTAACTTAATAAACAAAAAATTAGGAACCCCTTCTTTGTTTGGTTTATTCTTTTCTTAGTAGACTTATCAGTAACACAGATCCATACATAAGACGAGTCTGTTAATACCATTACCATAGCACATGTCAGAACTTAGCTACTATAGGGTTTTTCTAATCATTTCATATCTTTTTATGCGATGCAGTCCTATTTACAGTACAATTCCAGAAATGTGGATTACCTCATGTGTTTTCTAATACTTTCATCTCTTTTTTCACGCGATGCAGACCTATATACTGTAGAATTTTAGAAACGTGGATTACCTCATGCGCATATCATTTTCTAGGTGTCAATTGATACCTCACATCCAAATGCTAATCTTATAGACTCTTACATAACTGCTAAGATACCAGATCCAACTACTGATCCATTAGGATATGTCATAGTTGCAGAACATATGGTCCATGGACCATGTGGCTATTACAATCAAAATTCGCCTTGCATGAAAAGAAATCAATGCTCCAAGCACTATCCTAAGCTCTTTAACAGTGAAACTGTAGTTGATATGAATGGATTTGCAGTTTACAAATGATCAAACAATGATAGATTCGTCATGAAATCTAACATTAAGCTAGACAATAGATGGGTTGTTCCCTACAACATGACATTACTCAAAAAATATCAGGCCCACGTCAATGTAGAATGGTGTAACAAAAGCATATTCATTAAGTACCTTTTCAAATATGTTAGAAAGGGTCCAGATTGCAGCAAGCTATATTTGAAACAGATTATAGATGGTCAGGACACTCCTATTGATGAGGAGACAAATACAAGGAATGAGGTCAAGGAATATTTAGATGCTAGATTTATATGTCCATATGATTCATGTTGGAGGATTTTTGGTTTTGAAATCCATCGACATTTTCCTCCCGTGGAGAGATTGCCAGTTCACTTGCCTAATGAAAATTACATTACATACCATGTTAATGCCAACATGTCGCAAATCCTATCACAAGAATTCTTACGTCGAACCATGGTAACTGAGTGGTTTGTTGCTAATCAAAGACATGAAAACGCTAGATCCCTAACTTTACCTGACTTCCCATTCGAGTGGAGATGGGATGAAAAGAAAAGATTATGGGAGCACAAGCAACACCATGGTAAAATAGGTCCCATACATTTTGTGCATCCATCTGCAGGACAAAGATATTATGTTAGAATGCTTCTGATGGTTGTGAAGGGAGCTCAGAGATATGAATCATTATGAACATATGATCATATTTTACATCCCACCTTCAAAGAAGCTTGTAGAGCACATGGGCTCCTAGAAGATGACCAAGAATGGTACAATGCCTTCGATGAGGCTGCGTCTTGGGCCACATCGAATTAGCTTCGCCAACTCTTTGTCACGATGCTTCTTTTCTGTGAAGTGGGTGATGAATTGTCTTTCTTTGAGAAAGTTTGGAGATTACTTGCTGATGATATTCAATATAACACTAGACAGATGCTTAATCACCCATAGTACCAGATGCCTGATGAAACACTTAAAATCAGCTGATAGAGGAACTTGAAACTTTATTCAGCAAAAGAGGAAGTCAAATTTAGGATTTCAACTTACCAAGTAGAACAAATTCATCTTTTCTAGTGCCTACAAATCGCCTTATTGATGATGAGCTTACATATCGTATTGATGCTATGCAATCCGAATCAGAGATGCTTATCTCAAGGCTAAACAATGATCAGCTACATGCTTTCAAATTATTACAGAAATTGTTCTAACAAAGAGACCAGGCTTCTACTTTATCTCTGGTTACGGAGGTACAGGCAAAACATATCTATGGAACTTCATCATAACATTCTTACGCAGCCGCAAACACATAGTGTTATCTGTCGCTTCTTCAGGTGTGGCTTCTTTACTCCTACTAGGCGACCGAACAACACATTCTCGTTTCAAGATACCATGTGAATTAGATGAAGGAACAATATGTGACATCAAACGTGGCACAATGTTGTGTGAACTAATTCAAACTAGATCTTTAATAATATGGGATGAAGCTTTGATGACACATAAATTTTCATTTGAAGCATTAGACAGATCTTTACGGGATATCTTAGCGTCTTCATCTCCTATGGCTACCAATTTACCCTTTGGTGGAAAGGTTGTTGTTCTTGGAGGAGATCTACGAAAAAATTGTCAGTAATTGAAGGGGGTAATCATTCACAGATTGTAAATTCCGCAATAATCAACTCTTCTCTTTGGCCTCGTGTCCATATCCTACGTCTTACACATAATATGAGGCTTTCGTCACCGTCATTATCACAAGAAAATTGAGAAGAACTGTCTCAGTTTAGCAAATGGATGCTCGACATTGGAGAAGGCAAGATACATGCTACATCACGAGAAAGCAAAGATGAGCCAACATGGATACAAATACCCGGGGAATTTCTTCTAATGCCTCAAGGTGACAAAACTGCATGTATAGTTGAAAAGGTCTATGAAGACCTGCAAACTAATTACATGGACCTTCAATATCTAAAAGATCGTGCCATATTAACACCCACAAATGATGTTGTTGATTCCATAAATGATTATATTGTTTTCCCTTATCCCTAAGCAAACAAAGGAGTACTTAAGCTTCAACAAAGTAATCAAAGCACCTAATACACATGACTCTTATGATCTTTTGTACCCCGCCGAATTTTTGAATACATTGAATGGAAACAATTTTCCACAACATCGAATAGTCTTGAAAAAGGGTACACAGTAATGCTAGTTTGAAATATAAACCAATCTGAAGGTCTTTGTAATGGAACAAGATTGCTTATAACTTCTTTTGGTGACAAGGTTATTGAACGCCAGATAATGACAGGCACACACAAGTCAAAAATTGTGCTCATTCCTCGTGTATCATTGACATTGAAAAATACAAAGTGGCCATTTGTCCTTCAAAGACACCAATACCCGATAAAAGTGTGCTATGCAATGACAATCAATGTCACATCCGGTTTTAGAAGGCAAACCGAATGTGAACCATGTACGTGCCAGGATCAACAATTCACGTACACAGCAGTTACATAACTGGACATCATCACATAGTGCTCAAATAATAACATAAAAGGGGAGTAATAGTCGATTACATCATAAGTCTGAGACATCCACATAGTCTTTACAATAATCAAAGTGCAAAAAAGAAACGTAGATACACGCGGCCTTCACAGGCAGCCGACTGGGGGTTGCCGCTAACCCACGCCTAGAACTCGTCGTAATCTTGGAACTCCTGGAAGTCTCCTTCCACGGCTTCGTCTTCTCCTGAGCAGTGGTTGCAATGCTGACAACCTGGGGATGGGGGGTTTGGTGTGTAGAGGAAGGGTGAGTACACATCAACATACTCAGCAAGAATCTTGTTTAGCTGTAGTGGACTAGCTTTATGTGGGGGTAAGTCAAGCAGTTGCTTTTAGTTGGTCAGATTTATAAGGAAAATGGACCCCGGGCCTTTTGGCTAACTGAAATTTGGTGTTTGATGAACAACACAATCCGTGAACTAATAAGTTTTCTAGTGTTTGTGTTTGTAGTTCACAGGATGCGAAGAGAATTGGACCAAGGCAATGAGGATGCAACACCTCAAAAGAAGACATAAAAAGATGCGTAGGAGTCCAATACTCAAGAACAAAGAAGCCCGAAGAAATCAGCGAAGAAATCCAAGACGAGGGCTGTCAGCCAGCGCTTGGTGGCGCACCGGACATCGGTGTCCGGTGTGCACCGGACTGTCCGGTGAGGCACCGGACAGTCTGCGCAGAGAGGCCACAGACAGGCGCTCTCTGGCTGTAGCACCGGACTGTCCGGTGTGCCAACGGGCAGACGGCAACGGTCGGATCCAACAGTCGACTGCTACAGGCGCCAACGGTCGGCTGACGTGGCGTGCACCGGACATCTACTGTGTAGTGTCCGGTGGTGCACCGGACTGTCCGGTGCACCCGACGACAGAAAGCTGCTGCTTTCTGTCCAACGGCTAGTTGAGGGTGTGGAGGCTATAAATACCACCCCAACCGGCCATTCTCAAGTGTGTGAGCCCAAGCAACATACCAATACACATAGTGCATATTTCCAAGAGCTCAAACACCCAAGTGCTTAATAGAATCACTCGGTGATTAGCGTAGGTGCTTTGCGAAGTGCTTAGGTTAGTTAGACCGCTTTAGCGCTTGCTCTAGGTGAACCCTAGTTAGTTGAGTGAGTTTTGTAAAACCACACAACCCCTCGGCTCTTGCGTGAGTCGTTGTAATTGTACCGAGTGGGGCGAGAGTCTTGCGAGACCGTGACAACCGCGTTTGTGTCACGGCCGCCACCGTGTACCGGAGGGAACGAGGCCCGCGGCGTTTCGGCCGGAAGCTCGATAGTGGAGACGGCGGGGAGCGTCCGAGAGGAGCCGGAAGCGGAGCACCACTTGCGCGTGGAGAAGGCCCGCTGCTCTCTACGGAGTTACTCGACCGTGGTGCTTGGCCCTCGCGTGGGCTTCCCTTTGCGTAGGGGCACCAACGAGGATTAGTCGGGACCTTGCGTGGTTCCGGATACCTCGGTAAAAATACCGGCGTCATCCACGAGAGTTTGCTTCTCTACTTAGCTCTTTATATTCTGCATTTATATTAAGCATTTAAGTTTCAATCTTGTAGTCATACTTTTTTAGTATAGATTGAAACTTAGCCTTTGCGGTAGAGATAGCAACACTTAGACAAAACCTAGTTTGCACATTCTAGTTGTGATTATTTGCATAGGTTTTGCTCTAGGGATTTAGTTGTGGCCTAGTTAAGTAAAAGTTTTAGAAGTCCTAATTCACCCCCCACCCCTCTTAGGCGTCACCCGTTTCCTACAAGTGGTATCAAAGCCCGGTTTGGCTCATTTGAAACGCTTTAGCTTCACCGCTAAAAGAGCCGACGCTTTTTAGAGGAAGGGATGGATACCCATAGGCCACCACACTTCGACGGCACTAACTTCCCATATTATAGTGCTAGAATGGCTTGTTACCTAGAGGCCGTTGATCTAGGTGTTTGGAGAGTCACTCGTGACGGGATGAAACCTCTCAAGAATCCCGAGAAACCCACCACGAGTGAGGAAAAAGAAATCCATTTAAATGCTAGAGCCAAAAATTGCTTGTATGAATCTCTTAGCATGGATATTTTCAATCAAGTATTTACCTTGAAAACTGCTAATGAGATTTGGCTAAAATTGCATGAGCTCCATGACGGCACATCCAATGTCCGTGAGCAAAAACATTGCCTAGTCTTAAATGAGTATAATTCTTTTGCCATGAAAGATGATGAGCTTGTTAGAGACATGTATTCTCGTTTGAATCTAATAATTAATGAGCTCAACTCTATTGGCATTAATAAGCTAGGTGATGCGGACATTGTGAGGAAGATTATCTCCCTGCTACCACAACAAAGATATGGGAGCATCATCACCATCCTTCACAATATGGAGGATTTGAGCAACATGACCCCGACCATTGTGATTGGGAAAATCGCGGCCTTTGAGATGTCGCGAAAAATGAGTCGGGGAGAGGAGCCAACTTCCTCAAGACCATATGCTTTTGCATGTGATGAAAGGAAGGGCAAAAAGAAGGCTCCCACTCCAAGTTCCTCAAGCAAAGAAGAGGAAGAAGAAGAAGAAAGTGATGATGATGAAGATAATCAACCGTGCACATCATCCTCCGAGGACGAAGAAACAATCCGACGCGTCGGAAAGGTAATGAGGATGATCCGCAAGATTAATCTAATGGGTGTGCCCCTGCAGGTCGAGGATCTTCTCTTTAACATTGACAGGAAAAAGCAAAGGAAGAGAGGATGCTTCGCATGTGGGGAGAAGGGCCACTTCAGGGACAACTGTACAAATATGGCCAAACCCAAAAAGGAGAGGAGCAAAGGCAAGGCGCTCACAAGTGTTAGAACTTGGGATGATTCTTCAAGTGAAGATGAACCTCCAAGGACGCGCAGCCACCGGTCCTCGTCACGATCATCACGGTCATCACACAAATGCCTTATGGCAAGAGGTAACAAAAGCATTCCATCCTCTAGTGATGAAAGTAGTAGTGATGATGAAGGTGAGGGAAAGGTCTCTCTAGAAGAGCTTGCGGGAGCCGTAAAATTTTTCCAGGATGTTTGCACTAAGCAAAAAGCTCAACTTAAAACTTTGAAAAATAAGTTGGTTAGCTCTCAAAATGATTACAAAGGTTTGCTAGAAAAATTTGAAACTTTTGCAAAATTAAATAGTGAGCTATCAACTAAAATTGAGCTATTAGAATCTAGTGCTCCATCCACTGCTACCGATGACAACCTTATTAAGAAGAATGAAAAACTTAAGGCTAAGTTAGCTAGCTCCCAAGAAGCTATTGAAAATTTGCTAGAGAAAATGGAAATTCTTAGCATACACAACAATGAGCTAACTACTAAGCTAGAAAACATTGGTAGCACCCCAGCAGCATCTTTAGTTGAAATATCTGAAATAATTAAGAAAGATGCTTCTACTTCCTGCTTTGATTTAATTGATGATTCTAACCCCTGCAACCAAGTCGCTGTTGAGAATATTATTGTAGAGACATGTACGGATGAGGTTGCAAAGGAAAATGAACAATTAAAGCAAGAAGTGGCTCGCCTTGGCAAGGCTTTGTATGACAAGAAAGGCAAAGCCAAACAAATCCAACCTCCACAGGATAACACCACTGCGGGAGTGAACAAGCCTATGGAGGGAGAAACTATGATTTGTAGGCTATGCCACAAGGAAGGCCACAAGTCTTTCCAATGCAAGGCGATGACCGGGGATAAACAAAGTCAAAAGCTCAAGCAAAAGCCATCAAGCAAAATCTCCAACACCTACATCAAAAAGGTGAACAAAAAGGATGCTACACCATACTTGATCAAGAAGAAAAAGAATGGAAAGGTGATAGCAATCAAGGCCAACAAGCAAGCCAACAAAGGAAAGGGGCCAAACGCATTTGGGTGCCAAAGGAAATAATTTCAACCATGAAAAGCACCAAAAAGGTTTGGATCCCGAAAGGGAAGTAAGTGGACCGAAGGTCCTCGGGAAATTTGGAGACTTGGCAAATTTGGGATGTACATCATGGGATACATCGTATTGGATCAAGTTGATTGCCAAGTGGATTAGTGAAAATTTTGGACCCAAATTTCCCACCCATGACTAAGGTAACTAGTTTTATTGTATTCTTCATTTTTAGATATGCGTATCTATTTACCTTCTATCTAGTTTACCTTTCTTGCCTAGTATTACAATTGTTATGTACTTTTGTTTAAAATCATGCATACTAGGTAAATCACATGGTAGGATTGCTTGTTTTTAATTCATATACCTAAGCAACCCTACATGGCTTAAAATGTTTATTTAAGCACGACACATAGCTTTAATATCACTCCATAGTAAATGATGCATCAATTGAAAATTTTGATTTCTACAAAGTGTATCATTTAACTTATATGTGCCAAAGTTTGGATTATAGATAATTTGCCCCTCTTGATATCAAATCAAAGTGCATGTCTCCTACAAGTATTCAAAACTTGTATGCACACCTTTAGGGGGAGATTACTCTATAATCTAACACTTTGAGACTAACATCTTTTCAAGTCTATTTCATGTGATAGTCTCATTGTAAGGAAAATAAAGTCCCCGGAGAAAGACAACAATCTTCCACTGCAAAATCTCCAAGAACTCTCATGTCTCTCAAGCTCACCATTGACTTTCAATTGGTATCTTTTGAGACTACATTCAGTATCATTTACATGTCTTCTCCAATATTTGATTAGACTATATTTCATATCATATGCTTCCATGTTGCTAAAAATGCATAAGTAGTTAACTCATATTCTGTTACCTATGCATAAGGGAAGTTAGTCTTTTCAAATCATGTCTTGCACCTCTAATTTTCACATGCTTTTTCCTAAGTAGAGGATCTCTGTCAAGGGGAGTATTTCTTCATCTCTAAAGGGGGAGAAAAACTCTTTCTAAAGGAGAATACTCAGTTAGGGGGAGTAATCTTTTGAGAAACTCCTACAAGTGGTATCATTCATGGCTTAATTTAATATCCTTCTAGTGATATCATTTGATACAATTCTTGTTGAGGGCAAGCTTTTATTTACTTCCTACATGCTTTTAATGTCTTCCTTTTCGGTGGTTGATGCCAAAGGGGGAGAAGTTTAGGGACCAAAGCAATGAAAATTATATCAAACACCAAACACCACCAATTTAAAATTTTATATCTACAAATGGCTTTTCAAGTGGTTTTGGTTATTTGGTCCAAAAATAGGAAGTAAGTGAATTATGGAGTTAGGGGGAGGCTTAAGTCCATAATATCACATTGTGGGGACAATCATGCATCTTAGCAAGTAGATTGCATATTTTCACTCAAATTCTTGTATTATTTGCTTGCTTTGGTTGTGTTGTCATCAATCACCAAAAAGGGGGAGATTGTAAGGAAAATGGACCCCGGGCCTTTTGGCTAACTGAGTTTTGGTGTTTGATGAACAACACAATCCGTGAACTAATAAGTTTTCTAGTGTTTGTGTTTGTAGTTCACAGGATGCGAAGAGAATTGGACCAAGGCAATGAGGATGCAACACCTCAAAAGAAGACATAAAAAGATGCGTAGGAGTCCAATACTCAAGAACAAAGAAGCCCGAAGAAATCAGCGAAGAAATCCAAGACGAGGGCTGTCAGCCAGCGCCTGGTGGCGCACCGGACATCGGTGTCCGGTGTGCACCGGACAGTCTGCGCAGAGAGGCCACAGACAGGCGCTCTCTGGCTGTAGCACCGGACTGTCCGGTGTGCCAACGGGCAGATGGCAACGGTCGGATCCAACAGTCGACTGCTACAGGCGCCAACGGTCGGCTGACGTGGCGTGCACCGGACATCTACTGTGCAGTGTCCGGTGGTGCACCGGACTGTCCGGTGCACCCGACGACAGAAAGCTGCTGCTTTCTGTCCAACGGCTAGTTGAGGGTGTGGAGGCTATAAATACCACCCCAACCGGCCATTCTCAAGTGTGTGAGCCCAAGCAACATACCAATACACATAGTGCATATTTCCAAGAGCTCAAACACCCAAGTGCTTAATAGAATCACTCGGTGATTAGCGTAGGTGCTTTGCGAAGTGCTTAGGTTAGTTAGACCGCTTTAGCGCTTGCTCTAGGTGAACCCTAGTTAGTTGAGTGAGTTTTGTAAAACCACACAACCCCTCGGCTCTTGCGTGAGTCGTTGTAATTGTACCGAGAGGAGCCGGAAGCGGAGCACCACTTGCGCGTGGAGAAGGCCCGCGGCTCTCTACGGAGTTACTCGACCGTGGTGCTTGGCCCTCGCGTGGGCTTCCCTTTGCGTAGAGGCACCAACGAGGATTAGTCGGGACCTTGCGTGGTTCTGGATACCTCGGTAAAAATACCAGCGTCATCCACGAGAGTTTGCTTCTCTACTTAGCTCTTTATATTCCGCATTTATATTAAGCATTTAAGTTTCAATCTTGTAGTCATACTTTTTTAGTATAGATTGAAACTTAGCCTTTGCGGTAGAGATAGCAACACTTAGACAAAACCTAGTTTGCACATTCTAGTTGTGATTATTTGCATAGGTTTTGCTCTAGGGATTTAGTTGTGGCCTAGTTAAGTAAAAGTTTTAGAAGTCCTAATTCACCCCCCCCCCCCCTCTTAGGCGTCACCCGTTTCCTACAAGATTATTATTACTAGTAGAGAAAGCCAAGTTTTAGAATTAACCCACGTTATTAACCCAAACGTACCCTTTCCAAATGGAAAGAATACCACTTACCATTACCATAGTCAATGCCAAAACCATCATTCTCACTGCCATCTGTAATCCGAACATCTCTGATCGAGTATCACTAATCAATCGAGCTCCCTTGGCCGCTCATAACCGCGAGCACGGCTGATATATCAGTTTTCATAACACTCTATAGAGGTTGCGCACTTTACCCACAAGTCGTGATTCCCTTTCTGCCTGGAGATCATGACTCCCCATTGATCACTACCAAGGTGACCCAGCAGGGTATCACTATGTAGCCTTTACAAAGATTCCCCGGAGTTGTAGCCGCCCATTAGGTTTCCTAAATGCACCACACTCCTCCCCAAGGGGCGAACCAAACTTGGCGGAGCGAGCCGCATACACCGAGCCCCATTAACGGCACGACGGCTAAGCGAACTACACCCCGGTTCCTCTAATTATTCAGCTAAGGGCGTCCCATTCCACCCTCATGGTTGCACTATTTTCCTGGGCGGTCATCCAACGAATAGGTCCTTACGGAGAGGCACTCGAGAAATCGCTCGAGCCCCCTTAAATGCCACAAGTATATCATCATAAATAAGAAGGAAAACAGCATATCATAGATAAATCTCATCATGTTCATTGATTAATGTTAAGCACTAGCATAAAGCTAAACCATAATAATCCAACCCAAATAGGTAAACAAGGACATGGATAACAAAAGCTAGTCAATCCTTAGGTATAAGCTATGTAAATGCGGAAAGTGAATTATAGAATGTATAGGACAAAGATGGGTCAAGGGACACTTGCCTCCACCAACCAGCTGCTGCTCAGGGGCTTCTCCTGCGAGTTCTTCGGGCTCCTCAATCAGATCGTTCTCTATACGAGTTCAAACATACATTCCACACATTCAATACAAAAGAACAGTACACCATACAATGGAATGCAATAATCAAACAGACGTTCAACGCGGGGCTCGCAATTACGGTTAAGCGAGAAAGAGGAACTGACGGTCAAGTCTACGGTCGAGAAGCGATCACGTTACACAATTATAGATAAAACTACTAGTTTAAACAGAAGGATATTACTTTGGCCATTACGTTTAGCATAAAGTAAGGTCATGTTCCACATTTAATCATTATAATTAGATAAAGATGAATGAAAGAGAGTGGTCGCACGGTGAGACGCATGACACGGCATTTAAATTGAATTAAGAAATAAACGACTCACCGCACGACAGAGCGCGCAACGAGATTCTTGCATTAATTATGGATAAACGTTAAGCGTCGCGCGACGAAACGCACGACGACAACAGAACTGAATTTAAAATGAATCGTCGCGCGACAAAGCGCGAGACGCAGCACCTTAATAAATATGAATTTAAAATGAATCATCGCGCGACGAAGCGCGCGACGCAGCACATTAATAAAGACGAATTTAGAATGGACCATCGCGCGGCGAAGCGCGCGATGCAGCACATCAACTAAACTAAAATTAAAATGGATGAAGACGAGAGTTGAACGCTGCGCGACTACGGTCGCACGCGCGAGAGCACGCTACGTGTGCTGAGGGCACGCGAACCGTGCAGGCGCACGGGGCACAAGGCCGCTGGGGCACGAGCTCGAGCAGGGCTGGGGTGCGTGAGGGCAGGGCTGGGGCACGGCCGAGGGCGCGGCACGGCATGGCCAGGGCGTGGGCACGGGGCCAGGGCGCAGGGCAGGGCCGGGTAGGGGCTCGCCGGGGAGGGGCTCGTGGCGGGGAGGGCTCGCCGGGGAGGGGCTCGCGGTGGGGGGGGGCGCGACAGGGCGGGGGCGCGACGAGGCGGGGCCCGCCGGGGGGCGCTCACAGGGGGAGGGGCTCGCCGGAGAGGGGCGCGCGGGGGGGAGGGGCTCGCCGGGGAGGGGGTCACCGGGGAGGGGCGCGCGGGGGGGAGGGGCTCGATGGGGAGGGGCGCGCGGCGGGGTAAGGGAGGGCGCATGGGCAGGGCCACGCAGGGAGGAAGAAAGGGAGGGGAGGGAGAGAGAGAGACGGAGAGAGAAGGGGAGGGGAAACTCACCTCGGGGATCCAAACTCCGGCGATCACCGTCTCCAAACCCTAGGGCACCACGGGGAGGGAGAGAGAGGTGGGAGAGTGAGAGGGAGGTTACTGTGTGGGAGAAATCAAATGAGAGGAAGAGACCAGGGGGGCGTGTGCATGGGTGCAGGGGTGCCAGGGGCGCGCAGGCCGGACTTGGCCGGACCGGGCCGGGCTGGGTCACACCGCGGGTCAAAACCCATGACACGCACGACCACTAATCGGAATCCGATCGCGAACCGAAATCCGAAACGGAACGAGAAGAACACACGACTAACTACGACATCAGACAAAGAAATATGCTTCAACATGATGCAACACCCATGACATTTAAGTTTTGTTTACACATGACACGGACACCCGTCCCTATATTGCTTTGAAATTGGGAAGAAGGAGCGAAACGAGAATAGGAAAGAGAGTAACGCCTGAATTTGGTGAGTAAAAAAGAAGAAAAAATCTACCCCCCAAATTCAAGGCATTAAAAACCTATCCGGTCTGACCTTGTAACACACAAGCTCTCAACATGTCTTCAAGGATTTGATTAGTTCTTTCGGTCTGACCGTCTGTCTGCGGATGATAAGCTGAACTGAAATTCAGATGTGTACCCAAGGCTTCATGCAACTACTGCCAGAAATGAGAGGTGAACTATGTTCCTCTATCTGACACTATCTTCTTTGGCACACCATGGAGACAAATGATCCGAGACATGTACAACTCTGCCAATACTGCACTACTATAGTTGGTCTTGACAGGTATGAAGTGGGCTGACTTGGTTAAGCGGTCCACCACTACCCAAATGGAATCGTAGCTAGCTCTAGTGCGACGCAATCCGACTATGAAGTCCATACCGATTTCATCCTATTTCCACTGAGGAATTTGCAACGGTTGCAACAACCCAGCTGGTCTCTGATGCTCTGCCTTGATCCGTCGACAGCTATCACACATAGCCACATGCTCTATGATTTCCCTCTTCATTCCGTACCACCAGAATTTCTTCTTCAGATCCTGATACATCTTCTCACTTCCAGGATGTATCGAATAAGCTGTCTCATGAGCTTCCTTGAGGATCAACTCCCGAATAGACTGGACATTGGGAACACACAAGCGGTCTTTGAACCATATCACACCTTCTACATCTTCCCGAAAATCTTTGCCTCTGCCTTCTAGAATCAGTCGTCGGATTTCATTGATCTTCTCATCATTCTTCTGTGCTTCTTTGATTTCCCGCTCCAAGGTGGGTTCTAACTCAACTGTTACTCCTCGCGTATTATTTAGAAATCTGAGGCTCAACCTGTCAAACTCTTTGGCCAACTCATAAGGCATCGGATGAGCGACCATCAGATTGACCTGACTCTTCCTGCTTAAATCATCTGCCACTACGTTCGCTTTGCCTGGATGGTAATGAATCTCCAATTCATAGTCCTTGATCAACTCTAACGATCTTCGTTGCCTCATATTCAGTTCTGACTGAGTGAATATGTACTTCAGACTCTTGTGGTCTATGTAAACATCACATTTCTGCCCATACAGATAGTGCCTCCACGTCTTCATTGTGTGAACCACTGCTGCCAACTCTAGGTCATGGATTGGGTAATTCTTCTTATGAACCTTCAGCTGTCGGGATGAGTAAGCCACAACTCTTCCCTCTTGCATCAACACACATCCCAGACCAGTGTAACAAGCATCGCAATACACCGAGAAGGGCTTGTGCACATCAAGCAAGACTAAGACAGATGCTGTAGTCAACTTCTCTTTCAGCGCTTCAAAGGCTTCTTGGCATTTCTGGGTCCACTTGAACTCAACCTTGTTGCCTAGCAAAGCTGTCATTGGTTTCGCAATCTTCGAGAACCCTTCAATGACTCGTCGATAATATCCGGCCATTCCAAGGAAGCTCTTGATTCCTCGGGCATCTGTTGGAGCTTTCCAGTTCAGAATGTCTGCCACTTTCTTCGGATCCATAGCCAATCCTTCTTTGTTGATTATGTGACCTAAGAACAGGACTTCATCAATCCAGAATTCACACTTGCTCAACTTTGCATACAGCTGGTGCTCTCGCAATCTTTGCAATACCATCCTCAAATGATCTGCATGCTCTTCTTTGCTTTGAGAATATATTAGAATATCATCAATAAATACCACCACAAACTTGTCAAGATAATCCATGAATACACTGTTCATCAGATTCATGAAGAAGGCTGGTGCATTTGTTAGGCCAAAAGACATCACAGTGAACTCATACAACCCATACTTGGTAATGAATGCGGTCTTCGGAATGTCTGAAGGTCGAATCCTGAGCTGGTGGTAACCTGACCTCAGATCTATCTTTGAGAACACGCTGGCTCCTCTTAACTGGTCGAACAGATCTTCTATTCTGGGCAAGGGGTACTTGTTCTTGATTGTAACCTCATTCAGAGCTCGATAATTGATACACATCCTTCTGGTGCCATCTTTCTTCTCCACAAATAGGACAGGGGCGGCCCAAGGCGAGGCGCTTGGCCGGATGTAGCCTTTCTCCGACAGCTCATCGATCTGCTTCTTGAGTTCAACCAACTCTGGTCTGGATACTCTGTAAGCTCTCTTAAAGATGGGGGCGGTTCTAGGAAGAAGCTCTATAGAGAACTCAACTTTCTGCTCTGGTGGCATACCTGGTAGGTCCTTTGGGAACACATTTGGGAACTCAGACACAACCTTGATAATTTCAAGTGGATCTGCTTCACTGCTATCAACAACCATCTGATAACAACTTCCCTTTTTCGACTCAGGCAGGACTAACTCGGTCACCACTTCCTGTCCTAGTGGGGACATCAACTTGATTGTCCTCTTATCACAACTGATAATTGCCTGATACTTATTTAGCCAATTCTTCCCTAGGATGACATCTATTCCCTGAGTACCCATTACTATGAGGTTAGCGGGAAACGCTATCCCCCTTATTTCCACACTTACATTCAAGCAAATGCTATCAACTCGAATTCTACCACCGGCTGAGTCAATTTGAATGGGGGTTGACATGATAGTTATTGGAAGATTATGTGCTTCTACCCATGATGCAGTAATGAATGAATGCGTTGCTCTAGTATCAAATAACACTTCTGCAATATGGGAGTCGACTGGAAACATACCTACTATCATGCCAGGGGTCTCCTGAACTGCTTCAGCCTCTAAGTGGTTCAGTCTCCCATGGTTATAGTGTGGCTGAGAGCGGTTGCCTGCTCCAGGCTGAGACACATTCTGCTTTGCTGGGGCACTAGGGCCTGATTGCTGCTGGGCTGCCTTCTTCAGACATTGCATCACCCAATGGCCTTGCTCTCCATAGTGGAAACATGCTCTATTTCCACCCTGAACTGGTGCCGCTTGACTGTTCTGCTAGTTCGCTAGGGCAGGAAGACAAGGTGCCTGCTGATTCTGCCTCTGGAACTGACCTCCTCCTGATTGATTGTTCTAGCGATTCTGCTGCTGGTGCTGAGGATACTGCCTTTGAAACTGCTGCTGCTGAGGTGGATGCTGGTTCTGCCAGAACTGATGAGGTGGATTGCCCGAGAAACGAGGGCGATTGCTGCTTCCAGGCTGAGGTCCACTGATCTTATGCTTGCGATCCTCCATCTCCTTACGCTTCTTCTCTATCATGATTGCTCTGTCAATCAGGTGCTGGAATGTGGGCAAGATATGATTCATCAGCTGATACTGCAGAGGGTCGACCAAGCCTCTCAAGAAACGATACTATCGCTTGGCGTCAGTGTTGACATCTTCGGGAGCATAGCGGGACAGCTGTAGAAACTTGTCTCGGTACTCACTAACAGACATTGACCCTTTCTTGAGTGCCAGGAACTCCTCCTTCTTCATTGTCTTCAGACCTGCAGGAACATGGTACTGACGGAAGCTATCTCTAAATTCTTCCTAGGCGATGGCGTCGGGGTTGGCATGGGTGGCGAGATAGGACACCCACCAAGACTGGGCTGCTCCTCTCAACAGACGGGGACCATACAGAACTTTCTCCCTGTCATCACACTGAGCGGTGTGCAATTCTCGCTCCACAGTACGTAGCCAGTCTTCAGCATCCATGGGGTCAGAAGAGTGAGCAAACATCAGGGGATGACCTCTCATGAATTTAGCACACTTGTCTCTGGGCATCTGAGGCTGAGGTGGGGGTTGTTGCTGCTGCTGCTGAATGGCGACCAGAGTCTGACCGATGGCTTGAACTGCCTGAGTCTGCATCAAGAACATTTGCTCGATAGTCATCGGGGGCGGGGGTGGCAGCTGCTGTTGCTGGGGTGCCTCATCCTGTGGTGCTGCCTGCTCCTGCTGAGCATGCCTTCCTCCTCTACGCCTGTTTTCTGACATCTGCAGAATGCAATCACACATCAGAACTGATCTTGCAAGCTTGCACATAAGAAAAGAGTATAGAGTTCTTCCACAATACTGAATAGATGAGCATCTTCACTGATTTCCAACACAGACCAACACAGCTTCTCAGATAAAGAGGAAAGTGGAATGAAAGGCTTCCCAACTAGATAACTAACTTCATTAACATATAACAGGTAAACCAAAATGCAGGGGATACCCACACTCTGGTGACAGTCATTACAAAGATCCAAATCCAACATAGTTCATCATGAAAAACATAAATGCACAGGATAAGCAAACTACCCTGTCTAACTAAGACTAACTAAAAGCAAGACTAACGCTAAGACTATAGCTTCCATGTATATATTTTCGTATTAATTACAAGATCCGACTCTGACGATCTATGGTTCTAGATTTATCTTGGTCCTACAGTCGGGGTTGCCATAGGACTAGTGTCCACGCCGAGGTGAGCGGTACGGGTGCCGAGTCCCGACGGGAGCGGGGGAGCCATCATCCAGGTGACGACGCTCCGCGTGTTCAGCCTGCAGCTGGGCGATCTCAGCATGCTACTCAGCTCATCTAGTGCATGGTCCAGCTCCGTGTTTAGCACAGCGGCTAGGTTGACTGTGTTGCTCAACCTAGGATTGTCCTCACCAACAGGTGAGACAATCAAGCCTCCTGTGCTGCCAGATGGATGGCGGGGGTAATACTTCAGGTTGAGACCGTCGGCTACCCCACCGAGCATTGAGCAGTAGTGCAAAAGTGCATGCCGTGCGGCATCTTGCATGGCCGCCTCAGCTGAGTCCCGCTCAGAGATGGAATAGTGCTCTAAGCAGATCTCTGCACCCCTTAGACTGTTCTCCGGATGGTGCACCAAGCAGGTCGCCTCCCAGCGGTCTGGGTAGACCCCGTGACGGTGCTGAAAGACCACACAATGATACTCGATCGACCAAGTACGCCGGTCGAGTGCTTGGCGTAGCAAGGTGTCAAGCGCGTCGTGGAAGTGACACCCGCGAGCAGCGTCGCGAGTGATGGGTCGAGCAACACATCCTTCCAACTCCTGGTCGGCAGAAAGGTCGGTGCTGAAGCTCGAGCTGTCGTCACCACCTTCGTCGTCTGGGTCTCCTCCAGCAGCTACTCCAGGGGCTAGGGCGCTCAGTGGTGGTGCAGGGGGCGCCTGCAGTGGGAGCATAGGGGAGCAGCTCCTCACATACTCTATCTCCTGCTAGAGCGAGAAAGAAGAGCCCTGCTGCTCCTGCTCCTATTGTCGACGCTCCTGCTCCTCATGCAGGCGGTGGTGCAGCCTCTCCAAGTGGCTGGACTGACAGGTCAATGGACGGCGAAGCGGACGCTCCGCGAGACAGGAGGGTAAGAAGGGGATGACAGACTTCCGTGTAGTGTGCCTAAGACGAGCCATCTACAAAAGACACCATAAGCATAAGAGTGAGAGCATAACTAATATGACCAGAAGTAATAAACCATAAATAAAATGAGGAATTAGAGTAAACAAAAAGGTTTTTGACAAGGTATAATATATAGTAGAACATAGGTTTGGTCGATATGACCAACTTTTGAAGGGATATCAAAGTCAAGGTTATAATAAGGGTCTATAATCCTAAGAACGTCCATTCTACTCTAGGTTAGCGGTCCTACAATTAGCATGGCTTTGATACCACCTATGTCACACCCGGTTTTAGAAGGCAAACCGAATGCGAACCATGTACGTGTCAGGATCAGCAATTCACGTACACAGCAGTTACATAACTGGACATCATCACACAGTGCTCAAATAATAACATAAAAGGGGAGTAATAGTCGATTACATCATAAGTCTGAGACATCCACATAGTCTTTACAATAATCAAAGTGCGAAAAAGAAACGTAGATACACGTGGCCTTCACAGGCAGCCGACTGGGGGTTGCCGCTAACCCACGCCTAGAACTCGTCGTAATCTTGTAACTCCTGGAAGTCTCCTTCCATGGCTTCGTCTTCTCCTGAGCAGTGGTTGCAATGCTGACAACCTGGGGATGTGGGGTTTGGTGTGTAGAGCAAGGGTGAGTACACATCAACATACTCAGCAAGTATCTTGTTTAGCTGTAGTGGACTAGCTTTATGTGGGGGTAAGTCAAGCAGTTGCTTTTAGTTGGTCAGATTATTATTACTAGTAGAGAAAGCCAAGTTTTAGAATTAACCCACGTTATTAACCCAAACATACCCTTTCCAAACAGAAAGAATACCACTTACCATTACCATAGTCAATGCCAAAACCATCATTCTCACTGCCACCTGTAATCCGAACATCTCTGATCGAGTATCACTAATCAATGGAGCTCCCTTGGCCACTCATAACTGCGAGCACGACTGATATATCAGTTTTCATAACACTTTGTAGAGGTTGCGCACTTTACCCACAAGTCGTGATTCCCTTTCTGCCCGGAGATCATGACTCTCCATTGATCACTACCAAGGTGACCCAGCAGGGTATCACTTCGTAGCCTTTACAAAGATTCCCCGGAGCTGTAGCCGCCCGTTAGGTTTCCTAAATGCACCACACTCCTCCACAAGGGGCGAACCAAACTTGGCGGAGCGAGCCGCATACACCGAGCCCCATTAACGGCACGACGGCTAAGCGAACTACACCCCGGTTCCTCTAATTATTCAGCTAAGGGCGTCCCACTCCACCCTCATGGTTGCACTGTTTTCCTAGGCGGTCATCCAACGAACAGGTCCTTACGGAGAGGCACTCGAGAAATTGCTTGAGCCCCCTTAAATGCCAACAAGTATATCATCATAAATAAGAAGGAAAACAACGTATCATAGATAAATCTCATCATGTTCATTGATTAATGTTAAGCACTAGCATAAAGCTAAACCATAATAATCCAACCCAAATAGGTAAACAAGGACATGGATAACAAAAGCTAGTCAATCCTTAGGTATAAGCTGTGTAAATGCGGAAAGTGAATTATAGAATGTATAGGACAAAGATGGGTCAAGGGACACTTGCCTCCACCAACCAGCTGCTGCTCAGGGGCTTCCCCTGTGAGTTCTTCGGGCTCCTCAACCAGATCATTCTCTATACGAGTTCAAACATACATTCCACACATTCAATACAAAAGAACAGTACACCATACAATGGAATGCAATAATCAAACAGACATTCAACGCCGAGGCTCGCAATTACGGTTAAGCGAGAAAGAGGAACTGACGGTCGAGTCTACGGTCGAGAAGCGATCACGTTACACAATTATAGATAAAACTACTCGTTTAAACAGAAGGATATTACTTTGACCATTGCGTTTAGCATAAAGTAAGGTCATGTTCCACATTTAATCATTATAATTAGATAAAGATGAATGAAAGAGAGTGGTCGCACGGCGAGACGCGTGACACGACATTTAAATTGAATTAAGAAATAAATGACTCGCCGCACAACAGAGCGCGCAACGAGATTCTTGCATTAATTATGGATAAACGTTAAGCGTCGCATGACAAAACGCACGACGGCATTACGTCAACAGAACTGAATTTAAAACGAATCGTCGCGCGATGAAGCGCGCGACGCAGCACCTTAATGAATATGAATTTAAAATGAATCGTCGCGCGATGAAGCGTGCGATGCAGCACATTAATAAAGATGAATTTAGAATGAACCGTCGCGCGGCGAAGCACGCGACGCAGCGCATCGACTAAACTAAAATTAAAATGGATGAAGACGAGAGTTGAACGCCGTGTGACTATGGTCGCACACGCGAGAGCACGCTACGCGTGCCGAGGGCACGCGAACCGTGCAGGCACGTGGGGCGCGAAGCCACCAGGGCACGGGCTCGGGCAGGGCTGGGGCGCGCGAGGGCGCGGCCGGGGGCGCGGCCAGGGCGCGGGCGCGGGGCTGGGGTGCGGCCGGGGAGGGGCTCGCGGCGGGGAGGGGCGTGCCGGGGAGGGGGCTCGCCGGGGAGGGGGCTCACCAGGGAGGGGCCGCGGCGGGGAGGGCTCGCCGGGGAGGGGCTCATGGCGGGGGGGGCGACAAGGAGGGGCCCGCCGGCGGGGCGCGGGGGAGGGGCTCGCCGGGGAGGGGGGCGCTCGGGGGAGGGGCGCGCTAGGGGGAGGGGCTCACCAGGGAGGGGCGCGCCAGGGAGGGGCGCGCGGCGGGGTAGGGGAGGGCGCGTGGGCAGGGCCACGCAGGAAGAAAGGGATGGGGAGGGAGATAGAGAGAGGGAGAGGAAGAGGGAAGGGGAGGGGAAACTCACCTCGGGGATCCAAACTCCGGCGATCACCGTCTCCAAACCCTAGGGCACCACAGGGAGGGAGAGAGAGAGGTGGGAGAGGGAGAGGGAGGTTACTGCGCGGGAGAAATCAAATGAGAGGAAGAGACCAGGGGGCGCGCATGGGGGCAGGGGCGCGCGGGCCGGACTAGGCCGGACCGGGCCGGGCTAGGTCACACCATGGGTCAAAACCCATGACACGCACGACCACTAATCTGAATTCGATCGCGAACCGAAATCTGAAACAGAACAAGACGAACACGCGACTAACTACGACATCAGATAAAGAAATATGCTTCAGCATGATGCAACACCCATGACATTTAGGTTTTGTTTACACATGACACGAACACCCGTCCCTATATTGCTTTGAAATTGAGAAGAAGGAACGAAACGAGAAAAGGAAAGAGAGTAACGCCTGAATTTGGTGAGTAAAAAAGAAGAAAAAATCTACCCCCCAAATTCAGGGTGTTACAATCAACGAGAGACAAAGACAAACGCTTTCAAAGATTGGTGTATATCTCAAAAAACCAATTTTTACACATGGTCAGCTCTATGTTGCCATATCAAGAGTTACATCAAAAAAGGGTCTTTCTATTCTCATTGAAGATGAATAAGGCAATTGCAGTTCTATGACCCGAAACATAGTATACAAAGAGGTTTTCGAGCATATTGTCGAACAAGATCCTCATGAATAGCATTCTGTATTTCTAATATCATGCATGTGTATATATACATAACATTGTTCTCATGCTTATATACAAGAACATCATACATGATATATATATAAAGCATGTAGACTACCTCATATATGATAGGTAAGACATATATAATATATATTATTACTAATCTCCTTGTTCGCTTTGTACAATGAAACTTTATATTCGTTTTTGGGTACCTTACCAACACTTATTAAAATATCATGTTTCTCTATGTGCAGGTGTAATAACTTTCAACAATATTGTTCACACCTATTGCAGAACTGGATCCTAGAAGTACAAATGCTGCAATAAGAGTGCGTACCATTAGAAAGTGGGAATTCCAAGGCACAACAAATGATGGGCCTCTGCGCCATGTCAACCTCATCTTAGCTGATGAACAGGTACTACATTAAACAATGTACACTGCACCACAACTTATTCTTTACAATACAATTCTTTACATGTTTAACAACATTCTTGTCACCATAGAAATTATTTTCCACATGTAACAATAACACAGGCACGCAGATAACATCCACAGTTCTAAGATGATATGTGTATCACACCATGCTCATGTGTGAACTAAAATTCATACAACAATGCTTACAAAAAATTTGATTATCAGTCATACAATATAATTATAAAAATTGACATCATACCATTTCTAGGTACAAAGTTGAATACACAAACTACAGATTTATAAATAAATATATTCAATTCACATTTAGCACACTGTAGACTTCATGTATTTTAGCTTTTTTGGTTAGCGTTGTTGCATTACTTACTCGCTATACTGCAACATCTTACAGACTCATCCTAACCTATTTTAATACCAGGGCACAGCCATCCACACTGAGATTCAAGCCGCCCTAGTAGCTGACAAAGGCTCACTAATCCAAATTGACAAAGTCTATGAGCTCAAATGCTTTCATGTTGCTCCATCCAGAAACTATTACAAACCTGTTGACAACAATATGATGATACAATTCACTCTTTACACTCAAGCAAAAGTAGTCAAGGATCCACCACCTACCTTTCCAAGATATGCCTACAAACTCACATCTTTCGAAAATATAGGCGACAATGTTGATAATAAAACGTACTTGATTGGTAAGATATGGTTCATAAATTTTTAAGTCATCATTCCGTATGCAAAGTTATTTACTATGTTAAATTCATATAGTGCTTCTTTGGCAACTATATAGATGTTCTAGGAATCTTGACAGAAATTGGCTCTTTACATCATGTTGGTTACAACAACTCAAACATCATTAGAGACATATTTCTCAAGGACATAAAGTAAGAATAGCTTCACTGTATTCTTGCATTATTATCAAATCATGCAAAAATAATTCTCTCATACTAACATTTTCATCAACGTGCTTTTCTTTTTTTGTTGCACAAACACTTCTTAATTTTATTGCACCAGCAATACCTCTACAAAAGTGACGCTTTGGGGACACCAAGCATCTAGCTTCTCTGTTGACAACATCTGCAATGAGAATGATAACAAACCTGTTGTCGTACTATTTGTTGGATGCCTTGCTAAGCGATTCAAAGGTAGTGTACTAAACATTTCGAAATTATAGTTACACTATCTACATTTACAAATACAATAACAAGTGTGTTACTCCCAATGTAGGGGAAGCATATCTAAGTGCCACGGCAGTATGTACATGGTACTTCAACCCAGACATTCCTGAAGCCTAGATGTACTACAGCAAGTAAGGGAGAAAAAGTCAGACATTACCTATCTTTGTAGTCATATTTTTTGCCAAACAGTTCCCACACCCTTGCTCCTCGTAATAAAAATTGTTAGTGCCGCCAAGCCCTTGTAGGCTTTGACCTTTTTTATATTTTTTATACACAACTGGTTGTATGCTCATTACATGCCTTTTAAATAGCATAGAGTACATGCAGTTATTTATTAGTCGCTTCAAAACTGAGCTACAACAACTCTTTAGTCTGAAGTTGTTCAGATATTTTTGTTGGTAAAAACACATACTTCAAATTAAATTATTAAAAATATACTTATAATTTAAACAACTAAATGGATACTCATTAAGTTATTATTTATCATTACATTTAGTTTCTTGATGCAGTCATGTTTCTAAGTTTCACAAACCTTTTATAGAGAAAATGCCAGGTGACATAGTATAAAACAAGTAATGTGTACAACAACATGGTTAATTTTGCCAAAACCATTCTTTTACTTACAAAACTACATTATTTATTACCACAATTTTCTAGACAAATCTTCGAACTCTGTCTCTTCTCAATACATATTTTAAAACTGATGTACATTTCAGAATTATATTAATTTTCTTTGATCTTTTGTAAACAATACACAGTTTGCTGCTACATTATTCACAGAAAAATAATAAGGCATCTCTAATACATTTAATACTATTACAACAACAAGTTTCTACACACTTCGTAAATAAAAAATAAATGTTTACTTTCCTTCCTAATTACACAATTGTTTGATAATGTCTCATCATTCTTACTATATCGTTTAAAGGTTGCTAAACACTAAGCTCCAAATGATACGCCCCAAGCAAATGAGGAAGAATTCTAGGCTTCTCAAACACTCAACATCGAAGACAAGACCATTGAAGAACTACTTCAGCTAGATTCGGATATGTTCCCTGTAATAACCATAGATTTCTTTATTATTAGATTTCATTAGTATATAAAGTGCAATAAAATTATTGACAACAAACTTCTTTTCCAAAATGAAGGAACAAGGTTTCAGATGCACCGTCACTATATCACGCCTCGTACAAGATGGTAGATGGTGGTTCCCATCCTGTATCAAGTGCAACAAGTCTTCATCCCATACATCTATTGGGTACCAATGCACATTGTGCAATGGGACAGAAACTGAGTTCAGGTAACCGTATACACAAACACCAAACTAGTTATGATTTTGCATGCAGAGGAAAATGTCGTCTTCTTGCATAGTTATCTAATACCTGCTATAGAACACTAACAATTCCTAGCTCACAGGTATAATCTCGACTTCATTGCCATTGATTAAACATCCGAAGCAGAATACTTTTGCTTTGATACTATAGCTAAACGAATAGTAGGAAAATCTTGTCAAACCCTTTTTAGCACATCAGATGTTTCTCAGGGTCCTCCTCCAGACCTAGCTGCCATTGTCTCCCTCAAATTCACATTTGCAGTTACCATCAACATGTCTGCATTCTCTGTCACAAATCGAGTCTTTTCTATCCTTTCTTTCCTAACAAATCATGGAAGACAAACATTGATACCATGTGCCACACAAAACCTTTCCCAACAACAGATGTTAACACAAGACAGCATACTGGATGTCATAACCACACAAGAATCTCCAGCAACATCGTTTGCCAAACTATCCACTTCTACCAAACAAGAAAATGTGGTAAGATATTTCTTAATATTAACTACAATTATTTTGTATCAACTTATATATACCTATATGAACTCATCAACTGTATTTTGGCAGCCACGACGCAGACTTATGTATTCTGAAACGCTACAGGACACAAATGTAAGTATGTTATTTTGATACATTTCAATTACACATGTTCCTACAAACTCTCAAATGAAACATGTTTTAACATTAGGATTACATATGTTCTCACACTAAAACAATTGTCTACTCTTATTGCAACAAAAACACATATTAAAATCCACTCTTGCTTCATACATATCTTAAATTACTTCCATGGTCACATTTATATGCACACGCTTCCTACTATAAATTTAGTTTCCAAGAAAAATACAGGTACATCAGCTAACATGGATGAACTTCTAAAGTACTACTATACCATGTTATCCAAGAGCAGCAAACATCGACTTATATGGCTAATTATCCAATCACAAATTAGTACTAATTACTTTAAAAATCTGCTTGTGTAATTATACATGAATTAGGACCAATTTATCTACGTCTACAAGACAAATCCAGTGCTTTACATCCATCACCATTTAGTTTCAAAAGGTATGACACAACGAGAGGTATTTTCAGGATAGCTTTTCTTATCTTATCTTGTTACCTGAACTTAGCATCATCATTCATGAATATGGGACTACATTCTAAAACTTATTGCAAATATTTTTGATGTGACCTTCATCTCTATTTTACATTTATTAGTCTCCCTGTGTTCTATCATGCTCTCCAGAATTGTTGCAGTTCAACAAATACCTTGATCTTGGCCATGTAATAAATCATTTTACCAAATTGCATTTTTATTATCGTCAGCTCCTTGTACAATAAAGACTAGGAGGGTCATATTCTATTCTTGGTCACAAAATTTTGACATGAAAAAATGGTAATTGGAACGCATCTAAGACCAACATTGACAATCAAAACAATAAAAAATGGTACTGGTAGCGTGATCACCTACACATATAACATACCATTAACTTAACTGATGCTTTAGTTCTTTACAAGGCAATAATTGGTGTTTTTTATTTGATGTCATAATACCAGTGGTCACTATCAATAGGAGTCATGTACGCTGTTTCTTGGTAATTCATCTAAACTTTGTATAGTACTTTGTATGATAACTCAGAGTTGGGATGCATCAACCTTGAAGAATATTACCAAACATATGGGTGACTTTTATGGATGATCATCAAATAGACCAAAATGGACTCAGTTATCAGTTCCCTAAGTCTGTATAGTACACTATATGATTCCAATGCAACTGTGTGACCCACCAATATATACAAATTTATATCCTCTGTGTTTCTTAATCTATGGCAAACTTTTCCCCTTTTTTAACTATCAAAGATACGTATGTTATTCCATGTCAGTTTAGTGATATACGACTGAGATAGGTTATGGCAAAGTATGCCATATAATATGAAAGACAATTTCATGCTGACAAAACTTTTCCCCTTTTTTTAACTATCAAAGATACGTATGTTATTCCATGTCAGTTTAGTGATATACGACTGAGATAGGTTATGGCAAAGTATGCCATATAATATGAAAGACAATTTCATGCTGACACTTCTTATTTGAAAGGTTACTTGACACTTCTTATACACTGCTTATCCCCGAAAATAGCAAAGGTTATTTTCGTGATCACCTACACATGTTGTATGACCTTTTTGGCAATGTTGTATGTCAACGCCATAGAATAAGAAAGGCAAAGTATGCCATAGAATAATAGTTTGAAGAACATTGCCAAAATGGCCCCGAAGATAATTTCTTCACTTTTATTTTATATAAGCCATGTTACTTGACAATTCTTATCCACTTATTTATAGGTTGATGAAAAGATTTTAGCTGAGCTCAATAAAGACAGCCTCGCGTCACCTCCTATGAAGTATGTATCTATAAAAAAATTTGAAGCCAAATCATAAACACTATTTAAATTCTGCAGGTATCAATCCTGGTTCATACTAACACTAACAAACACATAGGATCAAGACTGCCCAACTAGGTTCTACATACCCTGACGACCTTAATCATTAGATCATCAACGATCTCATGAAGGTACTACATCATCTACTCTCCTGCCATACTCTCCTGTCGTGTACATAATTTCTAATCAATATAATCTGAGTATTCTTCTCATAGCCATACCAAAAAGACAAAACAGCTTAAAGACTCTTTAACTACTGACACTCACCTTTTTTGTACAGGTAGTACGACGAGCATCATCACTTGCTCAGGTAAATAAGAAGAAGGCGTCGAAGCGGATCTCTAGGAGTTCCAGGACATCGACGAGTTCGAGGATTAGGCTAGCGACCTCCCCCAGTCAGCTGCCTATGGTGGGTTGTTTACGTTGGCTACGTTTCTATTATGTGCACTTAGATTTATATTATGTAAATGACTCTAGTCTTTAGTATTATTGCTTACTCTTTGAAAGTCGCCTAGAGGGGGGTGAATAGGCGAAACCTGAAAATTATAAACTTTGAACATGTGCTATGCCTGAGGTTAGGGTTAGAAATAAAATCGGAGTGCGGAAGATAGTTCTCCTTGCCAAGAGTGGCTCAATCAATGCGGATAACCTTGGGAGCAAACTCAAATTAATATGAGCAAGGGAACTTTTAGAGAGAGGAAAGAGGGGAAACAAATCAAGTGGAGATCAACACAAATGAACATGGTGATTTGTTTACCGAGGTTTGGTTTCAAAGAACCAAGTCCCGTTGAGGAGGCCACAAAGGCTGGGTCTATTCCAACCCTTTCCCTCTCACAATCGGTCACACAGACCGGTCGAGTGCTTCTCCTTAATCACTTGGGTCACTAAGACCCCGCAAGGATCATCACATAGTTAGGTGTCTCTTGTTAGCTTTACAAAGAACTTAGAAGAATTAGAGTGGGAAGGAGAAAGCAATCCAAGCAACAAGAGCAACAAAAGAAACACAAAACACACTCTCTCAAGTCACTAAGAAATTGAGTTGATTTTGAGGCTTGGAGAGGATTTGATCTTTTGAATGTGTCTTGGAGTGAATGTTTTTGCTCTTGTATTGAATGTGGAGTTCAGAAAACTTGGATGGCTTGAATGGTGGTGGTTGGGGGTATTTATAGCCTCCAACCACTTCCTAGCCGTTGGCTGACTTTGATGTCGACGGGCACACCGGACAGTCCGGTGTGTGCCATGTCAGCTGTCCGTTGGGGTTTGGAGCGGTTGACCATTGAAGTCCTTTGTCCTCTTGCGGCACCGAACAGTCCGGTGCGTTCTGACTTCGCAGCTCTGACTTATGACTTCTACACCGTGCAATGTTCACTGTTCATAGCAGTCGACCATTAGACGCAGTTGACCGTTGCTCCGTTGGCTCACAGGACATGTCCGGTGAATTATAGTGGAGTGACTCTGGGAAAAACCCGAGAGCGGCCAGTTCGTGGGTACCTTGGCCGGACAGTGTCCGATGCGCCACTGGCAGCACCAATGCTTGTCTTTGCTCCGAACTTTGTAGAGTTCCTAACTTATTTTCTTTGTGGGTTTATGTTGAACTTTATGCACCTGAGATAAATGACAACTAAGCAAACTAGTTAGTCCACGTGGTTTGTGATGAACGTCAAACACCAAAATCGTAGGAAATGTTTTAAGCCCATTTCCCTTTCAATCTCCCCATTTTTGGTGATTGATGCCAACACAAACCAAAGCAAATATAAAGATAAGAAATGTAACTAGTTTGCAATTTTGACAGATGTGCATAATTTACTTTGAATTTAAACCAAACAAAGGTATTTCTAAGTATATATGATTGCTTTCTTTTATTTTAACATTTTGGACCACATTTGCACCACTTTGCTTGGTTTTGCAAATCTTTTGGAAAAGTCTTTTCAAATTGTCAATGGTATAAGAATATGATTTCAAAAAGCATTTTCAAGATTTTGAAAAATCTCCCCCTGTTTCAAATGCTTTTTTTGGCTAAATAAAGCTCCCCTGAACAAATTCTCCCCTTAGCTGTCAAGAGGGTTTTTGCAATTGAAATATTTTATTCCCTTTTGTGAAATAGTTTTTGAAAATTTGAAAATGAGTGGTGGTGCGGTCCTTTTGCTTTAGGCCTATTAATTTCTCCCCCTTTGGCATTAAGCGCCAAAAACGAAGAAACCTGAGAGGCCTTTTACTTCTCCTCCAATGAATATGAATGAAAATTTATAAGGAGGGCAAAGGATAAATGATAACGATAGAGTTGAGTGGAAGCCTTGCCTTTGCCGAATACTCCATTTCCCTTTCAATCTAAGACTAATCATAGAGATACTCATGGAAGCACATTAGTCTTAGCCTTGGCACAAGACGAATAAGAAATATGCATTTGTATCAATTGAAAGAGACATGATCAAAGGTATATAAATAAGCTATGTGTGCAATGTTTCAATCAAAGTTTCGAGAATCTAAGATGTTTAGCTCATTTCTAAGCTTGCTAAAAGTCTTTTCATCTAGGGGCTTGGTAAAGATATCGGCTAATTGGTTGTGGATGTTAACATAAGCAATTTCGATATCCCCCTTTTGTTGGTGATCTCTCAAAAAGTGATATCGGATGTCTATGTGCTTAGTGCGGTTGTGTTCAACGGGATTATCCGCCATGCGGATTATGCTCTCATTATCACATAGGAGAGGGACTTTGCTCAATTTGTAGCCATAGTCCCTAAGTGTTTGCCTCATCCAGAGTAATTGTGCACAACAGTGTCCCGCAGCAATATACTTGGCTTCGGCGGTGGATAGAGCTACCGAATTTTGTTTCTTTGAAGCCCAAGACACCGAAGATCTTCCTAGAAACTGACAAGTCCGTGATGTGCGCTTCCTGTCAATTTTACATCCGACATAATTGGCACCGGAATACCCAATTAGATCAAAGGTAGATCCCTTGGAGTACCATAGCCCAAACTTAGGAGTGTAAACTAAATATCTCATGATTCTTTTCACGGCCCTAAGGTGAAGTTCCTTAGGATTTGCCTAGGACCTTGCACATATGCATACAGAGAGCATAATATCCGATCGTGAAGCACATAAATAGAGTAAAGAACCTATCATCGACCGGTATACCTTTTGATCTACGGATTTACCTCCCATGTCGAGGTCAAGATGCCCATTGGTTCCCATGGGTGTCTTGATGGGTTTAGCATTCTTCATTCCAAACTTCTTGAGTATGTCTTGAATGTACTTAGTTTGGCAGATGAAGGTGCCCTCTTGGAGTTGCTTGATTTGAAATCCAAGGAAATATTTCAACTCCCCCATCATTGACATCTCGAATTTCTGTATCATTATCCTACTAAACTCTTCACACGATGACTTGTTAGTATACCCAAATATAATATCATCAACATAAATTTGGCATATAAACAAGTCTTTAGCAATGGTTTTAGTGAAGAGAGTAGGGTCAGCTTTACCAACTTTGAAGCCATTAATGAAAAGTCTCTTAGGCATTCATACCATGCTCTTGGAGCTTGCTTGAGCCCATAAAGGCCTTTGAGAGCCTATAAACATGTGAAGGATATTCACTATCTTTAAAGCTGAGAGGTTGCTCAGCATATACCTCTTCCTTGATAGGGTCATTGAGGAAGGCACTCTTCACGTCCATTTGATATAACTTAAAGCCATGGTAAGTAGCATAGACAAGTAATATACGAATTGACTCAAGCCTAGCTACGGGTGCATAGGTTTCATCGAAATCCAAACCTTCGACTTGTGAATATCCTTTGGCAACAAGTCAGGCTTTGTTCCTAGTCACCACACCATGCTCATCTTGCTTGTTGTGGAATACCCACTTGGTACCTACAACATTTTGGTTAGGACATGGAACTAAATGCCATACCTCATTCCTCGTGAAGTTGTTGAGCTCCTCTTGCATTGCCACCACCCATTCCAGATCTCTTAGTGCATCCTCTATCCTGTATGGCTCAATAGAAGACACAAAAGAATAATGTTCACAAAAATGAGCAACTCGAGATCGAGTGGTTACTCCCTTGTGAATGTCACCAAGAATGGAGTTGACGAGATGATCCCTTTGAATTGCTTGGTGGACTCTTGGGTGTGGTGGTCTTTGGTCTTGAATTTATTGATCATCTTCCTTGTCTTGATCATCTTCATCTCCCCCTTGATCAATGTCCTTCTCTTGAGGTGGCTCATCGTCTTGATCTTCATCCTCTTCTTCTTGAGCCAATTCCTCATCTTGAGTTGGTGGAGATGCTTGTATGGAAGATGATGGTTGATCTTGAGCTTTTGGAGGCTCTTCGGGTTCCTTTGTACACACAACCCCAATGGACATGTTCCTTAGCGCGACGCATGGAGTCTCCACCATCTAATTCATCAAGATCAACTTGCTCTACTTAAGAGACATTAGTCTCATCAAACACAATGTCACGAGAAACTTCAACTAATCCAGTGGACTTGTTGAAGACTCTATATGACCTTGTGTTTTAGTCATATCCAAGTAAAAAAGCCTTCTACTGCTTTAGGAGCAAATTTAGAATTTCTACCTCTCTTAATAAGAATAAAGCATTTGCTCCCAAAAACTCTAAAATAAGAAACATTGGGATTTTTACTGGTAAGGAGTTCATATGATGTTTTCTTGAGGATTTGGTGAAGGTAGAGTCGGTTGATGGAGTAGCAAGCGGTGTTAATCGCCTCCGCCCAAAACCGATCCGGTGTCTTGTACTCATCAAGCATGGTCCTTGCCATATCTAATAGAGTTCTATTCTTCCTCTCCACAACACCATTTTGTTGAGGTGTGTATGGAGAAGAGTACTCAGGCTTGGTGCCCTCCTCCACAAGAAATCCTTCAATTTGTGAGTTCTTGAACTCTGTTCCGTTGTCGCTTCTAATCTTCTTGATTCTCAATCCGAACCCATTTTGAGCTCGTCTCAAGAATCTCTTTAAGGTCTCTTGGGTTTGAGATTTTTCCTGCAAAAAGAATACCCAAGTGAAGCGAGAATAATCATCTACAATAACAAGACAATACTTACTCCCGTCGATGCTTATATAAGTGATCGGGCCGAATAGATCCATGTGGAGTAGCTCAAGCGGCCTGTCGGTTGTCATGACGTTCTTGTGTGAATGATGAGCTCCAACTTACTTCCCTGCTTGACATGCGCTACAAATCCTGTCTTTCTCAAAATGAACATTTGTTAGTCCTAAAATGTGTTCTCCCTTTAGAAGCTTGTGAAGATTCTTCATCCCAACATGGGCAAGTCGGCGATGCCAGAGCTAGCCCATATTAGTCTTAGCAATTAAGCAAGTGTCTAGTTCAGCATTATTATCATTAAAATCAACTAAGTATAGCTGACCATCTAACACTCCCTTAAAAGCTATTGAATTATCACTTCTTCTAAAGATAGTAACACCTACATCAGTAAATAGACAGTTGTAACCTATGCTTGTCTTTGCTCCAAACTTTGTAGAGTTCCCAACTTATTTTCTTTGTGGGTTTATGTTGAACTTTATGCACCTAAGATAAATGACAACTAAGCAAACTAGTTAGTCCACGTGGTTTGTGATGGACGTCTAACACCAAAATCGATTATAGGAAATGTTTTAAGCCCATTTCCCTTTCACTCTTTATTGTTATTCGAAGCATTGTGTTATGATGGGTCATTTATGTAATCGCTGTGTATGCGAATTTCTAATCTTGTCACGTGCATGGTTCGCATTCGGTTTACCTTCAAAACCGGGTGTGACATGAACATTACATTTAGTAGGGTTGATCTAAATGGTTAAAACAAGTAAAAAATACAGAAGTAAAATAAATTTTTCATGTCATGCTAGAGTTTATGATTGTGCATTTAAACTAAGTTTGAAATTTGAACCTTGGTTGAATTTGAAACTAGAAAATGAAAAAAAAGAATTGGAAACTAAAGAATAGAAAGGGAGAAATTGGCGCCTAGGCCGCATTCCACCGTGCCAGCCCAACTCACCCTACGCCACTGCCACCAGGCATACACACGTGCGCAGAAACTTGGGGCACACTGGCCAGCCATCTCCCGCATGCCTGCACCTTCTTATTGTCGCGCTATGCAGGGCTCAGATGCCAGAAACTTCTCTCCGAGTTTGTTGCAACGACTTCCGTATCCACCGCCGGGGGTCTCGGGCCCGATTCGACCGGCACCCCACCCATGGGATGATCTACCATGGGGATATAACTCACAAATGTTGTGACCCCCTCATCCTCCCAAACCAAAGTGATGAGGTCACCAAACTAAGAAATAGGGAGAGCCGTCCCAGAGCGAGAGAAGAGGTTGTTGTCGTCGCCCCGTGCATGTGATGTCGCTGGGACTCCAAGATGAAGTCAGGGGAAATCACCAGCATGAGTCAAAGCTCGTTGTGGTGTCTTTGGGTAGGGAGGATCCTCGGTGCTCGGCGAATTGCTCGCTGAAGCCATCTCTCCGTCGTAGGTCCGCTATGGTATGTGGACAACTTCGTCGGTGCCTTTAATCGCTGGTGAGTTGCCCCTAAACACATTCGCTATGATCTCTACCTCGTGTAGCAGCTATGGAGAGGAGTTGGGAGCACCAGAATGCTGGGTTCAATGCACTCCGACAAGGCGCCACTGTGGAGGGCGCATGAGCTCTACTCCCCTCGTCATTGACAACAGTGGGGAGCCCTAGCCATTGGTTCTCATATGGAGGGATAGGATTAGAAGCTAAGAATACCCCTTCGCTTCATTAAGTGCTGACCGTTGACCTTGATATGTGCGGTTCTGGTGCACGCACCTCAAAAGTCGCAAGATCGATCTAATCTGGACCTCCAGATGGGGATCGTACGTATTAGCTTCGATGATACCCCTTCGGCTGAGCTAGATTTGCTAAAGAGTGCCTGTCATGTTTATAAATAACCTACAGTCCACAACTATAGAAAGAACCTTACAATTTATAAAACAACCCTACAATCTTTGGTTTTAGTACCCGCACTCTAGAGTTTTTTGATAATTATAAAATTAATTTTGAAATCGATTTTAATTATAAAAATAGTTTTAGGAACTTAGTTAATTCATAACTCTCTTATTTTAACTCCGATTTCAGTGTTTTTTGAATATATGGATTCATTTTGACACGTAGAATAATATTAAGTAATTTGTTTCCATGTTTGGTGTAAAGTTATTTTTATTTATTGTTTGCCTATTTGTATGCTTTGTTGCGAATAGAAAAGTGAGGTTACGAGGAACCTAAACCCCAAGTGGGATAAGTACCTGAGGTTGTACCAAAAAGGCAAGTGTGTCCTTGATCACATTCTTGACCTAACAATATTAATGTTCTCTCCATGCACTCAATGTTAGGTTAAATTGACGGGATCTAATAGATTACGTAGTCTTGTTTACCCTATGTCTTGCTTATAAATGAATTATTGGGTAGAATTGTTATTGCTCTACTTGGTTTTGGGATTAATGATACATACAGACTATGATCATGCACTATTATTATTATTGGATTTTATTATTATGCATGATAAGATCGTTTTGTTTAATTGGAATATGGAGAACCACTCGGGAAAATAATGCAACCACGAGGTTGGTATGTGCGCTCTTGGCTAATTAATTAGAAAAGTTAGTGTGTGGAAATCTTACCCGATATGTGTAAGCGGGGAGGAGTGGCGTAGGTATAGGGAGGTTTTCGAGTCGATCTGTGTGTGATAGCTTTTTGGACGAGGTATTCCTATATCCCCTTTGCTTGAAACCGTAGCAAGTTTCTCATGCTAGTGGATCTTTGTAAGGCCTTACAATGAGGCCTTGCCAATTTCACCTTGGAAGTGATTAAGGGTAACCTATGGCAAACAGGGATCACAACTTGTGCGTAAAGATGTGCGACCTCTACAGAGTGTAAAACTGATATATCAGTCGTGCTCATGGTTATGAGCGGCTTGAACATTCACATGATTAAATGATGGGATTAAATTAAACCAGACATACTTTGCATTATGAGATTTTATTTATGATCTATTATTTAATTGGGTTGATATTTACTTAGACTTAGTAACTGTTAATAATTTTTTTTACCAATTTAATAAAAAGCGGATGCTTAGTATCAACCATCTTACTTGGTAAGTCTTACACTACACTTTTCTGCACACTTGCTGAGCGATGACCATATGAAAGCTCACCCTTGGTATAATCACTACCTAAGTCAAGAGCAGGTACCACCCGAGGATGACTACTACGATGAGATTTAGGACGTCGTCTCCCAGCCAACCGCGCATGTGAAGAGGTTATCTTAGCTCAATCTATTTTATTATGATATTTTGTAAGACATTTTCGTTATGTAATAAATATTATGACATTGATTTCTAACACTGAGTCATCATCTATGTAAAACTTGATCCTAGGGGATATGATGTACATCTGGATTTATTCTTAAATCCGAATGTGACATAAACTCTGCTAGCTTTTGGAGCTGAGGCATCCTAACAAACGAACGATTTAAACCTTGTTTCTACATGACCTGATCAAATCGATCAGGCACTTGCCATCTATCTTCATTATTCAACTCTTTGATGAAAAAAAGATAAAAAACCAAAAAAAGCTCTGCCCTTCCATCTCTTGGATAAATAGAGAGGGAGGGTTTGACCTGCGTTGGTCCATGCGAAACGTGCTGTCCTCAACCAGCTCACGCACGTTGATCCTGCTTTTGGACTGCACAAGTCAAGCATCCCTTGCCGACCGTCGGTCTCGTACGACGGGAGACGGGAGCTCAACGCCACATTCTGTGCCGCTGAGCTACGTCGTAGACGTCAATGCAACATGAGAGTTTAGTGTACTAGGTATCTCGATGTTATAGACTGACATTGAGCCGTGTTCCTCGGTGCAATAGCTTATGACGTTCTAGAGGTTAGTTGGAAGTTTTTCAAAAAAGGGCCAAATTGTAAAAAAAAAAAATCGGAGTCCGCGTTGTGCGTTGGTGCTGGCGCACGAAGTCAACCCAATGTCATCCCAATTCCAAATCGCGTAGTTGATTCTTTACTGCGGAAGAATAGAAATAGCATTTCATACCTTTGTTTTGGCCGCAGCTTTCCTCTTCCAACCTCAAGCTTTTACTGGAGTTCGCAGTGCTGCTGCAGCAGCAGCACACGCAGCTTCGTAGCATCAGGCCAGGGCGTGGGAGTTGGGACTCGGAAGAGACGCCACCATCGGAGGAGCTCTCTCCTCGCTGAACATCATTTGGTAAAGGTCTCTCTTGCTGGTGCTGACTAACTAGCGTTAGATAAAATGAATTTTGTTTTGTGATGTCGAGTTTCTGATAAATCATGGGTAATAAAGAACAAAATCGCAACAAAGGGGAAAACACCGCCCTCCTTCCGTTCTTCCATGTTGCCGCCCAAGATCTGGCCAGCATCCCGCCGCCGTATCACCCCTGGAGGCGCGCGCCGGCGCAGCCTGCAGCAGCAACCTCGCCACGTCCTTTGGCCGCTTAATCGCGTCTCGCCAGTGCTCCTCTCCACCCGTTTGACGTCGGACACGCACACGCAACCTGCTCGAACAATCGCCGCACCGGCGGGCGCTCCTGCCGTATTGTGATCCTAATCCTCTGATGCTGCTCCGCTGTGCCCACCACTAGATCCACGACCAAATCCCACATATTCATAGAAAGGGATGCCGGGAAGTGATCAGAATCGCAATGTCCAGACAATTCCCTGCTGGCGCTGGTTGCTTAATGAACGAGGCTATTTTATTTCCTTGTGTAATCTGTGTCTCTGTGACATCCATTTCATTTGCTTTCGGACCAAACCATAATAACAGGATGGTATTCTTTGTAATTTCTGAAAAAAGGATCGTCCTCTTTGCTCCAAGATTAAAGCTTGTAAGAGCAACTCCAAGAAGGAGTCCTATATTTAAGCCCTAAATATTGTAGACATAAGTATGTAGAGGTAGATCGAGTCGTGTGTGTTGTTGATTAGCATGTGTGTTCATGCGTTGTGTGCATGTGTTAGATCGAGTATGCAGCTTGCTGCATACGGTGCGTGGAGGAGCTGCATGCATGCAACTGGTAGTTAGAGGTTGTTCGAGAGCAGGTCAAGAGGGAGGCCACGAAGAGTGTAGGAAGGAGAGATTGCGTATGATGTGTTGGATGTATTGCGTTGGGCCTTTAGGGAGAATATATAGGAGTACATGACTTGGAGGGCAAGAAGGCCATCCTAGGGATAAGGAAGGTTATTCTAGATATAAGGAAGGTTATCCCGGGATTACAATCAATCCTAAACCAACCATATCAGGAGTTGCCTAATATATTCTAACATGCCTATTATACTCTAACATCACCCCACAGTCGTAGCGTTAGCAACACGAACGTACAGACTGGAGAACAATGGAGATACCCCCTCTGGCCCCTCACAGTCGGAACGCCTGTGCGATTGCTGCGACTGGAGTAGCCCATGCCAATGATAGCCCTTTGTGCTGATAATATCGAGGTGACCGAGTGCAAGGGCGCCAAGCTGTTGTCAAGGTGCCGTGCGTCGGGTAGCTATGGTTGATGTAGCTGCCGAGGACGCCGAAGAATACAAGCCGCACAAGTCGCGGCATGCCAGGAGGCGCCAGGGTGACGGTGGCGCAGAAGGAGGGCGCCATAGATGAAGACAGTGATGCAGTCAAGGCAGTCGTAGAGGAAGTAGCCGATGTCGAGGATGATGCTGTGAAACCGTCATGGACGAAGCGTGCTCCAGGTTTGCTACGCGTCGTAGACGAATGCACATGCCGGTGTTGCCAGTACCGCACATACTAGGTAGAAGGCCCCAACCAATTGTTAGCGTTTGAAGGGACCAGCAGAGAAGACCTCCACGACGGTTGTTGTGCGGTATGGCGAGAGTGCCATCGCAGCTCACGGTTGTCAGAGCGCAGTAGCTGAAGTAGTTGAGGATGAGATGGCGACGCAGGCAACAAGGTTGTGCTGGAAGAAGGCGTAGATGTAGGCGTGGCGACACATCAAGGATCCTGAAGTTTACATGGCGGGAGAGCCACGACGCGTAGGAAGGTCCTCGACAGCGCCACTATAGCGCGATGACGATGCTTGAAGTTGGCGAAGAACTCGAAGACGAACGTGGTGCAGACCAACGATGGGTGTGCCGACGGAGCTCGCAGGTATCGAACAACTCATAGACCGTGCGCAGGAGACATGCACCGACAGAGTTGACAACGATGTAGATGCAACGGTGGGGGTCAACGACGCTGCTGCCCGAAGAGGTTACACAACGACAGGGACGACGATAAGTTGCGCTGCTGCTGAGGAGGCGTTGCAGTGGCAGAGTGGACAACAGGTCGCGCTGCTGCCCGAGGAGGAGATGCAGCAGCAACCCTCATGCCCGGCAAAGAAACTTGCGACAGACGACAAATGTCACGGGAGGGTGAGGTTACGCATGCTATCGGTTGGCCAGACCGACAGCGTGCAGGGCAAAGACGACGATGGCGATGTCGATGGCAGAACCTCTTGATCAGTAGTGGCGACGATGAACCGGTGGAGGTCGATGTGCCAGTGAAGAGACGCAGAAACAGCATGCGACCATCCCTTGGCACGCCGCTAGCCACACCATGCGACACAGTCAGAGAAGATGAAGGAGACGGTTTTGTCAAAGACGATGTCAATGACGCGTGAGCCGACGAGCGATGGAGACGCAAACCCGATCTCTGATCCGAAAAAAAATGAAAAGACGCAGCAACAGATCCGGTACATCATTGGGGTACCCTAGTGGAGGGGTGACCACCAGCGCGGGGAGAAGATGAAGGGCGGTGCAGCGCCAAGGTCGCCGCGAGCGGAGCGAGACCCGACCCGTCTTCCCCACTACGTGCCAGTCCCGAGGGCTGCCCAACCACGGTCCGGTCAGCAGCGGAGGTCGCATCCGCCTCCGTGGCGGCATGCGATGTTGCCGGCGGCAGGGTACAACCCCATCACAACCGCCACCACGACGACGTGCAATGGACCAGATTCGGCTGAGCTAGTCGATGGGAAGGTGGACAGAGGCCACCGACGGAGCCTTGATGGTGAGTTCTGATCTAGTGTTGTGCTTGATGAAGCGACGACAAATGCAGCGGATCAGATGGATCCGCGACGTATCCTACGAGGGTGCTGCCCTCGGTGGAGAGCGATCTCCCCGAGGATGGCACGACGGCGGCAACGGAAGGGATGCTAGGGCATAACCTAAACTCGTGATACCATGTAGGAAGGAGAGATTGCGTATAATGTGTTGGTTGTATTGCATTAAGCCGCTAGGGAGATTATATAGGAGTACATGACTCGGAGGGCAAGAAGGCTATCCTAGAGATAAGGAAGGTTATCCTAGATACAAAGAAGGTTATCCCAGGATTACAATCAATCCTAAAACAACCATATCGGGAGTTTCCTAATATATTCTAACATGCCTAATATACTCTAACATGCCTAATGTACTCTAACAAAGAGCGTTGTATGAGCACGTCATGTTCGTGTGGCCGGGTCCAGGGACGTGGAGTTCGTGATCTGGATGTCGCTGAGCTATATAAGTCCCACCCTGTATCAGTCGATCAAAAAAAAGCAAGGAATACAATGTCTATTGTGTGCGTTGGAGGCGTTCGATGTCGTAGCTTGCTCCCATATCATTGTTTCTTCTTCTAACTTCTGTCTGTTCTTCGTGAGTCTGAGCGTGTGAGCACCGAGAGCACCAACATTGATTTGAGATAGTGTCAAGGAGCTTCTTCACCATGGCTGCGTTGTTGAGCGTTAAACCAAGCCCAGTGTAACGCGTCGCTGTTATGACCGGCATCCGATACCGTCGTTTGTTAATTTGCTTAGATCGGATAGAGTTTATTAGATCGGATAGGGTTTGTTAGATCGAATAGAGTTTGTTAGATCGGATAGGGTTTGTTAGATCGAATAGAGCTTGTTAGATCGGATAGAGTTTGTTTGGATCAGGTTGTTAGTCTTGGATAGAGTTTGAGACTACAATCTCAGCCATATAAATAGCCCCTTTTGGCTAAGGAATAAAGCAAGCAATTATCTTGCCCGTGGTTCCCCCAAACCATCCACTATTCACACGTGTACTGTTCACGCGTGGTACTATTCATTTGGCGATACTGTTCATCACGTGAACAGTACCGCCTGTTGGGGGCTTCCTTTTCCGAAGGTCCTAAAAACATAAATAACCATTTGTTTTCAGCATAAGCTATTACATGAAGCTTCGTCTTCAGGATGCAGTCTTTTCCTCATGATGAAGGCATACAAGATGAAGATATGAATAAAAATAAACGCCGAAGCTATCGCTAGATTGACAGCTTCGGCTCGTGATGGAGATGAAGTATGATGATGATGCTGACCGAAGGGGAAAAAGACTACTTAGTCCTTAATGACTTATATTACGATCATAAGTGAACATTGGGGACACAAATGTAATTTTACCCGGGCTGCGTTCCGTGCCTATAAATAGATGAACAATAGCACCGTACTGTTCACGCTGACTGGTAATCTCCCTCGCATCAACATCTTCGAGCAAGCCGAAGGTATCATTGTAATATAAATCTCATTATTATTCATGCATGTTCTGTGGAATGCAAATACGAATGAATCATTGAGACACACTTGCTGTTTTCGTCTCTTTGCATTCTCGTTTATCTATAAAATGATGAAGGTATGTCCTTCATAACCTTTGTCTGATGATCATTATGTCCATGAGGAGATACTGCTTCAGAAGGCGAAGGTATTTAATATTTAACAATTATGTTGCCTAGTTCTTGATTCACAACATTTGAAAACAAGTGACCAACATTGGCGCCCACCTCCGGTGAACTCACTTCCACAACCTTCGGCAAACGTTCGCCTTCGTCATGCCGCCGAAGAAGGCAATAGCGCCACTGGACACCAACCAGGAGACGCTCTCACTGAGAGAAGCTAGGAGCCAGAAGAGAAAGGCTACCAGCCCAACACCTCAGGAGGAGGAGCTGGATCAGGAAATCAGAGACTTAGAAGCTATACATCACCAGGTATAGAGGAAAAGGGAAAAGATGTTTCGGCTAGCCGAACTTCAAAGGAAGATCGACGAAGCAGCTGAAGAAATGTGCCACATTGCGCAGGACGATCAAGGACGAGGGCCTCAACACAGAGAACTTCGTCAAGAAACTCCAATCAACGATGATGGATGGTATGATGATCTATACCATGGTAATTTTGCTTTTGATGATGCTTCTCTCCTGGCAGCAGAGTTGCAGGCTACCCCATGACCACCTTCATACAAGCCGCCACAGCTCCCCATGTATGATGGGCACTCTGACCCGAAGCAATTCCTATGAGCTACGAAGCAACCATATCATCATATGGTGGTAACGCTGCTGTCTTGGCAAAGTCCTTCGTCATGACAGTCAGGAGTGTGGCTCAGACTTGATATTCTTCTCTTCGGTCGGGAACAATTAAATCATGGCAGAACCTGAAGGATATGCTAGTCACATGCTTCTAGGGTTTCCAAACGAAGCCAGTGACTGCTCAAGCTCTATTCCAGTGCACACAAGACCATGAGGAGTACTTGCAGGCATACGTTCGAAGGTTCTTGCGGCTAGGAGCCCAGGCGCCAACGGTGCCTAATGAAATCGTCATCGAAACCATGATCAAGGGGCTCCGACCAGGACCGACAACACAATATTTTGCAAGGAAGCCACCATAGACCTTGGAGAAGCTTCTCCAGAAGATGGATGAGTACATCCGAGCTGACAATGGTTTCCGTCAGAGAAGGGAGGAAGCTTACAGGTATTCTGAGATGACTAGGGGCTTCAGAGGAAGGCTCCACCTCAGGCATGTCAGAACGATCCACAATCCCAACACAAATGATGACAGGGCAAATCATACCCAGAGCAGCCAGCAAAGCTCACAATCTTCGGGAATGCAGCAAACTTCCTACAGACCACCAGCCCCAAGAGGCAGAGGGGGAGGAACTTTGGAGGAAGGTTTGGTACTCAACCCAGAAGATTGTTCTGCTTGTTCTGTGGGGAGGATAAGGGACACATGATAAGGACGTACCAAGTCACGATCCAAAAGCAGAATGAGATCGCTGAAGCCGAAGCACGACAGAATTAGCCGAAGCAGGTCCTGCATACTGCTTCATGCTATTCCCCATATATCCCTGAGTATGTGGGCAATTAGCAACCTACGACGTCCGTTGCTTCGGCGAGTCATTCCCAAGCTTCTTGGGCTCAGTTGCCACCACCACCACCACTGGCGCCTACCTTGGTCCATAACCAACAGCCAGAAGGGCATCACCAGGTGCAGCAACAGCGCGATACTCGAGAGGAGTTCGAAGCTCGCACAGTCAACAACACCGTGCCCGAGTCAAGGCACATCTACTGAAAGTAGCACAGCGCTCCGACTAGAGAGTGTCCTAGTCTAATGTATTTTTACCTTTTTGCCTTTATACTTTCTCCTCGAAAGACAATACAAGGAGGTTTAACCTTTAGCTTGATGTAATAAGTCTGTGGTTACACCATCGAGTGTAACAAAAAAGGATCAAGAAGCTCCAAAGTCGTTCCTAAGGGAATGCAGAGCTAAGCTACCACCTAAGTGAAAGGTGAAGAAGCTCCAAAGTCGTTCCTAAGGGGATGCAGAGCTTAAATGCCACCTAAGTCAAAGGTGAAGAAGCTCCAAAGTCGTTCCTAAGGGAATACAGCGCTTAGCTCCAAAGTCGTTCTTAAGCGAATGCAGAGCTAAAATACCACCTAAGAAAAAGGTGAAGAGACTTCAAAGTCGTTTCTAAGGGAATGCAAAGTCTTATCTTTTATGTTTCGTGCGCCAACATCATGTGCATCACGCCATCACATCATATTGCATCATGACATTGCATCATACATCATTTTGCATCAGCAAAAGCAGTGAAAAAACGAGGATTCCTCCTTCAGCTTCGGCAAAGACTCATGAAAGAGTATTAAAGATGAACAATCCATGCTTGTGACAATACTACCATACGAAGTTTGTGCTTCCGACGGTTATTCATACACAACGTCTACATCAAGAATCAAACATCATACAACAACTTTGGCAAAGGAGGATCTCTTTCTGAAGCGTGAAAATAAGGGAAGATGTTTTTTCCGCCGTCGGCTCAAAAACGGTATGTATGAAGGTTCCACGCTTCATAAAGAAATATATTACATTAACATACATACAAATTGCCTACAAATGTTTCTTACAATACCAGGAGTTATACACAAAGACATTAAACGATCGAAAATACAAAGCTTCAATCCTCCTTTAGGACTTTGTCGGTAGCTTCGTTAAGCAACTTGTCGACAGCTTCATCCATAGCATCATTAGCAATTTTGATTATATCAAGCGCCTCCTTGATAGTGGGGTCAGCTTCAGGGTTATACGGCTCGGGAGGCGGAGAGAGCTCAACTGCATTGGAACACAAGCATCTATCAGTGCCGAAGCTGAAAAACTTACGAAGCTGAGTTGTAAACGGCTTACCTATAAGTCTGGCTCGCTCGACAGCTTCTTCAATTCTTTTGGCCTCTTCTAAGGCATCATGAGATTCTCTCATTTCTTTTAATAGCTTTGTCAGCAATCTCTCGTCCACCCTTCAGCCATACTTCGGAATAAAATTTCCCACCTAAGGTAGTAGCTTCGGCTGAAGGGTTTTTAATATCATTGGCTGATAAGACGAAGTCTGGCTGAGCTACAGCCTTAGCATGATCGCGGTCGACCTTCTCCAAGATGGACATAGCCCCACGAGCACCGGCGAAGGCACAAAAGTCCCCTCTGTCGCTAAGAACTTTCTCGAAAGCTTCAACCTCGCCGTTTATCCACTGAATGACTTCATCAGGATTTCTACGAATAAAGTTTTGCTCGGAGGAGTATGCTCCAACTTTGGAAAAGCTATTCTTTAGATTTTTAGCACATTCCATGGATATCTCATAGCATTTTTCCTTGGCGGCACGAAGCTCATCAACATTCTTATGTGCTCTTGATATTTCAATTTCACATATTTCGTGCTTCACCACTTCAACATTAAAGTTCTCAGTTGCTTCGGCAACCTTCTTCTTTAGCTCTTGCACCTCAGCTTCATGAGCTTCAGCTTGAGCAGAAAGCCTGGCTTCGCTAGATTTTAATCTTTCCACTAAAGATAGTAGGATTTTATCCTTTTCAAGAGCTTTGTTTCTTAATGTAATGACCTCCGAACGAAGGTTTCCAAGCGCTATTCGACATCTCTCATCCTCTGCATCTTTCTGGGCCTTCAGAGCCTTGCTTAGAATCCAGCCCTGGTAAACGAAGAGTGAACACATAATGACGATAAGAAATACCACAAAAAATAGTTTATCGTAACACAAATTGCAAAATGACAAATCAAAATATACACATCTTCAGGCTGTTGTAGGCAAGGCTATCTGCAAGCTGATCCTTGGTCATCGCAGACAGGCCAAGTTCAAGCTTCGGATACCCCATGTTATCTATGTTTTCTCGGCAAACATTGATCTCCTTACCGTCAGGTAGACAGTAGAGGAAATCATCATGGTTATCTCCTCCATATACCAAGGATCCCTGTGGGTACTTCAGCTCTTTAGCATAATGTTCGGTTTCGGCGACTTGCTTTGCTGATAGTTGTTTTACCGAAGCATGTCGAATAATAAAATTCAAATCACTCTTGGAAGGTGCTTCGGGAGCAGGTGCCAAGGGTTTCTCTGGAAGGCTCTCTTTCACAAGATTTTCTGGTGCAGTTTCTGAAGATCCCGCCTTGGCATGAACAGAAGCACTGGCAATGATCATCTCTGTGACATCTTTAGCTTTGCGCTAGAAGCTTCGGTAGAAGGAGGCGGCGTTTTCACAGATTCTAAAACAGCTTCCAAAACACTAGCCATCCTCCTCTTCCTTGGAGTTCCTGTAGTAGCTGACAGCTTCGGCAGCGCTGTCCACTGTTTAAAAGGCGTCGCCTAGGCGTCGCCTAGGCGACGCCTAGGCGTCCAGGCGGCGAGTGGAGCAAGGCGTCGGCGCCGCCCAGGTGAAAATGTGTATGGCGTCCGCCTTGGCGAGGTAGGCGTCCGCCTTGGCGTAGTAGGCGTCCGGGCGACGCCTTAGCCTCCCTGGGCGACGCCTTAGCAGCTAGGGTTTGTATTGGGCTAGGGTTTGTACTGGGCCTCGCGTTTTGGGCTTTCTGTGCGCGCGCGGCTCTCCCTGGCGCCGCAAATTTGGCTGCTCTTCCCTGCGCGCGGCTGACTCTTCCCTGCGCGCGCGCGGCAAACTCTTCCCTGCGCGCGGCAAACTCTTCTGCTCCCTCTCCCTGCGCGCGCTCTCTCTCGCGCGTTCTCTGCTCCGGTGCTCCCTACGCGCGGGCGCGGCTACTCCCTACGCGCGGGCGCTCGGCTGCTGCTCTCTCTGCTCTGGGCGCGGCTGCTGCTCTGCTCTCTGGGCGCGGCTGCTGCTCTGCTCTCTGGGCGCGGCTGCTCCTGCTGCTGCTCTGCTCTCTGGGCGCGCTGTTGCTGCTCTGTGCTCTGCGCTGCGCTGCTGCTGCTCATCCCCTGGTTTGCAGACCGTGCAGCGAGCCAGCGAATAGTTTGTGTCAAGACTCAAGTGTCAAGACTCAAGACTGCAGCGAGTAGCGACCAGCGACAACCGACAACCTAATGTCTTCTCGAAATGAAGCTCCATCTTCTGTGGCTGGTGAGTACGACCCGAAGAGCGATCCTACCCGGAAGCCACGGAAGTCTACTGATCCAGGGTGGAAGTATGGATTTTGGCCGGATCTTCAAAATAAAGATAAGGTGGAATGCACCCTATGTGGTCAGGTTGTTAGTGGAGGAATAAAGAGGTTAAAGCAACATTTGGCAGGGGCATATGGAGATGCAAAGTTATGTCCCAAGGCTAGCAGTGCATTAAGGAAGGAGATGACAAGTTATTTGGAGGCAAACAAGAGAAAAAGACCAATGTTTCTAGATGAAGATGAAGAAGATGATGAAGTGGTGGAGGTGGCAGCAGCAGATAGGGCAAATGATACATCTGCTGTGGAGTCTCAAGCATCCAAGGTGCAGCCCAGTTCTGGTACAGCAGCCAAAAAAAGACAATCAACCTTGCAATTTAAGGCAAATAGTAAAGCACAACCAAAGACAACCAAGTCCGTAGTTGAGATGTTGCGGAGAACACCAGAGGAGGTGGTGGATGAGAGACTTTCAGGCTCTTATCAGCCCACAATCTTGGCTAGTGCAAAAAGCAAGGAGGACAAACACTATGTGGACATGCAGTGGGCTTTGTTCTTCTATGAGTGTGGTGTACCTTTCAATGCCGCGGCAGCTAGGCAATTTCAGATTGCAATTGAGGCCACAGCACAGTTTGGTTCAGGGTATAAGCCTCCAACACCGTACCAACTAGGCGAGCCATTGCTACAAGAGGCTGTGAAGTCAACAACTACAATGAGGGAGGAACATGAGCGTGCATGGAAACACTATGGTTGCACACTCATGTCTGATGGATGGTCTGATAGGAGGGGACGCCATCTCATTAACTTCTTAGTGAACAGCCCAGAGGGCACTTACTTTTTAGAGTCCGTTGATGCATCTAGTGAAGTACATGATGCATACATGCTTGCTGATTTGCTTGAGAAAAAAGTTGATGAGATTGGGAGAGACAAGGTTGTACAAGTTGTTACTGATAATGGTGCCAATTACAAAGCTGCAGGCAAGCTTCTAATGGATAGGATTCCTACATTATTTTGGAGTCCATGTGCTGCACATTGCTTGGACCTAATGTTGGAGGACATAGGAAACTTGAAGGAATTCAAGAAACCAATTGCACGTGCAAGGCGTGTGACAACTTTCATATACCGACATGGGAGAATTCTTGCTGCCATGAGAGAGAAAACTGGTGGGGCTGATCTTGTGAGGCCTGCCGCCACTCGTTTTGCTACTTCCTTTCTCACATTGAAGAGCTTGTACAAGCACAAGGATGCTTTGAAGGCTTTATTTGCAAGCACAGCTTGGACTGATAACAGGTTGTCAAAGACAAGTGCTGGATTGGATGTGTATAACATTGTCTTCTCCACACAGTTTTGGAATTCAGTAGAAGATTGCCTTAGAGCTTCAGGGCCACTACTTATTGTACTTAGGGTGGTAGATGGAGATGAGAGGCCAGCTATGCCAGAGGTCCAAGCATTGATGAAATGTGCAAAGGAAAAGATCAATCAAAGCTTTGCTGTCCAAAGCAAGAAGAATTTACTCAAGAAAATCATAACTATAATTGAACGGCGTTGGGAGAAACAGATGGATCACCCATTGTATGGGGCTGCAATGTATTTGAACCCAGGAAAGCTGCATCCTCTCATAAGAAATGATGATGATGCTACTGTTGGTCAGCTAAGAGGTTGCTTTCTTGATGTGCTTGCAAGAATGGTAGATGATGAGGAAACTAGAGACAAGATCAATTCTCAAGCAATGGATTACGAGTTTCTTAGAGGAGCAGCTTTTTCAAATAAGATGGCCAAAGATAACCTACAAACTATGACCCCACGTAAGTGTTTGTGGCTGACTGGCTGTTACTAGTTTACTACTTACTAGTTGTTGCTAGTAGCTTGCTAAATTGTTGTGATGTTATTGCAGTTGAGTGGTGGCGTTCGTATGGTGGTCGTGCTATTGAGTTACAGAGATTTGCTAGACGTTTGGTGAGTCTTTGTGCGTCTTCATCAGGTTGTGAACGCAATTGGAGTACCTTTGAATTTGTAAGTTATTATGTGTGCCTCCTCAAGTCCTCATCCACCTACTTGGCTACTTTTGTATTAAATGACCAAGTGTTTTCTCTTTTCTTATTTTGTAGATCCATACAAAGAAAAGAAACCGATTGTTGCATAAGAGGTTGAATTCTATTGTCTTCATTTCCTACAACAGAAAGATGAAAGCTAGGTTCCAAAAACTACGCCAGAAGAAGGGGAAAAACTTTGATCCATTGGTTCATGAGGACTTCAACTGGGACAATGAGTGGGCTGATTCTTTGCATGTAGTCCCTGAAGGTGGGCGTGGGTGTGAGTGTGACCTTACATGGGACCTTGTGGATAATGCCATTGGAGCATCGCAAGCACTTCGTGGCCGAAACTTACCAAGAAGGGCCCATAATGTGTATTCAAGAAGAAATTCTGTTGCTGCACAAAACATGTCAGAGGCTGAAGAGGAAGATGAAGATGAAGATGTTCCACATGACGATGCAGAAATCACAGATTGTGAAGATGAATCTAATGGTGGCAATGATGGTGAAGAAGGGGAGGCACCCAATATCCCAGGAGAGTTTGATGATGATTTTTGAGCGACGGGAGACAGGGAGAGTAGCTATTGCTAGATTGCATTAGCAATTTAGCATATTTGCTGCATTACTAACTGCAGCTAGTTACTATTAATTATGCCATTACAAACTATCTATGTGGCTATTTCAGATTTGGACATTTGGTATTGTGTTGTTTTAAATTTTGTGACTTGTTGTTGTTCCTTTAGAAACTACTTTGTGGCTATTTCATATCCATTATTATGCTATTGTGAATTTGTGATGATTTCTAGTTTATGAGCTGTAACAGCTGTTTGGTTGCTTGGTATTTTGTAACAGCTCACAGCTGTTTGTAACATCTACTAAGGCGTCGCCTAGGCGCCCGCCTAAGTCGCCTAGGCGGTCAGGCGGTGGCTGGGCGCCTAGTTCCGCCTAGCCGCCTTTTAAACCATGGCGCTGTCACCATCATCTTAGGCTGTTTTGGTACCTTTTCTGCTACCTTTTCCGATTCCGCCTCTTTGGCCGGGTCTGCAATAGCTTCAATAGGCATAGCAGGAGCAGTCTCTGTGGCTAGAGGGGTAGTTTCTGCCCTTTCAATTAACTTTGGCACATCGGCCGTCTCGATGCGCCTCGGTCTCCGAGTCAAGACCTTGATTTTCTTTGTCTTCGGCGCACCAGTAGATGTCGAAGCAACAACTTTCCTTTTTCTCCCTTGTTTTTGAACGGGAAAGCAGTAGTCTGGGTAAACAAACCCAATAACATCAAATACTCTATTCAACCTCTTTTTACCGCGAGCGTTGAAGGTAGCCGTCATAGCTTCGTCTTTTGCCCTTGAGTACGCTCCAAGTAGTTCATCACTTGTTGCCTCTATAGCGTCCAGCCAATCATCATTTGGCTCATCAAATTGGTTTCTGAACCGAAAAGTATACTTTAAGATAAACCAAGCCACCCTGACTGGAACCAGCGGCGACTTCCTTCGACATTTCCCATTCGCTTGCAAAAGGCCATACTTTGTAAGCAATATGCTCTTGAACTAAGTCTCTTGTGCCAATATAGGTGCATACGGTGTTGAAAGCAACTTGGCACGCTTGCACTTCGTTTCCAAGTGTGATGGATGGCCTTCTAATGCCGAAGCGTGACCATATAGGACGTTGGATAACGCCTTTCACATCTTCCCTCTTATTCAGGTCATTCTTCACGTAAAACCATTCTTTCATCCAAGAACCTGGCCACTTCTTCCGAAACGTGGGCACAGGGTAATTCGCCTCAGACCGAGGCACGAAGCTGTAACAACCAAAATTGTTATGATACTGTTTCTTTTTGGTTGCCTTCGTCTGATAAAACAACTAATGAATATTGCTATGATAAAATAACTCATGAATATTGCAGAAGCATCTCGCATCTGGCTCCAGTCCTTGGCTCCTCATGGCCCATATAAAAACACCCACTCTTCTTTTTTCTCGAACACGCAGGAGAGCTGCGTATCATTTCATTAAAAAAAGGATGATAATTACAAGGACCTAACACACCACTCACACATACACACACAAACAACACTAGTAATAACCACCTTCTAACCGGGGTTGAACACAAAAGCTAGGTCCGAAAGACGGGTCAAGCCTTTGGCCCCCGCAAAACACCACATATTGAACTCATCACTGGCTGAGGTAAGCAATCCAGCTATAGAAGGCTGAGCACCATTGAAAACACAGTCATTGTGGTGTCTCCAGATAGTCCAAGCCCCAAGGATCACCAAGGAGTTAAGGCCATCTCTGAGGTCCTTAGGAGTAACCTCAGCCGATCTACTCCACCAAGCTTCAAAATTGATATCTTCCATCCCGGGGGAGAGGGCAGACAGGCCAACACGTTGGAGAAGAAGATACCAAAATTGCCTCGCGAGGACACAGGAAACAAACAAGTGATGAATAGACTCTCCTTCCTGGTCACATAAGGGACAAGAACTAGGATGGGGAAGACCCCTCTTAGCGAGCCGGTCAGCCGTCCAACATTTATTATGTAGGACCAACCAGAGGAAAAACTGACATTTCGGCGGCGCCCAGGTGCTCCATACTCTTTCAAAGCCCGCCATGGAGGTAGAACCACAGAACATTATCTCATAAGCAGATTTGGCCGAATAGATACCATTGGAAGAGAACCTCCAATAATGTTTATCTGGAACTCCCGGTTGAAGATCAACGTCAGCCACAACATCTGCCAGCAAAATGAAGTCAGCAATGACCTCCCAAGATACCACTCCGCTTAAATCCCCAATCCATGATGAGCTACACAGAGCATCAGCCACTGTCCTTCGCTTCACCAGCCTTTTAGGAACCAAACTAAAAACATGAGGGGCCAAGTCTGCAATCCTCTGACCCAGGATCCATCTGTCATGCCAAAAAAGAGTGGACTGCCCATCACCCACTATGGAGGCCATTGCCAAAGAGCACAAGCTATCCAAGAACCGGTTTGAATGGAATAGCAAATCAGTCCAAGGTTTGGAAGAATCAGTTTTTTGGAGTCAAATTCATCTAACACGAAGGGCCCTATTTAAGCATTGAAGATCAGATATACCAAGCCCCCCTAACTCTTTGGGGCGTGTTACCTTGCCCCAGGCCACCATACAATGACCACCATTAGCCTCTTTACGCCCTCGCCACAAGAACCCACGACGGATTTTATCAATTGCTTTAATAGCCCACTTAGGCAAATCCAGAGCCATCATTTGATAAATAACAGTAGCAGTGAGCACAAATTGCACCTGGGTAGCTCTGCCAGCACGGGTCATCAGGTCAGCTTTCCAAGCCGGTAAGAGATCAGCCACCTTGTCAATAAGAGGCTGAAGCTGAGCTTTAGATAACTTCTTCAGGGAGAGAGGGAGACCCAAGTATTTAATTGGAAAAGTCTCAAATCTGCAGGGAAGGAGCTGCTGGACCAAATTCAAATCAGCATGTGTGCAACGGATGGGTACAATACTGCTCTTTGCCATATTAGTTCTCAACCCTGAAGCATCCCCAAACAGATCCAAAATCCTCACAGCAGTGTTTAAGTCCCTAGGCTCTGGTTTTAGGAAGAGAGCCACGTCGTCTGCATAGAGCGAGATACGGTGCTGAAAAGAATTAGAAGAAATGGGCTGCAGCAACCCATGCTCCTCAGCCTTGATAAACAGCAAAGTGAGGACATCCATAACAATTATAAAAAGCAGCGGAGACAAGGGGTCACCTTGCCGCAAGCCCCTTCTATGTGAAATGAACCTTCCAGGCACCCCATTGAGCAGGATCTGGGTGGAAGAGGTCATAAGAAAACCACTGATCACATCCCTCCACACTGGACCAAAGCCTAATTTTTCCAGAACCTCAAGAAGGAAGGGCCAAGAGACTGAGTCGAAGGCCTTGGAAATGTCCAGCTTCAAAAGAATTCTGGGCTGATTTCTAGCATGGAGAAATCTTGCCGTCTGTTGGACAAGCATAAAATTGTCTTGTATGAAGCGACCTTTGATGAAGGCGCTTTGTGCTTTAGAGATCAGCCCCTCCATATGACACCTCAACCTATTTGCAAGAACCTTAGTCACCAGCTTGGCGAAACTGTGGATCAAACTAATGGGTCTGAAATCCTTGGCAGCAATAGCATCATTATGTTTTGGTAGCAGCGTAATGAAAGCTATGTTAAGGAATCTGAAATTCCTGAAGTCTCTCCCCCAAATAGTTGAAACAGCTGCCATAATGTCATTTTTTATAATAGGCCAGCAACTTTTATAAAACTGCCCGGTGAACCCATCGGGGCCAGGAGCCTTGTCCGCGGGGAGTTGCTTGATAGTGTTCAAGATCTCCTCCTCAGTAATTAAAAACTCAAGAGCCTGAAGGTCATGTTGCTGCAGTCCCAAAGCATCAAGGTTGATAGTTTGGTTTCTCTGCACTTCACTTCCAATTAGATTCATATAGAAATCCCTGAAAACCTCAGCCTTCCCATCATGGGAGGTGAACAGCTGGTCTCCATCCTGAATTGCAGAAATAAAGTTCTTCCTCTTGCAAAATCTTGAGCAGGCATGAAATAACTTGGTGTTGGCATCGCCGTCCTTGAGCCAAGACAGCCGAGATCTGGTCCTAGCCACCGTCCTGAGCAGGGAAGCAAGGAACAAGCAATGTTTCTTCAATTGCTGTAGCAGCCAGCGTTCGAGATTAGAAAGAGGTCTACCATCTCTTGCTGATTCTAGCTGCAACATCACTTCTCTAGCTAACTCGAGCTGTAACTTGAAGTTGCCCACATTTTTGTCACTCCATCGTTGAAGCCCCTTGGCTGTAGCCTTGAACTTGAGGGAGAGAGATTTAAGGGGGCAAGCATTAATCTGTACAGAGTGCCAAGCATTAGAAACTGCAACATGAAAGCCCTCAAATTTTGTCCAAAAGGACTCAAAGTGAAATCTCCTCTTGCCCCGAAGATTATCCTTCAATCCAAGAAGGAGAGGACAATGATCAGAGCCCTCAGAAGCGGAACATTGGAGTAAGAAATCTGGGAATTTCTGCTCCCACTCCACGGAACAGAAGACTCTGTCTAGTCGTACCAACACATCATGTGCCCCTGCCCAGGTGAATTTCCTTCCATGTAGATCGATGTCTTTGATTCCTAAATCCTGAATACATCTCCTGAATCTCCCCATCATGAATCGGTTGAGATTAGAATTATTTTTGTCTTCATCTCTATAAATCAAGTTGAAGTCTCTGCCAACAATCCAAGGTCCAACACAATTAGCTCTAATAAGACGCAGTTCTTGCATGAACATGAGCTTCCTATCGTTACCCTGGGGCTCGTACACACAGGTCAACCACCACTCATCACCAATAGTTGGACAGAATTTGACAGAGACACTGAAGACATCAACCCGGGAGTCGACAATAGCTCCCAATTTAGATCTCCAGGCCAGCAGCACACCACCGCTAGCACCAACAGAATTAAGAGTCACGAAATTGTTGTCGAAGTCAGGACCCAATAACGAGAGAACAAGGCGACGACTACAACTCTGCATCTTGGTTTCTTGTAAACAAATTATGTCTGCACGGACCGACTCTACTAGACTCCTTACAGAATCTTGTCTCGCGACGGAGTTTAAGCCGCGGACATTCCAGAACAGAATTATGGAAGGATCCATTAGTAAACACTTAAAGACAACACACATCCACCAAATTAGCAGACCATGGTGGCTGCTCCACCCAAGTCATCTGGGACTGCCCAACCGAAAAGTGCTGCAAGGGCTTGAACCTGTGGATAGGAAAGAGGATGGCAGAAAAGCTTGGCATAAGTCTCCAGATCCTCACGGTTGAGCTGATTCGTGTCTGAAGTATTATGAATAGCCTTCATCACCAATATCCTGGCCCTGGGGATCTGTGGAATGTGCTCAGCGCCTAGACCAGCCACCCGTCGACTACGACGGAGTCCCTGCGAAGGGATGGTAGGTTTTCTCCTCTTCGTAGCTTTTGGAGTAGGAAGTAAACTACCAATTTTCTTGGACACCATCCCAAAGAACTGCTGTTTGGAAGGAGATTCGTCCTCTGGTGTGTCAACCTGTCCAACTGAATCACGTTGTCTTCTTCTACTGTAGACTTTAAGTGATGTCCCGTGAACATTTGGATGCATTCTGCAGCTCTGGACCATGGGAGAGTTTAAATTAGCTGATTCTAGCGGCTCACTTAACTCCAGCGACCTGGGAGAAATGGGCGGGAGGGTGGAGAAGTGAGTTGCTACCTGACACTGGGGCGAGACAGGCCTATCAGTTTCCAGCAGCCCAACAGAATGTTGGGGGAAATTAATGTGACCTGCCCCAGCGGCCCTACGTCAGAGTGGGTCACCGGACCCAGAGTGCCCTCTTCCTGCTGCCTAGGCCCATTAAATTCCAGCGGACCAGCAGATTGTTGGGGGGAAAATAATGCGACCTGCTCCAGCTGCCCATCCTCAGAGTGAGTCTCCTCGAGTCTGCCATCCCGTAAACTGTCCAACATAATTGTTTCCTTGGAAACCAGTCCAACAGTCTGTTCAGTAGCCCCAACAAGTGGTTCCAGGCTGGATCCGCCCAGCAAACAATTCCTGTGCGTGCACGGATCAGATGCTATCCCCAAAGCAGACTCCACAGAGCTGTGCATCTTCAAGGATGGTTCTCCAGCTTCCCGCTGACCTCCTTCCATACGTTGAGAAGGCAGTTGTGGGCCCAAACGAGAATGGACTGAGCGCCGCCCACCAGCACTGTGCCTTGAATGTCTCGGTGGTGACCTAGGGAAGGAGGAATCACCGTCACCATCAGGGGGGTCACTGTCGCTTAGCGGAGTGGGAATAACAATAGCTTTTTCCGAGGCATCGATAGGGGTGACCATCAGGCTGATCTTGTAGGACAAACAACGCTTTTCTCCTGTCGTAGGCCCTGGCTCCGAAATGATGAGAGTCGTGTCACGATGTATATTCCTCGGATCCAGACACCACGCCTTCAACATGAAGGACGATAGGTCGGTCTTCAATGCTGTTGCAGGGTGCAGCTCGGAAATGATGCACGAATCTCGCAGCAGATAATCTGCTGTAGATCGAGACCATGCATGGGCCGGAATGCCCCTGATCTCCACATTAATCAAGGTCGGGAGCGATGTCGCAGTCGCATTTGCACAACGCGTCCACCTCTTAAACACAAGATCAAACTGTGGTCCTCTGAAAATACTTCCATCATTGAATACCCTTGAAGCTGTTCGTTCATCCGGCAAGAATAGAATGAAATCCTCGGGCATTGCCTGGTGAATGGACATTGCACCCACATCGACGTTAAAACTTCGAGCAACTTCATTGATGATCTCAGCCCCTAGGACCTCTGGCCTAGTACCAACTATTGTAACAAACAGTGCCTTCCGCAAAGCTGCATCCTCACGCGCCATCTCCGCCGAGAAATCCAGCACACATAAAGGAGAGAACAGAGGCCTGACTTGTTGATCATATTTCTGCTCTACCGTTGTAATCTCCTCCACAGCTGTCAGAGCAACAGCATCGTCGGAGGATACAGAAGTTGGTGATAACTGTTGCATTGCCGCCCCCTGACGTCGCTTCGCCCGACGTCTCTTCCTCTTTCTGCGATGAACTGGTGGAACAGCCTCCCCGGAGCCCGATGCCAACAACAGGGGTGAATGATATTCGTCCCCGGTGGCCGACTGCAACGGAGAGATTCGCTTCCACACTGATTCCTTGCGCTTGGACATCTGGAAATCGCTTCCTTGAGAACTAGCTCCTTGCATCCTTGTTAAGCGCCGCCACACCGGAACGCGGGAACTCTGATGCGCACGGTGCGGCCTCGCTGTCTTCTCCGTATTTGTTGGAACTTGCACACGGGCACAAGTCGATCCAACAGTGGGGGGAATGTTAGCACAAACAGGGTTTTAGCACGTGATGGCAAAAGCACTGTTCATCTGGCCTCTCACGGGCACTGTGCGGGGGTATTTATAGGTACCTGAGCGCGCAGCGCCTTGAGCTAAGGACGCATGTGCCCTCAGCTACCTAGGTTATCCCCAGAATATTCCCATAAAGCGGGGTTACAGACCGTAATTACAGGGATGCTTTTACAAATTAGGCCCGTAACGCACAGCGGCCACGCGGGGCCCGTTACGATGGGCCGGATCGCACGTGGGCCTCTGAGCTGGACGAGGCCGCACAGTGGGATGCCCTTCGTCGCCGGTCTTCGTCTGGCGCGGTACATGCGAAGGGTGTCCCTGCCTGCTTTGTCTGTGTTAGCTCAGCTGCTACAGCGAAGGCTTCGAGCGAAGGGTGGCGCCTTTGCCTTCACCCCAACATTTGCCCTCCGAGGGACCAGTTCGACAAAGTCACCTGGTGCCGAAGACGTCGCTAGATGGTGGAGACGCTGCCCTCGCTCGAAGTGGTTCCGCGGGGGTTTTTGATATGACCGTTGATTGACGGCGTACTGTTGGATTGCGGGTTTCCCGAAGCGCCGCGCCCTGCCTATAAAAGGGGGCGGGGGTCGGCGCTTTTTGAACTTCACCTTCCGCGCTCCGCGAAAACCCTAGCCGCCCTTTCCGCCGTCTTGCTGCTCGTCGGCCCGCCGTGCTCTTGTTCGCCGGAGATCTGGCTCGAGTGAAGCAGACCGCCCGCCGCCGCCGACGGTACGTAGCGATGCCGTCCTCGTCTTCTTCCGCTGCCGCTACACCGCCGGCCGTTCCCTCGCCGCCGGCCGCCGCCTCGTCTGAAGAGACGCTGAGTAGTTTAATGGCGGAGGAGTTGCGCGCCGGCGATTCTGTTGATTTTGGCGTATCGCGGATGTCGTCGGTCCGCGTGCAAGATATGCAGCGGTTGGGTTACTTCGGCGACGGAGTTGCTCGAGTCCCGGGGACGGAGGAAGTTCCCGAGCCGGAGGGCGAGTTGGTTGTTTTCGAGGCGTTCTTCGCCGCCGGACTCCGCTTGCCTGCGCACCGATTTGTTAGCGAAGTCCTGCGCAAGTTCAACGTTCAAATACATCAACTGACACCGAATGCCATAGTGGCTCTGTCGAAGTATGTCTGGGCGACGACTTCGTACGGCGGACAGCCATCGGTCGAAGTTTTTGCGAAGTATTATTGTTTGCACTGGCAGAAGAGGATGATTGGAGACGAAGTTGCTCAGTTTGGGTCCTGCACATTCACGCCGAAGACCGGCAAAACCACGATGCAGGTAGTCGAGTTGGTGCCTTGCGCCCGCAACAAGTGGGGCAACTGGAATGAATTTTGGTTTTACGTTGCTGAGGGCACCGTCGAAGGCCATGAGGGGCTTCCCGTGTCCGAGATGTGTTCTCATTTTTACTCAGCGTACCCGCCCTTCGAAGTGGCGGAGGAGGATGTGGACGAAGGGGCCCTTCGGTACGCCGCCGGCCTGAGCAGTGGGCGCGACTTGGTTGAAGAATTTGTGGCGTACGGGGTATGGCCCTTGGCGCATGGCTGGGCGTTGGGCGAAGTGTGCCCTCGCCAGATGCCTTTCAATGGCGGAAGAGTGGTGCGGAGTCCCGCCTTTGCCCTGAATCTGCAAAACCGCGATCCGGCCGCCTTTGTGCGTGAGGCGGAGGATGGGGCGGCGCGGCTCGTTGGACGTTACGTGCCGAGGACAGAGGGCCAGCGCAGCTGGGATATCCGCGGGTCAAATGACCGTTTGAACAGGGTTTTTGAATTAAATCAATTGCCATATGACGGCTACCCTGGTCAAGACGATGTGGACCGCCGCGGGAAGAAACCGGCGGTGGAGACTGGAGACGACCCTGCGCCGGCGGCCGCTCCATCCTCTAAAAAGAGAAAATTAGGTACTGCTATGGGAGGACTTGGGGTTTCTGATGGTTTTGCTAGAGAGTTGATGAGGACGTGCGCGGCCCCGGGGGAAAGGATGTCTTCGCCCGAGCTCCGGGAGTCTTCGGCTCGGATGCTGAGGGTTACCGGGGGTTGTTGGCCTAGGAACGTTCCTATCCCCCGCGCGGCTGGCGAGGACTTTTTTACATCTCGCATGGTTCGTGAATGGAGGGTTTTTCCTTACGGGCGGAATATTGCTGCTGTTGTGTCAGCAGTGATGGACAAGGATCGCCAGGGAGCGGCTCAGAAGCGCCAGGCGGCTGTCAGGCTCGTTGAAGCCAGGCCGAAGAGGCAGCGGGGGGCTGCAAAGGCTACGGCCCCCGGCGGAGGCCGGCCGCCGCTAGCGGCGAAGTCGGGCGTCCCTGCATCTAGCAAGGCGCCGGAGGCAACGGCAGGCGCCGGAGGCCCGAAATCGGCGAAGGCGGTGCCGCCGACCAGCGGAGTGGCGGAGGTGGCGAAGGCGGCCCGAGCGTTGCCGTTGTCGGGCAAACGTGTCGCCGACTTCGCCACCGACATTAGTGTGGAGGACTATCTCGGTGGTAAGTCGTTGGCTCTATTTATTTATTTATTTTTTAATTATTCGTTGGTACGTCGCAGGGTCGGGCGAAGGCCAACTTGCTATGGTTGTGCCCGCCGCGGCGACCACGACGGCTGCCGCAGTGCCGAAGGCGAAGGGCGGGGCTCTTAGCGCCGGAGGCGAGGTGTCGGCCCTCGTGGTTGTTTTGGATGAGGCGGGCGCTGCGTCCCGCCGGCTGAAGGAGGTGACGGAGGCGCTAAGTCAGGTCCGCTGAGCTGGACTTCGTCCTTTTTTTTGATTTTTTATCGGCTTGTTGGGGTCGCGGTCTTACGATTGCTCTGCAGGTGGCTGACTTCGCCAGCCGCACTGCGTCGGCGGCCCTCACGGCGGCTGTGGCTGCCGAAGTCGAGAGACTTCGGACACAACATGCTGACGCCGTCCGTGAGAAATCGGCCGCCGACAGCAAGTGTCGCAAGCTGGCGGACAAGGTGGCCACACTGGAGGGAGAGAAGGCTGCCCTCCGGCGCCAGCTGGCGGGGGAAAGGAGGGAGACCAACGAGGCTCTTGCCAAGGCGCAGGCTGCGCAGACGGAGGCCAACCTGGCACGGGCGGAGGGCAATCTTGCCAGGGAGCGCGCCGAGCAGCTGCAGGAGCGGCTCACCGCCCTGGAGAGCCGCGTGGAGAGGGCCGAGGCCGCGTCACGCGCGGAGGCGGAGCGGACGCGCCAACTGCTTGTAGATACATACCGCGGGCTGGGCGCGGGGACCGGTGATTTCGAAGTGCCGGACCGAGAGCCCGGACTTCGCTGCCTGGAGTGGGTGCAGGAGGAGTTGCAGGCACTCCCCACTGTCGTGGAGGGGTTTATGGCGTATGCCTCCCTGGTCACCTGCGAGGGGGCGATGAATGCGCTCTCCCGGGAAGGGTGCTGGCACTTCGAGGTCTTCGACCAAGTCGAAGAAGATTTTGAGCAAGATATCTTTAAGGTTGAGGACCCCGTAGTGAAGGAATCCGCCGGAGCTATCTTCGACCGGCTGTGGGGTCCACATGGTCGCGAGGTGGTCAGAGAGCGGGCCAAGACGGCGAGGGCTCAGGTAACGTTTTCGTATGTTTGGTGTTTGTTGGATGTAGGCTGTGTGTGTGTTTGATGAGTTTTGTGTGTTTTTGACTTAGGCGGCGCGTGGCGAGAGGGTCGACGACTTCGGGGCGTTGAACAGCATGCTGTCTGACCCGGAGCTGACCCCGGCGGAGGCCGGGCCTGGGTTCGCCCTGGAGCCGACCCCGGAGACTGTGGGAGACGCGTCGGGTGCCCCCGCAGCTGCTGCGGCCGGCGAAGGCCTGCCCCTAGAGGTCGCCGAAGGCGCACCTGATGCCTCCGCAGCTGCTGCGCCGAGTGCTGAAGATCCCGCAGCGGTGGCGGCGGAGATTACAGCGGAAGCAACGGCGGAGGCTCCCGCAACGTCAGGGCCGTCGCAGGTGGCGTAGTGGGTGTAGAGGGTTGGGGAAATTTGTACATGTTACTGAATTTTGGTTGCTGCGCAGGTTCAAGATTTTGGGCCTGCGCACACAACCGCTACTACTAAATTTTTGGCGGCTTCGACCGCGGAAGATGGTAATGAATGTGGTGGGTCTGCATCTGAGTTTTTTGATTGTGCTGACTCTGGGAGCTCGGTTGAGTGGACTGAGGAGTCGTCGGAGGAGGACTTGGACTACTTTGCGGCCTTGGATGTGGCTGCGGCGGAGGCTTCGCCGCACGTCGCGGACGCAGGAGATGTGCCAGGTCCTAGCACCGGGCGACGACGACGAAGGGCGGTTGCGAAGCGTAGAGTTAGTGGGGCGGAGGGGGCTCGGCTTCGTGTGAGTGGGACTGGCCGGCAGGAACTGTTGTCTTTGCCGGCCGCCGTGAATACAGGTGAAGGGGAACTGCGAAGTCTTTTTGCGGGTGAGGAGCTTAGGATAATGTTATTTAATTATAGGGAGATGGGAATTATTCCTAAGGTTGAGCCGATGTAGAGTGTGGTGCTCTCATCTGTATGTGTAGAGGCTTGTATGATGAAGTTGAGTGCCCTCGCTTGTATATGTGTGCGAAGGCGTTGTGTACTTTGTCTGGGTTGTTTTGTTGTGCTGTGCTGGTGTGATTATAGTTGGTCTTGGCACGGACGGTTTGATGTTGTCGTTTCTGCCTTTGTTGTGCTAGCCCGGTTGCACCCTTAGGTGTCTTCTGCGCGGACAGTCTTTGCGGTAGGCTTTGGTTTTTTCGCACTTGTTGTGCTAGTCCGGCTGCACCCTTAGGCGACTTCTGCGCGGATAGTCTTCGCGATAGACTTCGATTTTTTCGCACTTGTTGTGCTGGTCCGGTTGCACCCTTAGGCGACTTCTGCGCGGATAGCCTTCGCGATAGGCTTCGATTTTTTCGCACTTGTTGTGCTGGTCCGGCTGCACCCTTAGGCGACTTCTGCGCGGATAGTCTTCGCGATAGGCTTCGATTTTTTCGCACTTGTTGTGCTGGTCCGGCTGCACCCTTAGGCGACTTCTGCCCGGATAGTCTTCGCGATAGACTTTGATTTTTTTTTCGCACTTGTTGTGCTGGTCCGGCTGCACCCTTAGGCGACTTCTGCGCGGATAGCCTTCGCGATAGGCTTCGATTTTTTCGCACTTGTTGTGCTGGTCCGGCTGCACCCTTAGGCGACTTCTGCGCGGATAGCCTTCGCGATAGGCTTCGATTTTTTCGCACTTGTTGTGCTGGTCCGGCTGCACCCTTAGGCGACTTCTGCGCGGATTTGTCGCACGCGAGGGTGGCTAGCGCTTAGCCTCGCGGTGACCTCGTATTGGTCGAATGTCGAAGACCGTCGTCGCGGTCTTTTTTCGACGCATGTTTTTGCGGGGGATTTTCACACATATATTACATGGCTCCGCCTCGTTAAAAACCTCACCCTCCGGGAGGAAAAGAGTGCGGGCCGATACAAGATTGTTTTTGCGAATTACAAGGGCGAAATCAGCCCTGAGGAGTCAAACAAAAAATTTGCGGAGGTTGTCGATGTTCCAGGAGTGCTCCAGGTCCTCGCCGTTTGGCGTCGTGAGCCTGTAAGCGCTGGGGGAAGCTTTTGTCTTGACTATGAAGGGGCCCTCCCACCTGGGCTCCAGCTTGCCCTTGGACTCCGTCCGAGCTGTTCGGACGAGTACGAGGTCCCCCTCGCTGAACTCCCTCGGGATGACTGTGTGGTCGCGCCATGCTTTGGTCTGGGCTTGGTATTTGTTTAGGGCCTGTAGGGCGAAGACTCGGTCTCCGTCAATGAGATCCTTTGAAGTTGGCTCGTCCACATCGGGGACGGCTGACGGAACTGTTCGCGGAGACCCATGCTTCATTTCTTGCGGGGTCATGGCCTCCGATCCGTATAGAAGGCGGAAGGGAGTAAACCCGGTCGCCCTGCACTCAGTCGTGTTTAGTGCCCAGACTGCCTCAGGTAACAAATCGGTCCATCTGCCCTTCTTTTCATCAAGAAGCATCTTTTTGACAGCTGTGAAGATTTTTCCGTTGGTGCGTTCCACGACCCCGTTGGACTGCGGATGATAGACTGAGGCGAAGGCAAGCTTGGTGCCAATAGAGAAACAAAAATTCTTGAAGTCTTGGTTGTCAAACTGCTTGCCGTTGTCAACTGTTAGTTCGGACGGTACTCCGAAGCGGCAAACAATGTTCTGCCAGAAGAATTTTTGGGCAGTCTTTGATGTTATTGTAGAAACAGCCCTCGCCTCGATCCATTTGGTGAAGTACTCGACAACGACGAAGGCGAACTTAAGGTTCCCCTGAGCGGTGGGCAGGGGCCCGACAATGTCCAGGCCCCAGCGTTGGAGGGGCCATGTATGGGCGATCAGCTTTGTGTACTGCGAGGGGCTGCCTGACCGAGGAGAAAACTTCTGGCAGGCTTCGCAGGATCGTGTGACCCGATTTGCGGCGCAGATCATTGCGGGCCAGTAAAAGCCCTGGCGGATCACCTTAGCAGCTAGGGCCCTTGGCTCTGCGTGTGAGCCGCACGTGCCACTGTGGACTTCTCGTAGGATCTGCATGCCTTCGGCTTCGGTGACGCACTTAAGCATTGGCTGACTGACCCCTTTTTTGTAGAGTTGGCCTTCAATCAGTGCGAAGTCTCGGCTTCGATGTCTGAGGCGCTTGGCCTCACTGATGTCGGCTGGATGATAATACCCCTGTAGGAACAGGGTTATTGGTGCCCGCCAGTCTTCGGTCATGATAAGGTTGACTATGCGGTGGCCTTCGCTGTCATTGGTTATTTGGAGCCCTTCGGGGCTCCGGACGGCTGGCGTGCCGATGACATGAAAGAACACGTCGGAGGGCAGAGTTTCGCCCCTGGCGGCAGCCTTGGCCAATGCGTCGGCCTCTTCATTTTTGGCCCGATCCACATGCTGCAGGGTGAACCCCTTGAATTGCCTCTCGAGACTTCGGATGGCCGAGAGATATTGCATAAGTGCGGGGTCCTTTGCTGCGTAGTCTTTCTCGATCTGGCCGGCAACTATCTTGGAGTCTGTTTTAATGATACAGGTGGTGACTCCGAGGGCCCTTAGCTTGCGGAGGCCGAGGATGACTGCTTCATATTCTGCTATATTATTTGTGCATCTGTCGGATTCCAGAGCGAAGCTGAGGCGCGCTGCATATCTGTGCTTGACCCCGGCTGGTGAGGTAATGACTGCAGCGGCGCCTGCCCCCGCATGGCACCATGCGCCGTCGCAATGAATCGTCCAAACCTTCTCTGTGGATGGGTCTGGTTGTGTTATTGGCCCAGTCCAGTCGACGACGAAGTCTGCCAGGACTTGTGACTTGATGGCTGTCCTGGGTTCGAAGCTGATGTGGTAGCCGGATAGTTCGGCTGCCCACTTGGCAATCCTCATCGATGCCTCCGGGTTTCTGAATAATTCGCCGAGTCCCCTGTCAGAGGTGACTCGGACCTTGAAAGCTTCAAAATAGTGGCGCAGTTTGCGCGAAGACATGACGACTGCGTAGGCAACCTTCTCCAGCTCTGTCATGTTGCACTTGGACGGAGTCAGTACCTCGGAGACATAGTACACGGGGCAGTGCCGGACCACGCCCTCGACAGTCTGCTCCTGCACTAGTGCCGCGCTGACCGCATGTGGCGAAGCCGCGACGTAGAGCAGCAGGGGGAGCGAGGGGTCGGGGCTGGTAAGGACAGCCAACTCTGTCAGGTACTGTTTTAATGAGGCGAAGGCCGCCGCCTGCTCTGGTCCCCAGGCGAAGTCTTTTGCACCACGGAGTGTCTTGAGGAAGGGGAGACTTCGCTCGGCGGACCTGGAGATGAATCTGTTGAGAGCGGCCAATCTGCCTGTCAGGCGCTGGATGTCCTTGACGGACTGCGGAGGCGTCATGTCTATGATGGCTTGAATCTTGGTTGGGTTGGCCTCGATGCCGCGGTGTGATACCAGGTAGCCCAATATTTTGCCTTGGCGAACGCCGAAGACGCACTTTTCCGGGTTTAGGCGGAGTTGTGCGTCTCGCATGTTCGCGAATGTTTCGGCGAGGTCGGCGAGGTGGTCCTCCTTGCTCTTGCTGGCGACAACAATGTCGTCCACATATGTGTATATGTTTCTGCCAATTTGCCCTTTGAGCACTGTTTTGGTGAGCCTGGAGAAGGTGGACCCGGCGTTCTTGAGTCCCTCCGGCATTCTGATGAAGCAATATGTGCCGAAGGGTGTTATAAAGCTGGTGCTAGCCTTGTCTTCTTCCTTCATGTATATCTGGTGGTAACCGGAGAAGCAGTCGAGGAGGGACATGACTTCGCATCCGGCCGCGCTATCGACTATTTTGTCGATCCGCGGCAACGGGAAATTGTCCTTTGGGCAGGCTTTATTGAGACTGGTGAAGTCAATGCACATTCGCCACTTCCCGCTCTTTTTCTGCACCATCACGACATTGGAGAGCCATGTGGGGTAAGCCACCGGCTCGATGAATTTGGCTTCCAGGAGGCGGTGCACTTCTGCCTTGGCGGCCTCCGTCTTCTCGTCGGACATCTTGCGAAGCCGCTGCTTTTTCGGCCGTACCGAGGGGTCGATTCCCAGACTGTGCTCAATTATTGAACGGCTAACACAGACCAGATCGAGGGCTGACCAGGCGAAGACATCTTTGTTCTTGGACAGGCAGCAGAGGAGCTTTTCTTCTTCATGCGAAGTAAGGTCTTCGCTGATAATGACTGTCTGCCTGGGCGTGGCCTGGTCGAGGGGGACAGTCTTGGTCCCGTCGTTGCTCTGCAGCTGTGCCTTGTCGTGCTGCTTATTGGTTGGGCTGGCGGGCGCGGGGACCTCGCGCTGGGTCGTGAGGCAGTGCACGTTTCTTTGACCGGGCACGAAGTCCCGCTCTATGTTGCGCGCAGTCTGTTGATTGCCGAAGACTGTGATGACGCCTAACAGACCTGGTATCTTCATACATAGGTACAGTCCGTGAATGGCTGCTTCGAACTTATTGATGGAGCCCCGGCCCATGATGGCATTGTAAGGATATACCATGTCCACAATATCAAAGGTTATTTGCTCACTTCGGGCATTGGGTGCTACACCGAAGGAGAGAGGCAGCTGTATCTTGCTGACGGGGAAGGTGCCTTTGCCGCCGAAGCCATACAGCGGGTTGTCCGAAGGCTTAAGCAGGCTGTGGCTTATGCCCATGCGATCGAAGGCGTGGAGGAAGATGATGTCCGCCTGACTGCCGTTATCAACTAGGACTTTGTGCAGGTCCCAGCCTGCCACGCTGCAATTGATAACCATGGCGTCGCAGTGGGGGGCGCTGCGCAGGTCGACGTCTCGTGCGTCGAAGGTTAGCGGTATATGGGACCACTTTGTCTGCACGACTGGGCCAGTGACGACGACGTGGTTTATGCTGCGGTAGTGGTCCCGCTTCTGCCGCTTGGTGTCGAAGTCAGTGCTGGACCCCCCAGTTATCATGTGGATGACTCCGCGATATGGTTGATCGGCGAAGTCTTTCTGCTTTGGAGCGTGGGGGATGTTTTGATGGTGTGGTGGTGGGGGTGGAGGAGGTACAATTTGTACTTCCTGATGGTGTTGGTAAGCGTGGTGCGGTGGATGCGGGGCGAGAGCGTGGATATATGGTGGAGGGGGTTGCTGGTAATTGTGCGCGACAATTCTGGGGTTGTCGGCCGGCTGCGCCCGTGCCATTCTTTCTCTGGTGGCCTTCGTCTCGGGGCAGTCTTTGGTCTGGTGGGCGCAATCTTCACCATGGAAGAGGCAGTAGAATCGGCGCGGCGGCTGCGCACGCCCTCGGCCCCTACCACGAGTTCCATTTCCGCGGCCCTGGGGGGGATATTCCTGGCGACGAGGGGGGTCAGCAGCGGGATGCTGGTTGGCGATGTTGTGCACTTGCTGCTGATTGCGGCTGTCTCGATCGGAGTCTGGTTGCGGAGTCCTCGTCCACGTGCGGCTGGACTGTGGGGCATCTTTGGGTTTCCGCTGTGACTCAACCTTGCGTTGGTGGAGCTCCTCGGATTTGGCATATTTTTCAAAGAGTTGATATAGCTCCTGGAGGTTCTTGGGCGGGTCTCTGATACAGTGGCTGTAGAGGACGCCGGCGCGAAGGCCACTGATGGCGTAGTGGATAGCTATCTGATCATCAACGGAGGGCAGCTGTGACTTGAGTGTTAAAAATTTGCGGTAATACTCCCGCAGAGTCTCCTTTTCCAGCTGCTTGCAAAGCGAGAGCTCGGCCAAGGCGTCGGTGTCTGGGCGGTACCCTTAGAAGTTGAGCAGGAACTTGTCCCTGAGACTTCTCCAGGAATCAATGGACAGTGGAGGCAATCTGGTGAACCAGGTGAGAGCTGGGCCCTCTAGGGCAATAATGAAAGACTTCGCCATTGTGGCGTCGTCCCCTCCGGCGGATGCAACGGCGACCTGATAACTCATTATGTATTGCGCCGGGTCGGTGCTGCCGTTGTACTTAGGATAGGTCCCTGCCCGGAAGTTAGCTGGCCAAGGCGTCACTTGCAGGTGTGGCGCCAGGGGACTTCGCTCGTCGAGATAGTTGACTCCTTGGAATGGCGCGGCGTGCGGGAAGGTGTGGTCGCGCTGGGGGAAACGCGGGTCCTCCGGTTGCGCGCGGTGTTGCAGGGGTGGCCCATGCTGCAGGCCGAGGTGGCCTTCGCGCATGTCCTCGAATTGTGCGCGCTGCTGGAGGGGTGGCTCGTGCTGAAGGCCGAGGTGGCCTTCGCGCTGCATCAGCGCAATCTCCCGCTCGAGTTCCTGGGCCTTCTGCTCTTCGTCGCGTATCATTTGCCGCACTTTGGCTAGTGCGGACACACGCTGGGACGCCGAGGACTTCACCGTCCTCGGTGAGGTCCGCGCCCTCCGGTGGTGCGAAGCCTGAGGGTGGCTGCAGTTGTCCCTCAGGGCCGCAGGTGCGGAGAGTGTCATCTTCGCAGGTGCGAGGAGCATCGTCTTCAGTGGCCTCTTGGTGGGTGGATTGGGTGAGGGCGAGGGCCTTGCCCTTTCTTGCGGCGAGCAGTGCTGCCTTCGCAGCCTCGTCAGCCTTCGGGTTAGCTCTCTTGGGTGCCATCGCGGGTGGTTTTCCTCGTAGCACGAACGGTGGGCGCCAAATGTTGGAACTTGCACACGGGCACAAGTCGATCCAACAGTGGGGGGAATGTTAGCACAAACAGGGTTTTAGCACGTGATGGCAAAAGCACTGTTCATCTGGCCTCTCACGGCCACTGTGCGGGGGTATTTATAGGTACCTGAGCGCGCAGCGCCTTGAGCTAAGGACGCATGTGCCCTCAGCTACCTAGGTTATCCCCAGAATATTCCCATAAAGCAGGGTTACAGACCGTAATTACAGGGACGCTTTTACAAATTAGGCCCGTAACGCACAGCGGCCACGCGGGGCCCGTTACGATGGGCCGGATCGCACGTGGGCCTCTGAGCTGGACGAGGCCGCACAGTGGGATGCCCTTCGTCGCCGGTCTTCGTCTGGCGCGGTACATGCGAAGGGTGTCCCTGCCTGCTTTGTCTGTGTTAGCTCAGCTGCTGCAGCGAAGGCTTCGAGCGAAGGGTGGCGCCTTTGCCTTCGCCCCAACAGTATTCTTCTGGTACGAGCACGCAGAAGCCCGGTGGCCGATGTTAAGGCCCATAAGGCCCATAAGGCCTATATGCCTATATATATGCTACAGTACCCGTGGAGGTGATTATCTCGGCTAATCAGGTCAGTTACATGGTATCAGAGGAGGTCACGATTAGGGTTTCTTAGATTTTTTTTTCCAGCCACCATCTCTCCTTCCGACCGCCGTCGCGGTCCCCTTTGCCGCCGTCGCGGTCTTCTCCGCCGCCGTCGCGGCCCTATCGCCTGCGGCCTCATCTGCGCGGATCCCGCCCGCTGCCGCCCTGATCCGGCCACCGCCCGTTTGCTGGATCCCGTCGCTGCGAGCTCGTCTGCGCCGCCGCCGCCCAGATCCGGTCGCCGCCCGTTCGCCGCCCTCGTCCAGATCCGCGCCGCCGCCGCCCAGATCCGGCCGCCGCCCGTTCGCTGGACTGCGAGCTCGTCTGCGCCGCCCTCGTCCAGATCCGCGTCAGGAGCTGCGCGCCCTTAGCCGCCTGGGGCAGGCCGCCGTCTCCTTCAACGATCCGCCGTCCGCCAGGGGCGGCTCTCCCTCCTTCAACGGCCGCCGCCAGGGGCAGAGATCCGCGCGCTCTCTGCCGCCTGTGGCAGGGCGCCGTTCTCCCGTCGTTCTCTGCCAGGGGCAGGGCGCCGTTCTCTGCCAGGGGCAGAGACCTCGCCGTCCTCTGCAGAAAATCTGCACCGTCCGCCGCTGTTGCGGACAGGGCCGCAGATCTGCAACATCGCTGCTCCCGCCAGCCGCCAGCCGCTGTTCAACTCGGCTTCCGCGCCCAGGACCTCCGTCAACTCGTCCAAGTCGGTCTGCCCTGGTTTGTTTGGTCTCAGGTCTCCTGTTCTCCCTGATTTTTCCTTCAATTCAATATGGCGACAAATGCTATTGTGGTCAATATCACTCTTGATGGTCAAAATTATCCGGAGTGGGCTTTCTGTGTTGAGACTGCCCTCCGAGGACATGGATTACTCTTCCATTTGACTGATGCGGCACCTGTTCTTGCTGATGATCGTCGCAATGCTGCTGATATCAAAACATGGCAGCTTAATGATGGTAAAGTAATGGCTGCTATGGTGAACAGCGTCAAACCGTCGATGATTATGAGCTTGTCTAAATTCAAAACTGCTAAAGCCATCTGGTCTCATTTGAAGGAGCGTTTTGTTCAGGACAGTGGTGCTCTATTACACACTCTCATGCAGCAGACACATGTTATTGAGCAAAATGATATGAGTATTGATGAGTACTACTCAGCCTTTGATCGCCTGATGAGTGCCTTGACATCAATGGTGCCTGCTTGTACCGCTGATCTGTGTCCGGCTCATAAGTTTATTGAGAAGTTCTTCACTTACAGATTTGTTATGGGCGTTCGGGCCGAGTTTGATTCTCTTCGTGCTCGTTTACTTCAGGGTTCTGACACTCTCACAATGGCTAAGGCGTTGTCTGCTTTACTTGCTGAAGAGACTCGTCTTAATTCTCTGTCCTCTACTGGTGGTAATCCTCACAGTGTGTTGGCTGCTGCCCAGAAACCTAAGAATATTTTTAAGCCTTGTGATCATTGTGGCAAGACCAATCATCGATCTGAGCTTTGCTTTGTCAAGTTCCCTGATAAGTTGACTGATTTCCGTGCACGACGTGCTGCTCGTGGTCGTGGTCCAGGACCATCTAATAGAGGCTCAGTTGCTGTTGCTGCCACTTCGTCCGCTTGTACTTCAGAGTCGGCCTGGGTACTTGATTCAGGAGCTTCCTTTCATGTCACATCTGATCATTCAAAGTTGGCTTCTACTACACCAGTCACAGATGGTGCTTCAGTGCAGACAGCTGATGGTACTGTATGCCACATTACTCATAAGGGTTCTCTTTCAGATCCACACTTTACAGTACCTAATATTTTCTTTGTCCCTGAGCTATCTATGGACCTTCTTTCAGTAGGCCAAATTACGGATCATAATTGCTTTGTCGGATTTGATGACTCATCTTGTTTTGTACAGGACCTTCGCACAGGGGAAGTGATTGGGACTGGCCGTCGCCGTAGAGCTGCTCCTCGCCTCTACATCTTGGACTCTTTGCGGCTTCCTTCCTTGGCTACATCTCCACCGCATGTGCTTTCAGCTACCCTTGCTTCTGTTGCGTCTTTTGCCCAGTGGCATCATCGTCTAGGTCATTTGTGTGGATCTAGATTGTCTACTCTAATAAAGTCAGGTTGCTTAGGTCATACTTCGGTTGAGTCTGATTTTCATTGTAAGGGTTGTCATCTTGGAAAACAAATACAACTTCCATATTTTACTAGTCATTCTCATTCTGTTCAACCCTTTGATTTGATTCACTCTGATATTTGGGGTCCTGCACCTTTTGTGTCAAAAGGTGGATATAAATACTATGTTATTTTTATTGATGATCATTCTCGCTACACTTGGATTTATTTCATGAAACGCCGCTCTGAGCTGATTTCTATTTATAAAACCTTTGCTCATATGATTCACACTCAATTTTCCACTCACATTAAAACCTTTCGTTCTGATTCTGGTGGTGAATATTTATCTGATAATTTCCGCCAGTTTTTGACTTCAGAGGGTACTCTTGCTCAGCTTTCTTGCCCTGGTGCTCATGCACAGAACGGTGTGGCTGAACGCAAACATCGTCACATTATAGAAACTGCTCGCACTTTGTTGATATCTTCTTTTGTCCCGTCACATTTTTGGGGTGAAGCAGTTTCTACTGCGGTTTACCTCATCAATAGACAACCGTCATCCAAACTCTCTGGCAAAACACCTGGTGAAGTTCTTTTCGGAACTCCTCCACGATATGACCACCTTCGAGTTTTTGGATGTACGTGTTATGTACTGTTATCACCTCGTGAACGTACTAAATTGACTGCTCAATCTGTTGAGTGTGTTTTTCTTGGATACAGCCCTGAACATAAAGGCTATCGATGTTATGATTCATCTTCTCGTCGCATGCGTATTTCTCGAGATGTGAGCTTCAATGAAAATCGTCCCTTCTTTTATAACTCTTCCACTCATTCTTCTTTTTATTCCACAGAGTCTACCTCCTTCATGAGCCTTCCTCCCATTTCTGAAACTTCATCAGTATCACCACCTACTGTTTCTACCCCAGATGTCCTTATTCCCATCACACCACCTTCCACTTCCACATCATCTCCGTCTTACTCTTCCAAACCACCTGTCACTCAGACTTACATTCGTCGTCCTCGCTCTACTCCCACGGCCAGTCCTGATGACGATCCTGTTGCTGATACTTGTACTAACAATGATGACTCTCATGTTGTTTTTAATCAGGGTTATCATCTTCGTGACCGTGGCACTATTGCAGCTCCAGAACGTTATGGGTTTTCCCGTGCTGGTGCAGTCATTGCTGAACCATCATCTTATACAGAGGCGTCTGGTATACCTGAGTGGCAGCTTGCTATGACTGATGAATTAAATGCCCTTCATCGCACATGTACATGGGATGTTGTTCCGTTACCTGCTGGTGTTGTACCTATCACGTGCAAATGGGTATTCAAGGTTAAAACCAAATCTGATGGGTCTATTGAGCGATATAAAGCTCGTCTTGTGGCCAGAGGTTTTCAACAGACACAGGGTATTGACTATGATGAGACTTTTGCACCTGTGGCCCATCTGACTACTGTCCGAGCTTTACTTGCTGTTGCAGCCTCATCTTCTTGGACTATCTCTCAGATGGATGTCAAAAATGCTTTTCTTCATGGTGATTTACATGAGGAAGTCTATATGCATCCACCTCCTGGGATAGAGGTTCCATCAGGGCATGTATGTCGTCTTCGTCGAGCCTTGTATGGTCTCAAACAAGCTCCTCGTGCTTGGTTTGAGAGATTTGTTTCTGTCATCAAGGCTTGTGGTTTCTATTCTAGTGATCATGATCCTGCATTGTTCATTCATGTTTCTTCACGAGGACGCACATTGTTATTACTTTATGTTGATGACATGTTGATTACAGGCGATGATCCAGACCATATAGCTCATGTGAAGGCGTCTCTGAGTAAGGAATTTCAAATGTCTGACTTGGGGGCACTCAGTTATTTCTTGGGCATTGAGGTTTTGCAGACTCAAAATGGTATTTATCTTTCTCAGGCCAAGTACATACAAGATCTTCTTGATCGTTCTGGTCTTAGTGATACTCGCACTGTTGCCACGCCTATGGATCTACACTTATCTCTTCGTCCGACTGATGGGACACCTTTGGAGGATCCATCTCGATATAGACATCTTGTTGGCAGCTTAGTTTATCTTACTGTCACCAGGCCAGATATTGCTCATGCGGTTCAGATCTTGACTCAGTTTGTCTCTGCTCCTACATCAGTTCATTATGGGCACTTACTTCGTGTGCTTAGATATTTACGGGGGACAAAAACACAATGTTTATTTTATGACTCAAATTCCCCACTTCAGCTTCACGCTTACTCTGATGCTACCTGGGCCAGTGATCCTACAGATCGTCGCTCCATCACTGGTTACTGTATTCTTCTTGGATCATCCCCTATTGCTTGGAAATCCAAGAAGCAAGCTGCTGTATCTAGATCTAGTACTGAAGCAGAACTTCGAGCCCTGGCTACTACTACTGCTGAGATTATCTGGATTCGTTGGCTCTTGGCTGATCTAGGCGTTTCTTGTGACTCGCCTACACTTCTTCGCTGTGACAACACTGGAGCTATACAAATTTGTCATGATCCAGTGAAGCGTGAACTCACAAAACACATTGGTGTTGATGTCTCATTCACTAGATCTCATTGTCATCAGAAGACCATTGATCTTCAATATGTGCCCTCAGAATTACAGCTTGCGGATTTCTTCACAAAAGCACAAACTAGGGCACAACATCAGTTTCATCTAATCAAACTCAATGCTTCAAATCCTCCACTTCCGCCTTGAGTTTGACAGGGGGTGTTAAGGCCCATAAGGCCCATAAGGCCTATATGCCTATATATATGCTACAGTACCCGTGGAGGTGATTATCTCGGCTAATCAGGTCAGTTACAGCCGAGACCGTGGCACACCAAACAGCGTGTAGGTCGTCTACAGGAGCTTTGATGTTCAAAACTTCGACCAACATCTTGTGGAGCGGAAAGCGAAGCCCAGCTTTCATGAAGCTCCTGAAGACTACCACTTCATCACCTTCTGGCAGGGGAACGGTGTCTTCTCCAGCCCTCACTATAGACGTATCATGAAAGTACTTGCCTTTCATCGCTTCAATTTGACCTTGTCTGATTGTGAATTTCCCAAAAAAAAACGTGGCTTGGTCTCCACGATCGATCTTCGGCATTTTTATTCTCACTCTCAACATCGAAGCTTTCAGTGTCACTTGAATCACCAAATAGTTCAGCTAACATTTCGTTGGCGACCTTCTCTACGTTGGTCCTTTCCATGGCTTCGTAGAAGCCAGCGAGTGTGGGGTCAGCGCTTTTCTTGTCCTCAGTCATTTCGGTGGTCACGGCAAAAAACCGAAGCTCACAAACAAGTGCACTCACAGAATAGGAAAACTAAAATGACAACTGCAGCACGAAAGCTAGATGGCATGAAAAATATTCACGACACAACCTTCTATATATATACTCAGAGCCCCACAGCTAGGTGGGTCCCACGGTTCAGAATGATTCGCTATTTTAGCGAAGGGAAGGTATTTTTTCGGACCTTTGGCTAAAGGCCTTCGTTCACGTCGCAGTCTGAATTTGTTACATAGAAACAAATTAATACTGCGAGGGCTACTGTTGGGGGCCTTCCTCTTCTGAAGGTCCTCAAAAACATAATTAACCATTTATTTTCAGCATAAGCTATTACAGGGAGCTTCGTCTTCAGGATGCAAGTCTTTTCCACATGATGAAGGCATACGAGATGAAGATATGAATAAGAATAAACGTCGAAGCTATCGCCAGATTGACAGCTTCGGCTCGTGATGGAGATGAAGTATGATGATGATGCTGACCGAAGGGGAAAAAGACTACTTAGTCCTTAATGACTTATATTACGATCATAAGTGAACATTGGGGACACAAATGTAATTTTACCCGAGTTGTGTCCCATGGCTATAGATAGATGAACAGTAGCACTGTACTGTTCACGGCTTCACGCTGACTGGTAATCTCCCTCGCATCAACACCTTCGAGCAAGCCGAAGGTATCATTGTAATATAAATCTCGTTAATATTCATGCATGTTCTGTGGAATGCAAATACGAATGAATCATTGAGATACACTTGCTGTTTTCGTCTCTTTGCATTCTCGTTTATCTATAAGATGATGAAGGTATGTTCTTCATAACCATCGTCTGATGATCATTATGTCCATAAGAAGATAATTCTTCGGAAGAGAAAGGTCCTTAATACTTAACAATTGTGTTGCCTTATTCTTGATTTACAACATTTGAGAACAAGTGACCAACACCGCCCTTTCCAACCACCACCCCGACGACACCCAAGCGCCTGGGTCCTAGTCCTAGACTGCAAACCTACCACTCGTACTATCTCTGTAACCCTAATCCCAACAATCTGGTATCGGACATGCCAGGTTCCGACGACGTGCCGCCAGGATCAACACCACCCACCACCTCCATCGTCGCCAGATCTATTGATTGGACTGGCCGCCGCCGCCAGTCCAATCTCCCAAGCGGACTTCATTGCATTCCAGCAGTTGATGTTGCAGCAGTTTGCCGCCCTCATCGCCGCCATCAATGGCATGTCTAGCAGGACACCGCCACCACCACCGCCTCTAGCTTCTACCAACACCAGTGTTGTTGTTTCCCCTATGGCATGTCGGGCTATGGTGGCATACCCCCCTTCCCACCACCGCTGCGCCATCCACTACCACCACCATCGTTCCCTTCCCATATGCCACAACACCCCCTCCATCGGCGATGTCTGTCTTGGTGCCACCGGTGACAACCATGCCCGTACCCATCCACCAGATCGCCTTCCCACACTCCCCATCCCCGATCCTCAGCTTCCTTGAGGATGCTCCTCCTGCACACCATCACCCTGCTGTGGGCGCCATCACCACCACCCCCACCTCCACAAATTATCCTTTCCCACGTTCGACGGGAAAGATGATCCCATGGGCTGGCTGAACCGCTGCGAGCATTTTTCTCGTGCCCAGCGCACTCTTGAGACAGACAAGATCTAACTCGCCCCATTCCATCTCACCAGCTATCGCCCCTACGGTGCTTCTGGCACCTTCGGGGGCACCACCCTGTACACAGTTTGCTCAACCGATTCAGGTGTATCGGTGTCGCCCTGCGGACACTTCATTAGATGGCCCGGCGCCAATCTGGGTGTATCAGTGGCGCTCTTCGACCACTACATCAACTACCTCTCCGTCCCAGATACCTGCTGCGCCGGGCACTTCCGAGCCACCAGAGCTCCCACACGGTGCCTACCTGGTGCCTCGGGTTCTCCCTGTTGATGCAGTTCCTATTGTTTCGGTGGTACATCCTCACCCGATGTCCACTCAAGGCACTGACGGTTTTCGCCAGTCGGCTCAATACCTCGCCACCATGACTTCGCCGATTCCAACATCAGTCCGTGCTGCCCTTGTTGACCCACATTGGAGGGCGGCAATGGAGGAAGAATACTCTGCCTTGAAGGCCAACGACACGTGGGACTTGGTTCCTCGTGCCCCTGGGGCTAATATTGTCACTGAGAAGTGGATTTTCATGCACAAATTTCATGCAGATGGTTCTCTCAGTCGGTATAAGGCTCGTTGGGTTCTACGTGGCTTCACCCAGCGGTCAGGCATCGATTACGATGAGACTTTCAGTCCAGTGGTTAAACCCGCTACAGTACGCACGGTACTCTCTGTGGCCCTTGCCCAGGATTGGCCTCTTCATCAGTTGGATGTCAAGAATGCATTTCTTCATGGTACATTGACAGAGACCGTCTACTGCTCGCAACCTACTGGGTTCTTTGATTCTACTCAGCCAAACTTGGTATGTCGACTCAACAAGCCAAACTTGGTATGCTACTTACTTGCTCTCATTGGGTTTTCTGGAGGCCAAGTCAGATACCTCCCTCTTTATATATCGCTGTGGTACCGAGACATCCTATCTGCTCCTTTATGTTGATGACATTGTTCTTACTGCTTCCAGTTCTGAGTTGATACATCGTACCATCTCTGCTTTGTAACGGGAATTTGCTATGAAGAATCTAGGTCAGCTTCATCATTTCTTGGGCATCACGGTTCAGAGAAAATCCACTGGGTTGTTCTTGCATCAACGTCAGTATACACAGGAGATCATTAGTCGGGCGGGCTTGGTGGATTGTAAACCCTGCAACACTTCGATAGACACATCTGCCAAGATTTTCGGTACATCCGGTACACCACTTAGTAACCCTACTCGTTACAGGAGTTTGGCTGAAGCATTGCAATACCTTACATTCACTCGCCCTGACATCACATATGCAGTCCAGCAAGTGTGCCTTCATATGCATGACCCTCGAGAGCCCCACATGAATGCTCTCAAACGCATTCTTTGTTACGTCCAGGGTACTCCGGAGTTTGGCCTTCTTCGACGTTCCACTACTGCTGGACTTGTGGTGTACACTGATGCTGATTAGGCCGGTTGTCCTGACACCCGTCGGTCCACCTCTGGTTATGCCGTCTTTCTTGGTGACAACCTCATATCTTGGTCATCCAAGCGTCAGAACACAGTCTCCCACTCCAGTGCTGAAGCAGAGTACCGTGCCGTTGCAAATGGTGTTGCAGAAGCTTCTTGGTTACGACAGCTGCTCGTAGAACTGCACTCACCATTGACCCACAGTTGCCTAGTTTATTGTGACAACGTCAATGCCGTCTACATGTCATCCAATCCAGTTCATCATCAGCGTACAAAGCACATTGAGATTGATCTGCACTTTGTTCGAGACAAGGTGGCCATTGGTGATGTCAAGGTTCCTCATGTTCCAACGACATCGCAGTTCGCAGATATTTTCACTAAAGATCTTCCTACTTCAGTTTTCTTTGATTTTCGGTCCAGTCTCAACGTCTGCCGTGGCTAGAGTTGGGACTGCGGGGGGGGGGGGGGGGGGGGGTGTTAGAATTCTTGTATTAGCCCTTTGGTGTGGGTGGGGCCGGGCTGTCAAATGCTCATGCACAGACCCGGCCCAGGGATGCTGCGCTATCCCCCTCTATAGGAGGTTTTCCCTGTGCTGCTCCCCTGCCTTCTAGAGTGGCTACCCTTCCTTCTAGGTAGCTTCCTTATGGAGTCTTTCCTCCTAGAAGGTTTCCATCTAGGGGCTTTCCTTTCCAACCATAGGGTTTCCTCCTCTTGTACGCCTATTTATGTTGGCCTCCCAAGGCCTGTCAATGTATCAAACATTTGGCGACACACACTATCCAACACATAATACCTTAAATAGGCCAAGCAACAACTTGCATGCCATGAAGTCTCAAACTTTGATCCGCACATACCAGACACGGACGCATGCAGGAGACTTGGCACCGGCTTCCAGCCTTATCGCACTCACGACATGTACACACATGCACTACGCGGCCTCCTCACATCGGCTCCTTAACAGACTCACGCAACACATGTAAGAGCAACCAATGGCCCTCTGCAAGCACACACATGCAGCAGCACAACAACACCACACGGCCCACACACACCACATGCGCAAACATTATGCATGCACACACACTACTGACTCGGTGCACACACACTACTGACTCGGCCACCACGCACGAACACGGCGCCGAATTTATTTCTAACAGATTCCATTACTTACAATAGCTTATTAGCAATCTGCAATTACTTATGTTTTTCTCGGTTCAGCAGAGATGGCAGAGGCAGCACTCCTTGCTCTCTCGAAGATTGGGTCCTATTTGGGAGGAGAAGCGGCTACCTTCATTGCAACCAAATTTTCTAATTTGATCGAGCTACCAAATACTGTGAGGCGTATTCGGAGGGAACTTCTGATGATGAACATCTTTATACGTAAGACAGGTGCATCCTATCTCAGTGACGAGCTCCTCAAGGCTTGGATCACAGAAGTGAGAATACTGGCCTACCGTGTCGAGAACATAATGGACAACTTTTCATACCACTCTCTTCAATTCAAGCAAGACCCTAAAGGGAAAAAGTTGGCGAATGGATTAAGCTACAGTCTAGTGTTTAGTGGAATTGCTGATGATCTAGCTCAGATAGAGAAGGAAATAGAGCATGTTTCGAAGTTGAAGAATCTCTGGTTGAACTCAGTCCATGAGCTTCTTCATACTCAAGTTAGCAGTGCTGAACAGCAATTCCCTCAATACAGTTTGCCCCAAATTCTAAAAGATGAAAACCTGGTGGGGTTAAAGGAAGAAAGAGAGCAGTTAAAGGAATGGTTGATTCCCAATGCACCTGTCAACATGACAAATATACCAGCTCTCAAGGTGGTAACTTTGTCGGGTATGGGTGGGATGGGAAAGACCACCCTGCTCACTAGTGTGTATGATAAGCTGAAAGATATCTTCGAAATCCATGCTTGGCTCACTGTCTCACAGACATACAGAAGTGTCGATACTTTGTTGAAGGAGCTACTAAAGATTGTTAGTGCCTCTGAGCACACAACTCTTGTTAACAATGACTATCAGAAGGAAGTGACTGTACCAGTTGATATTGATATAAGAGACAAGAAACAGCTAAAACCAGATGTCATCGACAAGATGGGCATCTTAGACTTGAAGAGTACTTTAAAAGCAGTCCTGAAACATAAGAGATATATAGTTGTGTTAGATGATGTATGGAATCGTCGTGTTCACGATGGAATAAGCGATGTGTTTGAAGATTGTGGGAAGGAAAGTCGCATTGTCATCACAACAAGGAAACAGGATGTAGCTGCACTTGCCACACCAGGTTACCAGCTCAACCTAAACCCATTAGATATCAAAGATGCTCTCCAGCTTTTCTGTACAAAAGCTTTTCCCAACAAAAACCACTTTGATTGGACATCAGTACTTCTTGAACATGCTAAAGATATGATGAAGAGATATGAAGGTCTTCCATTGGAGAAGTGCCCACTCGAGCTTCAAGAGCTTGCTACTCATATTGTAAGGAAATGTGAGGACTTCTCAGTGTCAAAGTGTCCATCTGAGCTTCAGGATCTTGCAACTTATACCGTAAACAAATTTAAGGGCTTCTCACTATCAGCATGCCCATCAGAGCTTCAGAATCTTGCTACTGATATTGTAAACCATTGTGAGGATTTACCTCTGGTGAAGTGTCCATCAGAACTTCAGGAGATTGCTATTGACATTGTAAAGAAATGTAGGGGTTTGCCGCTGGCTATTGTATCAGTAGGCAGTAGGTTGTCTTCAAGAAAGCAAATAGTGCCAGTTTGGAGGCAGATGTGCAATGAGCTTCCTTGTGAGCTGGAAAAAGATGACCAGGTTCGAGGAATTCTAAATCTTAGCTACTATGACTTGCCAAGTGATCTTCGAAACTGCTTCCTGTACTGCAGCCTGTTTCCGGAAGATTACCACTTCTCAAAGGACGATCTTGTGCGACTGTGGGTTGCTGAAGGATTTGTTGAAAAGAAAGGGGACAGCACTCCTGAGGAGGTAGCAGAGGGCTATCTTACTGAGCTGATCCACCGTAATATGCTTCAACTTGTGGAAAACGATGAGCTTGGCAGGGTGAACACATGCAAAATGCATGACATTTTAAGAGAGTTGGCCCTTCGCATCTCTAAAGCCGAAATGTTTGGTACAGTAAATGATTTTGGTGCGATGGTGCAGATGGACACAGATGTTCGTCGCATATCTTCATATGGATGGAAGAAGATGAAAAAAAATAAATCCAAGTTGAAATTTCCGCACCTCCGAACCCTGATGGCAAGTGATACCATTGTGGACTATGTACCATCAATACTATCTGAATCCAAGTACCTTACTGTCCTTGAGCTCCAGAACTCTGATTTCCAGGCACTGCCTACATCTATAGGAAATCTCTTTAATCTGAAATACATTGGCCTAAGAAATACAAGAATAACGTCACTGCCAGACTCCATTAAGAATCTCTCCAATCTTCAAACTCTTGATGTCAAATCAACTAGTATAAAAGCTCTGCCACCTGGTATAGTGAACCTCACTAAGCTAAGGCACCTTCTTGCTGACAAATTTGCTGATAAGAACCAGTCAGAGTTTCGGTACTTTGTCGGAGTGGACGCTCCAGAAGGGCTTTCGAACCTTGAAGAGTTACAGACTCTTGAGACTGTGCAAGCAAGCATGGACTTACCGGAACAACTTGATAACCTTTTGCAACTAAGGAGCCTGTGGGTAGATAACATCACTTCTGCCCACTGTGCAGGGCTTTTTGCTACCTTATCAACTATGCCACTTCTTTCCAGTTTGCTTCTATCTGCAGCTGATGAAAAGGAGACACTTCTCTTGAACCATTTCAATCCGACTTGCACGAAGCTCCACAAGCTAATAGTGAGAGGATTGTGGTCTCTAACAGGTTGTCCGATACTTCAGAACCATGGCAGGTATCTCAAGTATCTTGCCCTAAGCAGATGCCATTTTGTAGGAGACCCGCTGGTGGTTCTAGCATCTACTGTACCGAACATCACATATCTGAGACTTAACAATATACCTAGTCCACCTACTTTGGACCTTCTGGAAGGATCCTTCCCACAACTGAAGACGCTAGTTTTGAAGAACATGAATGATGTCAGCCTTCTGAAAATTAGTAATGGTGCACTTCCAGTCATAGAATGTCTATATATCACATCACTGCCCAAATTGCAGACAGTCCCTCGAGGAATCAAGTCCTTGAGCTCCTTGAAAAAGCTCTGGCTGCTGGGTCTCCACAGTAACTTCAAGGCTCGATGGGACATGGAGGGAATGCAGAAGGATCTACAGCATGTTCTGGAGATACGTACCTAACAGCAGAAGCTTTGTTTTTGTGTTTGTCAAACGTGATTGCTCTTTCTGTAGTAAAAGTGTCCTAGAATGCAACTGTATCCACTTCAAAATCCATCAAGTTTGCAGTTAGACATTAGGGATTGGTGCATTTGTGGATCATTTGTCAGATGATTGTTTCCGAAATAATAATTCCGAAAACATGGTTTACTATCTTTGCCATCAGTATGCAATCTAGACTTGCCAAAGTCGATGTTCTTTAATACTTGTTATATCTAAGTCGTCGGTTCATTTAAGAACATTGCTCTATTTGTATTGAATTTGCGATGTTATTACTGTGTCAACTAATTTTTTTCTTGTACCGCGCACATATGCTTAGTCTGTACCTTTGTGTTGAAATGAACCAGCAGTGAGGCCTTATGTGCCATTCTTATCTACTCCTTGGTTGCAAACTGTAAGTCGTTTGAGGCTTTGTAGATACATAACTTTTATTATGCTAGACATATACCTACCTCTGAGTGCATACCAAAAGTTACGTATTTAGACCACTAAGTGTTGGTTTCATTGATGACTTATCATGTTAATTATCAAGAGAAAGATAGAGTTTCATTTAGATAAAACCAGTTACCACAGGTTATCACCACAAAAACTGACGTGACAGTATTAGTACATAGAAGCTATGTAATGGCGGTTCTAGAGCTATTTGTACAGGTGTTTTTTGGTACCGTCACATTTCCAATGACGGTTATTTTAGACCCGACATGGCAGTTTTTTTAAAGAAACAGAGATAGATTTCCACTAGTGGGTTTCTTTATTTAGCCACTGGTGGTAGTTTTCCTGCATTTTTTTTTCAAATTTTCAAACAAAACTTAATTATATACATATATATATATATATATATATATATATATATATATATATATATATATATATATATTGATATTGATATTGAAAGCAACATAGAATTAAAATCTATCATACATTTATATACATCAAAGTATTGTGTCTACAACCATATATGCATCACACATTCTATTCATTAAATAACTAAATATATCATGGATAAACATGAAAAGGAAAGAGGGTATACAAAATCTAACCATCTTAAGCAACCTCATTTTATGAAATAGAAAAAAAATAATCTAGCTATACTCTTCTCTCTCACATGGTGAAACCCTAGATCCAAATTGTGACTAAAATTGAGCAATATTGAACAAAAAATGGCAAGAGAAATATAAACCGACCTTTCTTAGTAACCTCCTTCTAAAGAATGAAGATCAAAACCTCCCCCTTGTATTTTGTGAAATCTAGACCTCCAAAATCGCATTTAATGGAAGTTGGCTGCAAGCTACAGTTCTTGTCGGGAGGAGATGAAGAGGTATTTATACAACAAAGTTCACAGACGGTTGGATAAGACAACCGCCAGTGGAAACCAATTTCCACGTATGGTTTTCTTAAAGAAACAACATATTTCAACTACGGTTGGTGTAAGGCAATCGCCAGTGGAAACTGGTGCCTAATCGGGTCCACCAGTTTATTATCACTGTGCTCGATAACCGAAACCGCCAATAAAAAGAACTCGCTGCATGCTTAGAGCTCTTTTCTACTCTGGTATTAACTTTCATAAATTGAGACTGAGATTGGCCTTAAAAATTAAAACGAGGTATTACATAGAACTAGAAGAGTAAAGACATGGAAGACATCGTATAAATTTTATGAATCCTCCTAGGATATTGTTATTGGGTTTGTTCACATGATTACATTGGAAAAGATATCTAGAAGTCCACCACATGAGGCCTTGCATTGTATGGTTGTGTAACACCTCTGGTGTTACGAGAACTAAAACTTTGGCATGACATAATATGCATTGACATTACATTATGTATGATATACTTAGAATGCATTCACCAGGCAAAAATTTCAAAACAAAAACATGTGATGTGATGCTTGTTTGAGGGTATGATCTGGTAAGGGGATCCTTAACTCTAGGTAGGAGCAAATCTCTCCAAGACTAGTAGCATGTGACCTTATGTTTTAAACACAAATGAGTGATCTTGCCAAGCTTGGTAGACATGTTTAAGAAATAATGATTTGGAGAGGTTAAGCACTTGAAAGTACCTTAGGACACCCAAAGCCCTAATTTGGGATCTAGAAACCCTAATTTGTGTGATTTCAAATTCTAAGCACTTTTTGCCAAAAGTGTATATACCAAAGTGATAGAGCAATAAAAACTAAGCAATTTTTATACTGGGAGATTTCCAAGTTTTGTAGAGAAACTTGGAGTAAATTGCAAAAGTTCACAAGCACCTCCATTCTTGAATCCTGAAAAACAGTGCTATTGAGCCAACTTTGGGCTCTTACATCTCTTAATCCATAAGGAATTTACTATAAATCATTATGGCAAAGTTGTAGAACTACGATAGTAGTACACATTTGATTAATTGATCTAGCCCGAAAACCATATGGAACCTAGTGTAAAATGTCCCCAAAGTGTGGCTGTTAGACTGGGGATGGTTCTGAAACTGAGTTTTCAGTGACAATTCTCCAACTTTGAAGCTAAATTATGGTTGATCTAGTGAGGTTAAGACCATGGTCATTATGGCAAAGATGAAGACTATATATATGAGTACAACTTTGCTAAAGCCGAGCAGGTATGTTGCTGTTTGGAACAAAGAGTAAAAGTGACCCAAACTTGCTCGGTCAGGCGGTTTCGATGGGGCATTTAGAATAAACAGTAATTGAAAAAGATCTTCGGTTCAGAGAACCCGACGTCGATGATCTTATGCCGTAATCTGTAACACTATAAAAACCATTAAATAAAAATAATGCATTTAGTTTATTAATGGTAATTATGATAATGAATTTTCTTTTAAGTGTTTGTTATTTATTTGCATTTGGAATGATTTTTTTGATTGCTCATAAGTGATTTTGGATATTGAATATCATTTCTTCTTAAATAAAAATCCAAATAAATAATATAATAATTATTAGTCTAAAAATAAATATTTTATTTATAAATAGTTTTGGTGTAATTATTATGAATTTTAGAGTTATTTAAGTATGTATTTCGAAATGAGAAAAGGAAATAGAAAAAAAGAAAAAAAACTAACCTAACCTAACCCTAAAGCCCACCAGGACCCAACATCTCCAAGCCGCGAGCCGCCATTCTTCCTTCTTCCACCCATTCTCTCTCTTACGCACGACCATCTCTCTTTCCCTCTCCCTGTTTCTTCCATGCGCCGCACTGCACCGAGCCGTGACCCCGTGCGCGACCCGGCCGCCCTGCAGCCCGACACCCCTGCACCCGCGCCCGAGCAGTCGCCCTGGCCCCGTGCAGCACTGCGCCAGCAGTCCCGCATGCCCAGCGCCGCCAGCACGCCGACCGCGCTTGCACGCCCGCCAGCTGTGCACGCCAACCGAAGCCCCCATGCTCCAGCCGCCCGCTGCCGAGCCTGGCGCCTCACCGAGCGCGCGACCCGCCCGGCAACTAGGACCAGCCGAACCGACTTTGCCGCGCCAAGCACGCGACCCGAAGCCCCGCGTCTGTTTCTTTCCCCCCACGTTCTTCTCTATTCAAAAGCTCCATGAATACCATCAATGGAGTTGATGCCGTCCGTTATTCCCTCTCCCCGGCGCCTCTCTCTCTCCCTCCCCCTCTCTATAAAAGGTCCCGAACAAGCTCTTCCCTTTCCCCCCTCCCCTGTCCAAGCTTTTCCCCATCGCTACCTCGCCCGCGCGTGTTCGTCGGCCGCCGTTCATCGTTCGCCGGAGCTCGCGCCCCGTCATCCGCACCCCCGGCCGGACCATCCGCTCGGTCGCACCCGACCCCAGCCACCTCGCGCCTTCCTCCCTCTCACAGTGTAGCATGTCCCATCGCCCGAGCCTTCGCCGATTCGCTGGACCGTCCACGCCGCTCGCCGGTGTCCGCCACCGCGCTCGCTCACAGGACCATGTCGCGGTGTGCTCGCGCCCATGCCGAGCTCGCACCTGCGCCGTGCCTCGCCGTGCCGTGCTGCCATCGCGCGGTCAAGCCCGTTCGCCGTCGTCCGTTCACCCATGGTTGAAGACAACCCGTTAATTTATTTTCTAAAGTATGTTTTGAATTTTGTGAATTATTATTGTAATATTGAGACGATGCGATTCACGTGTATGATTTTAGAGATTGTGATGTATACGTGTAGCCAAAATCGAACCTCGCGACAATACCTTGAATATGTGTATGATTTTATAATTTTAAAAATGAGTACGGTCACTATTCACTACCTCAGTGATTTTCATACTAGAAATGTTTATAATTAATTTCGCTTTAGTGTGTGGAATGATATTGGTTAGTATTTGTATAAGTATAATTTTATTGATGTAAGAAAAATAGAAGAAATACTAGGCCACGTAGTTCCGGTCAAATGAAAATATAGATGTTACTAGTCATAATAAAAGTATTCATAAGTATAACACTTAATTACTTAGAATTAGTAAAATATTTATGTATGTAGTAATAACCATGAATATGTTATTAACAATCTCATTTAGTAATCTACATTAATTCTTAGAATATTAATGTTAGAAGAATTATAAATAAACAATTTTTAGTATACGTATAAATTCTATTTAGAAAAGAAAGGAGAAAACCGAAAGGATAGAATTTTATAATAATGTTAAAATAACCTAATTAGACGCTCATACTTTTCTAATAAAGAAATTGATAGTTATATTGGTAAACATAGGTTTCTTACTAAAGAATTAGATAATTTGTTTCTAATTTTAAAATGACCTTTTTAATAGATATCATGTTTTTAATTTACCAAGGTTCGTTATAGATGTTTAAGTACAGCCGTATTAAATAGAAACTTGTAGACCATATGTTTCTTAATAAATAAAAGATAAATATATGTCCAAATAATAGATTATTTATATTTTCTTAATTAAAAAATAACAAGGGTCATTGCTTTTATAAACTAAAATGATAGTTTATACATAATTTCCTTTCTAATGAATTAGACCATTTGTTCCTACAATAGAATTAAAGATAATTAATAGATTAATTATCCTTTATCATAATTTATTAATCAAACCTATAGTCAATTTGTTCTTAACTAGATTTATGGGATAATTAATAATTTTATAGAATTTAGTCCACATTATAGCGAATCACTTAGCTTTTCCTAAGGGAAAAAATAAAGTAATAAGAGTTTAAGTTTTTTTATAACTTAAAATGTTACTTTATATATTGACTTCAAATATAATAATATAGGCTATGTGTTTTCTAATGAAATTAAAAATAGTTATTTGTTCATTATCTTTTGCATGAAAATCCACTTAAGATCCATAACCTAACTCGTCCTAAATAGGCGATTAATAATATAATTATGATCTTTTCACATAAAAAGTTGTTTAAGCTATTTATGAGCTTTTTTATAAAAGTAATGTTTAATACTGTGTTTCATAACTCATTAACCTATGATATATAACATATATCTTTTCTAAAAAGGTTTAATATCATTATAACGTGTTTTACCGTCTTATAAACCCTTAATCTTAGACATATCATATATGACGTTTTATGAAAGATTAATTTGGTGAACCTAATATTTGTATATTTTAATTAAGATATTTTAAGCTCATGTCTTGTTTTATAAAGTATAGATCACACATTTTTGAAAAGAATACCTTTTTATTATAACCCTTGCGTGTAATGTTTTTGAAAAGCAAACGCTCTTTTCGTTAGGCTTTCTTTTAGCTTTACGTATGGTGAATGTTGGATGTTATTGAGTGGTGTTTGTTTCTTCTTGTTTGTATGTGTGATATTCAGTGGTTGATCTAGTAGTTAAGAATCAAGATCCATTCCTATCCATGGAAGAACCTCAAGTTTTCAATAAGAAAGGCAAGTAGACTTCTCCCTCTGCATACTATGTTTGATCCCAAACAATACATTTAATAAAGTTTATTCTTGGATATATATGCATAATTTGATGGGTTACCTATTCGGATACACCTAACCTTTTCAACCTTATTCCTTGATCAAATCTGGGTAGTATACTTTACCTTCGTAGCTATGCTATTGCTACAACTTAACTTTATGCAGTCACTCCGGTTTGTGATATTAATGTTCCAAATGGTAAGTTTACATTACTGTTATTAACCCGATGGTTAAACAAGATTATTGCATATTGGAACATGGAGTGACCACCCGGAAAAACAGTGCTACCATGAGAACTATCATGGCTCTGGTCTTGGCTAAATAACTAGGTTGAGTGCTGGTCGTGGTCGACCGGAACGGGGGCATCTAGCAGCGCTTATAGTTCCGGCTCAGGCAGATTGGATACAGGCATAGTTCCCAAAGCTTTACCCTGCAGTCTGGACTATAGGTTGGTTACGTTAGGTGTGCTTTATGCAGTTTGACCATTTCCAGCATTTGCTTAATGAGGACTCTAGGGAGAAGCCTCGTAGTGAGACCCTAGCCATTCACCTCGTAAGTGAATACGGGTCTAGCTAACCCGGGCTAGAAGGGAATCACAACTCATGGGTAAAGATGCGCCACCTCTGCAGAGTGTAAAACTGATATATCAGCCGTGCTCACGGTTAAGAGCAGCCTGGACTCCTCAGATGATAATTGAACTTGAAGATGGAAATAAATCGAGATCCGATGATCTGCCAATGGTTTGCTTAAGCGGTTTCACTTAAGTGTTTTTGATATACTCTTATACCTTTGTTTAATGGGAATACTTGGGATTCACACTTATTAGTAAGATAGGTGTTGTTAATAAAATGTTGACCAACTAAAATACTTCCTGCTCAACCTTAGCCTCACCTTGTTAAACTTGCATTAGTTTTTCCCCCACTTGCTGAGCCCTGACCATAAGTGAAATCACCCTTGCTTAATTTTGATCAGAAGTTTGCAGATGAAGTTATGATGCTGAGCTCCATGGATGCTAGTCTAGTGATACCCCCGGTCATCTTCCTGTGGATGGATGTCCATGTCTCGCTGTACTTTGATGAATAAAGGTTAAGACATTATGTCTGTTCAAAGTGTAATATGTTAATATAATCGTTATTTATGCTTTCATGCATTGTTCTTTTGATATATTACACTTGTGACGTCAACATATGTGTGGAAATAGATCCTGGCACACATATGTTATGCAGTCGGCTCTACCCCCTGGAACCGGGTGTGACAGAAGTGGTATCAAAGCAATGTGACCGTAGGTCGCTAGATTAGTTAGAAATGGAAAGCCCAGTCAATCGTTCAAAACTTGACTTAATTGTCTTCATAAAAACTTACTTTATATCAAAACTCGTCTCTTTTATCTTCAACCCTTCTTGTCTGATTCTTCGTCTATTAGAAGGTTCTAATGAGAAGCATTGCAAGATGATTGTTGGGGCCATGCTTCGTTGCGCCGAAGGTCTTACGGGAGGAAGCAGCTTCGGCTGAAGTTGTCCCCAGGAAATGACCGAAGGTCCCTTTTCATGAAGCTTCGGCATTACAAACCGACATAGGGATAAAATGACCTTTTAATCCATAAAGGTCTGAGTCAATGATTGTAAACTTTTATGAGGGGCATAATTGTAATTCGTCACAGGCTGTGTCCTGTGTCTATAAATAGATGAACAGTACCCCCGTACTGTTCACGCTGACTTATATTCATTTGCGCGTCACTCTTGGACCTTTGCCTTCTGTCAAGCCGAAGGTAAAAATGTAATTCAATATTGTTCAAATGCATTCATGGTTATATGATCAAAAGATATTAATGATGACATATGATTATTCATGTTATTTCTCATGTCTCATATGCTTCTCCTTTCATTGAGATATATCATAATGTCGAAGGTACGTCCTTCATGACCTTCGTCTGAAGATCATTATATCCTAAGGGAGATAATGCTCTGAAGGACGAAGGGCATTAATCATTAACCTTTTTGTGTTGCCTTGTTCTCCGGTGAACTCACTTCCACTTTTCTGAGCTGATGGCTTCGTTCAACAATCAAGCTGAAGCTGTTTCGGCTTCGAAGCTGGTGCTCCCGATAACAGGCGGTTCTTGCTCAGAGCCGGCTAACAAGAAGCAAAAGAAGGAGGCTCAGAGAAGGGTGCAACATGTTGGAGTACAGGGACCCTTCATCAAGTCAAAATGGTCTCACATTCCAATCACTTTCTCTCAGGAAGACCTTCAGCTTAAGGATTATCCTCACAATGATGCCATGGTTATCTCTTGTGTGATCAAAGGATTTCTGGTCCACAATGTCTTAGTTGATACAGGCAGTGCAGCTGATATTATATTTGCTAAGGCCTTCAGACAAATGCAAGAGCCCGAAGACAAGGTCCATGATGCTACGCATCCTCTTTGTGGCTTCGGAGGACGGCAGATTGCAGCACTTGGGAAGATTACCATGCCAGTAACCTTCGGATTTGTTAATAACACAAGGACTGAGCAAATTGTGTTTGATATTGTTGACATGGAGTATCCTTACAATGCTATCATTGGTCGCGGTACTCTCAATGCCTTCGAAGCAATTCTTCACCCAGCTTATCTCTGCATGAAGATACCTTCGGACCAAGGGCCTATTGCTATTCATGGAAGCCAGGAAGCTGCTAGAAGGGCCGAAGGAAGCTGGACTGACTCCAAAGCAATCCATAACATAGATGGAGCTGAAGCTTGTGAACAGTACAAATTCAGAAGGGAGAAAGCAGCTTCAGCAGATCAGCCGAAGCCCATGCTATTGTGTGAGGACATAGGAGAGCAGAAGGTGCTGTTGGGCTCGCAATTATCTGAAGACCAGGAGAAAACCTTGATTAGGTTTTTGTTCAACAACAAAGATGTTTTTGCATGGTCAGCTAACGATCTCTGTGGAGTAAATCGGGATGTTATTGAACATTCGCTCAATGTTGACCCATCCTTCAGACCCCGAAAGCAGAGGCTTCGGAAAATGTCGGATGACAAGGCCGAAGGGGCTCGCAATGAAGTAAAAAGACTCCTCAGTGCAGGAGTTATCAGAGAAGTAAAGTATCCAGAGTGGCTAGCTAACACTGTTATGGTGAAGAAGGCCAATGGCAAGTGGAGAATGTGTATCGATTTCAGAGATCTCAACAAGGCTTGTCCGAAGGACGAATTCCCGCTGCCAAGGATAGACTCTTTAGTTGATGCAGCAGCTTCTTCAGAGCTCATGAGTCTCCTGGACTGCTACTCAGGCTATCATCAAATCTGGATGAAGAAGGAAGATGAGCCGAAGACTAGCTTCATAACCCCAAGTGGCACATATTGCTATCTTCGGATGCCTGAGGGGCTCAAAAATGCTGGAGGAAGTTTCAGCAGAATGACTGCGAAGGTCCTCCAGTCTCAGATAGGCAGAAATGTGTTGACTTATGTCGATGACATCATTGTAAAAAGCACGAAGCAGGAAAATCATATTGCTGATTTGCAGGAGACCTTCGCCAGTTTCAGACAAGCTGGTTTGAAGCTGAATTTAGAAAAATGTGTCTTCGGAGTAAAGAAGGGGAAATTTCTTGGATGCTTGGTTTCAACAAAGGGAATTGAAGCTAATCCAAATAAAATCGAAGCTATACTTCGAATGGAGCCACCAACCACAAGAAAGGGGGCCCAAAGATTGACAGGAAGGCTGGCATCTCTCAACAGATTCATATCCAGATCAGCAGAAAGAAATTTACCATTCTTCGAGGTGCTGAAGTCAGCTGAAGTCTTTCAATGGGGACCAAGTCAACAAAAAGCCTTCGAAGAGCTGAAGCAATATTTGATAGATCTAACAACATTAACTCCACCAACGCCAGGGGCTCCTCTGTTGTTATATGTGGCAGCTTCGCACTCAGCAGTAAGTGCGGCACTTGTCCAGGAGAAGCTTGATGGTCAAGTCAAGAAGCAGGTTCCAGTGTATTTTGTATCTGAAGTCCTTAGTGTATCAAAGAAAAATTATACAGAGCTGGAGAAGGTATTATATGCCGTTTTAATGGCATCCAGGAAGCTTCGGCATTATTTTCAGGCATACAATATTATTGTTCCTTCTTCGCAGCCGTTGAAGGATATCATGAGAAATAGAGAAGCTACTGGACGGATTGGAAAATGGGCTGCAGAGCTCAATGAATTTTACATTGATTATGTGCATAGATCCTCGATCCAGTCTCAAGCATTGGCAGATTTCATTGCCGACTGGATGCCAGGGGCTCAGGATGAAGAAACCAATAAAGATGCCGAAGTGTGGACAGTGTTTTGTGATGGCTCTTGGGGAACCTTCGGAGCAGGTGCAGCCGCTGTGTTGGTCTCACCATCTAAGGTTAAAACTTGTTATGCAGCAAGACTTGATTTCAGCTGTACAAACAATATTACTGAGTACGAAGCCCTGCTCCTGGGCCTTCGGAAATTAAAGGCAATGGGAATCAGAAGGGCGATTCTTAAAACTGATTCCCAGGTTGTTTCGGGTCATATTGACAAAAGTTGCAAGGCTAAAGATCCGAAGCTTGAAAAATATCTAGACACGGTCCGAAGGATTGAAGCCTCCTTCGAAGGATTTTCTGTCAAGAATATCCCTCGAGGACAAAATGAGCATGCTGATTTGCTAGCCAAGTCTGCAGCACAGGGGCTGCCGTTACCTTCGAATGTGTTCTTCGAAACAATAAAGGCACCTTCAGTGGAGCTCCTTGAAAGAGCAGTCCTCAACATATCTCCTGTTTACAGCGAAGATTGGAGAACTGAAATCATCTCTTACCTTCAGGGTAAGTTCCTTTCAGATGACAAAGCTTATAATAAAAGGATAGAGGCAAGAGCTCGTCCGTATGTCATGATAGAAGGGGAGTTATACAAACATGGAGTTTGCGCTCCGCTGCTCAAGTGCTTATCTAGAACCGAAGGTATAGAGTTGATGAAAGAAATACATGCAGGCCTGTGTGGATCCCACATCGGATCTAGGCCGTTACTTGGAAAAGTTTTCCGCCAAGGGTTTTATTGGCCGAAGGCAGCTTCGGATGCAGCGGAGTTAGTTCAAAAATGCGAAGGTTGTCAGAAATGTGCAAGAGATCAAAAGCAACCTTCGTCTTTGACACAGCTGATACAACCCATCTGGCCATTGCAAAGGTGGGGCCTTGACTTGTTAGGTCCATTACCACCGGCTCAAGGGAATCTAAAATATGTTATAGTGGCCGTGGAGTATTTTTCTAAATGGATTGAGGCGAAGCCATTAGCCACAATAACTTCGGCCACTGTCCAAAAGTTTTTCTGGCAGAATATTGTCTGTCGTTTCGGAGTACCGAAGGCCATCACTGTGGATAATGGAACGCAGTTCGACTCCGAAGCTTTCAGAAATTTCTGTGACCAAATTGGTACGAAGATCCATTTTGCATCAGTCAGGCATCCGGAGTCAAATGGGCTCGTTGAAAGGGCCAACGGCATTTTAATGACAGGAATAATGAAGTTAATCTTCAATCAACCCAGGGGAAAGTGGCCAGATCAGTTAACCAAAGTGGTGTGGAGCCACAATACAACAATATCAAGGTCTACAGGCTTTACTCCATTCAAGTTATTATTCGGTGACGAAGCAATAACTCCGGAAGAAGCTAAAGCTGGATCAATAAGAGTAGTAGCTTCGGCAGAATCAGGTCCTGAAGATGCTTGCCTTGTGGAAAAAGATGCTTTAGAAGGGATCAGGCTTCAAGCTGTAGAGAATATCAATAAATACCAAGCTGAAACAGTCAAATGGCGAGATAGAAAGGTCCGGCTAAAAAATATTGAGCCGGGACACTTGGTGCTTCGGAGAGTGGCCAACCCAGACACAGTGGGCAAGTTACAGTTGAAATGGGAAGGACCTTTCTTAGTAGTATCTTCGTCAAGGCCTGGTTCGTACAGATTGAAGGACATGGACGGCAACGAAATTCCAAGATCTTGGAATGCGGATGAGCTTCGGCGATATTATGTATAACTTGATGTAACTTTTTATGTTTTTTCTTTTCTTTTTCATGGCACCCTTTTCCTTTCTAAAGGGGGAGAAAGGTTTTTAATGGGGCCATCACATGTAATTTCCTTTTTAGTTTTATAAGAGCAGAATCCCCCAAAGAATGTAAATGTAAAAGCTGAGAACGCACCATCGAGTGCCGAAACTGAAAAAGCGAAGAAGCTCCAAAGACGTTCCTAAGGGAATGCAGAGCTTACAGCGAAAAGTCAACGCTGATACCGCCGAAAGTAAAAGGCGAAGAAGCTCCAAAGACGTTCCTAAGGGAATGCAGAGCTTACAGCGAAAAGTCAACGCTGATACCGCCGAAAGTAAAAGGCGAAGAAGCTCCAAAGTCGTTCCTAAGGGAATGCAGAGCTAATGTGTGATTGTTTCTAAGAAAATAATGGCTGAAGTTTTGGCTTCGGATATGTCTTTGGACATTCATTTGCACATCACATTACATCATAGCATTTGCATTCATAAACATTCATTCATGGCATAAGTGGTTGTTTCGGCAAAAAAGAAGAAGCGGTCTTTTATGCTTCGTTGTGTATAAACAAGACCGGTTTCGGCAAAAAAGAAGAAGCGGTCTTTTATGCTTCGTTGTGTATAAACAAGACCGGTTTCGGCAAAAAAGAAGAGGCGATCTTTTATGCTTCGTTGTGTACGAAAAGAAGGGAAGGTGTTTTTTCGCCTTCAGCTCAAAATACTAATTTCGTCCACATCAAAGCACCTCAAATGGAAGGGTAAGGATATATTACAAGGTATGCACAGAATTCATCAAGAACGGGTCAGCTGTGTTTACAAAAGTTGTTGTACAAGTCTACTGAGTTTTTTCTACAAAGTACTCCTACTGATCTTCACCGAGCTTCAGCTTCGGCGGCATATTTTTTAAGCATCACCTTCAGCTTCGTCATCCTGCATGAATCAAAGTATTGTGAGTAAAAATCAAGTGTGAAGGAGAAGGTAAGTACAAGGTATGATTTCTTACTGGTTCAAGATGACTTCGAGCTTCGTCTCCAGCCTTCTCCCGCCCGCCTTTTGTCCATATCATTTTTATAAATCTGTTTGAAATGCTTCGGGCGAGGTCAGGAATATCGTCTAGAATTGATGGAGACAGAGTGAAATTCGGCCTGTTGACGATTTTTCCATGCTCACAGCCGGCTTTCAGGAACGCTGCAGCGGTGCCTCGAGAAGCTACCCAGGCACAGAAGTCACTGTGCCCGGCTATAACTTCGTCAAGCTCTTCAATTTCAGCTTCAATATGTTCGAAGGCTCTTGGCAAATTTTCAGCAGCAGGGGTGAACTTTCCACTGCTGGCTCCAACTGAGTAAAAGATCTTCTTTAGTTGCTGAATACAGCTGTTACTAAATTTCAAACATTTGTCCTGAAGGCTTGTTAATGATTTCTTCAAATCTGAGTTGATTTGGACTTCGGCCTCAAGTTTTGAATTAAGCTCTACCTTCTCTTGTTCAAATTGTTTTGATTGGCAGGTAAGCTTCGAATTCAATTCTGATACTTTAGCTTCAGTCTCTGCCAGCAAGCCTTCAGTTGTTTGGAGTTCAAAGTCTTTCTTTTCAATAATAGCTGATTGCTCTTTTATTTTGCTCTCTAGATTTTCGATTATAGCTTCGTGTTTCTTATCCTCTAGATCTTGCTGCATCCTCAAAGCTTTGCTTAGTAGCATGCTCTGCAAATAAACAACCTTCGTTAGGAATATTTCTATTATTAAAAAACAATAGAAGTCAGAGAAAAGTTGTTTACCTTGAAATTGGAATAAAATAAGCTGCCGACAATATGTTGTCGTCGGTAGCGGCTGATATCTGTTTCTAGCTTCGGAAAACCGATACTCTTCGATAGAGTACCGATGACCTTAGCTCCAGTTTGATCTCGGATGCAGCCTAATTTTTCATCGTCAACGCCTCCGAAAAGAAGAGCTCCTGGCTTATATCCGCAAGAATTGGCATAGTCTTTAAGCTCTTCTATTTCGGCCTTCGACAGTTTTTGCCCAACTAAATTTTGAAATATGTAGGCTTCGTCTTCCGAAGTGTCTTCGGCTATTTCTTTTCCCTTCCCAGGCACTGTGGCCATGGTTTCTTCAGCAACAGTGGCAGCTTCTTCTGCAGCCATGTCTAGCAAAATTTTGTCGATGTCTTCAATGGTAGTTTCTAAGTTCACATCTTCGGCTGAAGCGGCTTCGGTAGCCGCGACCTCCGAAGGTGCGACTTCGACATTTGTTGTGCCCTCAACAACTGGCGTTTTCCGAATTGACGCCCTCGGTGGCGTCTTGTCAATAACTTCGGTCACTGCAATAATTCTTTGCCTCTTTGATTTGGTTATCTTCGTTTTTTCCGGCTCCTCCACCTTTCGAAAAAGCTTCGTCAGTTGAGGCCCTAATGGACTTAGCTTCGTGGGCAGGGGTTCAGTCATTACCTTTAAGATTTCTTCCACGTCGCCGGTAGAAGGTGGTGCAGGAGTCCCCTCTTCATCGGATAATTTTTGCTTTGGAGTTGATATTTTTCTCTTCTTGGGAATTTTCTTCTCTTTTGGTGGTTTTTCTTCATCCTTGTTCAAAGTTTCGGCCACTCTTTTCCTTTTTTGGCCCTCAGCACCCTTGTTCAGTCGTTCATAGTCAGGGTACTCGAAACCCAGGGCATCAAACACTCGGTTCAGCCTTCGCTTCGGACGGGTGCCGAAGGCCGCGGTCATCAGTTGATCTTCTTTTTTGGAATAATTCCCAAGAATTTCATTGCACATTACCTCAACTGTGTCCAGCCACTCTTGGCAAGGTTTTTTAAAGTATTTCTTGAATTTGAAATGGTAAGGAAGCCGGACAAGTTCCCCCTTCTTCTTCTCCCCCTCTAGCTTTGGCATTTCCCATTCTTTTAGAGTAGGGAAGACTCTGAACGCCAAGAACTCTTGAACCAGATCCCTGGTACCGATATGCTCTGAAATAATTTCAAACTCACCCAGTGCAGCCCAGGTGGGACCTTCTAATGTCATGTGGCAACGCGGCCTTGTTTCTCCGAAGATTAATTCAAGTGGGCTTTGTACCAACTTTTCTTCGTCTTCGTCAACTTTCACATAAAACCACTCAGACTTCCAGCCTGCCGGCCATTTGCTTCGGTAGCTAATAACAGGAAACTTTGTTGTTTTCCGGTAGGCAAAATTGTAGCAACCAAAGTTATCATGTAATCCATCTTTTCTGGCTTTCGTTTGGTAATGTAACTCATGAACTCGACAAAAACTGTCGGCAAACGGCTCCATTGCCTGGCTTCGGAGGGCCCAGATATAGACATTAAGCCTAACGATAGCGTTAGGAGTCAATTGATGAAAGTAAATACCAAACTTCTTCAATACATCTGCAATAATTCCATGAAGAGGGAATCTCAGCCCAGCCTTTAAAAAGCTCTTGAAAATGACTATCTCGTCCTTCTCTGGCTTCGGGGTAGTTTCTTCTCCCCCGAAGCGAAGTAGTTTCTTCTGATTTTCACTGAAATAACCTGATTTTACCATCTTGGCGAGATCAGCCTTTGAAATGGTCGACTTTCCGAAGTCTAAGTGGCTGGGCTTGCTGGGCATGGCAATGCGATAGTCATCTTCGGAATCAGTCTCTTCAATGTTCTCTTCTTCTCCTTCGGCAGTTGTCGGGTCTGCTTCAGCAGCGGGCATTTCTTTCGCAGTCACCAGTCCGGATCGTTGCATTGCTTCGGAGATAGGAACAGTCTCTGAACCTTCAGCTTCGTCTCCTTCACGCTCAACCCTGGCAGTGGATCGCACTCTGGCCATTTGATTCTGAGTTTGGGGAAATTGAATACTTTTTTCTTTTTTCTTTTTCTCCCGAAGCCTTTCTTTCTGACGAAGCAGACTTCGAGATAGACCTTCGTTCGATTCTGAGAATCAAGCTTCGGCTACAGTTAAAAATTTTGGTAGCAAAACAGTGCAAATAGCAATGAATGCTGTGGTAACTTCGCACCTACTCGTCTGTTTATATAGTGCTGCAGGTAAGAAGGCGAAGCGCCAGGATTTTTACACCAGGCGGGCAGTCACTTGCACTCGCTGGGCGGTGGACCGCAAAGATCAAACAGTAACTCTGCAAGGTGGGCCTGGCACGCGCTCGGAAACTGGATCGTTTCTCGGCAACGAGCTCAGGGAAGGTGTTTTTGGACCTTCGGCTTCCCGAAGCTTGAGAGGCTTTTTTCACGGATCAAGCTCGTTACAAAAAACGATCTAGCACCGCGAAAGGGGCTACTGTTGGGGCCATGCTTCGTTGCGCCGAAGGTCTTACGGGAGGAAGCAGCTTCGGCTGAAGTTGTCCCCAGGAAATGACCGAAGGTCCCTTTTCATGAAGCTTCGGCATTACAAACCGACATAGGGATAAAATGACCTTTTAATCCATAAAGGTCTGAGTCAATGATTGTAAACTTTTATGAGGGGCATAATTGTAATTCGTCACAGGCTGTGTCCTGTGTCTATAAATAGATGAACAGTACCCCCGTACTGTTCACGCTGACTTATATTCATTTGCGCGTCACTCTTGGACCTTTGCCTTCTGTCAAGCCGAAGGTAAAAATGTAATTCAATATTGTTCAAATGCATTCATGGTTATATGATCAAAAGATATTAATGATGACATATGATTATTCATGTTATTTCTCATGTCTCATATGCTTCTCCTTTCATTGAGATATATCATAATGTCGAAGGTACGTCCTTCATGACCTTCGTCTGAAGATCATTATATCCTAAGGGAGATAATGCTCTGAAGGACGAAGGGCATTAATCATTAACCTTTTTGTGTTGCCTTGTTCTTAATTCATAGCACTTGAGAACAAGTCCCCAACAATGATCAAGCTAGGATTGCGGAACTTGAAGCAAAGAAACCCTTTCGAGGCTATCGACGACGCCCTATTCTCTATCTTATCCCCACTCCACAAGAAGTTTTGTTATGGATCCCCTGGATCTATTATTTGACTTCTTGGCTAGGTTGATAGGATTGCTCTTTAGTATTAAGATGTTCGACTAGATCGGTGATGGCGATATTATATTATAGTGGTTTCCTAATCCCTAATATTGCTATATAACCCTTGACTTCTTATACTTTTGTTTTCTTGCCATTGTATTGCCATCCTTGTGCAATATCTACCTTGATATACTGAATTCTTTGTCTCCCTACTCCTAGTTGATAATGCCTCTCTATTTTGTCTCCTTGATAATACTTTCTCCCTAACTCACTTCATATCCTTGGTTGTATCATTTAGCCTTACTTTAATAGTTCATGGTTATCTTATTTCACCCTTGGCCACCAACAAATATGTCTTGTCTAACTTCTCGCTATTTCTTACCTGACTCCTTGACTTTATAATATCTTTCTTATTCCAAACCTTGTCTCACCTTTTGTTTTGGTTGAATGAGTAGAATTGGATTGTGTTGTGCTGGTATGTTTGAATTCATTGTCCCTTGTGTTCATGATTGATTTGCTTCTTTGAAATGATTGTTGGTGTATTGTGTGACTTTTGTCCACAATGGCATCAGTTAGCTAGGTAAAACCTTAGATAGATGGGTTTTCCCTGCTCTCTATAATTTGTCTTTACTCAACACTTTCGTCCCTTCCATTCTCCCATACCCATACAGATGTCAGACCTTGGAATGTAAACTACAAGTGATGTCACTAAGTGCAAAGAATGCGGTGTGTTGGCAAGTTAAAACAACACTATAAATAAAACAACTAATGAATAGACATTCAAGACACAAAAGGATGCACAACCAAACCAACAGACAAGTGACCCTGGAACATGTTGTTGTTGTTGTGAGTACTATGGAATTCCTTATCGTCAAATCAATGTAAATGAAAGTGAAATTGCAAAACAGAAGAACCAGATTTTATTTTCTGTCATTAAAAGACAAATATTTCCCCAAGAACAACTAATAGCAGATTCTCTCATACCTAATGCACTGTCAGTTGATGAATTATAAAGTATTCCAAAAAGGAAACATCACAAGGATGCCTAGCCCCAAGAAGAAACACAGGAGCGTTACATTGATGGATGGACTATTACTTGCACACAATTTCAGCCTCGTGTTCGCATTAGTTCCAAGAAACAAAAAGGAAACATGGAAAAAGTCAAGAAATAACTTCAAGAAAAGCTTGCTATCAATGTGGACGTGAAGGTCATTACTTCCGTAACTGTCCTGAGAAGAGTTCACTACAGATCACCTCCGAGATGAAGCTATCTTAGTCTTCAGACATGGAAAATGAACAAAAATGCATAGAAACTTCTACCAACACTATAAAGACAACTCCACCATGTAACTTATCAAGTCATGCTTGTTTTGGCTGTGGTGATACCGACCATCTTCTTAATAGTTGTCCTAAGAAAGATGTGGAGATCAATAAGGTCCAAAAGAAAAGACAACACCCTCAAGCTCATGCATCGACAAAGAATAAACAACAAAAAAAGTCCATAGGAAGGATAAGTTATGCAGTGACAGGAACCATCCCATATGATAATGCAGTAATTTTTGGAACACTAGTCATTCACACAACTATCGCCACCGTGTTGTATGATCCTCGTACAACACATTCTTTTATCAGTGCCTAGTTTGCAACAAAGTATGGTATCTTTAAGTGTCCCTTGAGATCAAGGATGACCATCAGTACACCTGAAAGAAAAATGTTAGTAAACTACATATGTCCAAATGTAAGTGTTAAAATAAATGGGATAGATTTTCTAGCTGACCTTATAGTGATAGAATCAATGGGAAAGGATGTGATTCTTGGAAAGAATTGGTTACAAAGAACTAAGGCAGTAATCCAACATACTGAGAGAACCATGTGTTTGGAAACCCCATTTGGAGAAAGAATAGTAGTTGAAGACAATCGACCTCCAGCTCTGATTGGTGCATCTGACAAGGAAGGCTAATATATCACTTAACTAGAAGAAGGAGTATGTCTCATGAAAAAAATGTCAAGGTGTTGCCCCTTTCAAGATTTGTAATTGTGCTAAGTGATATATGAATAAATTTGGAGAATCTCTTGCACCTATTGTGTTTTGCCTCTTTATAAAGAGAATAAAGTATGGTGTCATCTGCTATATGCAAACAACGTGATGCTCTATTCTAGTTGCCCAAAAGTCCCGCTCAAGTCTTTCTCTCAAATTTGTGCTCAAAGAAATATTGTTGGATCAGAAAGATGATTTGGATATCATGCTCTGAAATCTATAAAGTTCAAAAGATCTCTGTTAAGGATTATAACACTTGTACACTCTTGTAGTATGATGAAGCTAGGAGAAATCTGAAACCATCTTTGCTCCTTAACTAATCTTATTTTGGAAATCAAAACGTTGTGTTCGCTCTCTATCTTAATGTCATACGAGCCTCTTATGCAGTCTGTCTCACTAACTCTTTTACCCTCTGACTAGATGATGAACTCCAATGGAAATAAAGTAAATGATGCCAACAATAATATTCCTACCTTAACAACTATGAACGAGAAAAATGAGTCATAGAGATATTCGATGAATGGAATGAAGAACAACAAAAGGAGAAGAAAAATGTTTGGATACATGATTAGTCCACCTCAACCATAAGCAAAAGCCACGAAACACATGGATACCCAAAAAGAAGAATCAAGTCAGGCTCAGCTATATGAGATACAGACACCCAATCAACCCTCACCCCATGTTGGTCAAGCAAAGTTGACTTAAAAAGAACTCAAAGAAAGAGGTGCTTGCTACTACTGCAAAAACGAAGGACATATTATTTGTGAATGCCCCAAGAAGCGTCTAGACCGAATAAAGAAGAAAGCTGCCAAGCATGACCTAAGCAATAATTCAGAATACCCACCATTTTATAAGTATGATGATGAAGGTCGCTTGATTAGTATTCATTGCGGAGCAAAGAAGAAAGGAAATTCCTTAATTTTAGAAGAGTTCAATGTGAACTAAGGACCTACAAATAACCATGTATCTCCTTTGCTTTCGTGCTAGCCTTCCTTAATCTCGAGGACGAGATTTTTTTAAGAGGGGTAGGTTTGTAACACTATAAAAACATTAAATAAAAATAATGCATTTAGTTTATTGATGGTAATTATGATAATGAATTTTCTTTTAAGTGTTTGTTATTTATTTGCATTTGGAATGATTTTATTTGATTGCTCACAAGTGATTTTGGATATTGAATATCATTTCTTCTTAAATAAAAATCCAAATAAATAATATAATAATTATTAGTCCAAAAATAAATATTTTATTTATAAATAGTTTTAGTGTAATTATTATGAATTTTAGGGTTATTTAAATATGTATTTCGAAATTAGAAATGGAAATAGAAAAAAAATAAAAAACTAACCTAACCTAACCCTAAAGCCCACCAGGGCCCAACATCTCCAAGCCGCCGCTCCCCTGGCTCTCCTAGCCGCTAGCCGCCATTCTTCCTTCTCCCACACCTTCTCTCTCTTACGCACGACCATCTCTCTTTCCCTCTCCCTGTTTCTTCTAGGCACCGCACTGCACCGAGCCGCGACCCCGTGCGTGACCCGGCCGCCCTGCAGCCCGACGCCCCTGCACCCGAGCCCGAGCAGCCGCCCCGTCCCCGCGCAGCACTGCGCCAGTAGCCCCGCGCGCCCAGCGCCGTCAGCACGTCGACCGCGCCTGCATGCCCGACATCCGTGCGCGCCAACCGAAGCCCCCTCGCTCCAGCCGCGCGCGCCTGAGTCCGGCGCCTCACCGATAGCGCGACCCGCCCGGCGACCAGGACCAGCCGAACCGACTTCGCCGCGCCAAGCACGTGACCCGAAGCCCCGTGTCCGTTTCTTTTCCCCCATGTTCTTCTCCATTCAAGAGCTCCATGAATGCCATTAATGGAGTTGATGCCGCCCGTTATTCCCTCTCCCCGGCGCCTCTCTCTCTCCCTCCCCCTCTCTATAAAAGGTCTCGGACGAGCTCTTCCCTCTCCCCCTCCCCTGTCCAAGCTTTTCCCCATCGCTACCTCGCCCGCGCGTGTTCGTCGGCCGCCGTTCGCCGGAGCTCGCGCCCTGTCATCCGCACCCCCGGCCGGACTGTCCGCTCGGCCGCACCCGATGTAACACCCCGGGTAGGGATGGCAGTGGGTAAGGTACCCAGTGGGCACACGAAGCCATACCCATACTCACTAGGAAAAAATTGACCCATACCCATACCCACTACCCATCATGGGTACAAAATTATGCCATACCCATACCCACCATGGGTAGCGGGTACCCATCGGGTACCCATACCCATTAACATTACGATAGACATGATCATTTGAATCGCAAAAATAAGTACCAACATAACAAATGTATCGAAACTAACATAATTTTATCATAGGTTCAACAATATTCAACATTAAATGTCAATATCATGCCTTCAAATCACACAAAACATAGCATTGAGTCTACAAAACCGTGGACAAAAGCATGCCTTCAAATCTAATTGTTCAATACACAATAATTAATATTTGAATATATAAGACTTCTAAGCTGTTGGAGCTTAAGGGCATCCTTCTCTTCCAATTCCAGTCTTGTTGCTCCGAGTAAAAGCTTCTACAAAGCAGTAAAAGAAGTATTAGTATTTATCTATTTAAACATGTAGAGTATACACATGTATGACAACTCAAAAATATCACCTGCATCCCTTCCTGCATCTCTTGAAGGCAACTCCAAAATGTTTCAGGTTGGTCAGAATTAGATGCATCTATAAAACAAAAGTGTAATTATATCATTATATGTACGTAGCATATTTTTTGGAAAAGAAACAAGTATGAATTGTGCAAAGCAATTATACCTAGATACTTGCGTCGCATCCAATCTTGTGAGCACATAAGCGCCTCCAAGATCTCTGGAGTAAGTCGGCTGCGGTGCTTGCTAAGAACACGACCACTTGTGCTAAAACCGGACTCTGAGGCAACTGTGCTAATTGGAATGGCAAAAATATCACGTGCTATCTTTCTCAAAATAGGATATCTAGTACCAGCCACCTTCCACCAATCTAGAATCTTGAAGTTTTCTGTGTCATATGGAACCAACTCATCATCTAAGTACCTGTCTAGCTCAGTTCGAAATCTTGCACCCATTGGCCTTCTACTTGCAACACGAGCACTCAAAGTAGACAAAAAACCAGAACTATCAAGCGAAGGAGCAGCTGACTCACTGTTGTCCTCATCACCATCCAATTGATACTCCCTCATTAAATCACATAGAGAGGCTTTGACTTCATTAACTCTTTCACCACACAAGTCACTAGACTGGCCTAACAAGGTCTCAAAGAATCCATATAGGTAATCAATCTTAAAACGGGGATCAAGGACAGTAGCTATGGCCATTAGTCCTTGAATAGCCTTTCAGTACTTATCAAATTTCTCAATCATTCTAGCTGTCATCTCTTCTATAATATGGATCCCACATGTACCCCACTGCCTCATTTTTGTCTTAGCCTCACAAATTTTGAGAAGTTGCACATTGGCAGTCACATAATTGGTTCTAGAAAATAAAACAGTAATGTCATCAAACATCTTTAGCCTATCAATCACCTCTCTAGCAAAGGCCCACTCTTCCTTACTTGGAGCACAATCATATAGCTTCTCTACACATGCTGCCCGGTTAAAAACAGCCATATAAGGTAAAGCTACACTAAGCATCTTATATGTAGAATTCCACCTAGTTTTGCAATCAAGACCAAGCTTGTTATCAATGGGGACTTTGCAATACTTAGCAATTTCTTCAAATTTTTCAACTCTTTTAGGTGTGGCTGTCCAAAAAGAAACACTTTCACAGATTTTTGCAATCGCAGGTTGTATCACTTGTAGACCATCTTTCACAATCAAGTTTAGAATATGCACACAGCAACGCATGTGTAACAACTCACCTTCTAACATAAGTTTACCTTTCCCAATCTTCTTCATGAGTTCAGGAATAATGGCATCATTTGTACTACAATTGTCCAAAGTCATAGTTGAGATTTTCTCATCAAGATTCCATTCAACCAAAGCTTCATACAATTGGTCACAAATAACTTCAGCAGTATGTGGTGCAGGCACATATATGAACCTATATGAATAAATGCAACCAACTTAGAGGTCATCATGTATTTACACAAATCAATGAACCATATTACAGCAAGACTATCATTACCAATGTTACCTTGTGATGATGTTTCTAAGTGTCCAAGAGTCATCAATGAAATGGGTTGTTACAACCATGTAGCCTCTTTTTTGATTATCAGAGGTCCACATGTCTGTAGTGATAGCAACTCTAGACTTAGTTGCAGACATATACTCCAATGCCTTCTTCTTCTCTTCCAGATATGCATCCATAATGTCCTTTCTAAAATTAGATTCTGCAAAATTAGATAATGCAACACAAATGTAAACAACGAATCAAAAATAGTGTTCACTCATACCTGATTGTGTTTCTTGTCACCATCTTGAATAATGGTTGAAGTGCACTCACAAACCTCCGAAATCCAGTATGGTCAACCATAGATAAAGGGTACTCATGCAAGACTATCATGGCAGCAAGCTCTCTTCTAGCTACATCTAGGTCAAATGAATAATTCTCCAAAGATAAAGATCCCGGTTGCTTGGAAGCAAACCTTAGAGATGTTTGTGCCAACACCTTATCCTTGCTTGCAAGTTTGCTCCTCTGATATGGGCAACCCGTCAAATGTACATGAAGATGCTTAGTTCCGCTTTTGGACTTTGCTGAAAGCTTCTTACCACAATGCATGCATTGTGCCTTAACCTCATCTAACAATTTCACTCTCTTGATCTCTTTCCAAACCTCTGAAGTTAGCTTCCTCTTTGAACCAACATCCTGCCAATCTTCTTCATCATCTATTTCGATTGGTTGTGAACCATTACCAGATTTAGGTTCTATAGCAGCTTCAGAACTAGTTCCTTGAGGCAAGCTGCTGCTCTCACCGTCTAAGCTCCTCTTTGATGTTGTAAGTCTAGTATACATAAGCAGATGTAGAAATTAGTGAATGCATAGCTACAGATGTAGAAATTAGTGAATCCATAGCTACAAAATATAATTGGAAGTACTACTACCATATTAACAAACATAATTTGAAACTAACATCAAATGAGTCTAAAATTAGCAATGGATTAAATTCTAGCATACAGTTATACATTGAGATGTGATAAAAAAATATTACATGGAATCTTGATGAATAAAGAACACATTCAAGTAAAAAAGAGGGGTTTGCGTGCATCGAACCCCGTTGATTTCAACAACTCTATGCTGGAGATGGTGGAAGAATCTTTAGCGGGCGTAGCTGGTGGTCCTTCAACAGCAAGGCGACTTCGATTGGCGGTGACGCGATGACTCTTCTTGAATGGCGAGGCCACTGTTTTACCCATTAGATTATCTTTAACAGTGGCGCCGGCCGTGACAACGGTAGCATCAGCGGCGTCCCTTCATGAGGTCACCGTCACGATGTTAGTTCAATGAAAGTTTACTCACAATCGGTGCTCAGTACAATCGCACAGATAACAAACACAACAAGAACAACCATATATTGAATTTAATATACCAAAAATCAAACAAACAAATTGTGCTCAGTGCTCACAGATCACCTTGCGTTGTCTGAGCTGGTCATCTCCGGAGAGGATGATAAGTCCCCTGCCTGAATCTGTAGAGGAAGGGACAAGGCTGCTGGCCTAGAGCTTGGGTCATGGTCACCGTTCTCTATGGACTGTGGGCTCGATGTAGCAGATACCGACGAAGACATCTGCAGCGGCGGCGTACCTGGGAGACGGCTAACGGAGTGGCGGTTGCCTAGACGCGGGCGGCGGGACACCGTCTGGCGGCTGCCTGGATGCGAGCTTGGGTCCGTGACGAATGCTAGTGCGGTTGAGGTGGACGCGGACGGCTGGCGGCTACCTAGACGCGGGCGGCCGGTGGCGGGACTCGGTCTGGCGGCTGCCTGGATGCGAGCTTGGGTCCGTGACGAATGCTAGTGCGGTTGAGGTGGACACGGACGGCTGGCGGCTGCCTGGACGCGGGCGGCCGGCGGCGGGACTCGGTCTGGCGGCTGCCTGGACGCGGGCGGTGGGACGCCTAGTGCGTGCGTCCGTGCATGGAGTACTGGAGCCATGGACATGCGGCGGGACGTCCGCGCGGCGGGACGGCTGGTGGCCTAGTGCGAGCTGGAGCGTGGTGCCCTGGAGGCCTGGACGGCTGGACTCCTGGTGGCCGACGGCTGGACTCCTAGTGGCCGCGTTAGGGACAGGGACACAAGGTATTAGGGTTAGCAAATAGTGAGAGCAAATTTATTTTATATGAGACATATAAATCTAGACCCACGTGTCATATATTAGCTGGTTCCCCATCGGGTAGCGGGTATGGGGCAACAGAGAACATACCCACGCCCACCATACCCGATGGGCATAACAAATGACCGAATAAAATACCCATGGGTATCAAGATCCGCCATACTCGTGCCCTAATAGGGTTTTTACCCATCGGGTTTCGGGTTTCGGGTACCCATTGCCATCCCTAACCCCGGGATCCACAGACACCCCGGAATGCTACTAAACTACACATCTAACATTCATATATAAAATTTCGACAGCATCTCCTTTGAAAATTGCATAAATGGGAAAGCAATAAAGTATAAATAGATATCATGATAAGAAAACAATAGACATTAATAATCTGCTAGCAATGGGAAGACAACCATAACGACATGAACTGAACTAACCAGTGCGCACAACTAGTTAAAAATAAACATCCTTTGACAAAAGTTTCTAATTAAATCATGACTGCGCCTAGGCAGCGCTATTTTGAGAGTGAAGGTGGATGTGTTGCTACTTCCCACTCCCCTTGATGAGCAACAAGCACCTGCATTGAGTAATGCAAGGGTGAGATAAAACATCTCAACAAGCGAATTGTTTTGACAAGATATTTAAACCACAAATTGAATTAATCAACATTATAAAAGAATCACAATTAAGATCAGAAATACTTGTAGATATAGAACTCAATAGTCCCAATATAACCAATACCAACTCATTTTCTCGAACAACCACAATAGGTTGTATAACACTTCCCTGTGTCAACAATACCTGCAAATATCACTTCAATGTATGCATAGGAATGCAATGTGTAGGTCCTCTATCTTCATACCTCTGAGGGTATAAAACCACATCATCCGCAAATATCACTTCAATGAATGCATATGAATTCAATGCATATGTCCTCTGCCTTCATACCTCTAAGGGTATGAAGCCGCATCGTACCCCTCCTCGGGCAACGTACGATGCTAAGTTGTACCAGTACAGTCGGACCATAGGTCACGACAAAACTTCAGATGCAAGTGAATCATGCAATGTATATGGCATGCTACATTTATCAATATACTTCACTTCCTTCACATACAATACAAACCTCAAACAATACTTCGTTTACCTTCAGATACAATACAAACCTCAAATAATACTTCATTTACCTTCAGGGGTGTGAATTAATCTCATGGGTCATACTCGAATCATCATCATCATCAATATATGATTAAGCATCAACATAATACAATCAAGTAAAACATCACCATAGAGTTCAATTATGAAAGAATTCAATGATTCTGAATATTAGAGTGTAGGCGATAAAACAACAAGTCAAAACAGTAGCAACCACCGCTACATTCACTTGCCTTCCTCGAAGAAGAAAAATGTACTAGGCATGATTCGGAGTGTAGACACCTGCTGTGGGGCATAAAACTTAGTAAAAATATTTAACAAACATTTGCCAACAATCAACAAATCACTCCTACACTTGAAACCAAGACCCGGTGGAATGACTCCCACCCTGAACCACATGCCAAACAGTAGCAGCGCTGTTTGTTAATTTTGTATCTTTAAAATTATAACAGTGGTGATATCAAACAAATATTCTAGGAGTTTCTACACAAAATACTCTACAATTTCGGTATTCAATGGATAATTAAATTTTGTCATCTATAAGTTCTAAAACATCTGACAAGATAACTGACTGAATCTGTTTCAGACAGCAGCATAGTTAAATTCAAAATTCGATATATCCTAAACTACACAACCAAAAATTATGAAATTCAGCTGGAAGTAAGAACTTTTATCCCTCTACATATGTCTCCATAGTTGGAAGAGCCAATTCGGTCATTTACTAGATGAAACCCACCAGTGAACAGATCCGCTCATTTTTGCCAGGGAAACAGAAACAGCCACAGTAAAACAAACATAACTGGAGTTTAAAAATTCATATGAATACACTCTTCATCAATCTGGAAAGCTTATGAAATTATCTACAACTTTTCTCACAAACCCAAGGTTTAATTCTGTTGATAAAATTGTCTAAATCTTAAGAGAACAGATTCTGCACAGAATTATGAGACTGAAAAACTGCTATAATCAAACTGCAATAACTTTCTGATCTGATGTCTGATTGAGGTGTTCTTCACAGCCACGGAAAGATCTACAAATTATCTACGACTCATATATAGACTTTTTATTTTTTTGAGGCCACTAAGACCACAGAAAACTGTCATGAACAGAAACTGTCAAATCTGCCATTCTGCAGAAAACTAAATTCGAGATCAAAACCTAACCCCACATCTAATCCAACCTATAATCCTTTAATCCCCATGATCCACAACCTCCAAAAGCACATAATTACAGGGGGAAACAAGGATCCCATCCATACGTAGGGTTTCCCCAAGAAAATATGCAAGAAGAGATGGGGAAGAACATCTCCTTGACCCTCTCTTCCTCTTCAATTCAACGTGCTCCTCCTTTTCTCGATCCTTGCTGCGTAGGGGAAGATCTAGGGAGGAGGTAGCAATAGAGAGAGGATACCATAGGAGGAGAGGGGCGGCTAGCCAAGGTGGAAAAAAGGGGGTGACGGCCAAGAGAGGGGGCGGGAAGGAAAAAAAAAGGGGGTGACAACCTAGGGTTTTTGTGGGAGAAAGAAACGACGCCTCAGATAACTTCTAGCTTTACATCCAATGGCCCACAACCCTTCCCCTCATCCACGCACCAAAGATCAACTTTTGGTCAACATTTTTTTGGGATATTACACTCGACCCTAGCCACCTCGCGCCTTCCTCCCTCTCGCAGTGTAGCACGTCCCGTCGCCCACGCCTTCACCGATTCGCTGGACCATCCATGCCCCTCGCCGGCGTACGCCACCGCGCTCGCTCACAGGACCACGTCGCGCCGTGCTCGTGCCTCGCCGTGTCGCGTTGCCATAGCGCGCTCAAGCCCGTTCGCCATCGTCCGTTCACCAAAGGTTGAAGACAACCCGTTAATTTATTTTCTAAAGCATGTTTTGAATTTTGTGAATTATTGTTGTAATATTGAGACGATACGATTCACGTGTATGATTTTAGAGATTGCGATGTATACGTGTAGCCAAAAACGAACCCTGCGACAATACCTTGAATATGTGTATGATTTTATAATTTTAAAAATGAGTACGGTCACTATTCACTACCTCAGTGATTTTCATACTAGAAATGTTTATAATTAATTTTGCTTTAGTGTGTGGAACGATATTGGTTAGTATTGGTATAAGTATAATTTTATTGATGTAAGAAAAATAGAAGAAATACTAGGCCACGTAGTTCCGGTCAAATGAAAATATAGATGCTACTAGTCATAATAAAAGTATTCACAAGTATAACACTTAATTACTTAGAATTAGTAAAATATTTATGTATGTAGTAATAACCATGAATATGTTATTAAAATTCTCATTTAGTAATCTACATTAATTCTTAGAATATCAATGTTAGAAGAATTATAAATAAACAATTTTTAGTATACGTATAAATTCTATTTAGAAAAGAAAGGAGAAAACTGAAAGGATAGAATTTTATAATAATGTTAAAATAACCTAATTAGACGTTCATACTTTTCTAATATAGAAATTGATAGTTATATTGGTAAACATAGGTTTCTTACTAAAGAATTAGATAATTTGTTTCTAATTTTAAAATGACCTTTTTAATAGATATCATGTTTATAATTTACCAAGGTTCGTTATAGATGTTTAAGTACAACCATATTAAATAGAAACTTGTAGACCATATGTTTCTTAATAAATAAAAGATAAATATATGCCCAAATAATAAATTATTTATATTTTCTTAATTAAAAGATAACAAGGGTCATTGCTTTTATAAACTAAAATGATAGTTTATACATAATTTCCTTTCTAATGAATTAGATCATTTATTTCTACAATAGAATTAAAGATAATTAATAGATTAATTATCATTTATCATAATTTATTAATCAAACCTATAGTCAATTTGTTCTTAACTAGATTTATGGCATGATTAATGATTTCATAGAATTTAGTCCACATTATATACGAATCACTTGGCTTTTCCTAAGGGATAAAATAAAGTAATAAGAGTTTAAGTTCTTTTATAACTTAAAATGTTACTTTATATATTGACTTCAAATATAATAATATAAGCTATGTGTTTTCTAATGAAGTTAAAAGATAGTTATTTGTTCATTATCTTTTGCATGAAAATCCACTTAAGACCCATAACCTGACTCATCTTAAATAGGTGATTAATAATATAATTATGATCTTTTCACATAAAAAGTTGTTTAAGATATTTATGAGCTTTTTATAAAAGTAATGTTTAATAATGTGTTTCATAACTCATTAACCTTAGATATATAACATATATCTTTTCTAAAAAGGTTAAAAAGGTTTAATATCGTTATAACGTGTTTTACCGTCTTATAAACCCTTAATCTTAGACATATCACATATGACGTTTTATAAAAGATTAATTTGGTGAACCTAATATTTGTATATTTTAATTAAGATATTTTAAGCTCATGTCTTGTTTTATAAAGTATAGATCACACATTTTTGAAAAGAATATCTTTTTATTATAACCCTTGCGTGTAATGTTTTTGAAAAGCGAACACTCTTTTCGTTAGGCTTTCTTTTAGCTTTACGTTTGGTGAATGTTGGATGTTATTGAGTGGTGTTTGTTTCTTCTTGTTTGTTTGTGTGATATTCAATGGCTGATCTGGTAGTTAAGAATCAAGATCCATTCCTATCCATGGAAGAACCTCAAGTTTTCAATAAGCAAGGCAAGTGGACTTCTCCCTCTACATACTCTATTTGATCCCAAACAATACATTTCATAAAGTTTATTCTTGGATATATATGCATAATTTGATGGGTTACCTATTCGGATACACCTAACCTTTTCAACCTTATTCCTTGATCAAGCCTGGGTAGTATAATTTATCTTCATAGCTATGTTATTGCTACAACTTAACTTTATGCAGTCACTCCAGTTTGTGATATTAATGTTCCAAATGGTAAGTTTACATTAATGTTATTAACCCGATGGTTAAACAAGATTATTGCATATTAATTGGAACATGGAGTGACCACCCGGAAAAACAGTGCTACCATGAGAACTATCATGGCTCTGGTCTTGGCTAAATAACTAGGTTGAGTGCTGGTCGTGGTCGACCGGAACGGGGGCATCTAGCAGCGCTTATAGTTCCGGCTCAGGCAGATTGGATACGGGCATAGTTCCCAAAGCTTTACCCTACAGTCTGGACTATAGGTTGGTTACGTTAGGTGTGCTTTATGCAGTTTGATCATTTCCAACATTTGCGTAATGAGGACTCTTGAGAGAAGCCTCGTAGTGAGACCCTAGCCATTCACCTCGGAAGTGAATATGGGTCTAGCTAACCCGGGCTAGAAGAGAATCACGACTCATGGGTAAAGATGTGCCACCTCTGCAGAGTGTAAAACTGATATATCAGCCGTGCTCACGGTTAAGAGCAGCCTGAACTCCTCACATGATAATTGAACTTGAAGATGGAAATAAATTGAGATCCAATGATCTGCCAATGGTTTGCTTAAGTGGTTTCACTTAAGTGTTTTTGATATACTCTTATACCTTTGTTTAATGGGAATACTTGGGATTCACACTTTTTAGTAAGATAGGCGTTGTTAATAAAATGTTGACCAACTAAAATGCTTACTGCTCAACCTTAGCCTCACCTTGTTAAACTTGCATTAGTTTTCCCCCACTTGCTGAGCCTCGACCATAAGTGAGCTCACCCTTGCTTAATTTTGATCAGAAGTTTGTAGATGAAGTTATGATGCTGAGCTCCATGGATGCTAGTGTAGTGATACCTCCAGTCATCTTCCTGTGGATGAATGTCCATGTCTCACTGTACTTTGATGAATAAAGGTTAAGGCATTATGTCTGTTCAAAGTGTAATATGTTAATATAATTGTTATTTACGCTTCTATGCATTGTTCTTTTGATATATTACACTTGTGACGTCAACATATCTTTGGAAATAGATCCTGGCACACATATGCTATGCATCCGGCTCTGCCCCCTAGAACTGGGTGTGATAGAAGTGGTATCAAAGCAATATGACCGTAGGTCGCTAGATTAGTTAGAAATGGAAAGCCCAGTCAGTCGTTCAAAACTTGACTTAATTGTCTTCATAAAAACTTACTTTATATCAAAACTTGTCTCTTTTATCTTCAACCCTTCTTGTCTGATTCTTTGTCTATCAGAAGGTTCTAATGAGAAGCATTGCAAGATGATCAAGCTAGGATTGCGGAACTTGAAGCAAAGAAACCCTTTCGAGGCTATCGACGACACCCTATTCTCTGTCTTATCCCCACTCCGCAAGAAGTTTTGTTATGGATCCCCTGAATCTATTATTTGACTTCTTGGCTAGGTTGATAGGATTGCTCTTTAGTATTAAGATGTTTGACTAGATCGATAATGGCGATATTATATTATAGTGGTTTTCTAATCCCTAATATTGCTATATAACCCTTGACTTCTTATACTTTTGTTTTCTTGCCATTGTATTGCCATCCTTGCGCAATATCTACCTTGATATACTAAATTTTGCGCTTCTGCGTCGACTAGCTCATCTGTGCTTCCTCCGTTCGACTTCGCGCGGGTACTGCAACTCTGGTGAGCCATTATTGCTTTTCAAGTCGGTGAATTAAATGCTACCGCATGGAGCCGCTAGGAACAAGCTCGTTCGAGCTTTAGCTCCACCGTTGTCGTGAAAAAACATGGATTTTTGGCAGACCAGTCAAATTAGCTTCAGTATTATGCTTGGATTGTCTCTGGAATGGTGTTCGGGTACCCGCTATCGTTGGTTGTGGTCACCGGCGACGAGTCCTATGACCGGAGCCAGGTGTTCGACCGGGGTCAGTGCGGGGGTGCGATTTTGACTTTTGACCAACTTATTAAAAGCAATGCTTAGTCTTAACCATTCCTATTGGTAAGCCTTACACTTCACATGAGCCCCCACCATTAGTGAGCTCATACACATTATTCCCCAAAACTTGTTGAGCGATCAACATATGTGAGCTCACTCTTTATGTACTCACACCCAGGTCAAGAATAGGTACGACAGGATGAGGAGCAGAAAGGATAATGTGATGAGTTTGTGAGAGGTCTAGGGCATCGTCTCCCGGTCAACTACGGTTGCGGAGGATCGTTGTCATCATATGATGTAATTATTTAGCTATTTTTGTATAGAACTTCTATTATATAATAAAGATATGACATTGATTTCTATACCATGAGTCATCATATGTGTGAGACTTGATCCCAACACACATTTGAGACGCGCCCAGGTGAAAGTGCATTCGTCTCTTTTATTAGTTTTGGTGATTTGGATAACAACACATTTAAAGGTCTAACAAGTTTGCTAAGTGTCGAACGGGAAATTCAGTATGATGAACATACTTAAATAGTGTATAATGATCTGTGAACAAAGATTCAACACAAGGTTAAATAATCAGTGAGACAATGCAAATGGATATAATATGATCTCTATATTGGTTTGAATATTTGGACAAGACCTGAGAAATCACTACATACATATGATCAGAATAGAGGATAAAGTGATTAAGACTCACCAAACATGCTAACTTCTCAAGAATCTTGGCTTAAAATATTGCATATCATGTCTATTAGTATACCTTTTGATTATGAGTAATTCCTTCAATTGGTACAATTTCACATTTTCATACTTTATTTGTACCAAGGTTCAAATTGTAGAACTTAATCCCCTGGCCTCACAAGTCCAAATGCATAAGGTAAAACAAGTATTCATCACTTGTATGCACACATTTAGGGGGAGAATGGTCTATAATTTGAATCTTTTAGACTAACTTCATTTCCAAGTATATTATGTGTGTAGTCTCAAATTAGAAAGGAATTTTCGGGCAAAGACAATCGCTTCCACTGAAAATTTTGATGGGTATCAAAGATTCTTTGCTCCAATAAATGTATCTTTTATACATTTCATAAGAGAATGCGTTTCTCTTGTATATGCTACTCTAGCGTCATCTAAAATTGGTAAATATGTATCACATCCTTTTGGATTGCAAACGTCAAAAGTAGCATAGCATATAAACTCTCCTATCTAGAACTTAATTGATTAAATAGTGCACATGTTCCTTATGTTGCATGGTTATGTTCAATTGATACTCCTTTTATGCCAATGGTACTTTAAGTTGCAAATAAGTACTCTCAGAAGGTATCAATTGAATTCATATATATGTGTGCACTAAAACTTGAAGAGAACTTAGTGTAATATGCAATTAGTAATCTGCTTATCTATCAAATTATATCAATTGGTGATTTTCAATTGGTATTTTTCATATATGATCACTAGTTGTACAATCCATATTTGTGCAATTTTCATGTTGCCTCTTGTTGTGATAAGAAAATGCTAGGTGACATCTAGGCTCCAGGTATTAAGACTCACCTTCGATTTAGTATGACAATCTTCATTTAATATCTTGGACCTATGTCACAACTATACCAACAAGAGCTTGCAAATGAATTCTAAATCCAACAAAAGTTTGGAACACCCCCTTGAAAGGGTAAAATGCAAAGGTACATCACTTATGACACTTATCCATTACCTTTGTGCCATCTAAGGACCCTTTTCATGATAGTGTGTTCACATCTTGCTTAATCATAATTTCTACCCTTTATATTTTTGTATCCTTTTTGGAGATTTATGACAAAGGGGTAGAAATTTCGCATTAAAGCTTACCTTTAGTCTTATGTAACTAAGTGTTCGAAGACTTTTGAAAAGGGGAGAAATAATTAACAAAAAAGGGGGGAATCATAAGAAAAACATATGATGTAGAAAGCTAATGAGTGCATACTATGTCATGATCATCACGTTTATTCTAAGACACATTGCACCCCATGAATAGTATGATACAAGTTGTCTCCATACTATGACCCAAATATGTGCTTTTGGAATTTGCATCCAAAATTGGTAAGCTTATGTAAGCTTTAAATGTGTTGTCATCAATCACCAAAAAGGGGGAGATTGAAAGTGCATTCATCCCTTTTGTGAGTTTTAGTAATTTGGATAACAACACATTTAAAGGTCTAACAAGTTTGCTAAGTATTGAACAGGAAATTCAGTATAATGAACATACTTAAATAGTGTATAATGATCAGTGAACAAAGATTCAACACAAGGTTAAATAACCAGTGAGACAATGCAAATGGATATAATATGATCTCTATATTGGTTTGAATATATGGACAAGACCGGAGAAATCACTACATACATATGATTAGAATAGAGGATAAAGTGATTAAGAAGATTGGTCAAGCCAAAGTGAATAAGATATGAGGAATCGTGAATTGGCTTGACCATATTACTACCAGTCCATATATGCTTCTATGTGAATCAAACTAGAGCTTGATTGATCTGAACAGTTATATCTAGAAGATATTCAAGAAAGGTTCACAATATTGAAGAAATGATTCTCTCAATGGATGCTCAATATGATGTGCTTAAGAATGGCTTGATAGGGTGAAGATAGCAAGGAAAGGGCTTCGAGGAACTAAGCGAAGGTGAAGGCCAAGCGATAGCTTGTGGACCGAGGTACCATGGCTAAGGTGAAGAAGAGAGTACTTGCACTAAGTCAATGAAATAATCAGCTATGAAGAGTTATAACATGTTGATGCATCAGTACAGTGACTTAAAGCCATGATTTGAACTCATATATGGTGATATGGTACAAGTCACATGGTTTGAGTTGTGTTTGCTTCAAAAGGTGAGACAAAGATGTTTGTGATCCTTATGAAGCAACGCCATGGAGAAATCACACATGAGACACCAATTACTCAAGGAGTTTACTTAATTATATTTTATTTAACTTGAGCATAGGAATCATCGTACTATCAAGTGGGATCCAAAAAGAAGGTTGGTGTTTGCCAAAGCTCAAGCCTCTAGATTCAAAAGCTATTTTTGAAAAGCAAAAATCTCTTGAACGTTCTATGGTTGACTATTGTTAGGATTGAGAAACTGAAAGTGTTCCTATTGAAAAGCAGCTGAGCTTCTTCAGTAGCAGTTGAGCTTTTCAGCTGAACTAAACTTCAGCTGAGTTGAGCTTCTTCAGCTGCAGTTGAGCTTTTCAGCTGAACTAAACTTCAGCTGAGTTGAGCTTCTTTAGCTGAGTTGAGCTTTTTCAGCTGAGTCAAACTTCAGCTGAGTTGAACTTCTTCAACTGCAGTTGAGCTTTTTCAACTACAGTTGAGCTTTCTCAACTCCAGGTGAACTTCAACTGTGAACCTCCTTGACCATACACTAGTTGAACTTTCCTCCAGGCAGTGAACTGGGGTTTTCTCTCCTAAACTCTCTGGTCAAGACCAGTTGAACTGGTCCTGAGGGGCAGTTCAACTGGTCTCTGACCTCTCTGACCAACAGTCTACCGGTTAGGCTGGTGAACACATCAATAGAGTCGTTAGGGGTGGTTCAACCGCCCCCAGGGTGGTTCAACTAGTTTGGTCAACTTGGTTAGACTGCGCGTCAGTCTGCCAGTCAGTCTGACAGTCAGACTGGCAGACAGTCTGCCAGGTCTGCCAGGGGCGGTTCAACCGCCCCCCAAAAAAGGTTCAACCGGTTTTAAGCAGAAAAGTGAAAAACGGCTAGTTTTGGAGCCCCACCAATATATACTCACTCCTACCTCTCTCCCCACATAAGAGCACGACCCAAACTCCATTTCTAACTTGAGAAACACCTCCCACTCTCTCTCACACACATCTCTTACCTCTCCCATTTCAAATCTTTGAGTGAGTTTGAGAGTTGCGGTTTTTGTGCTTCATCTCTAAATCCCTGTTGCTCTTCTTCATTCAAGCTTTGGTACTACATGGAGTTCTTTGTGGATTCATTACTCTTGGAGCTTCTAGCTCCTAGACGACTAGGTGTCTCTTGTGAGTCTCAAAATCTTGTGGAAGACCACAAGAAAGTTTGTATTACCCGCTCGTTTGAGCAAAGATTATTGTGTGGGCTTGACTTTTGTGGTCGATAAAGGGAGGATTAGGGTTGAAAGAGACCCGGCTCTTTGTGTGCGCCTCAACGAGGAAGTAGGGCACCTTGGTGGTGTGATCGAACCTCGGGATAAATCTTGTGTCTCTTGTTTCTTGTTCACTGTGTTTGTTCGTGTTCTTCGTTCTCTCACCCTTCTGTGGAAGATTTGTTCATATCTTTTTGGTGTGTGGATTTTGAGAAGTGCCCTTGTCAGATCTACTACTTTGAACCCTGTGGATCATTTAGAACATCTCATTTCCAAAGTTAACTAGGTGAATTTCGAGATCAATTCAGTTTTATATCTCATCGTTTAGTTGAGCTCGTGCAAACTAGTTGATCCGGTTTTCACACCTGTTGAACTGGTTTTACCCAGTTTGTTTCTAGTTTTTGTTGAAAAAGTTTTAACTTGCCTATTCACCCCCTCTAGGCAACTTTCAATTGGTATTAGAGCCTAATCCTCGTTCTAATGCTTAACCGCGTGAGGAAAAGATCATGTCAGGGGGTCTAAGAAACGAAAGTGCTTCTAAGCTTGAAAAATTGAGATTGCCTCGACTTCATCTTTTGGTGCAGATGTTGATCCTAGGGCAATAGACCTTGCCATGAGAATCGTCGAAAGGATGTTCCTCAAAATGAAGGAAGATGAGACGAAGAACAAGATTAAAGAAGAAAATGATCAATGGAGACCAAACGACGAATCCACCTCTTCACAAGGTTCGTCTTTCAAATCCACTTCTCATTTGTGCTTTATCGCTAATGGGAGTGACAGTGAAAGCGAAAGTGAGGATGAGGAGGAGCAAGAAAGTGATAGTGAAGATGAGGATGATCTTCAACAATTCTTTGCTCATCTAAGCAAGAAAAATCGAATGAGCTTGCTCAAACTCATGAAAAGAGTGGAAGAAAAAAAGAAATGCTTCATAAGCAAGAAGACTTCCTCATCAGAAAAATCGAAGACTTAGATAAGTTGACCAAAGAGCATGAGAAGCTAAAGTGCTCTTATGATGATTTGGTCCAAAGGTATGAAGACATTTCAATTGAGCAAATTAGAACTGTTAATCATTCATCATATATTGCTCAATTAGAAAATAAAAATGTTATGCTCAAGAACACGATAGAAAAGTTAAATATTAAAAATCTAGCTTTGCAAGAAAAACATGATATGCTTGTGTGCTCTCATAATAAATTTATGGATTCACATATCATGTTAGAAATGGATCATGAGATTGTGTTAACTAATTTGAAATCATACCAACCTCACTTATGCACATGTACTCAAATAGAAACTATATTATCATGTGCTAACAAATGTTGCTCTCAAGAAAGCCAATTCCATTGAGCTAGAATTTTCAGGAACAAGTAATGTTTCCTATGCAAAAGAAACAATGAGCTCAAAGAAGAAAATGAGAGGCTAAGAAGAAGCTTGACTCAATTGAAGGGAAAGTGTCATGCTCAACCTTCTCAAGATAATAGTGATAATATGGTGAACAAGCTTGAGAAGGGGACAACCGTAGCATGCATAAAACCCCTTCAAAAGAATACCAAGCTTTCCAAGAAAGATATGAGCAAGACTCAAGGTGAGAAAATTAATGCTCATATTATTTGCTCTAACAATGTACCTATGTGCTTCAACAAAGAAAGATCAAAGAGAAGCGATAGGAGGTGCTATGGATGCCAGGAGAAGGGTCATGAAATTGGTTCATGCCTCTACATGAAAAACCAAGATCTTGCACGATCAAGAAAGATGACCATCAAAAAGGATGAAATCAAAAGGCAAATGCATTGCAAGGAAAAGCACCGCATTTGCTACAATTGTCGTGAAAAAGGTCATCTATTCAAGGTTTGTCCAAAGGGTAAAACTCCTAAGCCTAACTTGTCAATACTTTCAAATATGCTTAGGAGACCCAAATTTGACTCTTGTGCTAGAAAGGTGATGAGTTCACCACATTCTAGAACTAAGGCTATTTGGGTACCTAAGTCCTTATTGGCTAACCTTGATGGACCCATCATGAGATGGGTACCAAAATGTACTTAGTAAGTTTTGCAGGTACCTAGAGATGATATGAAGTTTTGGGGTGCTTGAGCAATTTAACTCAATTCTTATCTCAAGCTATCAATCTTACATTGACTATTCTTTTAAGATTGTCCCAAAGTTGAATTGAGTTGTTATACCACTAACTTTATATTCATCTCTAGCAAGAAATTGTGTTGTAGGGAATAAGGATTAACCTTTGTGGGAATCAAGCAAAAGGCCTACAACTAAGGGATACCCAAAGGATGGTAACAATTAAATCTTAAGTGCACATTGCTCTTAATGAGTATATTCCTTCGTGTCTTTTGTAGCCACACAAGGAAAAATGAAGCACTTGAGAATGAACTTAAAATATTTTACATTTTCTTGGAAAAGTTCCAATTATATGGTAGATTGCAAGTTCATGTTTTTATATTGTGACAATCTACATGCTTTAAATTGGTTGCATGTATCTTATGGCATATTTCAAATTAATTATCGTATTATTGCCATGACCTAGACATAAAGAGTATTATCCCATGTTCTTAAATGGATAGAGTGCTAAGTAAGAAATTCAAATTCTTGAAGCACTTACCAAAAAGGGGAATTCTCTATATGACTACAGTTGTGACACTAATGTTTCTATCTAAGTGTTTATGTAGTCTCACAACATGAGAATGTGTTTCTCACATGGAATGTGCCATTCAACATTCAAAGAAGATCAATCTAATACTATGTGATTTATTCCTTCTTGTTTTAAATTGGTTTGAGTCTTCTACATTAATTACTCACCATGCTATGAATTAAACTTTCCATGTAAACTTAATTAAATAATCATGCTATTTTCACCTTGTTTAAATCAGTGTTATGCATGATGCTTGTAAGGGTAACTCAGTTCATATCATGAGGTTTCCTTATTTTAGTAAGCTTCTTCTCATTCATATACTAAAGGTTGCTAAATAGGAAACTATTGCTTGTGTTTCTAATGCAATCTCTTTTAAGCTAATTCATGGAAATTCATAAGTAGAGATTGTGCTCTTTCATTTGGTAAAATCACAAGCATTAAAGGTTAATCTTCACCTAAAAGAAAGATTAGGAATGCTCAAGGCAAAGATATGGAACTAGTTGTTTCATTTGATATGTGACCAATAATAGTTCCTTTCAAGTGGCATTCTTTCAATTGGTAATAATCTATTCTATAGAAAGAAATGTCAATATGAAGGTTAAATTCCTTTTAGCTTAAATTTGTAAATTGGTGCATATAGGTAATTCACTCCTCCATGTGCATTAACTTAAAAGGAATTTAACTTATGCCTTTATGCCTCATAAATGATGATTTGTTTGCAATCATATCTAAATATCACCATTCATTAAATACTTCCCTGTACTACTAATATCTCTTTTCAGAGTTCTTTTTCAACTAGTGTTAAAAGGAAAAGAGATAACAAGCTAAAGAATAAAGTCTCCACAAATGACGAAAAGAAGAATACTACGATGACACTGCCATAGATAGCAAGATCTTTTAAATTGGTATAACAAATGGTACGATCTATCTGGTGGTAAGTATTCTTAGGCATAAGTTAATTCATTGCAAATTTGTCATGCCTTGACCATGATATGTAATGTACTCCTCATGAGACTCTTAACTGAATTGAAAGTGCATGTGGCAAGTCATTCAAATACTTGATGCACATATCTAGTGGGAGAACATTATATATCTTGTGTTGTAGAGAATAAGTTTCACTTGAGTAAGCTATACTAAGACAATCCAAATTGGTAAATTTGTATCTCATTCATATGGATTGTAACCTTTGTTTTCTAAATAGCTACTTTTGATGCAGTTTAAAATTTCATTATCGTTAAATCTAAAAGTGCATAAGAATCCTTTTTGTTGATATTCATGACATACATATGCACTAACATGGATATGATTTTAAACTGTAAAAGGTGCAGTTAGTGATCCATACTCTTTAAATATTGGAAACCTAAAATTGATATCTTAGGAATCTACTTCAATCGGTATCCATATGCTTCACACTAGGATTGGATTACTAAGTTGTAAAATTCCATGCATAACTTGTCTTTATGATATGAATGCTTGTGCAACTAACCTTGATAAGCTAGGTGCACCCAAGGTCAAGCTAGGTTCATCATCAAGAAGGCAACACAATGATGTATCAAGAAAAGGAGAAAAGGCTCCTATTCTTAACTCTAGTTTTATTTGTGTGATTAAATATTGACTTGAAACCATGTAAGATGGTTATCAAGTATATGTGGGTGCCTACGCAAAGAGAAAGGCCACAATAAAGATTGTGATCGCTCCTTTAATGGATCAAGTTGGGTGCTCGATAATGAATGTATAAATCATATTTGGAGATAGTAGCAAGGGTGGTAACAACTGAATCTCAAGTGCATATTATTTTCAAATCTTATCTCTTTTGTGACTTGTGTAGCCACTAAGGAAAAGGAAGCACTTGAGGATATACATCAGTGGTTGATTATGAAATAAAGGTCCAATTGGAAGATGAATGAATATTATCATATGGTGAACAATCCAAAATTATGTGACGTATTCTCTATCTAGTTAATTTGGATTTGATTCTTCTATATTTTACACTCACCATAATATGGATTAAGTCAGCTCTTTAGACTTCATTGAACAACCATGCATATTATCTATGTCATTAAAAATATATTGTGCATGAGGACTCAAGGGAAATTTAGTCCATATTATGAGGTTTCTCTATTTTAGCAACTCGCTTGCCTTCCACATAAAAAGGGTTGCTAAATAAGAAACTAGTGCTTGTGCTACTAATGCCATCTCTTGTGTTGAGTTTATCCATAGAAAATCTATGTTAAAAGATGGTGCTTGTTTTAAATTGGATAAATCACAAGCTTAAAGGATACTATTCAACTAAAGTAAGATAAAGTTGATAAGAGGCTAAGGTATGAAAACTTCCTCTCCTTCAGTTGTTTTAGTATTTTATCCTTAGTGGAATGTACCATAGTATATGTTAAATTCCTTGCAATATAAAATTTTCAATAGTGCATATAACTTTGACATCAACCATATGTGCGCACTAATTTAAAGGAATTTGGTCTATCCTTTTGGGTTTCAAGAATGATGATTCATTTGCCATCCACATATAAGGATCATCATTTGTGAAACCCTCCCTTGTGTTTTTTAATGTTATCTTTTCTAAATTTTCAACAAGGTCCTTCCAAGTGCTTTCAAGATGGATTCAAAATCTACAAATATAAGAGACTTGGTTCTTTCAATCATTGAGTTTCAATGGGTCTCATATCAAGTATAATCGAACCAAACAAAGATGAATGAAGTTCAAGATCGCTTGGTTAGATGAAATCATAAAGAGAAAAGAAATCATAGTGAATCAAGAAGGAAGTTGAACTACCCTGAAAACCAAATAATGAAGTAGTAACATAATCATATAATATCCTTCATTATGAGATTTGATGTTCATATTAGCATGCTTTACCCTTCAGGATTTCCATTGATATACTTTCAGTTCTTAAACTTTCAATTGGTTTAATTTTCATCATCTATGTAAAGAATGTTATGTTCAACCAAGATATAGTGCAAACATCTTCTTTAACCTCGTATTGTTGATGTGCATAAGTGTACTTTGTGTACTCTTGCATGCACAAATTGAGGGAGAGTTTAGCCTATATCTTGTGAGACTAATGATTTTTTAAGTTCATGTTGTGTAGTCTCACACCTTGGAGAACATCAAATAAGGATGAATGGTTCCATAGAAATGAAAATGAATTTCTGTTGAACCTATCAAGAAAATGAGTTTCTCTTGATTGTTTGAAGAGGATAAGTTTCTCTTTGAAATGTCAAGCCTATCAAAAGCTAAGATGGAAATTCATGATTATAATGGAGATCATGTGGCGTAGAACAAAGGTGTGCCACTCCATGAACTATTGTATTACATTTGTGTATCTAAGCTCTTACATGCTAGTGTGTGCATGTATATGCAATATCTTAAGTCACATCATAAGGTTGCACTTGTGGTGAGGATTAAAGAACCTCTAGATATTTGATTAATACCTCTTGTGGTGATGTCATAAGTTAGTCTTAAGTCATCTTAGTGAGGTATGAGTCAAACATGCTAAATTCTCAAGAATCTTGGCTTAAAATATTACATATCATGTCTATTAGTATACCTTTTGATTATGAGTAATTCCTTCAATTGGTACAATTTCACATTTTCATACTTTATTTGTACTAAGGTTCAAATTGTAGAACTTAATCCCCTGGCCTCACAAGTCCAAGTGCATAAGGTAAAACAAGTATTCATCACTTGTATGCACACATTTAGGGGGAGAATGGTCTATAATTTGAATCTTTGAGACTAACTTCATTTCCAAGTCTATTATGTGTGTAGTCTCAAATTAGAAAGGAATTTTCAGGCAAAGACAATCGCTTCCACTGAAAATTTTGATGGGTATCAAAGATTCTTTGCTCCAATAAATGTATATTTTATACATTTCATAAGAGAATGTGTTTCTCTTGTATATGCTACTCCAACGTCATCTAAAATTGGTAAATATGTATCACATCTTTTTGGATTGCAAACGTTAAAAGTAGCATAGCATATAAACTCTCCTGTCTAGAACCTAATTGATTAAATAGTGCACATGTTCCTTATGTTGCATGGTTACGTTCAATTGATACTCCTTTTATGCCAATGGTACTTTAAGTTGCAAATAAGTACTCTCAGAAGGTATCAATTGAATTCATATATATGTGTGCACTAAAACTTGAAGAGAACTTAGTGTAATATGCAATTAGTAATCTGCTTATCTATCAAACTATATCAATTGGTGATTTTCAATTGGTATTTTCATATATGATCACTAGTTGTACAGTCCATATTTGTGCAATTTTCATGTTGCCTCTTGTTGTGATAAGAAAATGCTAGGTGACATCTAGACTCCAGGTATTAAGACTCACCTTTGATTTAGTATGACAATCTTCATTTAATATCTTGGACCTATGTCACAACTATTCCAACAAGAGCTTGCAAATGAATTCTAAATCCAACACAAGTTTGGAACACCCCCTTGAAAGGGTAAAATGCAAAGGTACATCACTTATGACACTTATCCATTACCTTTGTGCCATTTAAGGACCCTTTTCATGATAGTTTGTTCACATCTTGCTTAATCATAATTTCTACCCTTTATATTTTTTGTATCCTTTTTTGGAGATTTATGACAAAGGGGGAGAAATTTTGCATTAAAGCTTACCTTTAGTCTTATGTAACTAAGTGTTCGAAGACTTTTGAAATGGGGAGAAATAATTAACAAAAAGGGATAATCATAAGAAAAACATAAGATGCAGAAAGCTGATGAGTGCATACTATGTCATGACAATCACGTTTATTCTAAGACACATTGCACCCCATGAATAGTATGATACAAGTTGTCTCCATACTGTGACCCAAATATGTGCTTTTGGCATTTGCATCCTAAATTGGTATTTTCTGAAATGCACATATTTAGGGGGAGGAAACTATATCATAGGATTCAAAATCTTATTTATCAAATCTTATGTAAGCTTTAAATGTGTTGTCATCAATCACCAAAAAGGGGGATATTGAAAGTGCATTCATCCCTTTTGTGAGTTTCGGTGATTTGGATAACAACACATTTAAAGGTCTAACAAGTTTGCTAAGTGTTGAGCGGGAAATTCAGTATGATGAACATACTTAAATAGTGTATAATGATGAGTGAACAAAGATTCAACACAAGGTTAAATAACAGTGAGACAATGCAAATGGATATAATATGATCTCTATATTGGTTTGAATATATGGACAAGATCGGAGAAATCACTACATACATATGATCAGAATAGAGGATAAAGTGATTAAGAAGATTGGTCAAGCCAAAGTGAATAAGATATGAGGAATCGTGAATTGGCTTGACCATATTACTACCAGTCCATATATGCTTCTATGTGAATCAAACTAGAGCTTGATTGATCTGAACAGTTATATCTAGAAGATATTCAAGAAAGGTTCACAATATTGAAGAAATGATTCTCTCAATGGATGCTCAATATGATGTGACTTAAGAATGGCTTGATAGGGTGAAGATAGCAAGGAAAGGGCTTCGAGGAACTAAGCGAAGGTGAAGGCCAAGCGATGGCTTGTGGACCGAGGTACCATGGCTAAGGTGAAGAAGAGAGTACTTGCACTAAGTTAATGAACTAATCAGCTATGAAGAGTTATAACATGTTGATGCATCAGTATGGTGACTTAAAGCCATGATTTGAACTCATATATGGTGATATGGTACAAGTCACATGGTTTGAGTTGTGTTTGCTTCAAAAGGTGAGACAAAGATGTTTGTGATCCTTATGAAGCAACGCCATGGAGAAATCACACAAGGGACACAAATTACTCAAGGTGTTTACTTAATTATATTTTATTTAACTTGAGTATAGGAATCGTCGTACTATCAAGGAGGATCCAAAAAGAAGGTTGGTGTTTTCCAAAGCTCAAGCCTCTATATTCAAAAGCTATTTTTGAAAAGAAAAAATCTCTTGAATGTTCTATGGTTGACTATTGTTAGGATTGAGAAACTGAGAGTGTTCCTGTTGAAAAGCAGCTGAGCTTCTTCAGCTGCAGTTGAGCTTTTCAGCTGAGTTGAGCTTCTTCAGCTGCAGTTGAGCTTTTCAGCTGAACTAAACTTCAGCTGAGTTGAGCTTCTTCAGCTGCAGTTGAGCTTTTTCAGCTGAGCTAAACTTCAGCTGAGTTGAACTTCTTCAACTGCAGTTGAGCTTTTTCAACTACAGTTGAGATTTCTCAACTCCAGCTGAACTTCAACTTCAACTGTGAACCTCTTCGACCATACACTAGTTGAACTTGCCTCCGGGCAGTTGAACTGGGGTTTTCTCTCCTAAACTCTCTGGTCAAGACCAGTTGAACTGGTCCTGAGGGACAGTTCAACTGGTTTCTGACTTCTCTGACCTCTGACCAACAGTCTGCTAGTCAGACTGGCGAATAGGTCGACAGAGTCGTCAGGGGCGGTTCAACCAGTTTGGTCAACTTGGTCAGTCTACGCGTCAATCTGCCAGTCATTCTGACAGTCAGACTAGCAGACAGTCTGCCAGGGGTGGTTGAACCGCCCCCCAAAAGAGGTTCAACCAGTTTTTGAGCAGAAAAGTGAAAAATGGCTAGTTTTGGAGCCCCACCTATATATACTCACTCCTATCTCTCTCCCCACATAAGAGCACGATCCAAACTCCATTTCTAACTTGAGAAACACCTCCCACTCTCTCACACACATCTATTGCCTCTCCCATTTCAAATCTTTGGAGAGAAATCTTTGAGTGAGTTTGAGAGCTGCGGTATTTGTGCTTCATCTCAAAATCCCTCTTGCTCTTCTTCATTCGAGCTTTGGTACTACATCAAGTTCTTTGTGGATTCATTACTCTTGGAGCTTCTAGCTCCTAGACGACTAGGTGTCTCTTGTGAGTCTCCAAATCTTTTGGAAGACCACAAGAAAGTTTGTATTACCCGCTCGTTGGAGCAAAGATTAGTGTGTGGGCTTGACCTTTGTGGTCGGCAAAGGGAGGATTAGGGTTGAATGAGACCCGGCTCTTTGTGGGAGCCTCAACGAGGAAGTAGGGCACCTTGGTGGTGTGACCGAACCTCGGGATAAATCTTGTGTCTCTTGTGTTCTTGTTCACTGTGTTTGTTCGTGTTCTTCGTTCTCTCACCCTTCCATGAAAGATTTGTTCATATCTTTTTTGTGTGTGGATTTTTGAGAAGTGCCCTTCTCAGATCTACTACTTTGAACCCTGTGGATTATTTAGAACATCTCATTTCCAAATTTAACTGGGTGAATTTCGAGATCAATTCAGTTTTATATCTCATCGTTTAGTTGAACTCGTGCAAACCAGTTGAACCAGTTTTGACACCTATTGAACTGGTTTTACCCAGTTTGTTTCTAGTTTTTGTTGAAAAAGTTTTAACTTGCCTATTCACCCCCCTCTAGGCAACTTTCACTGGGTTTGCCCTTAAATTCGGGCGTGACAACCATACTTACTTCCCCCAACGCTAAGATAAGCAATAGGACTAAAGAGATACATATGTAGAAACTCCAATGGTCTTGATGTAGTCATGACGTTTTTTAGGTGATGTCCTCCTCCAACCTGCTTCCCTACTTGGCAAGCTGCACAAGGTCTATCTTTCTCAAAACATACATTCATTAGTCCTAAAACATGCTCAGCATTAAGAAGATTATGAAGGTTCTTCATCCCAACATGTGCTAGGATACGATGCCATAGCCAACCCATGTTGGTCTTTGCAAGTAAACATGCATCAAGTTTGGTGATATCGATCGAAAAATCTACTAGATAAAGTTTTCCCTGAAGTACACCTTTAAATGCAACATAACCATCACTCCTAAAGACTATCACGTCAACATCAGTAAATAAACAATTATAGCCAATGGAACAAAGTTGATTGACAAATAACAGGTTATAATCAAGAGAGTCTACCAGGAAGACATTAGAAATATAATGTTCGGTTGTGATTGCAATCTTACCCAACCCCTTTACCCTCGCCTTGATTCTCATCTCCAAATATGATTGCATCTTGGGAATCTTTGTTCTTGACGTAGGAAGAAAACATCCGATTCTCCCCCATCATGTGGTTTGTGCATCCACTATCGATAACCCAGCTTGAGCCCCCTGGATGCATAAACCTGTAAAAAATTTAGGTTAGGGGTTTAGGTACCCAACTAGAGTTGGGTCCTGTTAGCTTAGTCATATAAGATTTTAGCACCCAAACGCAAGTCTTACCACCCTTGCGCTTGGGTCCCACATGAGAGGCAACTACTTTGCCTAATTTACAATAGATTACATAGGAAGCATCAAAAGTGTGATATGAAATCGAAGGACCATGAGATGCATTCCTAACCTTATGCACATGAATAAATCTAGGATGAGGAACATTTTACCTAGGTCTACTCCTACCATGAGCAAAAGATAAACTATAAGAAGCAATCATGGCATGAGGAGTATAAACACCATTATGATCAACACAAGCATTACGAACATTCTTAACATTAGTGTAAATAAAGGCATGATTCTTGCAAACATGAGAAGAATGAGCACTACTAGCCATAGGCACTTCCTCTTTTCCTTGATAAACATGGGGACCTCATGGCTCTTTTTGTCTTTAGCTCCCTTTTGGAAGCCAAAACCATCCTTAATAGAGGGATGTCTACCAACGATGTATGCTTTCCTAGCAAATTTAACTTTCTCTATGTCATCTTTGCAAGTTTTAAGTTGAGCATTTAAATGGGCAACATCAACATTCAACTTAGCAATGATAAAGACATGATCATTACAGGCATCAACACCAAAATCTTTGTATCTAGTGCAAATTGATACATGCTCAAGAGATAAACTAGCAGCATGGCATTCATTCAATTTGTCTAGCCTATCATTCAAATCATCATTTGCAATCTTAAGACTTGAAATAGATGAATGACAAGAAGATAGCTCAGTGGATAACAATTCATTCTTCTTAATTTCTAAAGCAAGGGATTTTTCTACATCAACTAATTTATGATGCTCCTCAAAAAGTAAATTCTCTTGGTTTTCTATCAATCTATCCTTTTCATTTAAAGCATCAATTACTTCATTGATTTAGTAATTTTTGTTCTACATAAGCCCTTAAATAGATTGCTATAATCAATGTCATCATCACTAGACTCATCATCGCTAGAAGAAGTATACTTGGGTGTATCTCTATAATATACCTTCTTCTCCTTAGCCATGAGACAAGTGTGATGCTCATTGGGGACGAGAGCCAATTTGTTGAAAGCAGAGGTGGCGTGTCCCTCGTCGTTGGAGTCGGAGGAGGAGCAGTCTGAGTTCCATGTTGGAACCTGCCTTCCAGGACAGGTAGATCCAACAGAAAACGGGGAAAAGGATTTGTAATGCTAACACGGGGTGTCAAAGCCACAATATTTCTCCCTGCGCTTTGGTACAGTACGAGGGTATTTATAGGTAATCGAGGGACTGCATGACCCTGTCAAGGACATTTAGACCCTCGATTACCTAGTTTATCCCCGGAATATTCCCACGAGGGGAGGTTACAGCGAGTCATTATGGCATACTTTATTACAGACATGGCCCAACCCACACTGCCCACGCGGCGTCCGGACGTGGGGCCCTGCTACATGGGCCGAATTGCACATGGGCCTCTCCCTGCTCTGAGGGGGGCAGGCCCTATGGTCTTTGCGGGACCTTCGTCTTGTCTTGCCAGAGCGAAGGGGGGCGAACAGGCCTCCGTATCGATGGTATCCTTGGTCTATCCTGCGGGGCCTACGGATGCAGTCTTCGTCCGTGCAACGCGAGGTAGATGTCATCGAGCGAAGGGTGGTGTGTTCGCCTTTGCCCCAACATTTGCCCTCCGAGGGGCCAGTTCGACCAAGTCAGCTGGTGCCAAAGACCACCGTGAGATGGTGAAGACGCTGCCCTTGCTCAAAGTGGTCCCGTGGGGGTTTTTTAAATGTGACCGTTGATGGACGTGTTACTGTTGGACTGCGAGTTTCTCGAGGCGCCATGTCGTGCCTATAAAAAGCCGACCTCGGCCGAGACCACTGCTTGCTTGCCTTTGCGCTGCAGAAACCCTAGCTTTTATAGTTTCTCGCGTGCCCTCCTTGCTCGTTCTGCGCCGGAAATCTGGCCCGTATCAAGCAGATCACGCACCACCACCGTCAGTATGTTGCAATGACTTCTTCCTTGTCTGCTGCGAGCGCATCACCGGCCGCACCATCGTCCGAGGAGACCTTGAGTGACTTAGCGTTGGTTGAGTTGCAGCCTGGCCACACCGTGGAGTTTGGGACCTCAAGGATTTTCTCAGGCCACATGCTGGAGATGCAGCGGCTTGGTTACTTTGGTAACGGTGTCGGGCGGGCCCCGGGTGCAGAAGAGGTCCTCGAGCCTGAGGGCAAGTTGATAGTTTTTGAGGCCTTTTTCGCTGCCGGTCTTCGCCTCCTGACGCTTCGATTCGTGGTGGAGGTGTTGCGAAGGTTTGAGGTGCAAATCCACTAGTTGACGACGAACGCAGTGGTGGCGCTTGCGAAGTACGTCTGGGTAGTCTCTTCCTACGGCGAGCAGCCGTCTGTGGAGGTCTTCGCCAAAAATTATTGCCTACATTGGCAGAAGAGGAAGATAAGGGATAAGATATCCCAATTTGGATCGTGCACCTTCACGCCGAGGACTGGGAAGACTTCGGCTGAGGTTGTGGAGATAGTCCCCTATGCTAGGAACAAGTGGGGTAACTGGTGGGACTTTTGGTTCTATGTGGCTCCCGAGGATGTCGAAGGCTTATCGAGTCTGCCTCCGGCCATCTTGTGCTTACATTGTTATGTGGCATTTCCTTGATTCGAGGTGGCGGAAGAAGATGAAGACGAAGGGGCCCTCCGATATGCTGCCCGCCTGAGTAGCGGGCGCGACCTGGTGGAGTTTATTGCCTATGAGGTGTGGCCCTTGGCACATGGTTGGGCGTTGAGCGAAGTGACCCCCCGCCAGATGCCTACCCTAGGTGGCCAGATGGTGTGAAGTTTAGCCTTCACAGTGGATCTACACGGTCGTGACGCAGCGGCGTTTGTGCGTGAAGTCGAGGCCGAGGCCGTGAAAATTATAGGGAAGTATGTGCCGAAGATGGAGACTTTAAGGAGTTGCGACATTCGCGGTTCAAACGTTAGGCTAAACCGTGTTTTTGAGTTAAACCATTTGCCGTATGGTGGTTACCTGGGGGGGACTATGCAGACGTTGCTGGCCACCGAGGGAACAGGCGATGTCAATGGCCGACAAGGGCCCCTCATGGGACAAGGCTTCGGGTGCGGTCGTCAGGAAAAGGAAATTAGGTACAACAACTGAGGGATAGAGGGCTTCCGATCATTTTGTTGTGGATTTGTTGGAGACGTGTGCGGCTCCTAGGGAGACGATGTCTTCGCCCGAGCTCCAGGAATCTTCTACGCGAATGCTGAAGGTTACCGGGGGTCGCTGGCCTAGGAATGTCCTGATACCCTAGGCGGCCAGTGAGGACATATTTACGTCTCGATTAGCTCGTTACATGAAGATTTCCCCTTACGGATGGAATGTTGGTGCTGTTGTATCGGCAGTGATGGAGAAGGATCGCCAAGATGCGCCGCGGAAGCACCGGGCTTACGCCAGTTGGTGGACCCAAGGCACGAGGCGAAGGTGGCGTGGCCCAGTGCGAATCATGCTGCCCCGGGCGCCAGTATGGCTCCGCCCGCCATGCCTACTAGTGAGCGAAGGCCTCCCTCACCACTGCGCGGTGTTGAGACAGCGATGGCGGGCGCCGAAGTCTTCATGGAGCTCTCTGTGGATGACTACCTGGTGGGTGGGGTCGCTATGTTCAACGCCCATACGGGGCTGGCTCCTGCTGGTGAGTTTTTTTGATGAGGTCTGCGTTTCTGACTTGACCATGGTGTAGGGGCAGATTCCGGGCAACTGGCTGTTGTTCTAGTGGTGGTGTCAGCTGGCCCGGTGGCTGTGGCGACCGTGGCGAAGGCCGAAGGGTGACGTGGGGGCCCCGGAGGACCCGTGGTCTAAGTTCTGCGCTGGCGGCGAGGTTGCCTCGGCCGCCGCTGTGAAGGGCGTGGTCGCATCAGTTGCGCAACATCAGAAATATATGAGTGTGATTAGTGCTTGTAGTTGTATCGTCTTTGTAGTTCTACTTTGACAATCTTTGTGATAGGCGGCTGCCTTCACCGAACGCATTGCTTCGGGGGCGCTGACCTCGGAGTTTTCTGCCGAGAGGCGGCGACTTGAGGGGAGAATCGAGCGCCTCCGACGCAACATATGGAGGCAGTCAGGGACAAGTCGGCGGCAGAGAACAAGAGCCACAACCTGCTTAAGAAGCTGATGGCAGTGGAGACAGAGAAAGAAGACCTCAGTTATTGGCTTGCGGAGGAGAGGGAGGACGCGGAAAAGGCCTGCGCAGAGGCCCAGGCTGCCCGTGCTGAGGCTGATGCCGCGTGTGCTGAGGCTAGCCTTGCCCTCAAGCGCATCATCGACGCGGAGTCGGGGCTGAAGAGTTTGCGCAGCTACACCGAGAATACGGAGGCCTCCACCCGCTCTGGGGTTGAACGGGCGCACGCGCTGTTCGTGGATGCGTACCACGAGCTCAGCGCGCGAATCACCCCTTTTGACAAGTCTGGCGAGGAGGTGGGTCTTTGCTTTCTCGGGTGGCTGCAGGAGGAGTTAGAGTCGCTCCTGTCTATCGCGATGGGCCTCATGTCCTACACCTCGCTCGTTACCTATGAGGGGGCGGCGAATGCCTTGTCCAGTCAGGGGTGTAGGCATTTCAAAGTCTTTGATCGGGTAACCGAGGACTTCGATCATGGAATCTTCCATGTCAGAGATGAGGGGCTAAAGCGGTCCACTGGGGCGCTTTACGATAGGATGTGGGGCCCTCATGGCCGTGACACCGTCCGGGTGAGGGCTGACCGAGCATTTGCGCAGGTATTGTTGTCTCTCTATGCATTTTTTCATCATCAGTTTTTTTGAAAAATTTTGTTGTCTTCGTAGATGATGAATGATGAAGAAGTCGAGGACTTCAGTGGCCTTGAAAGCTCGATGACACGGACAGAGGGCGTGGAGACGGGTACCAAAGGGCACTCAGCGTCTCAAGCCAGCCCTGGTGAAGACTCTGCAGCGGCGGCTGCTCTAGCAAAGGTGGCAGGGTCGCGTTAGGTTTGTTAAGTTTTGGGTTTCTTTTTGTGATACTGAAGGTCGGTTGCTGCACAGGTTCCGAAGTTTGGGCCTGCGCAAGCAACCCCCGCTGTGTTGATACTAGTATTTTGGCGGCTGCGAATGCAACACCCTTTAATGGAAATGTGTCTGAGGGTTCTAAAACTAAGCCATGGTCCTCGGACGGGGAGGATTTTGGGAGCCCTCTTTCGTGGATTGAGGAGTATTCTGAGGAAGATTTAGACTACTTCGCTGCATTGGATTTGGTCGCATCGGAGTCCCTGCCGCAATCTAATGCGCGCAAAGAGTCTGCTCCCCCGGCCAGGGCGATAGCCGAAGACCACCACAGGCAAAAAGTGGTGTCGAAGCAGAGTGTTGGTGGGATGTCACGAAGTGGGAGACGTCGCTGGATGGGTATGGAGCGAACCCGTCTTTGACTAGATCGAGGTAGCCAACGCGATCTACTGTCCTCGACGTCCGGGACGTGTATTGGGGAGGGGGACTTGCGGAATCTATTTGAGGGCGAAGAGTTGAGGCTATTGTTGTTTAATTTCTGGGAGGCGGGTCTTATTCCGAAGGTAGAGCCAATGTAACATTTTTGCTGGCCTCACTCTCGTGTTGCGATAGTGAGTGAAAACGCTGCCCTCCCCCGCTTCACAATAGAGAGGGAGGGCGACAAAATATGATTTGTATTATTTATGCGATGTGGCCGACGGGCCTTTCGTTTTATGTATGTAAACTACGATGGCATATCACGTGCTGCATTTATTGCGAGATTGTTTCGATTTGTAATCGTGTTGGCACGACACTTGGGTGGGATGTCGTGAGCTTCTGGTGCATGCCCGGCTGCACCTTTAGGCGGCTTTTGCTCGGACGTGTCTTATAATAAAGACTTCGCACCTGTGGGTGATGTCACACACTTATTGTGCATGCCCGGCTGCACCCTTAGGTGGCTTTTGCTCAGACGTGTCTTATAGTAAAGACTCCGCACCTTGTGGGTGATGTCGCGCACTTATTATGCATGCCCGGCTGCACCCTTAGGCGGCTTTGGCTTGGACGTGTCTTACAGTAAAGACTTCGCACCCTGTGGGTGATGTCGCGCACTTATTGTGCATGCCCGGTTGCACCCTTAGGCGGCTTTTGCTTGGACATGTCTTATAGCAAAGACTTCGCATCCTATGGGTGATGTCGCGCAATTATTGTGCATGCTCGGCTGCACCCTTAGGCGGCTTTTGCTCGAACGTGTCGCATGCGAGGGCAGTCTAGGCTGCCTCTTGCGGTGACTGTTTTGTGCGTTGAATGTCGAAAACCGTTGCCACTGTCTTTTTCGACACCCATGACCATGATACTGGCTGGATTGTTTGTGTGGGGGCTTTTCGGTATTATATTACATGGCTCCGCCTCGTTAAAAACCTCACCCCCGGGAGGAAAAGAGTGCGGGCCTGAGCAACATTATTTGAAGAATTACAAAGGCACTTGGGCCTTGGATCTTAAATAAAGAATTTATGTAGGTTATCTATATTCCATGAATGCTCTAGGTCTTCACCAGATGATGTGGCTAGCCTATAAGCGTTTGGCGGTTCTTTTGTCTTGACTATGTATGGCCCTTCCCACTTTGGCTCGAGCTTGCCCTCTGTTCTAATGGTTCTTGTGAGTACTAGGTCCCCTTCGTTGAATTCTCTTGGGACAACATTGTTGTCACGCCATGCCTTGGTCTGAGCTTGATATTTATTCAGGGCCTGCAAGGCAAGGACACGGTCTCCATCGATAAGATCTTTGGAAGTTGATTTGTCGACGTCAGGGATGGCTAATTGGTTTGTTCGTGGGGATCCGTGCTTTAACTCTTGCGGTGTCATTGCCTTGGATCCATACATCAGACGGAAGGGTGTGAACCCAGTTGCTCGGCACTTTGTTGTGTTTAGCGCCCATATGACTTTGGGTAGTTAGTCTACCCATTTGCCTTTTTTGTCGTCGAGGAGCCTTTTCTTGATAGTGCTGAAGATCTTGCCGTTGGCGTGTTTGACGACACCGTTGGACTGTGGGTGGTAGATAGAGGTGAACACTGCTTTGGTGCCGATGGAGCTGCAGAATTCTCAGAAGTCCTGGTTGTCAAACTGCTTGCCGTTGTCGACTGTCAGCTCAGATGGGACTCTGAACCGGTAGACGATGTTCTGCCAGAAGAATTTCAGCGTGGTCTTTGATGTTATTGTGGAGACTGCTCTGCCCTTGATCCATTTGGTAAAATATTCGACGGCGATGAAGGTGAATTTTAGGTTCCCTTGTGCCGTAGGCAGTGGTCCGACAATGTCTAGCCCCCATCGCTGGAGTGGCCAGGTGTGGGCGATGAGCTTGGTAAATTGCGAAGGGGTGCCTGAGCAAGGAGAGAATTTCTGCATGCTTTGCATGATCTGGTGACTCTGTTGGCCGTGCATATTATTGCGGGCCAATAGAATCCCTGACGGACTACCTTGGCTGCGAGGGCCCTTGGTCCTGAGTGTGACCCACAGGCTCCGCCGTGGACTTCGCGGAGGATCTCTAGGCCTTCGGTTTTAGTTATGCATTTCAGCATAGGCTGGCTGATTCCCTTTTTGTAAAGCTGGCCTTCGACTATTGCGAAGTCTCTGCTCCTATGTTGCAGCCTTTTGGCCTCATTGGGATCAGATGGGTGGTACTGGCCCTGGAGGTACAGTGTTATTGGGGCCCGCCAGTCTTCGGCCATTATAAGGTTGACGATTCGGTGGCCGTCGGCATCTTGCGTTATTTGTAAGCCTTCGGAATTACGGACGGCTGGTGTGCTAATGACATGGTATAACATGTCGGAGGGCAGGGCCTTGCCTTTAGCTGCTGCTTTAGCCAATGCGTCGGCCTCTTTGTTTTTGTTTCGCTCAATGTGTTGTAGAGTGAAGCCCTTGAACTGCTTTTCGAGGCCGCGGACAGCGGTGAGGTATTGCATCAGCACGAGCTCTTTGGCTGAGTATTCCTTTTCGATTTGACTGGCGACGACCTTGGAATCTGTTCTAATGATGCATGTGGTGATGCCAAGGGCCCATAGTTTGTGAAGGCCGAGGATGATGGCTTCGTATTCTGCTATGTTATTGGTGCACCTATCGAACTCTAGAGCAAAGCTGAGGCGCGCGGCGTATCTGTATTTGACGTCGGTGGGTGATGTGATGATCGCCGCGGCGCCTGCCCCTGCGTGGCACCATGCGCCATCGCAGTGGATAGTCCAGACTATTTCTGAGTGCTCTTGCTGCGGCCCCACGGGTCCTGTCCAGTCTACGATGAAGTCTGCCAAGACTTGCGACTTCATTGTTGTTCTGGGCTCGAAAATGATGTTGTACCCTAACAGTTTCGCTGCCCATTTTGCAATTCTGGCGGATGCCTCCGGGTTCCTGAACGGTTCTCCCAAACCCCTGTCTGAAGTGACTCATACTCTGAATGTCTCGAAATAGTGTCGCATCTTGCGCGAAGCCATGACCACTGCATATGAAATATTCTCGAGCTCAGTCATGTTGCATTTGGAAGTTGTGAGGACTTCGAAGATGTAGTATACCGGGCACTACTGATTTTTGCCATCTGTGTCCTGCTCTTGGACTAGCGCTGCGCTGACTGCGCAGTGCGAGGCCGTGATGTAGAGTAGTAGTGGAAGCGAGGGGTCTGGACTTGTCAAGGTTGCTAAGTCAGATAGGTGTTGTTTGAGCGACTCGAAGGCCGCTGCCTGCTCTGGCCCCAGACAAAGTCTTTCGCGCCGCTCAATGTTTTGAGGAATGGCAGGCTTCGTTCGACAGACTTGGAGGTGAATCTATTTAGGGTTGCTAGTCTTCCTGTTAGTCGCTGGACGTCTTTGGTGGATTGCGGTGGTGCCATGTCCATGATTGCTTGGATTTTGATTGGGTTGGCTTCGATCCCTCGGTGCGATACCAAGTAGCCAAGTATTTTTTCCTGACGTACCCCGAAGACTACTTCTCTGGGTTGAGCCATAATCTTGCGTCGCGCATGTTGTCGAATGTCTCTGCGAGGTCGGTCAGGTGGTCCTCTTTGCTTTTACTTGCTACGACAATGTCGTCCACATAGGTGAAGATGTTGCGGCCTACTTGGTTTTCGAGGATCTTCTTGGTGAGGCAAGAAAAAGTTGAGCCGACATTCTTGAGTCCCTCAGGCATCCGTACGAAGCAGTACGTGCTGAAGGGTGTGATGAAGCTGGTACTGGCCTTGTCCTCCTCTTTCATGTAGATCTAGTGGTAGCCCGAGAAGCAATCTAGGAGGGACATGACTTCGCAGCCTGCTGCGCTATTGACAATTTTGTCGATTCGCGGTAGAGGGAAGTTGTCCTTAGGGCACGCCTTGTTGAGGCTCGTGAAGTCGATGCACATGCGCCATTTGCCGCTCTTCTTCTACACCATTACAACATTGGCGAGCCATGTCGGGTAAGCAATTGGTTCGATGAATTAGGCTTCCAATAGGCGATGCACTTCGGCCTCGGCTGCCTTCGTTTTTTCATCAGACATTTTCCGCAACCGCTGCTTTTTTGGGAGCACCGAGGGGTCGATGCCCCGACTGTGCTCGATGATGGATTGGCTGACCCTGACTAGATCGAGGGCAGACTAGGTGAAGACATCCTTGTTACGAGTGAGACAGGAAAGGAGTTTTTCCTCGTCTCGCGATGTTAGGTCTTCGCTGATTATGACTGTTTGCTTCGGGGTTGCTGAACCGAGGGGTACTATCTTCTTCTCGTCGTTACTCTGTAGCAGGGTGTTGACATTTTTGCCTTTGGCTGGGCGTTGGCTCTCGAAGCCTTCGCGCTCTGCTGTGAGGCAGTGAACGTTTGTTGCCCTAGAACGAAGTCTCTCTCAATGTTGTGCGCTGTCTGCTGGTCGCCGTAGACAGTGATCACGCCCTGTGGGCCTAGGATTTTCATGCAGAGGTAGAGCCCATGAATGGCCGCCTCAAATTTGTTGATCGAGCCACACCCCATTATGGCGTTGTACGGGTAGACCATGTCAACAATATCGAACGTGACTAGCTCACTCCACGCATTGGGCGCTACACTGAATGACAAGGGGAGCTCTATCTTGCCAACAAGGAATGTGCCCTTGCCGCCGAATCCGTAGAGAGGATTATCTGTTGGGCTTGAAGACGCTATGGCTGATTCCCATATGATCGAAGGCATGCAGAAAAATGATGTCGGCCTGACTGCCATTGTCGACCAGCACTTTGTGCAGATCCCATCCTGCTACCCTGCAGTTGATTACCATGGTGTCTACGTGTGGAGGCTGTGCAAGTCGACATCCCTAGCGTGAAGGTGAGCGATACATGGGACCACTTCGTTTGCACCACTGGGCCAGTGATAGCGACGTGGTTTACACTTTGATAGTGGTCCTTTTTCTGTCGCTTGGTGTCGAAGTCCACACTGCATCCCCTAGTGATCATGTGGATGACTCCGCGGTATGGTGGCTCGGCGAAGTCTTCTTGTTTGGGTGCTGGCGGTGGGGGGTTGTTACGTGGAAGATTTGGGTGGTGTGGAGGCGGTGGTGGTAGAACCTGCACCTCTTGATGGTGATGGTAAACATGATTGGGTTGGTGTTGGATTTGCTTGTTATGGTAGGGTTGTTGGTGGTGGTGTTGGGGGTGGTAAGTGTGCGTGACGACCCGTTGGTTGTTAGTTGGATGGGCTCTGGCCATTCTGTCCTTGGTGGCCTTAGTCTCCGGACAATCCCTTGTTGGATGCGCGCAATCTTCACTGTGAAACAAGCAATAGAATCGTCATGGCTGCTGGGTCCGTCTTCTGCCCCTTCCTCTTGCGTTGTTGTCGTAGCCTTGAGGGGGGTATTCCTGACGGTGTGTGGGCTCTCTGGCTAGGTGCTGATTGGCTATGGTGTGCACCTGTTGCTGGTTGCGATTGTCCCTGCCAGAGTCTGACTGCGCCGGCCAGATCCAAGTTCTACTGGACTACGGAGGGTCTTGGGCTTCCTTTGAGATTCAACTTTGCGTTGATGGAGCTCCTCAGACCTGGCATACTTCTCAAATAGTTGGTAGAGCTCCTGTAGGTGCTTGGGCAGATCCTTGATACAATGATTGTACAGGACACCGGCTTGAAGACCACTGATGGTGTAATGGATTGATATGTGATCGTCAACTGATGGCAGTTGCGATGTAAGCGTCAGGAATTTTCTGTAGTATTCGCGAAGGGTTTCCTTTTCCTGCTGCTTGCAGAGGGACAACTTGGCCAGTGCACCTGTGTCGGGCTGGTTTCTTTGGAAATTGAGCAGGAACTTGTCGCTAAGTCCCTTCCAGGACTCGATTGACAGTGGCGATAGCCTAGTATACCAAGTTAAGGTCGGGCCTTCGAGTGCGATGATGAAGGACTTGGACATAGTGGCGTTGTCCCCTCCGGATGATGCAACGGCGACTTGGTAGCTCATGATGTACTGAGCTGGGTTGGTGCTGCCATTGTATTTGGGGTAGGTACCGGCCCTGAAGTTGGCAGGCTAGGGTGATGCTTGGAGCTGTGGAGCCAGAGGACTTCGCTCGTCGAGATAGTTGATTCTCTGGAAGGCGGTAGCTGTGAGTGGAATGGGTGTCTGGCCTGTGTGTTTTGCTGGAAAGCCACTGGCGGTGTGAGGGGGCCACATTGCAGGTTGTATGGGCCTTCGCCTTGCATGAGCGTGATCTCTTGTTCTAGCTCCCGAGCTCTCTGCTCCTCATCTTGTATCATCTGTCACACTTTGGCTTGCATAGTGTCTCGTTGACGCTTGGCTTCAAGTATTTCCTTCTGCTTCTACAGGTGGTTGTTTTTGATGCGCAGGGCTCGCAGCTTTAGCTGGTCTTCAGCCGAGATGCCTATGACTTCTCCATCCTCTATGGTGTCTTCGCCCTCTGGGGAGCGAAGCCTGGTGGTGGTGCTTGCGTTGCGCCCTCGGAACTGCAAGTGCGCATAGTGTCGTCGGCAATGGGGTTATCCTGGCGATGTCTCTTGCTATTGACAGCGTCATCTTTGAAGGCCTCCTAGGGGGTGTTGTCCGCGAGGGCTTTGCCTTTCTTCTCCGCCAGGAGTGCTGCCTTCGTCGCGTCGTCGATGGATGTGGCGGCCTTCGAGGTTGCTCTCTTGGGGGCCATCGCGGGTTGTTGTTTCGTTGCATGAACGGTGGGCACCAAATGTTGGAACCTGCCTTCTAGGACAGGTAGATCCAACGGGAAATGGGGAAAAGGATTTGTAATGCTAACACGGGGTGTCAAAGCCACAATATTTCTCCCTAAGCTTTGGCACAGTACGGGGGTATTTATTGGTAATCGAGGGACTGCCCGACCCTGTCAAGGACATTTAGACCCTCGATTACTGTAACACCCGGTTTTAAGGAACAAAGCCGGGTGCATCTCATACATGCGCCAAGAAGACAACATATACAATAACAGAGTGTATAGAGATAAATGTCATAAAACATCAGAGTATTTATTACATAGCGGAAGACTTATTACAGAATAAAATAATGAATATAAAACGAACTAAGGATCGTCGGCGCCAATGTCGACTGAGAAACGCCACCTAGATTAGATCGAACTCCTCAGTGTTAGGCGGCTCCTCCTGAACCACCTGCTCTTCTCCTGTGGGGGGGGTGTGAGACAGCAAGAGTGAGCTCACATACGTTCATAGCTCAACAAGTCGTGGGGAATAATGTGGCATGAACTCACAAAAGGAGGGAGTTCATGAAGTGTAAGGCTGATCAATGAAATAAAGGCTGAAGCTGAGCATTGCTTTTATTAGTTGGTCAAAATTTTATTAGCAGTTACTAAGTGTAAGTGAATACCAAACCTTAGAAATAATAAGTAAAAGTAATAATAAAATAATCCCAAATGCAATGAAATGACAGGTTAAGTTTAAGTTCCATAATTTAATCATGTGAGTGTCCGAGCCGCTCATGACCGTGAGCACGTCTAGTATACCAGTTTTACACTCTGCAGAGGTTGCGCATCTTTACCCACAAGTCGTGTTACCCATTTGCCACGGAGTTGATCAGACTCCATACACCTCTACCTAGGAAGCGAGGCAGGGTACCACTACGAGGCCTTTACAAAGTTCCACTAGCTTCAGACTACCCGCTACAGTTTATAGGAAGTTCCAATGCAGGGTTCCTGGCTGACCGCCATCGCAGCAAAATCAACCAGGGACCTCCCTACACTGACCACTCCCCTACTGCCCTTGCCCCTTTCGGGTAAGGTAGCCCTCCCCTAGCTTTCCTAGTTAATCAGCCAAGGGCGTCCCATTAAACCCTTGTGGTAGCACTGTTTTCCCGGGTGGTTCTCCATGTTCCCATTAACATAATGATCTTAACATGAACAAGGAATAATAAAACAGATAACAATAAATAGTATAACAATGAGTGATGAATATCTCTATACCCAAATCCACATAAAGCAATAGCATGTACTACCCAAAACTTTAGTAGTAAAACCAGTGGTGAAGCAAGGTATAAAGATGGTCAAATCTAGGGTATCCTACTGGGTCCCATCAAAATTAACCTATGCAGATCATTATGATTAATAAGAACATGAATAGGTAAAAGAAGTGATCAAGGGCACAACTTGCCTTCCACGAGCTCCTGCTCAGCTATCTCAACTTGTTGAAGCTCAGGTTCCACAGTGGGTTGCTCGTCTACTCGCATCAATACAATACATACATGGCATAGCATAAATTAACATCACATCAAACATGCAAATAGAATATACAGAAATAAACTAGACATTAAAATATGATCACAGGAACTGGAATTATTAATTTTGGAGTTACAGATTTTAAGTTATGGATTTTCTAATGTTTTATGTGCTTAATACAAGATTAAGTGAAAGAATAATTTTAATGTGTTTGTCATGTCAGAACAGAGGCACTAATGGGTAGACAATATTATTACAAAAATTTAGGAACTGGAATGGACCAATTTGGAGTTCCTATGCATTTTCTATGAATTATACAAGTTTTAACATTTATTTATGCACTAAAAATTAATTTCTGATATTAATTTCTAATTTTCAAAGTTCTCTGGATTGGGCCTCAAATACTGAGAAGTGCAGGGGCTATGGAGTAAAAGAACCTAAGACACAGGCCGCAACCCAGCTGGACGGCGGGTTGATTTATGTCTTCTGCATGGGCTTATATGTAAAAAGGACCAGTGAAGGGGTATCCTGCACTCAGATCCATACGATCCCAAATCAGCGGTTCAGATTAAACTATGTAAACCCCGAAACGGTACGCCACGACGTCCGATGGATCCCCCATCGATGGCGGAGATTTTAAATGAGCACGCGCGGACGGATCCGTCCGATCATGATCTAAGGGTTCCTATTAGTTCTTATCCGAAGCGATACGTGGCAATAGATCCGAGCCATCTAAAGGAGATCCAACGGTACCCGAGCCTTTCTTTCTCCCCGCTGGTTGGCTACGACGGCGCAGGGCAAGGATACGGCGGCGACATGGCCAGCACCAGCCAATCCTTGCCACCAGGAACCCAAATGCACAAGCGTATAATGAAAAACGCTGTATGATCTCTAGCGAAAGTAATGGTAGAGTCCTTACCACAGATTGAGGCGGCAGTGGCCTTGCCCACGCAGCACGGCGGAACCGTGGCGAAATCCAACACCGACGACGAATTCACTGCTCCCCGGCTACCAAATCCGCAGGGTAAGGCCGCGGACACCACACACGTATCGAGGCGAAGCTCCCTAACCACAGACAGAGGCAAAACCAGCAACCTACGAAGGGATTGCCCGAGGCGGCGGCCTCCCTTGTTTTCCCTCTCTATCTCTGTATGTGGAGTTGCCGCGGTTGTGCTGCTGCAGTAATGGCGGAACCCAGGATTTATAGGCACGCGCAGGCTGCAGCAGGGTTGTTGAGCCCGCGCGGATTCTGTGCCGTTGGCGACCGCGAGTATGAGGGCACGGTTCTTATGGTGACGGTGAGGTTCCGATCGCAGCATCGCACGAGGCCGAGAAAAGACCGGAAGGGAGAAGGGGATAGACCCGACCGGTGGGTCCCGCCCAAGCCGTGATGCGTTGGATGGTGGCTTGCGCAAGCGAGGGACTCGGTCCCCGCGCGGATTCCGCGGAGTCAGGTGGAAATGGCCTACGGCGACTTCGGTGCGAGGTTGAGGGAGGCGCTAGTCGCCCGGCCCCACCTGGCAGTGATCGGGAAGCAAGCGTGGGCGCAGAGCGGCTGGCCAGCGGGCCCGGCTTGACAGGAGCAATGAAGCAAACGCGGCGCAGGGACAGGAGACAGTGGGCCGCGCGACCAGGAAGGCCTGATGGGCCGAAATCAAGAAATCAGGCCCAGCGATGTGTTTCTTTTTATTCTTTTCTAGTTTATTTCTTTTTCTCCTTTTCAAATTCAAACTCCCTTCAAATTTAAATTTCCATTCTTGTGGAAAATTTATCCTCAATTTTATATTATGCCATGTACAGTATCAATTTGGAGATGTATTCATATATACATTGTTTTTATCTTCTCCCTTTTTTTAACTTCTATACTTTCTTTTATATTCAAAATTTCCCCTTGGTAGCTTAATATATTTCTTATCACATTACTTTTATATTGCCACAACATGCACACAAAATAAAGGACCAGCATGATGCACATTTTTATGGTAAGTCTTTTATTAATTATTTACTTATTTTTTTTTAATATGGTGTTCACATATGATGATGTATAAAGATCAAACTCACAAAAAGAGAGAAATTGTTTTCTCTATTGGTATTTTATCTAGCAATTACAAAGTGGATGTTACAAATCCTACCCCCCTTAAAAATAATCTCGTCCTCGAGATTTAGGAAGAACTAGGGAAAAGATGGGGGAAGTCTATACGAAGCTCTTCTTCTCTTTCCCAAGTTGCTTCATCTTCACCGTGGTGACTCCATTGAACTTTGCACATCTTTATCACCTTATTTCTTGTAACTCGAGTTAAAGTGTCCAAAATCTTGATGGGGTACTCAGCATAAGTCAGATCATCTTGAACACTAAGGTCCTCCATTGGTAACTGCTCCTCAGGTACCCTAAGGCACTTCTTTAGCTGAGATACATGGAACACATCATGTACATCTGACAGATGATCGGGTAACTCCAGTTGATATGCAACCTCACCCACTCGCTTTAAGATCAAGAAGGGTCCAATAAAGCGAGGGGACAACTTCCCTTTAACTTTAAATCTCCTCATACCACGAAGTGGTGACACCTTCAAGTAGACATGATCACCCTCCTTAAACTCCAGTAATCTTCTCCTATTATCAGCATAACTCTTTTGCCTGGATTGTGCAATTCTCAAATTTTCTCTTATCATTCGAACTTGTTCTTCCGCCTCTTGAATAAGTTTAGGCCCAAAGAACTGTCTTTCTCCAGTCTGATCCCAATATAGAGGGGTCCTGCACTTTCTGCCATATAGAGCCTCAAATGGTGACATCTTCAAACTGGCCTGGTAGCTATTATTATAAGAAAACTCAGCATAGGGTAAGCTCTTCTCCCAACTGCCACCATGTTTAAGAGCACAAGCTCTTAACATATCCTCCAGGACTTGATTTGTCCTCTCTGTCTGTCCATCAGTCTGAGGATGGTAGGCTGAACTAAAATTCAACTTTGTATCCAAGCTCTCATGCAACTTCTTCCAAAATCGAGAAGTAAACTGTGATCCTCGATCAGACACGATCTTCTTAGGCACACCATGTAGACAAACTATCCGAGTCATATACAATTCTGCTAGCTTGGCTCCCGTGTAATTAGTCCTCACCGGTATAAAATGAGCCACTTTTGTCAATCTATCCACAATTACCCAAATAGAGTCATACCCAGCAGGGGTGCGGGGTAGTCCAACAATAAAATCCATGCCAATTTCTTCCCATTTCCACTCAGGTATCTTCAATGGGTGCAATAATCCAGCGGGTCTTTGATGTTCGGCCTTAACTCTTTGACACACATCACACTTAGCCACATGGGCAGCAACATCTCTTTTCAATCCATACCACCAATACTTTCGCTTCAAATCTTGATACATCTTAGTGCTACCAGGGTGGATAGAATAATCAGAATCATGAGCTTCTTTCAATATAGACTCACGGAGGCTATCAATCTCTGGAACACATATCCGATCCTTGAACCATATAGTGCCTTGCTCATCCTCCGTGAATTCAGGGACTCTTCCTTCAGTAATCAGATCCTTGATCTCTTGAATCTTAGCATCACCAACCTGACCTTTACGAATCTCTGGCTCCAAGGTAGGTTCCAACTCAATGGTAACTCCTTCAGTGTGTGTAACAATTCCCAAGTTGAGTCTCTCAAAATCTTCTGCTAATTCATCGGGTAGCTGGACAACAAAAGCAGAGTGAACATGTTCTTTCCGACTCAAGGCATCTGCAACCAAATTCGCCTTGCCCGGGTGATAGTGAATCTCCAAATCATAATCCTTAATAAGCTCCAACCAACGGCGTTGCCTAAGGTTGAGATCCTTCTGAGTGAATATATACTTCAAACTCTTATGATCCGTATATACTTGGCACTTAGTTCCCATAATGTAGTGTCTCCAAATCTTAAGTGCATGCACAACGGCAGCCAGCTCCAAGTCATGAGTGGGGTAGTTCAATTCATGCTTCCGCAACTGACGAGATGCATAGGCAATGACCTTCTTGCATAAGCACACATCCAAGTCCTTGGCCACATGCATCACAATAAATATCAAATCCTTTCTGCAAGTCTGGCATAACCAATACTGGTGGCGACATTAGTCTCTCCTTCAATTGATCAAAGCTTTCTTGGCACTTCTCGTCCCACTTGAATTCTTTTCCTTTCTCCAAAAGCAATGTCATAGGCTTGGCAATCTTAGAAAACCCTTCAATAAATCTCCGATAATATCCTGCGAGTCCCAAGAAACTCCGGATCTCAGTAACTGTAGTGGGCACTCTCCACTCCATAATCTCCTTCACTTTAGCAGGATCCACTGCTATTCCTCCATTAGAAATAATATGACCAAGGAATGGCACCTTGTCAATCCAAAACTCGCACTTGCTGAACTTAGCGTAGAGTTGATTATCTCGCAACTTCTGTAGCACCAACCTCAGATGTTGTTCATGATCACTTTCATTCCTAGAATAGATAAGAATATCGTCGATGAACACCACGACGAATCTATCCAAATACTCCATAAACACCTTATTCATCAAATTCATGAAATATGCCGGTGCATTGGTCAATCCAAACGACATAACAGTAAACTCATATAATCCATATCGAGTCGAGAAAGCTGTCTTGGGAATATCCGATGGTCTAATCCTCATCTGATGGTAACCCGATCGGAGATCAATCTTCGAGAATACTCTAGCACCTCTCATCTGATCAAATAAATCCTCAATACGGGGCAACGGATACTTGTTCTTCACCGTAACATCATTAAGAGATCTATAATCCACACACATCCGTTGCGATCCATCCTTCTTCTGCACAAATAACACCGGTGCTCCCCAAGGTGAGGAACTTGGACGAATGTAACCAGCCTCTTGTAACTCCGTCAACTGCTTCTTAAGTTCCTTCAACTCTTCCACGGACATTCTATATGGCCGTTTAGAAATAGGGGCAGTTCCAGGTAGGAGATCAATAACAAACTCAACTTCTCTATCAGGTGGCATCCCTGGTAACTCCTCTGGAAAGACATCCGGAAAATCTCTAACCACCCGGATGTTGTCACCAACAAACTCCTCAGGCATAAAGAACATTGCACGCATGGATGAGGAGGTTACTGCAATATTAACTTGAAATCTTTCTCCTTTAGTGGTAGTGAGTTCTATGGTACCTCTACCACATGCTATAACGGCCTTTGACTTTCTTAGCCATGACATACCAAGGATCAGATCTATACTGCTTAACTCTAATATTATAGCAGTAGCTCCAAATTCTCTACCCATAATGGTTAATGTCAATCTACGTGTCATTTGATTCGCCTCAACAGGCCCTTTAGGTGTAATTACTATCAGGGGTTTTCTCATATTTAGCAGTGGTATTTCATTTGTGTTGGCATATCTAGCAGACATGAATGAATGTGTAGCACCAGAATCAAATAATATGGTTGCAGGAATTGCATTAACATAAAACATACCAATTACGAGGTCCCCACCATCGGGAGTATCATCAACGCTGACTTGATTCACCCTGGCTATAGAATATCCCTTGCCAGGGGTCTGTTGCTTGTTCTGAGCTGGAGTAGTAGCAATCCTCTGTGGGCAGACATTTGCATAATGACCAATCTTCCCACACTTGAAACATTGAGTGCCCGGACTCTGTCCTACAAACTTCGTCGGGGTGCCCGTGGGAGTAGCCTGTCGAGGAGGTGGAGTCCTCAGTGGTGATTGCTGAACTGGGCGTGGTCCTCCGGGTCGAGTCGGTGTACCCTGTGGTGAACTGTATCGAGGACGAACACTACTGCTACCCTGTCCTTGCGAGATAGCCTTCCTCTTCAAATCACCCAGTTGAACACGCTTGTGTTCAATAGCAAGAGCCTTATCCAACAGTCTCTGAAATGATGGAAATGTGTGTGCCACTAGAGCATACTGCAGTGGCCCATTAAGTCCTTCAATGAAATGCTCCTGCTTCCTCTCGTCTTCAGCAACTTCTTCAGGGGCATATCTGGATAACTGAATAAACTTGTCGCGGTACTCGCTGACTGACATACTTCCTTGCTTCAGCGACAGAAACTCCTTCTTCTTGATCTTTATCATACCAGCTGGAATATGGTAGTTCCTGAACTGTGTACTGAACTCTGCCCAAGTAATAGTATCCGCAGCATCATGGGCAGCAGTATAAGAATCCCACCAGTCAGCAGCAGGACCAGTCAGACGTCCAGAAGCATATAAAACCTTCTCCCTGTCAGTGCATTGTGCAATATTCAGCATCTTCTCGATTGACTTCAACCAATCATCCGCGTCCAGTGGATCAGGTGAGCTAGCGAATGTAGGTGGCTTATGACTCATAAACTCCCGGTGCTTATCACGAGGTGGAACTGGTGGTGGTGGTGGAGGCAGTGGCACTTGTTGCTGTTGTTGCTGTTGTTGAAGTTGTTGTTGCAGCTGCTGTTGTTGCGCCCTCCTTTCTTGGCGTATCTCATCTCTCTCCTGGCGCAACTCCTGGCGTATATCTTCTCTTTCCTGACGCATCTCTTGGCGTTCTTGCTGCATCTGGGCACGCATATCAGCCATAGTGTCCGCCATTTGCTGCATCACCGCCATCTGAGCAGCAACCAGTGGGTCAACTCCGCCTGGTGGAGGATTAGGAGGATTCATCTCTGCGGGCTGTGGCTGAGGTTGTCTATATATCCTTCGAGTGTGTCGGTTAGGAGGCAAATCAATTCCACCACCCCTCCTGGTATTGACCATCTGAGTTAGATACATATGGTAAGAAAGAGCAGTAGACAAGGCAGTAATTACAATCATGTTACTTTGGGGGATTTATTAGCTAAGCAGATTAATATTTCACCTACTATAGCTAATTCAATACCTTATGTTGGTACATGCTAAGATGTCCATCTATAATAATTCAATCAATCAAAGAAGCAAATCAGACATTTGGCATCAGCACAATCAACCAACATTTTTTTTAAGAAAATAGTTTTAACTTTTGTTTGGGTTCCCTAACTCTTAAGATGTCATAGGGGTAGGGATTCCAAGGTTTGAAATCCATCTTGTCTTAGAATAGAGAAGATACGAATGATCAGAGTAAAGCAGTAGAAGGTGAGACAGGATCAAGTTAAGTATGGAAAGAATCAGAGTAAGGTAAGTATAGAACGAATCAGAATAAGGTAAGTAGGGAAGGGTTTTGTTCATTTCTATCTAAGTTTCGTCCTACAGTCAACATTTCCTCTGATACCACTTCTGTAACACCCGGTTTTAAGGAACAAAGCCGGGTGCATCTCATACATGCGCCAAGAAGACAACATATACAATAACAGAGTGTATAGAGATAAATGTCATAAAACATCAGAGTATTTATTACATAGCGGAAGACTTATTACAGAATAAAATAATGAATATAAAACGAACTAAGGATCGTCGGCGCCAATGTCGACTGAGAAACGCCACCTAGATCAGATCGAACTCCTCAGTGTTAGGCGGCTCCTCCTGAACCACCTGCTCTTCTCCTGTGGGGGGGGGGTGTGAGACAGCAAGAGTGAGCTCACATACGTTCATAGCTCAACAAGTCGTGGGGAATAATGTGGCATGAACTCACAAAAGGAGGGAGTTCATAAAGTGTAAGGCTGATCAATGAAATAAAGGCTGAAGCTGAGCATTGCTTTTATTAGTTGGTCAAAATTTTATTAGCAGTTACTAAGTGTAAGTGAATACCAAACCTTAGAAATAATAAGTAAAAGTAATAATAAAATAATCCCAAATGCAATGAAATGACAGGTTAAGTTTAAGTTCCATAATTTAATCATGTGAGTGTCCGAGCCGCTCATGACCGTGAGCACGGCTAGTATACCAGTTTTACACTCTGCAGAGGTTGCGCATCTTTACCCACAAGTCGTGTTACCCATTTGCCACGGAGTTGATCAGACTCCATACACCTCTACCTAGGAAGCGAGGCAGGGTACCACTACGAGGCCTTTACAAAGTTCCACTAGCTTCAGACTACCCGCTACAGTTTATAGGAAGTTCCAATGCAGGGTTCCTGGCTGACTGCCATCGCAGCAAAATCAACCAGGGACCTCCCTACACTGACCACTCCCCTACTGCCCTTGCCCCTTTCGGGTAAGGTAGCCCTCCCCTAGCTTTCCTAGTTAATCAGCCAAGGGCGTCCCATTAAACCCTTGTGGTAGCACTGTTTTCCCGGGTGGTTCTCCATGTTCCCATTAACATAATGATCTTAACATGAACAAGGAATAATAAAACAGATAACAATAAATAGTATAACAATGAGTGATGAATATCTCTATACCCAAATCCACATAAAGCAATAGCATGTACTACCCAAAACTTTAGTAGTAAAACCAGTGGTGAAGCAAGGTATAAAGATGGTCAAATCTAGGGTATCCTACTGGGTCCCATCAAAATTAACCTATGCAGATCATTATGATTAATAAGAACATGAATAGGTAAAAGAAGTGATCAAGGGCACAACTTGCCTTCCACGAGCTCCTGCTCAGCTATCTCAACTTGTTGAAGCTCAGGTTCCACAGTGGGTTGCTCGTCTACTCGCATCAATACAATACATACATGGCATAGCATAAATTAACATCACATCAAACATGCAAATAGAATATACAGAAATAAACTAGACATTAAAATATGATCACAGGAACTGGAATTATTAATTTTGGAGTTACAGATTTTAAGTTATGGATTTTCTAATGTTTTATGTGCTTAATACAAGATTAAGTGAAAGAATAATTTTAATGTGTTTGTCATGTCAGAACAGAGGCACTAATGGGTAGACAATATTATTACAAAAATTTAGGAACTGGAATGGACCAATTTGGAGTTCCTATGCATTTTCTATGAATTATACAAGTTTTAACATTTATTTATGCACTAAAAATTAATTTCTGATATTAATTTCTAATTTTCAAAGTTCTCTGGATTGGGCCTCAAATACTGAGAAGTGCAGGGGCTATGGAGTAAAAGAACCTAAGACACAGGCCGCAACCCAGCTGGACGGCGGGTTGATTTATGTCTTCTGCATGGGCTTATATGTAAAAAGGACCAGTGAAGGGGTATCCTGCACTCAGATCCATACGATCCCAAATCAGCGGTTCAGATTAAACTATGTAAACCCCGAAACGGTACGCCACGACGTCCGATGGATCCCCCATCGATGGCGGAGATTTTAAATGAGCACGCGCGGACGGATCCGTCCGATCATGATCTAAGGGTTCCTATTAGTTCTTATCCGAAGCGATACGTGGCAATAGATCCGAGCCATCTAAAGGAGATCCAACGGTACCCGAGCCTTTCTTTCTCCCCGCTGGTTGGCTACGACGGCGCAGGGCAAGGATACGGCGGCGACATGGCCGGCACCAGCCAATCCTTGCCACCAGGAACCCAAATGCACAAGCGTATAATGAAAAACACTGTATGATCTCTAGCGAAAGTAATGGTAGAGTCCTTACCACAGATTGAGGCGGCAGTGGCCTTGCCCACGCAGCACGGCGGAACCGTGGCGAAATCCAACACCGACGACGAATTCACTGCTCCCCGGCTACCAAATCCGCAGGGTAAGGCCGCGGACACCACACACGTATCGAGGCGAAGCTCCCTGACCACAGACAGAGGCAAAACCAGCAACCTACGAAGGGATTGCCCGAGGCGGCGGCCTCCCTTGTTTTCCCTCTCTATCTCTGTATGTGGAGTTGCCGCGGTTGTGCTGCTGCAGTAATGGCGGAACCCAGGATTTATAGGCACGCGCAGGCTGCGGCAGGGTTGTTGAGCCCGCGCGGATTCTGTGCCGTTGGCGACCGCGAGTATGAGGGCACGGTTCTTATGGTGACGGCGAGGTTCCGATCGCAGCATCGCACGAGGCCGAGAAAAGATCGGAAGGGAGAAGGGGATAGACCCGACCGGTGGGTCCCACCCAAGCCGTGATGCGCTGGATGGTGGCTTGCGCAAGCGAGGGACTCGGTCCCCGCGCGGATTCCGCGGAGTCAGGTGGAAATGGCCTACGGCGACTTCGGTGCGAGGTTGAGGGAGGCGCTAGTCGCCCGGCCCCACCTGGCAGTGATCGGGAAGCAAGCGTGGGCGCAGAGCGGCTGGCCAGCGGGCCTGGCTTGACAGGAGCAATGAAGCAAACGCGGCGCAGGGACTGGAGACAGTGGGCCGCGCGACCAGGAAGGCCTGATGGGCCGAAATCAAGAAATCAGGCCCAGCGATGTGTTTCTTTTTATTCTTTTCTAGTTTATTTCTTTTTCTCCTTTTCAAATTCAAACTCCCTTCAAATTTAAATTTCCATTCTTATGGAAAATTTATCCTCAATTTTATATTATGCCATGTACAGTATCAATTTGGAGATGTATTCATATATACATTGTTTTTATCTTCTCCCTTTTTTTTAACTTCTATACTTTCTTTTATATTCAAAATTTCCCCTTGGTAGCTTAATATATTTCTTATCACATTACTTTTATATTGCCACAACATGCACACAAAATAAAGGACCAGCATGATGCACATTTTTATGGTAAGTCTTTTATTAATTATTTATTTTTTTTTAATATGGTGTTCACATATGATGATGTATAAAGATCAAACTCACAAAAAGAGAGAAATTGTTTTCTCTATTGGTATTTTATCTAGCAATTACAAAGTGGATGTTACAATTACCTAGTTTATCCCCAGAATATTCCCACGAGGGAAGGTTACAGAGAGTCATTACGGCATACTTTATTACAGACACGGTCTAACCCACACTGCCCACGCGGCGTTCGGACGCGGGGCCCTGCTACATGGGCCGAATTGTACACAGGCCTCTCCCTGCTCTAAGGGAGGAGGCCCTATGGTCTTTGCGGGGCCTTCGTCTTGTCTTGCCGGAGCGAAGGGGGCCGAACAGGCCTCTGTATGGACGGTATCCTTGGTCTATCCGGCGGGGCCTGCGGAGGCGGTCTTCGTCTGTGCAGCGCGAGGTAGATGTCGTCGAGCGAAGGGTGGCGCGTTCGCCTTCACCCCAACATTCCACACCTTGCCAATGTGTGCCTCGCCCTTCTTCTTGTAGAATTTCTTATTTTCTACTTTCTTCCCCTTGGCGTTCTTGTCATCATCCTAGTCATTCTCATTATCAGGACAATTAGCTATAAAATGACCGTTCTTCCCGCACTTGAAGCAGGCATGCTTTCCCCTTGATTTGCCCTTGTTGGAGAAGTCCTTGCACCCCTTGAGTGCGTTCTTTAAGCGTTTGATGACAAGCACCATTTCCTCATCATTGAGGTTGGCTGTTTGTCATCAAATGTCCCCATAATACTCGTAATTGACGTTCAAACACTTAACTGACATGAATTAAACTTTAGATAGAGAACCAAACAACCTTAGGGTTGATTTGGTAACAAAAGAATTGGATAGGAACCATTCCTCCCCATGATTCCTATCCCATTCCTTTGTTACTAAACTAACCCTTAAGAGCTAGTTTGGAAACTCAAACCTACTTAGAATTAGGATTAGTGGTAATTAAGGTGTTACTCCCATTTCAAACTTACCCTAAGACCATCTCCAAGAGTAGAGGCAACCGTAGATCCATTTTTAAATACCTCCCCTGTGTTGAAATAGCAGGCTCCAACAGATGAGCTATTTTTGGCAAGCCCAACGTATCAATCTGCTCCTCCGACAAAAACATGGTTCTCTACCTCCTTGACACATCTCGTTCGCACCAACTGACTTCGTACTTCCATGTGCTCGGCGAAGGTGTGGACGGCATCGCAGGCGACTCGACAACACGGGCGCAGCAACGTGGTGGCACACGACAAGGAAGAATGGCAGCGCAGGGCGTACGACATGTTGTAGGCGTAGGGCAAAGCAACGTGAGTTGCAGGTGCGACGACTTGACGGCGCAGGGCGGAGCAACGCCACACGCAGCGACGAGGTGCGCGAGGCACGACGACACAACAGCGTGAGGCACATCGTCCTCTCCAATCTTCTATTGTGCATGTCTGTTTGAGGTACATTGCTATAGTAAGATGCAACCAAACTGAAAGATGCATGATTTACTAGGAACTTGAGAAAGAACGGAGGAAAAGCCAATAGCATCAAAACCATTAGAAAGTTTAGACTTCAGTATTATTCTTTTGTTCTTAATAAAATTCGGTCAAGAAACATTAGGGAGTCGTTAGAGTAAACAAAGCAGACTAAAGAAATCTATGAGAAAAAGGAATAGATGCCCAACAAATTGAAGAACAGATTAGAAGCCTAATTGGTGGCACTATTCCAATTGCAACTGCACTTAGTACTATGACGACAGAGCATCGGTGAAGGGAGCACGACTACAACAACAACTGAAGTAGCAAAATCGATCAAGGACCAGGTTGATTTAGTAATGTGAAGAAGGAATTATTATCTCGTCCACAGATGAACTGCGTTTGGAAGTAAATGGCGGCGGCAGGAGCGAAACTCGCTAGAGAAGGATCTGCGTTTGGAAGTAAATGGTGGGAGCAAAATTCGCTGGAGGGCAAATTGCATTTGGAAGTAACTGTCCTTATGATGCCTATGTTGGATTGGGTTGATGAAAGGGAAATGGACTTAATCATTTTCTAGAATCGATTTTGGTGGTTTACGTCCAACACAAACCACGTGGACTAACTAGCTTGTCTAGATATCATTTATCACAGGTGCATAAGGTTCAACACAAACCAAAAAAGAAATTTAGTTGGGGTCACAATCAAATTTGGAGCAAAGGACTTAGAGGGTGTTGAAAAATGGCATACCGGACACTGTCCGGTACACCAGGCCTGTACAGACTCAAACCAGCCACTCTCCGGAAATTCAGAGGCGTGCTCCACTAAAATTCACCGGACTGTCAACGGCTCCCTGCGTGCCAATGGTCGACTGCGGAGATATCAGTGATGAACAGTGCTGCGACAGAAGTCAGAGCACAGAAGTCAGAGGTCACTAGACTGTCCTGTGGCGGAACCGCCCGAATTATTCCAGCTTAAGTGCCTAAGTTACGCCTCAGGGGCCACAACACACTTAAATCGAAATAACCCGTGAGTCCCTCAGATCTAGTCTGATAGAGCCACTTAACCAGGATCAAATACCACAAACTCACTCGAAGGTGAGTGTAACACCATAAAAGTCATCAATTAAAATAATGAATTTAGTTATTATATTAATTAGGGTCATAATTTTTTTTAAGTGTTTAATTATTTATTTGCATTTTGAATCAATTTTCGTTGTGTGCGCTTGATTGCTTATCGGATGTTTATTATCAGGTATTCGTAAAAAGAGATCCTAGTAATTAAACAATAATTAAGAAATATAGTAATTATTAGTCTAAAAACAAGTATTCTATTTATAAATATTTTTGGTAAATTTTTTTATGAATTTTTGAGCTCTTTAAATAAGCATTTCAGAATAAAAAAACTAAAGCCTCACAGCCGGCCCACTTGGGCCCATGCCCCAAACCCTAGACCTGCATACGCGCGCGCCCCTGCTGAAATCCCAGCCGCCTCCGCTCTCTGTTGTGTCCCTCTCCTCTCCCTACTATCTCTCCGCTATCTCTCTCTCCCTTGCTCTCTCTCTCAAGCACGCACCAGGAGCCGCCTGGACGCCGCGCGCGAGCCAAGCCCAGGCGCGAGCGACGCCGCGCCCTGCCTCCGTGCGCGCCTGCTCCCTGCATGCGACGCCGGCCGCGCCGCGCTCGAGCGCCCTGTTCTCGCGCCGCGCGCGCGCGCAAGCCGCGCGCCCCGCCCTGCGCAGCCGGCCGACGTCTGAGCCAGCTGCTGCGCCCGATGTCGTGCCAGCCGCAGCCGCCCGACCGCGAGCCCCGTCGTCCGTTCGTTTCCTGCGATTAATGGAAATCACTGCGACCATTTCTTCTTCTCCATTATTCTCTCCCTCGTTATTCTCTGGTAACTGACGTGTGATGGCCATGAAGGCAGCAACGCCCCATTCAAGCTCCCTGGCAGACTCTTCCTCTCCCTCTCTCTATAAAAGGCAGCAGAGCCTCCCCATTCTTCCCTACTCGAGTTTGTCTCTCTCTCTAGCACTCCTCGCTCATCGCTAGCGCCGTTGCCATTCGTTGCCGTTCGTCGCCGGAGTTCACGGAGCCCGTAGTTCGCCGGAGTGTGCCGTTCGTCACCGGAGTTCACCGGAGCCACGCACTCGCCGTCCGTAGTCAAGCCTTGCTCTCCGTCCGGCCGAAACCCGTCGATCCATCCCCGTCACACGCACGAACCCGAGGTTGATGACGATCCAAATTTATTTTATGTATTTTATAAAGTGCTTTTTGATTCGATTCATGAGTTGTATATTTTGTTTGTCGTAATATGAACACATGTGATTCCGATTTATGTATATGTGTGCGTTATGGAATTTATTAGAGACATGCGATTAGTAGTGCACCGTGTTATTTCATGTTAATCGACGCGTTGATTTTGGGTTTAGAGAAATATGACGTAGATTTAATAGTCACACGTTGGTGATAAAAATACTAGATAAGAATGTATAGTCAAATTTGGTCACGATAAATTCTAGAAACTATTTGGAGAATTATAGGTGCATTTTAAGTGGATTTAGAAAAATGGTGTAGAACGCATGTCATAGGAATAAAATAGGATTTTTAGATGATTTATTCGATTATTTAATTAATATATTCTTAAAGAAATAAAAGAGAAAATATCACCGGTAGTGTGGAAAATAGATTTTTGCTAGTTAAATAATCTTGTTCGCAAATTGAGCACTTAGATTTTTAGATTAAGCAAAATACTAGTTTATGTAAAAATATCCTCACTTGTGTTATAAAAAGCCCAATTACCAATTTATGTAGATTTTTAGAATATTAATATTATTAAATTCATTTTTGCTATACTAACTAATTTGAGTTAGAAGTAATAAAAGGTATTAATTCATTTATTAGCATTAAAAGACAATAAGTATTATTTATTTTCATTAATGATGTTAAAATATATTTAACTGTATTTATTACACCCACTTATAAATTCACCATTAGGATTCACATTAAAAGCTATAATTGAATTAATAAGTAGTTATGCGATTAGGACGAATTTAAGATGTGATTAGTGCGATATGTTAATGTGTGTTTAATGACGTACTGGTGTATGTTTATGAAATGGTGCATGTTTGTTTATTGGTTTATGTTTTATTTTTGTATGTGCGCTATGCGACTCTATTAGAAGCCGACTAGGCACACATATGGTATGCGCTCGGTTCTACCCCTGGAACCGGGTGTGACAGAAGTGGTATCAAAGCTATGCTGACCCTAGGTCGTTAGATTAGTTAGAAATGGAAAGCCTAGTTGTTCAAAACTTGCTAATTTCATTCCTATAAATTCCTTTATCAGTCTTACCTCTTTGAAATTCAACTGAGTTGACACTTCTCTTGTATATGGTTCGTACTCTTCAAACTACCCGCGTCAACACCAGTTACACCCCTCAGCCTCGGCAGATCCCGGTCTACCCAGTGGTAGTCGAGGAAGTTCCAGCGAATCTCCCTCCCGTCCGAGTGGAGAACGTGATCAACCTGGAGGATAGCTCGGAGGAGCAGCTGCCGAACCTCACCCCGTTGGCCGAGTCCCTGGCTTTCGCAGCTGGGTCATCGACGTCCGCATCGTCTGCACCAGCCTTCCAAGCACCTGCACCTGGAGGCGACGGCCCCGACGACTCCGGAGACGGCGATGACGAGGATGACGATGACGAAGACGATGGAGAGGGCGAACATATCAACGAGGAAGCTGACTACGCCCAGCAGGACAACTTCATGGGGTTTGGTCCTGTTGTCGAACATTACACATCAATGTTCGAGACGGGGCACTTCCCCAACCTGCTGCAAGAGGTGCTGCACGCGCTAGGCACCTACGTCCGCCCCCTGTACGAGACGAGGCGAGTGAGCGAGCCTCCCCGGGCTTGCTATTACATCACTTGCATCCACGTCAGGGTAATGGATGCAGGTGACAGGGGATTCAGGACTCTGTCTGCTCACGAGTCCCTGACACCACTGTCCACCTACGCTGCCTCGGTCAGCGATGCTGCCCGTCGGACCCTGTGGTCGCTCAGCCACACCTACCGGCAGCAGCTGCAGAACACGAGGTTCAGGCATCTTCCTCAGCGTCTGCGTGGAGAAAGCCAGACCAACATTGTCCCAGGTGAACCTAGTGAGGATCGCCTCAACACCCTAGCTGGTGTAGTGGCCGGTCTCAACACCGACCTGGACAGTGCCACCCTGGACCTCTACAGTGTGCACTTGGAGCTGGAGAATGCCCACGCCAGGATTGCAGCCCTGGAAGCCCAACTGCAAGGACTGGATCCGCCAGAAGCTCAGGTCCCCACCATGGCGTTGTCTCCTCCCTGCAAGAGGCTGCGCTATGGAGAGCCCGGAACCGTCACTAGGCTGCTTTAAGTTTTTGAGCTATGATGTAATAAGTTAGTCTTCGCGTTAGACGATGAACATCTTTTTAAGTTTTCATATTAATAAATAACAACCATGTGATGGTGATTGGTTGAAATGTTTGATTTGGATCTTTGTTTGAGTGCTATGGTCTTATGGAATGATGGCCATAAGAACATATAAAATTTTTAAAACTTAAGCTATTTTCCCTCTAGAATCTTTTCTACTCCTCACTTTTCTAAGGACTTCACTTCCTAACAAATCAGATGGTAAACCCACGTCACGGACCTAACAACCGAAACCAGCGTGGTCAACAAACACCACCACCACCACCAAATCCCAATATGGAGCAGTTCATCGCCGCCCAGATGCAGATTCTGCAAGGGCTCACTGCAGCTATTCAGCAATTACAACAGAACCAGCAGAATCAGCAACCCCCGCAGCTGTAGTATGCACCCCCGGCCAGAGATAAGCACCGGGATTTCATGAGTCATCACCCGCCGACATTCTCTCATGCGGTTGATCCCCTGGATGCCGATGACTGGCTCAAAGTCATTGGGAAGAAGCTAGACATAGCTCAGTGCAACGACCGGGAGAAGGTCTTATATGCCTCGGGAAGACTCGAGGGAGCTGCGTCCGATTGGTGGGATGCCTTCACAGCGGCACATCCCAATGTTGATACCATAACATGGCAGAAGTTCCAAGAGAACTTCCGCGCTCATCACATTCCTTCGGGAATTATGAAGCTGAAGAAGAAGGAGTTCCTTTCCCTTACTCAAGGGAGTATGACTGTCAGTGAGTATCATGATCGCTTCACTCAGCTTTCACGCTATGCACCAGAAGAGGTGGATACAGATGAGAAGCGCCAAGAGCGTTTCTTAGAAGGACTGATTGGACCTCTGAACTACCAACTTCAGAGCCATACATTCCCCAACTTCCAGACACTGCTGAACAAGGCAATTGGCCTTGAGAGTAAAAGGAAGGAGCTATCTGACCACAAAAGAAAATTCCAAGGTCAGTCCAGCAGGAACACCCGACCAAACAATGCTCAAGGTTCGCAGTTCCACTCTAGAAATCAGGGTGGAAATAATTATCAAGTACAACGCTCTGGATAGCAAAGCCAGAGAAATAATCAAAACCAGAACCAGCAAAGGAGCAACTCCCAGACCAACCAGGAAATTCACAGAACCGTCAAGGTGGCACCAATAACACGCAGGCCAGGAACAACGCACCTGTCCAACCCAATGGCTGCTTCAAGTGCGGTGAGCTAGGCCACTATGCTAACAACTGCCCAAGGCGCAACCAGCAGACACCCCAGAAAGGCAATAATCAGAGGAATGACCAGAATACCCCCGCTCGTGGATCTGCTCAAAACAAGACACCACAGAACCAGAGCAGAGGAAGAGTCAATCACGTCACTGCGGAATCAGTGCCTGAGGATGCCGACATAGTGTATGGTATGTTCCTTGTTAACTCCATACCTGCATCAGATTTATTTGACTCTGGAGCATCACATTCATTTATAACTGAGTCATTTGTGGAAAAACATAGCATACCTAAGTACCCTCTGAAGAGGATATTACACATTAGTTCACCGGGAGGTGACATGAAGGCCACACACTCATGCCCTCATGTTAATATCAAGATTCAAGGAATAGATTTTTCAGTCGACCCAGTGGTCCTAGGATCCAACGGGATTGATGTGATTCTTGGATGCAACTGGTTGTAAAGTTGTGATGGAGTGATACGGTGTGCCAATGGAACAATTATGTTGACAAGTCCTCAAGGTGAAAGAATCCAAGTTAACATAGACATGTCAACAGATGAAAAAGGGAAGACAGTGATCAATCACTTGGAAGAAAAGCCCGTGGAAAATATCAAAGTAGTGTGCGAATACCCAGACGTATTTTCGGAGGAATTACCAGGTATGCCACCTGACCGTGATATAGAGTTTTCTATTGAATTAGTACCCGGAACCGCACCTATCTCGAAAAGACCATATAGAATGGATGTCAAAGATTTAGTAGAACTGAAGAAACAAATAGAAGAATTAGTAGAAAAAGGTTTCATTCGCCCAAGTTCATCCCCTTGGGGAGCCCTAGTGCTATTTGTGAACAAGAAGGATGGTTCGAGGAGAATGTGCGTTGATTATAGAAGTTTGAATGAAGTAACCATCAAGAATAAATACCTGTTACCTCGGATCGAAGATTTATTCGATCAAATGAAGGGAGCTAAGATATTCTCGAAGATAGATCTGAGATCGGGATATCATCAGTTAAAGATTTGAGTAGAAGATGTACCGAAGACAGCCTTCACGATGAGATATGGATTATATGAGTTTTTGGTCATGTCGTTTGGACTGACTAATGCACCAACATACTTTATGAACTTGATGAATAAAGTATTCATGGAATATCTGGATCAGTTTGTGGTCGTATTCATTGACGACATACTGATATATTCTCCGAATGAAGAAGCACACGAAGATCATCTAAGGCTAGTCCTACAAAAGCTTCGTGACAACCAACTGTACGCAAAATTCTCGAAGTGTGATTTTTGGTTGAAGGAAGTTGCTTTCTTAGAGCATATTGTTACCGATGGTGGAATTAAAGTGGACCCAGGAAAGATAAGTGAGATACTGGATTGGAAGCAACCAAAGGATGCGTCCAAGATCAGAAGTTTTCTTGGATTGGCGGGATACTATAGGAGATTTATTGAAGGTTTTTCCAAGTTAGTAAAACCACTTACCTCTCTACTGGAGAAAGGCAAAGAGTTCAAATGGGATGAAGCTTGTCGGAATTGTTTTGAAGAACTCAAGAAGAGGTTAACCACTGCACCAATACTGGTAATGCCAGACATCCACAAGGGATTTGATGTGTATTGCGATGCATCACACCTTGGACTTGGTTGTGTGCTAATGCAAGAAGGAAAGGTGATTGCTTATGCTTCAAGATAGTTGAGGAAACATGAGAAGAATTATCCTACGCATGATTTGGAACTAGCTGCCGTAGTGCATGCTTTGAAGATTTGGAGGCACTATATGATTGGAAACAAGTGCAAAATCTACACGGATCACAAAAGCCTGAAATATATATTATATTCACTCAGAAGGAACTCAACCTCAGACAAAGAAGATGGCTTGAGTTGATTAAGGACTATGACTTGGAGATACAATATCACCCCGAAAAGGCAAATGTAGTAGCTGATGCTTTGAGCCGTAAGGGTCAAGTGAACAACACCACTACTCATTTGATGTCACAAGAATTGTGCTGGGAAATGGAACGGCTCAACCTTGGATTGCTCAATAATGTAGAAGCAACAGTGATGGAAGTCGAATCTACTTTGGAAGAAGAGATTCGTAAAGGACAAGAGTCCGATGAGAAAATTAAGGAAATTAAAACTTTGATTGGTTTGGGTAAAGCCCCAGATTTCACGGAAGATGAACAAGGCATAATATGGTTTAAGAAGAGAATCAGTGTACCCGAAATCGAGCACCTGCGCCAACTTATTTTGAGAGAAGCTCATGATTCAGCTTACTCTATTCACCCTGGAAGTACAAAGATGTACCAGGATCATAAGGAAAAGTATTGGTGGTACGGTTTGAAAAGAGATGTTGCTACTCATGTTGCATTATGTGACGTGTGTCAGCGAGTTAAAGCTGAACACCAAAGACCAGCAGGATTGCTACAACCTCTCAAGGTACCTGAATGGAAATGGGAAGAAATCAGTATGGATTTCATAGTTGGACTACCCCGTACTCGAGATGGCTATGATTCAATATGGGTCATAGTAGACAGGTTAACTAAAGTAGCACATTTTATACCTGTGAAGACAACTTACTCAGGAGCCCAGTTAGCAGAGTTATACATGTTGAGGATTGTTTGTCTGCATGGAGTACCGAAGAAGATCGTATCAGATCGAGGAACCCAGTTTACCTCGCGCTTTTGGAAAAGACTACATGAGTCCATGGATACCAAGCTAAATTTTAGTTCAGCTTATCATCCTCAAACGGATGGGCAAACAGAAAGGACAAACCAAGTGTTAGAAGATATGCTAAGAGCTTGCGCTCTAAAGCATGGTAGAAGCTGGGATAAAAGTTTGCCTTATGCAGAATTTTCGTATAACAACAGTTATCAAGCTAGTCTCAAAATGGCACCGTTTGAAGCACTATATGGGCAAAAGTGTAGAACACCGCTTTATTGGAATCAGACTGGAGAAAGTCAAGTATTTAATCCAGAAATTCTCCAAGAAGCGGAAAAGAAAGTACAGATTATTAGAGAAAATTTGAAGACAGCACAGTCAAGACAGAAGAGCTATGCTGATAATAGAAGAAGAGAGTTGATGTTTGAAGTAGGAGACTTTGTCTACCTTAAAGTTTCACCGATGAGAGGAATGAAAAGGTTTAAGGTTAAAGGAAAATTATCACCTCGCTATATCGGCCCATTCAAGATTTTGGAAAGAAAAGGTGAAGTAGCCTACCAGTTAGAGCTACCCGATAGATTATCGGATGTGCATGATGTATTTCACGTATCACAACTCAAGAAGTGTTTAAGAGTACCAGAAGAACAGTTACCCATGGAAGAACTGAATGTTAATGAGGATTTGACTTATTCGGAGTACCCGGTCAGAATTCTGGAAACATCTCGCAGAATTACACGGAGTAAAGTCATTAACTTGTGCAAAGTTCAGTGGAGTCATCATTCGGAAGATGAAGCCACTTGGGAAAGAGAAGATGAACTCAGAGCAGAATTCCCCCAGTTATTCTCGGAAGTTTCTTAATCTCGAGGACGAGATTCTTTTTAAGAGGGGTAGGTTTGTAACACCATAAAAGCCATCAATTAAAATAATAAATTTAGTTATTATATTAATTAGGGTCATAAATTTTTTTAAGTGTTTAATTATTTATTTGCATTTTGAATCAATTTTCGTTGTGTGCGCTTGATTGCTTATCGGATGTTTATTATCAGGTATTCGTAAAAAGAGATCCTAGTAATTAAACAATAATTAAGAAATATAGTAATTATTAGTCTAAAAACAAGTATTCTATTTATAAATATTTTTGGTAAATTTTTTTTTATGAATTTTTGAGCTCTTTAAATAAGTATTTCGGAATAAAAAAAACTAAAGCCTCACAGCCGGCCCACTTGGGCCCATGCCCCAAACCCTAGACCTGCATACGCGCGCGCCCCTGCTGAAATCCCAGCCACTGCCGCTCTCTGTTGTGTCCCTCTCCTCTCCCTACTCTCTCTCCGCTATCTCTCTCTCCCTTGCTCTCTCTCAAGCACGCACCAGGAGCCGCCTGGACGCCGCGCGCGAGCCAAGCCCAAGCGCGAGCGACGCCGCGCCCGAGCCAAGCCCAAGCGCGAGCGACGCCGCGCCCTGCCTCCGTGCGCGCCTGTTCCCTGCATGCGACGTCGACCGCGCCGCGCCCGAGCGCCCTGCTCTCGCGCCGCGCACGCGCGCGCAAGCCGCGCGCCCCGCCCTGCGCAGCTGGCCGACGTCCGAGCCAGCTGCTGCGCCCGATGCCGTGCCAGCCGCAGCCGCCAGACCGCGAGCCCTGTCGTCCATTCGTTTCCTGCGATTAATGGAAATCACTGCGACCGTTTCTTCTTCTCCATTATTCTCTCCCTCGTTATTCTCTTGTAACTGACGTGTGATGGCCATGAAGGCAGCAGCGCCCCATTCAAGCTCCCTGGCAGACTCTTCCTCTCCCTCTCTCTATAAAAGGCAGCAGAGCCTCCCCATTCTTCCCTACTCGAGTTTGTCTCTCTCTCTAGCACTCCTCGCTCATCGCTAGTGCCGTTGCCGTTCGTTGTCGCTCGTCGCCGGAGTTCACGGAGCCCGTAGTTCGCCGGAGTGTGCCGTTCGTCGCCGGAGTTCACCGGAGCCACGCACTCGCCGTCCGTAGTCGAGCCTTGCTCTCCGTCCGGCCGAAACCCGTCGATCCATCCCCGTCACACGTACGAACCCGAGGTTGATGACGACCCAAATTTATTTTATGTATTTTATAAAGTGCTTTTTGATTCGATTCATGAGTTGTATATTTTGTTTGTCGTAATATGAACACATGTGATTCCGATTTATGTATATGTGTGCGTTATGGAATTTATTAGAGACATGCAATTAGTAGTGCACCGTGTTATTTCATGTTAATCGACGCGTTGATTTTGGGTTTAGAGAAATATGACGTAGATTTAATAGTCACACGTTGGTGATAAAAATACTAGATAAGAATGTATAGTCAAATTTGGTCACGATAAATTCTAGAAACTATTTGGAGAATTATAGGTGCATTTTAAGTGGATTTAGAAAAATGGTGTAGAACGCATGTCATAGGAATAAAATAGGATTTTTAGATGATTTATCCGATTATTTAATTAATATATTCTTAAAGAAATAAAAGAGAAAATATCACCGGTAGTGTGGAAAATAGATTTTTGCTAGTTAAATAATCTTGTTCGCAAATTGAGCACTTAGATTTTTAGATTAAGCAAAATACTAGTTTATATAAAAATATCCTCACTTGTGTTATAAAAAGCCCAATTACCAATTTATGTAGATTTTTAGAATATTAATATTATTAAATTCATTTTTGCTATACTAACTAATTTGAGTTAGAAGTAATAAAAGGTATTAATTCATTTATTAGCATTAAAAGACAATAAGTATTATTTATTTTCATTAATGATGTTAAAATATATTTAACTGTATTTATTACACCCACTTATAAATTCACCATTAGGATTCACATTAATAGCTATAATTGAATTAATAAGTAGTTATGCGATTAGGACGAATTTAAGATGTGATTAGTGCGATATGTTAAGTGTGTTTAATGACGTACTGGTGTATGTTTATGAAATGGTGCATGTTTGTTTATTGGTTTATGTTTTATTTTTGTATGTGCGCTATGCGACTCTATTAGAAGCCGACTGTGCGGTAGGCAAACCAATCTCGTTCGAGGACGATCCGCAGGACTCGCTTGAGCAAGGCAAGTGGATTCTCCCTCTGCATATTCTGTTTGTACCTATTCATTGCATATAACAATGTTTACTTTTTGATATACTGCATAATTTGATGGGTTTACCTAATTAAGGATTTCCTAGATTTACTACTCGTATTCCTTGTTTAACCTAGGAAAATTATTAAGCTGTGCAAGAATTTGTGCTACCACTCAACTTAATGATTTCTTAATGTCACTCAGTAATTGGTTTTAATGTTCCAAAGGTTTCATTGGCAATTATGGCATTAACCCGATGGTTAAGATAACATTATTACAAATTTAATTGGAACATGGAGTGACCACCCAGGATAACAGTGCAACCACGAGTGCTATCATGGATCTGGCTTTGGTAATTAGCTCTATATGCTTAGTGCCTAGCAACCTTACCTGAAAGATGGGCAAGAGGGGGAGCGGTAGGTGCTGGCAGCCCACGTTAACATGGGGTCGTATTCTTGGCTAAGGTACTTCACCCAGGGGGCCACCACCATCGTCTTAGAAACCTTAGCGGGTTGCTTTGTATTAAGCGTATTTTGTGAAAACATCATAATGGATCCCTAGCCATTCACCACGGCAGTGTCTAAGGGTCCGATCAACCCAGGCTAGATGGGATACATGGCTTGTGGGTAAAGTTGTACCACCTCTGCAGAGTGTAAAACTGATATATCAGCCGTGCTCCCAGTTATGAGCGACCTGGACTCCTCACATGATAATTGAACTTAAAGATGGACATAAGTTGAGATCCGATGATCTGCCAATAATTTGCTTAAGTGGTTTCACTTAAGTGTTTTTGCTAGACTCCTATTCCTTTGTTTAAATGGGATATTTGGGATTCACACTTATTAGTAAGACAGATGTTGTTAATAAAATATTGACCAACTAAAATGCTTACTGCTCAGACTTAGCCTCACCTTGTTATACCTGCATTAATTTCCCCCACTTGCTGAGCCCCGACCATAAGTGAGCTCACCCTTGCTAATATTTTGATCAGAGGGTGATGCTGGAGACTTTGATGGAGAATTTATCGACGAGGAATTCTAAGTCTAACGATGTGCCGGTCAACTTCCTGTGGAAGATTGCCCAGTTGTTTATTTCCGCTTTACTTTGATATGATACTTGTTCAAGATACAATGTTTCAGATGATGTAATAAAGTATTATACTCTCTTTACGCCTTTATTGCATTGTCTTTTGATATATTACACTTGTGACGTCAACATATGTGTGAAAATGGATCCTAGCACACATATGGTATGCGCTCGGTTCTACCCCCTAGAACCGGGTGTGACAGTGAGTCACAGAAAAAATACAATAAAACAGGAAACCTCAAATTAAAGTACTAGAGTTATTACATAAATCGGAGTTTTTCAAGTAGCTGACGTAAGTTCACAAAATAAATTGCAGTGGATAATTGATATTGTTGAAAGCGAGGAATAGGGCAAGGCCTAGCCCACTACTCCTCCTGCTCCTCTCCCGCTGGAGTAGCATCCCACTCGACCGTCTAACCCGGTGGTAGGGTGGTAGGCCAAGTCACACCATCAACCATATCCTGAAACGTACCGGCAAAAATTATGCCACAAGCAAGGCTGAGTATACTAATACTCAGCTAGACTTACCTGGTGTGAGGAGTCTACTCCTCTACCTCTAGACCATGCAGCTGTTTGGCTGAGGGGTTTGGTTTGCCAAAAGCACTAGCTGAGTCTAAAATCAAATTTTAGCATTTCAATTTCTAGCATCATTATCTTAGCTAAGTTGCTCCTTCTAAGCATACATGGTAACAAGCATTTAGTACAATCAACAAGTTATCTCAAGTAAACCTCATTTCACTTCTTACTCAATGTAGTACAAGGGGTCAAGCAGTCTCATTAGCTGCGAGAAGCAGACGATTCGAATCGAGTTTTTATCCTTGCAAGGTAAACCTAAGCACACGACATGTAAGGGCACTCCGTCCCCACACACGTCAACTGTCCCCATCGATTCCCCGTTCGCAGCCAAGGATCACCGCCTTGGCATATAATGCTCCACTGACCCAGCTGCCGTTGTGCAGTGACCGCACTTGTACCCACCATAGCTAGCATGGGAGACCCAGTCTCAGGACAAGTGAGGGGAAAAGTCCGCGCCCGGCTTCACTCAGGTACTAGGTTTACCGGTTACCATATTTCCCGTCATGTGTTTAGTATGTTCAAACGCTTGACCAAGGTATCCACACATTAATCCTTAATTCCTTTTCCCGTCTCATGGACAAGGCATCCTCCCTAGATCCAAGTCCTTGGACCATCATAGATCCCGTTATCAAGATGAATACAATCAATTCTTGACCTCGCGCGAGTGCTAGAAAAATCACTCGACTTCTACCAAGATCCTAATTAGCATAGCAGCTACTCGACCTAGCATACTAGTATCCACCTCAAAAAGTAATCCTGGGTTCATGCAACTAAAGGTTTCAAACAACTACTACACTTAAGTGCACATTACAAGCCTACAAATATTAAGTGTAGTAAAGTAGCATATATAAACGGTTATGCATAAAATCGGGGCTTGCCTTCAATAGCTGGGGCTGCAAGGAGATCCTCGATGGCAGTCTCGGGAGCTTGCTCCTGGTCTTCCTCGTGGACAACTCCTTGCTCGGGGATGAGCACGTACTCTCCGTTAGCGAGATTGCAGTCTAATGAATGCAATGAGTAAGATACATGCATGGTATGATATGCAATTTAGCAATTAAACTTTGATGGTGAATGATCAAATTAATAAGGTAGAGCTTAATTTTGCTACTGAAGATTCTTGTGGTATACCTAGCAAATTAGGGTCAAGCTTGGTTAAGCTAATTGGTAAGTTTATTTTGGTGTTCTACTGATTTCCTTTTAATGTCTTAGTGAGAGTTCATTAAGGTTTCTAGCTGAATCATTAGAGTGAGATTTATTATTCTCTTTTCTTTATCTCTGTTTCTCTTATGCTTTTAAGGTGAGCTTGAACTACAAGATAACTTAATAAATTTCCAAAAATTCTGCAAACATTATAGTGACTTCTCACTGGTGTATAACTCTCTGTCTCAAAATTTGAGGCTTAAAAAGTGAGTGTTCTTCTCTGTATAAAATTATCAAATATTAGGGCAGAGGGGGTGTTTTGAACTACAACCCTCTTTTTACAGTGAGTTATTCTCTAAGACTTATTTTTGTTGGCATTCAGATTCTATAACATGATTTTGTACAAAGTTTTAGTCACTATTACTCATTAGTTATTTTACTATGATTTTCTAAAGTTTCTAGCCAACGGGGTGCTTTCTCTACCACTATATTTGAAAAATACCAAACAACAGATTTCTAATTTTTCCTATCTTCTTCTTTGTGCAAGAGCAATCATTCTAAGTTTTAGTAACTTTTTTACTTAAGGGAGAGGTGGTTGGAAATTCTTGAACTAAATGGCCTTTTTCATGAAGTACTGGCAATGGGTATTACTTGTAGCTTTCAATTGGGTTTTGCATTTTTCTCTGGTGGCCTACTTCTTTATTGACTTGGTAAAAATTTATTTGCCCACTGTTGCACACTTTTTGGCTTGCTTATGATTTAATTGAAATATGGCTTAATATCAAGTTCTATTTGTTTACCCTACTTAAAATGATGGACTGGGGTGTTTATCATTTTTGTAGTGGGGTTCTAGTGGTTACAAGTCTACTAGATATTTCTTAACAATTTTGAAATTGTTTTCATAGTTCTAATAATTGTTTTTCTAGTTTGATTAATGCTTAATAAAACATTTCACCTAGAATTTGTTCTGGACTAGAGTTCCCTTTATTTTTCCTAGGTTCTCTATTACCTTAGTAAACTAGGAAAAATAATTGCATTCACTGTTCATTATTTTCCAGTGCCCTTCTCATTTTTCTAAGTTTTGGGCAATTATGGATTTTAGTAAGTAACCTTGTCTAAATCTTTAATACTGGGGTGCTCACTATTTTTCAACAGTGCCTATGTGGAGTTTACTCTTCTACAAATTTTCTTAGGTTCAGCACAGAAGCATAACTAATTTTTCTTAGTTTAATAAGGTTTGGTCAGTTTCTTTAATTAATTTCAAACTCTAAAATTTAAAACAGAAAGCATAAGGTTCAGTATTTTTATGTGATAGTTCATAATATTTTGAATCTAGCAAAATTGGTTTGGCTAAATTTGGTGGAATATTTCTCAAGATATGAAATTTCTAAGTCTTCTGCTGAATTTAAAAAGATTAATTAGAAATGGATAAAGAAAAAGGGAGTTTGCACTGGGGTCCCTGGTGAAAGGTTTTGAATGAATGACAGGCAGGTCCTCGGTGCACTATTAACATGAGTCTAAGGCTCTACAGAAAACCCCTTTGGGTTTCCTGAAATCGAACAGTCCTTCCCCTAATGGAACAGTAATCGCGATGGAAGAATAGGGCAGAGGGGCTTACCGGCGGCGAGTTTGCTCCGGTGAAGGGTCGGGTGAGGTCCGGGAGTCTCTAGCGATCACGTCGAGGTGCGGATCGCCGGCGATAGTGGTCGGAGGAGGTCGGTCCACGTGCGTAGGCGGTGGAGCTCATCGGCGGCGAGGAGTCTAGCCTAACCAAGGCACGATAGATCAACTAAATGGGTTGGGGAGCTTCACTAGAGGTCAAGGAAGATGTGCGCGCGAGGAATTAGAGAATGGCTCACCGGATTGCTCGGTCTACGCGCGGCCACGGGCGACCGAAGTCCGGCGAAGGCGATCTCGGGTCTCCGGTGAAGTTCTTTTGGGTCCGAGAGCTTGGAAAGCTTCACGGGCCACTGGCGAAGCTAACCGAGAGGCCGACGCAACTTGGACGCGGCTGGAGCGAGCTGGCCGTGGTGGCTGAGGCTTGGGCAGTGATGGCGGGCGGTGGCACGGCATGCTCGAGGCAAAGTCCGGTGAACTTTGGCTTAGGCAAGGCCTGAGAGCGCGCGGGGAGGTACGGCCGAGGCCTTGGGCTGCTTTATAGGCACGGCGTGGGTGAGGGCGCGCGGCGGACTTAACCGGACGCTGGGGCGATCGTGCGCGCGGGTTGGGCGAACGCTGGCGTGCCGACCAGGGTCGAACATGTGTGCGCGTTCATTCTGCCCAAGTTCTAGCGCATGTGGTCATTCATCCAAGCCTGCTCTTGCCTTGGTCAGTGCACAAAACCTCTTCTCCTCCCTATAAGCTACCGATCTTGTGTGGGGGTCATAGGATTTGGCCTACTGGTTTCAAAGATATGGAGCTCTCAAGTCTGGTCTATCTCTCAGCCCGAGCCCAAGGCAAATCTTCAGTTTTGTCGTGTCTAGGGCTCGCGTCCTGATGCCATCTTCTGACATGAGGTAGAGGGGTTAGTTAGACACATTTTTGTTAATGGGAGTTTTAGGATTAGAGCTAAGGATCAAGGTGAACGCGCTCGGTTTTGGTTCAAGGGCTGAAAATTCAGAAATCTGAATTTCAGATTTCCCCGTTAAACCTCCAATTGATTGGCTTGTTTGGAGTTTTTTAACAAACTATTTCGGCCAAACTTTTATAATCTTTATTGTAGCTTAGTTAGTGTATTTCAATTTTTATAATTGGCCTAAGCCATGATCTCATGTTTTTCTTGGTCTTCCATCCCTTTTCTTCATTTCTACTTAAATGGCTTATTTAGGGTTGGAATTAGGGTTTCAACATTTTCCCTTTTTGAAAACCTCATTTGTTTTGGACATGATTCTTTAGATGCAAACTTAGTGTATCTTTAATTCTTAAGTTGATTTGGTGCTTCTTGCTCATTTTGGCTTTACATGAAATGATGGTACTTGAGCTAGTGCTGAGAAGAACCCTAGGTGACACTAGGGTGTCACAGCCTTCCCCCTTAAAGGAATCTCGTCCTGAGATTCGGGTCGGAGTCCTCCCGAGGTGAAGCGAAGGGTTAAGGCTTGCTTGAAGTGGGTGCTTTATTTATTAAGGTAACTGCTCTTCGAATGTCATTCTCTTTGCAACTTCAGAAGGAAGTCCTTTTAATTCTTGTTTTACAATTTAACTCTTTTTATATTAAGATCATTTTTCTAAAATTTAGATTCAACGGACAGGAGGAGTGGTTGGGCATGATTACGTACCAATTTCCTTAAGTAGGCAATCGGGGAAGTTGGAACGCAGAAATTCCTCAGTCTCCCAAGTAGCCTCTTCCTCTGAGTGATTACTCCATTGGACCTTATAAATCTTGATCGATTTAGCCCGAGTTGATCTTTCTTTGCAATCCAAAACCTTGGAAGGGTACTCTTGGTACGATAGATCTGGCTCTATCTCCAATTCTGGTTCTGCTATGATTTCGATCGGCAATCGAACACACTTCTTCAGTTGGGATACATGGAATACATTGTGGATGGCAGACATTTTTGGAGGTAACTTCAATTTGTATGCCACGGGTCCACATGCTTCTATGATCTCATAAGGTCCAATGTAACGAGGGGCTAACTTGCCTTTGATCCTGAATCTCTGCACTCCCTTGGTAGGTGATACCTTCAAATATATGAAATCTTCCACCTCAAACTGGAGAGGTTTCCTTCTCTTATCATGGTAACTCTTCTGCCTGGCCTGAGCAGCTTCTAGATTCTTCCTGATTAGTTTGACCTTCCTTTCGGCTTCAGTCACTAAGTCAGGTCCGAAAACTTCTCTTCTCCAGGCTGAGACCAATTGAGGGGTGTTCTACACCTTCTTCCATAGAGAGCTTCGAAGGGTGCCATCCTTAGGCTGGATTGATAACTGTTGTTATAAGCAAACTCTACCAAAGAGAGGTGCTTATCCCAGTTCTTGCCACAATCGATCGCACAAGCTCTCAGCATATCTTCCAGAATTTTATTTACCCTTTTGGTCTGATCATCAGTCTGCGACTGGTAAGCTGAACTTCTGATTAGCTTGGTTCCCAAAGACTCTTGCAGTTGTTCCCAAAATCTAGCAACAAATGGGGCTCCTCGGTTAGAGACAATGGTCTGGGACAAACCGTGCAAACACACGATTCGGTCAATGTACAACTCTGCATACTTTTGAGCCTTATCAGTGGTGTGCACCGGGAGAAAATGTGCCACTTTCGTTAGTTGGTCCACAATAACCCAAATCGAATCATGATGATGAGAAGTGTTGGGCAGACCCACAGTGAAATCCATGCTGATGTCATCCCATTTCCATGAAGGTATAGATAGGGGTTGCAAAGCTCCAGCTGATTTCAAGTGGCTTGCCTTTATCCTCTGACATGTGTCACATTCTGATACATATTGGGCTATCTCCCTCTTCATTCTGGTCCACCAATACAGGGGCTTCAAATCGTGGTATATTTTGGTGCTCCCTGGATGTATGGAGAATTTGGAGAGATGGGCCTCATCCAAGATTTTCTTCTTGAGATCCTTATTTTTAGGAACCACCAATCTGCTTTCAAACCACAATATACCCTTTCCATCTTGGCGGAAACATTTATACTTCTCGGTCTTCTGATGGAGGTTCTCCTTAATAATTTTCACTCCCTTGTCACTAAGCTAGGCCATGATGATCTGGTCTTGCAAAGCTGGTTCAACGGAAATGTGAGACAAAGCACTAGAAGGAATCACTTCGATTTTCATTTTGCTCAACTCATCACACAAGATGTTAATGCGAGAATCCATCATAACACAGTTGCATTGCAATTTCCGACTCAAGGCATCTGCTACCACATTGGCTTTCCCTGGGTGGTAATGTACCTCCAGGTCATAATCCTTGATCAGCTCTAGCCATCTTCTCTGCCTCATGTTGAGATCAGCCTGAGTAAAGATATACTTAAGGCTCTTATGATCAGTGAAGATGTTGCAGTGGGTTCCCATCAAATAGTGTCTCCACATTTTCAATGCATGGACCACAGCTGCTAACTCTAGGTCATGAGTGGGGTAATTCTGCTCATGAGGTCTGAGGGCTCTTGATGCGTAAGCAATGACTCGGTTGTCTTGCATCAAGACACAACCCAGTCTAGTGCCAGAGGCATCACAATACACATCAAATGGCTTGTTGCTGTCGGGTTGCGCTAACACTGGTGCGGTGGTCAGATGTTGCCTCAATGTATGGAAGGCATCTTCGCATTTCTGACCCCAAACAAACTTGGCTTCTTTCTTCAGCAATTCAGTTATGGGCTTCACAATTCGAGAGAAATCCGGAATAAATCTTCGGTAATAACCAGCCAATCCCAGAAAACTTCGAATCTGACGGACAGCCGTTGGTGGCTTCCTGTTCATCACCTCTTACACCTTATCAGGATCAATAGCTATGCCTACCTGAGAGATAATGTGACCCAAGAATTTGATTTCCTTTAGCCAAAAATCACATTTTGACAATTTGGCATAAAGACAGTGCTCTCGCAGACGTTGAAACACTACATGCAAATGCCCGGCATGCTCTTCTTTGTTCTTTGAGTACACCAGGATATCATCGATGAAAACCACTACGAATTTGTCCAGTTCGGGCATGAAAACAGAATTCATCAGATACATGCAATATGCTAGTGCATTGGTCAGCCCAAATGACATCACCAAGAATTCATACAGCCCATATCTGGTTGAGAAGGCAGTCTTCAGAATATCACTTGCTCGTATCTTGATCTGATGATAGCCGGAGTGGAGGTCTATCTTGGAGAACACTTTGTCTCCGACCAACTGATCGAAAAGAACATCAATACGAGGCAAAGGATACTTGTTCTTGATAGTTACCGCATTAAGGGGGCGGTAATCTATGCACAGCCTCAAGCTTTCATTGATCATTCTTCTTCTTTACAAACAGGGCTGAGCATCCCCAAGGCGAAGTACTTGGGCGAATAAAACCTTTGTCCAGCAATTCTTGCAATTGTTTCTTCAATTCTGCCAAATCATCGGGTGGCATCTAGTAAGGCCTCTTGGAAATAGGTGCCTTTCCCGGTTGAACCTCGATGGCAAATTCGATGTCCCGGTCCGGTGGCATTCCTAGTAATTCATCAGGAAAAACATCTGCATACTCACAGACCACTGGAATCTTCTTCACCGGTGACTCCATCATAGCAAAAGCACATGATTGAGTAGAATCTTGGCGGAGTAGATATATCACCAGGTCTTTGGATGTAGGAGAACGGATCTCTAGAGCTCTGGCAGCTACATCCAACACTACTCGATGATGAGTCATCCAGTTGGCTCCAAGAATGATGTCCATACCCTCTAATCCCAAAATTAGGAGTGTGGTTTTGAAGATTCTACTTCCCATTGAGATAGGCACACTTCGGTTTAATTGGTTGGTTGCAATTTTACCCCCCAGGTGTGGCTATCACGAACGACCCTTTTGTATGATAGAAAGGCAATTGACATCTATCACTGAACTTCTGGCTAATGAAACTATGAGATGCACCAGAATCAAACAGAATTAATGCAGGTTGATTAAAAACTGAAAAGATACCAGTCATGATGGGGGCTCCCTCAGGTAACTCCTCCAGAGTAGTGAAGTTGAGCTTTCCTTGCCTGACTTGTACCTTCTGCTTTCTTCCCTTGTTCTGATTTGGTGCTGGCATCTGCTTCTGCTGATTTCTTGGGCAATTCTTGGCAAAGTGACCCACATTGCCACAAGTGAAGCACTTGTTCCCATTTCCCTGGCGGAACCGCTGCTGCTGCGGAGGCTGATTGTTTCTTGGAGCGGGAGCTGGAAAACGAGTGGGTGTCGGCTGCTGCTGCTGAGGTGGCCTGATCACCCATCTGCCTGCCTGCTGCTGGAATCCCCTGTTCTGGTTGTGAGAAACAATCCTGAACCTCTGGGCCTGAGCGGAAGGTGCTGCCATTGGTGCCTTTCTCTTCTTCTCTGCCCGGTGAGCTATAATACAATCCTCCTGGGAGATGGCCAAGTTGACCAACTCATTCAAGCTATTAGCCCGGACAGTGTTGAGACGTTCCCGCAGCTTGGTGTTGAGACCCCTGTAGAAGCGGTCTCTCTTCTTCTCATCAAAATTAGCATGATAACCTGCGTACTGGCACAGGTCGTTGAAGGCCTGAGCATACTGCAATACCATGTGGGTTCCTTGATCGAGTGCCAGAAATTCATTCAGCTTGCAATCAAGAATTACAGCTAGGATATGGTGCCCTCTAAAAGCAGTCTTGAATTCCTTCCAAGACACTTCACGATCAGCAGGTAGCATAGCACAAAAGTGGTCCCACCAAGTCCGAGCAGATCCGTGAAGCTACTGCACGGCGAAGCGAGTCTTGGTATCATCAGCGCAATCTCCCATGAGGAGGGGAAACTTGGACTCCACGACGCGTAGCCATATGTCGGCATCCAACGGATCCTCTGCCTTGGTGAACAAGGGTGGCTGCGTACTCAGGAACTCCTAGTAAGTTGCTGCTATCGAAGGTCGCTGCGGCTGGCCTCCACCATACTGTTGAGGGTGGGGCTGGCGCTACAAAAGCTGTCGCAGAATCTCATTCTGCTGGGCCATCAGCTCCTGCACTGTGGGAGCTGGAGGAGGTGGCCGAGGAACTTTCTTGTTATGCCCGCGACGGTGCCTAGCTACCATCTGGAAACAGAGATTGCCGCCATTGTTATCTCAATTCACAATTTCGAACAATATGCTATTATCTCTCATGGAAAGAAATTGTCATAATCCTAACATTAGGTTCGAATGAAGATAACATGGTTACAAACATCCCACAGATCTCAAAAGTTCACAAGGATTACATCATTTAGGGGAAAATACCCGTAAGCCTAGTCCAAAATCTGCCATCACTAAGCTTGCGTAGGTTTCTATCCACCTAAAGCGTCCAAGTGACTGATCAACCCTGAGCGGTGGAAGCGACACTGGATGCGGGTGAAGGGGGCATCGCGGAGGCAGTCACATTGGTACCAGGGGCTGGTCCTAACTCCTCAGGAGCCTCTTCTCCCTCGCTTCCAACCTCATTGGCCTCCATCTCTAAGTGGTGCATGTCCAGGTGGTCATTAGCATCTTCAAGTTCCTGCTGCACATCATGGAGCTAGTTCTCCAAGACATCAATGGTGTTGTCTCGGATCTCCACCTGCTGCTCCAAGGTGGTGATGCGCTGGCTCAGCCTTTCCACCTGCAGGTCCTTCCCCACCAACTCGGAGGACAAGTCGACCACAAAGTCTTCTCAGCTGTCGAGGGTGAACTTGGTGGTTTGAGCGAGGTTAGCAAGATGTGCCATACCGTCGCTGTGTAGAGCCTGAAGGCGGTACAACGCACTCATGCACTGAACAGTGACCCTCCCAACCAAGTCAGGATACATCGCCCATACGTCCTTCACATGGCTCACATGGTTACACCACATGGGGTCATCCTTCTTCTCAGCAGGGAAGAGTCCCAAGGGGTGCATCACCATCTCCAGGGGATGGTAGCCACAGAAAGTCGTCAGGGTTTTCATCGCTGCCGCTTCAATGGTGTCGTCCGTCCTGAATCCAATCATCTTAGAGTCAAGAGAACGCCAACCCGGCTAAAGGGGATGAGCCTCCAAGGTCAGCCAGACTCGGCAACGTGGCACCCGATGCTCCTCGTACAGCTGCACCGTGTACAAAGGCGGCGTAGTGTAACCGGTGGAGTTAAGCACTTCCCACAAGATGGAAGGAAAGCCATCGTGAGAAAGAAAGTCAGAGCTGAAACGAGTGTCTCCTCCACTAGCGGGGGTGGGTGAAGTCATCTGTGGAAGGGGATCAGATGTAAAGATTATGGTGGAAGGAAGAAGATAAAAGAGCCCGGATGGTTTAAAAGGAAGCAGGTTAGCTCAAATTTTTACTTCTTTAGTGTCTAATCCCTTTTAGTTTTATCATGCATGCATGCTGAAAATAACGTCTCCTCTCCAAAATAATGGGTGCTCCTAGGGCATCCTTTAAAAATCTAAGGACTGGCCCACAGGGCCTACTTACTTAGCCACCTATTCCTCCCTCTATTCCTAAGGCCTTTCGTCCTAGGTCTAGCGGTCTAGTCCTGACGAGTCACACTAGTTTCTAAGCAAGTTTTAGATTTTTGAAAATTGGTATTCATGGTTTATTGTGCTTCTCTGTGGTGGTATTTGCTCCGATACCAGCTGTGGCGGAACCGCCCGAATTATTCCAGCTTAAGTGCCTAAGTTACGCCTCAGGGGCCGCAACACACTTAAATCGGAATAACCCGTCAGTCCCTCAGATATAGTCTGATAGAGCCACTTAACCAGGATCAAATACCACAAACTCACTCGAAGGTGAGTCAAATAAGAAATACAATAAAACAGGAAACCTCAAATTAAAGTATTAGAGTTATTACATAAATTAGAGTTTTTCAAGTAGCTGACATAAGTTCACAAAATAAATTGCAGCGGATAATCGATATCGTCGTAAGCGAGGAATAGGGCAAGGCCTAGCCCACTACTCCTCTTGCTCCTCTCCCACTGGAGCAGCATCGCACTTGACCGTCCAACCCGGTGGCAGGGTGGTAGGCCAAGTCACACCATCAACCATATCCTGAAACGTACCTGCAAAAATTATGCCACAAGCAAGGCTGAGTATACTAATACTCAGCTAGACTTACCCATTGTGAGGAGTCTACTCCTCTACCTCTAGACCATGCAGCTGTTTGGCTGAGGGGTTTGGTTTGCCAAAAGCACTAGCTGAGTCTAAAATCAAATTTTAGCTTTTCAATTTCTAGCATCATTATCTTAGCTAAGTTTGCTCCTTCTAAGCATACATGGTAACAAGCATTTAGTACAATCAACAAGTTATCTCAAGTAAACCTCATTTCACTTCTTACTCAATGTAGTATAAGGGGTCAAGCAGTCTCATTAGCTGCGAGAAGCAGACGATTCGAATCGAGTTTTTATCCTTGCAAGGTAAACCTAAACACACGACATGTAAGGGCACTTCAACCCCACACACGTCAACCGTCCCAACGTTTCCCCGTTCACGGCCAGGGCTCACTGCCTTGGCATACAATGCTCCACTTACCCCGGCTACCGCCGTGCAGTGACCGCACTTGTACCCACCATAGCTAGCATGGGAGACCCAGTCTTAGGACAAGTGAGGGGAAAAGTCCACGCCTAGCTTCACTCAGGTACTAGGTTTACCGGTTACCATATTTCCCGACATGTGTTTAGTACATTCAAACGCTTGACTCAGGTATCCACACATTAATCCTTAATTCCTTTTCTTGTCTCATGGACAAGGCATCCTCCCTGGATCCAAGTCCATGGACCATCATAGATCCCATTATCAAGATGAATACAATCAATTCCTGACCTCGCGTGAGTGCTAGAAAAATCACTCGACTTCTACCGAGATCCTAATTAGCATAGCAGCTACTCGACCTAGCATACTAGTATCCACCTCAAAAAGGAATCCTGGGTTCATGCAACTAAAGGTTTCAAACAACTCCTACACTTAAGTGCACATTACAAGCCTACAAATATTAAGTGTAGTAAAGTAGCATATGTAAACGGTTATGCATAAAATCGGGGCTTGCCTTCAATAGCTGGGGCTACAGGGAGATCCTCGATGGCAGTCTCGGGAGCTTGCTCCTGGTCTTCCTCATGGACAGCTCCTTGCTCGGGGATGAGCACGTACTCTCCATCAGGGAGATTGCAGTCTAATGAATGCAATGAGTAAGATACATGCATGGTATGATATGCAATTTAGCAATTAAACTTTGATGGTGAATGATCAAATTAATAAGGTAGAGCTTAATCTTGCTACTGAAGATTCTTATGGTATACCTAGCAAATTAGGGTCGAGCTTGGTTAAGCTAATTGGTAAGTTTATTTTCGTGTTCTACTGATTTCCTTTTAATATCTTAGTTAGATTTCATTATTCTCTCTTCTTTATCTCTATTTCTCTTATGCTTTTAAGGTGAGTTTGAACTACAAGGTAGCTTAACAAATTTCCAAAAATTTCTGCAAAAATTACAGGGGCTTGTCACTGGTGTATAACTCTCTGTCTCAAAATTTGAGGCTTAAAAAGTGAGTGGTCTTCTCTGTATAAAATTATCAAATATTAGGGCAGAGGGGGTGTTTTGAACTACAACCCTCTTTATACAGTGAGTTATTCTCTAAGACTTATTTTTGTTGGCATTCAGATGCTATAATATGATTTTGTACAAAGTTTTAGCCACTATTACTCATTAGTTATTTTACTATGATTTTCTAAAGTTTCTAGCCAAAGAGGTGCTTTCTACTACCACTATGTTTGAAAAATACCAAACAACAGATTTCTAATTTTTTCTATCTTCTTCTTTGTGCAAGAGCAATCATTCTAAGTTTTGGTAACTTTTTGCTTAAGGGAGAGGTGGTAGGAAATTCTTGAACTAAATGGCCTTTTTCATGAAGTATTGGTAATGGGTATTATTTGTAGCTTTCAATTGGGTTTTGCATTTTTCTCTGCTGGCCTACTTCTTTATTGACCTGGTAAAAATTTATTTGCACACTGTTGCACACTTTTTGGCTTGCTTATGATTTAATTGAAATATGGCTTAATATCAAGTTCTATTTGTTTACCCTACTTAAAATGATGGACTGGGGTGTTTATCATTTTGTAGTGGGGTTCTAGTGGTTACAAGTCTACTAGATTTTTCTTAACAATTTTGAAATTGTTTTCATAGTTCTAATAATTATTTTTCTAGTTTGTTTAATGCTTAATAAATATTTCACCTAGAATTTGTTCTGGACTAGGGTTCCATTTATTTTCCTAGGTTCTCTATTACCTTAGTAAACTAGGAAAAATAATTGCATTCACTGTTCATTATTTTCTAGTGCCCTTCTCATTTTCCTAAGTTTTGGGCAATTATAACTTTTAATAAGTAACCTTTTCTAAATCTTTAATACTGCGGTGCTCACTATTTTTAAACAGTGCCTATGTGGGGTTTACTCTTCTATAAATTTTCTTAGGTTCAGCACAGAAGCATAACTAATTTTTCTTATTTTAATAAGGTTTGGTCAGTTTCTTTAATTAATTTCAAACTCTAAAATTTAAAACAGAAAGCATAGGGTTCAGTATTTTTATGTGATAGTTCATAATATTTTAAATCCAGCAAAATTGGTTTGGCTAAATTTGGTGGAATATTTCTCAAGATATGAAATTTCTAAGTCTTCTGCTGAATTTAAAAAGATTAATTAGAAATGGATAAAGAAAAAGGGGTTTTGCACTGGTATCCCTGGCGAAAGGTTTTGAATGAATTACAGATAGGTCCTCGGTGCACTATTCACATGAGTCTAAGGCTCTGCAGAAAACCCCTTAGGGTTTCCCGAAATCGAACCCACAGTCCTTCCCCTAATGGAATAGTGACCGCGATGGAAGAATAGGGCGAAGGGGCTTACCGGCGTCGAGGTTGCTCCGGTGAAGGGTCGGATGAGGTCCAGGAGTCTCTGACGATCATGTCGAGGTGCGGATCGCCGGTGATGGTGGTCGGAGGAGGTCGGTCCACGTGCGCAGGCAGGGGAGCTCGTCGGCAACGAGGAGTCCAGCCTAACCAGGTCACGATAGATCAATTAAATGGGTCGGGGAGCTTCACCAGAGGTCAAAGAAGATGTGCGCGCAAGGAGTTAGAAAATGGCTCACCGGATTGCTCAGTCTACGTGCGGCCGCGGGCGACCGAAGTCCGACAAAGGCGATCTCGGGTCTCCAGTGAAGTTCTTTCAAGTCCGAGAGCTTGGAAAGCTTCATGGGCCACTGGCGAAGCTAACCGAGAGGTCGGCGCAACTTGGACACGGCTAGAGCGAGCTGGCCGGGGTGGCCGAGGCTTGGGCAGTGATGGCGGGCGGTGGCGCGGCGTGCTTGAGACGAAGTCCGGTGAACTTTGGCTTAGGCAAGGCCTGAGAGCGTGTGGGGAGGTACGGCCGAGGCCTTGGGCTGCTTTATAGGCACGGCGCGGGCGAGGGCACGCGGCAGACTTGACCAGACGCTAGGGCGAGCACGCGCGCGGGTTGGGCGAACACCGGTGTGTCGACCAGGGTCGAACACGTGTGCGCGTTCATTCTGCCCGAGTTCTGGCACGTGTGGTCATTCATCCGAGCCTGCTCTTGCCTTGGTCAGTGCACAAAACCTCTTCTCCTCCCTATAAGCTACCAATCTTGTGTGGGGGTCATAGGATTTGGCCTACTGGTTTCAAAGATATAGAGTTCTCAAGTCTGGTCTGTCTCTCAGCCCCAAGCCCGAGGCAAATCTTCGGTTTTGTCGTGTCTAGGGCTGACGTCCTGATGCCATCTTCTGACATGAGGTAGAGGGGGTTAGTTAGACACATTTTTGTTAATGGGAGTTTTAGGATTAGAGCTAAGGATCAAGGTGAACGTGCTTGGTTTTGGTTCAAGGGCTGGAAATTCAGAAATCTGAATTTCAGATTTCCCCATTAAACCTCCACTTGAATGGCTTGTTTGGAGTTTTTTAACAAACTATTTTTGTGACACCCCAGTGTCACTTAGGGTTTCTTCCTTAGGCTAACCCAAATCATTATCACATGTAAACCAAATGAAGGGGTAAACATTAAAAAGTAAGAACAAAGAATTATAATGAGTCTTCTCAACTCTCCTTCATCATGTCATGAATCTTAAGGAAGGAAAACTCCCAAACCCTAATTAATCCTAAGTGAACCACTTAAGCATAAAAGGGTATTTGGGAAAAATCTTGGGAGAAAAATACAAATTTTGGAAAAAAAACAAATTACAAAGTTTTAGTTCACTAATCAACCAACAAAGTATAGTAAGGAAGTTTTGCCATTTGAACTTTTTAAAATTCCCAAAACAGCCCCTAAACTATTGCACTTGGGGGAAATTCAGAAATTCAAAATCTGAATTTCAGCCCCCTTTCCAAAGATCAGTCACGTTCTCTATTTTTCAAAACTCAAACCAAACAAGTCCAAATATCAAAGTGGCACCAAATTCCCTTGAACACGCCATGGCAAAGTTTGAAACCTCTCTCCACCGTTTGACACGCCCTTGACGTGGTTTTACCTCGGGACTCAACCTTGTGACACTGCCACCTTTGTGACACGACAACTCTCTATACACTGCCCCAAACCACTCGACTACCACACATAAACGACAAAGCTCTGTTGGGGGAGCAAATCTTGCGCAGTGATCATGCCCAAATTCGCAAAGATCTTCGACCCATGAGCGCTTGAACTCGGGCAGAAGCAAAGGAACACGTGTTCGATCGCTTGCCTGACCGGCCAAGCGCGGACTGGCCACGGTAGCACGCGCCCCGCGCGTGGTCACCCCGCCCCCGCGCGACTGTGCCTCGCCATCGCCTATAAATGCCTCCAGAGGCCTTAGCCGTTGACACTTGCGCACCCCGAGCCTCGCCCAAGCCAGAGATCACCGGAGCTCGCCGTGAAAAGCAAGCACTGCCGCCCGCCATCTCTGCCAAAGCCCGGCCATCATGGCCAGCCATTTCTGTTGAACCCCAGCCTTGCCCTAGCCCCTGGATCACTTCCCCGTGAAGCCGTGAAGCTTCTCCAAGCTTGAGCCGAGGCATTGCCTCAATGGAGAAGCGGTTTCACCCTCGCTGGACTTCGGTCTTCCGTCGCCGCCCGTGGACCGAGCTAACCGGTAAGTCATTTTCCAATTCCTTGCACCGATGTCTTCCCTAGCATCCCGTGAAGCTCTCTGACCCGTCCAATTGACCTCTCGTGCCATGGTTAGGCCAGATTCCTCGCCGCCGACGAGCATCTCCGCCTGTGCACGTGGACCGGCCGACTCCGACCATCCCCGACGGCGACCCGCACATCGTTGTGATCCCCGAGACCTCCCCTACATCCTCGATCGCCTCACCGGAGCAAACTCGCCGCCGGTAAGCCCCTCTGCCCCTTTCTTCTCCGTGGCCACTGTTCCATTAGGGAGGGACCGCGGGTTCGATTTCCAGAAACACTAGGGGTTTTCTGCAGAGCCGCAGACTCAAATGAATAGTACCCCAGGGACCTGTCTGTAATTCCTTCAATATCTTTCGCCAAGGACCCCAGCGCAAAACTGCCTTTCTTTAAACCATTTCTAATTAATCTTTATTTATTTCAGCAGAGAACTTAGGAAATTCATAACCTGAGGAATATTTAACTAAAAATTGTCAAACCAATTTTGCTAGATTCAAAATATTATGGTCTATCAATTAAAAATACTGAACCCCATGCTTTCTGTTTTTAATTTTAGAGTTTGAAATTAATTATAGAAATGACCAAACCTTATTAAATTAAAGAAAATTAGTTATGATTCTGTGCTGAACTTGAGAAAATTTGTAAATGTTCAAACCCTAATTACACGCTGTTCAAAAATACTAGACACCCCAGTATTGAAAGTTTAAGTAGGTTTATCCAATAAAAGCCATTTTTGCTCAAAATTTAAGAAATTCAGAAAGGTATTAGAAAGAAATAATTAGTGACTGCAATTATTTTTCCTAGTTTACTTAAGTAACAGAGAACCTAGGAAAAATAAAGGGACCCCTAGTCCAGGATAGAATCGAAGTGAAATGTTTTATTTAGCATTATTCCAACAAGAAAATAATTATTAGGATGATAAAAGCAAATCCAAAATTGCTAATAAAAATCCAGTGGACTTGTAACCACTAGAACCCCACTACAAAAATAATAAACACCCCAGCCCATCATTTTAGATAGGGTAAACAAATAGAACTTGATATTAAGCCATATTTTGATTAAATCATGAGTAAGCCAAAAATATGCAACACTGAGCAAATAAATTTTACTAGATTATTGATGAAGTAGGCCACCAAAGAAAAATGCAAACCCCAATTGGAAGCTACCAATAATACCCATTTCTACTACTTCATGAAAAAGGCCATATAATCCAAATAATTCCTACCACCCCTTCCCTTAATCAAAAAGATGCCAAACTTTAGAATGATTGCTCTTGTGCAAAGAAGAAGCTAGGAAAAATCAGAAATCTGTTGTTTGATATTTTTCAAATATAGTGGTAGTAGAAAGCACCCCTTTGGCTAGAAATTTAGAAAATCATGGTAAAATAACTAATGAGTATTAATGGCTAAAACTTTGTGCAAAGTCATGTTATAACATCTAGATGCTAGCAAAAATATGTCTTATAGAAAACCTCACTATTAAAAAGGAGATGTAGTTCAAAACACCCCTTCTGCCCTAATATTTGATAATTTTAAATAGAGAGAACCCCTCACTGTTTCAACCCCAAATTTTGAGACAAAAAATTTTACATCAGTAAGAAGCCACTATAATTTTTTCAGAATTTTTGAAAATATATTTATATAACTTGTAGTTCAAACCCACCTTAAAAGCATAAAGGAAACAAAAAGAAGAAAGGAAAATAATAAACCTCGCTCCAATAAATTCAACTATAAATTTGGATAAATTCTCACTAAGACACTAAAAGGAATTTAGTGGAACACTAAAATAGACTTGCCATTTAGTTAACTAAACTTAACCCTGAATTGTTAAGTATACTCCAAGAACCTTCAAGTAGCAAGATTAAGCTCTACCTCGTTAATTTAATCATTCACCCTTAAAGTTTAAGTGCTAGCTTACATATTATGTCATGCATATATCTTACTCATTGCATTCATTAGACTGCAATCTAGCTGATGGAGAGTACGTGCTCATCCCCGAGCAAGGAGCTGTCCAAGAGGAAGATCCGGAGCAAGCTCCCGAGACTGCCATCGAGGATATCCCTACAGCCCCAGCATCCGAAGGCAAGCCCTGGTTTTATGCATAACCGTTTATATATGCTACTTTACTACACTTAATGTTTGTAGGCTTGTATTGTGCACTTAAGTGTAGGAGTTGCTTGAAACCTAGTTGCATGAACTCAGGATTCCTTTTGAGATGGATACTAGTATGCTAGGTCGAGTAGCTGCTATGCTAATCAGGATCTCGGTAGAAGTCGAGTGATTTTTCTAGCACTCGCGCGAGGTCAGGATTTTGTTGTATTCATCTTGATAACGGGATTTATGTTGGTCTATGGACTTGGATCCAGGGAGGATGCCTTGTCCATGAGACGGGAAAAAGGAATTAAGGATTAATGTGTGGATACCTGAGTCAAGCGTTTGAACGTACTAAACACAAGTCGGGAAATATGGTAATCGGTAAACCTAGTACCTGAGTGAAGCCGGGCGTGGACTTTTCCCCTCACTTGTCCTGAGACTGGGTCTCCCATGCTAGCTATGGTGGGTACAAGTGTGGTCACTGCACGGCGGCAGCCGGGGTTAGTGGAGCATTGTATGCCAAGGCGGTGAGCCCTAGCCGCGAACAGGGAATCGATGAGGACGGTTGACGTGTGTGGGGACGGAGTACCCTGACATGTCATGTGTTTAGGTTTACCTTGCAAGGATAAAAACTCGATTCGAATCGTCTGCTTCTCGCAGCTAATGAGACTGCTTGACCCCTTATACTACATTGAGTAAGAAATGAAATGAGGTTTACATGAGATAACTTATTGATTGCACTAAATGCTTGCTACCATGTATGCTTAGAAGGAGCAAATTTAGTTAAGATAATGACATTAGAAACTGAAAAGCTAAAAAAATTGATTTTTAGACTCAGCTAGTGCTTTTGGCAAATCAAACCCCTCAGCCAAACAGCTGCATGGTCTAGAGGTAGAGGAGTAGACTCCTCACACTGGGTAAGTCTAGCTGAGTATTAGTATACTCAGCCTTGCTTGTGGCATAACTTTTGCAGGTACGCTTCAGGATATGGTTGATGGTGTGACTTGGCCTACCACCCTGCCACCGGGTTAGACGGTCGAGTGGGATGCTGCTCCGGTAGGAGAGGAGCAGGAGGAGTAGTGGGCCAGGCCTTGCCCAATTCCTCGCTATCAACGATATCGATTATCCGCTGCATCTTATTTTATGATTTTTTATCCGCTACTTGACAAACTCCGATCTATGTAATAATTCAGTACTTTAAATTGAGGTCTTCCTGCTTTATTGTATTTCTTCTGTGACTCACCTTCGAGTGAGATTGTGGTATTTGATCCTGGTTAAGTGGCTTTATCAGACTAGATCTAAGGGACTGACGGGTTATTCCGATTTAAGTGCGTTACGGCCCTCGAGGCGTGACTTAGGTACTTAAGCTGGAATAATTCGGGTGGTTCCGCCACAGCTGGTATCAGAGCAATTACCACCACAGAGAAGGGCAATAAACCATGAATACCAAATTTTCAAATTTTAAAACTTGCTTAGAAACTGATAAGCATCGTCAGGACTAGACCGCTAGACCTAGGACGAAAGGCCTTAGGAATAGAGGGAGAAATAGGTGGCTAAGTAAGTAGGCCCCGTGGGCCAGTCCTTAGCTTGGAAGGATGCCCTAGGAGCACCCTTTGTTTTGGAGAGGAGCCGTTATTTTCAGCATGCATGCATTATAAAAATTTGGAGGATTAAGAACTAAAGAAGTAAAATTTGAGCTGACCCGCTTCCTTTCAACCCATCCAGGCTCTTTTATTTTTCTTCCTTTCACCATAATATTTACCTCTAATCCCCTTCTGCAGATGAGTTCACCCACCCCCGCCAGTGGAGGAGACACTCGTTTCAGCTCTGACTACCTTTATCACGATGGCTTTCCTTCCATCTTGTGGGAAGTGCTTAACTCCGCCAGTTACCCTACGCCTCCTTTGTACATAGTGCAGTTGTACGAGAAGCATCGGGTACCCTGTTGCCGAGTCTGGCTGACCTTGGAGGCTCATCCCCTTCAGCCGGGTTGGCATTCTCTTGACTCCGAGACGATTGGATTCAGGACGGACGACACCACTGAAGCAGTAGCCATGAAGACCCTGACAACTTTCTATGGCTACCATCCCTTGGAGATGGTGATGCACCCCTTGGGACTTTTCCCTGCTGAGAAGAAGGATGACCCCATGTGGTGTAACCGTGTGAGCCATGTGAAGGATGTGTGGGCGATGTATCCCGACTTGGTTGGGAGGGTCACTGTGCAGTGCATGAGTGCGCTGTATTGCCTTCAGGCCCTGCAGAGCGACGCTATGGCACATCTTGCCAACATCCCTGAAACCACCAAGCTCACCCTTGATAGCCGAGAAGATTTTGTGGTCGACTTGTCCTCCGAGTTGGTGGAGAAGGATTTGTAGGTGGAAAGGCTGAGCCAGCGCATTACCACCTTGAAGCAGCAGGTGGAGATCTGAGACAACACTATTGATGTCTTGGAGAACCAGCTCCACGATGTGCAGCGGGAACTCGAAGAAGCTAATGACCACCTGGACATGCACCACTTAGAGATGGAGGCCAATGAGGCCGGAAGCGAGGGAGAAGAGGCTCCCGAGGAGTTAGGACCAGCCCCTGGTGCCAATGGGACTACCTCCGTGATGCCCCCTTCACCCGTATCCAGTGTCACTTCCACCGCTCAGGGTTGATCAGTCATTTTGACGCTTTAGGCGGATAGAAACCTACGCAAGCTTAGTAATGGCAGATTTTGGACTAGGCTTATGAGTACCTTCCACTAATTGATGTAACCCTTGAGAACCTTTGAGATTTGTGGGATGATGTAACCATGTTATCTTCATTCGAACTTAGTGTTATGATTATGGCAATTTCTTCCATACGAAAAAATAGCATGTAGTTTGAGCTGGTGAATTGAGATAACATTGGCGACAATCTCTATTTTCATATGGCAGCTAGGCAGCGTCGCGGGCAAAATGAGCAAGTTCCCCTGCCACCTCCTCCTGCTCCCACAGTGCAAGAGCTGATGGCCCAGCAGAATGAGATTCTGCAACAGCTCTTGCAGCGTCAGCCCCACCCACAGCAGTATGGTGGAGGCCAGCAACAGCAACCTCCAGCAGCGGCAACCTACCAGGAGTTCCTAAGTACGCAGCCACCCTTGTTCACCAAGGCAGAGGATCCATTGGATGCCGACGTGTGGCTACGCGTTGTGGAATCCAAGTTTCCCCTCCTCATGGGAGACTGCCCTGATGCTACCAAGACTTGCTTCGCCGCGCAGCAGCTTCGCGGATCTGCTCGGACTTGGTGGGACCACTTCTGTGCCATGCTACCTGCTGATCGTGAAGTATCTTGGGAGGAATTCAAGACCGCTTTCAGAGGGCACCACATTCCAACAGGAATTCTTGATCGCAAGCTGAATGAGTTTCTGGCACTCACTCAAGGAACCCGCACGGTACTGCAGTACGCCCAGGCCTTCAACGACCTGTGCCAGTATGCAAGTTACCATGCTAATTCCGACGAGAAGAAGAGAGACCACTTTCGCAGGGGTCTCAACACCAAGCTGCGGGAACGTCTCAACACTGTCCGGGCTGATAGCTTCAATGAGTTGGTCAACCTGGCCATCTCCCAGGAGGATTGTATTGTAGCTCACCCGGCAGAGAAGAAGAGAAAGGCACCAATGGCAGCACCCTCCACTCAGGCCCAGAGATTAAGGATTGTTTCTCATAATCAGAGCAGGGGTTTTCAGCAGCAGGCAGGCAGATGGGTGATCAGGCCACCTTAGCAGCAGCAACCAGCACCCACTCGTTTCCCAGCTCCCACTCCAAGGAACAATCAGCCTTCGCAGCAGCAGCAGTTCTGCCAGGGCAATGGGAACAAGTGCTTCACTTGTGGCAATGTGGGTCACTATGCCAAGAATTACCCAAGAAACCAGCAGAAGCAGGTGCCAGCATCAAATCAAGACAAGGGGAGAAAGCAGAAGGTGCAAGTCAAGCAAGGGAAGCTCAACTTCACTACTCTAGAGGAGTTACCTGAGGGAGCCCCCATCATGACTGGTATCTTTTCAGTTTTTAATCAACCTGCTTTAATTTTGTTTGATTCTGGTGCATCTCATAGTTTTATTAGCCAGAAGTTCAGTGCAAAATGTCAATTGCCTTTCTGTCACACCAAAGGGTCGTTCATGATAGCCACTCCTGGGGGTAAAATTGCAACCAACCAATTAATACGAAGTGTGCCTATATCAATGGGAAGCAAAATCTTCAAAACCACACTCCTAATTTTGGGATTAGAGGGTATGGATATCATTCTGGGAACCGACAGGATGACTCATCACCGAGTAGTGATGGATGTAGCTGCCAGAGCTCTGGAGATTCGTTCCCCTACCTCCGAAGACCTGGTGTTGTATCTACCCAGCCAAGATTCTACTCAATCATGTGCTTTTGCTATGATGGAGTCACCTGTGAAGAAGATTCCAGTGGTCTGTGAGTATGCAGATGTTTTTCCTGATGAATTGCCAGGAATGCCACCAGACCGGGACATTGAATTCGCCATCGAATTGCAACCGGGAACAGCACCAATTTCCAAGAGGCCCTACCGGATGCCACCCACTGAGTTGGCAGAATTGAAGAAGCAATTGCAAGAATTGTTGGACAAGGGTTTTATTTGCCCAAGTACTTCGCCTTGGGGATGTCCAGCCTTGTTTGTGAAAAAGAAGGATGAAAGCTTGAGGCTGTGCATAGATTACCGCCCCCTTAATGCGGTGACCATCAAGAACAAGTATCCTTTGCCTCGTATTGATGTTCTTTTCGATCAGTTGGTCGGAGCCAAAGTGTTTTCTAAGATAGACCTTCGCTCTGGCTATCATCAGATCAAGATACGGGCAAGTAATATCCCGAAGACAGCTTTCTCGACCAGATATGGGTTGTATGAATTCTTGGTGATGTCATTTAGGCTGACTAATGCACCAGCATATTTCATGTATCTGATGAATTCTGTTTTCATGCCTGAACTGGACAAATTCGTGGTGGTTTTCATCGATGACATCCTGGTGTACTTCAAGAACGAAGAAGAACATGCCGGGCATTTGCATGTAGTGCTTCAACGTCTGTGAGAGCACCGTCTTTATGCCAAATTGTCAAAATGTGATTTTTGGCTAAAGGAAATCAAATTCTTGGGTCACACTATCTCTCAGGCAGGCATAGCTATTGATCCTGATAAAGTGCAAGAGGTGATGAACTGGAAGCCACCAACGACTGTCCATCAGATTCGGAGTTTTCTGGGATTAGCTGGTTATTACCGAAGATTCATTCCAGATTTCTCTCAAATTGCGAAGCCCATCAATGAATTGTTGAAGAAGGAAGCCAAGTTTGTTTGGGGTCAGAAGTGCGAAGATGCCTTCCATGCATTAAGGCAACATCTGACCACAGCACCAGTGTTAGCACAACCCGACAACAGCAAGCCATTTGATGTGTATTGTGATGCCTCTGGCACTGAACTGGGTTGTGTCTTGATGCAAGACAACCGAGTCATTGCTTACGCATCAAGAGCACTCCGACCTCATGAGCAGAATTATCCCACTCATGACATGGAGTTAGCAGCCATGGTTCACACATTGAAAATGTGGAGACACTATCTAATGGGAACCCACTGCAGCATCTTCACTGATCATAAGAGCCTTAAGTATATCTTTACTTAGGCTGATCTCAACATGAGGCAGAGAAGATGGCTAGAGCTGATCAAGGACTATGACCTGGAGGTACATTATCACCCAGGAAAAGCCAATGTGGTAGCCGAGGCCTTGAGTCGGAAGTTGCAATGCAACTGTGTTATGATGGATTCTCGCATTAACACCTTGTGTGATGAGTTGAGCAAAATGAAGATTGAAGTGATTTCTTCTGGTGCTTTGTCTCACATTTCCGTTGAGCCAACTTTGTAAGACCAGGTCATCATGGCCCAGCTCAGTGACAAGGGAGTACGGATCGTTAAGGAGAACCTCCATCAGAAGACCGAGAAGTATAAATGTTTCCGCCAGGATGGAAAGGGTATATTGTGGTTTGGAAGCAGATTGGTGGTTCCTAAAAATGAGGATCTCAAGAAGAGAATCTTGGATGAGGCCCATCTCTCCAAATTCTCCATGCATCCAGGGAGCACCAAAATGTACCATGATCTGAAACCCTTGTATTGGTGGACCAGAATGAAGAGGGAGATAGCCCGATATGTGTCTGAATGTGACACCTGTCAGAGGATAAAGGCAAGCCACTTGAAATCAGCTAGAGCTTTGCAACCCCTATCTATACCTTCGTGGAAATGGGACGACATCAGCATGGATTTCATTGTGGGTCTGCCCAACACTTCTCGACATCATGATTCGATTTGGGTAATTGTGGACCGACTGACGAAAGTGGCACATTTTCTCCCAGTGCACACTACTGATAGGGCTCAAAAGTATGCAGAGTTGTACATTGACCGGATCGTGTGTTTGCACGGATTGCCCTGGACCATTGTATCTGACCGAGGAGCCCAATTTGTTGCCAGATTTTGGGAACAACTGCAAGAGTCCTTGGTAACCAAGCTGATCAGAAGTTCAGCTTACCACCCGCAAACTGATGGTCAGACTCAGAGGGTGAATCAAATTCTTGAAGATATGCTGAGAGCTTGTGCGATCAATTATGGCAAGAACTGGGATAAGCACCTCTCCTTGGTAGAGTTTGCTTATAATAACAGCTATCAATCCAGCCTAAAGAAAGCACCCACTCCAAGTAAGTCTCACCCTTCGCTTCACCCTGGTAGGACTCCGACCCGAATCTCGGGACGAGATTCCTTTAAGGGGGGAAGGCTTTGACACCCCAGTGTCACTTAGGGTTTCTTCCTTAGGCTAACCCAAATCATTATCACATGTAAACCAAATGAAGGGGTAAACATTAAAAAGTAAGAACAAAGAATTAATGAGTCTTCTCAACTCTCCTTCATCATGTCATGAATCTTAAGGAAGGAAAACTCCCAAACCCTAATTAATCCTAAGTGAACCACTTAAGCATAAAAGGGTATTTGGGAAAAATCTTGGGAGAAAAATAAAAATTTTGGAAAAAAAACAAATTACAAAGTTTTAGTTCACTAATCAACCAACAAAGTATAGTAAGGAAGTTTTGCAATTTGAACTTTTTAAAATTCCCAAAACAGCCCCTAAACTATTGCACTTGGGGGAAATTCAGAAATTCAAAATCTGAATTTCAGCCCCCTTTCCAAAGATCAATCACGTTCTCTGTTTTTCAAAACTCAAACCAAACAAGTCCAAATATCAAAGTGGTGCCAAATTCCCTTGAACACGCCATGGCAAAGTTTGGAAACCTCTCTCCACCGTTTGACACGCCCTTGACGTGGTTTTACCTCGGAACTCAACCTTGTGACACTACCACCTTTGTGACACGACAACTCACTGTACACTGCCCCAAACCGCTCGACTTCCACACATAAACGACAAAGCTCTGTCGGGGGAGCAAATCTTGCACACTGATCATGCCCAAATTCGCAAAGATCTTCAACCTATGAGCGCTTGAACTCGGGTAGAAGCAAAGGAACGCGTGTTTGATCGCTTGCCTGACCGGCCGAGCGCGGACTGGCCGCGGCAGCGCACGCCCCGCGCGTGGTCACCCCACCCCCATGCGACTGTGCCTCGCCCTCGCCTATAAATGCCTCTAGAGGCCTTAGCCGTTGGCACTTGCGCACCTCGAGCCTCGCCCAAGCCAGAGATCACCGGAGCTCGCCGTGAAAAGCAAGCACCGCCGCCCGCCATCTCTACCAAAGCCCAACCATCGTGGCCAGCCATTTCTGTTGAACCCCAGCCTTGCCCTAGCCCCTGGATCACTTCCCCATGAAGCCGTGAAGCTTCTCCAAGCTTGAGCCGAGGCATTGCCTCACCAGAGAAGCGGTTTCACCCTCGTCGGACTTCGGTCTTCCGCCGCCGCGCGTAGACCGAGCTAACCGGTAAGTCATTTTCCAATTCCTTGCACCGACGTCTTCCCTAGCATCCCGTGAAGCTCTCTGACCCATCCAATTGACCTCTCGTGCCATGGTTAGGCCGGATTCCTCGCCGCCGACGAGCATCTCCGCCTGCGCACATGGACCGGCCGACTCCGACCATCCCCGACGACGACCCGCACATCGCTGTGATCCCCGAGACCTCCCCTACATCCTCGACCGCCTCACCGGAGCAACCTCACCGTCGGTAAGCCCCTCCGCCCCTTTCTTCTCTGCGGCCACTGTTCCATTAGGGAGGGACCGCGGGTTCGATTTCCAGAAACCCTAGGGGGTTTTCTGCAGAGCCGCAGACTCAAATGAATAGTGCCCCGGGGACCTGTCTGTAATTCCTTCAAAATCTTTCACCAGGGACCCTAGCGCAAAACTGCCTTTCTTTAAACCATTTCTAATTAATCTTTATTTATTTTAGTAGAGAACTTAGGAAATTCATAACCTAAGGAATATTTAACTAAAAATTATCAAACCAATTTTGCTAGATTCAAAATATTATGGACTATCAATTAAAAATACTAAACTCCATGCTTTCTGTTTTGAATTTTAGAGTTTAAAATTAATTACAGAAACTGACCAAACCTTATTAAATTAAAAAAAATTAGTTATGCTTCTATGCTGAACTTGAGAAAATTTGTAGATGTTCAAACCCCAATTAGATACTGTTCAAAAATACTAGACACCCCAGTATTGAAAGTTTAAGTAGGGTTATCCAATAAAAGCCATTTTTGCCCAAAATTTATGAAATTCAGAAAGGTAATAGAAAGAAATGATTGGTGACTGCAATTATTTTTCCTAGCTTACTTAAGTAACAGAGAACCTAGGAAAAATAAAGGGACCCGTAGTCCAGGATAGAATCTCGTCCCTAGAAAGAAATGATTTGGGTTAGCCTAAGGAAGAAACCCTAAGTGACACTGGGGTGTCACAGCCTTCCCCCCTTAAAGGAATCTCGTCCCGAGATTCGGGTCGGAGTCCTACAGGGGTGAAGCGAAGGGTGAGACTTACTTGGAGTGGGTGCTTTCTTTAGGCTGGATTGAAAGCTGTTATTATAAGCAAACTCTACCAAGGAGAGGTGCTTATCCCAGTTCTTGCCATAATTGATCGCACAAGCTCTCAGCATATCTTCAAGAATTTGATTCACCCTCTGAGTCTGACCATCAGTTTGCGGGTGGTAAGCTGAACTTCTGATCAGCTTGGTTACCAAGGACTCTTGCAGTTGTTCCCAAAATCTGGCAACAAATTGGGCTCCTCGGTCAGATACAATGGTCCAGGGCAATCCGTGCAAACACACGATCCGGTCAATGTACAACTCTGCATACTTTTGAGCCCTATCAGTAGTGTGCACTGGGAGAAAATGTGCCACTTTCGTCAGTCGGTCCACAATTACCCAAATCGAATCATGATGTCGAGAAGTGTTGGGCAGACCCACAATGAAATCCATGCTGATGTCGTCCCATTTCCACGAAGGTATAGATAGGGGTTGCAAAGCTCTAGCTGATTTCAAGTGGCTTGCCTTTATCCTCTGACAGGTGTCACATTCAGACACATATCGGGCTATCTCCCTCTTCATTCTAGTCCACCAATACAAGGGCTTCAGATCATGGTACATTTTGGTGCTCCCTAGATGCATGGAGAATTTGGAGAGATGGGCCTCATCCAAGATTCTCTTCTTGAGATCCTCATTTTTAGGAACCACCAATCTGCTTCCAAACCACAATATACCCTTTCCATCCTGGTGGAAACATTTATACTTCTCGGTCTTCTGATGGAGGTTCTCCTTAACGATCCGTACTCCCTTGTCACTGAGCTGGGCCATGATGATCTGGTCTTACAAAGTTGGCTCAACGGAAATGTGAGACAAAGCACCAGAAGGAATCACTTCAATCTTCATTTTGCTCAACTCATTACACAAGGTGTTAATGCGAGAATCCATCATAACACAGTTGCATTGCAACTTCCGACTCAAGGCCTCGGCTACCACATTGGCTTTTCCTGGGTGATAATGTACCTCCAGGTCATAGTCCTTGATCAGCTCTAGCCATCTTCTCTGCCTCATGTTGAGATCAGCCTGAGTAAAGATATACTTAAGGCTCTTATGATCAGTGAAGATGCTGCAGTGGGTTCCCATCAGATAGTGTCTCCACATTTTCAATGTGTGAACCATGGCTGCTAACTCCAAGTCATGAGTGGGATAATTCTGCTCATGAGGTCGGAGTGCTCTTGATGCGTAAGCAATGACTCGGTTGTCTTGCATCAAGACACAACCCAGTTTAGTGCCAGAGGCATCACAATACACATCAAATGGCTTGCTGTTGTCGGGTTGTGCTAACACTGGTGCTGTGGTCAGATGTTGCCTTAATGCATGGAAGGCATCTTCGCACTTCTGACCCCAAACAAACTTGGCTTCCTTCTTCAACAATTCAGTGATGGGCTTCGCAATTTGAGAGAAATCTGGAATGAATCTTCGGTAATAACCAGCTAATCCCAAAAAACTCCGAATCTGATGGACAGTCGTTGGTGGCTTCCAGTTCATCACCTCTTGCACTTTATCAGGATCAATAGCTATGCCTGCCTGAGAGATAGTGTGACCCAAGAATTTGATTTCCTTTAGCCAAAAATCACATTTTGACAATTTGGCATAAAGACGGTGCTCTCATAGACGTTGAAGCACTACATGCAAATGCCCGGCATGTTCTTCTTCGTTCTTGAAGTACACCAGGATGTCATCGATGAAAACCACCACGAATTTGTCCAGTTCAGGCATGAAAACAGAATTCATCAGATACATGAAATATGCTGGTGCATTAGTCAGCCTAAATGACATCACCAAGAATTCATACAACCCATATCTGGTCGAGAAAGCTGTCTTCGGGATATTACTTGCCCGTATCTTGATCTAATGATAGCCGGAGCGAAGGTCTATCTTAGAAAACACTTTGGCTCCGACCAACTGATCGAAAAGAACATCAATACGAGGCAAAGGATACTTGTTCTTGATGGTCACCGCATTAAGGGGGCGGTAATCTATGCACAGCCTCAAGCTTTCATCCTTCTTTTTCACAAACAAGGCTGGACATCCCCAAGGCGAAGTACTTGGGCAAATAAAACCCTTGTCCAGCAATTCTTGCAATTGCTTCTTCAATTCTGCCAACTCAGCGGGTGGCATCCGGTAGGGCCTCTTGGAAATTGGTGCTGTTCCCGGTTGCAATTCGATGGCGAATTCAATGTCCCGGTCTGGTGGCATTCCTGGCAATTCATCAGGAAAAACATCTGCATACTCACAGACCACTGGAATCTTCTTCACAGGTGACTCCATCATAGCAAAAGCACATGATTGAGTAGAATCTTGGCTGGGTAGATACAACACCAGGTCTTCGGAGGTAGGGGAACGAATCTCCAGAGCTCTGGCAGCTACATCCATCACTACTCGGTGATGAGTCATCCTATCGGTTCCCAGAATGATATCCATACCCTCTAATCCCAAAATTAGGAGTGTGGTTTTGAAGATTTTGCTTCCCATTGATATAGGCACACTTCGTATTAATTGGTTGGTTGCAATTTTACCCCCAGGAGTGGCTATCATGAACGACCCTTTGGTGTGACAGAAAGGCAATTGACATTTTGCACTGAACTTCTGGCTAATAAAACTATGAGATGCACCAGAATCAAACAAAATTAAAGCAGGTTGATTAAAAACTGAAAAGATACCAGTCATGATGGGGGCTCCCTCAGGTAACTCCTCTAGAGTAGTGAAGTTGAGCTTCCCTTGCTTGACTTGCACCTTCTGCTTTCTCCCCTTGTCTTGATTTGATGCTGGCACCTGCTTCTGCTGGTTTCTTGGGTAATTCTTGGCATAGTGACCCACATTGCCACAAGTGAAGCACTTGTTCCCATTGCCCTGGCGGAACTGCTGCTGTTGCGAAGGCTGATTGTTCCTTGGAGTGGGAGCTGGGAAACGAGTGGGTGCCGGTTACTGCTGCTAAGGTGGCCTGATCACCCATCTGCCTGCCTGCTGCTGAAAACCCCTGCTCTGATTATGAGAAACAATCCTTAATCTCTAGGCCTGAGTGGAGGGTGCTGCCATTGGTGCCTTTCTCTTCTTCTCTGCCGGGTGAGCTACAATACAATCCTCCTGGGAGATGGCCAGGTTGACCAACTCATTGAAGCTATCAGCCCGGACAGTGTTGAGACGTTCCCGCAGCTTGGTGTTGAGACCCCTGCGAAAGCGGTCTCTCTTCTTCTCGTCGGAATTAGCATGGTAACCTGCATACTGGCACAGGTCGTTGAAGGCCTGGGCGTACTGCAGTACCGTGCGGGTTCCTTGAGTGAGTGCCAGAAACTCATTCAGCTTGCGATCAAGAATTCCTGTTGGAATGTGGTGCCCTCTGAAAGCGGTCTTGAATTCCTCCCAAGATACTTCACGATCAGCAGGTAGCATGGCACAGAAGTGGTCCCGCCAAGTCCGAGCAGATCCGTGAAGCTGCTGCGCGGCGAAGCAAGTCTTGGTAGCATCAGGGCAGTCTCCCATGAGGAGGGGAAACTTGGATTCCACAACGCGTAGCCACACGTCGGCATCCAATGGATCCTCTGCCTTGGTGAACAAGGGTGGCTGCGTACTTAGGAACTCCTGGTAGGTTGCCGCTGCTGGAGGTTGCTGTTGCTGGCCTCCACCATACTGCTGAGGGTGGGGCTTAAGCTGGAATAATTCGGGCGATTCCGCCATAATTTTGGCCAAACTTTTATAATCTTTATTGTAGCTTAGTTAGTGTATTTCAATTTCTATAATTGGCCTAAGCCATGATCTCATGTTTTTCTTGGTCTTTCAACCCTTTTCTTCATTTCTACTTAAATGGCTTATTTAGGGTTGGAATTAGGATTTCAACATTTTTTCCCTTTTTGAAAACCTCATTTGTTTTGGACATGATTCTTTAGATTCAAACTTAGTGTATCTTTTATTCTTAAGTTGATTTGGTGCTTCTTGCTCATTTTGGCTTTACATGAAATGATGGTACTTGAGCTAGTGCTGAGAAGAACCCTAGGTGACACTGGGGTGTCACATGTCCGGTGCAGCAAAAATACAAATGTCTCCAACGGTCAACTGCTCCAAACCCTAACGGACGAGCTGACGTGACGCGCACCGGACAGTGAACAATGACTGTCCAGTGGCGCACCGGACTGTCCGGTGCGCCCATCGCCAGCAGCCATTGGCCACGACTAGAAAGTGGTTGGGGGCTATAAATACCCCCAACCACCTCATTCAAAGCCATCAAAGCATTATGAGTTTCTCATTCATTGCAAGAGCAAAGTCCAACACTCCAAGACACAATCAAAGCAATCAATCCACTCAAAGTTCCCAAAATCAACGCTAGTGCTTTAGGGCTTGTGAGATGATCATTTTTGTTCTTTTGTTGCTCTTGTCGCTTGGGTTGTCTTCTCTTCTTCCCATTTTTATTTCTAAGTGTTTGTAAAGCTAAGCAAGAGACACCAAGTGTGTGGTGGTCCTTGCGGGGTCTTAATGACCCGTGTGATTAAGAGAAGGCTCACTCGGTCTAAGTGACCGTTTGAGAGAGAGGGAAAGGGTTGAAATAGACCCAGGCTTTGTGGCCTCCTCAACGGGGACTAGGTTCTTTGGAACCGATCCTCGGTAAAACAAACCACCGTGTCTACTCACTTTGATTCTTGCTTGATTTGTTTGCCCTCTTTCCTCTCTCTAACGTTTCCTTGCTAGTATTGATTTGAGTTTGCTCCCATACATCATCCGCATCCTTTGAACAACTCTTAGCAAGAGAAACAATTCTTCGGACTTGAATTTAATTCTAACGCTAACCCCAGCCTTAGTGTGTGTTTAAGTTTATAAATTTCAGGTTTCGCCTATTCACCCCCCCCCCCCCTCTAGGCGACTTTCAATTAGTATCAAAGCCAGTGCTTCATTAAGAGTCTAACAAACTCGAAGTGATGTCTGGAGATCACGCCAAGAGGGAGATCGTGACCGGCGACAAGCCTGTAGGCTCAAGGAAGACTCTCTCAAGAGAGTCCGGCAACAAGTACAAGGAGGAATCCTCTTCCTCCATCAAGTCACATCAGAGGGGTGACAAGAAGAAGAAGAAAATGAAGAAGGTGGTCTACTACGAGACCGACTCTTCATCACCCCCCATGTCCGGCACCAAGTCGTCCACTACTTCTAAGCGCCATAAGCGCAAGAAGTATAGTAAGATGCCCCTACGTTATCCCCGTATTTCAAAGCGCACTCCATTACTTTCTATACCCCTAGGCAAACCACCATATTTTGATGGTGAAGATTATTGCATGTGGAGTGATAAAATGAGGCATCATCTAACCTCACTCCACGAAAGTATTTGGAATATTGTTGAATTTGGAGCGTAGGCACCTCAAGTGGGGGACAAGGACTACGACTCGGACGAGGCTGCCCAAATTAGGCACTTCAACTCACAAGCAACTTCTATACTCCTCGCCTCTTTATGTCGAGAGGAGTATAATAAGGTGCAAGGGTTGAAGAGCACCAAAGAAATTTGGGACGTCCACAAAACCGCGCACAAAGGTGACGGGGTGACCAAGATCACCAAGCATGAAACGGTCGAGGGAGAACTCGGTCGATTCATCCTCAACAAAGGGGAAGAGCCGCAAGCTATGTACAACCGGCTCAAGATAATGGTCAATCAAGTTCGCAACCTCGGGAGCACCAAATGGGATGACCATGAAATGATCAAGGTTATTCTAAGATCCCTTGTTTTTCATTATCCTACTCAAGTACAATTAATACGTGGGGATTCTAGATACAAACAAATGTCTCCCGAGGAGGTAATTGGCAAGTTTGTGAGCTTTGAACTTATGATCAAAGACTCCAAACACATTGTCAACTTGGAGCAAGGCGCCACCTCCACACTCGAGGTGGAACCCGTTGCATTCAAGGCAACGGAAGAAAAGAAGGAGAACTCTACACCAAGTAGGCTTCCAATCGATGCCTCCAAGCTCGACAACGAGGAGATGGCGCTCATCATCAAGAGCTTTCGCCAAATCCTCAAGCAAAGGAGGGGAAGGACTACAAGCCCCGCTCCAAAAGGGTGTGCTACTGGTGTGGTAAGTCCGGTCACTTTATCGCTAAATGTCCATATTCTAGTAAAAGTGACAGGGACGAAGACAAGAAGGGGAAGAAGAAGGAAAAGAAGAGATACTACAAGAAGAAGGGCGGTGAGGCACATATGGGGCGCGAATGGGACTCCGACGAGAGCTCCACCGACTCCTCCGACGACGAGGACGCCGCCAACATCGCCGTCAACAAGGGCCTCCTCTTCCCCAACATCGGCCACAAGTGTCTCATGGAAAAGGATGGCAAAAAGAAGAAGGTACATTCTAGAAGTACCCCCCAAATATACTACATCTAGTGATGAGGGTAGTTCTAGTGATAATGAAGATGATTTAGTTTCTCTCTTTGCCAACCTCACCATGGACCAAAAGAAAATATTAAATAAATTAATTGAAACCATTAACAAGAAGGATGATCTCTTGGAATGCCAAGAGGATTTACTCGTTAAGGAAAACAAAAAAATTGTTAAATTGAAAAATGCTCATGCTCTAGAAGTAGAAAAATGTCAAAACCTAACTAAGAAGCTTAGCATTTGCAATGATTCAATTTCCTGTCTTAGAGATGAGAATGCTAGTTTGAATGCTAAGATAGAAGAAATGAATGTGTGCTAACCACCTACATCTACTGCTGAGCATGTTACTATTTGCACTAGATGTAGAGATATTAATGTTGAAGCTATTGATGATCACATTGCTATGATTAAAGAACAAAATGATCACATAGCTAAATTAAATGCTAAAATTGCCGAGCATGAACTTGAACATGAAAAATTTTAAATTTACTAAAAGCATGCGCTATAATGGGAGACGCCCTGGCATTAAGGATGGTATTGGTTTTCAATAAAGGAACCAAAACAACACCAAACTTAATGCCCCTAAGAAATTGTCTAATTTTGTTAAGGGTAAGGCTCCCATGGTTCAGGATAGAGAGGGTTGCATTTTATATCCTGCAAACTATCCTAAGCATAAAATTAGGAAAATTTATGCTAGAAAACCTCACACTATTTCTCATCATGCTTTTATGTATAAAAATGAGGCTTCTAGTTCTAGGCTTTAATGCTTCTTATGTGCTAACTAACAAATCAGGTAAAGTAGTTGTGAAATATGTTGGGGGCAAACACAAGAGTCCAAAGACTTGTGTTTGGGTACCCAAGGTGCTTTTTTCTAATGTGAAAGGACCCAAGACCGTTTGGGTACCTAAGAACAAGGCCTAAATTTGTTTTGTAGGTTTATGCATCCGGTGGATCAAGTTGGATAATCGATAGTGGGTGCACAAACCACATGACAGGGGAGAAAAGGATTTTCTCCTCATACGAGAAAAATGAAGATCCCCAAAGAGCTATTACATTCGGGGATGGAAATCAAGGTTTGGTCAAAGGTTTGGATAAAATTGCTATATCCCCTGACCATTCCATTTCTGTTGGGGACTTGTTCTCAAATGCTATGAGTTAAGAACAAGGCAACACAAAAATGTTAAGTATAAATGCCTTCGTCCGCTGAAGCATTATCTCCCCAAGGATTTAAGAGCTTCGGACGAAGGTCAAGAGTAAAATATTACGAAGATTTCACCTTCGTAATCACCTTCGTAATCATACTCGCAAAACAATAAATAATGAGAAATGAAATATAAAGTACAAAATATATTCACATGTTTCATTATATGACCATATGAGTATCAGAACATAACGTTTGAATACAATTATACCTTTGTCTTGCCGGAAAGCCACAATTCAATCGTAATGAACCAGTGATTACAAGATCGCGTGAACAGTGCCGGGGTATTGTTCACCTATTTATAGACACAGGGTACAACCTATGTAAAATTACATTTAAGCCCTTTACAATTGATTACAATAATGACACAAACATCATGGGTCTTTGAGTCAATTCATCTTTAAGTCGGTTCGGCCCTTCGTCTCAAGATCCATCATTGTGCCGAAGCTCTCTAAGTAATAGCTTCAGCGCTTGCTTCTGAAAGTGTCTGTCGAAGGTGTCTTCTTTCTTTAGGATCTTCGGCTACGAAGCACACCCCCAACAGTAGCCCCTTCGCGGTGCTAGATCGTTTTTCGTAACGAGCTTGATCCATGAAAAAGTCTTCTATGCTTTGGGATGCCGAAGATTCGAAAAACACCTTCCCTGAGCTCGTTGGCGAGAAACGATTAAAATAATCCGCGCTCGAGGTGGCTCCATCTTGCAGCAGTTACGGTCGCTCTGGCGATTCACCCTCTCGAACCCTGTGGCCCACCGTTCAGCGAGTGCGGGTGACTGTTTGTTCGGTGCGGGAGACCTTGATGATTCACCTTCTCACCTGCGGCACTATATAAACAGACGGGTAGGTGTGAAGTTACCACAGCATTCATTGTTATTGCACTGTTTTGTTGCCAAAATTTTAGTCGAAGCCGAAGATTAATCATCGTGCTCAGACGAAACCGCGCTTTTGAATCTACTTCGTCACAAAGGGAAAAGCTTCGGGAAAATCAAAAAAAGTCAACAACAAAAAATTTCAAGGAAGACATAATTAAATGGCCAGAGTTCGCTCCATTGCTAGGGTTGTTCGCGAGGGAGATGAGACCGAAGTTACTGAGACCGTTCCGATTTCCGAAGCTATGAAGCGGTCTGGGCTGGTAACATCGGAGGACGTCCCTGTCACCGGGGCAGAGCAAGTTGATGTTGAGGAGACCGATTCTGAGGATGATTATAGCAGCGCTGTACCAAGCAAACCCAGCCACCTTCATTTTGGAAAATCCACAGTCTCCAAAGGTGACCGACCTAAAATGTTGAAATTGGGGTATTTCAATGAAGAGAATAAAAAGCTGATTCGCTTTGGTGGAGAGGAAACTACTCCGAAGCCGGAAAAAGATGAAATAGTAGCTTTTAAGAGTTTCTTCAAAGCTGGTTTGAGATTTCCCTTGAATAAAATGATTGTTGATGTGCTGAAGAAGTTTAGGATCTACTTCCATCAGCTAACTCCTAACTCTATCGTTAGGCTTAGCGTTTACATTTGGGCTCTCCGAAGCCAAGGGGTGGAACCTTTTGCCGAATGTTTCTGCCGAGTACATGAACTGCATTACCAAACCAAGGCCAGGAAAGATGGGTTGCATGAAAACTTCGCTTGCTACAATTTTGCCTACCGGAAGACTACAAAATTTCCTGTGATCAGCTACCGAAGCAAGTGGCCGGCAGGCTGGAAATCGGAATGGTTTTATGTCAAAGTTGACGATGATAAGGAGAAGTTGGTCCAGAGCCCGCTAGAGCTGATCTTCGGAGAGACCCGACCCCCGTGCAACATGTTACCAGGGAGTCCAAGTCAGATTGCTCTAGCTGAATTTAGGATTATCGCAGAGCACATTGGCACTAGAGACTTAGTGTAGGAATTTTTGGCTTTCAAAATATTTCCAACTATGAAAGAGTGGGCCATGCCGAAGCTCGAAGGAAAAAAGAAGGAAGGAGAACTTATCCGGCTGCCCTACCATTACAAATTCAAGAGACATTTCAAAGTACCCTACCAAGAATGGTTGGATACAATCAAAGTGATGTGTAACGAAATTCTTGGAAATTATTCTAAAAAGGAAGATCAATTGATGATAGCAGCCTTCGGCACCCGTCCGAAACGAAGGCTAAATCGAGTGATGGATGCTATATGCTTTGAATATCCCGACTACGAGCTACCGGACAAGGGTGCCGAAGGACAAAAAAGAAAAAGAGTGGCTAGTGCTCTGAATAAGGGCGACGAAGATCAATCAAAGAAGAAAAAACAAGCGTCTTGTGACACCCCAGTGTCACCTAGGGTTTCTCTCAAATGCCAAACCTAGAACCATTATTTTATGTGAACCAAAGTAAGCATGAGCATCAAAATGACTTAAGTAATAAAGAAGTCACCAAGTATATACTTAAAAGTGTCATGATCAAAACAATTGAGTCCTTTAAAAGATATGATTGTGCAACCCTAATTAAAAACCCTAAGTAAGCCCCATGAGCAAAATTCAAGAGAATAAGAAAAAGGCAATGAAAAGTTTAAAATTTTGAGTTGAGCCAATTATAAAAATTAAAGTATGTTTATTAAGCAACAAGAAAGATTGAGAAGGCTTAGCCAAAATAATTCAATTAAATCCCCAAATCAGCCCTTGATCTATGAACCCTTGGGAAATTCAGATTTCTGAATTTCTGAATTTCAGACCTCTTTCCAAAGATCATCTGCGTTCTCTGCTTTTCAAAACTCAAAGCCAGAAGATCCAAATATCAAAGTCGTGCCAAATTCCTTTGAACACATTCTGGGAAAGTTTGAACTCAAACCAAATTCGTTTGGCATGGTTTTGGCACAGCTTAACCTCGGGACCAGGCATTCTGACACTGGCACCTTGGTGACGCTACAACTCCCTGTCCCTAGCCTAAAACCGCACGTCGTCCATACACAAAAGACAAAGCTTGGTCTGGTGAACAAATCCTTCACAGCGATCTTGCCCAAATTCGCGAAGATTTGCTCCCAATCGGCGCTTGAACAGGGGCAGAGGCAACGGGAACACGTGTTCGACCGTGGCTGACACCCCCGGTTCACGCCCGTTCGCGCACCGCGCCTCCCAGTGCACGCCCGCGCGCACTCGCCGGTCCACGACCGCCCGTGCACCGTGCCGTGCCTATAAAGCCTCCCCAGGCGCACCTCACTTCGCCCCGCACTCACCCTCACCGGCCAGCCACTTTCCCTTAGCTCCGGCGAGCTCAATTCCGCCCGCCATTGCCGTCAGAGCTTCGGCCACCGTGGCCAGCCCACTCCAGCCATCCTCTGGGAAAGCCAGTGCTTCGGCTAGCTCCGCCAGTAGCCCGTGAAGCTTGCCAAGCCCTCGGACCCGGCCGGACTTCACCGGAGGCCCGAGATTGACTTCACCGGACTTCGGTCTTCCGCCGCCGCGCGTGGACCAAGCTATCCAGTGAGTCTCCGCCCAATTCCTTGCGCTCATGTCTTCTCTGGCACCCCGTGGTCCTCCCTGACCCATTTGATTGAACTATCTCGCCGTGACCAGGCCGGTCTCCTCGCCGCCGACGAGCATCCCCGCCTGCGCGCGTGGACCGACCGACTCCGGCCATCTCCGACGGCGTTCCGCACACCGTTGTGATCCCCAAGACCTCCCCTACATCCTCGACCGCTTCACCGGAGCCATCTCGCCGCCGGTAAGCCCCTCCGCCCTTTCTTCCGCCGCGGTTACTGTTTGAGGTAGAAGAAGGACCTCGGGTTAGGATCTGTAGAACCCGAGGGGTTTTCTGTAATGTCAGAGACTCATGTGAATAGTAGCTTAAGGACTGATTCGCGGAGAAAACTTAGAAAACACGCCAGGGACCCCAGTGCAAAGTGGATTTCAATTTAATCAATTCTGTTATTCTTTTTAAATAACCAGAGAACTTGTAAAATTCATAACTTGATGAATTCCTAATCAAAAGATGTCAAACCAATTTTGCTAGCTCCTGTATATTATAATCTATCATTTAAAAATAGTAGACCCTATACTTTCTGTTCAAAATTTTAGAGTTTAAAATTAAAAACAGAAACCCACTAAACCTTATTTAATCAAGGAAAATTAGTTTTTCTTCTGTGCTGAACTTAAGAAAAATGGTAGATGATCAAACCTCTTGTAGACACTGTTTAAAAATAGTAGGAACCCCAGCATTAGAAATTATGATGTAGTTTCTCATTTAAAGATGTTTTGTCCAAAACTTAGAGAAAATCAGAAAGACATTAGAAATTAATGAACAGTGATTAATATTATTTTTCCTAATTTACTTATGTAACAGAGAACTTAGGAAAAATACAGAGACCATTAATTTGGACCAGTTTTAAATTAAAATGATTTGTTTAGCCTAAATAAGACTGAAAATCAATTATTAAAGAGGCAAAACTATAACCAAAATGCTTAACAAAAATCCAGTGGACTTATAACCACCAGAGCCCCACTACAAAAATACAGAGCACCTCAGTCCAACTTTTTAAGTAAGGGAAATAAATACAAAGTGATAATAAGGCATTTTCCAACTAAATCATGAACAACCCCAAATAATGTGATAATGGGCAACCAAAATTTAACTAAGTCCATGATGAGGTAAACTACCAGAGAAAAATGCAAACCCATGAAAAAGAAGCAAGCTCTTACCAATTGCTAATGATTTAAGAGAAAGGCCATTTAATTCAAATAATGCATATCACCCCTTCCCTTAAGCAAAAAGATGCCAAACTTCAAAATGATTGCTCTTGCACAAAATAATAACCAAGAAAAATAAGAACTCTGTTGTTTGATGTTTTTCCAATATAGTGGTAGTAGAAAGCACCCATTTGGCTAGAAACTTGAGAAAACCATAGAAAAATAATTAAAAGGTATTAATGACTAAAAATTTGTATCAAGTCATGTTATAACACCTAAAAGCCAGCAAAAATAAGTTCTGAAGAATTACCCACTGTTAAATAGTAGTTGTAGTTCAAAGCACCCCTTCTGCCCTAGAGTTTAATAATTTTGTACAGAGAAAACTATTCACTTTCTGATCCCCAAATTTTGAGACAGAGAAACACACACCAGTAGCAAGCCACTGTAATTTTTGCAGAATTTTTAGGATTTTATAAAAGCAACTTGTAGTTCAAACCTACTCCAAAACATTAAAGAGAATAAAAGAAAAGGAAAGAAGAAATAAACCCCACCTCAATAAGTCTAACTTGAGTACTTATCATTTATCCCCAAGACTTAAAAAGAATTCAGTGGAACCCCAAAATTAAACCTACCACTTACCTTAGCTAAATTTGAACCAGTTTACCAAGTATACCACCCAAGGGTCTTACATAAGTAAAGTTAACTTTGTTTAACTCAAGAAAGATCATACACCTTTAAAGTTGTGATTTCTAAAAGCACATATCATATCATGCATATATCTTACGCATTGCATTCATTAGATTGTAATCTTGCTGACGGAGAGTACGTGCTCATCCCCGAGCAAGGACCTGTCCAAGAGGAGGACCAGGAGCAGGCTTCAGAGGCTGCTATCGAGGATCTCCCCGCAGCCCCAGCAATTGAAGGCAAGCCCCGGTTTTATGCATAACCTATTAATTATGCTATTTTACTACACTTAATGCTTGTAAGATTGCAATGTGCACTTAAGTGTAGGAGTTGCTTGAAACCTCTAGTTGCATAAACTTAGGATTCCTTTTTGAGATGAATACTAGTATGCTAGTTCAAGTAGCTGCTTGCTAATCAGGATCTCAGTAGAAGTCGAGTGATTTTTCTAGCACTCGCGCGAGGTCAGGAATTGATTGTATTCATCTTGATAATGGGATATATGTTAGTCTATGGATTTGGATCCAGGGAGGATGCCTTGTCCATGAGACGGGAAAAAAATAAATTAAGGATTAATGTGTGGATACCTGAGTCAAGCTTTTGAACGTACTAAGCACATGCCGGGAAAAATGGTAACCGGTAAACCTAGTACCTGATTGAAGCCGGGCGCGAACTTTATCCCTCATGCGACCTGAGACTGGGTCTCCCATGCTAGCTATGGTGGGTACAAGTGCGGTCACTGCACGGCGGCAGCCGGGGTCAGTGGAGCATTGTATGCCAAGGCGGTGAGGCCTGGACGTGAACGGGGAATCGATGGGGACGGTTGTCATGTGTGGGGTCGGAGTACCCTGACATGCCTTGTGTTTAGGTTTACCTTGCAAGGTTAAAACTCGATTCGAATCGTCTGCTTCTCGCAGCTAATGAGACTGCTTGATTCCTTGTACTGCATCGAGTAAGAAGTGAAATGTGGTTACATGAGATAACTTGTTGATTGAACTAATTGATTGTTACCATGTATGCTTAGAAGGAGCAAATCTAGCTAAGTTAATGATGGTAGAAATTGAAAAACTAAAAAAAATTGATTTTAGAAACAGCTAGTGCTTTTGGCAAACCAAACCCCTCAGCCAAACAGCTGCATAGTCTAGAGGTAGAGGAGTAGACTCCTCACACCGGTTAAGTCTAGCTGAGTATTAGTATACTCAGCCTTGCTTGTGGCACCATTTTTGCAGGTACCATTCAGGAAATGGTTGATGGTGTGACTTGGCCTACCACCCTGCCACCGGGTTGGACCGTCGAGTGGGATGTTGCTCCGGCAGGAGAGGAGCATGAGGAGTAGTGGGCTAGGCCTTGCCCATTTCCTCATTACCGGCGACATCGATTATCCGCTGCACTTTACTTTATGAACTTTATTTGCTACTCAAGAACTCCGATTTATGTAATAATTCAGTACTTAATTTGAGGTTTCCTGTTTTATTGTATTTCTTCTGTGACTCACCTTCGAGTGAGATTGTGGAATTTGATCCTGGTTAAGTGGCTCTATCAGACTAGATCTGAAGGACTGACGGGTTATTCCGATTTAAGTGTATCACAGCCCTTGAGGCGTGACTTAGGCACTTAAGCTGGAATAATTCGGGTGGTTCTGCCACACGTCTGAGGCGAAAACAGTTGATTCGAAGAAAAGAAAAATCTCGACTTCGAAGCAAAAACCAACTGATGAAGAAGAAAAGACTTCTGCGACATCCTCTACTTCTGAAATAGAGGAAATCCTAAAGGTAATGACTGAAACTTTGCCTGTCAAACTAAGTCCACTGGGGTTACATCTGACGAAGCTTTTTCAGAAGGAAAAGGAGCCCATAAAAACGAAAGCACCTAAGCCAAAGAGGCAAAGAATCGTTACTGTGACAGAAGTTATTGAAGCAACTCCACCACCAAGAGCTTCAGCTCCGAAGGTGCCACCCATTGAAAGCATGACAACTACCAAAGTTGTACCTTCGGAGGCTCTCGCAGAAGAGGTCAGAGCCGAAGATGCCAAATCCGAAGATATTAATTTAGAGAGTGTAGCTGCTGATATAGACAAGATGTTACTAAACATGGCCGCGGAAGAAGCTGCCGCAGCCACCAAAGAGACTACGGCCGCAAAACCCGAGAAGGAAGAGATGATCGAAAATACTTCGGAAGATGAAACTTTTGACTTTCAAAACTTAATTGGCCAAGAGCTGACAAAAGCTGAGAAAGAAGAATTAAAAGAATATGCTATATCCTGCGGGTATCGGCCGGGAGCACTTCTCTTTGGTGGCATTGATGACGAAAAGTTAGGCTGCATACGAGATCAGACTGGCGCGAATGTCATCGGTACTCTATCAAAGAGTATCGGTTTCCCGAAGCTCGAAGCAGATATCAGCCGCTACCGACGACAACACATTGTCGGCAGTTTGTTCTATTCCAATTTTAAGGTAAACATCTTGCGTCTAACCCTTACTATTTGTAATAACACAAATATTTTCTAACGAAGGTTCTTTCCCAATCAGAAAATTTTGATTCCAATTAAATTCGAAGCTTCTTTCGAAGCTTCTTTCCCAATCAAATTCGAAGCTTCTTTCCCAATCAGAAAATTTTGAACAAGAAAAGCTGAAACTTGATGTAAAGCTTGAAGCCGAAATTCAAAAAAGCTCGGAGCTGAAAAAGTCCTTGACAAATCTTCAGAATAAATGCCTAGAGTTCAGCAATCGATGCATCCAACAGTTGAAGCAGGTGTTTCATTTTGTCGGAGCTAGCAGCGAAAAGTTCACTCCTTCGGCTGAAGACCTGCCTGGTGCCTTCGAGCATATTGAAGGTGAAATCAATGATCTTGATGAAGTTATAGCTGCGCATGGCGATTTCTATGCCCTGGCAGCTTCTCGGGGCACAGCTGTTGCCTTTTTGAAGTCTGGCTGTGAACACGAAAAGATTGTTAATAGACCCAACTTCAGCCTGTCACCAGAAGACTTAGATAATATTCCCAACCTGGCCCGAAGTATTGCGAATAGATTTATAAAATTGGTATGGACAAAGGGTGGCCGGAAAAAAGCTGGTGACGAAGCTCGAAGCCACCTTAAGCTGGTAACGAAATCATACCTTATACTTACCTTTTCCTTTGAACTTTGAATTTTGCTTATAATACTTACATACAGGTTGACAAAGCCGAAGCTGAAGCTGCAGAGTAAAAGGATGAAGCTCTATGGGTGCTGTCGAAGCTCGAATAGTCTGTTAAAAATAGATCAAAAAACTTTGTATAAGATATGATGTAATTAAATTTGACTTTGTAATATAATCTTACTTTTCCGTCAATACATGAAATGCTTTGGTGTGGACGAAATTAATACTTTTGAGCCGAAGGCAAAAAACACCTTCCCTTCTTTGCGTACACAGCGAAGCATAAAATTGCCTCTTTTTCCCTTTTTTCCGAAGCCTTCTCTTCCAAAGCCGAAGGAAGTTTGTATGTTATGATGATGATGATCCTATGTATGTCTAAGTGAATGTTTATGAATGCAAATATATGATGTAATGTATCGTGCAAATGAATGTTCGAAGACACATACGAAACCATAACCACACCTCTTATTCCCTTAGGAATAACAAATCTTTGCCGTTTATTTTTCGGCTTCACCGCCTATTTTTCGGTGTATCAGCGCTGACTTTTCGCTGTAAGCCTCCCTTAGGAGCTTCTTCGCCTTTTACTTCAGCGGAATCAGCGTTTATTTTTCGCTGTAAGCCTCCCTTAGGAGCTTCTTCGCCTTTTACTTCAGCGGAATCAGCGTTTATTTTTTGCTGTAAGCTCTGCATTCCCTTAGGAACGACTTTTGAGCAGAAAACTTACGCTGCGCTCCTTTAGGAACGACTTTTTTGTAGCTTCGTCGTGCTCTGCATCCCCTTAGGGACGTCTTTCGAGCTTCTCCCTGTTTTTCCTTTTTCTCTTAACACTCGACGGTGCATGCCCAGTTTTTACATTTACATCTTCGGGGGATATTGCTCTTGTAGAGCTGGTATAAAAAAGAGAAATTACATGCCATGGCCCCATTAAAAACCTTTCTCCCCCTTTGGAAAGGAAAAGGGTGCCATAGGAAAAAAATAAAAAAGATTACATCAGGTTACACATAATACCACCGAAGCTCATCCGCATTCCAAGATCTAGGAATGTCGTTGCCGTCCATATCCTTCAACCTGAAGGAACCGGGTCTTGACGAAGATGTTACCAGAAAAGGTCCTTCCCACTTCAGCTGAAGCTTGCCTACTGTGTCGGGGTTGGCCACTCTCCGAAGCACCAGATGTCCTGGCTTAATATTTTTTAACCGAACCTTTCTGTCACGCCATTTTATTGTTTCTGCTTGATATTTATTGATATTCTCCACAGCCTGAGGCCTGATCCCTTCTATAGCATCTTTTGCCACAGAATAATCAGCTTCGGTTTCTGCTGAAGCCACTGTTCTTATTGATCCTGTTTTAGCTTCTTCTGGGTTATTGCTTCATCGCCAAACAATAACTTGAATGGTGTAAAGCCTGTTGATCTTGACACTATTGTGTTGTGACTCCACACCACTTTGATTAATTCATCTGGCCACTTTCCCCTGGGCTGATTGAAGATTAACTTCATTATTCCTGTCATTATAATGCCATTAGCTCTTTCAACAAGTCCATTTGACTCCGGATGCCGAACCGATGCAAAATGGATCTTCGTGTCAATTCATTCACAAAACTCTCTGAAAGCTTCGGAATCAAATTGTGTTCCATTGTCAACAGTGATAGCCTTTGGCACCTCGAAGCGACACACAATATTTTGCCAGAAAAACTTTTGAACAGTGACCGAAGTTGTTGTGGCTAAAGGCTTCGCCTCAATCCACTTAGAAAAATATTCTACTGCCACCACAACATATCTTAAATTCCCTTGTGCTGGTGGAAGTGGGCCTAGTAAATCAAGGCCCCACCTTTGCAATGGCTAAGTGGGCTGTATTAATTGAGTTAGAGATGAAGGTTGTTTTTGGTCTCTTGCACATTTTTGACAACCTTCGCACTTTTGGACTAACTCTGCTGCATCCGAAGCTGCCTTCGGCCAATAAAATCCTTGACGAAAGACTTTACCCAACAAAGGCCTAGATCCAATGTGAGATCCACACAGGCCTGCATGTATTTCTTTCATTAGCTCTATACCTTCAGCTCTGGATAAACATTTGAGTAATGGAGAACAGACTCCATGCTTATATAACTCCCCTTCTATTATTACATATGGACGGGCTCTTGCCACTATTCTCTTATGATAAGCTTCGTTATCTGAAAGGAAATTGCCCTGAAGAAAAGATATGATCTTAGTTCTCCAATCTTCACTATAGACGGGAGATATATTGAGTACTGCCCTTTCAAGAAGGTCAACCGAAGGTGCTTTTATTGTTTCAAAGAATACTTCCGAAGGTAAGGGCAGACCTTGTGCCGCTGACTTGGCTAATAGATCAGCGTGCTCATTTTCTCCTTGTGGAATATTCTTGACAGAAAACCCTTCGAAGGAAGCTTCAAGTCTTCGAACTATATCCAAATATTTCTCAAGCTTTGGATCTCTTGTTTTGCAACTTTTGTCAACATGGCCAGAAATGACTTGAGAATCAGTTTTGAGAATCGCCCTTCTTATCCCCATTGCCTTCAACTTTCGAAGACCCAAAAGCAAAGCTTCATATTCAGCAATATTATTTGTACAACTAAAATCAAGTTTCACTACGTAGCATGTTCTGACTTTTGAAGGTGCAATTAAAACAGCAGTTGCACCTGCCCCAAAGGTTCCCTAGGAGCCGTCGCAAAATACTGTCCAAGCTTCGGCATCTTTACTTGCTTCTTCTTCCTGAGCCCCTGGCGTCCAGTCAGCGATGAAATCTGCTAGCGCCTGGGACTGAATCTAAGATCTATGCACATAATCAATGTAGAACTCATTGAGTTCCGCAGCCCACTTTCCAATCCTTCCCGTAGCTTCTCTGTTTCTCATAATATCCTTCAAAGGCTGTGATGAAGGAACAATTATATGGTATGCTTGGAAGTAATGTCGAAGCTTCCTAGAGGCCATTAAAACAGCATACAACACCTTCTCCAATTCTGTATAGTTTTTCTTTGATAAACTGAGAACTTCGGAAACAAAGTATATTGGAGCCTGCTTTTTCAATTGCCCTTCAAGCTTCTCCTGAACAAGCGCTGCACTTACTGCAGAGTGCGAAGCAGCCACATACAGCAGCAGAGGAGCCCTTGGCGTTGGTGGAGTTAAAGTTGTTAAATCTATCAAATACTGTTTCAGTTCTTTGAAAGCTTTTTGCTGAGCTGATCCCCATTGAAAAACTTCGGCTGACTTCAGCACTTCAAAGAATGGTAAATTTCTCTCTGCCGATCTGGATATAAATCGATTCAAAGATGCCAGTCTTCCTGTCAGCCGTTGAGCCCCTTTCTTTGTGCTTGGTGGCTCCATCCGAAGGATAGCTTCGATTTTATTTGGATTAGCTTTGATTCCTTTTGTGGAAACCAGACAACCAAGGAATTTCCCCTTCTTTACCCCGAAGACACACTTTTCCGGATTCAGCTTCAGACCAGCTTGCCTAAAATTGGCGAATGTCTCTTGCAGATCAGCAATGTGATTTTCTTGCTTTGTGCTTTTTACTATGATATCATCAACATATGTTAGCACGTTTCTGCCTATCTGAGAATGAAGGACCTTTGCTGTCATTCTGCTGAAGCTTCCTCTAGCATTTTTGAGCCCCTCAGGCATCCGAAGGTAACAATATGTACCACTAGGGGTGATAAAGCTGGTTTTTGGCTCGTCTTCTTTCTTCATCCAGATTTGATGGTAGCCTGAGTAACAATCTAGTAAACTCATGAGCTCTGACGAAGCTACTGCATCTACCAGAGAATCTATCCTTGGTAATGGAAATTCATCCTTCGGACAAGCCTTGTTGAGATCAGTAAAATCAATGCACATTCTCCATTTACCATTGGCTTTCTTCACCATAACAGTGTTAGCTAACCATTCTGGGTATTTCACTTCTCCGATGACCCCAGCGCTAAGGAGTCTTTTCACTTCATTCCGAGCACCTTCGGCTTTGTCATCAGACATGTTCCGAAGCCTCTGCTTCCTGGGTCTGAAAGATGGGTCCACATTGAGCGAGTGTTCAATAACATCCCTATTAACACCACAGAGATCATTGGCTGACCAAGCAAAAACATCTTTGTTGTTGAACAAAAACCTTATCAGGGTTTTCTCCTATTCTTTAGACAATTGGGAACCCAGCAGCACCTTCTGCTCTGCAATATCTTCACATAAAAGCATGGGCTTCGGCTGATCGGCCGAAGCAGCCTTCTCCCTTCTGTACTTGTACTGCTCACAAGCTTCGTTTCCATCTATATTATGGATTGCCTTTGAATCTGTCCAGTTCCCTTCAGCTTTTCTAGCGGCTTCCTGACTCCCATGAATAGCAATAGGTCCCTGATCCGAAGGTATCTTCATGCAAAGATATGCTGGATGAAGAATTGCTTCAAAAGCATTAAGTGTTCCACGACCAATGATTGCATTGTAGGGGTACTCCATGTCAACAATATCAAACACAACTTGCTTAGTTCTGGTGTTGTTAACAAATCCGAAGGTCACTGGCATGGTGATCTTGCCAAGTGCTACAATCTGTCTTCCTCCGAAGCCACAGAGAGGGTGTGTAGCATCATGAATCATGTCTTCTGGCTCTTGCATTTGTCTAAAGGCCTTAGCAAATATGATATCAGCTGCGCTGCCTGTATCAACCAAAACATTATGGACCAGAAACCCTTTGATAACACAAGAAATAACCATAGCATCATTATGAGGGAAATCCTTGAGCTGAAGATCCTCTTGGGAGAAGGTAATTGGAATGTGAGACCATCTTGACTTGATGAAGGGTCCCTGCACCCCGACATGTTGTACCCTTCTCTGTGCCTCCTTCTTCTGTTTCTTATTGACCGGCTCTGAACATGAACCGCCTGTGATCGGGAGGACAAGCTTCGAAGCCGAAGCAGTTGCAGCCTGGTTCTTGAACGAAGCCATCAACTCAAAAAGTGGAAGTGAGTTCACCGGAGGTGGGCGCCAATGTTGGGGACTTGTTCTCAAATGCTATGAGTTAAGAACAAGGCAACACAAAAATGTTAAGTATAAATGCCCTTCGTCCGCTGAAGCATTATCTCCCCAAGGATTTAATGAGCTTCGGACGAAGGTCAAGAGTAAAATATTACGAAGATTTTACCTTCGTAATCACCTTCGTAATCATACTCGCAAAACAATAAATAATGAGAAATGAAATATAAAGTACAAAATATATTCACATGTTTTATTATATGACCATATGAGTATCAGAACATAACGTTTGAATACAATTATACCTTCGTCTTGCTGGAAAGCCACAATTCAAGCGTAATGAACCAGTGATTACAAGATCGCGTGAACAGTGCCGGGGTACTGTTCACCTATTTATAGACAGAGGGTACAACCTGCGTAAAATTACATTTAAGCCCTTTACAATTGATTACAATAATGACACAAACATCATGGGTCTTTGAGTCAATCCATCTTTAAGTCGGTTCAGCCCTTCGTCTTAAGATCCATCATTGTGCCGAAGCTCTCTAAGTAATAGCTTCGGCGCTTGCTTCTGAAAGTGTCTGTCGAAGGTGTCTTCTTTCTTTAGGATCTTCAGCTACGAAGCACACCCCCAACAATTTCTAATGTTTTTCTCGTAGATTCTTTAGATTACAATTTGCTTTCTGTTTCTCAATTATGCAAAATGGGTTACAACTGTCTATTCACTGATGTAGGTGTTATTGTCTTTAGAAGAAGTGATGATTCAATAGCATTTAAGGGAGTGTTAGATGGTCAGCTATATTTAGTTGATTTTAATGATAACCAAGCTGAAGTAGACACTTGCTTAATTGCTAAGACTAACATGGGTTGGCTCTGGCATCGTCAACTTATCCATGTTGGAATGAGGAATCTTCACAAGCTTCTAAAGGGAGAACACACTTTAGGACTAACCAATGTTCATTTTGAGAAAGACAGGATTTGTAGCGCATGTCAAGCAGGGAAGCAAGTTGGAGTCCATCATCCTCACAAGAACATCATGACGACGAACAGGCCGCTTGAGCTACTCCACATGGACCTATTCGACCCGATCGCTTATATAAGAATCGGTGGGAGTAAGTATTGTCTAGTTATTGTTGATGATTATTCTCGCTTCACTTGGGTCTTCTTTTGCAGGAAAAATCACAAACCCAAGAGACCCTAAAGAGATTCTTAAGACGGGCTCAAAATGAGTTCGGATTGAGAATCAAAAGGATAAGAAGCGACAATGGGTCAGAGTTCAAGAATTCAAAAATTGAAGGATTTCTTGAGGAGGAGGGCATCAAGCATGAGTTCACTTCTCCCTACACACCTCAACAAAATGGTGTAGTGGAGAGGAAGAATAGAACTCTTCTAGATATGGCAAGGACCATGCTTGATGAGTACAAGACTCTGGACCAGTTTTGGGTGGAGGCGATTAACACCGCCTGCTACTCCATCAACCGGTTATATCTTCACCGAATCCTCAAGAAGACATCATATGAACTCCTCACTGGTAAAAACCTAATGTTTCATATTTTAGAGTTTTTGGGAGCAAATGCTTTATTCTTATTAGAAGAGGTAGAAGTTCTAAATTCGCTCCTAAAGCTGTAGAAGGATTTTTACTTGGTTATGACTCAAACACAAAGGCATATAGAGTCTTCAACAAATCCACTGGACTAGTTGAAGTTTCTTGTGACATTGTGTTTGATGAGACTAATGGCTCTCAAGTAGAGCAAGTTGATCTTGATGAACTAGACGATGAAGAGGCTCCATGCGTCAAGCTAAGGAATATGTCCATTTGGGAAGTGTGTCCAAAAGAATCTAAAGAGCCCACACAAACACAAGATCAACCATCATCTTCCATGCAAGCATCTCCACCTACCCATGATGAGGATCAGGTTCAAGAGAATGAAGATGAAGATCAAGACGATGAGCCACCTCAAGAGGAGAACATTGATCAAGGGGGAGATGAAGTTAATGATGACAAGGAAGATGATCAACAAATTAGGGATCAAAGACCACCACACCCAAGAGTCCACCAAGCAATTCAAAGAGATCACCCTGTCAACTCCATTCTTGGTGACATTCACAAGGGGGTAACCACTAGACCTTGAGTTGCACATTTTTGAGAACATTACTCTTTTGAGTCCTCTATTGAGCCATACAAGGTGGAGGATGCACTAAGAGATCTGGATTGGGTGGTGGCAATGCAAGAGGAGCTCAACAACTTCACAAGGAATGAGGTATGGCACTTAGTGCCACGTCCTAACCAAAATATTGTAGGTACCAAGTGGGTCTTCCGCAACAAGCAAGATGAGCATGGTGTGGTGACAAGAAACAAAGCCCGACTTGTTGCTAAAGGTTATTCACAAGTCGAAGGTTTGGATTTTGATGAAACTTATGCACTCGTAGCAAGGCTTGAGTCAATTCGTATATTACTTGCCTATGCTACTTACCATGGCTTTAAGCTTTATCAAATGGATGTGAAAAGTGTCTTCCTCAATGGCCCTATCAAGGAAGAGGTCTATGTTGAGCAACCTCCTGGCTTTGAAGACAATAAGTATCCTAACCATGTGTATAAGCTCTCAAAGGCGCTTTATGGGCTCAAGCAAGCCCCAAGAGCATGGTATGAATGCCTAAGAGACTTTCTTATCATTAATGGCTTCAAAGTCGGAAAGGCCGATCCCACTCTCTTCACTAAAACTATTGCAAAAGACTTTTTATATGCCAAATTTATGTTGATGATATTATATTTGGGTCTACTAACAAGTCATCTTGTGAAGAGTTTAGTAGGATCATGATACATAAATTCGAGATGTCTATGATGGGGGAGTTGAAGTATTTTCTTGGATTCCAAATCAAGCCACTCCAAGAGGGTACCTTCATCAGCCAAACTAAGTACATTCAAGACATACTTAAGAAGTTTGGAATGAAGAATGGTAAACCCATCAAGACACCCATGGGAACCAATGGGCATCTCGACCTCGACACGGGAGGTAAGTCCGTGGATCAAAAGGTATACCGGTCGATGATAGGTTCTTTACTCTACTTATGTGCATCTCAACCGAATATTATGCTATCAGTATGCATGTGTGCAAGGTTCCAGGCAAATCCTAAGGAAGTTCACCTTAGGGCCGTGAAAAGAATCATGCGATATTTAGTTTACACTCCTAAGTTTGGGCTTTGGTACCCCAAGGGATCTACCTTTGATTTAATTGGGTATTCCGATGCTGATTATGCTGGATGTAAAATAGATAGAAAGAGCACATTAGAGACTTGTCAGTTTCTGGGAAGATCCCTGGTGTCTCGGGCTTCAAAGAAACAAAATTCAGTAGCTCTTTCCACTGCCGAAGCCAAGTATATTGTTGTAGGTCATTGTTGTGTGCAAATACTTTGGATGAGGCACACACTTAGGTACTATGGCTACAAATTGAGCAAAGTCCCTCTCCTATGTGATAATGAGAGTGCAATCTGCATGGCAGATAATCCCGTTGAACATAGCCACACTAAACACATAGACATCTGGTATCACTTTCTGAGAGATCACCAACAAAAGGGGGATATCGAAATAGCTTATGTGAGCACCCACGACCAATTAGCTGATATCTTTACTAAGCCACTAGATGAAAATACCTTTAGCAAACTTAGGAATGAGCTAAATATACTTGATTCTCGGAACTTTGATTGAAACATTGCACACATCGCTCATGTACATACCTTTGATCATGTCTCTTTCATTTGGTACAAATGCATATTTCTTATTCTTCTTGTGCCAAGGCTAAGACTAATGTGTTTTCAAGTATATCTCGATGATTAGTCTTAGATTGAAAGGGAAATGGAGTACTTGGCAAAGACAAGGCTTCCACTCCAACTCTGACGGTATCATTTATCCTTTGCCGCTACTTACAATATCTCAATTGGTATAACCCTTCACTCATATTTCTTTTACCAATGGGGAGAAAGTATTAGGCCCTAAAGCGGGAGAAAATGCAAAAAGGGCTCTCAAGTTCTCCATTTTTGGCGATTAATGCCAAAGGGGGAGAAAGTATTAAGCCCAAAGCAAAAAGACCGCACCACCAATTCAAAATTTTCACAAATGCTTATTTCAATTAGTATTTAAGTTATTTCAATTGGTACTTGAGTTAGCCTCAAAATGAATTTTCAAGTGGTATCTAATTTTCAATTGGTATCTTTTGAGTCAATTTTCAATTGGTATCTCATTAGTATGAAAATTTTCAATTGGTATTCATTTCAAAAAGGGAAAAGCATTTCAAAAACCCTCTTGAAAGCTCAGGGGAAAATTCATTCAGGGGGAATTTTATTTAGTCAAAGGAAAAGCATTTGAAACAGGGGGAGGAATTTCAAATCTTAAAAATGCTTCTTGCAATTGTAATCCTATACCTTTGACTATTTGCAAAAGATTTTGAAAGGATTTTTCCAAAAGATTTGCAAAAACAAATAAGTGGTGCAAATGTGGTCCAAAATGTTAAATAAGAGAAAAGCAATCCATTCATATGCATAAAGCCTTTCATTGGTTTAATTCCAAAGTAACCTATGCACATCTATCTTAATTGCAAACTAGTTACATTTCTACACTTCATATTTGCTTTGGTTAGTGTTGGCATCAATCACCAAAAAGGGGGAGATTGAAAGGGAAATGGACTTAATCATTTCCTAGAATCGATTTTGGTGGTTGACGTCCAACACAAACCACGTGGACTAACTAGTTTGTCTAGATATCATTTATCACAGATGCATAAGGTTCAACACAAACCAAGAAAGAAATTCAGTTGGGGTCACAATCAAATTTGGAGCAAAGGACTTAGAGTGTGCTGAAAAATGGCGCACCGGACACTGTCCGGTGTGCACCGGACAGGCCCGTACAGACTCAAATGAGCCACTCTCAGGAATTCAGAGGCGCGCTCCACTAAAATTCACCGAACTGTCCGGTGTGCCACCGGACTATCCGGTGAGCCAGCGGAGCAACGGCTCCCTGCGTGCCAACGGTCGACTGTAGAGATGTCAGTGATGAACAGTGCCGCAACAGAAGTCAGAGCGCAGAAGTCAGAGGTCACCAGACTGTTCAGTGCAGCAAAAAGACAAACACCTCCAATGGTCAACTGCTCCAAACCCTAACGGACGAGCTGATGTGGCGCACACTAGACAGTGAACAGTGACTGTCCGGTGGCACACCGGACTATCCGGTCCGCCCATCGCCAGCAGCCTTTGCCAACGGCTAGGAAGTGGTTGAGGGCTATAAATACCTCCTACCACCTTATTCAAAGCCATCCAAGCATTCTGAGTTTCTCATTCATTACAAGAGCAAAGTCCAACACTCTAAGACACAATTAAAGCAATCAATCCACTCAAAGTTCCCAAAATCAACGCTAGTGCTTAAGAGCTTGTGAGAGGATCATTTGTGTTCTTTTGTTGCTCTTGTCGCTTGGATTGTCTTCTCTTCTTCCCATTCTTATTTCTAAGTGTTTGTAAAGCTAAGCAAGAGACACCAAGTGTGTGGTGGTCCTTGCGGGGTCTTAGTGACCTACAGGGTTTTGAAAATCAGTGACGATGTCGCACCTAGACGCTAGGCCATGGCCTTCCGCCTGTACTAGGGGGATAGGCAGCCTCCTAGTCGATCAGAGCGCCTAGGCGGTGCCTCACGTCGACTCCGCGGCGATTCCGCGGCGCCTAGGTGCCCAGGCGTCGCAGAGGCGGGCTAGGCGCGCGCCGCGCACGCGAGCTGGAAAGCGCGTGGGAAAGTGCGCGCGGGAGGGAAAGAGCGCGCGAGCAGGAAAGCGCGCGCGGGAGGGGATAAGGGAGCAGCACGGGAGGGAAAGGGCAAACGTGAAAGGGGAATAGGGTTTAGGTGAGTGCGCGGACGCTGGACGCCGGAGACCCCTCCCTTGCTTGCTACTCCGCTGGACGCCGGAGACCCCCTTCGCCAGAGAAGCGGCTGCACGCAGCACGCCTGCACATCCTCCGCCCTGCTTGCTTCTCTCCTCCCCTGGTTCTTCGCCGACAGAGAAGGTCCGTATGTTCCTCCTTCCCTGCTTCTCTCCTCTCATCTCCTTTGTTATTCACATATGATGGCTTGAACTCAGATGACAGAGGGTCAATCTGAAGAAACAGCAAGTGCACCAGAGGGAGTTAGTGTCCTTAGAAGAAATTCAGATGATGTGGGATGGGAGTATGGGGTTCTTATTGATATAAACAATAAGGACAAGGTAAAGTGCATACTGTGTGGCAAGCAAATGTGTGGAGGGGTTTATCGGTTGAAGCAACATATCGCCCAGGAAGGAAAGAATGCGAAGAAATGCCAAGGCATGAAGACCACCAAAGAGAAGTTGCTGGAGGCTCAAGAAAAGTGCAAGAAAGCACTAGATGAAGCAAAATGGAAAAGGGAGGAGAAGACTGTTCGTGAGCTAGAACTTAGAGAGGAAGTTCATGTGTCTAGGGTTGGAGGATCAGAAGAAGTGACTTGTGTTGGAAGTTTAGAGCCTCACAAATTAGGCCCCATGGACAAATGGACAAAAGCTATTGATCCTACAGCAACCAAATCTGAATCTTTGACTCAACAGAGGCTAAACAAGGAACTATGGAAAGAAAGATTACATGAGGTGCATAAATATATTGCAAGATGGGCCTTTAACCATGGTAATTTCCTTGCTGTTTTTTAATTTCAGATTTCATTTTCATCAGATTTCCTTGCTATTTTTTAATTTCCTTGTTGTTTTGTAATATTGATAGCAATATCATTCAATGCATGTGACAACGATGAGTTCAAGCAAATGTGTGAAGCAATTGGACAATTTGGGCCTGGAATTGAACCTCCAACTATGTTTGACCTACGAGGGAGATTGTTGGAAGAAGAATATGCAAGAACCAAGAGTTTGCTGCAAGAACGTGAAGCCGAGAAGATGAAGAATGGGTGCTCTATTATGATCGATGCTTGGTCAGATAAGAAGAGGAGAAGCATAATGAATGTGTGCACTAATTGTGCTGATGGAACTAGTTTTATTTCCTCAAAAGAGATGTCAGATGTGTCACACACAAGTGAAGTGATCTTTGAACTAGTGGACAAATCAATCGAAGACATCGGTCCAGATGATGTGGTGCAAGTTGTGACTGACAATGCTTCTAACAACATGGGAGCAAAGAAGCTACTGCATGTGAAGAGACCACATATCTTTTGGACCTCTTGTGAAACTCACACAATTAACTTGATGCTCCAAGGAATTGGCAACATGCCTCGGTTCAAGAAGGTGATTGACCAAGCAAAGGCATTCACCATATTTGTCTATGGGCACACAAGAACACTAGAGTGCATGAGATACTTCACTGAGGGGAAAGAGATAGTAAGGCCAGGAGTGACTAGGTTTGCTTCAAACTATCTAACTTTGGACAGCATACAAGAGAAGAAGGACCAGCTAAGAAAGATGGTGGTTCATAGTAGGTGGGACTCACTGAAGGATGTGAAATCAAAGAAGGGAAAAAATGGCACAACTATATTGAATCCAACCTTTTGGAAGGATGTTAAGTTGACATTGGTAGTTTTTGCGCCATTGTTCAAAGTTCTCCGTTTGGTTGATGGAGATGTGAAGCCATCCATGGGCTTTGTATATGGAGAACTATTAAAGGCAAAGAGACATGTCAAAGAGGCCCTTGGCAATGTTGAGAACCGTTTCAAGGATGTTGTTGCTGTTATTGAGAAGAAGATGGCTGGAAGACTTGATTCTCCATTGCATTTGACAACTTATTTGCTTAATCCACACTACAGTTATGCTGACCCATCAATCTTTGATGTTCCCAAAATAACAGAAGGTTTTATCAATTGTGTGGAGACTTTTTATTATCATGACGACGAAATGCAAGAACAAGCAGCCAACATCGAACTCCAGAAGTTTCAGAATAGAGAAGGCCTATTTAGCAAGAAGCTTGCAAGGACTTTTGAAAACTTTGACTATAATCCAGGTAACAGTTGTTTGTAAATAGAGACTTTTTTATTTCAGCATTGTAACAAGCAATCTGTTATACTACTAACTAATAGAGAGGTATTTTATTTCAGCATCATGGTGGCGGCTTTATGGAACTGAAACACCAGCTCTACAGAAGATGGCTACCAAGATCCTATCTTTAACAGCAAGTTCTTCTGGTTGTGAAAGAAATTGGAGTGGGTTTGATGGGGTTAGTACCTATCTGTTATCAAAATTACAGCAGCATTACAATAAAATTGCAGAACTAAAAGTGCTCTTATTTTTAATTTATAGGTGCACACTAAGAAGAGAAATAGGCTTACTACAGACCACCTCAACAAGTTGGTCTACATTCAGTTCAACAACAGGCTGATTAATAAGAGAGCAAAGATCAAGTCCAAGAAAATTACTGATGTTCTCTTGTCTAGTGGTACAACTGAAGCTCAAGGTTTCCTCCAAGAGAATGGAGATGATTGTGCATTAGTTTCCTTTAGAGATGATGAAGATGAGGAAGAAGTCATAGAAGGTACAGGGATACTTGGTCTGTGCTTGGAGATGCAGTGGGAGCAGAAGAACAACTAGAGCTGCGTAGAAGTGCAAGGGTGAGAGAGCTCAATGAAGAAGAGTTTGAGTCCGAAGAAGAAGAGTTTGATGAAGATGAGGATGAGTATGAGATGGATGAAACCTAAGTGTGAGCCAGCTTCATGTCATGTTTTAGCTTTTATTATGCATCCATGTATCTTTAACTTGTGAACTTAGAACTCCTGCTGTGCGCTTGTTATTTTATTTCGTGTTGCTGCATTTTATATGTGTTATTGCCTGTTGTCCATTCATGTTTGTGATTTCTAAAGGCTATCCTATGCTGTTGATCAGTACTTAATGGATGGGAGAAGGGTCCGACCTCAGATAAGTACCTAACTTGCTATTTCCTATTTTTTATCACTTGTATTGATGCCCAATTGCATCTAAAAGTGTTGTCCACTTCTATTGTAGTAGTGCTTGAGGATTCAGTGATTAGCAGATCTGTAAGGACAAAAGGTATGTCTACTGGTCCTTCCCTATTTTTATCTATAAATATATATATTATATAAGTTGGCAAAACGCCTAGAAAAACGCCTAGCATCGCCTAGGCAAGCCTAGGCTGGACTAGAAGGTCATCGCCTAGATTCCGCCTAGCGCCTAGCAAAACTTTGGTGACCCGTGTGATTAAGAGAAGGCTCACTCGATCTAAGTGACCGTTTGAGAGAAAGGGAAAGGGTTGAAATAGATCCGACCTTTGTAGCCTCCTCAAGGAGGACTAGGTTCTTTGGAACCAAACCTCGATAAAATAAATCACCGTTTCTACTCGCTTTGATTCTCGCTTGATTTGTTTGCCCTCTTTCCTCTCTCTAACATTTCCTTGCTAGTATTGATTTGAGTTTGCTCTCATACGTCATCCATACCATTTGGGCAACTCTTTAGCAAGAGAAACAATCCTTCGGACTTCAATTTAATTCTAGCGCTAACCCCGGACTTAATGTGTGTTTAAGTTTATAAATTTAGGTTTCGTCTATTTACCCTCTTAGGCGACTTTCAGTTGACTGTTAGAGTAATTTTATATGGATTTTTGAATCTTAAACTCAAACAACCGTATGTGTCTTCTATTTTGTGTTCTACTCTTAGAGGATCTAAGGGCTAGTTTAAGAGCTCGACAATTTTATGGCTCCCAAACCAGCCCTATATATAGTCTGCTGTCTTTTCTGTTTTCACGCGCTGTCCGCTGGCCCGCTGCGGTTTATTGATCCACCTACCACCACCGGCCCCAAAATCCCAAATCCGTGGGCACCGCCGGCGGCCGCACCCCCGGTTGCCCGCCCTTGACACCCATCACTCGACCCCACCCGACCGCCCTCGCCGCCGCTCCACTCCACAAGGTGCTCCGCCCCAGCACCGGATCCAACAAGCCAGCCTAGGCACTGCTGCTCGAGCCGACTGGCCCCGAGACCCGAGGAGGTCTGGAGGAGAAGCAAGCTGTGGTAGCAGCCAGTGTGATGAATGATGTGGCGGCATGATCCGAACGGCTTCTTGTTCTTGTCCTTCCCGGGCGCTGCCACTGCCGCTCCTTGTTTGCATCCTTCCTGCGCAAGGTACGGGAGTATGGAAATGCACTATGTTTCTCTTGTTTGGCTGACTGTTGGAGCAGTTGATTCCATATCCTGATTAGCGGCTCGCAGTTTAGCAGTGTGGAGCTCTGGTCCAAGCTGTCCCAGATTATTTGCTGTAGATGCAGACCTGTACATGCAGATAGGAGATTGCTTGATTGTTCCCCATCCGTTAAGTTTAGTTCCGAAATTACTATAGTATAGTGTACGCATTTGAATTATTTTGAAATTGAACATTGGTAGCCCTAATAATCACTATTAAACTAACAGAGCAATGAATACATGGGTGAGGGGAGCTGTGCTTGACCAAAGGGTGTAAAATCTGGATCATGTTTTGGACAAATGCATCGCTTAGATCAACAAATTATACTGTGTTGAGAGTTTTTGTCCGAAGAAAATACCCTTGCTGGAGAGCAAATACAGCTGAGCATATCTGTAACAGGTAATTTTCGAAATCTTACCTGTGTAAAGTAGTGGACAAACTGTTTCGGTAACCATGTGTTGTACCAATTAGTCATTTGGGTGAGTACGTTACCTCAGAAGAAAAGTTAGTTTAGCAAAAGATACACAAAACAAAGTCATCATCAATGGTGCAAGCAGGCTGTTTGCTACCTCCTTGACTCCTTCCCAGCTAGCTGATTGCAACTAATTCATAGTAAAAATGATTTCTGATTTAGTATGATGCGCTTTTCACTTTGTTTAAGAAAAATTGTGTCTAATCAGTTATTCTAGATTAGGTTTCTCTTGCAGAAAAAATATTGTTGTGTTTTTTTCTTCTGGAGGCATACCAACTGTATTGTTCCTAAGAATCATTTTAGCCCCATGTGACAACATGTGCAATCACCTGGTCCACATTTGGATTTGAACAAATTATTCTTTCTCCAATAGGACTTCTTTTTTAAGACATTGGGTTACGTGCAGATCCCTTGACCAAAAGGCTCACTTGACGAGACAAAGTGTTGTGTGTACAGCTAGATTTTTTTATTGACCTGACTCATCCCACAGTTCCAACCAACCTTGATTAACAATAATGTCCAAACTATCTGTTTCCCAGCTGGAGCTGACCTTATCTTCATTAGTCACATCTCTGGGTACTGAAAATATGCAATTCTACTGCATTAGTAGCATCACTTGCTAGCTGCTATGACATCGGCATAGAAGCACAAGGAGAGAGGGAGGGGAGAGTAAGAGCGATGGGGGATCTTGTCGTTGGATTGGCAAAGTCGGTGGTGGAGGGGGTTCTAACAAAGGCCCAGTTGGCTATTGAGGAAGAGTCAAAGCTGCGTCAGAGTGCACAGAGGGACCTTGTGTTCATCACAGGTGAATTTGAGATGATGCACTCCTTTCTCAATGTCGCCAATGAAGAGCGTGCCAAGAACAACGTGGTTCGGACATGGGTGAGGCAGGTCCGTGACCTAGCCTACGATGTAGAGGATTGCATTGAATTTGTTGTTCACTTGGATAACCGGCCCCACTGGTGGCGCCGCTTCATACCATCATGTATGCCAGCATCGGCACTACCCGTAGATGCAGTGGTCGCCGAGATAGAGAAGATCAAGGTCAGGGTTGAGGATGTGAGCAAGAGGAACTCACGTTACAGCCTCATCAGTGACTCTGGATCCAAGCCAGTAATGCAGCAACAACCAGCTACTGGCCCTGCTATTGGCACAACAACGCTTGACATGTTTGTTGAATCAAGGGACGCCACGAAAAAGCAGCAAGGCTTAGGGGATATCACACAGTTGATCACTAAAGAAAACATTGACCTTGGAGTGATCTCGTTGTGGGGTACAGGTGGAGATCTTGGTAAGACATCCATCATAAGGAAAGCATACCAGGATCAAGAAATCTGTGAAAACTTTGGATGTCGAGGCTGGATCAAGCTAACATATCCTTTCAATCCACATAAGTTCCTCCAGAGCTTGGTGACTCAGTTCTATACGAATTCCTGTCTGCAACAAGGAACTACTGTAGATGTAGCTCAACTGAAGAGGATGGTAGCAAAGCGAGGAATAATTGAAGAATTCACGAAGCAAGTGGATGGGAAGAGGTACCTACTCGTCCTGGAAAACATGTGCACGATGGGAGAGTGGGACGCTATCAGGGCATGCCTGCCTCACAGGAATAAGGGCAACTGGATTATCGTGTCCACCGAGCACCATGAAATCGCAAGTTTGTGTGTTGGACATTCATACCAAGTGTTGGAGCTTAAACAGTATTCAGCTGAGTACCCTGTATGCGTCTTCTTCAAGGAGGTTAGCCTGGAACAGAGTCAAATTACTTTTAAGAACAAAATGTTACTGTTTGTCTGTAATGGTATCTAACTTTTTACTGTGAAATTCATTCTCTGATACATGCTGTCATTATATTTTCTGATATGTTAGATAAAACCATGAAATTGGGGTTTTAATAGGTCTCACATATATTTATACCACAAGTACAACATTAAAATGGTTGCCAGTAAAGAAAATGTACTTACAAGTGACTAGTGGTGCATGGATACTTCATATTAATATGTTTTTCAGTCTGTTACATGATATTCAAGGAACACTTTGATATACTGAAGATTGATGACATCTCTAGGCAATATGAGAACTAGGCTCAGAATCAGATTATAATAACTTTGATGGGTTTGGGAGCACCCACATATAGTAAACATCCGTTTTTTCCTTTCTCTTCTAACTGTATATTATCAATATTCTCAGAGCAAGAAGACTGGAAGAGTAATATCAAGCAGTAGTGAAATATTAGAAGATGAAATGAGCCACAGGGAAGGCCTTACTTATGGTAGGATTCCCACCTCTAGAAAGGCTTTAGCCAGCAGTTGGATGGATCAGTCTACCCTTGTTGGACGTGAGTCACAAATGAATGAACTTCGTAAGTATCAGACCACGGCCCGTTTCAATGATTGGCAAGTGATGTCTGTGTGGGGAATTGCTGGTGTTGGAAAATCTGATCTTGTCAAAAATTTGTACTATGAAAGGATGCTTAAAGAGGACCCAATGTTTGACAAGTATGGTTGGGTCCACGTGTCCCATCCATTCAATTTGAGGGACTTCTCTCGGAACTTACTTTTGGATTTTCACTCAGATGCCGTGGGAACCAAAGACCCTATTCGGGAGTGTCATAAGCTTCTAAAAGAACATCAGTGTCTTGTTGTTATTGATGATCTACAGTCTGTGGAAGAATGGGACTTAATACGACCTGCACTTGTATCTAGACATTCCAAGAGTGTTATCATCGTCATTACAACAGATGAAAAAATTGCCACATATTGTGCAGACGATGAAGAGGTCGTGTTTAATGTGAAATGTCTAGAAGCTGAAGCATCCTTTGATCTCTTTAAAAAAGAGGTATGTTTAACCACAAGAATGTTCATCTTCATTGCTTCCTCGAATCTATTTTCCTGCATGGGTCTGCAGTAAATATACTTGCTTTACAAAGAATTGTAGCAGATAGGAGAGTAAACCAGAACAGATGTGTGTCTATTTTTTATTTTAGTTCTCTGCTCATGAATGATATGCTTTTGAACTATGAATGTAATAAGTGCCATTTAAATGCCCACTAGTGAGGTGCCCATGCGTTGCTATGGTTTCTATATATACCACATAATTAGACCTTGTTTAAATTTGATAGTTGTTCAAACACATTTCAGTTTTTATTTTTCCTTTATTTTTTTACAAAATATCTACATTATGATTGTGTGTAGAGTATAAAACACAAAAATATGTATGTTTAGTTAGCTAGATTGATGTGAATGTATAACCAACAACCATTGTTCAAACCCCTATTTTTTGCATACTTTTAGCTTAGTTTTTACCATTTAAATAGAAATAGAGATTGCTAAAATAAATGAAATCAGCAGTTCAAAAAGCTCACTCTAGCTAATTGTTGTGGACCACAGGGAAGCTTTGACCACGAATCATTCTAAACTCTATAAAGTTGTATATAGGAATCATGGGACAAAGGGGCTTAAATAAATCATTATCAACTATTAGTATATAATATAACAATGCGGTTCAGACCAGATTCCCAAATCTGAAAATGATCAACGATAAGCTTAATCCAAGGCAAAAAAATCAGCCTTTTGAGGAACTACATAGTGAATGTTATTACGGGCCCATGAGGGCGTGTACATCCTTGCTCTACACCTAACTAGCCATGACTTTGGGCTGGGCCTCTCTGGCATATTGAGTTATTGACAGCTAGACACAATACACAAGTTTTCAACAATTCTAGTCCACTCGTGTTCAAACAATTTGAAAAACATAAAGGCATATCATCATTCTGTATATGCCACTTGTAAAAAAAATGTGCATACAATGTGTTCGTGAATGATGAAAAGTTTCTGTTACTTTCCAATCATTCTCTGCTCATGACTGGTCTTTTTTATGTAAACAATCATTATGTTCACACAGCAATTAGTGTTTACAATATTGATTAAGATCATCTTAAATTGCTGCAACAATAGGTACAAAAGAAAAGCCAAACATCCCCTCTGATGAATTCAAACAACAAGGAGCTCGAACAACTTATTCTAAAATGTGGGAGACTTCCTAAAGTGATAGTTGCTGTAGCCAAATTTTTGGCACCAAAGACAGTTACATGTATGGACAGCACAAAAACACTGAATCACAGATTTATGCAGGAACTTGAGAGCAACCCTGAGTTCAGTGGTCTGCAAGATCTGTTTGCTTGGATGCATTCTTACTTCCGAGCTTGCCCGGATTTTCTAAGGCCGTGTATCTTCTATATGTCAATCTTCCCTGGGTCCCAAATCATTCGTCGGAGGCGTTTAGTGATGCGATGGGTTGCAGAGGGCTACTCCAGGGATACAAAAGACATCACTGCAGAGGAGAAAGGAGAGATGTTCTTCTCAATGCTCGTCAATCTAAGCATGATTCAGCCGCCAACATGCAGGGTCATCACCGACATGAAAATGGTCCTATGTCAAGTTAGTGCTTTCTTCCATGAATACATCATTTCACGTCCAGAGGAAGAAAATATAATATTTGCACTGGAGGTCTTTGCACTGAAGGGGCGTTGCCTTCCAACTACCGGACGCACAGGACGGCACCTTGTAATAGAGAGGTGCTGGGACAGGGACAGGATTGTGTTCGAGAGCATTGACTTCTCGCGCCTGCGGTCTTTAACAGTGTTTGGGCAGTGGGAATCATTCTTCATCTCTAAAAGTATGAAGGTGCTTCGGGTTCTTGATCTGGAGAATGCCACAGGTGTGACAGATAAAGACCTCGAGCAGATGGTGAAGCTTCTTCCTCGCCTCAAGTTCCTATCTTTGCGAGGAAGTACTGGTATCTGCCACCTTCCGAGTTCATTGGGTGAGCTGCGGCAGCTTGAGACTCTGGATATTAGGGGTACCTTCATAGCGAAATTGCCAGCATCGATTACGAAGCTAAAGAAGCTGCAGTACATGCGTGCTGGTACAATATCCCTGGCAAAGGAATCATCAACATCTTACTCTTCAGCGTCTAGGTTGCCAAACCTATGCAAATCTTGTAAACTAGTTGGTGTTGAGATGCCATCAGGGATTGATGAACTGACACCATTGCACACGCTTGGTGTTGTCAATGCTGGTATCGGAGGGGGCAAGGCCACTCTAAAAGAGCTGAAGAAGATTACCCAATTGCGCAAGCTTGGAGTGTCCGGTGTCAACAAGAAAAATAACAAGGAATTCTGTGCTGCCATCTCATGTCATGTCCGCCTGGAATCCTTGTCAGTGTGGCTTAGCAAGGGAAATCAAGGTTTGAATGAAATATCGTCTCAGGATAAGCCTCTGCAAAACCTTCAGAGCCTTAAGTTATATGGTCTTGGAAGTGAGGTGCCAGCTTGGATGAAAGATCTTCCCAAACTCACAAAGTTGGATTTGCATATGACCATATCAGCAGAAGTTGACATAATTAAAGTCCTTGGGGAAATAAAAGAACTATGCATTCTACGTCTTTGTGTCAAGCCCCTTCAAGATGGTGATGGTAAGCTTGATTTTTGTGTTTGGGTGAATGGAATACAGCAGCGCTGTTATTTAAATCTCAAGATCCTCGAGATTACTTGCAGTTCAAAGTTAAATATATCCTTTGGATCAGAAGCTATGCAAAATCTTGAGCTGCTGAGAGCTCGCTGCTGTAGTGGATCGACATTGAAGTTTATGGAGATAAAGAATCTCTCTAAACAAAAACTCAAGGAAGTTCAGCTTATTGGTTCCCATGACACTGCACTCAAGGATGACATGGAGAAGCAACTGAAGGAACATCCAAGGAAACCTCCTTTGAAGCTGGAGGAACTGGAAGGATGCTGATCTCAGTATCTCACAGTGATCAATGTGTCGTCCCAGGCATCTACAGAACTATGCTCACTTATTTTTCTTTCTTTTCCCTACCAATTGATCCAGTGATACATCCGTGATGCCAGTGAATCTGAAACATCTGCTTCCTTCAAGATGTCATGATAATTGGCGCTAATCCTATGTGAAACATCGCTAGGAGAAGACGTTCAGTTCATTTACTCCCGTACATCAAACGCCGAGCTTCAGCTTATGTAACTCCATAAAGGATGTTCACTTGTGTGCATGTTTATGGATTTGACTTATGCGTTGATGTAGTAATCGTTTTGTAATTTTGTGTTAGAGTACTGTTAGGGTTTTGAGGTAGCCCGTTGTAATTACTGTCACACACTTGTGCAATGGATCAGGTCCAACATCTATTGATATATGCCAGTCCAAATCCTAATTAGGATTAGGGTTTTATTCTACAGCTTGGTACTAGAGTTGTTCATTTTTTCCCACTCTTCCTCCCTCTCACAGCCGTCCCCTTGTTCGGCCATCGGTCCCTGCTCAATCATCGGTCCCTGCTCAATCATCGACGAGAATTTTGCAAACATGGCAGCTGGGCTTCAGACTTTTGGCACTCCCATGGTGGCAATTGAAATCGTGGCATTATAATCCTAGACGTTTTGAAGATTTAGCATCAGGGCCGCTTAATGGTCATTAGCATGTTTGCTCCTCTTCGTGCTCTCGCGCCGTTACTTCCCTGGGCGCCGTCATCCTCTACCGTATTTCATTTCTCCTCCCTTTCCTCTTTGTCGCCCTAGCCGTCGTCTTCCTCCCTCGGCTCTGTTCGTCGCGCACTGCGGTGCCTTCCTCCCCTGTCCTTCACCGGATCTCGCCCTTCCTTGCTGAGCACGTTCCGCCCTAGTCGGATCCTGCGCCTGTGGTCCATTGCCGCCCCGCTGACGCTCGTGAGCTCTCCTACTTCTATAACCCTAGGGTTTGCAGATTTGGCTACCGTCATGGAACCTGTCGCGGAGCTATGTGCCCAGAAGCTGTCCGCTGTCGTTGATGCAGCCCGTGACACAATGAATGCTTGTTGATGCAGCCCGTGACACAATGAATGCTTCTGCTACCGCTTGTATAGTTGCTGGTGATTACTACGCCACATTCTCCTTAGGTAACGATGTGGTTTCTACGCTTGATGTTCTTGAATCCGCTGTGGCGGCGGAAAAAAAGTGCTATGCGTTCTTATCAACAGGCGAGTGCAGCCGTCGTTTGTGCTAAGGAGACATTGGCCAAATGCTGTGAGGTTTGTATTCTCAAACTTTTACGGAGCCAGGCAATGCTTGAGATATGTTTGGCATGTCATTTGTTGCAGCCCTGTGATGGAATTGTAGAAACCTGAGTGTTGTTTTCAGGCTTCTGAAACATGTGAGGTGATATAATTGCTTAGCCCTGTGATTGAATTGTAGAAAGCTGAGTGCAGTTTTCAGGCTTCTGATAATTTGAGATGATCAAGTTGCTTAGCCCTGTGATGTTTTCTTTCAAAATAGTGAACTATATACTACACTTGTTCTTTTTTCGCTGAAAAATTACTGAGGGCAATTGGATGTTTGTGATGACAGTTGAAATGAGGCCATGGTTGCAAAATTCTCTGTTTCATGTTGTTTCATTGAAAAAATTGACCTGAGGCTTGTCATAATGTGAGATGATCTACTTGCTTAGCCCTATAATGTTTTCTTTTAAAATAGTGAACTGTATACTACACTTGGTTTTGTTTGCTAAAAAATTACTGAGGGCACTTGGTTTTGTTCAGTTGAGGGTATGTGCCTTTATGTTCAGTTGATGGTATATGGCTGTCTTGTAGCTCTGTTTGCTGCTGTGCTGTTGTAACCCTAAACCCTCAGTTCATGTTAGAGCTGTCTGTCTGTTCAGCTGAGGGAATGTGCCTTTTTGTTCAGTTGTCAGTTGCCCTATGATGATTTCTTTGAAATTTTAGAACTGTATACTATATATGATGTTTTTTTAAAAAACTGAGGGCATGTGTCTGTCTTGTTCAGTTGAGGGTAAGTGCCTGTTTGTTGCAGTTCTTTTTGCTGCTGTGCTGTTGTCACCATAAACCCTCAGTTCATGTTACAGCTGCCTGTTTGTTCAGCTGAGGGAATCTGCCTGTTGGTTCAGTTGTCAGTTGCCCTATGATGATTTCTTTGAAAGTTTAGAACTGAATACTAGAAATGATGTTTTTTTCTAAAACTGAGGGCATATGGTTGTCTCAGCCTGTTTAGTTCTGTGCTATTCTAACCCTAAACCCTCAGTTCATGTTTACAGCTGCCTATTTGTTCAGCTGAGGTATGTGCCTGTTTGTTCAGTTGGTAGTTCCAGTACCTCCTCAATTCAATAGTCTGATGTTATTTATATTTTTTTGCAGATGAACAAAAAACTTGCGCATGCACTCAGATATGCCATGTCTCAAATGAGTGATACAGCTAAGAAACTACAAGATACTTCCTCTTTCTGCTACACAGATGAAGATGTCGTAGATGGTTTCATGATGACTCAAGTAGCTCGTCAAATAGATGAGTTAGCTGAAATGCTAGAAGTAACTTCAATTGACTATCAGGTTTCGATGATGGATCCAACAACTATATTAGAAGCTGGCTATGGAAGTGAAGATAGTGCGGTGTGGGAGGACGTATTCCGTGATCGAGAAATAATGAATCAGCCATTAGAAGCGGAGACACTTGCTGAGCACTGTGCTAAGTGGGGGCTTAGTTACAATGAGATATGGGATAGATCAGTGTAACATTGTATTGTGTAGTTCTTTTGTAATGAGTTCAGTTAGATGAACTAGTATTGTAATGAGTTCTTTTGTAAGACAAGACAACATGAACTACTTGTTGCTTCTTTTGTAATGAGTTCTTTTGTAAGACAAGACAATATGAAATGGTATGAAGTACCTGTTATGACTACTTGTTGGTTCATATTTGTTATGTGTTCTCTAATTGCGTTCTATTGTGTGTTCTCTAATTTGAAGAGAGTTCATGACATTTGTATGAAAGAGAGTTCATGACAATTATGAAAGAGACAGCTGCAAAAATAATTTAAACCAGAAATAATGTAACCTTTTCTTTGTGCCATTTAATGGACATTTGTAGCTTGCTTTCCTGTGGCCTAGTTCACCACAGTTTGGACACTTGAACTTGCCCCGAATGCTTTTCTTACCATTGTCATTGTTAACTTTCTTTTTTCCACTACCTCCCTCAAGGCATCCTTTCATCCTATTTTTCCTCTGTCGACCCACAACACATTTTCCAATTGGAGCACCCACTTCTTTTGCGAAAGGAACTTCTGGCCAAAATAATTTGTCACCCACAGGTGGAACCACCCTTGAGTATGCAGTGGTGAAATGAGCTATAGAATAGTAGTCATCGACAAAATCCTCCATCCTGACATCCCTAAATTCTTGTGCTGTTATCAGGCACAAAGCATGGATACATGGTTTGCCCGTGTGCTGCCACTCTTTGCAAGAACATTCCCACAGCTGAGCATTGACAATGTGCTTAGAATGCACATCATTGTTGTCCCTTACCTTAGCAATGTAGTTGTCAGCTTTACGTACTGATAAATGACCTAAACCTCTTGTTCTGGCGTGTAGGATATGCAGAACCAACCGTAAAATCCTTCCTTGCAACTTTTGTGCAATCCGCCTCCTCCTGTGAAACATCTCCATAATTTCCTCCCTTATCCTGTCAGCCAAATCACATACAGGCAGATCCTTCAAATCCTTAATCCAGTTGTTGAAAACCTCAGCAATGTTGTTAGTCATGTAATCGCACTTGATATCCGTATTGAAGCCACTTCGGTACCAAAGACAGTCATGATGCTCATTTAGCCAACTACTTACCCTTGGGATTTCTTGGATGCTGCTAAAATAGTGGTTGAAGACTTCTCTCCTATAAGCTCTAGCAGCTGGATACATGTACTCAGACCCACCAAACTGCTTTATGTAGTTTTGTATGAGATGCCTGAAACACTCCCTTTTCTCCGCATACAGGAAGACATTGTTCATAGCATTTTTTAGACCTTTGCAAGCATCCGAACACAACGCTAACAAAGGCAGATCCCCCACAACCTTGTACAACTGATGAAAAAACCATGTCCAGTTTTCTGTATTTTCTGCCTCAAAAAATCCATATGCTACTGGATACATCCAATTGTGCCCATCGACACCTACTGCACAACAAAGGTGACCATTCCACCTTCCATTAAGAGCTGTGGAGTCAACGCTTAGGTATGGTCGGCACCCACCCTTGAAACCAGAAATGCATGGACCGAGCGCACAAAAAATCAACTGAAGAAAGGACGACCCTCATCCATTTTTACATCAAGCTCGATGACACTATCTGGTGACTTTTGCATAACTGCTTCTCTCCAACGCCATAGTAGCTGAAAGCTCTCTTCCCAACTTCTGAATAATTCTTTCAAAGCTTTCTCTTTCCCATGCCAAACTGTGTCATATGCGATTGTACAACCAAAAGTGTCCTGCAATGTAGTTTGTAGCTCCTTAGCACCCATATGAGGCTTCTTCATTAGTAAAGGAAGCGCACGTGCCACAACCCAAGCTCCTGTAGGTGTAGTCGTCTTACGTCTACCACTCGACGTACAAGTATGTTTGTCATTCAAGACAATTACCTGAAAATTAGTTAAAGTGTCATGTACCATATAACCACGAATAGAAAGGTAAATATTAACTACAAACAGCTATATTCTCAGCTTACATGAATTGTTGGAGCCCCTTTCCTCTCCGGTCTAGCATGAATGCTCCAAGGGCAATCAGGCCCTTTACAATACCCTCTAAATCTAGTCTTATTGGTTGCCTCAATCCAAGCTCATATTCTTTATTTATGGCGTATTGTCTAATTGCAAGTCTGAAGTGGTGCATTGTTGCATATAAGCTGCCAGGCTCCATAACTAGATTGTTCATATCATATATTGTCCTATTTTCATCAAGCACTGAATCAGAACACGGAATGCCTGCTCCCAATTCATCTTCACATGGAATGCTATTTCCAAAACGGGAAGCATTTGAATCATCTTCCCTTCCATCATCTTGATTATCTAGTCCAAGATGAAAATATAGTCCTTGTTCACTAGTAACATCATTTCTTCCTTCTTCGTTGTTAGTTTCTTCTATCATTATTGAATCCCAATCGATATCATGCATTCCATGGCCACTCCCCTATTCACCAAAAATAGTTGTAATATAATATATAACTACTAAATTGCATACAATAAATTCAAACCACTAACCACTATATGCTGTGTGCCAATACAAGTCAATGCCCACTCTTGTTCTTGGACAATGCATGCAGTCGTTTTGTCCATGGGGGAACTGTCTCGTCATTCATAATATTACTCATATTACACTGCACAAACAACAGATGCTAAATGGGTGCTCGGCACTAGTACACTGCAGAGGCTCACTAACAATATGCTAACAATATGCTACACAGTCCGCTAAGCTGGGCGGCTAGTGACCTGCAGAGGCTCACTTACCAAAGCTGGGCATGCTGGATCCGGTGAACGAAGGCCGGTGGGCGCAGATCCAGGAATGCCATGGCACTCGCGCAGCATTGCGCGCCGCCGCCGAACAGAGCCGAGGGAGGAAGCCGACGCCCAGGGAAGGAAGAGGGAGGAAGATGACGCCGGCACCGAACAGAGCCCAGTGGAGAGAATGGGATAGAGAACATGCGAACAGAGAGACTGAAGAAGAGCAGCGTGGAGGAAGATGGCGCCAAGGGATGTAACGGCGCGAGGGCACGATGGGAATAGCAAAAAACCTAATGACCATTAAGCGGCATCGATGCTAAATCTTCAAAATGTCCAGGATTATAATGCCACGATTTCAATTGCCACCATGGAAGTGCCAAAAGTCTGAAGCCCACCGTAGTGGGTGCCATGTTTCCAAAATTCTCGCCATCAACCCCCTCTTCTTGCTCCGCCGTCAGCCCCCTAGTTGCATCCCTCTGTCGCGGCGGTCGCACCTAGACCGCCTCCGCTGCGCGCCTTAGATGCAGGCCGGAGGGCCTCCGAGATTTTCGCCACCGTCCGCCGGCCTGCCTCCGACGCCCCTGTGTGGACCTCCTCCATCTGCCGCCGTCCGCTGGCCCGCCTGGCCCCTCCCCAGCGCGCGAGGCCTCCTCTAGCAGCGCTAGACCCCGGCACCGAGCCCGCTCCCCCTGTGCGCTGTTGTGTAGGGCGTCGTCAGCCTTCTTCTAGGTCCGGTCGTGGTCCCTGGTGCACACGCCTGACACCGCCAGTCCTAGGCCCCCTACTCGCCTCTCTCTCCAGCTTCTCTCTCTCTTCCTCCCTCCCTCCCACTTCCAGCCGCACACCGTCTTCTTCACGCCGCACCGCAGACCCACCTCCTTTGACCGTCACGAACCCCACCGCTCCGGATCTCGTCAGCGCTGCAGTTCGCGCCGGTGCACTTCAGCAGGCCGGCATCTTCCCCGGCCTCATGCAGGTGCCTCCGCTGCTGCTGCACTGCCCGTGTATGGCTCGCCCGCTGGCTCCATCACAGTGTCGCGCCGGCCTCCCCTTTCGACAATCGCCGCAAGCCATGGTCTCACCCTTGCCCGTGCTGGCCCGCTTTCCCTCGGCGCCCCCTTGTCGGTGGCCTCTGCTCCCAACACCGTTGCTGCCCTCTCCGACGACGCTCTAACTGTGGCTACGACCTCCTCCACCTGTGTCCCCACTACTGGCGCCCCACCGATGGCCCACTCCCTCACCGGAGCATCAGCCTATGTCCATCACCGGTGGCCCTAAGCATCCTGTGGCTCCTAGCTTCCCTGGTCATGCCTTTGCCCTGGTCGTCGGTGCCACCTCCTCCACGATGGCCAGCTTGTTCGTGGCACCTTTATTGCCTTCGATCGTGCCATGAGACCTGTCTTCGTGATTGCATTGAGCTTCACCCCTAGGCCGTCCATCACGTGCCTGGACCCCTTGTATTCCCCCATGTAGTGATCGCCTCGCTAGCAATCAAGCTCTCATTGTCCCCATCCCCATCCCCTTCTAGTAGCCATGTCAAAGCACCTCCCATGGCTCTTTCTGCGCACCCTGCGGCTTCCCCAACATTTCCCTCTCCCACCAATTGGGTGGTCGACTCCAGAGCCTCCTTTCACACTACTCCCATCGCTAGCTCGTTATTCTACTCACATCCACCACACCCCTCACATCCTCCCTCCATCGTTGTGGGCAACGGTTCCACCCTTCTGATCACCTCAGTAGTTGCATCGGTTCTTTCGGGACCTTTCTACCCTAACGACGTCCTTGTTGCTCCCGGTTTGACTCATCCCCTTCTCTAGGTTCATCATTTCACTAGTGACAATCGTTGTTCTATGGAGTTCGATCCCTGGGGGATCACCGTACGCCACCTTCCCACTCGTGCCGTGCTTGCTCGCTGTGACAGCTTCGGCCCCTCTACTCTCTTCACTTGCTATCCACTTTGAAAGTCGCCTAGAGTGGGGTGAATAGGAGAAACCTGAATATTTTAAACTTTGAACGCGAACTTCACCCGAGGTTAGGATTAGAAACAAATAATAATGAATACAGAGTGCAGAAGATAGTTCTTTTTGCTATGAGTTGCTCAATCAATGCGGATAACTTTGGGAGCTAACTCAAAAGGTTGTGAGCAAGAGAACTTTTAGAGAGAGGGGAGAGGAAGAACCAAATCGTAGAGTAAAGCTCAACACAAATGAACACGACGATTTGTTTTCCGAGGTTCGGTTCCAATGAACCTACTCCCTGTTAAGGAGGCAACAAAGACCGTGTCTTTTTCAACCCTTTCCCTTTCTCAATCGGTCACCCAGACCGATTGCGTGATTATTCTTAATCTCAAGGGTCACAAAGACCCGGCAAGGATCACCACACACTTAGGTGTCTCTTGCTAGCTTTACAAATCACTTAGAAAGTTTAGAAGGAGATGAAGAAAGCACAACCAAGCAACAAGAGCAACAAATGAAACACAAATCTCACTCTCTCAAGTCACTAATCACTATTGATCACTTGTCTTAATTGTGGCGCTTGAAGAGAATTGGAAGCTTTGAATATGTCTTTGGAATGTATTCTTTGCTCTTGTATTGAGTGTGGAGAGTGGAAAGATTGGATGCATTGAATGGTGGTGGTTGGGGGTATTTATAGCCCCAACAACAATTCTAGACGTTGGCTATAGCTTTTTATCTACGGGCGCACCGGACACGATACTGTTCAGTGTCCGGTGCCTGCGACGTCATTCACCCGTTGGAGTCAACCGTTGGATTTGCCTGCCCCTGTGGCGCACCGGACTGTTGGGGGCCTTCGGCTTCCGAAGGTCCTCAAAAATGTGATTTAACAATGCTTCTGGAGTATAATACATGAGCAGGTACCTTCGGACATAGACCTTTCGGACTTGAGTCAAAATCACTGTATGAAGAAACACAAGGGGAACGAAGGACGGAACAGAGCCGAAGCTATACACAAGGGAACTTCGGCATGATGACAGGAAAAAGGAAACCGACTTAAAGAGGAAAAGGCTATCTAGACCCCGATGAATTGCTATAGAGTTATTATTAAAATCAAAGGGCCTGAATGTAATTTTACATGGGCTGCGACCCGTGCCTATAAATAGATGAACAGTACTCCCGCACTGTTCACGCGGACGGGACATTTGCTTTTGCGTCACGCTTGTATTTTCACTTCCTTCAAGCCGAAGGTACACTTGTAATAAATTATTATCTTTACTTATTCATGTTAATAACACAAAATAATACAATAATGATAACATATTTGATTGTTTACATTGTTCATGTTTTGTATGAATCCTTCTTCATTTTTATATACATCGTACTTATGAAGGTACGCTTTCTATAACCTTCGTCCGAGAGTCGTTATATCCTAAGGGAAATAATGCTTCGAAGGACGAAGGACTTTAACATCTAACATTCTTCATGTTGCCTTGTTCTTAACTCATAGCATTTGAGAACAAGTCCCCAACATTGGCGCCCACCTCCGGTGAACCCCTTTTCGACCACCTTTGACAACCATCGACCTTCATCATGCCGCCAAAGAAAGCTTCGGCAACGGGGGCTGCCGTTCTACAGCCTCTGGACCCGAACCAGGAGACCCTTTCTCTTCGGGAGGCCCAAAGCCAGAAGAGGAAGGCCACTAGTCCAACACCACAAGAGGATGAGTTGGACCAAGAAATCAGGGATATGGAGATGCTTCATCAGCAGGTACAGAGGAAGAAGGAGAAGATGGCTCGGTTAGCTGACCTGCAGAGGCAGATTGATGAAGCCACCGAAGAAGTGCGTCATCTTGCTCAAGATGAGCAGCACCGAAGGCCCTACCAAAGAGAGCTGCACCAAGAGGGCTTCTTCAACGAAGATGACTGGTATGAGGATTTCCATCATGGAAATTTTGCTTTTGATGATGCTTCTCCTCTGTCAGCAGAACTGTAGGCTACGCCCTGGCCCCCATCTTACAAGCCACCACAGCTCCCCATGTATGACGGACACTCAGATCCGAAGCAGTTTCTGATGAGCTACGAAGCAACTATATCTTCGTATGGTGGCAACACTGCATTCATGGCGAAATCTTTCGTCATGGCAGTCAAAAATGTTGCACAAACTTGGTACTCCTCTGTTCAGCCAGGAACAATCACATCATGGTAGAAGCTGAAGGACATGCTGGTCACCAGTTTTCAAGGGTTTCAGACGAAGCCGGTTACCGCTCAGGCCTTGTTCCAGTGCACGCAAGATCAAGAGGAATATCTCCAGGCGTATGTCCGAAGGTTCTTGCGTCTGAGGGCACAAGCGCCAACAGTGCCCAATGAAATTGTCATTGAGGCCATGATTAAGGGGCTTCGGCCAGGACCTTCAGCCCAATACTTCGCCAGGAAACCCCCTCAAACCCTAGAGAAACTGCTTCAGAAGATGGATGAATACATCCACGCTGACAATGATTTTCGACAGAGAAGGGAGGAAGCTTACAGGTTCTCCGAAATGGCCAGGGGCTTCGGAGGGAGAATTCACCCCAGGCACGTCAGATCAATTCATTCCACTCAGAATGACGACAGGGGAGGTCAAAAACAGAGGCCGCAATATTCCTCCCAGGCTTCGGGGCAGCAACAGAGCTATCCTCGGCCCCAGCTCCAAGGGGCAGAGGCGCCAGGGGCTTCGGAGGAAGGTTTGCGGATCAGCCCAGGAAAATTTATTGTCTATTCTGCGTTGAGGACAAGGGCCACACTACCAGGATGTGCCACGTCACCATTCAGAAACAAAAAGAGATAGCAGAAGCTGCAGCCCAACAGAATCAGCCGAAGCAAGTCATGCATACTGCTTCATTCCACTCACTGTACATTCCAGAGTATGTGGGTAACCATCCTGCAGCCTCTATTGCTTCGGCAAGCCAACCTCAGGCATCTTGGCAACAGCTTCCACCTCCACCACCATTGCAACAAGGACAGCAGCCAGAAGGGAGCCACCACACTCATCAGCAACAAGACTTCAGAGAGCAGTCCGAAGCTCGCACAGTCAACAGTACTGTGCCAGAATCGAAGCACATCTACTAAGAGGATATCCTACTTCTGAAATTGTTCTGGCATTCGTTATCATTTTTCCTTTTTTAATAGAGAACAATCGTTAAAAGCCTAAGTTTTTCCTGTCATTTTCAATTCCTTGTAATAGCTTCGGTTTGGCCATAGTGGAAATGTATCTCTTTTACAGACTCACGAAGTCCAAAAAGTTGGTGAAAGCACGAAAGTTGCTCTCAAGAGAGCGCGGGGTTCATAATCACATTACAAGTTTTGCCGAATCATTAGAAAAGTCGTTCTAAGGAACGCAGCGTAAGTTTTCCAAAGCAACAAAAAGTCGTTCTTAAGCAACACAGCGTAAGTTTTCTGCTCAAAAGTCGTTCCAAAGGGAATGCAGAGCTTACAGCGAAAAATAAACGCTGATACCGCCGAAGTAAAAGGCGAAGAAGCTCCTAAGGGAGGCTTATAGCGAAAAATAAACGCTGATACCGCCGAAGTAAAAGGTGAAGAAGCTCCTAAGGGAGGCTTACAGCGAAAAGTCAACGCTGATACACCGAAAAATAAACGGTGAAGCCGAAAAATAAACGGCAAAAAGATTGTGTGCTTTACTGAGGGAATGTGTGTGTGTGTATCTTTGGCACAAATATCATTTTGCATGTCATAACATCATTACATCATTTGCATAGCATAACATCATACATCATATTGCATCAATGGCACAAGAAGGGGATGCAATGTTGACCTTCGGAAGGGTATACAATGTTGACCTACAATGTTGATCTTCGGAGATTGTTTCGAAGAAGTGACAAGGCACAAAATAAGTTTTGAAAGAAGTACGGCTTCGTCAACTTTAATACGAAAAGGAGATCCATTGCTTATGAAGCATAATATTTTTACAGAATATGGATATTCTTCACGAAGCATGAAAAGAAGGGAAGGTGTTTTTTCGCTGAAGGCTCAAAAACGGTATGTACGTAAAATTTCATGCATCGTAAATAATTGAATTACAAATAGCTTATACATTATATTCAAAATCATAAAATATTACACACTTTGATCAGCAAATATTACATTCCAAATGTCTTTACAATAACAACTATTCTTCTTTTAAAACTACTTCCGCAGCTTCGTTTAGTAGTTGATCAATAACTTCATCCATAATAGCTTCGGCCATTTTAATAATTTCATCTTCTTTCTTCGCTTCGGGGTCCGCCAATGGCTCAATGGGCTCTGGGGGAGGAGATAGCGTGGCTGTGATGCAAAACGTAAATAAGTTCGAAGTCACAAAATCAGAACATAAAGTTAAAAGCTGTTAAGTAATACCTATCTGCCTCTCGAGATCCGCAGCTTCTTCAGCGGCCGTTGCTGCTTCTCTAGCATCGTGAGTATCTTTTTCACTTTTCCTTATGATTTCTTGGGCCATCTCCCGGCCGCCATTTTCCCAGATGTCGGTGAAAAACTTTCCACCAACTAAGCTTGCTTCGGCCGACGGGTTTTTTGTATCTTCAATAGACAAGGCACCTTCGGTTTGCGTCAAAGATTTTACGTGTTCGCAGCCTATCTTCTCCAAGATAGCAGCAATCCCCCTAGCACCCGAGAAGGCGCATATGTCCCCACGGCCACTCAAAACTTCCTCAAAGGCTTCAGCTTCGTGGCTGATCCATTCAATTGGGCCTTCGGGATCGCCCCTTATGAAACTCTCCTCGCTTGAGTATGCGCCAACGTTGGCGAAGCTAGTTTTTATTCCCTTAACACACTCTATAGATTTTTCATAGCACCTCTCCTTGGATGCACAAAGTTCATCAACTGTTTTTTGTAAATGGTTTCTCCAATATATACTAATATCTCGTTCAGCCTCTGCAACACCGCATTTTTCCTTAGCTTCGAATAGCTGTTTCCAAAGATCTTTGATTTTGCATTTTTGAGCTTCGGTTTGGGCTTTGGAAGCAGCTTCGTCTTCCCTTATTTTGTTCAACAATGAGTGTAAAATTTTGTCTTTTTCAAGGCCTTCGTTCCTTAGTTCAATCACTTCGGAACGAAGGTTGTTCAAGGCTATGGTGTATCCTTCATCTTCGACACTTTTTTGCGCCCTGAGGGCGTTGCTAAGAATAAGGCCCTGCAAAAAATGTGGTATTAAGTGTAAGTAAATGGAATTCGTCTTTAAATACAAAAATCTAACTTTCTCACTTTTAAGCTATTGTATGCTAAGCTGTCGGCAAACTCATCTTTTGATAACACTGAGAGCCCATCCTCTAGTGTAGGGAAACCGAAGCTCTTGCTCATCTCTCGGCAGACAGAAATTTCTTTGTTGTCTGGGAGGCAATACAAGAAGTCTTCTTCCTCGCTGCCGTTGAATACCAGGGCCCCCTTTGGATATTTCAATCTTTGAGCATAAAATTGAGCCTCTCGCTTCTCTTTTTTAGATAATCTTTTTCCCGAAGCATGTCGTATAATATAATCAGTTGCTTCAGATAATGTTTCGGGAATAGGAATGGCGGTTTTTTCAGTTTTACTTGCTTCTGCAGTTTCTTTCTCAATCTTGCCTCCGATTTCCAAGGATTTCTCCTTGGCGGGCTCTGAGGGCCCAGCTTCGGTATCGACTTGGACCTTGGAAGCTTCGGCCTCAATGTGTGTTTTCGAAGCTTCGATAGCTTTCTTCACAGTAGAGCTTGAAGTTTTTATTATTTCTAGCACATCTAATACATTGACCATTCTCTTTCTCTTGGGGGTTGTCGAGATATCCTTTTGTGCCTTCGGCATTGCCACCTCCGCCAAAGGACTTATTGCTTCCAATATTCTCGTTTTCCCAACCTTCATCTCTTCAATGTTTATAGCCTTCGGCTCATTCGATTTGGCTGATGATGTCATCGGCTCTGCAACCGGTTCACTTTTTTGTGTAATCACAGGTTTTTTGCCTTCGGACACCGAAGAGGTCTGATCGCCAAAATCAGGCACTACGGCCGGTTCAATATAGCGTGGTCGATGAGTAAGGACTTTCACTCTTTTCCTCTTCGGCGCAGACTCGCTCGGAGCAGCTGAAGCATCATCTCTCCTAGAATCTCCACTTTTTCTTTTTTGCCCCTGGGACGGGTAGCGGTAGTCAGGATACATGAACCCAATGGCATCAAAAACTCTGTTTAGTCTCTTCTTTTTACGGTTCCCGAAGGCCGCAGATAATGCGCTATCTTCTGCTCTGGAGTACAACCCAAGAAGATCATCGCTTGTAGCTTCGACGCTTTTCAGCCAGTCGTCGTCTGGCTCAATAAACTGGTCTCTGAATCTGAAGGTATATTTTAGTCGAACCAGACCACCTTTGTGGGGATTGCTGATGGATTCTTTTGGCACCTCCCAGTCGGCTAACAACGGCCATATCCTGTAGGCCATGTGCTCTTGAACTAAGTCCCTTGTCCCAATGAAAGAGCAAACTAACCCGAAAGCCTTGCGGCATTCTTCGGTCGCTCCGTCAATTTCTACCGTCGGTTTCCAGAGCCCGAAGCGTTGCCAGATAGGGCGCATGATTATATCTTTAATGTCTTTTCGTGCTTTTAAATCATTCTTTACATAAAACCATTCTTTTGTCCAGTCTCCGGGCCATCTCTTCCGAAAAGTCGGTACTGGGGAGCTTGAACCAGAACGACCAATGAAACTATAACAGCCGAAGTTATTATGATACTGTTCTTTACCCCAGGGCTTCGTCTCATATAACAATTCATGCATGCTGCAGAAACTTTTTGCATTTGGTTCCAAGCCTTGACTCCTTAAAGCCCACACGAAGATTCCCATTCTTATAATAGCTTCGGGGGTAATCTGGTGAAGGTAAATCTGAAATATCTTCAAAACCTCGACTACGAAGCTGCTAAGAGGAAGCCGAAGCCCAGCCTTCAAACAGCTCCGAAAGATCACGACTTCATTCTCCTCTGGAGTAGGACAAGTTTTTTCTCCATCGTCAGCCCTCACAATAGACATATCCCGAAAGTATATCCCCCTCATGTTATCAAGATGGCTTTGTTTAATAGTTGATTTTTCAAAAACTGCATGGCTTGGTCACCAGGGTCGATCTTCGGAGTCTTCCCCACCGCTCTCCACATCATAGCTATCACTATCACTAGTATCTTCAGACAAACCCTCCAAAGTTTCCCTAGCAATCTTCTCCGCATTTGTCTTTGTTATCGATTCAATAAAGCCAAGATTCATCTCCTCAGAAAGGCTCAGCTTCGTTTCAGCGGTAGCTTTCTTATCCTCAGACATCTTCGAAAGAGCTGAGAAAAGTGCTCTCAAAGCCGAAGCTTAAAAATTTAAAAATCTGGTCAAGTGTTTGTAAGCAAAGAGCTGTTTGAGCAGGCAAAGCAGATGGCAAGAAAGCGTGCCAAATGAGCTAGTGGTGCGCTCTTATTTATACGCCTGGTGCATTGCGTGCTGGAGGGCCCGCTTGTCAGTGGCTGTTGCTCTTCTAGCAAAGGGAAGGTATTTTTTCAGACCTTCGGCTCAGAGCCTTCGTCCTTGTCGCAATCTAAATTTATCATTCTGACAAATTAATATTGTGAGGGGCTACTATTGGGGGCCTTTGGCTTCCGAAGGTCCTCAAAAATGTGATTTAACAATGCTTCTAGAGTATAATACATGAGCAGGTACCTTCGGACATGGACCTTTCAGACTTGAGTCAAAATCACTGTATGAAGAAACACAAGGGGAACGAAGGACGGAACAGAGCCGAAGCTGTACACAAGGGAACTTCGGCATGATGACAGGAAAAAGGAAACCGACTTAAAGAGGAAAAGGATATCTAGACCCCAATGAATTGCTATAGAGTTATTATTAAAAGCAAAAGGCCTGAATGTAATTTTACATGGGCTGCGACCCGTGCCTATAAATAGATGAACAATACTCCCGTACTGTTCACGTGGACGTGACATTTGCTTTTGCGTCACGCTTGTATTTTCACTTCCTTCAAGCCGAAGGTACACTTGTAATAAATTATTATCTTTACTTATTCATGTTAATAACACAAAAATAATACAATAATGATAACATATTTGATTGTTCACATTGTTCATGTTTCGTATGAATCCTTCTTCATTTTTATATACGTCGTACTTACGAAGGTACGCTTTCTATAACCTTCGTCCGAGAGTCGTTATATCCTAAGGGAAATAATGCTTCGAAGGACGAAGGACTTTAACATCTAACATTCTTCATGTTGCCTTGTTCTTAACTCATAGCATTTGAGAACAAGTCCCCAACACGGACAGTCTGGTGCGACCTGACGTTGCTGACTGTTTCTGAACTTTTGACTGTTTCTGACGGTGGCAGTCACGGTGGTAGTCGACCATTGGTGAAGATGACCGTTGGCCAAGGGCTCACCGGTTAGTCTGGTGAATTTTAGCCGCGGAGCTCTGAGTTTTCCCGAGAGCGTCTAGTTCGTTGGGTGCTCCAGCCTAGGCACCGAACACTGTCCAGTGCACACCGGACAGTCCAGTGCACCGCAGGCTGGTGCAATCCTGATTCGCCCCATTTTTATGGTAACGGGCCAAGGGTCTATTTCCTTATAGATGTATGTGAACTTTATGCACCTAAGAAAAGATCAACTAGGCAAACTAGTTAGTCCATAAAGTTTGTGATGGTCGTCAAACACCAAATTCGATTATAGGAAATGGTTGAGGCCATTTCCCTTTCACACTTTCCCCACCAGCATAGCCTCCCCCTCGCACTTGCTACTACCACCACCTCTACCATTTGGCATCGTCGTCTCGGGCACCCTGTATCACACCCGGTTTTGGAAGGCAAACCGAATGTGAACCATGTACGTGCCAGGATCAGAAACTCACGTACACATCGATTACATAATTGGACATCATCACACAATGCTTGAAATAAATAGCGGAAAGGTACTTTATTACATCAAGATGTCCAAGACATCCACAGAGTCTAATACATAACCATTGTTCAACATAAATATCAAAGTGCGGAATTATGAAAAGTAGATGCTAAGCCTACACAGGCAGCTGACTGGGGGTTTGCCACTAAGAAAGAACTAGAACTCATCGTAGTCCTGAAACTCCTCGAGATCTTCCATGTTGCCAGCATCACCTCCTGAGTACTGAGTACACTGGGGACAACCTGGGGTGGGGTGGTGTGTAAAGCAACGGTGAGTACATATCAACGTACTCAGCAAATGTCCCGTTTGGCTAAAGTGGACTAGCTGTATATGGGGTTGAGGTCAAGCAGTTGCTTTTAAGTTAGTCAAGTATTTATTATTATTAGTAGAGCCAACTTTTAGTAATAAACCCAGTTATTACCCAAAAGTACTTTCTCAAATGAGGAAATACCATAGATTAGATTTTATGGCATCATTGTTAATCATCATCATAAAAGTATCCAAAGTTCTTCTAATCAAAGAGGATCCCAAGGCTGCTCTTAACCGTGAGCTCGGCTGATATACCAGTTTTTAACACTCTGCAGAGGTTGTACACTTTACCCACAAGTCGTGATCCCTTTCCCGCCTGGGTTGTACAGACCTGATCTTCATTACCAAGGTGAATGGCCAGGGATACACTACGTAGCCTTTACAAAGACTCCCCTAGTGCATAGCTGCTTGTTAGGTTTCGCCAGTCGTACAAACGCAGTACACCTCCCCAAGGTGGGTGACTGACAAAACCAAATCAAAAGAACCTCTGCACCCCAACCTTGGCAGAGCGAGCACTAAGCCCCGGCCCCATTGACGGCCCTTCGGCAAAGCCAACTACACCCCTAGGTTCATCTAATTAATCAGCTAAGGGCGTCCCATTCCACCCTCATGGTTGTACTATTATCCCGGGTGGTCACTCCATGAACAGTCCTTACAGAGAGGTACTCAGGAAAAAGGCCTGAGCCCCCTAAAGTATCACAAGATCATCCACATAATTAGGATAACAGTATCGTATCATAAATGTTCACATCATGTTCATTGGTTAAAGTTAAGGCAATAGCAACATGCTAACCATGATAACCCAAAAGGTAAACAAGGATAAGGTAAATACAGACTAGCCAATCCTTAGGTTTCATAAAGTAATGCGGAACAGTGAATCATAAAGTATGTAGGATATAATAGGTTAGAAGACACTTGCCTTCACCAGGTTGTTGCTCAGGGAGGTCTCCAACAACACACTTAGGAACCTCGGACTGCTCGTTGTCTAAATAAAGCGAGCATGCGTTCAATACATTTGGAAAGTACAAATGAACATCACACCAAACATGTACAAACATTAGAACACATCTTAAAAAGACACAATACTACATAAGGGATAATGAATTCAAAGTATTACATAAACTATACATTAACTTTATTTGAAAATAGATTACTATTTCCCTAAGTGTTACTTACAAGTATATAAACATAGTTCAACTTATTTTATTGTGACCTAAAATTTAGAACAGAGGTAAACTTATGTAATACACATTATGAATCTCATAAGCTTACACATGTTTAAATCTCTAAGGTTTCCCTTTTATTTATATATTAAATAAATAAAAATACATCTACATTAGTTCATATTAAATCCAAAAAAATTAGAGTGTGTAGACAGTAAGTGAAACCATTTTATTTAAATAGAGAATAATTCTATGAACATTTTGCAATTTGAATCACTAAATTTGGAGTTCATATGCAAAAGTTATGAAATAAACAAGTTTGGGAATTCAAAATATGAAATTAGGGCTAATTCTATGAATATTTAAAAGTCCAGGGCTAAATCTGTAAGATTACAGGGGTCTGCACACGAAAACCAGGGATGGCAGGTTTATTTCTAATAAACCAAGGGTTTCTTACGCAAAACAACCATGCGAAGGGGTATCGGATGAACCTAATCGTCAGATCTAAAACCAATGGCTGAGATTAGATCTGCGGCCGAGGGCGCGCACGCGGGCGGGCGAGCACTGACAAGCGGGCCAGGGGCATCAGCGGCAGAGGAGGAGGGCGCACTGACCGAGCGGGCCCAGCGCCAGAGGACTTGGGCGCTGACAGGCGGGCCAGGGCGTCAGGGCACGCGTGCACGAAGCGGTATCCGTGGTCCGAGCCGTTCGATCTGAATCGGACGGAGGGGATCAGACCAGGGGAAACATACGGCTGCGGGCAGCGAGCACTGACAAGCGGGCCAGGGACGTTAGGGCACGCGTGCGTGAAGCGGTATCCGCGGTCCGGGCCATGCGATCAGGATCGGATGGAGGGGATCAGACACAGGCCAAGGGCGCAGGGCGCGCATGCGCGAAGCGGTACCCGCGGTTCGGGCCGTGCGATCAGGATTGGATGGAGGAGATCAGAGGGAGGCCAAGGGCGCAGGGCGTGCGTGCGCGAAGCGGTACCCACGGTCCGGGTCGTGCGATCAGGATCGGACGGAGGGGATCAGACCAGGGAGGGGTGAACAGCTGCAGGCGGTGCTACTCCTCTCCGCGGCGGTGAGGTCGCCGGAGTTGAGGCAGGCGTGACCTGGGGGGTTCTGGGGTCGCCGGAGTTGGGCAGAGAGGAAGAGGGCGCCACAGCGAACTCAATGGCGGGGAAGGGGCCATGAATCCACGGGCAGAGAGGGGAGAACGACGGTGAGAAAGCCTCGGGCGGGCCGGAGTAAATCCTGTGAGCAATTCCGGCTGTGGGGAGGGGACTTAAGGCGTGCTAAGGCCTGGGCTAGCTTCAGCAGAGGCAGGGGTGACACAGGGACCCAATGCCCACTCTTGTTCTTCGACAATGCATGCAGTCGTTTTGTCCATGGGGGGAACTGTCTCGTCATTCATAATATTACTCATATTACACTGCACAAACAACGGATGCTGAATGGGTGCTCGGCACTAGTACACTGCAGAGGCTCACTAACAATATGCTAACAATATGCTACACAGTCCGCTAAGTTGGGCGGCTAGTGACCTGCAGAGGCTCACTTACCAGAGCTGGGCACGCTGGATCCGGTGAACGAAGGCCGGTGGGCGCAGATCCGGGAATGCCATGGCACTCGCGCAGCATTGCGCGCCGCCGCCGAACAGAGCCGAGGGAGGAAGCCGACGCCCAGGGAAGGAAGAGGGAGGAATACGACACCGGCGCCGAACAGAGCCCAGTGGAGAGAATGGAATAGAGAACATGCGAACAGAGAGACTAAAGAAGAGCAGCGTGGAGGATGACGGCGCCAAGGGATGTAACGGCGCGAGGGCACGACGGGAATAGCAAAAAACCTAATGACCATTAAGCGGCATCGATGCTAAATCTTCAAAATGTCCAGGATTATAATGCCATGATTTCAATTGCCACCATGGGAGTGCCAAAAGTCTGAAGCCCGCCGTAGGCGGTGCCATGTTTGCAAAATTCTCGCCATCGACCCCCCTCTTCTTGCTCCCCCATCAGCCGCCAGGACGTTGCCTCCCTGGCCCCCTAGTTGCATACATCCGTCGCGGCGGTCGCACCTAGGCCGCCTCCGCTGCGCGCCTTAGATGCAGGTCGGAGGGCCTCCGAGATTTTCGCCACCGTCCGCCGGCCTGCCTCCGGCGCCCCAGTGTGGACCTCCTCCATCTGCCACCGTCCGCTGGCCTGCCTGGCCCCTCCCCAGCGCGCGAGGCCTCCTCTAGCAGCGCCGGACCCCGGCACCGAGCCCGCTCCACCTGTGCGCTGTTGTGTAGGGCGTCGTCGGCCTTCTTCTAGGTCCGGTCGTGGTCCCAGGTGCACACGCCTGACGCCGCCAGTCCTAGGCCCCCTACTCGCCTATCTCTCCAGCTTCTCTCTGTCTTCCTCCCTCCCTCCCACTTCCAGCCACACACCGTCTTCTTCACGCTGCACCGCAGACCCACCTCCTTTGACCGTCATGAACCCCACCGCTCCGGATCTCGTCGGCGCTGCAGTTCGTGCCGGTGCACTTCAGCAGGCAGGCATCTTCCCCGGCCTCATGCAGGTGCCTCCACTGCTGCTGCACTACCCATGTATGGCTCGCCCATTAGCTCCATCACAGCGTCGCGCCGGCCTCCCCTTTCGATAATCGCCGCAAGCCATGGTCTCACCGTTGCCTGTGCTGGCCCGGTTTCCCTTAGCGCCCCCTTGTCGGTGGCCTCTGCTCCCAACACCATTGCTGCCCTCTCCGACGACGCTCTAACTGTGGCTACGGCCTCCTCCACCTGTGTCCCCAATATCGTCGCCCCGCCGATGGCCCACTCCCTCACCGGAGCGTCAGCCTGTGTCCATCACTGGTGGCCCTAAGCATCCCGTGGCTCCTAGCTACCCTGGTCGTCGGTGCCACCTCCTCCACGATGGCTAGCTTGTTCGTGGCACCTTTATTGCCTTCGGTCGTGCCATGAGACCTGTCTTCGTGATTGCATTGAGCTCCACCCCCAGGCCATCCATCACGTGCCTGGACCACTTGTATTCCCCCATGCAGTGATCGTCTCCCTAGCAATCAAGCTCTCATTGTCCCTATCCCCAACCCCTTCTAGTAGCCATGTCAGAGCACCTCCCCTGGCTCTTTCCGCGCACCCTGCGGCTTCCCCAACATCTCCCTCTCCCACTGATTGGGTGGTCGACTCCAGAGCCTCCTTCCACACTACTCCCATCGCTAGCTCGTTATTCTACTCCCATCCACCACACCCCTCACATCCTCCCTCCATCGTTGTGGGCAACGGTTCCACCCTTCTAATCACCTCAGTAGTTGCATCGATTCTTTTGGGACCTTTCTACCTTAATGATGTCCTTGTTGCTCCCGGTTTGACTCATCCCCTTCTCTCGGTTCATCATTTCACTAGTGACAATCGTTGTTCTATGGAGTTCGATCCCTAGGGGATCACCGTACGCCACCTTCCCACTCGTGCCGTGCTTGCTCGCTGTGATAGCTTCGGCCCCTCTACTCTCTTCGCTTGCTATCCACTTTGAAAGTCGCCTAGAGGGGGGTGAATAGGAGAAACCTGAATATTTTAAACTTCGAACACGAACTTCACCCGGGGTTAGGATTAGAAACAAATAATAATGAATACAGAGTGCAGAAGATAGTTCTTTTTGCTATGAGTTGCTCAATCAATGCGGATAACTTTGGGAGCTAACTCAAAAGGTTGTGAGCAAGAGAACTTTTAGAGAGAGGGGAGAGGAAGAACCAAATCATAGAGTAAAGCTCAACACAAATGAATATGATGATTTGTTTTCTGAGGTTCGGTTCCAATGAACCTACTCCCTATTAAGGAGGCAACAAAGACCGTGTCTTTTTCAACCCTTTCCCTTTCTCAATCGGTCACCCAGACCGATTGCGTGATTCTTCTTAATCTCAAGGGTCACAAAGACCCGGCAAGGATCACCACACACTTAGGTGTCTCTTGCTAGCTTTACAAATCACTTAGAAAGTTTAGAAGGAGATGAAGAAAGCACAACCAAGCAACAAGAGCAACAAATGAAACACAAATCTCACTCTCTCAAGTCACTAATCACTATTGATCACTTGTCTTAATTGTGGCGCTTGAAGAGAATTGGAAGCTTTGAATATGTCTTTGGAATGTATTCTTTGCTCTTGTATTGAGTGTGGAGAGTGGAAAGATTAGATGAATTGAATGGTGGTGGTTGGGGGTATTTATAGCCCCAACTACAATTCTAGACGTTGGCTATAGCTTTTTGTCTACGGGCGCACCGGACACTATACTGTTCAGTGTCCGGTACCTGCGACGTCATTCACTCGTTGGAGTCAACCGTTGGATTTGCCTACCCCTGTGGCGCACCGGACAGTCCGGTGCGACCTAAAGTCGCTGACTGTTTCTGAACTTTTGACTGTTTCTAACAGTGGTAGTCGCGGTGGTAGTCGACCATTGGTGAAGATGACCGTTGGCCAAGGGCTCACCGGTCAGTCTGGTGAATTTTAGCCGCGGAGCTCTGAGTTTTCCCGAGAGCGTCCAGTTCGTTGGGTGCTCCAGCCTGGGCACCGAACACTGTCCAGTGCACACCGGACAGTCTGGTGCACCGCAGGCTGGTGCAATCCTGATTCGCCCCATTTTTATGGTAACGGGCCAAGGGTCTATTTCCTTATAGATGTATGTGAACTTTATGCACCTAAGAAAAGATCAACTAGGCAAACTAGTTAGTCCATAAAGTTTGTGATGGTCGTCAAACACCAAATTCGATTATAGGAAATGGTTGAGGCCATTTCCCTTTCACACTTTCCCCACCAGCATAGCCTCCCCTTCGCACTTGCTACTACCACCACATCTACCATTTGGCATCATCGTCTCGGGCACCCTGTGTCACACCCGGTTTTGGAAGGCAAACCGAATGTGAACCATGTACGTGCTAGGATCCGAAACTCATGTACACATCGATTACATAATTGGACATCATCACACAATGCTTGAAATAAATAGCGGAAAGCTACTTTATTACATCAAGATGTCCAAGACATCCACAAAGTCTAATACATAACCATTGTTCAACATAAATATCAAAGTGCGGAATTATGAAATGTAGATGCTAAGCCTACACAGGCAGCTGACTGAGGGTTTGCCACTAAGAAAGAACTAGAACTCGTCGTAGTCCTGAAACTCCTCGAGATCTTCCATGTTGCCAGCATCACCTCCTGAGTACTGAGTACACTGGGGACAACCTGTGGTGGGGTGGTGTGTAAAGCAAGGGTGAGTACATATCAACGTACTCAGCAAATGTCCCGTTTGGCTAAAGTGGACTAGCTGTATATGGGGTTGAGGTCAAGCAGTTGCTTTTAAGTTAGTCAAGTATTTATTATTATTAGTAGAGCCAACTTTTAGTAATAAACCCAGTTATTACCCAAAAGTACTTCCTCAAATGAGGAAATACCATAGATTAGATCCAAAGGCTGATCATAAAGTATCCAAAGTTCTTCTAATCAAAGAGGATCCCAAGGCTGCTCTTAACCATGAGCTCGGCTGATATACCAGTTTTTAACACTCTTCAGAGGTTGTACACTTTACCCACAAGTCGTGATCCCTTTCCCGCCTGGGTTGTACAGACCCGATCTTCACTACCAAGGTGAATGGCCTGGGATACACTATATAGCCTTTACAAAGACTCCCCTGGTGCATAGCTTCTCGTTAGGTTTCGCCAGTCGTACAAACGCAGTACACCTCCCCAAGGTGGGTGACTAACAAAACCAAATTAAAAGAACCTCTGCACCCCAACCTTGGCAGAGCGAGTACTACGCCCCGGCCCCCATTGATGGCCCTTCGACAAAGCCAACTACACCCCTAGGTTCATCTAATTAATCAGCTAAGGGCGTCCCATTCCACCCTCATGGTTGTACTGTTATCCCGGGTGGTCACTCCATGAACAGGTCCTTACGACGAGGTACTCAGGAAAAAGGCCTGAGCCCCCTAAAGTATCACAAGATCATCCACATAATTAGGATAACAGTATCGTATCATAAATGTTCACATCATGTTCATTGGTTAAAGTTAAGGCAATAGCAACATGCTAACCATGATAACCCAAAAGGTAAACAAGGATAAGGTAAATACAGACTAGTCAATCCTTAGGTTTCATAAAGTAATGCGGAACAGTGAATCATAAAGTATGTAGGACATAATAGGTCAGAAGACACTTGCCTTCACCAGGTTGTTGCTCAGGGAGGTCTCCAACAACACACTTAGGAACCTCGGACTGCTCGTTGTCTAAATAAAGCGAGCATGCGTTCAATACATTTGGAAAGTACAAATGAACATCACACCAAACATGTACAAACATTGGAACACATCTTAAAAAGACACAATACTACATAAGGGATATTGAATTCAAAGTATAACATAAACTATAACATACATTAACTTTATTTGAAAATAGATTACTATTTCCTTAAGTGTTACTTACAAGTATATAAACATAGTTCAACTTATTTTATTGTGACCTAAAATTTAGAACAGAGGTAAACTTATGTAATACACATTAATAATCTCACAAGCTTACACATGTTTAAATCTCTAATGTTCCCCTTTTATTTATTTATCAAATAACTAAAAATACATCTACATTAGTTCATATTAAATCCAAAAAAATTAGAGTGTGTAGATAGTAAGTGAAACCATTTTATTTAAATAGAGAATAATTCTATGAACGTTTTGCAATTTGAATCACTAAATTTGGAGTTCATATGCAAAAGTTATGAAATAAACAAGTTTGGGAATTCAAAATATGAAATTAGGGCTAATTCTATGAATATTTAAAAGTCCAGGGCTAAATCTGTAAGATTACAGGGGTCTGCGCGCGAAAACCAGGGATGGCGGGTTTATTTGTAACAAACCAAGGGTTTCTTACGCAAAACAACCATGTGAAGGGGTATCGGATGAACCTAATCGTCAGATCTAAAACCAACGGCTGAGATTAGATCTACGGCCGAGGGCGCGCGCGCGGGCGGGCGAGCACTGACAAGCGGGCCAGGGGCGTCAGCGGCAGAGGAGGAGGGCGCACTGACTGAGCGGGCCCAGCGCCAGAGGACTTGGGCGCTGACAGGCGGGCCAGGGCGTCAGGGCACGCGTGCGCGAAGTGGTATCCGTGTCCGAGCCGTTCGATTTGAATCGGACGGAGGAGATCAGACCAGGGGGAAACAGACGACTGTAGGCGGCGAGCACTGACAAGCGGGCCAGGGACGTCAGGGCACGCGTGCACCAAGCGGTACCCGCGGTCCGGGTCATGCGATCAGGATCAGACGGAGGGGATCAGATGTAGGCCAAGGGCGCAGGGCGCACATGCACGAAGCGGTACCCACGGTCCAGGCTGTGCGATCAGGATCGGACGGAGGGGATCAGAGGCAGGCCAAGAGCGCAGGGCACGCGTGCGCGAAGCGGTACCCGCGGTCCAGGTCGTGCGATCAGGATCGGACGGAGGGGATCAGACCGGGGAGGGGTGAACGGCTACGGGCGGCGCTGCTCCTCTCTGCAGCGGTGAGGTCGCTGGAGTTGAGGCAGGCATGAGCTAGGGGGGTTCTGGGGTCGCCGGAGTTGGGCAGAGAGGAAGAGGGCGCCACGGCGAACTCAATGGCGGAGAAGGGGCCATGAATCCACGGGCAGAGAGGGGAGAACGGCGGTGAGAAAGACTCGAGCGGGCCGGAGTAACTCCTGTGAGCCATTCCGGCCACGGGGAGGGGACTTAAGGCGTGCTAAGGTGTCACACCCGGTTTTAGAAGGCAAACCGAATGCGAACCATGTACGTGCCAGGATCAGCAATTCACGTACACAACAGTTACATAATATGGACATCATCACACAGTGCTCAAATAGTATTAAAAAGGGAAATAATAGTCGATTACATCATATGTCTGAGACATCCACATAGTCTTTACAATAAACCAAAGTGCGGAAAAGAAACGTAGATAAACGCGGCCTTCACAGGCAGCCGACTGGGGGTTTGCCGCTAACCCACGCCTAGAACTCGTCGTAGTCTTGGAACTCCTGGAAATCTCCTTCCACGACTTCATCTTCTCCTGAGCGGTGGTTGCAATGCTGACAACCTGGGGATGGGGGGGTTTGGTGTGTAGAGCAAGGGTGAGTACACACCAACATACTCAGCAAGTGTCCTGTTTGGCTGTAGTGGACTAGCTTTATGTGGGGGTGAGTCAAGCAGTTGCTTTTAGTTGGTCAGATTATTATTACTAGTAGAGAAAGCCAAGTTTTAGGATTAACCCACGTTATTAACCCAAACGTACTCCTTTCCAAACGGAAAGAGTACCACTTACCATTTCCAGAGTCAAAACCAAGAACCATCAATCTCATTGCCACATGTAACCCGAACATCTCTGATCAAGTACCACTAATCACTGGAGCTCCTTTGGCCGCTCATAACCGCAAGCACGGCTGATATATCAGTTTTCAAACACTCTGCAGAGGTTGTGCACTTTACCCACAAGCCGTGATTCTCTTTCTGCCCGGAGAGAGCTACTCCCCATTGACCACTACCTAGGTGGTCCAGCAGGGCATCACTACGTAGCCTTTACAAAGATTCCTCGAGGCTGTAGCCACCTGTTAGGTTTCCTAAATGTACCGCACTCCTCCCCAAGGGACAAATCAACCTTGGCAGAGCGAGCCGCATACACCGAGCCCCATTGATGGCACGACGGCTAAGCGAACTACACCCCGGTTCCTCTAATTATTCAGCTAAGGGCGTCTCACTCCACCCTCATGGTTGCACTATTTTCCCGGGCGGTCATCCAACGAACAGGTCCTTACGGAGAGGCACTCGAGAAACCGCTCGAGCCCCCTTGAAAGTCACAAGTATAACATCATTATAGAAGAGGGGAAAATAGTGTATCATTGATAATTCTCATCATGTTCATTGATTAGAGTTGAGCAATAGCATAAGACTAAGCAATAATAATCCAACCCAAATAGGTAAACAAGGACATGGATAACAAAAGCTAGTCGATCCTTAGGTATAACTGTGAAATGCAGGAGGTGAATTAAAGAATGTATAGGACAGAGATAGGTCAAGGGACACTTGCCTCCACCAACCGACTGCTGCTCAGGGGCTTCTCCTGTGAGTTCTTCGGGCTCCTCAACCGGGTCGTTCTCTATGCGAGCGCAAACATACATACATCCACACATTTAATACAAAAGAACAGTACACCATGCAATAGGATGCAATAAATAAACAGACGTTCCACGCGGGCTCGCAATTACGGTTAAGAGAGAAAGAGGAAAAGACAGTCGAGAAATGATCACATTACATTATTATAAATTAAACCACTCGTTCAATTGAAGGGCATTAATGCGGACACTACGTTTAGCATAAAGTAAAGTCAAGTTCCACATTTAATTATTATAAACAATTGAAGATGAATGAAAGGGAGTGGTCGCACGTCGAGACGTACGACACGACATTTAGATTGAATTAAGAAGTAAACGAATCGCCGCGTGACAGAGCGCACAACGAGACACTGACATTAATTATAAAGAGACGTGAAGCATCGCGCGACGAAGCGCACGACGACATACGTCAACAGGGCTGAGTTTAAAGTGGAACGTCGTGTGTCTGGACGCGCAACATCGCACCTTAAACAACCTGAAATTAAAATAGATCGTTGCACGACGAAGCGCGTGACACAACACTTTAATGAATATAAACTAAAAGAATCGTCGCGCGACGAAGCGCGCGACGCAGCACATTAATAAACACAAATTTAAATTGAATCGTCGCGCGACGCAACACATTGATAAATACGAACTTGAATTGAATCGTCGCGCGACGAAGCGCGCGACGCAGCACACTAACTAACGGAGTTTGAAATTAACTACAACCAAAAATAATCACCGCGCGCGTGGGTTTGCGCACGCAGGAACACGTTAGGGGGTAAACGGGGCTACGCGAGTCACGCCGGGGGCCGGGACGCCGCGCGCAGGGGCCGAAGGCCGTGCACACAGGCCGAGGACCACGCCGGTGGCCATGCCGCGCTGGGGGGCCGAGCCGGGGCCGCGCGAGCAGGGGAGGGGGCAGGGCCGCGCCGCGCCGGGCAGGGGAGGGGGGTGGGGCGGCGCCGCCGCGCGAGTAGGGTAGGGGGCGGGGGCCGCGCCGCCGCGCGAGCAGGGGAGGGGGCGAGGCCGCGCCGCGCCGGGCAGGGGAGGGGGGCGGGGCCACGCCACCGCGCGAGCAGGGGAGGGCGCAGGGGCCGCGTCGCACCACGCGGGCAGGAGAGGGAGCAGGGGCGCGCGCGCAGGGGAAGAAGGGAGGGCGCGCGCAGGGGGAGAGAAGAGGAGGGAGAGGGAGAGAGAGAGAGAGGAGAAGGGAGGGGAGGGGAGCTCACCTCGGGATCCAACTCCGGCGATCACCGTCTCCAAAACCAAGGGCACCATGGGGAGAGAGAGGTGGGAGAGAGAGAGGGAGGTTGCTGCGCGGGAAATCCAAATGAGAGAGGGAGAGGAGGAGGGGGCGCATGGGGGGGTGTGGGGCGCTGGGGGCGCACGGGCCGGGCTGGGCCGGGCCGGTCTACTTCGTGGATCGAAACCCACGACACTTACGACCATCAAACAGACTCCAATCGCGAACCGAAAACCGAGACGGAACGAGATGAACACGCAACATCAGACAAAGAAATGTGCTTCGGCATGATGCAACAACCATGACACTTAGGTTTTGGTTTATACACGACACGGACACCTGTCACTATACTGGTTTGAAATTGGGAAGGAGCAGAACGGGAAGAGAAAAGAGGGTAACGCCCGAATTTGGTGAGAGAAAAGAAGAAAAAATTCTACCCCCAAATTCAGGGCGTTACAAACCTATCCCCCTTAAAAGAATCTCGCCCTCGAGATTCAAGGTTGGCTAGCAAAGAGCTCAGGGTATTTAGCCATCAGATCATCTTCACGCTCCCAGGTTGCTTCTTCCTCAGAGTGATGATTCCATCTGACTTTGCACATTCTGATGGTCTTCCTTCGGGTGACTCTGTCTGCAGTCTCAAGGATTTGCGCTGGTTTCTCTGTGTAGGTCAAGTCCTCTTGGACCTCCAGACCTTCCACTGGCAACTACTCTTCTGGCACACGCAAGGACTTCTTCAACTGAGACACATGAAAGACATCATGCACTGCGGACAAGTCTTCTGGCAAACTGAGCTGATAGGCCACTTCTCCATGCTTTGCGAGAATCTGATACGGACCAATGTAGCGGGGTGCTAGCTTGCCTTTGACTCTGAATCTTCTGACTCCTCTGATCGGTGACACTTTCAGATAGACAAAATCTCCAACCTCGAAACTCAGCTCTCTTCTTCTTTTGTCTGCATAGCTTCGCTGCCTTGATTGCGCTATCTTCAGATTCTCTCGAACCATCTTGATGTTCTCTTCAACTTCAAGCAGAATGTCTAGCCCAAACACTTGCTTTTCTCCAGGCTGATCCCATTGCAACGAAGTTCTACAACTCCTTCCATAGAGCGCCTGAAATGGTGACATCTTCAAGCTGGCCTGGTAACTGTTGTTATAGGAGAACTCTGCATAAGGCAACTTCTTGTCCCATCCGGACTGATCTTGCAACGCACAGGCTCTCAACATGTCTTCGAGGATTTGATTGGTCCTTTCGGTCTGACCATCTGTCTGCGGATGATAGGCGGAACTGAAATTCAGATGTGTGCCCAAGGCTTCATGCAACTGCTGCCAGAAATGAGAGGTGAACTGTGTTCCTCTGTCTGACACTATCTTCTTTGGCACACCATGAAGACAAACAATTCGGGACATGTACAATTTTGCCAATACTGCACTGCTATAGTTGGTCTTGACAGGTATGAAGTGGGCTGACTTGGTCAAGCGGTCCACCACTACCCAAATGGAATCGTAGCCGGCTCGAGTGCGAGGCAATCCGACTATGAAGTCCATACCGATTTCATCCCATTTCCACTGAGGAATTTGCAACGGTTGCAACAATCCAGCTGGTCTCTGGTGTTCTGCCTTGATCCGCCGACAACTATCACACATAGCCACATGCTCTGTGATTTCTCTCTTCATTCTGTACCACCAAAATTTCTTCTTCAGATCCTAATACATCTTCTCACTTCTAGGGTGAATCGAATAGGCTGTCTCATGAGCTTCCTTGAGGATCAACTCCCGAATAGACTGGACATTGGGAACACACAAGCGGTCTTTGAACCATATCACACCTTCTGCATCTTCCCGAAAATCTTTGCCTCTGCCGTCTAGAATCAGTCGCCGGATCTCACTGATCTTCTCATCATTCCTCTGTGCTTCTTTGATTTCCCGCTCCAGGGTAGGTTCCAATTCAATTGCGACTCCACGCGAATTATTCAGAAATCCAAGACTCAACCTGTCAAACTCTTTGGCCAACTCATAGGGCATCAGACGAGCGACCATCAGATTAACTTGACTCTTCCTGCTCAAAGCATCTGCCACTACGTTCCCTTTGCCTGGATGGTAATGGATCTCCAACTCATAGTCTTTGATCAACTCTAACCATCTTCTTTGCCTCATATTCAGCTCTGACTAAGTGAATATGTACTTCAGACTCTTATGGTCTGTGTAGACATCACATTTCTGTCCATACAGATAGTGTCTCCATGTCTTCAGTGCGTGAACCACTGCTGCCAACTCTAGGTTATGGATTGGGTAATTCTGCTCATGAACCTTTAGCTGTCGGGACGAGTAAGCCACAACTCTTCCCTCTTGCATCAACACACATCCCAAACCAGTGTAACAGGCATCGCAATACACCGAGAAGGGCTTGTGCACATCAGGCAAGACTAAGACAGGCGCTGTAGTCAACTTCTCTTTCAGCGCTTCAAAGGCCTCTTGACATTTTTGGGTCCACTTGAACTCAACCTTGTTGCCTAGCAACGCTGTCATTGGTTTCGCAATCTTCGAAAACCCTTCAATGAATCGCCGATAATATCCGACCATTCCAATAAAGCTCTTGATTCCTTGAGCATCTGTTGGCGCTTTCTAGTTCAGAATGTCTGCCACTTTCTTCGGATCCACAGCCAATCCTTCTTTGTTGATTATGTGACCCAAGAACAGGACTTCACTGATCCAGAACTCACACTTGCTCAACTTTGCATACAGCTGGTGCTCTCGCGATCTCTGCAATACCATCCTCAAATGATCTGCATGCTCCTCTTCGCTTTGAGAATATATCAGAATGTCATCAATAAATACCACCACAAACTTATCAAGGTAATCCATGAATACACTGTTCATCAGATTCATAAAGAAGGCTGGTGCATTTGTTAGACCGAAAGACATCACTATGAACTCATACAACCCGTACTTGGTAATGAATGCTGTCTTCGGAATGTCTGAAGGTCGAATCCTGAGCTGATGATAACCTGACCTCAGATCTATCTTGGAGAACATGCTGGCTCCTCTCAACTGGTCGAACAGATCTTCTATTCTGGGCAAGGGGTACTTGTTCTTGATGGTGACCTCATTCAGAGCTCGATAATCGATACACATCCTTTTGGTGCCATCTTTCTTTTCCACAAATAGGACAGGGGCAGCCCAAGGCGAGGTGCTTGGCCGGATGTAACCTTTCTCTGATAGCTCGTCAATCTGCTTCTTAAGTTCAACCAACTCTGGCCCAGATACTGTGTAAGCTCTCTTAAAGATGGGGGCGGTGCCAGGAAGAAGCTCTATGGCAAACTCAACTTTCCGCTCTGGTGGCATACCTGGTAAGTCCTTTGGAAACACATCTGGGAACTCAGACACAACCTTGACAGCCTCAATTGGGTCTGCTTCACTGCTATCGACAACCATCTAATAACAACTTCCTTTTCGTGGCTCAGGCGGGACTAACTCGGTCACCACTTCCTCTCCTAGTGGGGACACCAACTTGATTGTCCTCTTATCACAACTGATCACTACCTGATATTTATCTAGCCAATTCATCCCTAGGATGACATCTATTCCCTGAGTACCCATTACTATGAGGTTAGCGGGAAACGCTATCCCCCTTATTTCCACACTTACATTCAAACAAATGCTATCAGCTCGAATTCTACCACCGGCTGAGTCAATTTGAATGGGGGTTGACATGGTAGTTATTGGAAGATTATGTGCTTTTACCCATGATGCAGTAATGAATGAATGCGTTGCTCCAGTATCAAATAACACTTCTGCAATATGGGAGTTGACTGGGAACATACCTACTGTCATGCCGGGGGTCTCCTGAACTGCTTCAGCCTCCAAGTGGTTCAGTCTCCCATGATTATAGCGCGGCTAAGAGCGGTTGCCTGCTCCAGGCTGAGACACATTCTGCTTTGCTGGGGCATTGGGGCCTGACTGCTGCTGGACTGCCTTCTTCGAACATTGCATCACCCAATGGCCTTGCTCTCCACAGTGGAAACATGCTCTATTTCCAACCTGAGCTGGTGCTGCTTGATTATTCTGCTGGTTTGCTGGGGCAGGAAGATGAGGTGCCTGCTGATTCTGCCTCTGAAACTGACCTCCTCCTGACTGATTGCCCTGGTGATTCTGATGCTGATGCTGAGGATACTGTCTTTGAAACTGCTAATGCTGGGGTGGACGCTGGTTCTGCCTGAACTGCTGAGGTTGGTTGCCTGAGAAGCGAGGACGATTGCTGCTCCCAGGCTGGGGTCCACTGATCTTGCGCTTGCGATCCTCCATCTCCTTATGATTCCTCTCCATCATGATTGCTCTGTCAATCAGGTGTTGGAATGTCGGGAAGGTATGATTCATCAGCTGATACTGTAGAGGGTCAACCAAGCCTCTCAGGAAACGATACTGTCTCTTGGCGTCGGTGTTGACATCTTCAGGAGCATAACGAGACAGCTGCAGGAACCTGTCCCGGTACTCACTGACAGACGATGACCCTTGCTTGAGGGCTAAGAACTCATCCTTCTTCACTGTCATCAGACCTGCAGGAACATGGTACTGACGAAAGCTACCTCTAAACTCTTCCCAGGTGATGGTGTCGGGGTTGGCATGGGTGGCGAGATAAGACTCCCACCATGACTGGGCTGCTCCTCTCAACAGACGAGGACCATACAGGACTTTCTCCCTGTCATCACACTGAGCGGTATGCAACTCCCGTTCCACAGTGCGCAGCCAGTCTTCAGCATCCATGGGGTCAGAAGAATGAGCAAACGTTGGGGGATGACCTCTCATGAATTCAGCACGCTTGTCTCTGGGCATCTGAGGTTGAGGTGGTGGTTGTTGCTGCTGCTGCTGCTGAATGGCAGCCAGAGTCTGACCAATGGCTTGAACTGCCTGAGTCTGCATCAGGAACATCTGCTCGATCGACATCGGGGGCGGGGGTGGCAGCAGCTGCTGCTGGGGTGCCTCATCCTGCTGAGCTACCTGCTCCTGCTGAGCACGCCTTCCTCCTCTGCGCTTGTTTTCTGACATCTGCAGAATGCAACCACACATCAGAACTGATCTTGCAAATCTTGCAGCATAAGAGAAGAGTATAGAATTCTTCAACAACACTGAACAGGTGAACATCTTCACTGATCTCCAACACAGACCAACACAGCTTCTCAGATAAAGAGGAAAGTGGAATAAAAGGTTTCCCAACTAAATAGCTAATTCCATTAACATATAACAGGTAAACCAAAACGCAGGGGATGCCCACATCCTGGTGACAGTCATTACAAAGATCCAGATCAAACATAGTTCATCATTACAAACATAAATGCACAGGATATAGCAAACTACCCTGTCTAACTAAGACTAACTAAAAGCGAGACTAATGCTAAGACTACAGCTTCTATGTATGTATTTCGTATTAATTACAGGATCTGACTCTGACGATCTATGGCTCTAAATTTATCTTGGTCTTGCAGTCGGGATTGCCATAAGACTGGTGTTCACGCCGAGGTGAGCGATATGGGTGCTGAGTCCTGACGGGGGCGGGGGAACCATCGTCCAGGTGATGATGCTCCGCGCGCTCAGCCCGCAGCTGGGCGATCTCAGCACGAGCCCTACTCAGCTCATCTAATGCATGGTCTAGCTCCGTGTTTAGCACGGCGGCTAGGTTGACTGTGCTACTCAACCTAGGGTTGTCCTCACCAACAGGTGAGACAATCACGCCTCCTGTGCTGCCAAATGGACGGCAGGGGTAGTACTTCAGGTTGAGACCATCAACTACCCCACCGAGTACTGAGCAGTAGTGCGAAAGCGCACGCCGTGCGGCATCTTGCATGGCCGCCTCAGCTGAGTTCCGCTCAGAGATAGAATAGTGCTCTGAGCAGATCTCAGCACCCCAGAGACTGTTCTCCGGACGGCGTACCATGCAGGTTGCCTCCCAGCGGTCCGAGTAGACCCCGTGACTATGCTGGTAGACCACACAACGATACTCAATAGACCAAGTACGCCAGTCAAGTGCCCGACGTAGTAGGGTGTCGAGCGCATCGTGGAAGTGACACCCGCGAGCAGCGTCGCGAGTGATGGGTCGAGCAACCCATCCTTCTGGCTCCAGGTCAACAGAAAAGTCGGTGTCGTGGCTCGAGCTGTCGTCGCCACCTTCGTCGTCTGGGTCTCCTCCAGCAGCTACTCCAGGGGCTGGGGCGCCCAGTGGTGGTGCAGGGGGCACCTCCAGGGGGAGCACAGGGGAGCAACTCCTCACAGACTCCATCTCCTGCTGGAGCGAGAAAGAAGAGCCCTGCTGCTCCTGCTCCTGTCGTCGACGTTCCTGCTCCTCATGCAGGCGGTGGTGCAGCCTCTCCAAATGGCTGGACTGACCGGCCACGGGACGGCGAAGTGGACGCTCCGCGAGACGAGAGGGTAAGAAGGGGATGACAGACTTCCATGTGGTGTGTCTAAGACGAGCCATCTACAAAAGATACCGCAAGCAAAAGAGTGAGAACAGAACTAGTATGACCAGCAAGTAATGAACCATAAATAAATGAAGGATTAGAATAAAACACAATTTTTAGCAAGGTATAATATATAGTAGAACATAGGTTTGGTCGATATGACCAAGTTTTGAAGGGATATCAAAGTCAATGCAGGGACAGAGGTCTATAATCCTTAGAACCACCATTCTACTCTAGGTTAGCGGTCCTACAAACAGCACGGCTCTGATACCACCTATGTCACATCCGGTTTTAGAAGGCAAACCGAATGCGAACCATGTACGTGCCAGGATCAGCAATTCACGTACATAACAGTTACATAACATGGACATCATCACACAGTGCTCAAATAGTATTAAAAAGGGAAATAATAGTCGATTACATCATATGTCTGAGACATCCACATAGTTTTACAATAAATCAAAGTGCGGAAAAGAAACGTAGATAAACGCGGCCTTCACAGGCAGCCGACTGGGGGTTTGCCGCTAACCCACGCCTAGAACTCGTCGTAGTCTTGGAACTCCCGGAAATCTCCTTCCACGGCTTCATCTTCTCCTGAGCGGTGGTTGCAATGCTGACAACCTGGGGATGGGGGGGTTTGGTGTGTAGAGCAAGGGTGAGTACACACCAACATACTCAGCAAGTGTCCTGTTTGGCTGTAGTGGACTAGCTTTATGTGAGGGTGAGTCAAGCAGTTGCTTTTAGTTGGTCAGATTATTATTACTAGTAGAGAAAGCCAAGTTTTAGGATTAACCCACGTTATTAACCCAAACGTACTCCTTTCCAAACGGAAAGAGTACCACTTACCATTTCCAGAGTCAAAACCAAGAACCATCAATCTCATTGCCACCTGTAACCCGAACATCTCTGATCAAGTACCACTAATCACTGGAGCTCCCTTGGCCGCTTATAACCGTGAGCACGGCTGATATATCAGTTTTCAAACACTCTGCAGAGGTTGTGCACTTTACCTACAAGTCGTGATTCCCTTTCTGCCCGGAGAGAGCTACTCCCCATTGACCACTACCTAGGTGGTCCAGCAGGGCATCACTATGTAGCTTTACAAAGATTCCCCGAGGTTGTAGCCGCCTGTTAGGTTTCCTAAATGTACCGCACTCCACCCCAAGGGACAAATCAACCTTGGCAGAACGAGCCGCATACACCGAGCCCCATTGACGGCACGACGGCTAAGCGAACTACACCCCGGTTCCTCTAATTATTCAGCTAAGGGCGTCCCACTCCACCCTCATGGTTGCACTGTTTTCCCGGGCGGTCATCCAACGAACAGGTCCTTACGGAGAGGCACTCGAGAAACCGCTCGAGCCCCCTTGAAGGTCACAAGTATAACATCATTATAGAAGAGGGGAAAACAGCGTATCATTGATAATTCTCATCATGTTCATTGATTAGAGTTGAGCAATAGCATAAGACTAAGCAATAATAATCCAACCCAAATAGGTAAACAAGGACATGGATAACAAAAGCTAGTCGATCCTTAGGTATAACTGTGAAATGCGGGAGGTGAATTAAAGAATGTATAGGACAGAGATAGGTCAAGGGACACTTGCCTCCACCAACCGACTGCTGCTCAGGGGCTTCTCCTGCGAGTTCTTCGGGCTCCTCAACCGGGTCATTCTCTATGCGAGCGCAAACATACATACATCCACACATTTAATACAAAAGAACAGTACACCATGCAATAGGATGCAATAAATAAACAGACGTTCCACGCGGGCTCGCAATTACGGTTAAGAGAGAAAGAGGAAAAGACAGTCGAGAAATGATCACATTACATTATTATAAATTAAACCACTCGTTCGATTGAAGGGCATTAATGCGGACACTACGTTTAGCATAAAGTAAAGTCAAGTTCCACATTTAATTATTATAAACAATTGAAGATGAATGAAAGGGAGTGGTCGCACGTCGAGACGTACGACACGACATTTAGATTGAATTAAGAAGTAAACGACTCGCCGCGCGACAGAGCGCACAACGAGACATTGACATTAATTATAAAGAGACGTGAAGCATCGTGCGACGAAGCGCACGGCGACATACGTCAATAGGGCTGAGTTTAAAGTGGAACGTCGCGCGTCTGGACGCGCAACATCGCACCTTAAACAACCTGAAATTAAAATAGATCATCGCGCGACGAAGCGCGTGACACAACACTTTAATGAATATAAACTAAAAGAATCGTCGCGCGACGAAGCGCGACGCAGCACATTAATAAACACAAATTTAAATTGAATCATCACGCGACGAAGCGCGCGACGCAACACATTGATAAATACGAACTTGAATTGAATCGTCGCGCGACGAAGCGCGTGACGAAGCACACTAACTAACGGAGTTTGAAATTAACTACAACCAAAAATATTCACCGCGCGCGTGGGTTTGCGCACGCGGGAACGCGTTAGGGGGTAAACGGGGCTACGCGAGTCGCGCCGGGGGCCGGGACGCCGCGCGCAGGGGCCGAAGGCCGCGCGCACGGGCCGAGGACCACACCGAGGGCCATGCCGTGCCGGGGGGCCGAGCCGGGGCCGCGCCGGGGGCCACGCCGGACCGCGCCGCGCCACCGCACGAGCAGGGGAGGGGGCGGGGCCGCGCCCTCCGCGCGAGCAGAGGAGGGGCGGGGCCGGGCAGGGGAGGGGGGTGGGGCCGCGCCGTCACGCGAGGAGGGGAGGGGGCGCGGGCCGCGCCGCCGCGCGAGCAGGGGAGGGGGCGGGGGCCGCGCCGCGCGGGCAGTGGAGGGAGCAGGGGCGCGCGGGCAGGGGAAGAAGAGAGGGCGCTCGCAGGGGGAGAGAAGAGGAGGGAGAGGGAGAGAGAGAGAGGAGAAGGGATGGGAGGGGAGCTCACCTCGGGATCCAACTCCGGCGATCACCGTCTCCAAAACCTAGGACACCATGGGGAGAGAGAGGTGGGAGAGAGAGAGAGGGAGGTTGTTGCGCGGGAAATCCAAATGAGAGAGGGAGAGGAGGAGGGGGCGCATGGGGGGGTGTGCGGCGCTGGGGGCGCGCGGGCTGGGATGGGCCGGGCCGGTCTACTTCGCGGATCGAAACCCACGACACTTACGACCATCAAACAGACTCCAATCGCGAACCGAAAACCGAGACGGAACGAGATGAACACGCAACATCAGACAAAGAAATGTGCTTCGGCATGATGCAACACCCATGACACTTAGGTTTTGGTTTATACACGACACGGACACCTGTCACTATACTGGTTTGAAATTGGGAAGAAGAAGCGGAACAGGAAGAGAAAAGAGGGTAACGCCCGAATTTGGTGAGAGAAAAGAAGAAAAAATTCTACCCCCAAATTCAGGGTGTTACATAAGGCCTGGGCTAGCTTCAGTAGAGGCAGGGGTGACACAAGGACCTACTCCGGGGAACTAGACGAGGCTAAATCGGTCGGCCACCGTGCGAGCATGGCGGACCATCGCGGCCGAGCACCAGTGAAGGTGAAATTGGCCGAGCACAGGGCACAATAAGGGAAATTGGGAACAGGGACGGGTGTCTCACCTCAGGGCGGAGCTCGGGGAGGCTTGGAGCGGTCTCCGGCGAGCTGGATGGCCGGGAACGTAGGCACGGGTCTCCGGCGACGGCTAGCGGCATGGGCAGAGCGCGAGAGAGGGCGAAGCTACGCGAAATGAGGTGAGGGGTGTGCGTGGGGCACTGGCGGGGCTCTAAGAAGGGAGCTGGGCGCGTGCGTGGGCGTCGTGGCCGAGAAATCTGGCGACATGCACGAATGCGCACGCGCCGATCCACGGCGAGCGTGGAGGGGGCGGAACTGACAGGGCAGGCCCACGACGCAGAGAGAGAAGAAAGGGCGTGCGGGGAAGAAAACTGGCACCGACAGGCTGGCCCCACTAGGCAGCGAGCGAGGGAGGGAGGGCACGCGCGAGGGAGAACTACCGTTGATAGGCAGGGTCCGCCTGTCAGACGGCGTGGGCGCGCGGGCGCGTGGCCTGGTTGGGCCGACTGGGCTGGTTTGGGCTGCTTTCTCCTTTTCTTTTTCTCTGAATTTTCTAATTCCTTTTCCATTTCTTTTTTCTATAGGGTTTTTCATATCCAAATTCAAACTAGGTTTCAAATTCAAATAAATTCAAACTTGTGCAACACTTCAAAGAATATTTTAAACTCAGCATGATGCAACATGTCATGACTCATAAGGTTTTGGCAAAAATAAATAATTAACCTCCACTAGTTTAGGCTATCTCTAATCAAAAAGGAAAAAGGGAGAATGAATCTAGAGAGAGAAAACCTAGAGTGAGAAAAAAGAAGAGTAACACATGATTTTGGGTGATAATTAGAAAGAAATTTTATACCCCCAAAATCAGGGTGTTACACCCTGGACCTGACGTGATGTCCTAGCTTTCCAGCTGCTCAAATATTGCCTATACCAGGGCTCCTCTGAGCGCCTCTATCATGCTTGTTAGCTCGGCCATCACTCTCATCTTTCCTTTTCCACTTCCACGCCCCGGGCTGCTCATGCGTTTGATCTTGTCCACTGTGATATCTGGACTTTCCCTGCCCTTAGCCACTCTAGTTACAAATACTACCTGGTCATTCTAGACGAGTTCTCCCATTTCCTATGGACTTGTAACACCCCGTCCACTTCCAGACTCGTAGTACTTACTCCTGGCAGCTCTCTAGGATCATATATTGTCCCTACAGACCAACACGAGTCTTTTGCTCGCACTTTATCCTCACTCATGCGCACCCAAGAAAACTTCCCGGTCGGTCACCCATCCTAAATTGATCCAAGCCAATCACACTTAACTTGGAGGTTTTTTCAAGATAGGCTTCCAAAAAAGAAGATGCACCTTGTTGGTATTGATACTCTATTAATTCTATTGAGCATTGTGCCAAGATATCACCATCCCAGGGGCCAGGATATCACAATCCACCCCCTTAGAAGACCGACGTCCTCGTCGGTCAACCCTAATCCAAGAACCTCCCCTCTTAGCCACGTTTGTGTGTCTAGTGTCGTCATATGCCATGCCATATGACCACTCGAGGCCCACATGCGCCATGCGCCATATACCCGAACCCTTAACCCACACACGTCCGTGAAACCGCGAGGATCAGCTCTGATACCACTTGTAACACCCTGTCTACTCCTAGATTGGCGGTACTTACTCCTGACAGCTCTCTAGGATCATATATTGTCCCCATGGACCAACACGGGTCTTTTGTGCGCACTTTGTCCTCACTCATGCGCACCTAAGAAAACTTCTCGATCGGTCACCCATCCCAAATTGCTCTAAGCCAAGCACGCATAACTTAGAGGTTCTTTGGAGATAGGCTTCCGAAAAAGAAGATGCACCTTATTGGTATGGATACTCTATTAATTCTATTAAGCAATGGGCCAGGATATCACCATCCCAGGGGCCAGGATATCACAAGACTTTTCCACTTCTGCTGAAGTCTGACACATTCACCACCTCACCCACTTCTTCGCTTGGGTCTCCACCCAATTCTGTCGCTCGGTCCATGCCCTCCAGTGTGATAATGGTCACGAGTTTAGCAACGCCTCTCGCTCCTTCTTCCTCACCCATGGCATCGAGTTGCGTCTCTCGTGCCCCTACACCTCTCCCTAGAACGGCTAGGCCAAATGCATCATTCGCACCACCACCAACATGATATGCTGCCTTCTCTTCCAGGAGTCTCTCCCTACTAGCTACTGGACAAAGGCCCTGCACACCGCCATACATCTCCTCAATCGCCTCCCCTCGAAGGTGGTGAGCCACCCCAATCCCAACTTTGCCCTGTATGGCACGACCCCCTCCTACGACCACCTACGCGTGTTCGGCTGTGCCTGCTATCCCAACACTTCTGCCACCGCTTCTCATAAGCTATCTCCTTGCTCCACTCGCTGCCTCTTCCTCGATTAATCCCCGGACCACAAGGTGTATCACTGTCTTGACCTTGTCACCCATCACATACTCATCTCTTGGCATGTTGTTTTCGACGAAGATGTGTTATTCCTTGCTGGCTCCTCCCCACCCACCGATCTTGACTCCCTCCTTGAGTTCGATCCGGTTCCCTTTCCACCCTAGGCACCCCGTCTTGCAATGTTGCCCACACCACGCGTGGCCTCCATGCCTCCACTCGTGCCTATTCCCATGCGCGCGGCCCCCTTGACCCTTATTGCGCCACGAGTGGCCATGTCAACCCCACATACGCCACGCGCGCCTCGTCGATCCTACATGCACCATGCATGGCCCCATCGACCCCGCCTGCCCCACCTGTGGCCTCATCGATCTTACCTGTGCCACGCGCGGCCCCGTCGACCACACATGTGCCCTACGCGGCCTCGACGACCACACCTGCGCCATTCACGACCCCGTCAAAGACCACGAGCCACTTTTCTGACCCTGCATTCGTTTACCACCACCATGGGCATGCCAATCCCTCGGTGCCCACTGACCTGGGCCCGTCGACGAGCGCAGCTCGTTTTGTCAACCTCACCGTCGTCTATCACCGCCATGAGCTGGCCATGCCCGCGACCTTTGAAGTCCCGATGGCTCGCACCGAGCCACCTGTGTACCACCTAGTCGCCATTTACCGTGACCCAGGCACATCCACCCGATGGTGACTCGGCGTGCCACCGACATTCTTCGCCCCGTCGACCGGCTGATTCTGGCCATTGATACGACTGCCACTCCTCTGGAAGCCTCCTCAGTCCCCACCTCCTTTGGAACCATCATTGTCGAACCACACTAGCCTCACACTATTGAGGAGGTGTATGCAACTCTACTAGCCAACCACACCTAGGACCCGATGTAGTGTCTACCAGGCACCAACGTGGTCACTGGCAAGTGGCTCTTCCGCCACAAGCTGACCTCAGATGGCTCCCTCGACCGCTACAAGGTCTGTTGGGTCCTTCGGGGCTTCACTCGGTGCCCCAGGGTGGACTACGACGAGACCTTCAGTCTCGTTGTTAAGTTCGCCACCGTTCACGTCATCCTCTCCCTCACCCTCTCCTGAGATTGGGTGATCCATCAGCTCGACGTGAGGAATGCCTTCCTCCATGGCACTTTAACGAAGACGGTCTACTACAGCCAGCCCACCGGCTTCGTCAATGCTGCTCATCTAGATCTAGTATGCTAGCTGAACTGCTCCCTATACGACCTCAAGTAGGTGACGAGGATGTGGTACAGTCGCTTCGCCTCCTACTTGGCCTCCATCGGCTTCATCGAGGCCAAGTCAGATACCTCCCTATTTATCTACCGGTGCAACGACCATCTACCTTCAGCTCTACATCGATGACATTGTGCTCACGACATCCACCGCCGATCTCCTACAGCGCATGATCGTCGCCCTTCAACGAGATTTCACGATGAAGGACCTGGCGCCCCTTCACCACTTCCTGGGCATCACCACCAAGCGTCGGCCTCAGGGTCTCTTCCTCCACCAGTGCTAGTACGCCATCGACATCCTGGAGCAGGCTGGCATGTCTGACTGCAAGCCCTGTGCCACGCTTGTTGACACTCAGGCATAGCTCTCAGAGGACGACGGGCCCCCGGTCACCGACACGACGTCCTACCGGATCCTGATCAACGCCCTCCAATACCTGACCTTCTCTAGACCCGACATTGTCTACGCCATCCAGAAGGTGTGCCTACATATGCACAACCTGTGGGATCCCCATCTCACCGCTCTGTGGCTCACTGGACTACGACTTTCTACTCTGACACTCCTCGACGTCGGTGGTCTACACCGACGCTGACTGGGCGGACTGTCCTGACACTTCGGTCCACTTCTGGTTATGCCGTGTTCTTGGGTGCCAACGTCATCTTCTAGGCCGCCAAGCGGCAGCCCGTCGTCTACTGCTCCAGCATGGAGGCGAGTACCGTGTTGTGGCCAACGGCGTGGCAGTGACCTACTTGGTTGCGCCAGCTTCTCCACGAGTTTCACAGCCTCTCCAGCGCGCCAGCCTCATCTACTGCGACAACGTCAGCGCGGTCTACCTCTCCACCAATCCCATGCAGCATTAGTGCATAAAGCACGTGGAGATCGACCTGCACTTTGTCCACGAGAGGGTCGCCACCGGTGACGTTCGGGTCTCAGCTTCCCCACCACACTGTAGTTCTCCAACATCTTCACCAAGGGGCTGCCGTCGAGCGTCTTCGCTAACTTTTGATCTAGTCTCAACATTTGTACATGAAAGAGTTGAGACTATGGGGGTGTTAGAGTACTGTTAGGATTTTGGGGTTAGCCTCTTGTAATTACCGTCACACCCTTGTGTAATGGGCCAGGCCTAACATCTACTGATTTATATACCAGTCTCAACCCTAGTTAGGGTTAGATTTTCATTCTCTAACTTTTTGTGTAATGGTAATACCAACTATATCCTACGTTTTCTCTTTGTTTCATTTTTGTGGTGTTCTATAGATGGTGTTATTGTTCTTATCAATTGCATTTCTCATCGCTAGGAGACGAGGTTTAGTTGCAATTCTTGTGTAAAAGTTTGAGGTTATTTTATTTATGTTTACTAAGAGATTGTTTTATTATTATCTGTTAAATGTTTATAAAAAATAAATATATAATTAATTTAGTTACCTCTAGTAAAAGTTTAAAAGTTTTAGCCTCATAAGATAATAAATGAATCTAGGACAAAAAGATTAAGCTTTTTCATATAATTTTTTAATTTTTATAATTAAGTTTATACTTTTAAAGTTTTTTAAAAAAATCAGTCAAATATAATATCTGATTACCAATTGGTGTGTAAAATTATATAAATTTTAGATATAGCTAGATTATGAAACTAATATAGATAAAACTGATGCCAGGGTGGCAATGTCACGTCATTAAAATCGCTCACTAATTAAAACTATTTTTGTTAGGTTTTGTAAAGTTTAGTGGGTTAAACAACTTGTTTTAAAGGTAAATGATTGAAGTATATTACATTCTAAAGATGAGGGGGATACATAGCCTTTTTTATTTTAAATAAAGGACAATGTTGATACACAATAGAATGCATTTTGATTAGTTAGGACCATTCTGCCAATATGCTAATTGAAACTACAAGCATTTGCGTGTAAGCTGAAGTTGTATGGTGTGGGGCTACATCTTGGGCTTCTATAAAGCTGCCATCGACAATTTTGCGAACATGAACGCGGATTTCATACGTTTGAGGAGACGATCATCGTGCAAAATATATGGTTTTTAGCAGATCGTGCAATCGCTCAGCAGACTTCATGCACGGATATTGAGGCTGAGGTTTGATTGCACCCTGCTGAAAGCAGCACACTTTTGCCCAACCGTGGGAGCTCACAAAAATGCACGACGTTGTGGGAGGACGTGTATTTTGCGTGATCGCTGTGTGATGTGCGGGACACATGAATAGTGTGATTGTGTTACTCATTTTGCGCATCGGCGACCTACCAGAGGCATCCTAACATTAGCAGTAAGTCTGTCTCTAGCAGCTATTCTGTCACATCCCCTATTCATTCTCTATTTCAAACTTTATTCTACAAACAGTGTAATCTACAGTGTAAATCCGATCTACTGCGGACAGCCTAACTGATATTTCTCAACTTTTGCAATAAGATATTGCAGTAGATATATTCCTTCCATGGCAACGTACAGAAAACAACCACATACTATTCTTAACTCTTCATTTTATTTAATCGTTAGCTGGAAGCAGGTAATGACCAATATCATCAAGAATTCATCACTGACTACATTATCTTGATCTTGATAAATTTAGTTTTCTTCTTAGTCACAATGAAAAATGTCTACGAGGAGTTTGGATTTGAACCAACTCTGGTCAGGCACAACAGATCCGTGCATGAGAAAGAGACATCAGTTCTTATATGCAAATTGGGAAAAAATTATTCCAAGGTTTTTCAATCTGATGCAACATCTTTTTATTCATCTTCCTTACGAAGCTAAGGTTGGTGGCCTTATGCAGTATAAGTGGATGTATCACATTGAAAAGGCTCTCAAATATCTTAAAGTAATGGTTGACAATAAGGCAAGAGTTGAAGGTTGCATCGCCAAAGCATTTTCGAAGGAGATATCGTACTTTTGTAGTGTATATTTTGCTGATGAACACAATTTCAATGCTCCTACAATGCGATTAAACGTGGATGATCCAACTATTAGTGACCTCAATATTTTTCAATGGAGAGGCACAACTTCCAATAGTAGTGGCACGACCTACTACCATACTCAAGAGGAAAGAATATCTGCTTTGTTGAACATGTATACCAATATGGAGGAGATGGAACCATATTTCATTTAGGTGTCTCTTGTATTGATCAACTCTATATTCATTTTGGTATAGTCCTTATCCATTATGTTTCTGTTTAGTGAGTTCGACAAGCAGAACTGGAGGTTTAAAAATCTACCTACTAACAAGCAACTTGCTATGATGCAAACATGTAATGTCCCAAAAAATTATGTTATGTCGAGAGATTTAGAAAAGATTCTCCAAAGATATTAAATTTAAAATATCTTTCTTACCCTTAAAAATATATCTCCTAGATAGAGATTTTAAAGTACTTTCTCCTAAAGAAAATAAGTAATTAATATAGACTTTTTGAATTAACTTTTAATTTTATCACACACTCGAAATAATATTATTTTCTATAAAGAATATTGTGTGTGTTCCATATTTGAAGTGTTTGCCTAAATAAATAATTAATATATATAACTTTTGCATGGCATGCTGGGCTTTTGAATTATTGCCTTTAGTGGAGTGTGAAATTTAAGCTTTGTTTTAAATGGATTTGAAACCTGACTTGAAGTTGGAATTCAAAAATGAAAAAAAAAGAAAAGTCCACCAGCTTCACGGGCCTTTTCTTCTTGGCCCATCCGCTCACCTAGCTAAGCCAACGCTCTTTCCATTTTTAATCCCCTTGCCGCGGATGACATCATCTTGATGTCATGTTGACATCAACATGCAAATTAACTCCGTTGGAACCTGTTGGGCAGAACCGTTCGCTGGCCAGCATGCGTTTCACTGGCATGTGGGCCACCTTCTCCTATACCATGTTCTTTCCTGAGTATGACCCATGCACCGAACCTTCTTCTAGGAATCGGCAACCGAGTTCGTTGCGGTTGTAATGCCCTGAATTTGGGGTATAATTTTTTCTTCTTTTTTACTCACTAAATTCAGGCGTTACTCTCTTTTCTCTTCCATTTCGCTCCTCCTTCCCAATTTCAAAGCAGTATAGCGACTATTGTCCGTATCGCATGTGAACAAAAACCTAAGTTGACATGAGTGTTGCATCATGCCGAATCATATTTCTTTGGTCTGATGTCGTGTTTAATCGCGTGCTTTGCCTAGTCTCGTTTCGGATTTCGTTTCGCATTTGGATTCCGATCTGAGGTTGTGCGTGTCGTGGGTTTTTGCCCCGCGACGCGACCCAGCCCGACCTAGCCCAGCCCGCTCTAGCCCGCACGCCCTGGCGCCCCTGCCCCTCCCCCATGCGCGCGCCCCCCCCCCCCCTCTCCCTTCTCTTCCTTTCTCTCATTCAATTCTCCCACGCAGCAACTTCCTCTCCTCTACCTCTGTCTCTCCCCCATGGTGCCCTAGGTTTTGAAGATGGTGATCGTCGGATTTGGACCCCGAGGTGAGCTCCCCTCCCCTCTCCCTCTCTCTCTTGTCCTCCCCCTCCCCTTTCTTCTTCCCTGCGCGCCCCCTGTTTCCCCGTCGCGCGCCCCTGGCAGCTCGGCGCCCTGCGCCCCGTGCCCCCGGCGGCCCGACGCCCCGCGCCCCCGGTGACCCTACGCCCCGCGCCCCACGGCCCGCGCCCTGGCGGCCTCGTGCCCCGGCGGCCTCGTGCCCTGGCGGCCTCGCGCCCCGGTGGCCTCGCGTCCTGGCGGCCGTGCGCCCTGGCAGCCCTGCCCCGCGTCCCCAGTGGTGGTGCCCTTTCCCCCAGCATGGCTGCGCGTCCCCGCGCGGCCTCGCGTGCCCCCAGCGCGCGCAACGTGTTCCCGCGCGCGCGACCGTAGTTGCGCGACGTTCAACTTTCAGTTTAATCCATTTTAAATTTAGTTTAGTCGATGTGCTGCGTCGCGCGCTTCATCGCACGACGATTCATTTTAAAATTCATCTTTATTAATGAGTTGTGTCGCGTGATTCGTCGCGCGACGATTCGTCTTAATTTCAGGTTATTTAATGTGTGGCGTTGCGCGTCCAGTCGCGCGACGTTTCGCTTTTAAAATTCAGTTTAGATGACGTATGCCGTCGTGCATTTCGTCACGTGACGCTTAAAGTTTCTTTATAATTAATGTAAGTGTCTCGTTGCGCGCTCCATCGCGTGACGAGTCGTTTTATTCTTAATTTAGTCTAGGTGTTGTGTCGCGTGTTCCGCCGCGTGACAACTCTTTTAAATTCACTTTAGTCCGTTTATAATGATTTAACATGGAACATGATTTTATCCTATGTATAGCACGATGGCCAAATTAATACTATTCTGTTTAGACGAGTACTTTGATTTATAATCGCGTAACATGATCACTTCTCGACCGTAGCCTCGACCGTTACTCTCTCTCGTTCTCGCTTAGCCGTAGGTGTGAGCCCTGCGCCGAGTGTCTGTTTATTTATAGCATTCTATTGTATGGTGTACTGTTCTTTTGTATTAAATGTGTGGAATGTATGTTTGAACTCGTATAGATAACGGTCAGTTGGTGGAGTCCGAAGGAATTGTAGGTGAAGACCCTGAGCAACAGTAAGTTGGTGAAGGCAAGTGTCTCTTGACCCATCTATGTCCTACTCATTCTTATAATTCACTCCCCGCATTTACACAAGTTTATACCCAAGGATTTACTAGCTTTTGTTTATCTTGTCCTTGTTTACCTATCTTGGTTGGGTTATTTTTGGTTTAGCTATATGCTAGTGCTTCACATTAATCAATGAACATGATGAGTTTATCTATGATACACTGTTTTCCCTTTTGATTATGATGATGGTACTATGACATTTAAGGGAACTCGAGCTATTTCTCGAGTGTCTCTCCGTAAGGACTGGTTCGTTGGATGAATGTCCGGGAAAACAGTGCAACCATGAGGGTGGAATGAGACGCCCTTAGCTGAATAATTAGAGGAACTGAGGTGTAGTTCACTTCGCCGCCGTGCCGTCAATGGGGCTCGGTGTATGCGACTCGCTCTGCCAAGGTTGGTTTGCCCCTTGGAGAGGAGTGTGGTACATTTAGGAAACCTAACGGGCGGCTACAGCCTCAGGGAATCTTTGTAAAGGCTACGTAGTGAAACCCTGCCTGTGCACCTTGGTAGTGTTTAAGGGTTTGATCGGCCCGAGGCAAGAGGGAATCACGGCTTGTGGGTAAAGTGCGCAACCTCTATAGAGTGTTATGAAACTGATATATCAGCCATGCTCGCGGTTATGAGCGGCCAAGGGAGCTCCAATAATTAGAGATACTTGATCAGAGATGTATGATTTACAGGTGGTGATGAGGATGACGGTTTTGGTTATGACTATGGTGATGGTAAGTGGTATTCTTTCCGTTTGGAAAGGATACATTGGGTTAATAACTTGGGTTAATGCTAAAACCTGGCTTTCTACTAGTAATAATAACCTGACTAACTAAAAGCAACTGCTTTACTAAACTCCACATAAAGCTAGTCCACTACAGCCAAACGGGACATATTGCTGAGTATGTTGATGTGTACTCACCCTTGCTTTACACACCAACCCCCCCAGGTTGTCCACGTTGCAACCACTGCTCAGGTGAAGATGAAGTCCTGGTGGAGGACTTCTAGGAGTTCTAAGAGTACGACGAGTTCTAGGTGTGGGTTAGCGGCAAATCCCCAGTCGGCTGCCTGTGTAGGTCGTGTGTATCTACGTTTCTTTTCCACACTTTAATAATTGTTAAAGACTATGTCGATGTCTAGGACATCATGATGTAATCGACTATTATACCTTCTTTTATGTTATTATTTGAGCACTGTGTGATGATGTCCAGTTATGTAACTGCTATGTACGTGAATTGCTGATCCTGGCAAGTACATGGTTCGCATTCGGTTTGCCTTCTAAAACCGGGTGTGACAGCGGGCAGGAGATGCGCCAGGGTAGTTAAGATTTGATTCAATCCAGCTAGACTTTTGGATCCTCAAGGCTATAAATTCGGACGCTCTTACCCATATGTTGTGTGCGCATACGTGATTTGAGCGCTCACGACCGTACAGAAGGAGAGAGAGAATTAGTGAACGTCGGTCGTCGTCATGGGCACTCGCCTGCATGGTCGTCTGGAGCATGCGAAGCAACCCTAGGAGTCCATTAGTTCATAAAGGATCTTGGTGGGTCTTGTGTGTGCTCGAAAGGGTTCATCAGAGCACGTCGAAGGTACTGAAGCTATGGCGAGTTCCCTCTGGGGTCTTGAGTTTGTCGCCAAGCCCCTACAAGCCGGGTTCAGCATCGTCGCGGTCACGGTCGTCGGTGTGTGCCTCCCCATCTGTGTCCGTTCCTTCTGGGGCATGTATGCAGTCGTTCCAGTGCTCGAGAGTGCGTCGGGCACGCCATGCTTGCTAGCAGGGAGAGGCACGAGTGAGTGAGGTTGAAGACACACGAGAATCGTCGATCATGAAACCAACAACCCTGATTAGAACAATCTGTACCGTTTTAGCAGCATTGATCTACACCGTGGATCAACGATCGAATGGATCCGAGTCAATATCTGGTATTTAAAATCTAAGCCACTGAACTTAGATCCTACGAACCTGCTTGCATACTGAGTAATAAAAGCGGAGATCTAATATGGACCACCAAGTTTAGATCCTACGGCTCCGATCGACGTATACCCCATGCCAGGTATTTTTGATATAGTTCCCAAGAAATCTTATAATAAACATGCAGTCCACTCAGAGTTAAAGATAATTATAACATGGCACTAAGAACTAGCAGATTAAACCCTGTCTTTATTACAAATAGTACGTGCCGAGGTCATTGGATTCTATAAAATTAAATCTGAAAATTGTTTGCTAGTATAAAAATTAATCCATAAATCTTAGAAAATTCATATCTTATCTGTTTTAATTCTGATTTGACCCATTCAAATTATGTTAGATTCGTAATAAAATTTACTACACTGTGACAAAGATTATTTTGCCATGTCACATACTTCTATAGTTAGATATTTATTTACCCTATATATAGTAGATTAATCTTTTTATAAATGTAATCTGATTATAAATATAATTTGACTAGCAGATGATCTATAATCAAGTTATAATTTCGAAGAAAATTGAATTAATTATTTCTTAGATTATCTTTCTCACATGATTTATAAAAATCAATCTAAGACCTAGTATTAATCGTTTAATCATGTAGATCTTCAAAAAAACCATACCTCGTTAACTGTAACTCTGATTTCGATCTCGTGGTAGGCGTGGAATAATCTTATGTTGTTTGTTCTCATGTTTAGTGTAATGTTAATTTTGCCTATACCATGTTTATTTGTATTGCTATAGCTAGCAGCGAGGTTACGAGTCACTTGAAGAGCAAGTTGGTACCTAGGAATCTTGAGTCTCAGACAAGTTGTGCCCTTGATCACTTCTTTTTATCCAATCATGTTTTGATTAATCATAATGATCTGCATAGGTTAATTTTGATGGGACCCAATAGGTTACCCTAGTTTGACTATCTTTATACCTTGTTCACCACAGAATTTTTAGGTAGTACCTGCTATTGCTTTATGTGGTTTTGGGTATGGAGATACATTATTCATGATTACACTTTTATTATTAGTTTATTATTACTGTTCAAGTTAAGATTATTATGTTAATTGGAACATGGAGCGACCACCCGGGAAAATAGTGCTACCACAAGGGAGGAATGGGACCCCTTGGCTGATTAATTAGGAAAGCTAGTGGATGACTACCTTACCCGAAAGGGGCAAGGGCAGTAGGGGAGTGGTCAGTGTAGGGAGGTCCTTGGGTTGATTTTGTTGCGATGGCGGTCACGCGAGGGATCCCTAGATTGGAGCTTCCTATAAACTGTAGCGGGTTTTCTGACGCTAGTGGAACTTTGTAAAGGCCTCGTAGTGTTACCCTGCCTCGCTTCCTCTGCTGAGGTGTATGAGAAGTCACGATCCCTTGGCAGATGGGTAACATGGCTTGTGGGTAAAGATGCGCAACCTCTGTAGAGTGTAAAACTGGTATACTAGCCATGCTCACGGTCATGAGCAGCTCGGACCCTCACATGATTAATTTATGGAACTAAATTCAATCTATCATATGCATTGCATCGCAGGTGTTATTATCACTTTTGTTCTACTACTTAATTGGGTTGGTATTTACTTATACTTAGTAATTGCTAATAAAATTTTGACCAACTTTGAAAGCAATGCTCAGCTTCAACCATCCTCTTTGGTAAGCCTTACACTTCACATGAGCTCCCACCTTTGGCGAGTTCATGCACATTATTCCCCACAACTTGTTGAGCGATGTACGTATGTGAGCTCACTCTTGTTGTCTCACACCCCCCCACAGGTCAAGAACAGGTACCGCAGGATCAGGCGCATGGAGGATGTTGTGATGAGTTCGTGAGAGGTCTAGGCCATCATCTCCCAGTCAACTTTGGGTTGCTGGACCGTTGTCTCCTTATAATGTAATTATTTATTTATTTTGTACATAACTCCTATTATATAGTAAAGATGTGACATTCGATCCTGTGCCATGATTAATCATATGTGTGAGACTTGGTCCCAGCACACCTGGTGATTATGTTCGAACCCAGGTCTTGGTGCCCCGAAACCCGGGTGTGACAGAAGTGGTATCAGAGGAATGTTGACTGTAGGACGAAACCTAGATAAACTGGACAAAACCCTTACCTACTTACCTTTGCTACTCTGATTCTTTCTAAACTTTTCTTAATCTTTTCTCATCTATTTCCGCTTTACTCTGATTATTCTTATCTTTTCTTTTCTAAATACAAATGTGGATTTCACACTTTGAAATCTTGTACCTAATGTGACTTTTAGGAATAGGAGACCTAATCTTAGGAACAAAAACAAAACTACTTTTTTATATCTATGCACTTGAATGTTTGTTCTTATGATACTTGCCTGATTTGGATCTTTGATTGAGTGAGATGAGTTGTGGAGTAATGTCCACAATTACATCTGCGTATACATATAGAAAAAATGTTTATAAAATAACTAAACAAACTAGATTATCCCTCATTAAAGTATCTAGCCTAACAATGTCCATCTCATCTTAAAAGATTTATCCTACACTCATAGATCCACCTCATCTCAAAAGATCCTAACTTATCCTAATTAAAATATATCTAGCTTAATAGATCCATCTTCTCTTAAAAGATACTCTATTACCCTAGTAGACTCATCTTATCTTGAAACTATTTTATCTCGTCCTAATAGATCTAACTGACCTTGAAAGATTCTGTCTTATCCTTATAGATTCATCTTGTCCTAATAAGCATACTTATCCCACCCTAGAGTAACAACCATGAACTAATCCAAATTAATTAGATATTATCTAGTCTAATCTAGTTGTATCAATCTAATCTAGATCCCATCTGATCTAATACGATCTAATCTAAATTAATCTAATAGATTAATCTAACCTAACCAAGTCTAACCGTAAGTCGATCTAATCTTATGTGAGTTACTTAACAGGTTAGTTAATACTGGTGAAATAGATTAGACCATATTTCTATAAACATGTCTTAACCTAAATTGGTGCCTTAGACCAACTTGGCCATGAACAAACGAACTAACCAACATGTTCACGGTGACCATCCATTTCATCCTAGATTTTGCCATAATACACTCGTCCTATGCCACTTACCTATTAACCATCTGTTCTTACCTACAAGTTATCTTAACTATATGTCCCCAACACGGATGACGACTTCAAGACCGAAGATCGAAGATGATCGACCTTATCAAATCAAGGAAGGATAAGATCCAAGCCAGATCTTCAAATGGGCCAGGATCCATCATCCAACTTAAAGCTCTTCTTACCCTAATCTTTCTAATCCCAACGTATCCTAGCTTTAACCAAATCTCATCTTGCCTAATTGGTGGCTAGACATAAAAAATGCTCATGCATTTTTTCACCTGCTAATCAGAAACAAAAAAACTAAACTGCAAGCAAAACTTTGCATCCCCTTTCTTACTAATCTCGAGGACGAGATTATTTTTAAGGGGGGGAGAATTTGTAATGTCCCAAAAAAATATGTCGAGAGATTTAGAAAAGATTCTCCAAAGATATTAAATTTAAAATATCTTTCTTACCCTTAAAAATATATCTCCTAGATAGAGATTTTAAAGTACTTTCTCCTAAAGAAAATAAGTAATTAATATAGACTTTTTGAATTAACTTTTAATTTTATCACACACTCGAAATAATATTTTTTCTATAAAGAATATTGTGTGTTCCATATATAAATAATTAATATATATATATAACTTTTGCATGGCATGCTGGGCTTTTGAATTATTGCCTTTAGTGGAGTGTGAAATTTAAGCTTTGTTTTAAATGGATTTGAAACCTGACTTGAAGTTGGGATTCAAAAATGAAAAGAAAAGAAAAGTCGACCTGCTTCATGGGCCTTTTCTTCTTGGCCCATCCATTCACCCAGCTAAGCCAACGCTCTTTCCATTTTTTAATCCCCTTGCCGCGGATGACATCATCTTGATGTCATGTTGACATCAACATGCAAATTAACTCTGTTGGAACCTGTTGGCTAGAACCGTTCGCTGGCTAGCGTGCGTTTCACTGGCATGTGGGCCACCTTCTTTTGTCCGATGTTCTTTCCTGAGTATGACCCATGCACCGAACCTTCTTCCAGGAATCGACAACCGAGTTCGTTGCGGGCAGGAGATGCGCCAGGGTAGTTAAGATTTGATTCAATCCAGCTAGACTTTTGGATCCTCAAGGCTATAAATTCGGACACTCCTACCCATATGTTGTGTGCGCATATGTGATTTGAGCGCTCATGACCGTACGGAAGGAGAGAGAGAATTAGTGAACGTCGGTCGCCGTCGTGGGCACTCGCCTGCATGGTCGTCCGGAGCACGCGAAGCAACCCCAGGAGTCCATTAGTTCATAAAGGATCTTGGTGGGTGTTGGACACCAAAATGAGCGGACGGTCCAGCCCTTGGGCCCAGACGGTCCGCGTGTCCCGAGATTAGATTAACTCAGATGTTTATCCTTATCTCGTGCGTGGTTATCCATCTAATCACGTGGGAGTTGGTTGGCTATCTCTTAGTAAAAGGTCTAGACCTCCTCCCCTATAAATATAAAGGGGTACGACCAATTGAGAACCCCCAAACACATTCCAATTGAACCAATTACTTTACTTACTTTTCCTGCCCTAGGAGTAGATGTAGCATAGTTCTAGTTGTAGTTTTCCACATATCCACCTCCACCCCTATTCGACTCTATGTCGTCTAGATCCGTCTTGGGTGGCCTGCCGATCCCAAGACGACCCTATGATCTCACCCCTCTCAGGGGGTGTAACACCTACTTTGTAAGTTCTAGGAATAACATCAATAGAGAAAACAATTTCTCTCTTTATGTGAGTTTGAACTTTATGCATCATCATATGTGAACACCATGTCCAAAAACAAATAACAAAGAGAGGTGCTACTAAATCATTGCATCATGCTGGATATTTTATTTGTGTGTGCATCTTTGTGACAATATTTTAATAATGCAAAAAGAAATAGGTGAATACCCAAATGGGGACTTAAATCCTAAAATAATCCTAGGATTAAGAAAAGAGAGAAGGAAAAGATTATACAAATTAGAGGAAAGTAAACGTATGAAAGAATACATTTTGTTCCCCACTAATATTTTAAATTAAGTGATTAACCCAGTTAAGAAGATCACAAACAAGTTTGAATTCAAATTGGGATTTAAATTTGAAAATAGGAAATAAAACAGAAAAAGAAAAAGATAAAGGAACATACCTGGGCCCCTGGCGCCATTTCGGCCCACTTATTCAATCCAGCTCGCGCAGCCCATTAGCACCTCCACTCGGCGCCGACAGGCCGGGGCCACCCGTCAGCCTCTGCACACGCGCGCCCAGCTTCTTCGCTCTCGCTGGCTGGTGGGGTCGGCTTGTCAGCTCGGTCATCCTCCCCGTAACAGAATCCGAAGCCGCCGGGCGCGGCGACCACGCAGGAGCTTCCAATCGCTTGACCAGGGCGCTACCTGAGGATAAATCCTCGCATCCCCTTCCCTGACCATGTGTGCGCTCTCGCCCTGTTCTACCATCCTCGTGAAACACCAGTTGGAACATCGCTGCGAACCGTGGCGGAAGGCAGCTGCTACCGCACCCGTTCTTCACCGGTGAAGCAAATTGGGGCGCGTGGTTGGCTGATGACCTTCGCCGCGCCCTAGGGAGTGAGATTGACGCCGCTACGGAACCAATCGAGGCGCGGAGCGGGCGGAATTCTTCACCGTGGTGCGACAACTGCGCCGTGGCCACACCTCACCGTGGATGAAGCTTGGCGCAGCGAAACCCGTGGTAAACACCCAATCCCTTGCTTGTACTTCATACCCTCATCGTGTTGCACCAATTCAAAGGGAAGATAGCTTACAAGAATCCCGGCAATCGTTCACCGGAGCTATGCTCCGCCGCAGTGCCGCGGTTGTGCGGGGGCCGGGCATACCAGTGTGTCACCCACGCTGGTACTACCCTCATTAGATTCGCAGAGGCTTAGAGTAGGTCATACCCTAGAAATCCGTAGTATTCATGTGCTCTGGCATGGTCCCGGGGGAGGCTCCGGCGAGCTCGCCACTATGGGCGGCGGCGCGACCTCTGGTGACCGCTGGATGTGCTTGGCGAGTGTTGGTGGTCGGATTTCCATCCGACGGTCAGGAGGCGCACCAAATTTGAGCTGTTAGATTATGGGCGAACGTTCCTGATCAAATGCGGGTGAGACCTCTTTTGAAGTTAGTCGTGAGACGTTGGATGACATCGGACGGATCGGAGGTCGTCGCGTCCCTTTAAAATATCTGCCGTTGGATCTTAATCCGTGGGTCCACGTTGTGTACCGGTTCGGTGCACCTGTGGGAGTATCCCAGCCCTTGATCTTAGATCGTGCGGCTCACATTAGATCTTACCCCTTCGGTCTGGTAAAGTTGCATAAGAGCCCCTGGTGTTTGAAATAATTAACCCGCTGTCCACCCCGTGCGCGACTGAGTCTTGGGAAGTTTTACACCAAAGCCCCTACACTTCTCTGTTATAATGCGCCCAGTCCAGTGAATGAGAAAAACAGATAAATTGAATTATAAAATGAATTTTTAATATAAAAACAATTCCAGAATTTTGTTAAATCCATAGAAAATTCATACTAACTCCAAATTGAGCCATTCCAGTTCCTAAAATTTTATAATTTTATTCTCTATCACTTAGTGTCTCTGTTTTATCATGAAAACAGTAAGAAATTTATTTATCACTTAATCCTATTTTAAGCACATAAAACCTTTGAAAATGCATAACTTAAATTCTATAACCCCAAAAAAATTATGATTCCTGTTCCTAGGATTTTGTTTTAATGTGTAGATTATTACTGTGTATTTTGTGTACATGTTTGGTGTGATGTTAATTTCCTCTATGCACTGTGCTTGTTTGTAATGTGGCGAGTAGAAGAGCCCGTTGTTGGAGATCCTGGTGAGCAGCAGGTTGAAGTAGCTGAGCAGGAGCTCATTGCAGGCAAGTTGTGCCCTTGACCACATTTTACCCAATAATGCTCTTTAATATCATTTATCCATGCATAGGTTAACTTTGATGGGACCCAATAGGTTACCCTAGATTTGTCTATCTCATTACCTTGTTTACCCCTGTATCACTTGGGTAGTTTGCTATTGCTTTATATGGTTTTGGGATAATCATTTATTACCTCTATGTTCCAATTCTTGTTGTTATTCTGTTTATGTTCATGTTGAGATCATTAATGTTAATTGGAACATAGAGCTTAACTTGAGAACCACGTGCCACCACAAGGGTGGAATGGGACGCCCTTGGCTGACTAATTAGGAAAGCTAGTGGAAGACTACCTTACCCGAAAGGGGCAAGGGCAGTAGGGGAGAGGTCAGTGCGGGGAGGTCCCTGATTGATTTTGCTGCGATGGCGGTCAGCCAGGAACCCTTTACTGGATCTTCCCATAAACTGTAGCGGGTTTTCGGAAGCTAGTGGAACTTTGTAAAGGCCTCGTAGTGTTGCCCTGCCGCGCTTCCTAGGTAGAGGTGTATGGGACTCGCGACCCCTTGGCAGATGGGTAACATGACTTGTGGGTAAAGGGTACAACCTCTGCAGAGTGTAAAACTGGTATACTAGCCGAGCTCGCGGTCATGAGCAGCTCAGGACTCTCTGATGTCTAATTATGGAACTTAAATTCAATTTTGTCATTTGCATTGCATGGGTTTTGTTATTAATTTTGTTCTATTACTTTACTTATGGTTTGGTATTTACTTACACATAGTAACTGCTAATAAAATTTTGACCAACTACTTAAAAGCAATGCTCAGCTTTAACCCATGTCATTGATTAAGCCTTACACATCACATGAACTCACACCTTTGTGAGTTTATGTCCACTGGTTCCCCACAACTTGTTGAGCTATGATCATGTGTGAGCTCACCCTTGCTGTCTCACACCCCCCCCCACAGGAGAAGAGCAGGTGTTTCAGGAGGAGCCTCAAGGCGAGGAGTTTGACTTGATCTAGGTGGCGTTTCTCAGTTGACATTGGCGCCGACGATCCTTAGTTTGTTTTATCTTTATTACTTTATTTTGTAATAAGTCTTCCGCTATGTAATAAGTACTCTGATTATTGTGACATTTATCTCTATACACTCTGTTATTATATATGTTGTCTTCTTGGCGCATGTATGAGATGCACCCGGCTTTGTTCCTAAGCCGGGTGTTACAGAAGTGGTATCAGAGGAAATGTTGACTGTAGGACGAAACCTAGATAGAAATGGACAAAACCCTTACCTACTTACCTTACTCTGACTCATTCTATACTCATCTCATCTTGATCTATTCTCACCTTTTGCTATTCTACTCTGATCATTCTTACCTTTTCTACTCTAAGATAAGATGGATTTCACACCTTGGAATCCCTACCCTTATGACATTTTTAAGATATAGGGGACCTAAGACAAAATTCAAAACTATTTTCTTTAAAATATTGGTTGATTGTTCTGATGATAAATGCTTGATTTGCTTCTTTGATTGATTGCAACATTATAGTTGGGCATCTTAGCATGTACCATCATAAGGTATTAGCTTTAGTGGATAACACACTAATCTACTTAGCTAATAAATCAACCGCAGTAACATTTCTCGTAATTACTCGCCTTGTCTACAATTCTTCCTTTCTTATCCTGTGTTTCTAACCTGGATGGGCTACCCCTATACTGTTAGAAGAGAGCACTATAGACGTGATCCTTGGTATGTCATGGTTAAGAAAGGCAAAGGCAGTATATACACTGTGCTGAGGGAACCGTAGAATTCACCCGTTCCAAAGGACAAAGATTCGAAGTTGAAGTTGCAGTAACTACCACTACCAGACGTGTGGCATTCTTCAAAGATGAGGAGTTGGTTGGAAACAACATCCGTGTGGTTTGAGATTTTTCCGGATGTCTTTTCTGAAGAGTTACCAAGGATGCCACCATATAGAGAAGTTGAGTTTGTAATTGACCTTCTACCTGGAACTGCCCCTATTTCTAAACGGCCATATAGGATGTCCGTAGAAGAATTGAAGGAACTTAAGAAACAATTAATGGAGTTGCAAGAGGCTGAGTACATTCGTCCGAGTCTTCACCTTGGAGAGCACCAGTTTTGTTTGTAAAGAAGAAAGATGGATTGCAAGGGATGTGCGTGGATTAAAGGCTCCTTAATAATGTCACTGTGAAGAACAAGTTTCTGTTACCCCGCATTAAGGATTTATTTAATCGGATGAGAGGAGCCAGGGTACTCTCGAAGATTGACCGCCGATCGGGATACCATCAGATGAAGATTAGACCATCAGATATTCCTAAGACGGCTTTCTCGACTCGATATGGATTATATAAGTTCATCGTTATGTCGTTTGGATTAACTAATGCACCAGCTTATTTTATGGATTTGATGAATAAGATGTTTTTGGAGTATTTGGACAGATTCGTCGTGGTGTTCATCGACGATATTCTTATCTATTCTAAGAATGAGAGTGACCATGAAGAACATCTAAGGTTGGTGCTACAGAAGTTACGAGATAATCAACTCTACGCTAAGTTTAGCAAGTGCGAGTTTTGGATTGACAAGGTGCCATTTCTTGGACATATCATTTCTAATAGAGGGATATCAGTGGATCCTGCTAAAGTCAAGGAGATAGTGGTGTGGAGCAAACCCACTACGGTTACGGAGGACCGAAGTTTCTTGGGACTTGCAGGATACTATTGGAGATTTATCGAAGGATTTTTTTAAGATTGCTAAGCTTATGACCTCGCTTTTGGTGAAGGAAAGATAATTCAAATGGGACGAGAAGTGCCAAGTATATACGGATCATAAGAGTTTGAAGTATATATTCACTCAGAAGGATCTCAACCTTAGGCAACGCCGTTGGTTGGAGCTTATTAAGGATTACGATTTGGAAATTCACTATCACCCGGGCAAGGCAAATTTGGTTACAGATGCCTTGAGTCGAAAGGAGCATGTTCATTTAGCTGTTGTTGCCCAGCTACTCGATGAGATTGTTGAGAATTTCAGGAGACTTAACCTGGGGATAGTTACTCACACTAAAGGAGTTATTATTGATGTGGAACCTACTTTGGAGCAAGAGATCCGCAAAGGACAAATTGGTGATGATAAGATAAAAGAGATTAAGGATCTGATTATCGAAGATCGGGTTCCGGAATTCACGGAAGATGAGCAAGGCACCGTATGCTTCAAGGACAAGAGATGTGTTCCGGGGATCGAAAGCCTTCGTGAGACTATTTTAAAGGAAGCCCATGACTCGGATTGTGTGTTTACATGGAGTACCAAAGAAGGTCGTTTTGGATAGGAGGATCACAGTTTACCCCCAGAATTTTGGAAAAGTTTTCATGAGAATACGGATGCGAAGTTGAATTTTAGTTCGGCCTACCTCAGACTAATGTACAAACTGAAAGGACTAATCAAGTATTGGAGGACATGTTGTGAGCTTGTGCCCTTCAGCACGGTAGTAGTTGGGATAAGAGTCTGCCTTATGCTGAGTTCTCGTATAATAATAGTTACCAGGCCAGTCTAAAGATGTCACCTTTTGAAGCTTTATATGGGAGGAAGTGCAGGACTCCTCTGTATTGGGATCAGACTGGAGAGAGGCAGTTCTTTGGGCCTGAACTGATTCAAGAAGCAGAAGAACAAGTTCGTATAATTCGAGAGAATTTGAGAGTTGCTCAAACCAGGCAAAAGAGTTATGCTGATAATAGAAGAAGGCCATTGGAATTTGAAGAAGGAGATTATGTGTATCTCAAGGTGTCACCACTTCGTGGAATGAGGAGATTTAAAGTCAAGGGCAAATTGTCCCCTCGCTATATTGGACCATTCTTGATTTTTAGAAGGGTTGGGGAGATGGCATACCAACTCGAGTTACCTGCTAGTCTATCAGATGTGCATAATGTGTTCCATGTATCTCAACTCAAGAAGTGTCTTCGTGTCCCTGAGGAACAGTTACCCATGGAAGAGCTCGGTGTTCAGGGTGAGTTGACTTACACGGAGTACCCGATCAAGATTTTGGATACTTTGACTCGAGTCACAAGAAATATGGTTATTAAGAGATGTAAAGTGCAATGGGACCATCATGAAGAAGATGAAGCTACATAGGAAGGAGAAGAAGAGCTTCGCATAGATTTTCCCCACCTTTTCTCTAGTTCTTCTTAAATCTCGAGGACGAGATTATTTTTAAGGGGGGTAGGATTTGTAACACCTACTTTGTAAGTTCTAGGAATAACATCAATAGAGAAAACAATTTCTCTCTTTATGTGAGTTTGAACTTTATGCATCATCATATGTGAACACCATGTCCAAAAACAAATAACAAAGAGAGGTGCTACTAAATCATTGCATCATGCTGGATATTTTATTTGTGTGTGCATCTTTGTGACAATATTTTAATAATGCAAAAAGAAATAGGTGAATACCCAAATGGGGACTTAAATCCTAAAATAATCCTAGGATTAAGAAAAGAGAGAAGGAAAAGATTATACAAATTAGAGGAAAGTAAACGTATGAAAGAATACATTTTGTTCCCCACTAATATTTTAAATTAAGTGATTAACCCAGTTAAGAAGATCACAAACAAGTTTGAATTCAAATTGGGATTTAAATTTGAAAATAGGAAATAAAACAGAAAAAGAAAAAGATAAAGGAACATACCTGGGCCCCTGGCGCCATTTCGGCCCACTTATTCAATCCAGCTCGCGCAGCCCATTAGCACCTCCACTCGGCGCCGACAGGCCGGGGCCACCCGTCAGCCTCTGCACACGCGCGCCCAGCTTCTTCGCTCTCGCTGGCTGGTGGGGTCGGCTTGTCAGCTCGGTCATCCTCCCCGTAACAGAATCCGAAGCCGCCGGGCGCGGCGACCACGCAGGAGCTTCCAATCGCTTGACCAGGGCGCTACCTGAGGATAAATCCTCGCATCCCCTTCCCTGACCATGTGTGCGCTCTCGCCCTGTTCTACCATCCTCGTGAAACACCAGTTGGAACATCGCTGCGAACCGTGGCGGAAGGCAGCTGCTACCGCACCCGTTCTTCACCGGTGAAGCAAATTGGGGCGCGTGGTTGGCTGATGACCTTCGCCGCGCCCTAGGGAGTGAGATTGACGCCGCTACGGAACCAATCGAGGCGCGGAGCGGGCGGAATTCTTCACCGTGGTGCGACAACTGCGCCGTGGCCACACCTCACCGTGGATGAAGCTTGGCGCAGCGAAACCCGTGGTAAACACCCAATCCCTTGCTTGTACTTCATACCCTCATCGTGTTGCACCAATTCAAAGGGAAGATAGCTTACAAGAATCCCGGCAATCGTTCACCGGAGCTATGCTCCGCCGCAGTGCCGCGGTTGTGCGGGGGCCGGGCATACCAGTGTGTCACCCACGCTGGTACTACCCTCATTAGATTCGCAGAGGCTTAGAGTAGGTCATACCCTAGAAATCCGTAGTATTCATGTGCTCTGGCATGGTCCCGGGGGAGGCTCCGGCGAGCTCGCCACTATGGGCGGCGGCGCGACCTCTGGTGACCGCTGGATGTGCTTGGCGAGTGTTGGTGGTCGGATTTCCATCCGACGGTCAGGAGGCGCACCAAATTTGAGCTGTTAGATTATGGGCGAACGTTCCTGATCAAATGCGGGTGAGACCTCTTTTGAAGTTAGTCGTGAGACGTTGGATGACATCGGACGGATCGGAGGTCGTCGCGTCCCTTTAAAATATCTGCCGTTGGATCTTAATCCGTGGGTCCACGTTGTGTACCGGTTCGGTGCACCTGTGGGAGTATCCCAGCCCTTGATCTTAGATCGTGCGGCTCACATTAGATCTTACCCCTTCGGTCTGGTAAAGTTGCATAAGAGCCCCTGGTGTTTGAAATAATTAACCCGCTGTCCACCCCGTGCGCGACTGAGTCTTGGGAAGTTTTACACCAAAGCCCCTACACTTCTCTGTTATAATGCGCCCAGTCCAGTGAATGAGAAAAACAGATAAATTGAATTATAAAATGAATTTTTAATATAAAAACAATTCCAAAATTTTGTTAAATCCATAGAAAATTCATACTAACTCCAAATTGAGCCATTCCAGTTCCTAAAATTTTATAATTTTATTCTCTATCACTTAGTGTCTCTGTTTTATCATGAAAACAGTAAGAAATTTATTTATCACTTAATCCTATTTTAAGCACATAAAACCTTTGAAAATGCATAACTTAAATTCTATAACCCCAAAAAAATTATGATTCCTGTTCCTAGGATTTTGTTTTAATGTGTAGATTATTACTGTGTATTTTGTGTACATGTTTGGTGTGATGTTAATTTCCTCTATGCACTGTGCTTGTTTGTAATGTGGCGAGTAGAAGAGCCCGTTGTTGGAGATCCTGGTGAGCAGCAGGTTGAAGTAGCTGAGCAGGAGCTCATTGCAGGCAAGTTGTGCCCTTGACCACATTTTACCCAATAATGCTCTTTAATATCATTTATCCATGCATAGGTTAACTTTGATGGGACCCAATAGGTTACCCTAGATTTGTCTATCTCATTACCTTGTTTACCCCTGTATCACTTGGGTAGTTTGCTATTGCTTTATATGGTTTTGGGATAATCATTTATTACCTCTATGTTCCAATTCTTGTTGTTATTCTGTTTATGTTCATGTTGAGATCATTAATGTTAATTGGAACATAGAGCTTAACTTGAGAACCACGTGCCACCACAAGGGTGGAATGGGACGCCCTTGGCTGACTAATTAGGAAAGCTAGTGGAAGACTACCTTACCCGAAAGGGGCAAGGGCAGTAGGGGAGAGGTCAGTGCGGGGAGGTCCCTGATTGATTTTGCTGCGATGGCGGTCAGCCAGGAACCCTTTACTGGATCTTCCCATAAACTGTAGCGGGTTTTCGGAAGCTAGTGGAACTTTGTAAAGGCCTCGTAGTGTTGCCCTGCCGCGCTTCCTAGGTAGAGGTGTATGGGACTCGCGACCCCTTGGCAGATGGGTAACATGACTTGTGGGTAAAGGGTACAACCTCTGCAGAGTGTAAAACTGGTATACTAGCCGAGCTCGCGGTCATGAGCAGCTCAGGACTCTCTGATGTCTAATTATGGAACTTAAATTCAATTTTGTCATTTGCATTGCATGGGTTTTGTTATTAATTTTGTTCTATTACTTTACTTATGGTTTGGTATTTACTTACACATAGTAACTGCTAATAAAATTTTGACCAACTACTTAAAAGCAATGCTCAGCTTTAACCCCTGTCATTGATTAAGCCTTACACATCACATGAACTCACACCTTTGTGAGTTTATGTCCACTGGTTCCCCACAACTTGTTGAGCTATGATCATGTGTGAGCTCACCCTTGCTGTCTCACACCCCCCCCCCCACAGGAGAAGAGCAGGTGTTTCAGGAGGAGCCTCAAGGCGAGGAGTTTGACTTGATCTAGGTGGCGTTTCTCAGTTGACATTGGCGCCGACGATCCTTAGTTTGTTTTATCTTTATTACTTTATTTTGTAATAAGTCTTCCGCTATGTAATAAGTACTCTGATTATTGTGACATTTATCTCTATACACTCTGTTATTATATATGTTGTCTTCTTGGCGCATGTATGAGATGCACCCGGCTTTGTTCCTAAGCCGGGTGTTACAGGGGGCAAGATCTAGTTGTCCATCCAAGACCTCTTCCTCGAATTGATCTATTAATTCCTAGGCGACTCCACGTCATCTAGGGATGCCCCGGGTGACCTGTCGACCCGGAGCACCTTAAGATCTCTTCCCCCCAGGGGACGAGATCTAGATTCCAGCAAGGAGGAGGAAGACGACCCTGTCGCCAGGTCGCGGATCGTCCAGCCTAGAGCTGCGGACCATCTGATGTGACGCAGGGAAGACACTGCTCCTGCGCCTAGGTCGCGGACCGTCCGGCCCAGGGCCACAGACCGTCCGCGCCGCCGCAGAGGGCACCGCCAGGCGGTACACCACCTAGTGATGGGCGCTGCTCAGATCGGCACCAACATACTTTTTGGCGACTCCGCTGCGGAAGAGGTTGCAGATATACAAAATCAGGCTTAAATGGCCGATTTTAAAGATCTCAACGGTGCTTCTCCAAATAGCAACACTTGGCTGACTAATTTATCGACCGCTGAGCATGAAAGATTAAAAGATGACATGAAGAAAATAGACGAGGAGGCCCAGCGACAAACAGAGCAGGTGTTCAAGGTGGCGGATAAGTGGTTCCTCTCGCACTTCAGGGTAGATTGCCACCAGAAGACCGTCCAAGAGAGGGAGATAAACGCCGAGTACATGTCAGCCATGCTGCAACAGCTCCCCACGATAGGGAACTTTGAAGCTAGGGAACTTTGTAAAGGCCTCGTAGTGTTACCCTACCTCGCTTCCTCGGTAGAGGTGTATGGGAAGTCACGATCCCTTGGCAGATGGGTAACATGACTTGTGGGTAAAGATGCGCAACCTCTGCAGAGTGTAAAACTGGTATACTAGCCGTGCTCACGGTCATAAGCAGCTCGGACCCTCACATGATTAATTTATGGAACTAAATTCAATCTGTCATATGCATTGCATCGCAGGTGTTATTATCACTTTTGTTCTACTACTAAATTGGGTTGGTATTTACTTATACTTAGTAATTGCTAATAAAATTTTGACCAACTTTAAAAGCAATGCTCATCTTCAACCATCCTCTTTGGTAAGCCTTACACTTCACATGAGCTCCCACCTTTGGTGAGTTCATTCACATTATTCCCCACAACTTGTTGAGCGATGAACGTATGTGAGCTCACTCTTGCTATCTCACACCCCCCATAGGTCAAGAACAGGTACCGTAGGATGAGGCGCATGGAGGATGTTGTGACGAGTTCGTGAGATGTCTAGGCCGTCGTCTCCTAGTCAACTTTAGGTTGCTGGACCATTGTATCCTTATAATGTAATTATTTATTTATTTTGTACAGAACTCCTATTACATAGTAAAGATGTGACATTTGATCCTATGCCATGATTCATCATATGTGTGAGACTTGGTCCCAGCACACCTGGTGATTATGTTCGCACCCGGGTCTTGGTGCCCCAAAACCCGGGTGTGACAAAACACGTGGAATAAATTTCTTCAACTAGTTTCGATCTTATGTATATTGTTCTCTTTGTTCATTTTCTCTTTCTTCTTGAATGATAGTAGTATTTATCTATTAACTTTATATTCTTTCTAGTGCACAAAAGATGCTAATGTCCATGATGACTTGTGTCAACTATCCTATGAAAGGTTGATAGTTAGAAGCTATGGTCATTACGATGTTAGTGGCTTCCACTTTTGGACCGCACTTTTTGAGGCCTCTTGTCCTCAAGCAACCATAGTTAACTCTAGAGTTGTGTCTAGGGTTATCAATGCACTTGGACAAGAAATCAACTACTATGAAATCATTCAAAAGATTGTCGAGTTTACTTTTGGTAGCGAGAAAAAATGCAAGTATACTTCTTTTAATGTAGTTTGTTAGATAGCATTCTTGGGATTCAAGCAAACCAGTTTGGCATGGTTGAAATCAAACATAAGGAATGACTATCGGGCAATAAAAATTTTGTCCTTGCACATCAAGTTGAGTAGGTGTATTATTTGTCATACCCATGTCAAAAGTTCAATTCATGGCACAGTGTATAAATTGAATCCTTGAGAACAGTTACATACTCATAACGATGTTGCTTATCATATCGAGGATGGATAAGTTGATGAGGTTTATCAAGAGGAAGCATTGCCAACGTCCTTTGTTATTGAGCCCGGTGCAGCGCTTGATTCTTTAGTTGGTGTTGTTGATGATGCCACTGGTCCCCCAAAATGGAAATGATGACCTATAAGGAAACAATGTACTTTAGGATGGAGGAGAGCACTAGATAATGAACCTGATGAATTTTGAGTTTAGTTTTTCTAGAAAAGGAATCGTAAGTGCATTTTTTATTCTATTTTTAATTTTTATTGTATTCTTATTATAATATAATTGTTGGACTAACTTGTACTATCAGTAGGATGAATCGTAAGATCAAGTCAGCCTTAAGCAAGGTAAGCAGGAATCTTTTCCAAGGGAGTTCTTCCAGCACTGCTCGGTGAGAGGCTTTGCTAAGATGTAGGCGGGATTTAGATGATGAAGATGAAGAGCAGGAGCAGCAGGATGGGGTAGAGTGGGAGCAGTAGTGTCGAGGTGGGGTTTATGGGAAGAGCAGTAGGATGAGGGTGAACATGCGGACGGTGAGGACCGATGGGGGTGATTCTGCACATTCTTCACAATATATGCGAAAGTAAATTAGGAAGAGCCACATCATCGCCCCACCTTTGGCGCCCCAAATAGTGATGAGAAGGTTCTTATCATGACGGTTAGTGACGAGTATGACTTTCTTATTTTTCTTAAGTATGACTTACATGATACTATGATTTTACTTAATTCTATAAATGCAAATTTTCATTTAGGGTATGGTAGGACACGAGTTTTGAAGAGAGAGGTCACCATAGATAGGTCAACATTGTCTTAGGTAACCTTTGTCTTTGCACAACCCAAGAGTTATCGTGGACTCATTGGGCGTGACAATCGTGTGCACCACTTGGAAGCACTTCACCCTTACTCAAGATGCACGCTTTAGAACTATGTAGAGAGCAGTTAAAGATGACTTTTGGGTAAGTTTTGAAGTTGTTTATTTCTTGTTCCATATTAAAAAAATACTTCACTAACAATATTATAAATGTTGTTGCAGAAATGCTACTGTGTGGCGCTGGAGGACTAGGAACACGTAGATCATGAAGTCTGTGCGAAAAAGGTTTGCAGAGATGCATTCTCCAATGCTAGGCTTCAGGCTACAAATGTATTTATGAAGAATGCCAAGAATTTGCCAGTCACAAATTTTTGGGAGTATTCGGATACGTACCTCACCGAGGAGTATCAACAGGTAAGTAGTATTTGAGTTTATTAATTTAATGTATTACTACTATTTTGATACTTTGACATATGTGTAGGCCCAACTCTCATGGCTAGAAGACCGTCAGGATGTTTATCGGGCCCTTTGTCAATTATGGGCTTCTCCAAAATTTCAAGAGAAGTCCATGAAGATGAGGAGCTCCGCTAGTAAGGGTGGGAAGCATGGCGTTTGGTGGTGATGGATACGTTCGTACGGCTCGACACATTGTGAGATATGTTAAATACCGTTTTGAGAATATGTTTTCTGTTACCAATTGCTACGCACAGGAAGCTAAAACTGGTGTTGAGCCATCTTCTATTGCCGTGTACAAGCAAGGTCATAGGGGTTTGGACTCGACACACCCTAAGGTCCTATGCAGCCACCAGGTGATTGAACGATTACCGAGTTGTTCGCAATTTAGGATTAGTATTTGTTTTCGAGAACATTGAATGCTAACTCTAAATTTGTTTTCTTAATTGTAGGAGCAATATGGGTAGGAGATGGCCTGACGCTATGGCCACGAGGTCGATTGGCAATATGGCCCCAATTATCCATCGACAGTGCATGCAAGTGGTGGTGGAAAGGCATAGAGACAGTAAGCTGGTGATTTCTTTGTATTAGTTAGTATTTGTAATTAAAATTTACATATTTTAAAATTTGAAGCTACTTCATGTTCACCAGGGTGATCGACTCAAGTGAGATCTTATCACAGAGAGGATCTTCCTCTCTGAGTTATGGTGGCAGTAGTAGAGGACAGTGTCGCACGAGTCAAGATGTAGTGATCAAAAACCTCTAGGACACAGTGATGGTGCAACATGGCTTCATGAGGCAGCAACATGAGTACTTGGCTAAAGTAAAAGAGTATCATGCCCAACAACAACAATGGCTTGCAGTAAGTCTAATTTTACATTATTTAGCATTTGTTGTATTTAATAGTACTAACAAGTTTCTTTTGCAGGTAATGTTCCATCACCAACAGAGCGGTACATCCCAGGCCATGCCCTCGCCGCCAATGCCTCCTCCACCGTCGTCGATGTTTCCTCAGCACCATACTACTAGACCATCTAGAGATCGGGTCCATTGTACTTTTTGAAAATTATGTTTAAGTTATTCGGTTCTAGATACATTTAGTCAAATTAGGTGAATTTAGGAAATTATAGTTGTGTTTAGCCAATCTCTGAGAACTTAGCATATTGTAGTAAATCTAAGTGAACTTAGTATATTGTAGCCAATCTCAGAGAACTTAGAAAATTACATATTTAGTCTTAAAATTTTAGTTAGTGAAATCATAAAATGTGAATTTTAGTTGAATGTACTCAATTGAACCTAGCTAACCTATTTCAACTTGAATATTTTAGAGATCTGGAGTTAATATGGCAAATCAATACCATACCCCTACAACAGTGACACCGGCATCTACGAACAAGGTTATTTTTTACATTTCAATAACTATACCCGTTTGATTACGTATAATGGTATAAATAAGCTTTTAGTCTTTAATTGTGGACTTTGTTCTTTATTGCAGGTTGATCCAGGTACAGACTTCGTTAACAATCTATTCGCTTCTAGGGGTAGCGGACGCAACTCCAATAATCACCAGTGGCCATGAAATTTGTTGCATCTTTATTAGTTTATGGACATTCTTCTTTATTAGTTTGTTTTATATCGTATTGGAATATTAAATGTTGATGGATGTATGAACCTAGTGAATGAATGGAGCAAGTTAAATGGATGTTTTGATGGATGTATGGACTTATTGATGGATCTATGTGTTTGATGTATGTTGATGGACATATGTGTATATGTGAAATGAATGTAAAATTGGAGGAAATTTTGGTTTTCTGCACAGGTTAATTTTTGGCGACACCCTTATTTTTGGCAGCCTTAACCTAGCCGCCAAAATTTACTGTGCTAGAACAATTTTCGGCAGCTACAAAGGTCACTGAAAATAAGGTCGATAATTTTTAGTGGTTATACTGGAGGCCAGCGAAAATTAAAGCCTAATTTTTGGTGGCTAGGATATTGACGCCGAAAATTATCACCGATGGACTAAAGCCGCCAAATTTGAAATTTTTGGCGGTAGCAACTGAAATTAAGCCTTATCCACGACAAAATAGGGTTGGCATATTAACGGTGGTAACGGCCTTATTTTTGGCGGCTTTGGCCACCAAAAATTAAATGTTTTATTGTAGTGATGGTGGCGCGGCAAGAAGAGGCACAACTATATGCGGTTGTGTGTTCTAATTTTTTATGGCAACACATGTACTTATTATAAGAGGTGAAAGTTGCCTAGAGGGGGTGAATAGGCGAAACCTGAAAATTATAAACTTTGAACATGTACTATACACGTGATTAGTGTTAGAAATAATTCGGAGTGCGAAAGATAGTTTCTCTTGCAATGAGTTGCTCAATCAATGCAGATAACTTTGGGAGTAAACTCAAATCATTATGAGCAAGAGAACTTTTAGAGAGAGAGGGGGAGGGGAGAAACAAATCGTATGGTGAAGATTAATATAAGTGGACACGACGATTTGTTTCCCGAGGTTCGGTTCCAAAGAACCTACTCCCCGTTGAGGAGGCCACAAAGGCCACGTCTATTTCAACCCTTTCCCTCTCTCAATCGGTCACTTAGACCAGTCGAGTGCTTTTTCTCAATGTCCCGGGTCACTAAGACCCCATAAGGATCACCACACAATTAGCTGTCTCTTGCAAACTTTACAAAACACTTAGAGAGTTTAGAGAGAGATGAAGAAAGCACGATTAATAAAACCAAGCAACAAATGAAACACGAATCACACTCTCTCAAGTCACTAATCACTAATGATCACTTGTCTCAATTGTGGAACTTGGAGAGATTGGAAGCTTTGAATGTGCCTTGGAATGGATTGCTAGCTCTTGTATTGAATGTGTATGAGTGGAGTGCTTGGATGAAGTGAATGGAGGTGGTTGGGGTTGTATTTGTAGCCTCCAACCACTTCCTAGTCGTTGCTCCTTTTCTGCCGACCGCGGATGTTCCGCGCCCCCTGTTCGGACGGTCCGCCCCTGCACATCAACGACCGGAATGACAACGGTCAACGGTAACAGCTATATCAACGGCTATATTGTATTTAATGCGTCATCAGATGTCAGTTAAAGTAGTCGTGGACGGTCCGCGAGGACGTTAAAAATGCATTTTATCGAACCCGTCACCTTCGGGGTTTTCTGGTTTTTCAACGACCGGACCGCCCGCATCTGTAGCCGGACGGTCCACGCTTGGTCTCAGACGGTGCTTGCTTCTCTTTCGGACGGTGCGTAGTGTTAACTTGTGTTTTTGTAGGCTTCCTGTCTGAGGCTTAGAGTAGTTATAGATGAACTTATCCACCTGACAAATGATCAACTGGGCAAACTAGTTAGTCCATAAGATGTGTGATAGTCGTCAAACACCAAAATCGATTATAGGAAATGTTGAGGCCATTTCTCTTTCAATCTCCCCCTTTTTGGTGATTGATGCCAACACAAACCAAAGCAAATACGAAGTGTAGCAATGTAACTAGTTTGCATTTTGACACATGTGCATAAGTTATTTTAAAATGAAAGCATTTCTAAGCATATATGTTTGATTTGATATTTTTAACATTTCGGACCACATTTGCACCACTCAGCTAGTTTTTACAAATCTTTTGAAGAAGTCTTAGAAATTCTTTTGCAATTAGCCAATGGTACAAGAATATGATTTCAAAAAGCATTTTCAAGTTTTTGAAAATTCTCCCCCTATTTCAAATGCTTTTCCTTTGGCTAAATAAAAGCTCCCACCTGAAGAAGTTCCCCTCTTAGCTGTCAAGAGGGTATTTGTAATTTGAATAATTTCTCCCCTTTTTGAAAAAGTATTTAGAAAACAGGTTGGTGGTGTGGTGTAAGGCCGAAAATTTGTATATAAAAAGTAATAATAATCAAATAAATACATGAAGAAATAAAATAGTAAATTCAGATATCTCAAATTATACCTGAGTGTTGAAAATTGGGGATTGAATTTTGAAAACCAAGAATTATTTTAGAAAAGAGGTAATAGAAAAGTTTTCTATTCAACTAAATGATTATGCATATCATTAAATGATGCACCATGAGCATTTATTTACAAGAATATTGAAGTTTGAAGTAACTTTTAATTCTTGTTCCACATTCAAAATACTATTTTCCTAAAAATAAAGGAGCAATGTGAGTGTGTCTCATATTTCAAACATTTATCAAACAAATAAATTAATTAGAATAAATAGATATCCACTACATCATGATTGATTTTTAGTGGGTATTAAATTTGAATTCTTAAACTTTATCTTAGATTGGAAATGGAAATTGTAAATTCAAAAAGGAATAATATGGGAATATAATAAGGAGATGAGAATTGGGATTTAACCCAAAGGTACAATTTTAGAATTTGAGAAAAGAGAAGAAAATACTAAACAAATGAGGTAAAATAAAATATAAAAAGTAACAAGAATATATTTCTTTACTCTAATATTTGAATTTGGTACACTTCGATCATTGATGAATCTCATAACCAAATGCAAATTCAAATTTGAATTCTGAAAACAAAGAGGGAAAAAGGAAAAGAAATAAAAATAAAAGAAAAAGAAGGAGGAAGCTTAGCTGCGCCTCAACCCTGAATTCAGCCCGTCACCTCTTTCTCCCTCGCGCCGCGGCCCAAGCTCATCAGACCGACGCTGGTAGGTAGGGCTGGTCTGTTAGTCACTTGCGCGCGGAACATGGGGAAAGTGCGCCAACAGGTGGGCCTCACTCGTCTGGTTCTCAAACGCTCCGCATCCCACTGCCTAACCGAGCCCACACGACAGATACACTACGCGTGCGCCACCTTCACTCCTATCACCGACTGGTGGACCCCTTTTGTCATCCCACTACTCGTGCAACGGGCTCCGAGTCTATCGCCGTCCGCAGCGGAGTAGCGTGGTGGGCGCTGCGCTCGCGTGATCCTCGCGACTACTGGGTTCGTGGGGGGATTACCGAGTGCTTCTCCCTCTCTCCCCTAGGCTATATCTATGGCTGGGCACCCCTCGTTACCCTGTCACCCTCCCGGAGGTCTCTCACGGAAACCGGTGAGGACGGCAGTGAGGAAGAAGTTCGCCGCGGCGATACTGGGTTTGGGAAGCCGTAGCACCTCGACTGTGTGTCACACAAGTTAGTGTCGTGGCTGGGCATGGTCGGAATCGAGAACCAGAGCTCGGCGGCACCTCGGCTCCGTCCCGCGCGGGAGGAAATGGGCTCCTGTACCGCACCACCGCAGGTATGGCTGTGTCCATTGCTTTCATTGATCATTCCTTGACGCATGGAGAGTCACGGGAGAAGGAATTATACATTGGGGGGCTTTAATTGCTCGCTGGAGACCATTGACTCCATGGCGTCGCGTCACGCCGTGGGCAGGGTAGTGCCATTGCTCAATCCATAAATCGAGGGTCTAGTCTGTTTCGCCTTGCGCCGGGCTGTGTTTTCAGCCATCGGTCGCGAGCGCAGGCATCGGTGGGTACCGGATCGATGAACGCCGACAGGTTCATCGCCATGGACATGGCGGCGCGGTCGTGCTCAAGGTTGGGCATGGGTGGCGTAGCATTCGTCCATCGATATAGAATTGTGTGGCCACGATTAGATCCTGGCATAACCTTTGGGGGCACTAGATCTAGACCGTTGGATATGAATCAGAGGAACATGATTGGATCAGGTGTATAATAAATCATGGGCAACCGATCATGATCGGACGATCGGAGAGAATGGAGGGTTAGTGATGCGCGCACATCTAATTTGTGCTGACCATTCCGGATCAGGCGGCCCTAGATGGAGGATACCCTTTCGGTCAGGGATATCTGCAAAAGAACCCTCTGATTTTTTGTAAATCAACCCGCAATCCTCGGATCCTGTTCACTGAGTCTTAGGAAGCTTGTGCAGAGGCCCCTGTCTTCTCAGGAAATTGAGGCGCAGTTCAGACAGTGAGAAAAACCTATAAAATCATTTAGAAAATGATTTTTTAATATGAAAACAATTCCTAGAACTTGTGTAATTTATAGAAAATTCATATTAAGTCCAAATTAATTCATTCTAGTTTCTATAATTTTATAATATTATTGTTTATCACCTAGTGTCTCTGTTGTGACATGAAAGCCACAATAAAATTGATCTCCTAGTTAATCTTGTATCAAATACATAAAACCTTTGGAAATTCATAACTTAAAATCCATAACTCCAAAATTAATGATTCCTATTCATAGGATCTTATTTTAATGTGTAGATTATTATTATGTATTTTGTTTACATGTTTGGTGTGATGTTAATTTTCTATATACTATGCTTGTTTGTATTGTGGCAAGTAGAAGAGCCAGTGGCTGAGGATCCCGGTGTTCAGCAGATAGAAGTTGCTGAGCAGGAGCTCATTAAAGGCAAGTTGTGCCCTTGACCACTTTTTACCCAATAATGTTCTTTAATATCACTTATTCATGCATAGGTTTAATTTTGATGGGGCCCAATAGGTCACCCTAGTCTAATTATCTTTTTACCTTGTTTATCCCTGAATCATTTGGGTAGTTATGTTATTGCTTTGTTGGTTTTGGGTTAATATTTCATTATATCCATGTTCCAATTATTCTGTTATTTTAGTTATGTTCATGTCAAGATCACTATCTTTAATTGGAACATGGAGCTTAACTTGAGAAACACGTGCCACCACAAGGGTGGAATGGGACGTCCTTGGCTGACTAATTAGGAAATCTAGTGGAAGACTACCTTACCCAAAAGGGGCAAGGGAAGTAAGGGAGCAGGCATGCAGGGAGGTTCTCGGGTTGATTTTGCTGTGATGGTGGTCAGACGTGGGATTCTTGCAATTGCTCTTCCCAGAAACTGTAGCGGGTTTTCGGAAGCTAGTGGAACTTTGTAAAGGCCTCGTAGTGTTACCCTGCCTCGCTTCCTTGGTAGAGGTGTATGGGATTCATGACCCCTTGGCAGATGGGTAACATGACTTGTGGGTATAGGGTACAACCTCTGTAGAGTGTAAAACTGGTATACTAGCCGAGTTCACGGTCAAGAGCAGCTCGAGACTCTCGCATGATTAAATTATGGAACTAAATTCAATTTGTCATATGCATTGCATGGGATTATTTATTAACTTTGTTCTATTACTCTTATTATGGTTTGGTATTTACTTACATTTAGTAACTGCTAATAAAATTTGACCAACTTATTAAAATCAATGCTCAGATTTAACCCCTATTATTGATCAGCCTTACACCTCACATGAACTCCCACCTTTGGAGAGTTCATGCACATTATTCCCCACAACTTGTTGAGCGATGAACATGTGTGAGCTCACCCTTGCTGTCTCACACCCCCTCCCCATAGGAGAAGAACAGGTGGTTCAAGAGGAGCCACACAACGAGGAGTTTGACTTGATCTTGGTGGCGTCTCTCAGTCGACTTTAGGGCGCCAAGGATGGACTTTAGTTCGTTTTATATTTATCTTTTATTTTGTAAGACTTCCTCTATGTAATAAGTACTTTGATGATATTGTGACATTGATTTCTATACACTCTGTTATTATATGTGTTGTCTTCTTTGGCGCATATATGAGATGCACCCGACTTCATCCCTTAAATCCGGGTGTGACAGAAGTGGTATCAGAGGAATATTGACTGTAGGATGAAACCTAGATAGAACTGGACAACCCTTATTTTTACTTAACTCTGCTACTCTGATTCTTTCTAAACTTTCCTTAATCTTTTCTCATCTATTTCCGCTTTACTCTGATTATTCTTACCTTTCCTTTCTAAAGACAAAGGTGGACTTCACACTTTGAAATCCTGTGCCTAAAGTGACTTTTAGGACTAGGAGAACTAATCTTAGGAACAAAAACAAAACTATTTTTATAGGTATCTATGTGCTTGAATGCTTGTTCGTATGATACTTGTTTGAATTGGATCTTTGATTAAGTGTGATTAGTTGTGGAGTAATGTCCACAATTACATTTGCATATACATATAGACATAAATAGAATTCATAAGATAACTAAACAACTTAGATTATCCTCCATTAAAGTGTATCTATTTTAAATAGATCCCTCTTAACTTAAAGGAATCTATCTTATCCTAATAGGTTCATCTTGTGTTAAAAAAATATCTTATCCTCTTAAATTGTTTATAAGATAAACTAGACCAACTAAAAGTATCCCCACTAGAATATATCAAATAGATCCATCTTATCTTGGAAGGTTCTCCCTTATCTTAATAGATCCATCTTATCCTGAAAAGATTTTATCTTAGCCTAATAGATCTAACTGATCTCAAAAGATTCCATCTTATTCTTAGAGACTCATCTTGTTCTAATAAGCATACTTATCCCCACCACTTTGCTTATCTCATAACAGTGTAACAAACATGATCTATTCCAAAATAAATTAAGTAGATCTTATCTAATCTGATCTGATTACACCAATTTAATTCTGATCCCATCTAATCTGGTCAGATCTAATCTAATGGACAAACATGTTAGATAATACTGGTAAAATAAGATTGGATCCTACTCTTATAAATATGTTTTAACCTAAATTGGAGTCTTAGTCCAATCTGGCCATATGCAACTACCTTAACCACCCGATAGTTGCATAACCCCTCTGTTTTAACCTAACAGAGATTCTAATCTACCTACACCATATAATCCATCTTATCTCAAAAGATTTTAACATATCCTAATAATATATATCCTACCCTGGTAGATCTATCTAACTTAAACTAGTCTAATCTAGTTATATCCAATCTAACCTAGACCCTACCTAATCTGATATGATCTAATCTAAATGAAGTTACTTAAACAAGTACTTAATACTGGTAACATAGATTGGACCATATTCTTATAAATAGGTTTTAAACCTAAACGGGTGTCTTAGACCAACTCGTCCGTGAAACCACGACCTCGCCTATGTTATAGGTTGCCCAACCCATTTATCTTACAAGCAAAGTAAAACTCTGTTCAATCTACCTACCCCATATACCGCAATTGTTATCCCAACTCAGATAATGGCATCCAACACTCTAAGACCCAAAATTTATATAAAAAATATATAATAATAATAATAAAATAAATATAAGAAGAAATAAAATAGCAAATTCAGTGATCTCAAATTGTACTTGAGTGTTGAAAATTGAGGACTGAATTTTGAAAACTAAGAATTACTTTAGAAAAGAAGCAATAGAGAAGTTTTCTATTCAACTAAATGATTATACATATCATTAAACGATGCGCCATAAGCATTTGTTTACATAAATATTTAATTTTCAAGTAACTTTTAATTCTTATCCCACCTTCAAAACGCTATTTTTCTAAAAAGAAAAAACACAATATGAGTGTGTTTCATATCTCAAACATCTACCAAACAAATAAAATAATTAAAATAAACATATAACTATTGCATGATGTTGGATCTTATTTGTAGGTGCATTTAATAATAATAGTAGTCACATTAATATAAATGAATTCATGTCCAAATTTGAGAATTAATCACTAACTAGAATACTTAAAATGAGAAAAATAATCAAGAAAACAAAGAAGAATAATACCATACAACGCAAAAAAATATACAAATTTAAATAATGGATTCATCCCATACTAGAGTATTCAAATGCCATATTTGACCTAAGTCCAAATTTGCCACAAGGGTTTGAACTCAAAATTTGGAATTCAAAATATAGATAAAGAAAACAGAAGAGAAAAGAATAAAGAAAAGGAAAAGGAAAGCCGTGCATGGGCCTAAATCCTAGAGCTTGGCCCATTTCTACCCTTTCCCCTCGCTGTGCGGCCCAATTCCGCCCCACTGGTGCCGACAAGTGGACCCAGGGAGTCAGCCATCGCACGTCTCGCCCAGTCCCTTGCACTTGCCATCACTGTGATGCGGGCCCATCTGTCAGCGCGTCCACAAAGGCGTGCCACAAGCTAGCTTCCACCAACTTGCGGGTCCCACCGTCAGCCGGTACTGTGGATCTTCTCGCTGCTAACCACGCAGTGGCGCTTGCCGCGGCGGACTTGGCGGTGGCCGTTGCGCCCACGTTGAATCAACCACCAGACGACCATAAAGCGGGCCTCGGGGATCTTCTCCTCACCTTTTTTGCTCCACACTCCAGAGCCAACCAAGAGAGAGCTGTGAGGGCGAAACCGTGGACTTCGTAGATCGCTGCCGCGGGGGAACCTCGAGCTCAGCGTCGTGCGGCTCTTGGCGGGTGATCGTCTGGGTTCGCTGGGATTCGTGGTGTGTGGTTAGCTTGTGGCCGAGGGTGATTCATGCGCCAGCGTGTGGGGATTGCTCACTAGAGTTCATCTCCTGCGGCGGTCCGCCTCGTTGTGTGACCAGCTTCCACCGCAACGCCATCAACGATAACGACCCTCGCTGTCTTCTCGCCCAGTTTTCCAGTACGAGTTACCGTCACCACTTAGGTTTATTGCTGCGTGGGGGGTGCGTGTAGCTGTAGGCTGGTGCCACTGTCACCACAGTTGAGCGGTGTGTCACCGGCATTATCGGGCAGGGGAAAACGATGATCCGCGACCGTTGATCCCACAGCCGTCGGCCGCGATTAAAAGACTGCGTACCAGTTCAACCATGGGTTGGTGTCCATTCGTTTTGGATCGGATGGATCTAGGGGAGAAAACATAGTTTTAATCTAGGTCGTTGATCCGCTCTCGATTGAATCTGGGCCGATCGCGGGGAGTGGTTTAATCTGGTACACAGGATTCCCATCCAGTGGTCGAAATTCCACGATACCAGTTCAAGTTAAACTGATCTAATCTGAGGCATCCATTTCCGATCTGATGGTCGAGATCCATCCACACCCTTTCGGTCGCGCAAATTTACGTAAAACCCCTCTGTTTCCGTTGTATTAACCCGCAATCCACACGGGTGAAACACTGAATCTTAGAGTTTTTTGCGTCCCAGCCCCTAGGTTCTCTGTTTATCATGCACGCAGACCAGGGTATTGTTAAATCAGAGAAAGGGATTTAGAAATGGATTTTTAATAGAAAAATAATGGCTAGAATTTATTTAATTCATAGAAAATTCATATTAAGTCCAAATTAACCCATTCCAGTTCCTATAATTTTGTAATAATGTTGTTTATCACATAGTATCTTTGTTTTGACATGGAAACCATATTAAAATTGATCTCATAATTAATCCTGTATCAAATACATAAAACCCTCGGAAATTCATAACTTCCCCATTTTAACTCCGAATTGATCTGTTCCAGTTTCTATAATTTTTATAATATTATTGTTTATCAATTAGTGCCACTATTTTGACACAAAAGTCACATTAAAATTTATACCCTATTTAATGTTGTACAAAACACATAGAATCGTTAGAAATTCATAACTGAAAATCTATAACTCTAATTTGATCCATTCAAGTTGCGCTAGTCTCGTACAAATATTTTCTATGCAATAACAACATTTATAGTACCATGTATCATTCTTTTCTAATTAGATCTTTATTTAATTCATGTTGGTTAGACTAGTTAATTTGCTTAGCATTATAATCTACTAAAATATGATCTTTGGTCAATTTATAACTTAGATTAAAGTTGAGATAATTATTTATAGAATAATCTGTCATATGATTTATAGTAATCAATTTATAATATAGTTTAATATTTTAATCACGCAGATCTTCTATAAAATCATAACTCCTTAATCGTAACTCCGATCTTAGTGGTTCTCGTTCCCGCGATCTCGTAGCAACGTGTAGATCATTATTATTCAATTTCTTCTCATGTTTGGTGTGATGTTGATTTTTATCTATACCATGTTTGTTTGTATTGCTACGATTAGCGCGAGGTCACGAGGATCCTAAGAATCACCTGGTAACTAGAATCTCAAGTGCCAGGCAAGTTGTGCTCTTGATCCACTTTTGTTACCCAATAATATTCTTTATTATCATTATTCAATGCATAGGTTTAATTTGATGGGACCTAATAGGTCACCCTAGACTGTTTATCTTTCTACCTTGTTTACTCCTGAATCATTGGGTAGTTATGCTATTGCTTTATATGGTTTTGGGATAATATTTTGTTATATTCATGTTCCAATTATTATGTTATGTTATTTATGATCATGATAAGATCATTATGTTAATTAGAACATGGAGCGACCACCCGGGAAAACAGTGCTACCACAAGGGTTTAATGGGACGCCCTTGGCTGATTAACTAGGAAAGCTAGTGGATGACTACCTTACCCGAAAGGGGCAAGGGCGGTAGGGGAGTGGTTAGTGTATGGAGGTCCTTATGTTGATTTTGCTGCGATGGCAGTCAGGCGAGGGATTCCATCACTGGAGCTTCCTATAAACTGTAGCGGGTTTTCTGAAGCTAGTGGAACTTTGTAAAGGCCTCGTAGTGTTACCCTGCCTCGCTTCCTTGGTACAGGTGTATGGGATTCATGACCCCTTAGCAGATGGGTAACATGGCTTGTGGGTAAAGATGTGCAACCTCTGCAGAGTGTAAAACTGGTATACTAGCCGTGCTCACGGTCATGAGCGGCTTGGACCCTCACATGATTAATTTATGGAACTTAAATTCAATTTGTCATTTGCATTTGCATGGGATTATTTATTAATTTTGTTCTATTATTTATTATGGTTTGGTATTTACTTACATTTAGTAACTGCTAATAAAATTTGACCAACTTATTAAAAGCAAAGCTCAGCTTTAACCCCTATTGTTGATCAGCCTTACACTTCACATGAACTCCCATCTTTTGTAAGTTGATACCACATTATTCCCCACAACTTGTTGAGCTATGATCATGTGTGAGCTCACCCTTGATGTCTCACACCCCCCACAAGAGAAGAATAGGTGGTTCAAGAGGAGCCATGTAACGAGGAGTTCGATTCAATCTAGGTGGCGTCTCCCAGTTGACTTTCTGGCGCCAAGGATGGATTTTAGATCCTTTTATATTTATAATTTATTTTGTAAGACTTCCGCTATGTAATAAGTACTCTGATTATATTGTGACATTTATCTCTATACACTTTGTTATTATATATGTTGTCTTCTTTGCTGCATGTATGAGATGCACCCGGCTTTGTTCCTTAAATCTCGGGGTGTTACAAACACCACGACAAATGGTCCATAAATCAGACCTAAGAAGAAGGTTAACCTCGATAATTAAAGATATGAGTAGAAACAGATCTCAGATGAATCAAGATTCACCACCCGGAATAAAAGTCTCCATTACTTAACTTCCTTTTACCTCCAAAACTTCTCTACACTTACCTAATAGCTAAAATCTGATGTACCCTTGTTGTCTATGCCACACCTACTAATGGCATGAAAGTTTTAGGTATATAAAAAATTTACTAATTGGAAGTTCCACTTAGAAAAAAATATATATTGGAATTTCATAAAGGTAAAGTCAGCTTGATATGCTTAACTAAATGGTATTCTTAAATAGGAGTATAGAATTTAATGTGATCTAATCTAGTGTGATCTAATCTAATGTGGTCTACTTAAACAGATTAGTGATACCGGTAGAAAGAAGTAGACCTATCTAAATTAATATGATCTCATCTAGTGTGAGTTACTTAATGCTGATACAAAGGATAAGGCCATATTCCTAATTCACTCAAGCCTAAATTGGTGACTTCGATCAACCCGACCAACTCAGCCATATACCAACGACCTACACATTCTTGATAAATTTCCTAATCTGTCAATATATATAATTTTAATCTACCAGTTTGACCTACATATTTTCAATGATATACACCATTGTTTTTCCAAGCCCTCCCTAAAACAATGTCACCCAACTGAAATTTGACATACCACACTCAACTTGTACTAATCTAGAGCTTATTCAATCTAATGTGGGTCACTTAACAAGTTAACACTAGTGAAATAAACTAGATCCTACTCCTATAAACCTTGTTCTCCTCTCATGCACTTAAACCTAAAATTAGTGCATTAGACTGTAATACCCAAATTTGTAAACCAAATAAAAGGAGTTAGTTATTCCTAAATAAAACTTCTCTATGTTGATATCACATGTGAACAATCTTGTTAAAGTAAGTAATTAGCCAAAAATATATAATTGATATATGTATCATGCCAGAATTTATTTGTGTGTGCATTTGATAATAATAATAAATATATTAATAGAAATTCAATAATGTCCAAAATTGGATTTATGACCTAAAACTTTAATTAGATTGTGGAGAAATAGAGGGATATGAAACTTACATAAAATATGCATAGAAATATATTTTTAAAGTTAGTACCCTAAATGTACAATGTAATTTGAAGACAATTTTGCCACAGTATTAAATTCAAATTTGAAAGGAAGCTTGAATTTGGAAAGAAATAGAAAAGAATATACATTACAAAGAAAAATAAATAAATATATTAATAAAAACCTATGGAATTTCATGATGGAGTATAGTATGTGCACCTAATTGAATTTGAAATTCAAAACCAAGTTTGAATTTGAATTCAAAATGGAAATACAAAATATGAAATAGGAATTTGAAAAAAAGAGAAATGGTATCCCTGTGCTTGGGCTGAATTCCCTGCTTATGGCCCACTTCTCCTCCTCACGGTCGGCCCGCTTGACCTGGGACTCGTCGCGTGCGCTCCAACCCTGTATCTGCGTCTGCCATGTGGGGCCACGGTGTTGGATTCATCACCTCCGCATCGCATGCGCGTTTGTTGAAATGGCTCCATCCGTGGTCACCAGGGGGGATTCTTGGCCGCCTCTCTCGCCCAACCTCTCGCGCTGGAGTCGAACAGAACTAGGGAAATCACGCGGGATTTGCGACGCCCTCTCCACTCCCACCAGCCAGGTCGGGTCTTTCTTCTTTCCCTGGGTAGTTGCGCCTAGACCAATATTCTTGCCACGGGGCCGCCTGGGAGCTCGCCAGGTTCGTTCGGTGGTTGGGCTCTCCCGTGATTCTCGGTCGTCAGCTCACCCGAGACTATAAAACTCGGGCCCTTGTCCCTCCCCTAGTCAGTGCACGGTGAACGAGGGGAAAACCCGTGTGCCTCGTCGGAGAGGGAGGTGGTGTGTGGAGCCACGACCGGATCTTGCCCGGGCCGCCGGTCTCGCCTTGAGACCATCCCTGCGGGTGGCACTAAGCTCGGGGGGCAGTTCAGTCGTGCCAACGGGCACTATGGGTGGCGTAGAAGTGTTTAATTGCTCAATGGAGCGACGGCGATACCGCGGGGCCACCATATGCCGTGGCCAAGACTTTTAGCTATGTGAGTCACGGTAAGCCACCCGCCCTTTTGTTCACGTTGATACTCGCTTCACGTAGCGTCTGTTGGTATTATCGATCGGTTACCAATGCCCGGGGACCTGCGTACGCCAGTGAGGCACCGCCGTACTTGCGCTTGCGCCACCATTCGCTTGGCTGGGAGGAAGGAGACACGTGCGGGCTGTTGGATCAAATGCGGATGGGTGAGACTATAAGGTTGTATACCCCTTCGTTCGGGTCGTCGATCTCAAATCGGACCGATCCAAGACGATCGCGTGTATTTAAAATCTAAACCGTGGAGGTTAGATCCGACGGCTGGGGTGTGTATACCGGTTCACTTAAAGCACCATCTAATCGTGGCTGTAGACTTGTGATCCAAGGGATCAAATCGCTTACCAGTTCGTTATTTTAAACTGAGCTTTCCATCTCAGATTCGACGCCCAGCGATCAACAATACCCCTTTGCCGTGACTTTTAGCTAAAGAGACCCTGCCTTTTATTGGTATAAACCCACCATCCTCGGCCACATACACAACTTTACCCTAGAATTCTAGAAATTACAAATTAGTCCCCGGGTATTCTCAAAAACACCCTAGAATAGAAGTAGACTTCAGAAATTCATAATTAATTTATTTTAACTCCGATTCGATCCATTCAAATTGTGTTAGCTTCATAAAAATATTATCTACGCAATAACAGTATTAAATATACCATAACACATATTTTTATAATTAGATATTTATTTATCATTTGTCTTCTAGATTAACTCTGCTAATCTAGGTTAATCTCTCTATAAATATAATCTGGGTAAAAGGTAATCCCTAATTAAATTATAATCTAGATTAAAGTCGGATTAGTTATTCATGATATATTTCCTCATACACTCTATACTAATCAATTTATAATATAGTTTACATCACATTTATCTTCCATAAATCATAACCCCTTAACTGTAACTCCGAATTTAGTGATTCTCGTTCCCACGATCTCGTAGCAACGCGTAGATTATTATTATTCAGTTTGTACTTATGTTTGTTGTGATGTTAATTTTATCTATACCATGTTTGTTTGTATTGGTACGACTAGCAGTGAGGTCACGAGTCACCTGAGGATCATCCTGGTACCTAGAATCTCAAGTCCTAGGCAAGTTGTGCCCTTGATCCACTTTTGTTACCCAATAATGTTCTTTATTATCACTTATTCATGCATAGGTTTATTTTTGATGGGACCCAATAGGTCACCCTAGACTATTTATCTTTTTACCTTGTTTACCCCTGAATCATTGGGTAGTTGTGCTATTGCTTTACACGGTTTTTGGGTTAATATTTTATTATATCCATGTTCCAATTATTCTATTATGTTATTTATGTTCGTGATAAGATCATTATGTTAATTGGAACATGGAGCGACCACCCGTGAAAACAGTGCTACCACAAGGGTTTAATGGGACGCCCTTGGCTGATTAATTAGGAAAGCTAGTGGATGACTACCTTACCCGAAAGGGGCAATGGCAGTAGGGGAGTGGTCAGTGTAGGGAGGTCCTTGGGTTGATTTTGCTACGATGGCGGTCAGGCGAGGGATTCCTGCATTGGAGCTTCCTATAAACTGTAGCAGGTTTTTTGAAGCTAGTGGAACTTTGTAAAGGCCTCGTAGTGTTACCCTGCCTCGCTTCCTTGGTCGAGGTGTATGGGATTGATGACCCCTTGGCAGATGGGTAACATGACTTGTGGGTAAAGATGCGCAACCTCTGTAGAGTGTAAAACTAGTATACTAGTCGTGCTCACGGTCATGAGCAGCTCGGACCCTCACATGATTAAACTATGGAACTTAAATTCAATTCATCATTTGCATCGCATTGGGATTATTTTATTATTACTTTTATTTGTTATTACTATGGTTTGGTATTTACTTACACTTAATAACCGCTAATAAAATTTTGAGCAACCTATAAAAGCTATGCTCAGCTTCAACCTTTATTTTGTTGATCAGCCTTACACTTCACATGAACTCCCACCTTTGGTGAGTTCATGTCACCTTATTCCCCACAACTTGTGTGACGGAATCTCCCAAGTCATTAGGCCCACCTAAAGTTGTCCTTGTCCATCGGACCTCGGACAACCCTGCAGGTGCACCTGATCACTTGGCAAGTTCGGTATCTGTATTCTTTACCTTGCCTAAGAGCGTTTCACCCGTCACGCAGATATTACAACACATCAGAGGTACGAGTATGCGGAAGCAGTTACAACAACTTTATTTCATATTAAAGTAGAGAAAGATTAGTATTATTATAGACCAGAGCAAATATAGGAGTGCTAGAGTAATATTATTACATAACTGGGAGGCAAAAACCCCTCCCGATAAATAGTAAAAGTTTTTCCTTAAAGGAGGACACCTCCTCCTGTGGCTTTAGTCTTGATTTTCTTCCTTAGGCACCACCTTGGAACAAAAGCAACAGAAATTTGCTGCTTCCTCACCTAAAACAACATTGGGACAAAGCCCTGAGTACGAAGTGTACTTTCGCAAGTCTTACCTGTCAAAATAAAAGACTCTCAAGGATATGCTGGCCTTTTTGGGAAATCAAGGTATGGCTTACCAATGATCAAGACTCTGTTTGCAGAAACGCTTACTAATAGTGGATCCTTAAAAGTCCAGTTTTATTAGCAAGTTAAGTCATTACCTGAGTTCTAGAGTTCTTTCTACCCTAGTTCAAGCACTTGACCTATACTAGCCAATTTCTTATCAACCCTTCTTGTTCACTGGATTGCTACGTGTAGGGCAGTGACCAAGTCTTCATGTCCGAGAAGTAACGACGATCCGAATTGATTAATACTCAGCTGAGGATCTCCAATCACACGACATATGTAGCACTTAACCCTTGCATATGTCAACTCGCCACCGGGGTTCTTAAGACCAGATCAGGTTCACGCCAACCGAGAGCAAAGATACACCACCGTCCAGCCTCTTGCCATAGAGGGTACACGCTACTCTCGCCATCTCTCCACTCCCATTGCGTGTTATCTTATTCTGGTATTAGTCTGCTCGAGGCAAAGCTTACCCATGACGAGGCATGTGACCAGTTAAAAGGTCCTCGATCATCAAGCCTACATGAGATGATCCTTAATCGACTTAGACAGAGACACTACACCGAGACTCTCTTCTCGTGCAAGTCATCCGCCCGGTCTCAGCTTTATCATTTCAAACCCAAAGTTTGGTACCTAGCAGAGGTACATCTTTTCTGATGTTGAACCCATCATGGCTATGATGGATCCACCATCAAGTTTTTCTTTTTGAAAACACCCCACCCACTTGAAGCATCATCTTTTGTCAAAACAAAACATTTTGTTTTTCTAGAGCAAAGCTAAGCATAAGAAAAACCTTTTTGTAAAACAGGGGATTAAGGAAAAGTAATCAAATCCTCAAGGAAGATAATGCAACAACTGGTTTAGCACACAACTCCTATCACCTAATGCATCAAGCAAGTGAGAAAAGTTTTAAAATAACAAGGAGGTGGCAAATGCACCGGGGCTTGCCTTGTGTGATAGGTGAGTCAGGCTCTGCTCCACAGATGTCAAAATAAAAGCAGTTCCCGGCCTGGGGTTCTTCAGGTGGTGGTGGTGTAGTCCTTGCTTCTTCAACTTCTATCTCTTCTTCGTTTTCTATGTACAATCATATATAATCATGAATGCTCATGTAATGCTCATGAAAATGCAAAGATACTAAAGATATATTATCTTAGGTCTTGAATATAACTTTCCTTCACGGATCTCCGGTAAACTAGGGTTTTTGGAGTCTATAGTGAAGTTCATAGGGCAGGGGACTAGGGTTTTGGGTTCTAGGTACCAAACATGGTCCAAATCATGTCAAACTTTACAAAGGCTTCTAAATAATATTTAAGGCTTATCTAAAAAGTTTGGTGAATTTTGGGATTATTAATTACTTTCTAAAATTCCATAAGTATGGATTTTGGCTATTTTAAATACCCCATAATTCCCTATTTGAACTAAAAATCATGAAACTATTTTTATTAAATACTATAGAAAATTAGGAATCTAGCAAAATTGGTCTTGCATTTTTAGCACTTTTCTACAATTTTCTAGGAATTCTTTAGTCCTGGCAGAAAAAGAAAAAGAGAAAGATGCTACAGTTTTGGGCCAAATCTGGCCCGAGATGGCCCGTACACAGGCGAAAACGCGCCCGCATGCCCGCGCGGCGGTTTTGCACCGAAGTCCTCGGCGGTTTGAAAATCTAGTAAGGAACCCGTGCACTATTTGTTTGTCTCAATGACCTTTGCTAACCCCCCCCCCCCCCCCGCGTGCGCGCTTCTGTTCCTTCACACCCCGAGGTCCACGACGGGGAGCGGCGGAGAACAGAGCTCCGGCGAGCCTACCCCGACCGGACTACTCAACTACCGGTGCTCTCGTGTGGCAGACACCAAATTGAACCCTCAACCAACATTTTCCCTCGCTTAATTGCTGGATTGGAGCTCTACATCACCCTACCCACGGTGACAACGGGCACAACAGACAGCACGAAGTGTTCCCGGGGCTCTAAGGGGTCCTAGCTTAATCGGTTGGGTCAGGGAGCATCAGGGACACACAAGGGTACTAGAACGAGGAACCAGTGGACATGAACAGACCTGAAACACGTTGGCCACGGCGAGGTCACAAGGTGCAGGGTTTCGGACCGAATTGGGGGAAATCCAAAATTGACGAGCTCTGGTGAGCAATTGGAGGCATGGATTGATGGATTGGGTGCTTGACTACCTTACGGACCCAATGGCGCGCTCAATTTATAGGCTCCAGGGGTGGTGGCACATGAATTTGGGTTGGCGCGGTGGCGGTCGGAGAAGAAAGAGGTCACTGGCGCAAACGATTCGTGGAGGATACCGTGGCGGGCTCACCGGCGATGGACGGCTTGTAATACCAATTCACAGCGACGTGTTAACCCTCCAAGACGCATGGTCTGGCCAGATAATGGTGAACTCTGGTGATGCCAGCACGATCGACCGTGGCGGGACACGATGGCCGGAGTGAACAGGAGCTCAAGTTCATCCATACGATGATATTTACCACCCTGAGCCACATTCGGTACATTGTTGAGCCCGAATCGCAACAGCAACGAGGATCCCGGCGCGAGATCACTAGCGGTGGGATGAACTGAATCGATCTGATCCGAATACTGTACCATTGAATACCTGGTTCAGAGCGCCTGACAGACAGATTTGTGGTGCCTAGATCATGAATTTTCGCGTAAGAACTTGCTAATCCGTTTGTAGCAAACCTGTAACCCTATGATCCAGCTACAAATCGACTATGGCAACTACCTCAATCGAGCAATAGATCTTATTCTAATTTGGCCCCAAAGTTCGACCAGTGGCACAGGTGGCCATGGTTCAGTTTTAAAACTGACTGACAGCTCAACTTTGTGCAAATTTTTCTCCATTTTTTTTGTATAACACAATGCTTAATCTCTTAAGCAAAGTTGTACTCCTATAGTAGCTCTAGATAGGGGTGTAAACGGTACGGATATTATCCGACCATCCGACCGTCCGAAGAGGCTAATTATTCGGTTGAATAGGTTTTTTCGGATATCCGCAGAATTTTCGGATTTCGGATTCGAATTCGAATACTACAGTTCGGATATCGGATACGGATATGATATGACTGATATCCGTCGGATTTCGGATATCCGGATATCTTCTCGGATAACTATCCGGATTTCATATTTCGGATATCCAGACATCTACCCAGATATCTTACCAGATTTCAGATTTCAGATATTCGGATAGTTACATGTGAAATCACCCTAAATATCCAAGTTTCGACATAATCAATACTTCACTTTATCATTTTCATATCAAGATTTGAGGTTATGTTTTTATATAATGTTTATTGTTCCTGGTAACATATTTGCAATTTTCTGTCGATAGTGGAATATTTTATGAATTTAAATGCATTTTGATAATTTTCTGTAGAAAAAATTATAATAATACACAAATAGTCTCAAAAAATCATGAAATTTGACGGAGGAGCAATATATGCCCATATAGCATCCTCAAAAATGTTTGGGCCATAAAATCTAAAGATTGCCAACATTTCTTTCAAATCACTTTCACTTGTTACGTGAGTTACATGTGATATCACCTTAACTATCCAAATTTTAACATAATCAATACTTCACTTTATCATTTTCACATAGGTACTTCATATTATCTTTAATAGAATGTTTATTGGTCCTGGTAACTTATTTGCAGTTTTTGGTAGACACTAGATTATTTTATGATTTTAATTACATTTTGATGATTTTTTGTAGAAAGAAATTAATAATACACAAATAGCCTTAGAAATTCATAAAATTTGACGGAGGGTTAACATTTGTCTACATAAAATTCTAAAAAATGTTTAGGTCATAAAGTCCATAAGATGCCAGTGATTCTTTTCATTTTCTTACACTTGTTGTGTGAGTTACACGTGAAATCAGCTTAAGTATCCAAGTTTCAACATAACCTTTACTTCACTTTCTCATTTTCATGTAGGGACTTGAGATTATCTTCTTATGGAATGTTTATTAGTCTTGATAACTTATTTGCAATTTTTGGTCGATACTATAATATTTTATGGATTTAAATGCATTTTGATGATTTTCTGCAAAAAGAAATTAATAATATACAAATAGTCTCAGAAATTCACGAAATTTGGCGTATGAGTAACATATGTCCATATAGCATCCTCAAAAATGTTTGAACCATAAAAACCACAAGATGTCATCAATTATTTCATTTTATTTTCACTTATTTGTGAAACCCATAATATTACATGTGAAACCACCATAATAATAAGTGAAACCACATATCATAATAACACATGAAACCACATATCATAGTTATCAATATTTTATGAATTTAATTGTATTTTAATGATTTTCTACATAAAGAAATTAATAATACTCAAAATAGCCTTAGAAATTCATGGATTTTTATGGAGGTGTAGTATATGTGCACATATAATCCTCAAAAATATTTGGACTAAAGGAGGGGCTAAATGATTACAACTATGATATGTGTGGAATGGTGTCTTACACGATATCCGACAAAAATATTCGTTACTGACGCTATCCGTGTCCGATTAGCTCCGTATTCGATCCACGACTATTCGTATTTGTATTCGAGAACATCCGTATTTGTATTCGTATTCGAAGCTATCCGTATTCGAATTCGAATCCGACTAAAAATATGAAAACAAATATGATTTCATTGATATCCGTCCGTATTCGATCCGATTACACCCCTAGCTCTAGACTTTTGATGTGTTGACCCTAGGCAAAATCTTTGTATTTTTGTATCTACAGGGCTCCAAAGTCAGCCTTCTTCAATGATTTTCAGACTTAGCCATACATGAGCACTAGAGTGGCCTTTTTGCATTTAGGCCCAAATCCCATGGTTTCTTTTGTAAATCTTCAAATATGTGAACTATTTGACTTAAGGTACCCTAACTCCATGGTTTTTGCACTTAGGTCCAAAAGTGTGCACACTTGCATATAACCCCCTAGGGTTTCAGTCCAGGGTTTTCCAGAGGTCTATTTAGGGTTTCTAGCACTTCTAGGGTTTGGATGCTATCAAATCCTATTAGAGTTGATGTCTCATGACCATTTCTAATAAGTTTTTGAGAATTTAACTCATTTGGGCTTTACTGACACCTAAGCTCAGTTTAGGGTTAAGTACCCTACCCTAGGGTTTTTACCCATGACATGTCACATCAGTACAATTGGTTTGAAATTTTTGCCTAGTGAATGCATTATAAGTGTAACAAACACATGATATGCTAATGCTCATGATGTTATGCTCAAGTTTTAGTGATAGTAACACCAGGGGTGTTACAACTTGTTGAGCGATTAACATGTGTGAGCTCACCCTTGCTGTCTCACACCCCCCACAGGAGAAGAACAGGTGGTTCAAGTGAAGCCATACAGCGAGGAGTTCGATTCAATCTAGGTGGCGTCTCCTAGTTGACTTTCTGGCACCAAGGATGGATTTTAGATCCTTTTATATCTATCTTTTATTTTGTAAGACTTCCGCTATGTAATAAGTACTCTGATTATATTGTGACATTTATCTCTATACACTTTGTTATTATATATGTTGTCTTCTTTGGCGCATATATGAGATGCACTCGGCTTTGTCCCTTAAGCTCGAGTGTGATAGAAGCATTAGACCAACTCGACCAAGGCCAAAAGAGTTAACCCAACCTTAGAGTCATGATGGATTGTATAATCTATCTTTCCCCACCTAACATCAAACAAACTTTTGACCTACATCATGTAGTCTACCTCACCCATGTATATCTCATCTTGACAGATTATATCTTACCTTTTGACATTCACCTTATATGACCAGTTATCCCAAGCTTGATATAAAACAACAGATTAAGTCTTGCCAAAGAATCTTCAGTTCATAACCAGTTATTAGACTATTCGTTCTGCCTACCAAATAATTTTCCTTGCAAAATTATCTTACCATATGCTTATAACTTTGATGGTCAATGGTCAATACCAGGAAGGGAGGATTATCAAGCAACAGCAAATAGAAATGAATCCTCCAAATCCTCCACCGGCTGGAACGGATCCAGTGGTTGCCGCCCAAATGCTGGTGCTACAACAAATGACAGAAGTACTACAACAAATGACAAATGTGGTTAACAAAATGCAAAATCAGATAAGGCAAGAACGCCAAGAAATACATCAGGTCCAGCTAGAGATGCATCAAGAAATGAGGCAAGCACGGTTGGAAAGACAACAACAACAACAACACCCACTACCACCACCACCAGCTCCACCAAGCTACATATATATATATACTATTTGTAAGACGTAAATGTTACTTTAGTTAGTAGTTAATATTTTACTATTTTAGAAATAATAATAAGGTCTATTTGACCCAATGTGTTGCTAATAAGTTATGCATCATGCTGAGATTTTTGTTTGTACATATGTGTTGAGACAACATAAGTATACATCCCTTTTCTTACAAATCTCGAGGACGAGATTTCTGTTAAGGGGGGTAGGATTTGTAAGGCCCAAAATTTGTATATAAAAAAGTAATAATAATCAAATAAATACAAGAAGAAATAAAATAGTAAATTCAGATATCTCAAATTATACTTGAGTGTTGAAAATTGGGGACTGAATTTTGGAAACCAAGAATTATTTTAGAAAAGAGGTAATAGAAAAGTTTTCTATTCAACTAAATGATTATGCATATCATTAAATGATGCATCATGAGCATTTATTTACATGAATATTTAAGTTTGAAGTAACTTTTAATTCTTGTTCCACAATCAAAATACTATTTTCCTAAAAATAAAGGAGCAATATGAGTGTGTCTCATATTTCAAACATTTATCAAACAAATAAATTAATTAGAATAAATAGATATCTACTGCATCATGATTGATTTTTAGTGGGTATTAAATTTGAATTCTTAAACTTTATCTTAGATTGGAAATGGAATTTGTAAATTCAAAAAGGAATAATATGGGAATATAATAAGGAGATGAGAATTGGGATTTAACCCAAAGGTACAATTTTAGAATTTGAGAAAAGAGAAGAAAATACTAAACAAATGAGGTAAAATAAAATATAAAAAAATAATAAGAATATATTTCTTTACTCTAATATTTGAATTTGGTACACTTTGATCATTGATGAATCTCATAACCAAATGCAAATTCAAATTTGAATTCTAAAAACAAAGAGGGAAAAAGGAAAAGAAAGAAAAACAAAAGAAAAAGAAGAAGGAAGTTTAGCTGGACCTCAACCCTAAATTCAGCCCGTCACCTCTTTCTCCCTCTCGCGCGGCGGCCCAAGCTCATCAGACCGACGCTGGTAGGTAGGGCTAGTCTGTTAGTCACTTGCGCGTGAAACGTGGGGAAAGTGTGCCGATAGGTGGGCCTCGCTCGCCCGTTTCTCAAACGCTCCACATCCCACTGCCTGACCAGGCCCACACGACAGATACACTACGCGTGCGTGCCACCTTCACTCCTATCACCGAATGGTGGATCCCTTTTGTCATCCTGCCGCTCGCGCAACGGGCTCCGAGTCTGTCACCGTCCGTGGCGGAGTAGCGTGGTGGGCGCTGCGCTCACATGATCCTCGCGACTACTAGGTTCGTGGGGGATTACCGAGTGCTTCTCCCTCTCTCTCCCCTAGGCTATAACTGTGGCTGGGCACCCCTCGTTACCCTGTCGCCCTCCCGGAGGTCTCTCACGGAAACCAGTGTGCTCTTTCTATGATTCATATGTCCCTGTTTATATTCTTGCATATTGAAATGACGAAGGTATGTCCTTCATGACCTTCGTCTGGAGTTCATTATATCCTAAAGGAGATAATGTTACAAAGGACGAAGGTCTTTAACCATTAACATTTGTGTTGCCTTGTTCTTGATTCATAGCTTTTAAGAACAAGTGACCAACATTGGCGCCCACCTCTGGTGAACTCACTTCCACTGTTGTGACAATATCTTCGTACAACAACCAAGCTGTAGCATCTTTGGTTACGAAGCTGGTGCTCTCAATCATAGGCGGTTCAAGCTCAGAGCCAGCTAACAAGAAGCAGAAGAAGGAAGCACAGAGAAGAGTGCAGCATGTTGGGGTGCAAGGACCCTTCATCAGATCTAGGTGGTCTCACATCCCATTCACCTTCTCCCAGGAGGATCTTCAGCTTAAAGACTATCCTCATAATGATGCCATGGTTATATCTTGTGTCACCAAGGGATTTCTGGTCCATAATGCTCTGGTTGACACAGGCAGTGGGCGGACATCATCTTTACAAAGGCTTTCAGACAAATGCAAGAACCAGAAGACAAGATTCATGATGCAACACACCCTCTTTGTGGCTTCGGAGGGAGACAGATTGTGGCACTTGGCAAAATAACAATGTCAGTTACCTTCGGTTACATTCATAACACAAGAACTGAGCAAGTTGTCTTTGACATTGTTGACATGGAGTACCCATACAATGCAATAATTGGTCGAGGGACGCTTAATGCCTTCGAAGCAATACTTCATCCAGCATACTTATGCATCAAGATACCTTTGGAGCAAGGTCACATTGATGTTCATGGGAGTCAAGAAGCTACCAGGAGGGCTAAAGGGAGTTGGACGGATTCAAAGGCGATCCATAACATAGATGGAGCCGAAGCTTGTCAGCAATATAAGCATAAAAGAGAGAAGGTTGCTTCGGCAGATCAGCCGAAGCCCATGCTCCTATGTGAAGACATAGCAGACCAAAGGGTATTGCTGGGATCTCAGTTATCTGGTGAACAAGAAAAAACTTTGCTAAGATTTTTGTTCGACAACAAAGATGTCTTCGCTTGGACAGCTAACGATCTCTGTGGTGTTAACAGAGATGTCATTGAGCATTCACTCAATGTGGATCCATCATTTAGGCCAAGAAAGCAAAGACTTTGGAAAATGTCTGAGGATAAAGCCGAAGGTGCTCGGAATGAAGTAAAGAGACTTCTTAGTGCTGGCGTCATTAGAGAAGTAACATATCCAGAGTGGCTAGCTAATACTGTCATGGTGAAAAAGGCTAATGGGAAATGGAGAATGTGTATTGATTTCATAGATCTCAACAAGGCATGTCTGAAGGACGAGTTCCCTTTACCAAGAATAGACTCCCTTGTAGATGCAGCATCTTCTTCGGAACTCATGAGCTTATTGGATTGTTACTCGGGCTATCACCAAATTTGGATGAAGAAAGAGGATGAGCCAAAGACAAGCTTCATAACCCCCAATGATACTTATTGTTACCTTCGGATGCCTGAGGGGCTCAAGAATGCTGGAGGAAGCTTCAACAGAATGACAACCAAGGTTCTTCACTCTCAAATAGGCAGGAATGTGGTAACTTATGTTGATGACATCATAGTAAAAAGCACAAAACAAGAAAATCACATTGTTGATTTGCAAGAGATGTTTGCCAATTTTAGGCAAGCTGGTCTCAAGTTAAATCCAGAAAAGTGTGTTTTCGGAGTAAAGAAGGGCAAGTTTCTTGGCTGTCTAGTATCAACAAAAGGTATCAAAGCTAACCCAAGTAAGATTGAAGCTATCCTTCGGATGGAACCGCCAAATTTAAAGAAAGGGGCTCAACAATTGGCAGGAAGATTGGCATCGCTGAATAGATTTATATCAAGATCAGCAGAGAGAAATCTACCATTCTTTGAAATACTAAAGTCAGCCGAAGTTTTTCAATGGGGTCCGGCTCAACAGAAGGCTTTCGAAGAGTTAAAGCAATACTTGATAGGCTTGACAACCCTAACTCCACCTTCACCAGGAACTCCGTTACTCCTGTATGTGGTTGCCTCCCATTCTGCAGTCAGTGCGGCACTTGTACAGGAGAAGCAAGATGGCCAAGTAAAAAGACAAGCACCAGTATACTTCGTCTCCGAAGTACTTAGTTTATCAAAGAAAAATTACACAGAACTGGAGAAGGTATTGTATGCTGTGTTAATGGCCTCCAGAAAGCTTCAGCATTACTTTCAAGCCTATCATATAATAGTCCCTTCATCACAACCTCTGAAGGACATAATGAGAAACAGAGAAGCTACAGGAGAATTGGAAAATGGGCTGCAGAACTCAATGAATTCACCATTGATTATGTACATAGATCCTCAATTCAATCTTAGGCGCTAGCAGATTTCATTGCTGATTGGACGCCAGGGGCTCAAGGAGAAGAAGCAACAAAAGATCCCGAAGCCTGGACGGTATTATGTGACGGTTCTTGGGGAACCTTCGGCGCTGGAGCGGCTGCTGTTTTAGTAGTGCCCACTAAAGTTAGGACATGCTACGCAGTAAAGCTGGACTTCAGTTGTACAAATAATATTGCTGAATACGAAGCTCTTCTATTAGGGCTTCGGAAGCTAAAGGCAATGGGAATAAGAAGGGCAATCCTTAAAATTGATTCCCAAGTTATTTCTGGCCATGTAGACAAAAGTAGCAAGGCAAGAGATACGAAGCTTGAAAAATATTTGGATACAGTCCGACGATTGGAGGCATCTTTCGAAGGATTTTCTGTAAAAAAATATTCCAAGAGGGGAAATGAGCATGCAGATTTGCTAGCTAAATCAGTGACACAGGGGCTCCCTTTGCCTTCAAAAGTGTTCTTTGAGACAATAAAAGCACCTTCAGTTGAACTTATGGAGAGAGCAGTGCTTGCAATATCACCTGTACATAGTGAAGATTAGAGGACTGAAATTATATCTTTTCTCCAAGGTAATTGTCTTTTGGATGACAAAGTTTATAATAAAAGGATGGAAGCAAGAACAAGACCATATGTGATCATAGAAGGGGAGTTATATAGATATGGAGTCTGCTCTCCATTACTGAAGTGTCTATCCAGAACCGAAGGTCAAGAGCTGATGAAGAAAATACATGCAGGTTTATGTGGATCTCATATTTGGTCTAGGCCTCTGCTGGGGAAGGTTTTCAGACAAGGATTTTATTGGCCGAAGGAAGCTTCGGATGCAGCAGATCTGGTTCAAAAATGTGAAAATTGCCAAAGATGTGCAAAAGACCAGAAACAACCTTCGTCTCTAACCCAGTTAATACAGCCAACTTGGCCACTACAAAGGTGGGGTCTGGATTTGTTAGGCCTACTTCCACCAGCACAAGGAAATTTGAAATATGTCGTTGTAGCAGTGGAATATTTTTACAAGTGGATCGAAGCAAAGCCCTTGGCCACAATAACTTCGGCCACAGTACAGAAATTCTTTTGGCAAAACATTGTTTGTCGCTTCGGCGTGCCGAAGGCAATAACTGTGGATAATGAAACTCAATTTGATGCTGCAACGTTCAAAGATTTCTGTGACCGAATTGGTACAAAAATTCATTTTGCATCAGTAAGGCATCTAGAATCAAATGGGTTGGTAGAAAGAGCAAATGGAATTATAATGACAGGAATAATGAAGCTAATCTTCAACCAGCCCAGAGGAAAGTGGACACATGAGTTGATTAAAGTGGTGTGGAGCCACAACACAACTGTGTCAAGGTCAACAGGTTTTACACCTTTCAAGCTCCTGTTCGGTGACGAAGCAATAACACCAGAAGAAGCAAAGACAGGGTCAATAAGAACAACAGCTTCAGCCAAGGACGAAGCTGATTATCAAACAACAAAAGGCACTATAGAAGGGACCAGACTTCAGGCCATAGAACACATCAATAAGTATCAGGCCAAAACAATAAGATGGTGCGATAGAAAAGTTCGATTGAAAAACATCAAGCCAGGACATTTGGTGCTTCGGAGAATGGCCAACCCATATACAGTAGGCAAGTTACAACTGAAGTGGGAAGGTCCTTTTCTGGTAGTATCTTCATCAAGACCCGGTTCTTACAGATTGAAGGATATGGACGGCAACAACATACCTAGATCTTGGAATGCAGATGAGCTTCGACGGTACTATGTGTAATTGATGTAATCTTTTTCATTTTTCCTATGACACCCTTTTCCTTTCAGGAGGGGAGAAAGGTTTTTAATGGGACCATAGATTGTAATTTTCATTCTTATTTAGCCCTATGCAATACAAGGGCCAAAATCCCCCAAAGATGTAATATGTAAAATCAGAACCTGCACCATCGAGTGTAAAAGAAAACAGGGAGAAGCTCAAAAGACGTCCCTAAGGGGATGCAGAGCTGTAATCACCACAAAGGATGACGAAGCTACAAAAAGTCGTTCCTAAGGGAGCGCAGCGTAAGTTTTGAAGCTACAGAAGTCATTCCTAAGGGAGTGCAGCCTAAGTTCCGAAGCTCAGAAGTCGTTCCTAAGGGAATGCAGAGCCAAATACCACCAAAATATAAGGTGAAGAAGCTCCAAAGACGTTCTTAAGGGGATGCAAAACTTAAATACCACCGAAATAGAAGGTGAAGAAGCTCCAAAGTCGTTCCTAAGGGGATGTAGAGCTTAAAGACTCCAAAGTCGTTCCTAAGGGGATGCAGAGTCTGGGTGTGGCTTTGTGTGTGTTTGGGACATTCATTTGCACATTACATTACATCATTCATTGCATTCATACAGACATTCATTTAGACATTCGTAGGATCATCATCATCATAACACGAAGCATGAACAGAAATACTCTAGCTTCGACGACAGTGCTTCGATGAACACGAAGAAGCTTCGTTTCAAACATACATTTTATGCAAGGACATGCTTCGTTGTGTACGAAAAGAAGGGAAGGTGTTTTTCGCCTTTGGCTCAAAAGATACAAGTTTCGTCCACAGCAAAGCAATTTGTACATGAATGAAAAGGTAAAAATATATTACAAGGTATGGACAAATATACACAGTATTGTTTAATTCTCGATTATAGTTTTTTTGCAAAGATAATACAAATATTCCTAATGTCTATACAGGCAGGCTTAAAGAGAAGCTTCAACAGCCTTCGGAATGTGCTTTGGATTATCAATCTTCGGTACCACCATCCTATAGACAAACAACGGTATAAGGTAAAAAGTAATTACAAGAGTCAAGGCAAGCAACAGGTATAAGTTCCATACCGGTTTAAGCAAGTTTCGGGCTTTGTCCCCAGCCAACTCTCAACCACCCTTAGCCCAAATTTGAGTTATGAATCTGTTTCCGATGCTTTGGGCTTCATTGGGAATATCAAACAAATCTGTTGGAGACATACTGAAGGTTGGTCTATTTACCGTCTTCGCGTGCGTGCAACCAGCCTTCAAAAATGCGACAGCTGTGCCGCGAGAAGCTAGCAGGGCACAGAAGTCACCATGCCCGGCTATCACTTCATTAAGTGCATCAACTTCATTTTCAATATGTCCAAAGGTATTTGGTATGTCTTCAACCGAAGGGGTAATATTTTTAGAGTTGGCCCCAACCGAGCTGAAGACCTCTTTCAACTGTTGCACGCAGCGGCTGCCAAAATTCAAGCACGTATCCTGAAGGTCTTTTAAAGATTTTTCCAGCTTCGTATTTTTGTCAGCTTCGGCCTCATATTTCGCTTGCAGATCTTTCTTCTCTTGTTCAAAGTCCTTTGATTTTTATTTTAAGGCTGCCTAACTTTGAAGAAGCTCCTCGCTTAATCTAACATTTTCAGCTTGGATTTCTGCAAGCGAGCCCTCTGCTGCTTGAAGTAGGAAGTCTTTCTTCTCCAGAGAAGCTTCGTAATCTTTCATCTTATTTTCCAAGCTCTCGATTATGATTTCATTTTTCTTGTCTTCGAGGTCTTGTTGCATTCTTAGCGCCTTACTTAGCAGCATACTCTATAGAAATAAGCCGACATCAGTAAATTTTGCTTCACCACAAAAATAAAAGAAACCTAGCAAAAGGAATTTTACCTTGAAATTGGAGTAAAACAGACTGCTGACGATATGTTGTCGCCAGTAGCCGCTAATATTAGCTTCAAGCTTCACGAAACCGACACTCTTCGATAGAGTGCTGATTATCTTCGCCCCGGCGCAGTCGCGAATACATCCTAAGGCTCCTTCATCAATTCCACCAAAGAGCATAGCTCCTGGCTGGTAGCCACAGGATATCCCATATTCCTATAGCTCCTTTTCGGCCTCGGATAATTCTTGACCTACCAGGTTCCAAAGGTCAAAGTCCCTTTCTCCCGAAGCAGCATCAGTAATCTTTTTCCCTTTGTCAGGCACTGTGGCCATGACCTTCTCTACAACCGCAGCTGTCTCTTCTGCAACCATGTCCGAGAGAATTTTATCAATCCCTGATAGTGTACTCTCAAGGTTGGCAGCTTTGGCAGCAGCTGTAGCTTCGACAGAGGTATCAGCTTCGGCAATGGCCTCGACGCTTGCAATAGGTGTTATTTTGGATGCCGAGGCCGATGGCAGTGTCCGCTCAATGGCTTGCATGACATTAACAATTCTTCATTTTTTCTGACCCCCAGTCTTCTCCTTTACAACTGAGGGTTGATCCTTCTTCTGTAAAAGTCGTGTCAGTTCTGGTCTGAGAGGACTTAGCAGCTTGATGGGTAAAGATTCGGTTATTACCTTTAAAATCTCTGCTATTTCAGCAGCGGGCAGTGTCGAAGGAGTCTCCTCTGTTGCCTCAGTTATCTTCGGCTCCAGAATTTCAGCCTTCCTCTTCTTCGAAACCGCCACCTTCGGTTCAGGAGCAGTTTTTGTCTTCTTTGAAGCCTTTTCATCCTCCTTTACCATTCTAGCAGCTTGCCTACTCAAAATGCTAACAATTCTTTTTCTTTTTACCCCTTCGGCACCTTTGTCAAGCCTTTCATAATCAGGATATTCAAATCTCAAGGCATCTATCACCCGGTTCAATCTTCGTTTTGGCCGAGTGCCGAAGGCTGCAGTCATCAGTTGGTCTTCCTTTTTCGTATAATTTCCAAGTATTTCATTGCACATTGTCTCGATCATGTCTAGCCACTCTTTGCACGGTTCTTTGAATTGTTTTTCAAATTTGAAGCGGTAAGCAAGTCGAATAAGTTCATGCTTCTTCCCTGCTTCCTTCCTCTTCAACATTCCCCAACCACTTGATGTAGGATATGTCCTATTAGCCAAATATTCTTGCACTAAGTCTCTGGTACTAATCTGCTCAGCTACCACTCTATATTCCACTTCGGCCAGCTGACAGGGTGACCTCAGTTGCATGTTGCATAAGGGTCAGGTCATTCCGAAGTTCAAGCTCAGAGGACTCATGACCATGGTCATCAGCTTCTCCCTGTTTTTCTCATCATCCTTCATATAAAACCGTTCATTTTTCTAGCCGGTTGGCTACTTTGTGTGGTAGCTGAGGACTGGTGCCTTCATATAATTTCGATACGCAAAATTATAACAACCAAAATTTTCGTGAAGACCATCTGCCCTGGCCTTCGTCTCATAGTGCAACTCATGCACGCGGCAGAAGGCTTTGGCATCTGGGATCATCCCTTGGCTTCGAAGGGCCTAGATAAAGACGCTGAGCCTAACAATAGCGTTAAGTGTCAGCTGATGAAGATATATTTCAAAGTTCTTTAGGACTTCCCCTATCATCTCATTCAGGGGAAATCGTAGCCCCGCTCTGAAGAAGCTCTTGAAAACCACAACTTCATCCTTCTTCGGTTCTGGGGTAGTCTCTTCTCCAGCAAATCGAACAAGTTTGCTTTCAGCTTCTCCAAAATTGCCCAGTTTAATCATCAAAGGCATGTTGTCTTCAGATACAGTAGATTTTTCAAAATATAGATGACTAGACTTCGTTGGGATCAGAATACTGTAGTCTTCTTCGCTCTCAACATCTTCACCCTCAATCACAGTCTGTTCAGCTTTGACATTAGAAGTACCTTCATCAGCTACAACAAGACCTGATCGTTTCATTACTTCTGAAATTGGTGCTGTTTCAGTGGCCTTGGTTTCTTCTCCCTCATGAGACACCCTTGCAGTTGATCGTACTCTAGCCATTTTGATGGATTTTTACATTTTGACGAAGCTAACCCGTCTGACGAAGCTAACCTTAAACGATGAAGTGTTTGCTTGAAAGCACAGTGCAGAAAGCTTCGGCTATGGTTAAATTTTTTAACAGCACAACAGTGCAATGGCAATGAATGCTGTGGTAACTCTTCACCAACCCGTCTGTTTATATAGTGTTGCAGGTGGGAAGGCGAACCGCCAGGTCGCCTGCACTCGCCGAATGGTGGACCACACGACGCTTAGAATATTATAATCATTTCTCAGCAACGAGCTCAGGGAAGGTGTTTTTTGGACTTTTGGCATTCCAAAGTCTTCGAGTTTTTCGCGGATCGAGCTCGTTACAAAAAAACAATCTAGCACTGCGAAGGGGCTACTATTGGGGGCCTTCTTCTCCGCCGAAGATCCTCTGAGCAAAAACACCTTCGGCAAGATGACATGCAAGCAGGCGTGACATGAAGATGTATGCCAAAGCTACAATTGAAAGAGCTTCGGCATGACGACATGCTTGAGACGAAGGATGGCACCGACTTAAAGAGGAAAAGACCACATAGTACCTGATAGTTTGTGTCATGATTATGATTAGTTATCAAGGACATGAGTGTAATTTTGTTCGGGCTATGTCCCATGCCTATAAATAGATGAACAGTACCCCCGTACTGTTCACGCTGACTTGTAATCACTCGCACGTCACTCTTGGACTTTTACCTTCTGTCAAGCCGAAGGTACAAATGTAATTTACTATCATTAATGTTTGTTTATGATTATATAAAAGCAATATGAATAATCTAAAGAGTTAATATAATTATTCATGCTCTTTCTATGGTTCATATGTCCCTATTTATATTCTTATATATTGAAATGACGAAGGTATGTCCTTCATGACCTTCGTCCGGAGTTCATTATATCCTAAAGGATATAATGTTACAAAGGACAAAGGTCTTTAACCATTAACATTTGTGTTGCCTTGTTCTTGATTCATAGCTTTTAAGAACAAGTGACCAACAGGCACCTCGGCTCCATCCCGCGCGGGAGGAAATTGGCTCCCATACCACACCACCGCAGGTATGGCTGTGTCCATTGCCTTCGTTGATCATTCCTTGACGCATGGAGAGTCGCGGGAGAAGGAATTATACATTAGGGGGTTTAATTTCTCATTGGAGACCATTGACTCTGTGGCATCGCGTCGCGCCGTGGGCAGGGTAGTGCCATTGCTCAATCCATAAATTGGGGGCATAGTCTGTTTTGCTTTGCGCCGGGCTATGTTTTCAGCCACCGGTCGCGGGCGCAGGCGTCGGTGGGTACCGGATCGATGAACGCCTGCGGGTTCATCGCCATGTACATGGTGGCGCGGCCGTGCTCAAGGTTGGGCATGGGTGGCGCAGCATCCGTCCGTTGATATGGAATTGTGTGGCCACGATTAGATCCTGGCATAACCTTTGGGGGTGCTAGATCTAGACCGTTGGATATGAATCAGAGGAACAGGATTGGATCGGGTGTATAATAAATTGTGAGCGTCCGATCATGATCGGACGATCGGAGAGAATGGAGGGTTAGTGATGTGCGCACATCTAATCTGTGCCGACCATTCCGGATCAGGCGGCCCTGGATGTAGGATACCCTTTCGGTCAGGGATAACTGCAAAAGAACCCTCAGATTTTTAGTAAATCAACCCGCAGTCCTCGGATCCTTTTCACTGAGTCTTAGGAAGCTTGCGCAGAGGCCCCTGTCTTCTCTGGAAATTGAGGCGCGGTCCAGACAGTGAGAAAAATCTATAAAATCATTTAGAAAATGAATTTTTAATATGAAAACAATTCCTAGAACTTGTGTAATTCATAGAAAATTCATATTAAGTCCAAATTAATTCATTCCAGTTTTTATAATTTTGTAATATTATTGTTTATCACCTAGTGTCTCTGTTGTGACATGAAAGCCACAATAAAATTGATCTCCTAATTAATCTTGTATCAAATACATAAAACCTTTGGAAATTCATAACTTAAAATTCATAACTCCAAAATTAATGATTCATGTTCCTAGGATCTTATTTTAATGTGTAGATTATTATTATGTATTTTGTTTACATGTTTGGTGTGATGTTAATTTTCTATATACTATGCTTGTTTGTATTGTGGCGAGTAGAAGGACCAGTGGCTGAGGATCCCGGTGTTCAGCAGATAGAAGTTGTTGAGCAGGAGCTCATTAAAGGCAAGTTGTGCCCTTGACCACTTTTTACCCAATAAAGTTCTTTAATATCACTTATTCATGCATATGTTTAATTTTGATGGGGCCCAATAGGTCACCCTAGTTTGATTATCTTTTTACCTTGTTTATCCCTGAATCATTTGTGTAGTTATGCTATTGCTTTATTGGATTTGGGTCAATATTTCATTATATCCATGTTCTAGTTATTATGTTATTTTATTTATGTTCATGTCAAGATCACTATCTTTAATTGGAACATGGAGCTTAACTTGAGAAACACGTGCCACCACAAGGGTGGAATGGAACGCCCTTGGCTGACTAATTAGGAAAGCTAGTGTAAGACTACCTTACCCGAAAGGGGCAAGGGCAGTAGGGGAGTAGGCATACAAGGAGGTTCTCGGGTTGATTTTGCTGTGATGGCAGTTAGACGAGGGATTCTTGCAATTGCTCTTCCCAGAACTGTAGCGGGTTTTCGGAAGCTAGTGGAACTTTATAAAGGCCTCATAGTGTTACCCTACCTCGCTTCCTTGGTAGAGGCGTATGGGATTCATGACCCCTTGGCAGATGGGTAACATGACTTGTGGGTACAGGGTACAACCTCTACGGAGTGTAAAACTGGTATACTAGCCGAGCTCACGGTCAAGAGCAGCTCGGGACTCTCGCATGATTAAATTATGGAACTAAATTCAATTTTTCATATGCATTGCATGGGATTATTTATTAACTTTGTTCTATTATTCTTATTATGGTTTGGTATTTACTTACATTTAGTAACTGCTAATAAAATTTGACCAACTTATTAAAAGTAATGCTCAGCTTTAACCCCTATTATTGATCAGCCTTACACCTCACATGAACTCCCACCTTTGGAGAGTTCATGCACATTATTCCCCACAACTTGTTGAGCAATGAACATGTGTGGGCTCACCCTTGCTGTCTCACACCCCCACACAGGAGAAGAATAGGTGGTTCAAGAGGAGCCACACAACGAGGAGTTTGACTTGATCTAGGTGGCGTCTCCCAGTCGACTTTAGGGCGCCAAGGATGGACTTTAGTTCATTTTATATTTATCTTTTATTTTGTAAGACTTCTGCTATGTAATAAGTACTCTAATGATATTGTGACATTGATCTCTATACACTCTGTTATTATATGTGTTGTCTTCTTTGGCGCATATATGAGATGCACCTGGCTTTATCCCTTAAATCCGGGTGTGACATGCGGTCCTTTTGCTTTGGGCCTATTAATTTCTCCCCTTTGGCATTAAGCGCCAAAAACAAAGAAACTTGAGAGGCCTAATCTTTTATTCCCCTTTGTAAAAGGATATGAGTGAAAGTTTAAAAGTAGGGCAAAGGATAAATGATACCGACAGAGTTGTAGTGGAAGCCTTGCCTTTGCCAAAAACTCCATTTCCCTTTCAATCTAAGACTATGGATAGAAATATACTTGGAAGCACATTAGTCTTAGCTTTGGCACAAGAAGAATGAGAAATATGCATTTGTACCAAAAGAAAGAGACATGATCAAACGTATATAAATGAGCTATGTGTGTAAGATTTCAATCAAAGTTTCGAGAATCGAGGATATTGAGTTCATTCCTAGCTTGCTAAAAGTATTTTCATCCAGGGGCTTGGTGAAGATATCGGCTAATTGGTTGTGGGTGCTATCATAAGCAATTTCGATATCCCCCTTTTGTTGGTGATCTCTCAAAAAGTGGTACCAGATGTCTATATTCTTAGTGCGGCTGTGTTCAACGGGATTATCCGCCATGCGGATTGCACTCTCATTATCACATAGGAGAGGGACTTTGCTCAACTTGTAGCCATAGTCCCTTAGGGATTGCCTCATCTAGAGTAATTATGCACAACAGTGTCCTGCAGCAATATACTCGGCTTTAGAGCTACTGAGTTTTGTTTCTTTGAAGCCCAAGACACCAGGGATCTTCCTAGAAACTGACAAGTCCCTGATGTGCTCTTTTTATCAATTTTATATCCGGCATAATCGGCATCAGAATATCCAATTAAATTAAAGATAGATCTCTTGGGGTACCATAGCCCAAACTTAGGAGTGTAGATTAAATATCTCATGATTCTTTTCATGGCCCTAAGGTGAACTTCTTTAGGATTTTCCTGGAACCTTGCACACATGCATATAGAAAACATAAATAGAGTAAAGATCCTATCATCGACCGGTATACCTTTTGATCTATGGATTTACCTCCCGTGTCGAGGTCGAGATGCCCATTTGTTCCCATGGGTGTCTTGATGGGTTTGGCATTCTTCATCCAAACTTCTTGAGTATATCTTGAATGTACTTAGTTTGGCAAATGAAGGTGCCCTCTTGGAGTTGCTTGATTTTGAATCCAAGGAAATATTTCAACTCTCCCATCATAGACACCTCGAATTTTTGTATCATAAATTCATAATCCTACTAAACTCCTCACAAGAGGACTTGTTAGTAGACCCAAATATAATATCATCAACATAAATTTGGCATATAAACAAGCCTTTAGCAATAGTTTTAATGAAGAGAGTAGGGTCAGCTTTACCAATTTTGAAGCCATTAGTGACAAGAAAGTCTCTCAGACATTCATACCATGCTCTTGGGGCTTGCTTGAGCCCATAAAGCGCCTTTGAGAGCTTATAAACATGTGTAGGATACTCACTATCTTCAAAGCCGGGAGGTTGCTCAACATACACTTCTTCCTTGATAGGGCCATTGAGGAAGGCACTCAAAGCCATGGTAAGTAGCATAGGCAAGTAATATACGAATTGACTCAAGCCTAGCTATGGGTGCATAGGTTTCATCAAAATCCAAACCTTCGACTTGTGAATATCCCTTGGCAACAAGTTGGGCTTTATTCCTAGTGACCACACCAAGCTCATCTTGTTTGTTGCGGAATACCCACTTGGTACCTACAACATTTTGGTTAGGACGTGGAACTAAATGCCATACCTCATTCCTCGTGAAGTTGTTGACCTCCACTTGCATTGCCACCACCCAGTCCGGATCTCTTAGTGCATCCTCTATCCTGTATGGCTCAATAGAAGACACAAAAGAGTAATGTTCACAAAAATGAGCAACTCGAGATCTAGTGGTTACCCTCTTGTGGATGTCACCAAGAATGGAGTTATCGGGGTGATCTCTTTCAATTGCTTGGTAGACTCTTGGGTGTGGGGGTCTTTGACCCCGAATCTCTTGATCATCTTCCTTGTCTTGATCATCTTCATCTCCCCCTTGATCAATGTCCTCCTCTTGAGGTGGCTCATCGTCTTGATCTTCATCCTCTTCTTCTTGAGCCATTTCCCCTTCTTGAGTTGGTGGAGATGCTTGTATGGAAGATGATGGTTGATCTTGTGCTTGTGGAGGCTCTTCATATTCTTTTGGACACACATCCCCAATGGACATATTCCTTAGTGCGACGTACGGAGCCTCTTCATCATCTAATTCATCAAGATCACCTTGCTCCACTTGGGAGCTATTAGTCTCATCAAACACAATGTCATAAGAAACTTCAACTAATCCAGTGGACTTGTTGAAGACTCTATGTCCTTGTGTTTGAGTTATAACCAATTAAAATGCCTTCTACTGCTTTAGGAGCAAATTAAGAATTTCTACCTCTCTTAATAAGAATAAAGCATTTGCTCCCAAAAACTCTAAAATAAGAAACATTGGGCTTTTACCAGTAAGGAGTTCATATGATGTTTTCTTGAGGATTCGGTGAAGGTAGAGTCGGTTGATGGAGTAGCAGGCGGTGTTAATCGCCTTCGCCCAAAACTGACCTGGTGTCTTGTGCTCATCAAGCATAGTCCTTGCCATGTCCAATAGAGTTCTATTCTTCCTCTCCAGTACACCATTTTGTTGAGGTGTGTAGGGAGAAGAGAACTCATGCTTGATGCCCTCCTCCTCAAGAAATCCTTCAATTTGAGAGTTCTTGAACTCTGTTCCATTGTCGCTTCTAATCTTTTTGATTCTCAATTTGAACTCATTTTGAGCCCGTCTCAAGAATCTCTTTAAGGTCTCTTGGGTTTGAGATTTTTTTCGTGCAAAAAGAATACCCCAGTGAAGCGAGAATAATCATCCACAATAACAAGGCAATACTTACTCCCGCCGATGCTTATGTAAGCGATCAGGCCGAATAGATCCATGTGCAGTAGCTCAAGCGGTCTGTCGGTCGTCATGATGTTCTTGTGTGGATGATGAGCTCTAACCTACTTCCCTGCTTGACATGTGCTACAAATCCTGTCTTTCTCAAAATAAACATTTGTTAGTCCTAAAATGTGCTCTCCCTTTAGAAGCTTGTGAAGATTCTTCATCCCAACATGGGCAAATCGGCGATGCCAGAGCCAGGCCATATTAGTCTTAGCAACTAAGCAAGTGTCTAGCTCAGCATTGCTATCATTAAAATTAACTAAATATAGCTAACCATCTAACACTCCCTTAAAAGCTATTGAATCATCACTTCTTCTAAAGACAGTAACACCATCATCAATAAAATCACAGTTGTAGCCCATTTTACATAATTGAGAAAATGAAAGCAAGTTATAATCTAAAGAATCTACAAGAAAAACATTAGAAATGGAATGGTTAGGAGATATAGCAATTTTACCCAAACCTTTGATCAAACCTTGATTTCCAATCCTAAATGTAATCGCTCTTTAGGGATCTTTATTTTTCTCATATGAGGAGAACATCCTTTTTCTCCCCTATCATGTGGTTTGTGCACCCGCTATCGATTATCCAACTTGTCCCACTGGATGCATAAACCTTCAAAACAAATTTTGGCCTTGTTCTTAGGTACCCAAACGGTCTTGGGTCCTCTCACATTAGAAATGCTACGTTCATTTGATGCATTTGCAATTTTCTTTTTAGGCATTTTGATATGAGTTGAATGCCTAGAGCTAGAAGCCTCATTACTATACATGTAAGCATGATGAGAAACAAAATGAGGTTTTCTAGCATGAATCCTTCTAATCTTGTGCTCAGGATAGTTTTCAGGATATAAAATGTAACCCTCTCTATCATGAACCATGGGAGCCTTACCCTTAACAAAATTAGATAGTCTGTTCTTGGGGGCATTAAGTTTGATGTTGCTTTGGCTCCCTTGTTGGAAGCCAATGCCATCCTTAATGCCAGGGTGTCTCCCATTATAGAGCATACTACAAGCAAATTAAAAATTTTCATTCTCTAACTCATGCTCGGCAATTTTATCATTTTGTTCTTTAATCATGGCAAGGTGATCATTCATAACTTCAATATTAACATCTATACATCTAGTACAAATAGTGACATGCTCAATGGTAGATGTAGAAACATTACAAGCATTCAATTCTTCTATCTTAGCATTTAAACTAGCATTTTCAGTTCTAAGACAGGAAATTGAATTATTACAAATATTAAGCTCTTTAGACAAATTTTCATATTTTTCTACTTCAAGAGCACATGCATTTTTTAGTTTAACAAACTTCTTGTTTTCCTTAACAAGCAAGTCCTCTTGGCATTCCAAGAGATCATCCTTCTTGTTAATGGTTTCTATCAATTCATTTATCTTTTTCTTTTGATCTTTGGTAAGGTTCGCAAAAAGAGAAGTTAAGTCATCTTCATTGTCACTAGAGTTACCCTTATCATCGGAAGTAGTATATTTGGGAGTATCTCTAGAATGTACCTTCTTCTTTTTGTCGTCCTTAGCCATGAGACATTTTTGGTCGATGTTGGGGAAGAGAAGGCCCTTATTGATGGTGAGGTTGGCGGCGTCCTCGTCAGAGGAGGAGTTGGTGGAGCTCTCGTCGGAGTCCCATTCCTGCCCACATGCACCTCACCACCCTTCTTGTAGTATCTCTTCTTCTCCATCTTCTTCTTCCCTTTCTTGTCGTCGTCCCTGTCACTGTCACTTGTATATGGACATTTAGAAATAAAGTGATCGGACTTACCACACCTATAGCAAACCCTCTTGGAGCAGGGTTTATAGTCCTTCCCCTTCCTTTGTTTGAGGATTTGCCGGAAGCTCATGATGATAAGAGCCATCTCCTCATTATCGAGCTTGGAGGCATCGATTGGTAGTCTACTTGGTGTAGACTCTTCTTTCTTTTCCTCTGTTGCTTTGAATGCAACAGGTTGCACCTCGGGTGTGGAGGTGACGCCTTGCTCCAAGTTGACAATGTGTTTGGAGTCTTTGATCATAAGTTCAAAGCTCACAAACTTGCCAATTACCTCCTTGGGGACATCTATTTGTATCTAGGATCTCCATGAATTAATTGAACTTGAGTATGATTACGAAAAACAAGAGATCTTAGAATAACCTTGACCATTTCATGATCATCCCATTTGGTGCTCCTGAGGTTGCGTACTTGGTTGACCATTGTCTTGAGCCGGTTGTACATTGCTTGTGGCTCCTCTCCTTTGTTGAGGACGAATCGACCGAGTTTTCCCTCGATCGTTTCGCGCTTGGTGATCTTGGTCACCTAGTCCCCTTCATGCACCGTCTTGAGGACATCTCAAATTTCTTTGGCATTTTTCAACCCTTGGACCTTATTATACTCCTCTCGACACAAGGAGGCAAGGAGTATAGAGGTTGCTTGGGAATTAAAATGCCTTATTTGGGCGGCCTCATCGGAGTCATAGTCCTCGTCGCCCACATGTGGTGCCTGCGTTCCAAACTCAACAATGTCCCATATGCTTTCATGGAGTGAGGTTAGATGGTGCCTCATTTTATCACTCCACATACAATAATCCTCACCATCAACATATGGTGGTTCGCCTAGGGGTACGGAAAGTAAAGGAGCACGTTTAGGGATGTGAGGATAGCGAAGAGGCATCTTACTATAATTCTTACGCTCTTAGCGTTTCGAAGTGGTAGACTCGGCGCCGGATGTGGAAGGTGATGAAGAGTCGGTCTCGTAGTAGACCACCTTCTTCATTTCTTTTTCTTCTTATCACCCTTCCTATGTGACTTGATGGAGGAAGAAGATTCATCCTTCTGCTTGTCGTCGGCCTCCTTTAACAGAGTCCATTCATCGTTCTTCCTTCCTGAGCCTTCAAGCTTTTTGCCGGTAACCATCTCTCTCTTGGCGTGTTCTCTCGACATCACTTCGAGTTGTTAGACTCTAATGAAGCACTAGGCTCTGATACCAATTGAAAGTCGCCTAGAGGGGGTGAATAGGCGAAACCTGAAAATTATAAACTTTGAACACGAACTATACCCGGGATTAGTGTTAGAAATAATTTGGAGTGCGAAAGATAGTTTCTCTTGCAATGAGTTGCTCAATCAATGCAGATAACTTTGGGAGCAAACTCAAATCAATATGAGCCAGAGAACTTTTAGAGAGTGAGGGGAGGGGATAAACAAATTGAATGGTGAAGATTAATACAAGTGGACACTGTGATTTGTTTCCCGAGGTTTGGTTCTAAAGAACCTACTTCCGATTGAGGAGGCCACAAAGGCCAGGTCTATTTCAACCCTTTCCCTCTCTCAATCGGTCATTTAGATCGGTTGAGTGCTTTTTCTCAATCTCACGGGTCACTAAGACCCCACAAGGATCACCACACAATTAGGTGTGTCTTGCAAACTTTACAAAACACTTAGAGAGTTTAGAGAGAGATGAAGAAAGCACGATTAAGAAAACTAGGCAACAAGAGCAACAAATGAAACATGAATCACACTCTCTCAAGTCACTAATCACTAATGATCACTTGTCTCAATTGTGGAACTTGGAGAGATTGGAAGCTTCGAATGTGTCTTGGAATGGATTGCTAGCTCTTGTATTGAATGTGTGTGAGTGGAGTGCTTGGATGAAGTGAATGGAGGTGGTTGGGGTTGTATTTATAGCCTTCAACCACTTCCTAGCCGTTGCTCCTTTTCTACCGACCACGGACGCTCCGTGCCCCCTGTTCGGACGGTTCGCCCCTGCACACTAATGGCTGGAATCACAGCGGTCAGCAGTAACGGCTATAGTGTATTTAATGCGTCATGAGATGTTAGATAAAGTAGTCATGGACGGTCCGGCCGTGCACCCCGGATGGTCCGTGGGGACGCTAGAAATGCATTTTACCGAACCCATCACCTTCGGGGTTTTCTGGTTTTTCAACGACCGGACGGTCCACACTTGGTCTCGGACAGTGCTCACTTCTCCTTCGGATCGTCCATAGTGTTAACTTGTGTTTTTGCAGTGTTCCTGCCCGAGGCTCACCCTGGTGTCGCGGACGGTCCGCGCATAGGTGTTTTTCCAAAAAGCTTCTCCTGTCCGGAATAATCTACGTTATTCTGGACAGTCGACTTAGAGTAGTTGTAGATGAACTTATCCACCTGACAAATGATCAATTGGGCAAACTAGTTAGTCCATAAGGTTTGTGATGGTCATCAAACACCAAAATCGATTATAGGAAATGTTGAGGCGATTTCCCTTTCAAGAGGAAACCGTGTTTCGGTTGTAGCTATCCAAAACCAAGTCAATTTCATAGATCCAATAAATGTGCACCAGATTAGGATGTGGATGATCTATACCACATAAGGATCTCAAAATAAGAGGCAAAAATTATAAAAGGAAGCCACAAACATGCAAAGCTTGGTCCCTGGTTTCAGTGGACCATTCACGTGCATGTTGTGCGCCCTCGCCCTTCACCCCGCCCCGTCCTGCTCCACCCGACGAGATGAGAAACACGCACGCGTGTTCTTACTTCTACCTCTCAACCAACATATACAAGACCATAAAGATCACTCAACTTGAAAGGGAAATGTGCTAGATAGCCATTTCTAACAGTTTTGGTGATTAAGTGTCCAACACACCACCTTGGACTAATTATCTTGATGTGAGTATGAACACAGGTTTAGATGAAGGAAAATTGATGTCACTAAGTCCAAATGAGCAAAACTGGATGCTAAAAGTGTAACTTATCGTAAAACATTAATAACATGATCGAGGTTTGAATGGTTGAATAAGTTGCATATGCCTAGTACTATGTTTCTAGCACTTTGCTTTGAGTTCTAACTCTATTCTGTGAGAAAAGTGCAATTTGGAGTTAGGTTTAGCTAAATAAGAGGCTAGCAATGCAACTTAGAATGAAATGGTAAATCTATGAGGTTTGCACCCTTAGACATGTTGCATAGGTCCATTTCAACATTTCAAGCACTTGCTTTTAAGATCTAACTCTTTGTGTAGCAAAAAGTGCATTTTGGACTTGGTTTTGGCCATATTACAAACCCTAGAGAAACTATGTTAAAGAGGCATGGTTCCCACACTTAGTCAATTGGATTAGGTACTAATAATGTTTATCTAAGTTGTTGGGAAACCCCTAAAGTCAACCAAAAAGGTTTGGAGGAGATAGGTTCAAAAGAGCCAAAGTTGGCATGGTCTAGACCTCACCAGACCAGTCCGGTGGCACACCGGACTGGGTTCGTGTGTCCTGGCCATACTACTTAGTCTTAGGATTTTTATTATAAAAATCACTGGTCCTCTTCTGTACCTGGTCTAGTGTGCTGTCGGACCGTCTCCAACGGCTACTTCCCAACGGGCGCTAGCACGCCAATGGCTTGCTAGCATGGCCCATGGTCTGGAGACGCACCGGACTGGCCCGGTGCCACGTAGCAAAGTAAAGTTCCCAATCAAATCTGTGACATGAACTCGGTCCTGTGGTGCATCATACAAATCCGGTGCCTTGTAGTGGGCAGCATTTTGGTAGTTTTTCACAAGGAAGGAGCAATGACTCTTGGCCCTTTTGCCCTATGGCGCCTCCATTCAGTACACAAGCATCTCAAGAGAATCTCAACACTTTGACACTTTACCACAACTCAATCGTGCGATTCTAGCGAGATCCGAGCACCGTCTTAGTGTTGTTCTTCATACTTGGTGTATTGTGCGCTTGTGTTTCTCTCTTTTGTGTTGAGTTGCTTTTTTGATCTCTTGTGCTTGTACTCACCCCTCTCTTACTCTAAATTGTGACTTTGATCTTTTGTAAGGCTGCAAGAGACTCCAACTTATAGAGATTCCTTGCTGATAAAAGTGATAAGGAAGAATGTGGCACTCAAGTTTGATCTTTGGATCACTTAAAAGGGGTTGAGTGCAACCCTTGTCCACTAGGACACCATAAATGGAGTAGGCATTTCATTTAATTTCTTGCGATTTTCTCTCTTCCTAAGTTCTCATGATTTACTTGTGATATTGCTCTTAGTTTAACTTACATCTTGGCAGAGCAATGAAGTGAAGGAAACTTTTCTCCTCTACCAAACTTGGTTTAAACTGCGCTAACTCTAATATTCTAGATCAAGTTTGTGTTTTAAGTTGATTTTTTGTAGGATCACCTATTCAATCCCCCTCTAGGTGCTCTCAATCGGTATCAGAGTCGGTCTCTTCCATTAGTTCTAACTACCCAAAGAGATGGAGTCCAAAGGCAAGGGGAAGGTGTCCAACAAGAAGGAGAAGATCTCCCTCGACGACGAGCCCAAGGGATACAAGACGGTCGAGTCGGGATCACAAAAGGAGGAGAAGCGCATCAAGAAGATCATCTACTACGAGAGCGGTGCTTCTTCCCCTTCGCAAGAGGATGTCGACAACTCCTCCTCTAGCAAGAAAAAGATGGTCAAACAAAACTATACTAAAACATCTTTTAATTATTCTCACATTCCTTATAATTCTAATGCATATTTGCTCTCTATTCCTCTTGGCAAGCCTCCTCACTTTGATGGGCAGGTTCAAGGTGGAGCCACAAAATGCATAGTCATTTATTTTCTCTTCATCCTAATATTTGGGACATAGTAGAAAATGGATTGCATATTCTAGATAACGATGATAGAATAATAATGCTATTGGCGTCCAAGAAATGATTCACAAAAATGCCCAAGCTACTACTATGTTGTTAGCTTCTTTATGTAGGGAGGAGTACAATAAAGTGAGTGGTTTGGACAATGCCAAAAAAAATTGGACACATTGAAGGTAGCTCATGAGGGCAATGACATGACGATGATCACCAAGATGGAGCTCATCAAAGGTGAACTTGGGAGGTTTGCCATGAAGAGAGAAGAGCCACAAGAGACGTACAACAGGCTGAAGACTTTGGTGAAGCAAATATGGAACTACAAAAGCATGAGATGGATTCTTGATATTAATTGTTGGGGGCCTTCGTCCTCCGAAGGTCCTCAAAAACATGATTTGACAATGTTTTCCAAGTGGATTATATGAACAGGTATTTTCGGATTCAGAATTATGGATATGGAGCACGACCAGGACGAAGCCTGAACCAGACGAAGGTCGAGAGCAGCCGAAGCTGTACGCAGGGAAGCTTCGGCGCGATAGCATAAGGGGGAACCGACTTAAAGATGAAAAGACTTCGGGAGCCTCGACAGATTTCCATAAATCGTTAACAAATGTAATGGACATAGATGTAATTTTACGTGGGCTGCGTCCCGCGTCTATAAATAGATGAACAGTACTCCCGTACTGTTCACGCTGACTGTGCATTGGCATTTTGCGTCACGCTTGTACTTGTTACCTTCTCTCAGGACCGAAGGTACATTTGTAATTTATAATCATTTCTATTTCTTTGTGTTAATAAAATAGAAATGATTCTATGATCTACATTTCATGTTTTATATGAGTCCTTCGTTATCACTTGTTGAATTTACGAAGGTATGTCTTTCATGACCTTCGTCCAGAACCCATTATTCCCGAAGGGGAATAATGTTTGGTAGGACGAAGGGCCTTAACGTTTAACACTTTTTATGTTGCCTTGTTCTTAATCCGAAGCATTTGAGAACAAGTCTCCAACATTGGCGCCCACCTCCGGTGAACTCACTTCCACTTCGAGCTTTTTTTTGAACACCTTCGGAAGCTATGGCACCGAAGAAAGCTTCAGCGACTGGGGCTTCAGCACTGCAACCGCTGGACCACAACCAGGAGACTGTCTCTCTTCGAGAGGCCCGAAGCCAGAAGAGAAAGGCTGTCAGCCCGACACTTCAGGAAGAAGAGTTAGACCAAGAAATCAGGGATATGGAGATGCTACACCAACAAGTACAAAGGAAGAAGGAGAAGATGGCCCGCCTAGCTGAGTTGCAAAGGCAGATAGACGAAGCCTCTGAGGAAGTCCGCCATCTTACTCACGATGAGCAGAACAGAAGGCCTCATCAGAAAGACCTTCATCAGGAGGGCTTCGTCAACGAAGATGACTGGTATGATAATTTCCATCAGGGAAATTTTGTTTTTGATGATGCTTCTCCTCTGTCTGCTGAGCTGCAGGCTACACCTTGGCCTCCATCCTATAAGCCACCCCAGCTCCCTATGTTTGATGGTCACTCCGACCCGAAGCAATTCTTGATGAGCTACGAAGCAACGGTGTCTTCGTACGGGGGCAATGCTGCAGTCATGGCGAAGTCTTTCGTCATGGCCGTCAGGAATGTTGCTCAGACCTGGTATTCCTCCCTTCGGCCAGGAACAATAACTTCATGGCAGAAGCTGAAGGATATGTTACTGACCAGCTTTCAAGGATTTCAGACGAAGCCAGTCACAGCTCAAGCCCTGTTCCAGTGTATTCAGGATCACGAAGAGTACCTTCAGGCGTATGTCCGAAGGTTTTTACGATTGAGGGCGCAGGCACCAACGGTGCCCAATGAAATTGTTATCGAAGCTATGATCAAGGGGCTTCGTCCTGGGCCTGCAGCTCAATACTTTGCTAGAAAGCCTCCTCAGACCTTGGAGAAATTGCTCCAAAAGATGGATGAGTACATTCGTGCTGACAATGACTTTCGTCAAAGAAGGGAGGAGGCCTTCAGATTTTCTGAAATGACCAGGGGCTTCGGAGGAAGATACTACCCGAGACATGTCCGTTCCATCCACAACACTCAGAATGATGATAAGGGGAGTCAGAACAGACCACAATGCTCCTCACAAGCTTCGGGGCAACAACAAACTTCCTTCCGGCCACCAGCTCCAAGAGGCAGAGGCGCCAGGGGCTTCGGCGGAAGATTCGGAGATCAGCCAAGGAGACTGTTTTGCTTGTTCTGTGGAGAAGGCAAGGGCCATACCACTAGGTCGTGCCATATTACAATCCAGAAGCAAAAGGAAATTGCCGAAGCTGCATCTCAACAATCTCAGCCGAAGCAGGTCATGCATACTGCTTCGTATCATCCGCCTTATATCCCACAATACATAGACAACCACCCTGCAGCTTCTGTAGCTTCGGCAAGTCAACCTCAAGCTTCCTGGCAACAGCTTCCGCCCCCACCTCCATTGCAGCAAGGTCAACAGCCAGAAGGGAGTCAATACGCTCCACATCAGAGGGACTTCAGAGAGCAGTCCGAAGCTCGCACAGTCAACAGCACTGTGCCAGAGTCGAAGCACATTTATTGATACATATCCTACCTTTGATAGCAGTTTTTCCTATTCAGTTTTATTTTCTGTGAAGCAAAAAACATTGATAGTTTTCATGAAATAATTTCGTTGTTTTTCACGAGGAAGATCTATTTGCTTCACAAGCTTAAGTTGCTGAAGCTTAAAAATTTTTCCGTTACCAAGGAGGACCTTCAAATTAAAAATTCTTCGGAGCAACAGAAAGTCGTTCTAAGGAACGCAGAGTAAGCTTGTGACGTCACAAAAAGCCGTTCCAAAGGGAGCGCAGTGTAAGTTTTCTGCTCAGAAGTCGTTCCTAAAGGAATGCAGAGCCTACAGCGAAAAGTCAACGCTGATACCGCCTAAGTAAAGGGCGAAGAAGCTCCTAAGGGAGGCTTACAGCGAAAAGTCAACGCTGATACCGCCTAAGTAAAGGGCGAAGAAGCTCCTAAGGGAGGCTTACAGCGAAAAGTCAACGCTGAGTTTTTTCGGACCTTCGGCTCAAGGCCTTCGTCCATATCGCAATCTGAATTTATTATTTACAAATTAATATTGCGAGGGGCTACTGTTGGGGGCCTTCGTCCTCCGAAGGTCCTCAAAAACATGATTTGACAATGTTTTCCAAGTGGATTATATGAACAGGTATTTTCGGATTCAGAATTATGGATATGGAGCACGACCAGGACGAAGCCTGAACCAGACGAAGGTCGAGAGCAGCCGAAGCTGTACGCAGGGAAGCTTCGGCGCGATAGCATAAGGGGGAACCGACTTAAAGATGAAAAGACTTCGGGAGCCTCGACAGATTTCCATAAATCGTTAACAAATGTAATGGACATAGATGTAATTTTACGTGGGCTGCGTCCCGCGTCTATAAATAGATGAACAGTACTCCCGTACTGTTCACGCTGACTGTGCATTGGCATTTTGCGTCACGCTTGTACTTGTTACCTTCTCTCAGGACCGAAGGTACATTTGTAATTTATAATCATTTCTATTTCTTTGTGTTAATAAAATAGAAATGATTCTATGATCTACATTTCATGTTTTATATGAGTCCTTCGTTATCACTTGTTGAATTTACGAAGGTATGTCTTTCATGACCTTCGTCCAGAACCCATTATTCCCGAAGGGGAATAATGTTTGGTAGGACGAAGGGCCTTAACGTTTAACACTTTTTATGTTGCCTTGTTCTTAATCCGAAGCATTTGAGAACAAGTCTCCAACATTAATCTTGTTAACTTGATCCATGAGAATCCTAGGTACACCAAGATGACGCCCGGAGAAATCCTTGGTAAGTTCATAAGTGGGTGAATGATGGCCAAGGAGGCTAGATACATCGACAACGTCGCCAACAAGAGCCTCCTCCATTACAATGAACCGCAACCTGTCGCTCTCAAATCCACGAACAACAAGGAGGCGCTCCCTGACTAGGTGGCACAAGTTGAGGTGGCCGACCTCATCAAAGAGGAGATGGTGCTTGTAATCAAGCGCTTCAAGACCACTTTGAAGGGCGCAAGGACTAGTCCAACAAGAACAAGTCAAGGGGAAAGTGCACCTACTTAAAATACGGTAAGACTAGTCATTTCATAGCAAACTACCTTGACAATGATGACTAGGACCAAGATAAGAACATCAAGGAGAAGGAAAAGAAGAAATTCTACAAGAAGAAGAAGGGTGAGGCACACATTGGTCAGGAGTGGGACTCAGACTGCTCATCCGATGACTCCAAGGACGAAACATATTGCTGCTTCGGAGGATCCATTAGCATCACAGCTTGCCATCCGGAGCTTGGAAAACTTTGTTGAGAACACGCAAGACCCCTACCTGGCACACCAACTATTAGTGTTTCGAACCACACTCCGACAAGTAAATTTGTGTGTGCATTCCAGGATCTGGAAGGTGTGCGTGGTGGGCGTAAGATTATACTGGTTCAAGCAGAACGTCCCTACATCCAGTCTTTGGCGGCTTGCGCTACTGGCACCATTGCTGATCAATGCTCGTAGTAGGGTTTGCAACCGGGCGAGAGCAGGAGGAGAGGCTCCCAAATCTCTTGTTGTGGAGGAGGTAGCACTAAGGGCTACAAAGGGGAGTCCTAACTAAGTCTTGGCTTGGAGGCGGGGCTCCGATCTCTAGGTCCTCGTCGGTGCATCCTCCTTCCTCCGTCGGTCTGTTGTCTTCACGTCTAGGTGTCTGTCTTCCATCTATTCATGTCCCTTTCGTTTGGGGAGCAACCTCCTCCTTTTATAGGCCAAGGAGGGGGTCGGTCAACGGTGGCTTCCTCAAGAAGGAGTCCTCAGGAGATGGTAAAAGCAAGCGTTCTACCACAGGGTGAAGCCACGCGCACCCGTGGGCCCTAAGGTCACTTGATTATCTCGTATTCTTTATAGCGAACGACATGAATGGAGTGGGGCCCAAGCGCCATAATTCGAGCTACGCCGACCCTTGGCCTCTAGCCTCCCATGAGGCTCGGCGCGGCTTGTCCAATTGTGCTCTACAAGTGGCCTGCGCACTCAGGCCTAGCCCCGATAGGTCATGATTTGCGCCGCGGGGCGGGAGGCGCGCGGGCTATAAATGCACCGCAGTCCGAGGCGCTCGTAGGTTATGAGTGCTACGCAGCCTGAGGGGCCCTTAAGCCATGAGTGGGAGGTGGACTGGCGCCTCTACCGTGGCTCAACGCCAGGCATAGTTAATGCGACCGGTCACTTATGGCAAGTCGGTCTTGGGCTAGGCGAGGGATCCACTCGAGTGGTTTCCCTTTGGTTCACCCAACCCCCTTGTCTAGTTCCGCAACGCCCGACCTTGGGCTCGGTGTCGTGGGTTCGTCCTGGGCTGGTGCTTCCAGGGCAGACGTTTCCCTTCTCCTCTAGCTGATCGATGGGCCCCAGTTGCCAGAGGCTTCTCCCTAGCGTGCTCCCTGACCGATGGGCCCTAAGGACCGGGATCTTATCCCCGACACTTCCTCTCTAAAGTTCTCTTGCTTTGGTCTTCATTCAAATCGTCAAGTGTTGCTCCCCAAGTTTAATTAGCACATTTATTGAGCAACACTTTGCAGGAAGAACTCATCTCCCTAACTCCGATTACCTTGCCTCTTGCTCTAACCGACTAGTTTGGGATCAAGTTTTGTTTTGAGTGATTAAATTTTAGGTTTGGACTATTTAACCCTTCTAGATGACTATCGATAACCAAGTCATTCACGTGTGATTCTTTCTTTTTGGTGACCCCATTTGATTGGGACGAATAGGGAGGCATCCTTTCATGTATAATACACAATTACTCATAAAATAAGTCAAAATCATTAGAGAAATATTCACTCCTCAATCAGACCTAATTATTTTAATATAATTATAATTAACTATATTAAAGATATTATATATAATCTAATTATAAAACTAATCATACAGATAAATACTAAAATACAAGAAAAAACTATTAAATATAATTATGTATATATTTGGTACTCATAGTTGATATTCAAATTCAAATATTTAGGGAGTGTTTGGTTTCTTAAGTCACCTTCCTAAATTTTAGGGACTAAACTTTATTCTGTAATAAATTCCATTTGAAAGGACTAATTTAATTACTCTATTTGATATTTTAGGTATTAAAGTGATTAAACTTTAGACACTGTTTGTAAGCAATCCAGTTTTAAGGGGGTGTTTGGTTACCCCAAACTAAACTTTAGCCCCTATCACATCGAATGTTTGAACCTCCGTTCCGGGTATTAAATGTAGTCGGATTATAAAACTAATTTGTCAGCCGAAGATTAAAAGACGAGACGAATCTAGTACAGTTGGTTGGGTCTATATTTCATACTCCTATTTGAAAGTCAAACGCTTGATGTGACCCGGGCTAAACTTTAGCAGGTGCAACCAAACACCCCCTAAAGAAACCAATTTTTATCTTTTAGCTAGAAAAGTCCAACTTTTTGGGTTTTAGAAAACTTAGAATCTAATTTCTATTAATTGAGTCATAAACTAATATGTTTAGAACAATTTCAATTTCTATAAACTAGTTCCTTAACAACTTGTGTTTTCAAAACAGGAATCAAACAACAGTACAACACCCCTCACTCGTCGATCGACGCGTTCATGCCATTGACCCGTGAGTCAAGTCGTCTCCCTCCCCTGTCTTGTCCACTGTGCGGCATCCTTCCTGGCAAAATCACCTCCGAGGCACGGCGTTGCGTCCACCTGCCGCGTTCGCATTCCCGGCGCGGCTCCGTTGCGTTCCCAGTCAGTGCGGCCGACGCCGCCAACGTCTCACATGGCTTGTCGGATCTCAAGGTACATCGCTGCTGCTTGCATTCAGATTATTTCTCGCTAGTTCTGGACTCGATGCTCACGGATCTGGATTATACACATCTCCTCTCATTCGGAGCAAAAAGATCCTCGTTCTCCTTGATTTCCCTTCCTCATATCAGTGTGCAGTGGACAAATTAATCAATACGGCCCACCTAAATAACAAGGTTAATGTAGCATGTGCAGATTACAATCTGGATATCTCTTTGGTGGAACTCTAGAATGCATCTTTTTTGTTCATCTCCTGTTCAAGTTTCTCTATGAACTATTAGGATCTCTTATTTAGATTGAGGCTACTTGAGTACTTGTGAAGCTCGCGCAGGCTGTGGCTGTTGCAGTTGGTCACTTGCAGCTGGTGTTCTTCCGAGTGCATCAAGTTCTTGCACCACTTGTGGTTCTACGAGATTCAGAGCAGCGCTCGTCGTCTAATCGCCCCTGAACTCGGCCACAACCCATTGCTGTGCTTGTGTTTGCAGATTGCGGCACGGGCCAGCACGGGCCGCTGCCCGGCATCCGTACGCCGATCCAAATCTAGCCACAACGGGTCCTGTTGGACCCTAGCAGGCCCTCCTCTGTACTCTTCTGTGGGCCGCAGCCAATAGTTGATGCACGGTGTGTGCTCGACGGAATTGCCTGTGCTCTGTTTGGTTGATTTCGCTCTCGCTTGTTTGTGTGCCTGCCGTCCGTGTCCCTGGTGCCCGAAACTGCAGCATTTGCACCTCGCCAGCATCACTAAACCCTGCTACTGCTGGGTTGCTGCTCCAATACACTGTCTGCCCCCCTGCGTTTAGATTGGTTCCTTCCTTCAAAATTACAAATCAAATCCAACCTAAATCTAGCACGACACACAGTCAACTGGAATCTGTTGGGCATTCGCCATCTCAGTGATTGTGGGTTCACTTTCTTTTATAATACACACAAGAGCCGTGTAGGAAATGAAAAGGGTTTTTAATGCCCTACGCCAAACAGCCAGACCCCCCCCCCCCCCCCCCCCCTCAAAAAAAAAAAACACGCGCACCACTAACATAAAACACTATAAACGACAGATGAGAGACCTCTTGAGTCAGCGGAACACAGTTGTAACTCCTACTACACAAGAAATTCACTTCATTCAAGCTTCGCAAAGGCCAATAAAAAACGCAGCGATTGAGGTGATTCCACATAGCCCATGCTCCTAAGATGATGAAATTCAGCTCTTTCTGAACTGGACCACTCACTCTATCATATGTTCTTGCCCACCAATCATCAAAGGAAATATCATTGGGCTGGGGGACCCACATAATGCTGGAGGAGGTACTACGCTTGCTGAGTGAAAACACCAGAAACAAGCAAGTGGTCAATTGTTTCTTCTGATCACAACATTCGGAATGCAGTAACCTCTTTTGGCAAAGATGATTTGCAGTCCAGCACTTATTATGGGCAACTATCCACATAAAGAATATGCATTTGGCAGTCGCCCAACTTTTCCAAATTCTCTCCCATGGTTTAAAATGGACAGCCCCAACAAACATATGTTGATTTTGTTGAGTACTTTTCTTTGGTACAAAAATGCCATAAGTGAGCGTCTTCAACATCGAGCTGCAGCTCCACCTTTGAGAGAAGGTCCAATAAATCAAGAAATTCAGCAATGACTGTAACAGTAACTACACCTTGGATCTGAAATCCAACCAATTTCTGCCAAAGCATCCCAAACTGTTTTTTGCTTTCTGAGAAGATACACACTGACCATGCAGCCAATGAGGGTCAAGAGATGATACACACTGACCATGCAGCCAGTTATTGGTCCAAAAAAGGGTGTTCTTTCCATTCCCAACTTCTGAGATGATTGCCACTGAGAAGAAAGCACTAACAAAGAATGGACCGCTGAAGTGTATAAGTGAAGTGTCTACCTTCTTCTAAAAATTAAGTTTTTAGGTTGAACTGGTTGGTGCATGCAACATAACATTGTATCAAAGACAGAGGTCTTGGGTTCGAATCTAGACAAAGGCTTTATTTGTGTCTCCATCTCTTTATTTATTTCCACGTTTGTGCCTCTCTCTAGTTGCACGTGAGTGGGGGTGTTAAAGTGTATAAGTGGATTACCTACCCTCTCCTAACACCTTAAGCTTTTGAGTTGAATTGGTTAGTGTGTCCACTTAACATGTATCGGAGTAGGAGGTCTCGAGTTCGTATCCTGGCAGAGGTTTTATTTGTGCCTTCGCCCATTTATTTTCATGTTTGCGCTTCTCTCTCCGGATGCACGTGAGTGGGGGATATTGAAGTGTATAAGTGAATTGCCTACTTTCTTCTAAGATGGACCTGTATGGGGAGGACTGTCGAGGGCTGATCGGTCTCACTATTTTTATAGCAACAGCAGCAACAGCAACAGCAACAACAACAACAACAACAACAACAACAACCACCATCACAACAAAGCCTTTTATTTCAAGCAAGTTGTGGTAGGCTATAGTTAAAAATCTAATAAAACCCATAAGTCAAAGTTAAGACATATGGATAGTTGTTTTTCCATGTGCTCCTGTTCAAGGCTAATCTTAGGGTATATTCCATCCTTTCAAGTCTTTTTATTGTCTCTTTCCATGTCAACTTTAGCCTTTCTCTTCCTCTCTTCTCATTGCTATCGCGTCTTAAGGTTCTACTGTGCACGAGCACCTCTGGAGGTCTTTGTTGGGCATGTCCAAACCATCTCAACTGATATTGGAAAAGCCTTTCTTTAATTAGTGTTACCCTAACCTATCACATATATTATCGTTTTGTACTTGATCCCTTTGTATATGTCCTCAAATTCAATGTAACATACACATTTCCACAACATTTATCTGCAGAAACATGTTGTATTTTTGTAGGCCAATGTTCTACACTATACAACATAGCAGGTTTGATAGCTATCCTATAAAAGTTGCCTTTTAGCTTCTATGGTACCCTCTTATCATATAGAATGTCAGAAGCTTGACGCCACTTCATTCATCCTACTTTGATTATATGGCTAATATCTTCATCAATATTTCTGTCTCTTTATAGCATTGATTCTAAATATCTAAATGTGTCATTTCTGGTCACTATTTGATCTTTCAAACTAACATCTCCTTCATCTGTAGTGCCGAAATCACATCCCATATATTTAGTTTTTGTTCTACTGTCATGTACGGGCACACATATGCCAGGCGCAGGAGAGCCCGCGACGTGCACCGGGCGGCTGAGCGAGCAGCAAGGGCACAGGAGCAGCAGGCAATCAGCTAGGATGGAAAGTACCTACCTGATTAGTCATTTCCCTATTTTGAATTGGCTAGGATAGAAAGTATCTAGCTGATTATTCATTTCCCTATTTTGGTTTAGCTAGGATGGAAAGTACCTAGCTGATTAGTCATTTCCCTATTTTGATTAGTCCTACAATCAAGGAGAACCTTCCCCATTTTGTAAGGCCACCGGCCATATAACCCTGTGCGGAGGCACCTTGAGGGGCAAGCAATATCATTACTGTCCAGCCCCCTCTCTCTCTCTCTCTCTAAGCCGGCGACTGGAAGGTTCACCCAGTCGACGTTGAAGCTCGGCGTGGGGGCATAACCCTGCCGGCAACCACGGACCAAGGCTACGAGCTACGTAGCCGAGGTCCTCCTGCCTTGGACACTAACACCCTTGACAGCCTGGTATCGCGAAGCCGACGATCCTCGTCTTCTTCTCAATCACCCACATCCACCCCAGCCGCCACCAATCAGCCCTCCCCACCACCCTCGCCCTCAACCTCCACCGCGTCCACAGGCCACGCCACCAACATGTCCGACCCAACCATGGCCGACCTCATGGAGCTGATGAGATCCTGGAAGACGGAGGTCACGACGGAGATCAGGGAGATGAAGGACGAGATGGCTCCATGAAGGCGAAGTCGGCCTCGTCATCTGACATGGGAGGCGACGGTCGCATGGAGCCTCCTCGGGAGCAGGATCGGCCCCCCAGGTTCCAGAAGTTGGACTTTCCCCGTTCTGACGGCAAGTCTGATCCGAGGCTCTTCATCAACAAATGTGAGTCCTATTTTTATCAACAGCGCACCATGGCCGAGGAGCGCGTTTGGATGGCGGCATACAACCTCGAAGGCGTTGCACAAGAATGGTTCATGCAACTCCAGGAGGACAACGACACGCCGTCGTGGGGGCGATTCAAAGATCTCCTTGATCTGCGATTCGGCCCGGCGCTGTGCTCGGCGCCCCTCTTCGAGCTGAAGGAGTGCCGACGCACCGGCACCGTGGAGGAGTACTCCAACCGCTTCCAGAGTCTCCTCTTTCGTGCTAGGCGGCTCGACGAATCCCAGCGAGTCCAGCTGTTCACATGCGGTCTGCTTCCCCCTCTCAGCCACGTCGTCCGGCTCCACAGTCCGGAGACGCTGGCCGCGGCTACGAGCCTCGTCCGGTAAGTGGAGTTGATGGAACTCGACAAGCTGGCGGCGGCCCCGGCCAAGCCGGCGCATCGCGCGCCCCCAGCCGCCCCGACACAACACCGGGCATTAGCAGCACCACAGGCGCCCTCGCTGCTCGCGCTACCGGCACCGGTGGCGAATGTTGCACCAGCCGCGCGAGAGCGGCAACCGAGTCGCCGTCTATCCAAGGAAGAACAGGAGGAACGCCGCCGGCTCGGGTTGTGTATCAACTATGATGAGGCATACATCCGCAGCCACAACCGCACCTGTCGCCGCATCTTCTACGTCGAAGGCGTTGCGCTGGAGACAGACGACGATGCCACAAGCGCTGCTGATCCAGTAGGGGAGGCCCCCCATCTACTCCCTGCATGCAGTGGCCGGGGTACCTACCTTCGATATGCTGTAGGTTCGAGCGTTCCTCAGGACAGCAGTGTTGGTCGCCCTCCTCGACACGGGATAGACGCACAATTTCATAGGCGAGCGCGCAGCGTACCGCTCCGGGCTGCACATCTAGCCGTGCCCACGGCTCACTGCCGCTGTGGCCAACGGCGAGCCTATCATCTGCCCGGGGGTCATCCGCGACGCGCCAATCAAGGTGCATGGCGAGACATTCCACGTTGACCTTTTCGTCATGCCTTTGGCAGGTTTCGACCTCGTCCTCGGCACGCAGTGGTTGGGTACCCTCGGGTCCATCGTCTGGGACGTCGCCGCGCGGACTATGCAGCTCCAGCGCGCGGGACGCACCGTCTGCTGGACCGGCCTTGCCTCTTCTGATAGGCGGGCCCTCCGCGCGGCCACAGCGACTTCGACGCCGATGCTGCAGCCCCAACCGGGCTGGGAGGCCCTCCTCGACGCCCTTCTTCACTCCCTCGGCGACGTCTTCACCGAGCCCCGCGGCCTCCCACCCAAGTGTTCCCGTGACCACCGCATCACCCTCAAGCCGGGAGCGCTGCCGGTGGCGGTTCGTCCGTACAGGTACCCGGCGGCACACAAGGACGAGCTCAAGCGACAGTGCACCGCCATGATCAAGCAGGGCATTGTCCGCCGCAGCGACTCGGCGTTCTCCTCACCAGTACTCCTCGTTAAGAAGCCGGACGGCTCCTGGCGTTTCTGCGTCGACTATAGGGTGCTGAACGCGCTCACCGTCAAGGACGCCTTACCAATCTCGGTGGTGGATGAGCTGCTGGATGAACTCCACGGCACGAGATTCTTCACCAAGCTCAACCTACGATCGGGCTACCACCAGGTCCGGATGCGCCCGGAGGACATCCACATGACGACCTTCCACATCCATGACGACCTATACGAGTTCCTGGTGATGATGTTCGGGCTGTGCAACACCCCGGCGACGTTCCAGGCTTTGATGAATGATGTGCTGCGACCGTTTCTTCGCGGGTTTGTTCTGGTGTTCTTTGACGACATTTTGATATACAGTAAGAGCTGGGGAGGACACCTGCGTCATATCCGCGCCGTCCTCTTAGAGCTTCAGCACCATCAGCTGTTCCTCAAGCGCACCAAGTGTGCGTTCGGCGCAGCGTCGGTCGGCTACCTCGGCCACGTCATCTCCGAGGCAAGCGTCGCCATGGACCCGGCCCAGGTCCAAGCCATCCGGGACTGGCCCACGCCTCGATCAGACGGGCGGTACGGGGCTTCCTCGGCCTGGCGGGCTACTGCTGGAAGTTTGTCCACCACTACGGTACCGTAGCCGCGCCATTAACAACCTTGTTGAAGAAGGACGGGTTCTCGTGGAACGAGAAAGCCGCAACAGCATTTGCAGCACTCAAGGACGCGGTCACCTCGGCTCCCATCCTCGCCATGCCAGACTTCTCCAAGTCGTTCATCGTCGAGTGCGACGCGTCGTCCCACGGTTTCAGCGCAGTGATGGTCCAGGACGGCCACCCCATCTCTTTCTTCAGTCGGGCTATCGCACCCCGACATCAGGCGCTGGCGGCCTACGAATGGGAGCTCATTGGGCTCGTCATGGCGGTCCAGCACTGGAGGCCATACCTTTGGGGACGCTGATTCGTCGTCAAAACCCCACTACAACCTCAAGTACCTACTGGATCAGCGGCTTGCGACGATTCCACAACATCACTGGGTCGGCAAGCTCTCGGGCTTCGATTTCTCCGTCGAGTATAAGCCCGGGTCGACCAATGTGGTGGCGGATGCCCTCTCCCGCCACGACACGCCAGACGATGGGGCTCCCCTGGCCCTCTTAGCCCCGCGCTTCAACATCTTGGACCGACTTCGTCAGGCGCAGCTCACCAACTCCGCCCTTGTTGCCATGCATGACGAAGTGCAGGCCGGCACCAGGCGCACGCCTTGGGCGGTGGTCGATGGGATGGTCCAGTACGCCGACCAACTCTACTTACCGCCATCCTCACCGCTGCTTCAGGAGCTGCTGGCAGCTGTGTACGCCGAAGGCCACGAGGGGGTCCAGCGCACGCTGCACCGCCTTCAACGCGACTTTCACTTTCCTAACATGAAGCACGTGGTCCAAGATTATGTGCGGGAGTGCCCTACCTGCCAGCGCCTCAAGTCCGAGCATCTACACCCGGCTGTGCTCCTACTTCCTCTTCCGATTCCGCAGGGAGTCTGGACGGACGTGGCGTTGGACTTCGTCGAAGCCCTGCCCCGAGTACGCGGCAAGTCCGTCATCTTGACAGTGGTGGATAGGTTCAGCAAGTACTGTCACTTTATTCCGCTGACACACCCATATTCGGCGGAGTCCGTGGCTCAGGCGTTCTTCGCGGAAATTGTCTGCCTCCATGGTGTGCCGCAGTCCATGGTGTCGGACCGTGACGTCGTGTTCACCTCCAAGTTCTGGCGGGAGCTCATGCGACTGATGGGGACCAACCTCCACATGACATCAGCCTTCCACCCTCAGTCGGACGGCCAATCTGAGTCGGCGAACAGAGTCATCACCATGTACCTGAGGTGCCTCACGGGTGATCGGCCACGACAATGGCTGCAGTGGCTCCCGTGGGCAGAATACCTCTTCAACACTGCCTACCAGAGCTCCCTCCGTGACACGCCATTCCGGATCGTCTACGGACGCGATCCTCCATCCATCCGGTCCTATGTGCCGGGGGACACACGTGTTGCTGCTGTGGCCAGAACCATGGAGGAACGCAAGGAGTTCCTCGCTGATGTGCGCCATCGTCTGGAGCAGGCTTAGGCCGTCCAGAAAAAGTACTATGACCAGGGACACCGCGCCGTCTCATATCAGGTGGGCGAGTGGGTGCTGCTCTGCCTACGCCACGGTCCCCTACCTCCCTCAACACCGACACCACCAGCAAGCTGAAGCCTAGATTCTATGGGCCGTACCGAGTGCTGGAGATCATCAACGAGGTCGTTGTACGCCTCGAGCTACCGGCACGGGCCCGTATCCACGATGTGTTTCACGTGGGCGTCCTCAAGAAGTACCATGGCACACCTCCACAAGCTACGCCACCACTGCCCCCGCTTCACCATGGGGCCGTCACCTTGGAGCCAGCCCGGGCCGTCAAGACCAGGCTCGCCCGCGGAGTGCGCCAGGTACTCATTCAGTGGAAGGACCAGTCCCCAGCATCAGCGACTTGGGAGGATGTCGACACCTTCAGGGCCAAGTTCCCCACATTCCAACTCGAGGACGAGCTGCCTCTCGAGGAGAGGAGAGATGTCATATACGGGCACACATATGCCAGGCGCAAGAGAGCCTGCAACGTGCGCCGGGCGGCTGAGCGAGCAGCAAGGGCGCAGGAGCAGCAGACAATCAGCTAGGATGGAAAGTACCTAGCTGATTAGTCATTTCCCTATTTTTAATTGGCTAGGATAGAAAGTATCTAGCTGATTAGTCATTTCCCAATTTTGGTTTAGCTAGGATGGAAAGTACCTAGCTGATTAGTCATTTCCCTAATCAAATTAGAGAAATGACTAATTAGCTAGGTACTTTCTATTCTAGCCAATTAAAAATAGGGAAATGACTAATCAGCTAGGTACTTTCCATCCTAGCTGATTGTCTGCTGCTCCTGCGCCCTTGCTGCTCGCTTAGTCGCCCGGCGCACGTCGCGGGCTCTCCTGCGCCTGGCATATGTGTGCCCGTACAAGGCCACCGGCCATATAACCCTTTGCGGAGGCACCTTGATGGGCAAGCAATATCATTACTGTCCAGCCCTCTCTCTCTCTCTAAGCCGGCGACTGGAAGGTTCACCCAGTCGACGTTGAAGCTCGGCGTGGGGGCATAACCCTGCCAGCAACCACGGACCAAGGCTACGAGCTACGTAGCCAAGGTCCTCCTGCCTTGGGCATTAACGCCCTTGACATCTACTGAGTCTAAAACCTTTTTATTCTAGAGTCTCTTGCCATAACTATAGTTTTCTATTTACTTCTACCTAACTTTCATCAACTAGCACTATATTGTCTGCAAAAAGTATACAACTCCCCTTGTATGTATCTTGTGACCTTATCCATCACCAATGCAAAAAGGTAAGGGCTCAATGTTGTTCTTGATGTAGCCCATTCTAATCGGGAAGTCATCTGTGTCACCATCACTTGTTCGAACACTAGTCACAATATTGTTGTACATGTTTTTAACGAGTCCAATGTACTTCGTTGTAACTTTATGTTCAAAGCCCCACCACATAACATTCCTTGGTATTTTATCATAAGTCTTTTACATGTCAATGAAAACCATGTATAAATCCTTCTTTTATTTCCTATACTGCTCCATCACTTGTCTTGTGAAGAAATTGGCTTCCATGGTTGACCTTTTAGGCATAAAACCAAATTGGTTCAAAGAGATCCCCGTTATTTCTCTCAGACGATACTCGATAACCCTCTCCTGTAGCTTCATAGTATGACTCATCAACTTAAATCTCTAGTAATTAGTACAACTTTGAATATCTCCCTTATTCTTGTAGATCGGTACAAACATACTTCTCCACTAATTAGACATCTTGTTTGACCGGAAGATATAGTGAACAACTTGGTTAGCAATACTGTAGCTATGTATAATGCAAAATGATGCAAAACAGTGTTTTTGGTGACCATATGGGTGAACTGTTGTACATTGCATCCATATTGTCACCCAAAACACCATTTTGCACTGTACATTGTACTGTTTATAGAGTATCGTTTGAATATGAGTATGGGTATGGGTATGAGTAAGCTGCTGGAGATAGTCTTACACCTAAACAAATTTCTTTCGGGTTTCATCTCCACCAGAATGGCTAGTTTAACATTGGCTTGCCAAGTCTAACACAACCCTTCTCCTTTACTAGGGTTTGAGACTTGCTAAGTTGAGACAACATAGGCGGAGTTAACCCAAGTGCTGGGCTCCAGCAAACAAATTCATAAGTAGATCTTAATCAGTAACACATTTTCACTTTATTAAGTGGTATGTGATCATCTACCACCAAGTTGCCCTTCCAAAATTAGTTTTGCAGTTTCTTCCTCATGCATACCTGCTGCCTTGCACTTAAGCTATCTTCCCCCCTACACACACATTACAAAACATGCTTATCAATTTGTCTCTTTTCTGTTAATGTAAAATTTCCATTCTGGAGCAGGTGTAGATGATAAAGTTATGAGCATCAGGGCCGATCCATTTATCTATGAGGGGCATACTTTACATGAGCTACAGGTAAGCTCATTTTTGTTGTGAATCGGGCTCCTGTGGATATGACCAGTTTTGTTAAACAAAGCCAAATTTAACTGCTTTTTAGATGACTAACATCTCCATCTGTAGGTGCTCAGGCAATTCCTAGCTAGCTATTACCACTAAGGAGAGAATCAGAGACTGAAAAAGCAATGGCAGATCTTGTTGTTGGCTTGGCCAAGACAGTGGTGGAGGGGGCCCTGACCAAGGCACAGTCAGCGATTGAGGAGGAGACAAAACTGCAGCAAAGCGTGCAGCACAACCTTGTGTTCATCGCTGGCGAGTTTGAGATGATGCATTCCTTCCTCAATGTTGCCAATGAGGAGCGTGTCAAGAACAACGTTGTGAGGACATGGGTGAGGCAGGTCCGTGATCTGGCATATGATGTGGAGGACTGCATAGAGTTTGTCACCCACCTGGACAAAAAGTCAAGCTGGTGGCGCCAAATGCTGCCACCTTGCTTGGCAGAATCAGCATTGCCCATAAAAGAGGCAGTCACTGAGATAGAGCAGCTCAAGGTTAGGGTTGAGGACGTGAGCCGAAGGAACTCACGCTACAGCCTCATCAGCGACTCTGGATCCAAGCCCATCATGCAGCAACAGACGGCACCCAAAACTATTTTTGGCACAATGGTGCTTGACATGATGGTTGAGGCGAGGGACACCGCAAAAAGGCTGCAAGGTTTAGGAGATCTCACCCAGCTACTAACAAAGGAACAAGCTGACCTGGGGGTAATCTCAGTGTGGGGAACAGGCAGTGAACTCGGTACTACATCCATCATCAGAAAGGCCTACCAGGACCCAGAACTCTGTCAAAAATTTGAATGTCGTGGCTGGGTGAAGCTTACACAACCTTTCAATCCTCATGAGTTTCTCCGCAGTATGGTGGCCCAGTTCTACGCAAACAGTTGCCTGCAAAATGGAATCGTTATAAATGTGGATGAACTGAAGAGGATTGAGGAAATGGCGACAACGGGAGGCAGACTCATTGGGGCATTTATGGATAAAGTAAATGAGAACAGATACCTAATCGTCCTGGAAAATCTGTCCACAATTGGAGATTGGGACACCATCGGAACTTACCTGCCAGACAGGAAGAATGGCAGTCGGGTCATTGTATCCACACAGCAGTGTGAAATTGCAAGCTTGTGCATTGGGCATTCATACCAAGTAGCAGAGGTGAAGCAGTACTCAGCAGAGCACTCTGTATGTGTCTTCTTCGAGGAGGTTAGCCTTTAACATCATTTAACTACAGCAATGTCAGTGTTCAAGGTTAAACTAAATTTCAGTTGGAAGGGATGAAAATGACAAAAGGAATCATCATTAATAATTTAATATTGATTATGCTGTTTTATCACTACTCCATCCATCCCGAAAAGAGTGCAATTCTAGATTTGAACTAAGTAAGACAAAGTTATATAAAATACTACCAATATTATGTCTCCAGATAGGTGTATATGACAATATTACATGTTAATCTAATGATAATTATTTGGTATCGTAAATGTTAGTATTTTTATATAGATTTTGTTAAACATAAATTGTTTGACTTCTCAAAAAGTGAGAATTGCATTCTTTTTAGGTCAGAGGAGTACTCATTTGCTGCTCATTAATTCCATTTCTTGCGAGCGACATAGTATGGTAGACCAGAGAAGCATTTGACTACATACTGTAATCTTTTGGGAAAAGACCTTCAGAACCTGCACATATGGTTTCAGCCTTAGATTTCCCCTCTTGAAGTATCTATTAATATGTAGGACTTAGGCACAAAAGCATCGTTGCTGCTCTTTAACTATTCCACCTTTAGCAAATCAACTCCCCTTGCTCTTTAATGTTATAAATTGCACTATATTCAATATGAGGGCACTAGGCCTGAATATATATACATGGATACAGGATATAGACCATGTGCAAGAACTCTATATATGAGATCGAATACAAAGGACATATGCATAGGCATCTAACATTTAATTTCTTTATATGGTTTTGTACCTATCTTCTGTTTCAGGGATTGCAAGGTAATGGTGATAAAAGCATGGAATCTGATAGAGTAGTAGGCAACAGCAATGAAATGTCAATGCAGGATGAAATAACCCACGGTACTGGCTTTCTGTCCTACAGAATTCCAACATCTAAACGGAAGGATGCCTCTGATTGGGTGAAGAATTTTCAACTTGTTGAACGCAAGTCAGAAATGAACCAACTCGGTAACTATATTGCTAAGGCACGTGTCTATGGTTTGCAAATACTGTCTGTGTGGGGGATAGCTGGTGTTGGGAAATCAGCCCTCGTTAGGAACATGTACTTTGACAGAATCCATCGAAATGACCAATTATTTGAGAAGTACGGTTGGGTTGATGTAACCCACCCATTCAATTTAAGGGACTTCTCCCGGAGTTTGCTTTTGGATTTCCATTCAGAACCTGTTCAAGCCATGGGAATCAAAGACCCTACTCAAGAGTGTCATAAGATTCTAGAAGATAACCGGTGCCTTGTTGTTATTGATGATTTGCAGTCCATTGAAGAATGGGACTTAATACAAGCTGCCTTGGTGTCTAGACCTTCTAGAAGTATTATCATTGTCATTACAACTGAAGCAAGTATCGCCACATATTGTGCAGATAATGAAGGGGTCGTATTTAATGTCAAAGGTCTAGAAGACAAAGCAGCCCTCAAGCTTTTCAAAAAGCAGGTAGGCTTATTCAGAAAGAAGAATCTGCTCTACATCATTTCAACATAATTTCCTGTGTGCATATGTTTTTTACAAACTTAAAAATTCTGATGCAAAAGTCCCTTCACACCGCATTCATTTATATGATTAGAACAACCAGAGGTTATCTCTGGCTTGAGAATGAATGCTAATTGTTAGAGCATATCATGACTAGGATAGAGTTAGTTGGAATTATGATCTCGTGTACCACCTTGACCCCCCAAGTAATGTAAACTCTGTATATTCTGCTCGAGTCTCAACGAAAATAACCTAATTCAACCTAGTTATATCCCTCCTATACTCATAAATAGCCATGGGGCATATTTGGCATTGGAATCCACAACTCGTACAAGAAGAGTGGCTAGTACTAAGAATTTCAAAACTAGAGGGAAGGTTGAAAGGATCTATGGATGGCTAGGGGGGTTGAATAGCCTAATTAAAATTTCAGTTCACAAACACTAGGCAAAGGTGTTAGTACAAGCGATGATCCTAATAGCCATTACTTGACTAGTTTATGTAGTACAATGCAAGCCTTCTATACAATTCTAATCACAAGAACAAGTATAAGCACTTCACACAAACAGACAACTACATGCTCTACTAAACAACTAAGAAACTAGCTGTTAGAATACTATTTAGGATTAAGTTAGGCTTTCCCTGTATTTCCCTAGTTACCCCTATTGTAATGGGCTTTGTTCCACCTAACTCTTCTATATAATATACTCCCAACTCAGGATTAGAGTTAGGGTTTTACATATTCCAACTCTAGCAACAAGAGCAACTAAGCTACACAATTAGCCAAGACGGTTAGCAACTAAAACAACTAAAGAACTAGAGCTACAAAACAACAACACAAGCACATGATACGAAGTGTAATTCAAGTGTTAAGAAAGCGAACCCCAATGACATAGTATTTTTTGTCGAGTTCAGTTGCTTGCTGGCAACCTACGTCCTCGTTGAGGTGGATCCAAAGATCACCACATCGCATTGAAGATGGTAGATCACTATGGACCTCTCCAAACCTCCATTGATTTAACTAGAGTTACTCTTTACGATTCTCTCGCCAGGATGAGCACAAAATCCCTCACAATAGCCGATGACTGGAGACGACAATAACCAAGATCTTCTCAACGATCCTCCTAAAGCACCAAGCCGGATAAGTGACGATAATCACCAAGATAACAAGAAATCCCGAGTCACAAAGACAATCTAGTGCCACTCGAATGCAATCTCTCAAATACGATGCGCTAGAGGCTCTCAATCTCACAAACATGAGCACCAAGGAAGGAGAGGAAATGGGAGAGTATTCTCAACTCTGAGGCCAAGAATGTAGCTCAACAAATGGCAAAGAGAGCTCCCCAAACTGCGAGAACCACTATTTAATGGTTTGCTACGTCCAGTGCGGTCGTGTTGTGACCCCTGGCGGTCCCACTGTCAGGGCGCAACGGTCACTGACAACACAACAGCCATTTGAAAGATGGTTAGCATATAATCCAATGACCCTAGACAATAGTTCGATGATAGTGATTCGATGCTAAATAGAGAGCATTCCGAGAGGTCAAAACCATGTTGGGTTAGTTCGATGATTAGCATCGGATTAATCCCTAATCTGATACCAACACAACCACATAAAGAATGGCTTGGCGGTCCCACCGTGGGAGGCTGCGGCCCCACCGGAAGTGAGAGTCAGTGCGGTCAGCGAGGTAACAAAGTACAAATTTTTGCCAATGCTCGCTAGCGTTCCTATCCGATGGCCAAACCCTCTCACACCTTCTCTGGCGGTCCCATCGCCAGTGGGCATTGTCCTACCACCAAGCGACCAAACACCTGTTTCAGCACTTGTGCTCATGCACAACTTTCGGGTAGCATATAATCGATTGGTACCACTTAGGGTACCATCTAATCAGTGTTATTAAAACTACGTTTAAACGATGTTTAAACTACGTTTAAACGTCAAAACTCTAATTAGAGATTGAAACCACGTTTTAGCGTTTTGGCGTTCTAAACTGTAAAACGAGTGTTTTATGCATTTTAGACCATTAGCTACTTTTGGACCCAGTCTATTAGTTACTTTTGGGGTTCAATCCAGCTATGGGTGGAGTTTTGGTAAGCCACTAACATATCTGTTTTGGTATTTAACTTCATATTATTGTCTGAAATTATGATGTATTGGTATTTTTCCTATGTTGTTTAAAACTACGTTTAAACTAAGTTTAAACGTTTAAAAGTCAAAATTTCACCCATGAGCGTTCCAACGTTTTATCGTTTTAATAACCTTGCATCTAATTAATCAGATGACATCTAAACAACCATCAAACATGTTTTTTCAAACCCTTTTCAAAGTGCTCAATCCACAAAGTGATCTATTATTTCATATGTGTGAGTTAGCCTTTTCAAACATTTTCAAAGGGTTTTCTCTTGTATCTTACCACGTCACTAAGTGTAATGCAAATGCACATGAGTCTCACACTTGGTGGTACTAGATAACTGATGCAACTAAAGATTTTCCCTCTTTATAGTACAACTATCCATTCTAAACCCAAACATGCACTATATTGTACCTTGGTTGACAAAAACAAAGTCTTGCTTTTGCTCCATCTTCTCACCATTTGATAAACACTTGCATACATGTGATCATGTTCTTTTAACTCCACCACCTCCTATGTCTTGTCCATCACTTCCAAGTGGACCCTAACTTAAACGTACTCAATGAAAGCACTAGGCCACATGATTGGTGCTCAATTAACAAAACCAAACTAGGGCTTTCAAAGGTGTATTGCTAAAGTGGCAAAAAACGAATGAGAATGATACTAACCTTTCCTTCAATCGGCAGGCTCTCACCATTTCTCCAATTTACCGGAAATCTCAAATTTATAACTAAGTTGCATGGTAAATTATGCATGGTCAGAGCTGTCAATATTAAATTTTGGTCAATACTGTTAATAGATGTTAATATTAGTTTTACAATATTGGAATTCCTTATTTGTTGGCGTCATTATTGCCTGAAGAATATTTTGTATAATATTTTTTTACCAGGATAAATATGTATACATTGAATTCATCTAAATTGAATTTTTAGGTCCAAATGGCATTTTAAGTGGTAACAGGGATCAAAATAATATATTTTTATGGAAAAATCTTCCATTGTATTACACATCTGTCACACCCGGATTTCGGGGCACCAAGACCCGGGCGCGAACATAATCACCAGATGTGTTGGGACCAAGTCTCACACATATGATGAATCATGGCACAGGATCGAATGTCACATCTTTACTATATAATAGGAGTTCTGTACAAAATAAATAATTATATTATAAGGAGACAACGGTCCAGCAACCCAAAGTTAACTGGGAGACGACGACCTAGACCACTCACGAACTCATCACAGCATCCTCCATGCGCCTCATTCTGTGGTACCTGTTCTTGACCTGTGGGGGGGTGTGAGACAGCAAGAGTGAGCTCACATACGTTCATAGCTCAACAAGTTGTGGGGAATAATGTGCATAAACTCGCCAAAGGTGGGAGCTCACGTGAAGTGTAAGGCTTACCAAAGAGAATGGTTGAAGCTGAGCATTGCTTTTAAAGTTGGTCAGAATTTTATTAGCAGTTACTAAGTATAAGTAAATACAACCCAATTAAATAGTAGAACAAAAATAACAACATCACCTGCGATGCAATGCATATGACAAATTGAATTTAGTTCCATAAATTAATCATGTGAGTGTCCGAGCTGCTCATGACCGTGAGCACGGCTAGTATACCAGTTTTACACTCTGCAGAGGTTGTGCATCTTTATGCCAAGAGACGGCCAATCCCATACACCTCTACCGAGGAGGCGAGGCAGGGTAACACTACGAGGCCTTTACAAAGTTCCACTAGCTTCAGAAAACCCGCTACAGTTTATAGGAAGCTCCAATGCAGGAATCCCTCGTCTGATCGCCATCGCAGCAGAATCAACCCGAGGACCTCCTTACACTGACCACTCCCCTACTGCTCTTGCCCCTTTCGGGTAAGGTAGTCTTCCACTAACTTTCCTAATTAGTCAGCCAAGAGCGTCCCATTAAACCCTTGTGGTAGCACTGTTTTCCCGGGTGGTTCTCCATGTTCCAATTAACATAATGATCTTATCATGAACAGTAATAAACAACTGATAATAAAGATATAATCATAAATGAAATGTATCCCTATACCCAAAACCACATAAAGCAATAGCAGGTACTACCCAAAAATTCAGTGGTGAACAAGGTATAAAGATAGTCAAACTAGGGTAACCTATTGGGTCCCATCAAAATTAACCTATGCAGATCATTATGATTAATCAGAACATGACTGGGTAAAAAGAAGTGATCAAGGGCACAACTTGTCTGTGACTTGAGATTCCAGGTACCAGGATGATTCTTCAGATCCTCGTGACCTCACTGCTAATCGTAGCAATACAAACAAACATAGTATAGACAAAATAAACATCACACCAAACATAGAACAAACTACGTAATAATACTCTACGCGTCGCTACGAGATCGTGGGATCGAGAATTCGCCAAATTCGGGGTTACGGTTATGAAGTTATGGTTTCCGAAGTTATTAAGTGCTTCGCACGGGATAAATTAAGTAAACAATTTTAATCTATATTTCGTGTCTAAATAGAATTACTAGGTGATAAACAATATTAAAACAAAATTAATACCACTGGAATGGATCAATTTGGAGTTAAAATGGATTTTCTATGAATTAAATAAGTTTTTGTATTTATTTTTATACTTAAAAACCTATTTTCTTTATTAATTATGAATTTCTCAAGGGTTCAGGACTGGGCACAATATTTCTTAAGAGATCAGAGGTTAATTCGCAATTTTTCCAAGACTCATGATCCCCTCCAGTGTGGACGGCGGGTTCATTTGTGAAAAGGGCAGGGGCACATGTGCAAAACATAACAGACGAAAGGGTACGGTTAACTCTCGGCCATTCGATCGCGACACAAGGGTTCAGATTAGAATTCCGCGCTCCCGAACCGGTACGGAATAGAGGCCACCAGATCCAGATCGGACGGTTCGGATTTTATGAGATCAGAACTGTATTCAGCCGAACGATCAAGAATCAACGGTCAAGATCTCGGCCGAAGGGGATACTAGAGATTTAATCACGCACGCACGTTCAGAATCGGACGTCCAGAGGACCGTCTTCCTCCATCGCCCCGCGACCCAACTGCGCCGGCGCGCGGTCCGCATGGTGGCGCCATAGCCGACCAACGCCCCAAGCGGCACCCAGTGCGAGAGCTTCAAACGAACGGGTGCTACCCAAGCAGAGAGGTAAGGCAAAGTACATGGATGGATTCTCACCTGCCGCGGATTTGTGAAGGAGCTTGGCCACGCCGTGATGTGGCCCGATGGTGATGTCCACGAACCGGTGAGCAATTCAGTCTGAGCCAGTAGCCCCAACCGCCCGACGACGCAACAGGAGCATCCACAAGGTTAGGCTAGTCTCCCTGACCCGACAGAGAGTCCGCGACGATGGTGAAAGCACTCAACCACCATGGCGGCGGACCCACTCTCCGTCATTGCCCACTGCGCCGTTGATGGGGCTGACCACGGGAACGACGACCGGATGCGGGGGAGTCGTGGCCAGAATTTATACCAGAGGATAGGGGCAAGGTCCGAGCGGAAAAGGAGGCGGTGACCGGTAAGCTCGGCCCGGGATCTACGCAACGAGATGAACAGACACCAAGTCTGTTACGGCGACGTTGAAGATGACCCTGACAGGCGGCCCCATACGGCAGTGACACAGTTGTGTGGGCGAAGGGGATGCAGATGAGGCGCTGGGTTGGGGTTTTGGGCCAAGAGCGCGGCTGGGCTAAATGGCGAGTTGGGCCAAAGCTGAGGAATCCGGCCCAACACAAGTTTTTCTCTTTTCTTTTTATTTTTTATTTCAATTCCCATTCATTTTAACTATTTTAAATTTAAATGAGTTACTAATTCAAATATAGATGTCACCACAAGGAAAGTCCAACATGTGACTAAACATATCCATACCATTATTATGCAGATATTTTTAATATGTAATGCACACACATATTCAATATTGGTTTTAATAGCTCATTCTAAAAAAATAGTATTTATTATGCATTTTTCCTCAACATAAAATAGTTTTAACCCTTTTTCGATATAATTAAATTCCTAGGGACTAATCTTATCAATTAGTTAGTTTTAAGAACATTTATAATTATTTAAATAAGTTTCAAATTACATCTCCGTCTTTAGTGACAAACATATTTATCCTATGAGATGTGATTTTGAAGATGAGAAAAATATTGCTATTCCATTACAGTTCTTTGGGAAAAAAATCCTAAATCCCGAAAATAGAATTTTGGGTTATTACAACATCTATCGAATATGAAAGAAAACATTTTTTGTTATAATAAGACACTAATTGTAGTAAAATAATGATATATTTCTACCTTTTCCTTTCATGTCATTTTGCATTTGTAGTTAAGACAATTATGACTGAACAATTTCAGTTATGTATATATTTCCATTATTCTGTGATATTTGAATGCATATATCAAGTTGAAATGTACGTTCAATCGTTCATTATGTGCATACAATTTGTGAATGAAACAGCTAACACATTTTGCTTACCGTGCTAAAAACATTTGTATGTGCATACAATTTGTGAATGAAACAGCTAACACATTTTGCTTACCGTGCTAAAAAACATTTGTCCTTCTACTTTAGGTACATAGGCAAAAACCATCATCTCCTATAAAGGACTCCATAGATGAAGAGCTACAAGAACTTATTTTGAAGTGTGGTGGTCTTCCAAAAGTTATAGTTGCCGTAGCTAACTTTTTGGCACCTAAAACAGTCACATGGATGGACAGTGCAAGTTTTATGAATCTCAAATTTATGCAAGAGCTGGAGAGCAGCCCAGAGTTTGCTTGCCTGCAGCCACTCTTTGGTTGGCTGCACTCCTACTTTCGAACATGCCCGGATTTTCTCAAGCCATGTATCTTCTATCTGTCAATTTTTCCTCGAGATCACAGCATCCGGAGAAGGCGATTGGTGAGACGGTGGATTGCAGAGGGCTATGCCAGGGACACGGACAAAATTTCTGCAGAGGAGAGAGGGGAGCAGTTCTTCTGCAGGCTCCTCGATCTGAGCATAATAATGCAGAAACCATATTCAGTCACCACCGGATTCAGAGACAGCAGAATGACTTTGTGTCAAGTCAACAGTTTTGTCCGAGAGTATATCATCTCTCGTCAAATGGAAGAGAACCTTGTATTTGAACTGGGAGGCAGTTGCACCCTAACCTCTCAGCGCATGGGGCGTCACCTCATCATACTGAAAAGCTGGGACAGAGACAGAATTGTGTTTGAGAGCATTGACTTCTCAAGGCTACGATCTTTGACAGTGTTTGGAGAATGGAAGCCATTCTTCATATCTGATAGGATGAGGTTGCTTCGGGTTCTGGATCTTGAGGATGCATATGGTTTAAAAGATGAAGACCTCAAACAAATGATGAAGCTGCTTTGTCGCCTCAAGTATCTTTCCCTACGAGGATGCACTGGGATCTATAGCCTGCCGAATTCATTAGGTTGCTTGAGGCAGCTTGAGACTCTGGATGTCAGACATACAGCCATAGCAACCATGCCAAGAACTATCACCAAGCTAAAGAAGTTGCAGTACCTCCGCGCTAGTACCACCAAACCAACTAAGGAACAATCAACACCCGATACTGCTGTTACACCCAAACCAACAAAGAAACAACCAAATCCACACACCTCGGTATCATGGACGTCATCCTTGTTTCACAGACGTCGACAACTAGAGGGTGTTGTGGTTCCTACTGGGCTAGAGAAATTGACTGCATTGCTCACCATCGGTGTTGTTAATGTCAATTCTGCTCGGGGGAGGTCCATCTTGAAAGAGGTCAGGAAGCTCACCCAATTGCGCAAGCTTGGAGTGTCTGGAATAAGTAGGAACAACAGCAAAGATTTCTGTTTGGCCATCTCAAGTCGTGCGCATTTAGACTCCTTATCAGTTAAGCTCAAGAAGGACAATCAGGACTGCTTGTGTGTCACCCCAGATGGCTACCTTCCCCCCAAGAACCTACAGAGCTTTAAACTGTATGGCCTTGCAGACAGTTTTCCAAAATGGATCAATCAACTTGAAAATCTCAGGAAGTTAGTTTTGGAGATGACTATATTAACGCAAGATACTATCAAGGGACTCAAGGATCTTAAAGTATGTATTCTGCGTCTAATTGCCAAGCAGCTTCCTGATGGTAAGCTCAATTTTTGTGTCATGTTGCATGGGCAGCAATTACGTTGCTATGAAACAGTGAAGATACTCGAGATCTCTTGCAGCTCCAGCTTAGATGTGGCTTTTGGATCACAATCACTGCAAAATCTTGAGCTGCTGAAAGTTTCCTGCTGTAGTGGTTTAGGGTCGGTAATGAAGCTCTCTGGGCTAGAAAAACTGTCTGAATCTGAACTCAAGGAAGTCCAGATTAAGGGTTCCGATGATTTCATAGTAAAAACAGATGTGGAGGAACAACTTGCCAGGCACCCAAAGAAACCTGCTTTGAAGGTTGAAAAAGTACTTTCGTCCACTGGGGATTCTGAGCTCTAGAGTGTCAGTTTCCTATCGTTACGATATCAAGGATTAGTGACTGGTGCTGTCTGCTTCCTCTTATTTCTTCAGTGCTATTAGATCCAGTCTAACCGATTAGAAAGATCAGTTATGCAGCCATCGTGCCAATAATAAACTGTGAAACCTGAAAGCTTCCTTGTTGGCCACATATTGATCAGTCTATTTTTCTTGTGCCTGTGGTTTATTTATTCCTACTGCATAGTCCCAGTCTGAATTTGTTCTAAAAGATATGGATGGTGTGCAAATGTGTTTATGTGTGTAGAGAATGTTGGACCAGTGAATTGCTATTGTACTTTTCTGTTGCTCTCATGTATTGTAGTTTCGTGGTGTATCTTGCTACATCCATATTCTCTTGTGGTTGTTTGTGTGTACATTTGTTTTGAATGGTTTTTGCGATGATACATACATCCTATTAGAGCTCGTTTGGTACAGCTCTGCTCCATGATTCTTTAGCTCCGAGAGCTGATTTTCTAATAGATTAATTCTCTACTGTAAGTGAATCTATTTGACGAAAATTGTTTGGCAAATAAGCTGTGAAGTGATTCCAGAGGAGTTAAAGAGTGAGGAGCAGGTTGGAAGTGGAGGGAAGCAAGTTTTTTTTGCTCCTACTTTCTAGTACAAAGTAGAGACTAAATTCACTCCACTCCCAACATAAGCAGTTTAGATTTTTACTATTTGGCTCGTCAAGAGTGATTCTCGCTGAGAGCACAGCTGTAGGAGCTCTATCAAACGCCCCCTTAGTTGTAGAACTGCTTTTCCTCGTACTGATCTGGGTTCCTACAGTTTTTGATGTGCCGCTGATTGCTGGCAGGGATCCTATAAACATGGTACTACAGTAGCATGCTAATGTAGAAATGATTCTGATGATAACCCATCGACGCACTTGGAATCAAATTTAGGCATGCTCAAAAAGAAATTAATAAAAGGGTGCTGAACACCAAATTTGGCATCTAAACGGTCGGATGGTCTGACTTAGTTTAGGCAGAAGTCCTTAACCCGTGTGTGATTATCCTAACAAACTTGTGGAAAACTATTGAATCTCGTCTAAGAACGAGTTCAGACCTCCGCTTATATATTGTTGGACACCAAAATGAGCGGGCGGTTTGGCCCTTGGGCCCGGACGGTCCGCGTGTCCCGAGATTAGATTAACTCGGATGTTTATCCTTATCTCGTGCGTGGTTATCCATCTAATCACGTGGGAGTTTGTTGGCTATCTCTTAGGAAAAGATCCAGACCTCCTCCCCTATAAATATAAAGGGGTACGGCCGATTGAGAACCCCCGAACACATTCCAATCGAACCAATTACCTTATTTACTTTTCCTGCCCTAGGAGTAGATGTAGCATAGTTCTAGTTGTAGTCTTCCACATATCCATCTCCACCCCTATTCGACTCTACGTCGTCTAGATCCGTCTTGGGTGGCCTACCGATCCCAAGACGACCCTAGGATCTCACCCCTCCCGGGGGGCAAGATCTAGTTGTCCATCCAAGACCTCTTCCTCGAATTGATCTCTTAATTCCTAGGCGACTCCACGTCGTCTGGGGACGCCCTGGGTGACCTGTCGACCCAGAGCACCTTAAGATCTTTTTCTCCTAGGGGACGAGATCTAGATTCCAGCAAGGAGGAGGAAGACGACCCTGTCGTCAGGTCGCGGACCGTCTGGCTCTAGGGCGCGGACCGTCCGGCCGTCAGGCAGGGAACCCTAGCCTCGCGCCAGGTCGCGGACCGTCTGGCCCTATGCCGCGGACCGTCCGCGCCTGACCAGAGAGCACCGCCGCCGGTTCTTGTTGAGTGATTGGTGCCCCAAAAAGGTGCCAACATACTTTTTAGCGACTCCGCTGGGGAAGAAGTTGCAGATCTACAAAATCAGGTTTACATGGCCGATTCTAAAGATCTCAACAATGCTTCTCTAAACAACACAAGGCTGACTAATTTATCGGCCGCTGAGCATAAAAGATTAGAAGATAACATGAAGAAAATAGACGAGGAGGCCCACCGACAAAAGGATCAGGTGCTCAAGGTGGCGGATAAGTGGTACCTCTCGCACTTCAGGGTAGACTGCCACCAGAAGACCGTCCAAGAGAGGGAGATAAACGCCGAGTATATGTTAGCTGTGCTGCAACAGCTCCCCACGATAGGTAATGCCAGGTCAGCCGATGATATTTCATCTATTAAAATTTCTTTTGATAATCGGATTAAAAGTATCACGGAGGATATAGAGAGGACGGCACATGCATTAGGAAAAACTCACATGCCTAATTTTTTATCACATAAATTAGGCGCTAAAACAATTGCGCCAAACACATCGGCGACAAATGGGTTTCCCCAGCCATATTCTGGTATGCCGATGGACTCATATCCAGGACGACCGTCACCACCATCTTCGCTAAATGGTGAGTCAACCCTGAGCACGACCGGACCGTCCGCACACAATCGCGGACCGTCCGGCCCTCCGTCAGACCGTCCGGCACCCTACGCCGGACAGTCCGGAGTTACACAGAGCCCACCACAAGGATCACAGGTGTTGCCTGACGTGACCGGACAGTCCGAGGATAGTACCGGACCGTCCGATCCACCCGCAGACCGTCCGACTGTGCAGGTCAGACCGTCCGGAGCACCAGAAGTCACCTGTGATCCGCCTAGTGCGGAAGGCCGGCATAAATATAACCGGCCACCCAAGCCCCAAGAACCAAAAAAGTCACATGTCCCTGAGCTTGTTTGGCCCACTAAGGCCAAACCTTCTGTTCGCTCTCACCCGCACTCGACACAGAAGGAAAAAGTTAAGTTCACATTTAATATTACTAAGTGTGATAAAATATTTGATGAGTTGCTTAAACATGGTAATATTAAATTATCACATATAATTCCTCCGGTTGAAGAATTAAAAGGGCGTATATATTGTAAATGGCATGGCTCCTTTCTTCATAACACCAATGATTGTGCTGTCTTTCGTCGGCAAATACAATCGGCTATAAACGAAGGCCGGTTGAGGTTTCAAAAGGAGGTGAGGATTGACAGGCCACCTGTCCCTGCCACCACATTAGAGCCGACAAGCAAAAAAGTCATAGTTCGGCCCTATGCGGCCGATAAAAGCAAAGATAAAAATATCGTTATTGGTGATCCCCACACACCAAATATGTCACGCAGGATGGTTACTCGGAAGACTCCAGACAAAAGAAAGACCGGAGGCACCGGGGGGCAAGCACGATCGGACACCCGATCACGGTCACATGTCCTGCGTACGCCGGATGATCCAGGTACTAAGGCCGAACAGTCCGAGACAGGAGCGGACGGTCCGGCTATAATGGTCAGACGGTCCGCAGACAGTCAGAAGCAGCAACCTCAGACCACCGGACCACAAGGTTCCAAAACAAGTGTTAGAAAACAAAATACTACTAAGACGTCTGGACGACTCAGTAGAGTCGGTCCTACTTTTGGTCAGTTGCTTGCCAAATATACGAAGAAGGCCGTTCCACACAACCGGCCAATAAAGCAGACGAAGTCAAAAGGGCGATCTGTGCGAAAGCAAAAGCCGACTAAATGGACCCAAAAGGTAGCACAACCAAGATCGCCTTGTCATCCTCCTTCGGGGATAGCATGGTGCGTCCCGTTCTATCCATCGCCGATGTGTTGTCCTGCTCAAGTGTGGGGTGGTACGGCGATGAATTCGTATTACTGGCCCAATCTGTTTGCTTATTTGGGCTGGGGGCACCACAAGTTTTTGCCTATTGACAGGTTGATCAGGTAGACATGGCTGAAGAGGATGCGATCCGAAACGGCCTCTGTGCATTAAAGTTCCATCAAGTATTTATATTATCTGATCACAAGAGCCGATGACTTGCATCGAGCTGAGTCCTTACTTCGGGAACAAAAGCTCATAAGGTCAATTGTTTCCGAAGTTTTTGCTGATGCTTTTGGTTCGCCAAGCTCCACCAAAAGGCAAGGGGGCATATGTTGGACACCAAAATGAGCGGACGGTCCGGCCCTTGGGCCCGGACGGTCCGCATGTCCCGAGATTAGATTAACTCGGATGTTTATCCTTATCTCGTGCGTGGTTATCCATCTAATCATGTGGGAGTTTGTTGGCTATCTCTTAGGAAAAGGTCCAGACCTCCTCCCCTATAAATATAAAGGGGTACGACCGATTGAGAACCCCCGAACACATTCCAATAGAACCAATTACCTTATTTACTTTTCCTGCCCTAGGAGTAGATGTAGCATAGTTCTAGTTGTAGTCTTCCACATATCCATCTCCACCCCTATTCGACTCTACGTCGTCTAGATCCATCTTGGGTGGCCTGCTGATCCCAAGACGACCCTAGGATCTCACCCCTCCCGGGGGGCAAGATCTAGTTGTCCATCCAAGACCTCTTCCTCGAATTGATCTCTTAATTCCTAGGCGACTCCACGTCGTCTGGGGACGCCCTGGGTGACCTGTCAACCCAGAGCACCTTAAGATCTTTTCCCCTAGGGGACGAGATCTAGATTCTAGCAAGGAGGAGGAAGACGACCCTATCGCCAGGTCGCGGACCGTCCGGCTCTAGGGCACGGACCGTCCGGCCGTCAGGCAGGGAACCCTAGCCTCGCGCCAGGTCGTGGACCGTCCGGCCCTATGCCGCGGACCATCCGCGCCTGACCAGAGAGCACCGCCACCGGTTCTTGTTGAGTGATTGGCACCCCAAAAAGGTGCCAACATATATATAATATAATTACATTATTTATCATTCATACCTTAGGAGTAGATATAGTGCAGTTCTAGTTATAGTTTCCTCATCTCAATCCTTACCTCTCTTTTAGAGGCGCTTTGGGTGGCCTGCCGACCCCAAAGCAACCTACGACCTCTCCTTCTTGACGGGGTCCCTCTTGGGAGGTGCGAGATATAGGTTACCCAAGAGCTCTCTACGCAATCATAGACGATCCACCACCCTATCGTGGATGATTCAATGACGTACCACAGGCAATCCTGGTACCTATCGCGAACGGTTCGACGCCTTGCAGAGTCGACACCAACGTCATGTACGTTGTGTCGAGGCCTTAGGGTTTGTTGGTATTTGGCCCCAAAAGGATGCCAACATACTTTTGGCGACTCTGCTAGGGAATGACTGTGTTTCAGATATATTAAAATCAGGTTGTAATGGCCGATTTTGAAGATCTCAACAACATTTCTCTAGGCAACGAGGCTGACTATGGATGATTTGTTGGCCGATGAGTGTAATGAATTTGAAGACAACATGAAGAAGCTGGACGATGGAGACCAACTACAACAAGCTCAGCTTCGCAAGGAGGAAAAAATGTGGTAACTCTCGCAATTCATAGTAGATCACCGCAAGAGGGTCATCCAGGAGAGGAAAGTAGAGCTCGCTTCTATGATGGCCTCACTGCAGTTCCCCATTGTAAGTTACATTATGTCATCTGACGTTATTCAATATCCTAAGAATTCTTTAGATGATCAGATTGAACGTATAGTGGAGACTATGGATAAGATGACGCATGAGCTAGAAAAAAATTCGCATGCCTTATTTTTCGTCGCATAAATTAGGCAACGAAATAGTTGCGTCAAACACATCGACAACAAATAAGCTTTCTCATTCCCAGCCATATTATGTTATACCAATGAACTTATATTCGGGGTAACCATTATCGCCGTCTACACTATACGATGGGTTGCCACTAACTACGGTCGAACGGTCCAAATATGCTCTTAGACCGTTCAGGCTTCTTATGGACTGTCCGGCTTCATATGCTGGATTGTTCAGTGCATTGCCAAGCCCACCACGTGGCTCACAGGTGGTGCTAACACACTATCGGACAGTCTGGATATAACCTCATGAGAGAATATTAGGTTTTGAATAATACTTAGATTACCATGAATAGTGATAATCAGTGGATACATATAGGCCATTAGGGGAGCCGCTATGGGCAGGCCCATGGGCCGTGGGTTTACATTCTAACACACCCTCGCAGTCGGAACTGGGAGCACTGTGAACATTAAGACTGAACCTAAACTCTGTAAAGACCGATGTCGAAAGCCCCTTGGTGAAGATATTAGCATACTACAAAGAAGTAGGAACATGCATAACATGAACTTCTGCAAGGGCGACACGCTCACGAACGAAGTGTAGGTCAATCTCCACATGTTTAGTACGCTGGTGCTGAACTGGGTTGGTGGAGAGGTAAACAACACTTATATTGTCACAATAAATAATAGCAGCTTGACGAAGAGGGCAGCGAAGCTCACCAAGCAGCTGACGCAGCCAACAAGCCTCTGCAACACCATTGGCCACAGCACGTACTCAGCCTCAGCACTCGAACGAGACACTGTTGCCTGACGCTTGGAAGACCATGAAACAAGATTGTCGCCAAGGAACATAGCGTACCCGGAGGTGGAACGACGAGTGTCTGGACATCCTGCCCAATCAGCATCAGAGTACACTATAAGGTCAAGTGGTGCACTCCGAGAGAGGTGAAGGCCGAGATCATGACTGCCCTGCAGATACCATAGGATCTACTTCATAGCAGCAAAGCTGTAACACCTCAGGTGTTACTTAGGGTTTTCACTTAAGACTACACAAGCCAAGCCCATCATCACATGTGGCTGAAATAGAGCAAAGCACCTAAAACTTGGAACTCAAGGTCCTAAGCTTGTGCAACCCATCTTAGATGTCATACCTTAACCCATCCTGCATCTAAAGGAGAGAATTGCCCAAAACCCTAAAGCAAACCCCCTTTAGACAATGGGAATCCTAGATGTAAGTATGACCAAAAGGTCATGAAAACCTTATGATCATGGCTTGGGCCAAATATAAAAGTTGTAGTACACTTAATAACCTACAAATGATAGTAAGAAAGTAACCCCAAGAAAATTTCAGAAAAGCCCCAAAAGGGTCACCAAAGGTTTGAACACAAAAGAAAAATCAGAAATTGCCTAAGTCCAAAAACTAACCCTTGGCCAAAGATCACACATGTTCACCCTCATTCAAACTTCAAAACACTTCGACCCAATTGACAAAGTGGCGCCAAATTAACCCTAGAATGCCCTGGAAAAAGTTGACACCTACCCTAAGTCGTTTGACACAACTTGGCATGGCTTTTGTCCTGGGTTCGACAGCTATGACATAGGCAACTTCTCACCCCTCTATCTCCCTACCCCGACCGTATCTTGGCTTGGAACTCACAGCAAAAAGATAGGATTTGGAGCAGAGAAGAGACCGTACACAGTGGTTTTGCCAAGATACGCACACTATGGTGCTCAAATCCGCCGTTGAACCATGGCAGAAGCAAGCTCCCACGTGTTCGACGCGGGCTGATACTCGGGGGCGCGCTCAGAGCACGCCCGCGCGCGAACCCCAGTGCGCCCGCGGCCGCCTGTGACCACGCCCGTGCCACGGCTATAAAGCCCGTCCTAGAGCCCGGTGTCTTCCCCGTTGCCTCCTCCGTACCACGCCTAGCTTCCCCGAGCCGCCCATAGCTCCGGCGACCTCCCCGCGACCCGCCAGAGTCGCCCGAGGGCAAGCACCGTGGCCAACCCCTTCCCCGCCCTCCTCCGTTCGATCCGAGCCCTCGGATAGCTTCCCTGGGAGGCCGTGAAGCTTGCACGAACTTGAACCGAGGACCCGCGCCACCGGAACAGCGCAATCGTGCTCACCGAAGTTCAAAACCCCGACGGCGCACGTGGACCGGGTAAGCCTCTGCATTATTTCCAAATTCGTTGCGAGCAGGGCCTCTACATCACCCCATGGAGCTCCTCGTGCACTTTAATTGAACTATACCATCGTGGTTTGGCCGGAACAGGAGCCGCCGACGACCCCCGCCGCCTGTGCTCGTGGCCAGGGTAGCTCCGACCACCTCCGACGCCGACCAGCATACCGACGTGACCGTCGTGGCCTCCCCGACGTCACTGACCACCCCGCCGGAGCTCTACTGCCGCCGGTAAGCCTCGCCGCCGTAATCTATGTCGTGGGTACTGTTTAAGCCAGCCAAGGAGCGCGGGTTAGATTTCGGTTAGGTTCGGGGGGTTTTGCGCAATGTCAGTGACTCAGAGAAATAGTAGCGCGGGGGTATAACTGAGAGAGTTGGTTTGGAAATAACCCGAGGACTTCGGTGCAAAGTGGTTTTTCGAGGAAACCTTTTAATAAATCTGATTTAAATTCAAACAGAACTTGAATAATTCATATCTTCTGTTTTATTCACCCAAATCAAGTCAAACAAATTTTGCCAGATTTTAAATAATGTAGGCTACTTAAGAAAAATATAAAAACCCTATGAGCTATAGAAAATTTTGGGTTCTGATTTAAATATTAATTTGGCCAAAATCTAAATAATAGGAAGAAAAATAGTTGCACTAATTGACTGAGGTTAAGAAAAATTAGAGAAGTACTTGACCCCCTACTGACCTATTTAAAAATGCTAAACCCCTCTGTCCACCCCATTAAGGTAGAGTTTACCATTTATTTTACATTGTGCTTAAGGTTAAAGAAAATAGGAAAGGTAAATTAAATAAAGAATTAGGGAGCCCCCATATTTTTGTTAGTCTATGTATTCAGTATAGTTCACTAGAAAAATTCATTATACTCTAGTTTAGTATAAAATAATTGGGATGCCTTTTATTTTGAGAAAACAAAGAAAACTTAGAAAAACTCTAGAAAAATAACCCCAAGGCAAAAACACCCCAAACCATGGGATAACTAATGGATTGTTATTATAAACATAAGAAAAATATGAAGTCTGTTGTTTGATATTTTTCAAATAACAAGTTAGTTATAAGCACCTTTTTGGCATAAAACTTTAGAAAATCACAACTAAATAACCATCCCTTAGCTTTCTGTGATTTTTGGCACATAAGCTTATTATTACTGTTAGATACCAACAAAAATAACCCTTAGGACAGAACCCACCCCTAGTTAAAAGTTGTAGTGTAAAGTGGCCCATTTACACAACTTTTGTTGTTTTTGCCCAAAGCATAGCCTTTTTACTTTGAACCTCAAATTCCTAGAACAGGCTATATTGACCAATGGCAAGCCACTGTAATTTTTACAAGATGTTTGAAAATTTTGAAATCACTGTTGTAGTTCAAACCCACACTAAAGTTCATAAATAGAAAATAAAGAAGGGGAAAATGAATGATGGAAATTAGTGTGACCCTAAAACCCTTTGTAAATTGTCCACTGAAATATATAAGGGAAATACAAATCCACTATGCTTATCCTTAGCAAAACCTAAACTTAGAATGATAAGCATAAACTACTAAAAGCCACGTATGACCAAGAAACCCTAAGTTACGAACTAACTTAGTTTTCCTTCCTTTAGCATAAAGTTGTTAAATCCTGCATAATCATGACATACATATTCATTGCATACGATAGATTGCAACCTCGCTGACGGAGAGTACGTCCTCGTGCCGGAGCAAGGAGCTGCTCAGGAGGTAGCCCCGGATCCAGCACCAGAGCCTGCACGAGAGGATCTGCCTGCCACAGCTTTGGAAGGCAAGCCCCGGTTTTATGCATAACCTGTTATTTATGCTATTTTACTATACTTAATGATTGTAGGATTGATTGTGCACTTAAGTGTAGGAGTTGTTTGAAACCCTAGTTGCGTGATCTCAGGAAATCCTATCGAGATGAATACTAGTATGCTAGGTCAAGGTAGTTGCTTTACTAATTAGGATCTCGGTAGAAGTCGAGTGATTTTTCTAGCACTCGTACGAGGTCAGGAAATTGGTTGTATCCACTTTCTTATCATAATGATGCTGGTTGTGGATAACAATCCATGGGGATTGGTGGTCCACGGGATAAAAATTTGAATAAGGATTAAGGTGTGGTACCGTGAGTCAAGCGTTTGAACGTACTAAACACATACCGAGAAATATGGTAAATCGGTAAGCCTAGTACCTGAGTGAACCTGCCCGCAGACATATCCCCTCACGCGACCTGAGACGAGGTCTCCCATTCCGGTTATGGTGGGTACAAGTGCGGTCACTGCACGACGGCAGTCGGGGTCAGTGAGGCATTGTACGCCAAGGCGGTGAGCCCTGATCTGTTGCCAGGGAATCGAAGGGGACGGTTGATGTGTGTGGGGACGGAGTGCCCCTACATGTCGTGTGTTTAGGTTTACCTTGCAAGGATAAAAACTCGATTCGAATCGTCTGCTTCTCACAGCTAATGAGACTGCTTGATCCATGCTGCTACATTGAGTAGCAAGTGGAAATATGATGAGATGGTACAAGATGGTGATTGCTAAAAATGTTTGCTACTATGTATGAGTAGATAGTACATATTTAGCCTTAAGAGAGTCACACTTAAATTTGACAAATTTAAAACTTGATTTAGAAACTCAGCTAGTGCTTTTGGCAACCACACCCCACAGCCAAACAGCTGCATGTCTAGAGGTAGAGGAGTAGACTCCTCACACCGGGTAAGTCTAGCTGAGTATTAGTATACTCAGCCTTGCTTGTGGCATAATTTTTACAGGTTCTCTGGAGGACATGGTTGCTGGAGTGACTTGGCCGTCCATCTTGCCACCGGGTTGGACTGTCGAGTGGGACCCCGCCTCGGCTGAGGAGGAGCATGAGGAGTGATGGGACAGACTTCCCCATCCCTCCATTTATCTATCGTTAGTTTTATTCCCTTGCACTTCGAACAATGATGACTACTTTGCAAAAACTCCGATGATGATGTAATAACTTAATACTCCTTAATGTATGGGTTTAGGCTTTATTGTATTTGCTCTGTGACTCACCATCGAGTGAGTTTTTGGTACTTGATCCTGTCAATGGCCTCGTCGGACTAGATCCGAGGGATTGACGGGTTATTCCCATTTAAGTGTGGTCTAGCCTCTAAGGCGGGACTTAGGCACTTAAGTCGGAATAATTCGGGCAGTTCCGCCACAGCTGGTATCGGAGCTTGTACCACCACAAAGGAATCAATAAAATATAAATACCACCCTTTTTTTCCGAAGTAAAACTTGATAGAAACAAATGTTGGATAGATCGTAGGACGATCAGGATAGACCTAGGACGTGAAGCCTTAGGATAATAGAGGGGTAGTTAGGTGGCTAAGTGATTAAGCCCTACAGGCTACTATAAGGGATGGGAGTTCTTCCCTATTTCCTTTACATTGATGTGAGGTCGTTCAGGACGAGCATGCATGCATTCTTAATTAAACAAATAGATAATTGAGTAAAGACTTAAATACAAAATGATGACCAACTAAGTACCCCAGTACCATTATCATAATTAGAGAGAGGCTGAGTTGTGTTTCCTTTTTCTTTTTATAATTCTTTTTCTTTTACTTACGCTTAACCGTACACAGATGACTTCCCACGGATCCTCAAACGACGGGAATGCATTGTCCCACACTGACGGGCTTGCACGAGAGGGCTTTCCCCGCATTTTGTGGGAGGTACTTCAGGGGGCCGGATACACGACACCTCCTCAGTATGCGGTGCAGCAGTTCGAGAAGCACTGAGTGCCCCGCTGTAGGGTGAGGATGACCTTGGAGCCTCATCCCCTGCAGCCAGGCTGGCGTTCACTGGACTCTGAGTCCTTTGGATACCGGGCTAAGGACACGATCGAGGCGATTGCTCTGCACGGGTTGACCACTTTCTGCGGATTCCAGCCCTTGGAGTTATCCACCCACCCCATTGGCTTGTTCCCCGCTGAGAGGGAGGATGACCCAATGTGGAAGGACAGAGTGGAGCATGCCAAGGACATATGGGCTATCTACCCAGGTCAGACTGCTCACTTGACGGTGCGGTGCATGAATGCCCTGTATCGTCTGCAAGTGATGCGTGGTGAGGCAATGTCTCATTTGATGACATTGTTGGAGGCAACTAAGATCACCCTGGATAACAGAGAGGAGCTTGTGGTTGACTTGTCCACTGAGATGGTGGAAAAGGACTTACAAGTGGAGCACTTGTCAGATGAGATTCACGAGCTTGAGGAGCTAGTGGGAACCAGGGAAAACACCATCGAGGTTCTCGAGGATCAGCTTATTGACACTCAGCAGCAGCTTGCCGAGGCTAATGAGCACCTGGATATGCATCACCAGGAGATCCAGGATATGGGGGCCAACGAGGATGTCGACATCGAGGGAGGAGAGGAGCCTGCCTCCAGTTTGGACACTGCGGGCTCAGGGAGACCACCTTCCCCTGAGTCGAGCGTTGCCTCGTTCGCTCACTAGGTCGCAGGGGTAGAATTAGAAGTCTGTGATGGTAGGACTCCTCGAAGCTAGCTTAGCTTTTGTGCCCCTTGGGTACTAGGCTAGATAGAGTTGAGTCTTTTGGGCTATTGATGTAATCGCGATAAACTTCTTTTGGAAGCATGGTTGATGGATGATGTTAGTCTTAATTTGAGAAGAGAAGTTTATGCCTTGTGAAATCCTTTATGTTTATGCAAGAATCTACCAATTTCGTCTTTTGACTCTTTCACTGCAATTAAACCTTGAACTTTGAAGATGTGTTATTGAGTATATATGTGATTTTTCAGATGGCCGGGAGAGCGCGTCGTGGACAGAATGAACACATTCCTCCACCACCGCCACCGCCTCCCACTCTGCAGGAGCTAATGGCTCAGCAGAATGAGATCTTGAGGCAGCTAGCTCAGCGCCAGCCACCACCTCAGCACTATGGTGGTGGAGATCATCAGCGTCACCCCGCAGCAACCACTTACCAGGAGTTCCTCAGTACTCAGCCACCGTTGTTCACCAGGGCAGAGGACCCACTTGATGCTGATGTATGGCTGAGGGTAGTGGAATCTAAATTCCCACTACTCAATGGAGTTTGTTCCGAAGTGACTAAGGTCAGGTTCGCCACCCAGCAGCTTCGCGGACCCGCGAGGACATGGTGGGACCACTATCTTGCTATGCAACCAGTTGACCATGAAGTGGATTGGAGAGAGTTCAAGGCAGCTTTCAGGGGACACCATATTCCAGCTGGCATTATGGACCGTAAGCTCAACGAGTTTCTGGCACTCACTCAAGGGAACCGGATAGTGCTATAGTATGCTCAGGCCTTTAATGACCTGTGCCAGTATGCCAGGTACCACGCAGACACTGACGAGAAGAAAAGGGACAGGTTCAGAAGGAGGCTCAGCACTAAGCTCCGTGACCGTCTCAACACCGTCAGGGCCAACAGCTACAATGAGTTGGTCAACATGGCCATCTCCTAGGAGGACTGTATCACAGCTCGTCAGGCAGAAAAGAAGAGGAAGACCCCTGTGGCAGGACCTTCAGCTCAGCCACAGCGTTTCAGGATTGTGTCTGACACTCAGAACAGGGGGCCTCAGCAGCAGCAAGGGCGATGGGTGATCCGACCACAGCAGCAGCAGCAGGCACCCAACCGTACCCAGTTTCCAGCTCAGAGGAACAATCAACAGCAGCAGTAGTATCGCCAGGCAAATGACAACAGGTGTTTCACATGCGGCAACACCGGACATTATGCCAAGAATTGCCCCAGGAACCAGCAGAGGCAGGGGCAGAATGTTAATCAGAACCAAAGCAAGAGGCAGAAGGTGCAAGTGAGGCAGGGCAGGCTGAACTTTACCACCATGGCTGATATTCCAGAGGGAGCACCCGTCATGACTGGTATCTTTACAGTTTTGAATTATCCTGCTATTATTCTTTTTGATTCTGGTGCATCGCATAGTTTTATCAGTGCCAAATTTAGTGCCAAGTGTCAGTTACCTTTTCACCACACCAATGGGGGTATTACAATTTCAACACCAGGAGGCAGGATTGCCACCAATCAAATCAGCAAGAATGTGCCTATAAAGTTTGGTAGTCTGATAATTAAAACCAGCCTTCTTATTTTGGGTTTGGATAGTGTGGATATCATATTGGGAACTGACTGGTTGACCAAACATCAGGCAGTGATTGACATTGCAGCTAGGGCCATTGAAGTGCACTCACCGACCTATGGTGAAACCACACTATATTTGCCCGACCAGGGTTGTACCCGTTCTTGTGCCTTCGTTATGATAGAATCCCCAGTGGAAAAGATCACAGTGGTCTGTGACTACCCAGATGTCTTTCCTGACGAATTGCCAGGAATGCCACCTGACAGAGACATTGAGTTCGCAATTGAATTGCAACCCGGGACCGCTCCTATCTCAAAGAGACCCTATAGGATGCCTCCCGCGGAACTGGCAGAACTGAAGAAGCAACTGCAAGAGTTGTTGGACAAGGGGTTCATTCGCCCAAGTACTTCACCTTGGGGATGTCCTGCTTTATTTGTGAAGAAAAAGGATGAGAGTTTGAGAATGTGTGTTGACTACCGCCCTCTCAATGCGGTGACCATCAAGAACAAATACCCACTACCACGTATTGATGTCTTGTTTGATCAATTGGTGGGAGCCAAAGTGTTCTCCAAGATAGATCTTCGCTCGGGTTACCATCAGATCAAGATCCGTGCCAGTGATATTCCCAAGACGGCCTTCTCAACCAGATATGGACTTTATGAGTTTTTGGTAATGTCTTTTGGGTTGACCAATGCCCCGGCTTATTTTATGTACCTGATGAACTCAGTATTCATGCCAGAGCTGGACAAATTCGTGGTCGTTTTCATTGATGATATTCTGGTGTATTCCAAGAATGAAGCCGAGCACACCAAACATTTGCATACTATACTTCAGAGGCTACGTGACCATCAGTTGTATGCCAAGTTGTCCAAATGTGAATTCTGGCTGAAGGAGATTAAATTCTTAGGTCACACAATTTCTCAGGATGGGATATCTGTTGATCCTGAGAAGGTACAAGAGGTGATGGATTGGAAGCCCCGACTACAGTGAGGCAGATTCGGAGTTTTCTGGGATTAGCAGGGTATTATCGATGATTCATTCCGGATTTCTCTAGAATTGCCAAACCAATGACTGAATTGTTGAAGAAAGGAGTCAAGTATGATTGGAGCCAAAAGTGCGAAGATGCTTTTCATACACTGAGGGAGCATTTGACAACAACCCCAGTGCTGGCTCAACCTGATAACACCAAGCCCTTTGAAGTCTATTGTGATGCTTCTGGTATAGGATTGGGATGTGTATTAATGCAAGATAACAGAGTAATTGCTTATGCCTCCCGAGCACTCAGACCCCATGAGCAGAACTACCCTACACATGATCTGGAGTTGGCAGCTGTGGTTCATGCTCTCAAGATATGGAGACACTACTTGATGGGAGCTCACTGTAACATTTACACTGATCACAAGAGCCTCAAATACATTTTCACTCAGGCAGATCTGAACATGAGGCAGAGGAGATGGTTAGAATTAATCAAGGACTATGAATTGGAGGTGCATTACCATCCGGGCAAAGCCAATGTTATGGCAGATGCCTTGAGCAGAAAGGCCCAGTGCAATTGTATGAGCATGGATGCGAGAGTTACCACCCTGTGTGATGAATTGTGCAAGCTGAGCCTGGAAGTTGTTTCTTCAGGTGATTTAAACTATATCTCGATAGAGCCCACCCTGCAAGAGCAAATAGTCCAGGCACAGATTGAAGATAAGGGTGTTCAGGTTATCAAAGACATGATCAAGCAGAAGACAGAGAAATACAAGTGCTTCCATCAGGACAGCAAGGGAATTTTATGGTTTGGAGATCGATTGGTTGTTCCCAAGGACCCTGAGCTCAGAAAGATGATATTGGATGAAACTCACCTTTCAAAATTCTCCATGCATCCTGGCAGCAACAAGATGTACCATGATCTCAGATCCTTATACTGGTGGACCAGAATGAAGAGGGAAATTGCCAAGTACATATCCGATTGTGACACCTACCAAAGGATTAAAGCCAGTCATTTGAAGGCAGCAGGCCCTTTGCAACCCCTTCCCATACCATCTTGGAAATGGGAGGACATTTGCATGGACTTTATCGTGGGATTGCCCAATACCTCCCGACACCATGATTCCATTTGGGTCATTGTGGACAGATTGACCAAGTCAGCTCATTTCTTGCCAGTACACACCACCCATAGGACGGAGAAGTATGCGGAAATCTACATTGACCAGATAGTTCGTTTGCATGGTGTACCAAGGACTATATTCTCAGACAGAGGAGCACCATTTGTGGCACGATTTTGGGAGCAATTGCAGGAATCACTTGGGACCCAGGTAATACGAAGCTCAGCATACCATCCTCAAACAGATGGCCAGACCGAAAGGGTAAATCAGATTTTGGAAGACATGTTGAGGGCATGTGTGCTACATTATGGAAAGGATTGGGACAAGTGTCTTTCGTTGGCAGAGTTTTCTTATAATAACAGTTACCAGTCCAGCTTTGAAGATGGCACCTTTTGAGGCCTTATATGGGAGAAGATGTAGAACCCTGCTGAATTGGTCTCAAGCAGGAGAGAGGGAAATATTTGGGCCAGATTAGGTACTGGAAGCAGAGGAAAAGGTCAGAGTCATCAAGAAGAACTTAGAAGCTGCTCAGGCCAGGCAAAAGAGCTACCATGACAAGAGAAGGAAGCCTCTACAGTTTGAAGTGGGAGACCATGTTTATCTTAAGGTGTCACCCACTAAAGGTGTCCAGAGATTTGGGATCAAGGGAAAGTTAGCTCCTTGTTACATTGGGCCCTACGAGATCAAGGAGACTTGTGGACCTGTAGCATATCAATTGAAGTTGCCACCCAACACGTCAGCTATTCATGATGTGTTCCATGTATCTCAGCTGCGGAAATGTGTCCGCTTACCCACTAAAGTGCTACCTGAACCAAAAATTGAGATAGAATCAGACCGGTCCTATCAAGAGTACCCTGTCAAGGGATTGTATCAGAAAGAGAGATCAACACGGGCAAGGTCGATCAGAATATATAAAGTTCAGTGGAAGAAGCTACATGGGAGACTGAGGATTTCCTACGCTCTCGCTTCCCCGACTTTCTGCCCAAAGGAGTCGGTACGTAACCCAAAACCCCACCCCCACCTGCCCTTTGAATACAATTATAAGAAAAACTTAGATAGCAAGAGTAGTCTAAGTTGTGGATGTAACTCAAAAAGGACTTCCTTCTGAAGTTGCAAAGAGGATGACATTCGAAGAACAGTTAACTAGAGAAACTTAAAGAAAAGCAGAAACCACACACCAGCACACCTTCATGGCACCCTCCTGAGGACTCTACCTAAAATCTCGGGACGAGATTCCTTTAAGGGGGGAGGGCTGTAACACCTCAGGTGTTACTTAGGGTTTTCACTTAAGACTACACAAGCCAAGCCCATCATCACATGTGGCTGAAATAGAGCAAAGCACCTAAAACTTGGAACTCAAGGTCCTAAGCTTGTGCAACCCATCTTAGATGTCATACCTTAACCCATCCTGCATCTAAAGGAGAGAATTGCCCAAAACCCTAAAGCAAACCCCCTTTAGACAATGGGAATCCTAGATGTAAGTATGACCAAAAGGTCATGAAAACCTTATGATCATGGCTTAGGCCAAATATAAAAGTTGTAGTACACTTAATAACCTACAAATGATAGTAAGAAAGTAACCCCAAGAAAATTTCAGAAAAGCCCCAAAAGGGTCACCAAAGGTTTGAACACAAAAGAAAAATCAGAAATTGCCTAAGTCCAAAAACTAACCCTTGGCCAAAGATCACACATGTTCACCCTCATTCAAACTTCAAAACACTTCGACCCAATTGACAAAGTGGCGCCAAATTAACCCTAGAATGCCCTGGAAAAAGTTGACACCTACCCTAAGTCGTTTGACACAACTTGGCATGGCTTTTGTCCTGGGTTCGACAGCTATGACATAGGCAACTTCTCACCCCTCTATCTCCCTACCCCGACCGTATCTTGGCTTGGAACTCACAGCAAAAAGATAGGATTTGGAGCAGAGAAGAGACCGTACACAGTGGTTTTGCCAAGATACGCACGCTATGGTGCTCAAATCCGCCGTTGAACCATGGCAGAAGCAAGCTCCCACGTGTTCGACGCGGGCTGATACTCGGGGGCGCGCGAACCCCAGTGCGCCCGCGACCGCCTGTGACCATGCCCGTGCCACGGCTATAAAGCCCATCCTAGAGCCCGGTGTCTTCCCCGTTGCCTCCTCCGTACCACGCCTAGCTTCCCCGAGCCGCCCATAGCTCCGGCGACCTCCCCGCGACCCGCCAGAGCCGCCCGAGGGCAAGCACCGTGGCCAACCCCTTCCCCGCCCTCCTCCGTTCGATCCGAGCCCTCGGATAGCTTCCCTGGGAGGCCGTGAAGCTTGCATGAACTTGAACCGAGGACCCGCGCCACCGGAACAGCGCAATCGTGCTCACCGAAGTTCAAAACCCCGCCGGCGCACGTGGACCGGGTAAGCCTCTGCATTATTTCCAAATTCGTTGCGCGCAGGGCCTCTACATCACCCTATGGAGCTCCTCGTGCACTTTAATTGAACTATACCATCGTGGTTTGGCCGGAACAGGAGCCGCCGACGACCCCTGCCGCCTGTGCTCGTGGCCAGGGTAGCTCCGACCACCTCCGACGCCGACCAGCATACCGACGTGACCGTCGTGGCCTCCCCGACGTCACTGACCACCCCGCCGGAGCTCTACTGCCACCGGTAAGCCTCGCCGCCGTAATCTATGCTGCGGGTACTGTTTAAGCCAGCCAAGGAGCGCGGGTTAGATTTCGGTTAGGTTCGGGGGGTTTTGCGCAATGTCAGTGACTCAGAGAAATAGTAGCGCGGGGGTATAACTGAGAGAGTTGGTTTGGAAATAACCCGAGGACTTCGGTGCAAAGTGGTTTTTCCAGGAAACCTTTTAATAAATCTGATTTAAATTCAAACAGAACTTGAATAATTCATATCTTCTGTTTTATTCACCCAAATCAAGTCAAACAAATTTTGCCAGATCTTAAATAATGTAGGCTACTTAAGAAAAATATAAAAACCCTATGAGCTATAGAAAACTTTAGGGTTCTGATTTAAATATTAATTTGGCCAAAAACTAAATAATAGGAAGAAAAATAGTTGCACTAATTGACTGAGGTTAAGAAAAATTAGAGTACTTGACCCCCTACTGACCTATTTAAAAATGCTAAACCCCTCTGTCCACCCCATTAAGGTAGAGTTTACCATTTATTTTACATTGTGCTTAAGGTTAAAGAAAATAGGAAAGGTAAATTAAATAAAGAATTAGGGAGCCCCCATATTTTTGTCAGTCTATGTATTCAGTATAGTTCACTAGAAAAAATCATTATACTCTAGTTTAGTATAAAATAATTGGGATGCCTTTTATTTTGAGAAAACAAGGAAAACTTAGAAAAACCCTAGAAAAATAACCCTAAGGCAAAAACACCCCAAACCTTGGGATAACTAATGGATTGTTATTATGAACATAAGAAAAATATGAAGTCTGTTGTTTGATATTTTTCAAATAACAAGTTAGTTATAAGCACCTTTTTGGCATAAAACTTTAGAAAATCACAACTAAATAACCATCCCTTAGCTTTCTGTGATTTTTGGCACATAAGCTTATTATTACTGTTAGATACCAACAAAAATAACCCTTAGGACAGAACCCACCCCTAGTTAAAAGTTGTATTGTAATGTGGCCCATTTACACAACTTTTGTTGTTTTTGCCCAAAGCATAGCCTTTTTACTTTGAACCTCAAATTCCTAGAACAGGCTATATTGACCAATGGCAAGCCACTGTAATTTTTACAAGATTTTTGAAAATTTTGAAATCACTGTTGTAGTTCAAACCCACACTAAAGTTCATAAATAGAAAATAAAGAAGGGGAAAATGAATGATGGAAATTAGTGTGACCCTAAAACCCTTTGTAAATTGTCCACTGAAATATATAAGGGAAATACAAATCCACTATGCTTATCCTTAGCAAAACCTAAACTTAGAATGATAAGCATAAACTACTAAAAGCCACGTATGACCAAGAAACCCTAAGTTACGAACTAACTTAGTTTTCCTTCCTTTAGCATAAAGTTGTTAAATCCTGCATAATCATGACATACATATTCATTGCATACGATAGATTGCAATCTCGCTGACGGAGAGTACGTCCTCGTGCCGGAGCAAGGAGCTGCTCAGGAGGTAGCCCCGGATCCAGCACCAGAGCCTGCACGAGAGGATCTGCCTGCCACAGCTTTGGAAGGTAAGCCCCGGTTTTATGCATAACCTGTTATTTATGCTATTTTACTATACTTAATGATTGTAGGATTGATTGTGCACTTAAGTGTAGGAGTTGTTTGAAACCCTAGTTGCATGATCTCAGGAAATCCTATCAAGATGAATACTAGTATGCTAGGTCAAGGTAGTTGCTTTACTAATTAGGATCTCGGTAGAAGTCGAGTGATTTTTCTAGCACTCGCGCGAGGTCAGGAAATTGGTTGTATCCACTTTCTTATCATAATGATGCTGGTTGTGGACAACAATCCATGGGGATTGGTGGTCCACGGGATAAAAATTTGAATAAGGATTAAGGTGTGGTACCGTGAGTCAAGCGTTTGAACGTACTAAACACATACCGAGAAATATGGTAAATCGGTAAGCCTAGTACCTGAGTGAACCTGCCCGCAGACATATCCCCTCACGCGACCTGAAACGAGGTCTCCCATTCCGGTTATGGTGGGTACAAGTGCGGTCACTGCACGACGGTAGTCGGGGTCAGTGAGGCATTGTACGCCAAGGCGATGAGCCCTGATCTGTTGCCAGGGAATCGAAGGGGACGGTTGATGTGTGTGGGGACGGAGTGCCCCTACATGTCGTGTGTTTAGGTTTACCTTGCAAGGATAAAAACTCGATTCGAATCGTCTGCTTCTCACAGCTAATGAGACTGCTTGATCCATGCTGCTACATTGAGTAGCAAGTGGAAATATGATGAGATGGTACAAGATGGTGATTGCTAAAAATGTTTGCTACTATGTATGAGTAGATAGTACATATTTAGCCTTAAGAGAGTCACACTTAAATTTGACAAAGTTAAAACTTGATTTAGAAACCCAGCTAGTGCTTTTGGCAACCACACCCCACAGCGAAACAGTTGCATGTCTAGAGGTAGAGGAGTAGACTCCTCACACCGGGTAAGTCTAGCTGAGTATTAGTATACTCAGCCTTGCTTGTGGCATAATTTTTACAGGTTCTCTGGAGGACATGGTTGCTGGAGTGACTTGGCCGTCCATCTTGCCACTGGGTTGGACTGTCGAGTGGGACCCCGCCTCGGCTAAGGAGGAGCATGAGGAGTGATGGGACAGACTTCCCCATCCCTCCATTTATCTATCGTTAGTTTTATTCCGCTGCACTTCGAACAATGATGACTACTTTGCAAAAACTCCGATGATGATGTAATAACTTAATACTCCTTAATGTATGGGTTTAGGCTTTATTGTATTTGCTCTGTGACTCACCATCGAGTGAGTTTGTGGTACTTGATCCTGTCAGTGGCCTCATCGGACTAGATCCGAGCCATTGACGGGTTATTCCCATTTAAGTGTGGTCTAGCCTCTAAGGCGGGACTTAGGCACTTAAGTCGGAATAATTTGGGCAGTTCTGCCACAAAAGTGAGGCTCTTTGGGGTCATGCATGAACAAGCACACTTGCTGAACTGCGAAGGTGATATCTGGACGAGTAAAGGTAAGGTACTGCAAGGCACCAACAGTGCTATGATAGTGAGGAGGATCTGTCATAGCAGTACCATCAGCGGACTACATGGAGTGAGTATCTACGGGGTGCTGCAAGGCTTGCAGTCACGCATGCCTGCCCTATCCAAAATATCCAGGAGATACTGACGCTGTGAAAGAAACAATCCATCAGCACGATGCTCAACAGAAATACCCAAGAAGTGATGAAGTGGACCCATGTCAGTCATAGAGAATTCCTGGCAAAGAGCTAAGATAACCTGCCGAAGAAGCCTCTACGATGAGGCTGTGAGCACAATATCATCAACATACAGAAGGAGGTAAGCCACTTCACTGCCATGGTGATAGGTGAATAGGAGGCATCAGACTTTGCCTCCACAAACCCAATCGAAGTGAGGAAGGAGGCAAATTGTGTGCGCCAGGCGCGCAGAGCCTGCTTGAGCCCATAAAATGACCGGTTAAGGCGGCAAACATAATCAGGCTTTGATGAATCAAGAAAACTAGAAGGTTGAGCTGAAAGGGAAATAGGCTTACACCTTTTCCTAATTGATTTTGGTGGTTGAATTGCCCAACACAAATAATTGGACTAACTAGTTTACTCTAGTCTATAAGTTCTACAGGTGCCAAAGGTTCACAACAAGCCAATAAAAAGACCAAAGATGGGTTCAAATAAAGAGAGCTAAAGAAATCCCAAAGGCACCCTGGTCTGGCGCACCGGACTGTCCGGTGTGCCACCAGACAGTGTCCGGTGCACCAGGGAACCCGACGCTGAACTCGCTACCTTCGGGAAAATGGAGGCCGCTCCGCTATAATTCACCGGACCGTCCGGTGAATGCACCGGACCGTGTCCGGTGGCACACCGGACTGTCCGGTGTGCCAGTGGAGCAATGGCTACTTCGCGCGCAACGGTCGACTACAACGCATTAAATGCGCGCCAGCGCGCGCAGAGGTTAGAGCACGCGCAGCAGGCACACCGGACAGTCTACAGTACCTGTCCGGTGCACCACCAGACAGCCCAGAGGCCCCACAAGTCAGAGCTCCAACGGTCGAACCCCAACGGCTGGGTGACGTGGCTGGCGCATTGGACAGTGTCCGGTGGCGCACCGGACTGTCCGGTGTGCCATGCGACAGCAGACTTCCAACGGCCACATTTTGGTGGTTGGGGCTATAAATACCCCAACCACCCCACATTCAATAGCATCCAAGTTTTCCAACTTCTATACCTTACAAGAGCTATAGCATTCAATTCAAGACACACCAAAGAGATCAAATCCTCTCCCAAGTCTCTAGTTCAATTCCAATCAATAGTGACTAGTGAGAGAGCGACTTGTGTTCATTTGAGTTCTTGCGCTTGGATTGCTTCTTTTCTTTCTCATTCTTTCTTATGAATCACTCACTTGTAACCGAAGCAAGAGACACCAATTGTGTGGTGGTCCTTGCGGGGACTTTGTGTCCCGTGTGATTGAGAAGAGAAGCTCACTCGGTCTAAGTGACCGTTTGAGAGAGGGAAAGGGTTGAAAGAGACCCGGTCTTTGTGACCACCTCAACGGGGAGTAGGTTTGCAAGAACCGAACCTCGGTAAAACAAATCCTTGTGTATCATTCCTTATTTTGCTTGCGATTTGTTTTTCACCCTCTCGCTCGGACTCGATTATATTTCTAACGCTAACCCGGCGTGTAGTTTTGATTAACTTTGTAAATTTCAGTTTCGCCCTATTCACCCCCCTCTAGGCGACTTTCAATTGGTATCAGAGCCCGGTGCTTCATTAGAGCCTAACCGCTTGAAGTGATGTCGGGAGATCACGCTAAGAAGGAGATGGGGACCGGCGAGAAGCCCGTTACAAGCCACGGGAAGGCTCCATCGGGAGAGTCCCGCAACAAAGGGAAGGGGAAGGAGAAGGAATCCCCTTCACACAAGTCGCATCGGAGTGGCGATAAGAAAAAGAAGATGAGGAAGGTGGTCTACTATGAGACCGACTCTTCATCACCATCGACCTCTGGCTCCGAGGCGCCGTCCGTAACTTCTAAGCTCCAAGAGCGCAAGAAGTATAGTAAGATCCCCCTACGCTACCTCGCATTCCTAGACATACTCCATTACTTTCCGTTCCATTATGCAAGCCGCCAACCTTTGACGGTGAAGATTATGCTAGGTGGAGTGATTTGATGAAATATCACCTAACCTCACTCCACAAAAGTATATGGGATGTTGTTGAGTTTGGAGTACAGGTACCTTCTGTAGGGGATAAGGATTACGATGAGGACGAGGTGGCCCAAATCGAGCACTTCAACTCTCAAGCCACCACTATACTCCTCCAATCTCTAAGCCGTGAGGAGTATAACAAGGTGCAAGGATTAAAGAACGCCAAAGAGGTTTGGGACGTGCTCAAAACCGCGCACGAAGGAGATGAGGTGACCAAGATCACCAAGCGGGAAACGATCGAGGGGGAGCTCGGTCGCTTCATGCTTCACCAAGGGGAGGATCCGCAAGCTATGTACAATCGCTTGAAGACCTTGGTGAACCAAGTGCGCAACCTCGAGAGCACAAAATGGGATGACCATGAGATGGTCAAGGTTATTCTTAGATCCCTCGTTTTTCTTAACCCTACGCAAGTTCAATTAATTCGAGGTGATCCTAGATACAAGCTAATGTCTCCCGAGGAGGTTATAGGAAAATTTGTGAGCTTTGAGCTAATGATTAAAGGCTCAAAGAAGATCATCGAGCAAGGCACCTCCTCCACGCCCGAGGCACAACCCGTCGCATTCAAGGCAACGGAGGAGAAGAAGGAAGAGTCTACACCAAGTAGGCTCCTCATCGACGCCTCAAAGCTCGACAATGAGGAGATGGCTTTAATCATCAAAAGCTTTCGACAAATCCTCAAGCAAAGGAGGGGGAAGGACTACAAACCCTGCTCCAAGAAGGTTTGCTACAAGTGTGGTAAGCCCAGTCACTTTATTGCAAAATGTCCTATTTTTAGTGACAGCGACAGGGGCGACGACAAGAAGGGGAGAAGAAAGGAAAAGAAGAGGTACCACAAGAAGAAGGGCGGCGATGCCCATGTGTGCCGCGAGTGGGACTCCGACGAGAGCTCCACCGACTCCTCCTCCGACGAGGACGCCGCCAACATCGCCGTCAACAAGGGACTTCTCTTCCCCAACGTCGGCCACAAGTGCCTCATGGCAAAGGACGGCAAAAGGAAGAAGGTTAAATCTAAATCCTCCACTAAATATGCATCCTCTAGTGATGAAGACAATTCTAGTAATGAGGAGGATAATTTGTTTACCCTTTTTGCCAACCTTAACATGGAACAAAAGGAGAAGCTAAATGAATTGATTAGCGCTATTCATGAAAAGAATGAACTCTTGGATAGCCAAGAGGACTTCCTAATTAAGGAAAATAAGAAACATGTTAAGGTTAAGAATGCTTATGCTCTAGAAAGGGAAAATGTGAAAAATTATCTAGTGAGCTAAGCACTTTCCATGATGTTATTGCCAACCTTAGAAATGAAAATGCTAAATTAGTTGCTAAGGTTGATTCAAATGTTTGTGATGATTCATATGCCAATCTTAGAAATGATCATGCTATTTCCATTGCTAAGATTGAGAAATTAAATGCCTCTCTTGCTAGCCTTAGATTTGAAAATGAAAAATTGATTGCTAAGGCTAAAGAGTTAGATGTTTGCAATGCTTCCATTTCCGATCTTAGAAGTGAAAATGATATTTTACATGCTAAGATTGTTGAACTAAAAACTTGCAAACCCTCTACATCTACCATTGAGCATGTTTCTATTTGCACTAGATGTAGAGATGTTGACATTGATGCTATTCATGATCATATGGCTTTAATTAAACAATAAAATGATCATATAGCAAAATTAGATGCTAAAATTACCGAGCATGAACTTGAAAATGAAAAATTTAAATTTGCTCGTAGTATGCTTTATAGTGGGAGACGCCCTGGCATCAAGGATGGCATTGGCTTCCAAAAGGGAGACAATGTCAAACTTAATGCCCCTCCTAAAAAGTTATCTAACTTTGTTAAGGGCAAGGCTCCCATGCCTCAATATAACGAGGGGTACATTTTGTACCCTGCCGGTTATCCCGAGCACAAAATTAGGAGAATTCATTCTAGTAAGTCTCACTCTGGCCCTAATCATGCTTTTATGTATAAGGGTGAGACATCTAGTTCTAGGCAATCAACTCGTGCTAAATTGCCTAAGAAAAAAACTCCTAGTGCATCAAATGAACCTAGCATTTCATTTAAAACTTTTGATGCATCCTATGTGTTGACTAACAAATCCGGCAAAATAGTTGCCAAGTATGTTGGGGGCAAACTCAAGAGTTCCAAGACTTGTGTTTGGGTACCCAAAGTTCTTGTATCTAATGTCAAAGGACCCAAAACTATTTGGGTACCTAAAAACAAGAACTAAATTTGTTTTGTAGGTTTATGCATCCGGGGGCTCAAGTTGGATCATCGATAGCGGGTGCACAAACCATATGACAGGGGAGAAGAAGATGTTCTCCTCCTATGAGAAAAACCAAGATCCCCAATGAGCTATCACATTTGGGGATGGAAATCAAGGTTTGGTCAAAGGATTGGGTAAAATTGCTATATCACCTGACCATTCCATTTCCAATGTTTTTTTGTTGATTCATTAGATTACAATTTGCTTTCCGTTTCTCAATTATGCAAAATGGGCTACAACTGTCTATTTACTGATGTAGGTGTCACTGTCTTTAGAAGAAGTGATGATTCAGTAGCATTTAAGGGAGTGTTAGAGGGTCAGCTATACTTAGTTGATTTCAATAGAGCTGAACTCGACACTTGCTTAATTGCTAAGACTAACATGGGCTGGCTCTAGCATCGCCGACTAGCACATGTTGGGATGAAGAATCTTCACAAGCTTCTAAAGGGAGAACACATTTTAGGACTAACCAATGTTCATTTTGAGAAAGACAAGATTTGTAGCGCATGCCAAGCCGGGAAGCAAGTTGGCACTCATCATCCACATAAGAATATCTTGACGACTGACAGGCCACTTGAGCTCCTCCACATGGACCTATTCGGCCCAATCGCTTACATAAGCATCGGCGGGAGTAAGTACTGTCTTGTTATTGTGGATGACTATTCTCGCTTCACTTGGGTATTCTTTTTACAGGAAAAATCTCAAACCTAAGAGACCTTAAAGGGATTCTCGAGACGGGCTCAAAATGAGTTCGGCTTAAGGATCAAGAAAATTAGAAGCGATAATGGGACGAAGTTCAAGAATTCGCAAATCGAAGGCTTCCTTGAGGAGGAGGGCATCAAGCATGAGTTCTCTTCTCCCTACATGCCACAACAAAATGGTGTAGTGGAGAGGAAGAATAGAACTTTATTGGACATGGCAAGAACCATGATTGATGAGTACAAGACTTCGGATCAGTTTTGGGCCGAGGCGGTCAACACCGCCTGCTACGCCATCAACCGGTTGTATCTACACCGAATCCTCAAGAAGACATCTTATGAACTCCTAACCGGTAAAAAGCCAAATGTTTCATATTTTAGAGTCTTTGGTAGCAAATGTTTTATACTTGTTAAAAGAGGTAGAAAATCTAAATTTGCTCCTAAGGCTGTAGAAGGCTTTTTACTAGGATATGATTCAAACACAAGGGCATATAGAGTCTTTAACAAGTCCACTGGACTAGTTGAAGTTTCTTGTGACATTGTGTTTGATGAAACTAACGGCTCTCAAGTAGAGCAAGTTGATCTTGATGAATTAGATGATGAAGAGGCTCTGTGCGTCGCGCTAAGGAACATGTCCATTGGGGATGTGTGTCCTAAGGAATCTGAAGAGCCCATTCAAGCACAAGATCAACCATCCTCCTCCATGCAAGCATCTCGACCAACCCAAGATGAGGATGAGGCTCAAGATGATGAAGAAGAAGATCAAGAAGATGAGCCACCTCAAGAAGATGGCAATGATCAAGGGGGAGATGCAAATGTTCAAGACAAGGAGGATGAGCTAGTTCCAAGGCCGCCACACCCAAGAGTCCACCAAGCAATCCAACGAGATCACCCCGTGAACACCATCCTCGGCGACATTCATAAGGGGGTAACCACTAGATCTCGTGTTGCATATTTTTGTGAGCATTACTCTTTTGTTTCCTCTATTGAGCCACACAGAGTGGAGGAAGCACTCCAAGATTCGGATTGGGTGTTGGCGATGCAAGAGGAGCTCAACAACTTCACGAGAAATGAGGTATGGCATTTAGTTCCACGTCCTAACAAAAATGTTGTAGGAACCAAGTGGGTCTTCCGCAACAAACAAGATGAGCATGGTGTGGTGACAAGGAACAAAGCCCGACTTGTGGCCAAGGGATATTCACAAGTCAAAGGTTTGGATTTCGGTGAAACCTATGCACCCGTAGCTAGGCTTGAGTCAATTCGCATTTTACTTGCCTATGCTACTTACCATGGCTTCAAGCTTTATCAAATGGACGTGAAGAGTGCCTTCCTAAATGGACCAATCAAGGAAGAGGTCTATGTTGAGCAACCTCCCGGCTTTGAAGATAGTGAGTATCCTAACCATGTCTATAGGCTCTCTAAGGCGCTTTATGGGCTCAAGCAAGCCCCAAGAGCATGGTATGAATGCCTAAGAGATTTCCTTATTGCTAATGGCTTCAAAGTCGGAAAGGCCGATCCTACTTTATTTACTAAAACTCTTGCAAATGATTTGTTTGTATGCCAAATTTATGTTGATGATATTATATTTGGGTCTAGTAACGAATCTACATGTGAGGAATTTAGTAGGATCATGACACAAAAATTTGAGATGTCAATGATGGGGGAGTTGAAGTACTTCTTAGGATTTCAAGTGAAGCTACTCCAGGAGGGCACCTTCATTAGCCAAACGAAGTACATTCAAGACATTCTAAACAAGTTTGGGATGAAGGACGCCAAGCCCATCAAGACACCCATGGGAACTAATGGGCATCTCAACCTCGACACGGGAGGTAATCCGTAGATCAAAAGGTATACCGGTCGATGATAGGTTCTTTACTCTATTTATGTGCTTCATGACCGGATATTATGCTTTTTCCGTATGCATGTGTGCAAGATTCCAAGCCGATCCTAAGGAAGCTCACCTTAGGGCCGTAAAACGAATCTTGAGATATTTAGTTTATACTCCTAAGTTTGGCCTTTGGTACCCCAGGGGATCCACATTTGATTTAATTGGTTATTTTGATGCCGATTGGGTAGGGTGTAAAATCAATAGAAAGAGCACATCAGGGACTTGCCAGTTCTTGGGAAGGTCTCTGGTGTCTTGGGCTTCAAAGAAGCAAAATTCTGTGGCTCTTTCAACCGCCGAAGCCGAGTATATTGCCGCAGGCCATTGTTGCGCGCAATTGCTTTGGATGAGGCAAACCCTTAGGTACTATGGTTACAAATTAACCAAAGTTCCTCTTCTATGTGATAATGAGAGTGCAATCCACATGGCTGATAATCCCGTTGAGCATTGCCGCACTAAACACATAGCCATTCGGTATCATTTTCTAAGGGATCACCAATAAAAGGGGGATATCGAGATTGCATATGTTAGCACCAAAGAACAATTAGCCGATATCTTTACCAAGCCTTTGGATGAACAAACTTTTACCAAACTTAGGCATGAGCTAAATATTCTTGATTCTAGGAATTTTTATTGATGTCTTGCATACATAGCTCATATATATACCTTTGATCATCTCTTTCATGTGCTATGACTAATGAGTTTCTTCAAGTCCATTTCATGCTAAGTCATAGATTGAAAGGGAAAAGGAGTCTTCGGCGAAGACAAGGCTTCCACTCTGCTCCATCGAATCATTCATCCTTCACCGTCGCTCCGCACAACTCTCCAACTTTGGTATAATCTTCACTCCTTTACTTTCATCCAAAGGGGGAGAGAGTAGTTTGAAAGGGCTTATATTTCACTCAAAATATCTATTTTTGGCGATTCATGCCAAAGGGGGAGAGAGTATTAGCCCAAAGCAAAAGGACCGCACCACCACCAATTTCAAAAATGTAGTCTTTTACTTGGTATTAAAAGAAGTTTTTCAATTGATGTCTTATATTGATGTAATTTCAAATTGGTATACCCTCTTCAAAATTAATATCTAAAACCCTCTTGAACACTAAGAGGAGGATTTCATTAAGGGGGAGTTTTGTTTAGTCAAAGGAAAAGCATTTGAAACAGGGGGAGAAAATTTCAAAACTTGAAAATGCTTCTCAAAATCTTATTCATTTACCTTTGACTATTTGCAAAAGAATTTTGAAAAGAATTTCCAAAACATTTTGCAAAACAAAACATGTGGTGCAAGCGTGGTCCAAAATGTTAAATAAGAAGAAAAGACATCCATGCGCATCTAGTAAGTAATATTTATTGGTTTCACTCCAAGCAACCTTTGCACCTTAATTATGCAAACTAGTTCATTTCTGCACCTCTATATTTGCTTTGGTTTGTGTTGGCATCAATCACCAAAAAGGGGGAGATTGAAAGGGAAATAGGCTTACACCTTTTCCTAATTGATTTTGGTGGTTGAATTGCCCAACACAAATAATTGGACTAACTAGTTTACTCTAGTCTATAAGTTCTACAGGTGCCAAAGGTTCACAACAAGCCAATAAAAAGACCAAAGATGGGTTCAAATAAAGAGAGCTAAAGAAATCCCAAAGGCACCCTGGTCTGGCGCACCGGACTGTCCAGTGTGCCACCGGACAGTGTCCGGTGCACCACCAGACAGTGTCCGGTGCACCAGGGAACCCGACGCTGAACTCGCTACCTTCGGGAAAATGGAGGCCGCTCTGCTATAATTCACCGGACCGTCCGGTGAATGCACCGGACCGTGTCCGGTGGCACACCGGACTGTCCGGTGTGCCAGCGGAGCAACGGCTACTTCGCGCGCAACGGTCGACTGCAACGCATTAAATGCGCACCAGCGCGCACAGAGGTCAGAGCACGCGCAGCAGGCGCACCGGACAGTCTACGGTACCTGTCCGGTGCACCACCGGACAGCCTAGAGGCCCCATAAGTCAGAGCTCCAACGGTCGAACCCCAACGGCTAGCTGACGTGGCTGGCGCACCGGACAGTGTCCGGTGGCGCACCGGACTGTCCGGTGTGCCATGCGACAGCTGACTTCCAACGGCCACATTTTGGTGGTTGGGGCTATAAATACCCCAACCACTCCACATTCAATAGCATCCAAGTTTTCCAACTTCTACACCTTACAAGAGCTATAGCATTCAATTCAAGACACACCAAAGAGATCAAATCCTCTCCCAAGTCTCTAGTTCAATTCCAATCAATAGTGACTAGTGAGAGAGTAACTTGTGTTCATTTGAGCTCTTGCGCTTGGATTGCTTCTTTTCTTTCTCATTCTTTCTTGTGAATCACTCACTTGTAACCGAAGCAAGAGACACCAATTGTGTGGTGGTCCTTGCGGGGACTTTGTGTCCCGTGTGATTGAGAAGAGAAGCTCACTCGGTCTAAGTGACCGTTTGAGAGAGGGAAAGGGTTGAAAGAGACCCAGTCTTTGTGACCACCTCAACAGGGAGTAGGTTTGCAAGAACCGAACCTCGGTAAAACAAATCCTTGTGTATCATTCCTTATTTTGCTTGCGATTTGTTTTTCACCCTCTCGCTCGGACTCGATTATATTTGTAACGCTAACCCGGCTTGTAGTTTTGATTAACTTTGTAAATTTCAGTTTCACCCTATTCACCCCCCCCTCTAGGCGACTTTCATGAGCGCAGTATATTGTCTCTGTTAGTTGACCATGAAGAAAAGCATTCTTGACATCAAGCTAGTGCATAGGCCAAGACCGGGAGAGAGCCAAGCTAAGAACCACATGGACTGTAGCTAGCTTCACAACCGGGCTGAAGGTCTCATCATAATCAATACCAGGACACTGAGTGAAACCACGCAAAACCTAGCGATCCTTGTAATGGTCAAGAGTACCATCTGATAGAAATTTGTGCCAATAAACCCATTTACCAGTGATAATGTAGACGCCGGGAGGCCAAGGTACTAGGGTCCAGGTGTCGTTGGCCTTGAGAGTGTTGAACTTAGACTGCATAGCGGCACGCCAGTTCGAGCCGGCAAGAGCGGACCTAAATGACGTCGGCAGCGGAGAGAGGGCAATCACGCTGAGGTTGATGCGATCAACCGGCCGAGTGAAGCCGGATTTCCCCCGAGTGCGCATGCTGTGGGCATTGGCCACCAACGTGATGGCGAGCGGAGCGATGGAGACTGTGCGCCTAGTATCACTGGCAGCAACCTGTGGAGCAGGGGTAGCGGTACGATGCAGGCTTGGGCGCTACTGGCAGCTGCCTAAGACAACGTGTCCTCAGGGACAGCAGCACCAGGCCCACCGGTGGACAGCGTGTCGGACGATAGGGAGGTTGAGCCGCCCGCGGTCGGTGATGGTGGTGGATCAGCCACATTGATGGCTGAAGTACCTGCAGGAGCAGCACTAGGCCCAATGGGCATAGTGGTGTTGTCATCATCGCTCAAAAACGTTGAGTATTAGGATCAACCGATGATGTGGACATGTTGGCGAAGGGAAAGGATGATTCATCAAACACAACATGTCGGGACACAATAATCCTATTGGAATGAAGATCAAGACACCTATAACCTTTGTGATCAGCGGAATAACCAAGGAAGACACATAGAGTGGAGCGGGGTGAAAGTTTATGGGTGGCGGTGGATGACAAGTTAGGATAACAGGCACATCCGAACACGCGAAGATGACTATAGGATGGAGGAGTGCCAAAGAGCGCAAGGTAGGGGGTGCGACCAGCTAGGGTTTTAGTGGGGTGATGATTTAGAAGATATGTGGCAGTATGAAGGGTGTCAGCCTAGTAAGCGGGGGATAGACTAGCCTAGAAAAGAAGTGACCGAACAATGTTATTGATTTTTAGAAGAATATGCTTGGCATGACCATTTTGTTGGGAGGTTTAAGGGCACGACATGCGTAGGATGGCGCCATGGGTGAGAAGTAACATACGAGCCGACGAGTGATCAAACTCACGACCATTATCGCACTGGACAGCCTAAACGGAGAGGAAATTGGACTGAGTAGCAAACGTCTCAGACTTTAGATGGAGAGGAAATGTCTAGGTATAGTGAGTGCAATCATCTAAAATCACAAGATAATATTTATACCCTGATGCACTAATAATAGGAGACGTCCAAAGATCACAATGAATAAGATCAAACGATTTTAACGCACGACTGGTAGACAAACTGAAAGGAAGTCGTACATGACGACCTAATTGACAGGCATGACATAAAGGTTCAGTGGTGCACTTATTTCATGAAATGACTTTGGAGCTAATGAGCTTGGACAAAGCATCAGACCCGAGGTGACCAAGACGGCGATGCTAGAGGGTAGACGTGGCAGCAGTTGCTATGAGGGCGGTGGTGCTGGTAGCGGGTGCAACAAAGAACGGGTAGAGGTCGCCCAAACTATTGCACCTAGCGATCATGCTCCTGGTCTGAAGATCCTTCACAGAAAGACCGAACGGGTCAAACTCTATGTAACAATTATTATTAGTGGTGAAGCGGCGAACATAAATCAAATTCTTAATAATGCCAGGAGCAACCAGAACATTAGAAAGAACAAGTGACCGACGAGGCATGATAAAATAGGAGGACCCAACGAAAGTAATAGGAAGTGACGCCCCGTTACCGACAATGATAGATGATGGATAGAAAGTTGGGGGATAGGAGGAGCTTAGTATACCAGCGTTGTGAGTCATGTGAGAGCCAGCCTCTGAGTCAAGGTACCACTCAGTCGCAGGGGAAGGCACGTTGAGCGACATAGTGCTGAAGTTGTCGATCAAGGAGCCTTGATTCTAGGACCCACCAGCCATGGGCGTCTAGGGGGTTGCTGTTGGTTGGAAAAATCATACGTCATCGGTGAGGATGGCACACCCCCATAGCCAAAATCGGGAAGAGCACCGAGCGCCCCTTGCAGCGGCAGGTAGGGCCCCTGCTGCTGCATGCAGTATGGGTGCTGTTGCGCGTGGAACACAACAGGGGGGCTGCTGAAATGGCACTAATGAAAAAGGAGGCGCGACGTTGTCGGGGCCATAGGGGTGCGGCCACAACTGAACCGTGCCAGCCCACGGGTTGGGGATGGAAGACAGCGACGTTGGAGGTCTAGGCCGAGGATCGCCACCCTGTCTAGCACCATGGCCGCTAGGAGCACCGGGTGCATTGCCGTTGTTCTTGCCTCGACCACGACGATGGTTGTTGTGCTGCCCGCCGTTGCCACCGGTGTAGCTGCTCGCCTGCTCGCCAGGGGCGCCACTGTAGCCCCCAGCCTGCCTAGCAGGAGGCCCGCTAGTAGGGTGCTAGGGAGCACCACCGGTGGATCCACCAGATGCGAAGAGGGTGGGTGGTGGTGGTTCATCGTTGACAGTGTCCTTGATGTCGATCTCCTCGAGGAGGAGAAGAGTGCGGGCATGATCGAACGTTTGGAAGGGGCGATGAAGCTTTAGGTGGGACATCATGTGATGAAAAGTCTCATTGAGGCCGCAGATCAGCGTCAACATGAGAGTTCGATTGCTGTTGGGATCGCCGAACTCAGCGAGAGCACTCGCCATCGTCTCCAACCGCCGACAGTAGTCGGTGATGTTGAGGGCACCTTTCTTGAATTGGTGGAACTTGGCGGAGAGCAGAAGAGCGCGAGACTCTCGTTGTCGTTGCCCTAGGAACTCATTGTCGAGGACGGTCTAGGTGGCGCGAGCGGAGGGGTCCTTGAGCATGACCTACTATTGTAGATCAGCGTTGATGGTGCCGTAGATCCACGTCAACACTGTGCAGTCCATATGCACCCATGCCGAGTGCGTCGGATGCGCGTCGTCGAAGAGGACATGGTCAGTGAGGGCGTACTTGCCGAGCATGACGAGGAAGAGTTTCTGCCAGCAATCGTAGTTGTTGGTGAGGCGATCGAGAGTGATGGGAATAAACACCTTGATGTTGACAACCGCCAGGGACTGGGCATGGACGACGACATTCTTGGCTTTGAGGGCATCGAGGGCGGCTTCACGGTCGGCCGTGGCCTTAGCAGCAGCCTCGGTAGCCTGGCGCTGGCGGCGCTCCTCCTCTGCGGCGGCGCGCTAGGCATCACCATCAGGCGCCATGGGAAGGGGTGGGGGAGGTAGGTGGAAGTGGAGCCGGTGAGGGTCTTTTGGCGACGGTGCTACGGGCCGACGAGAGGCACAGCAGTGGCAGCTCCGTGACTAGCGGAAGCGGAGAGATCGTCCTTTCCTCTGATACCATGAGAGAATATTAGGTTTTGAATAATACTTAGATTACCATCAATAGTGTCAATCAGTGGATACATATAGGCCATTAGGGGAGCCACTATGGGCAGGCCCATGGGCCATGAGTTTACATTCTAACACCTCAGACCGTCCGGTTTCATAGCAGATTGTTCAGCACCTAACGCTAGACAGTTTGGCACCACACCATACCATCTGACCACCTAGGCCAGACCGTCTAGGTACGTCTATGCAGGACAAGGAGTTGCACAAAACACATAGTTTTTGTACCTACCTCAACAACACTACCATCTCCCACCTGCGGCGCATCAAAGCCACAACATGCCACCACTCGTGCATGAGGCCAAATATTTTTGGCCCCTAGGGAGCCAGAGAGGTCCACCCTGTACTATATGATAATAATGTGTAGTACTGGTATACCTCGAGGGCCTATACCGAAGGCCACCTTTGATTGTCTTGGGGGCGGAAGGATGACATTATGATAACTGGCCACCTGAGTCCCACATCCCAAGGACCAGTGGGTCGGCTGCTATGGATGAAGTACATAAGAGGCCATAATGAATTTCGTCAAAGGAAGGAGTTACATAGATATACCGAAGCCACAAGGACTTCGAGGGAAGGTTCCATCCAAGGCATGTTCGAAGCATTCACAACCCGATGCAGGGCGAAGAAAAGACGACCTAGTTTCAGGCTCAATCAGGTCAACAACAAATAAGCTCTCAGTAGCAGCCTTCTCATAGCACGTTCCGTCCACTTGCTCCAAGAAGGTGAAGAGGAGGCTGAAGCTTTGGTGGCAGATTCAATGCACCCCAAGGAAGCCATTTTGTTTGTTTTGTGGTGATGACAAAGGCCACATGACAAGAACCTATCACCATACAATCATCAATCAAAAAGAGATTGCTTCATCAGCTACTCAACCTTCCCAACCGAATGTGTTCAGTACATCTTCGTACCATTCACCTTATGTTCCACAGTACGTCTAGCTTCAATCACAAGAGCCAAGGCTGCATCTACCCTTGGCCTCAAATGCTTCGAATAATCCTTTGATGAGCGCGTGGTCAACGTCTACTTCCTTCGTCCTAGGACCGCGTCCCTATGATCAGGTTCCTGCTGGTCATCCATTGTTCCTAGTGCAAGATTTGTAGCAGAGGGATAGAAAGAAGGGTTCCGAAACCCGCACTGTTAATAGTATGGTCCCAGAGACGAAGCTTATATATTAAAGACCCCAAGGGGCTGGGTAAGTAAACCCAAAGCTATCGAGAAGATACTTCTACTGTGTTTACATTTATTTTGCAAACTCTTTATTTTCTATACCTTGAAAATCAATGTAATAATGAGTTGACACCTTCGAGTGCAATGAAAAATGTCACAGTTAAAGCTTTGTCTATGTAATGATGAAAAAGCTTCAAAGTCGTTCCTAAGGGAATGCAGAGCTCCTCTGTTATCACCTAAGTAATGGTGAAAAGGCTCTAAAGTCATACCTAAGGGAATGCAGAGCTCCTCTGTTATCACGTAAGTAATGGTGAAAAAGCTTCGAAGTTGTTCCTAAGGGAATGCAGAGCTCCTCTATTGTCACCTAAGTAATGGTGAAAAATCTTCGAAGTCATTCCTATGGGAATGCAAATCTCCTCTGTAATCACCTAAGTAATGGTGAAAAAGCTCTGAAGTCGTTCATAAGGGAATGTAGAGCTCCCATGTGATCACCTAACAAATGGCAGAAGAAGCCAAAGTCGTTCCTAAGGGAATGAACAAACTTGTATTTCTAACAGAATGGAGTCACAAGCTTAGTCAACGATGAAGCCTATATGTGACAGAACCTCCAAGGTATTAGGCCCTCCTACAGTTGTCCTTGTCCTAAGGACCTTGGACAACCCTGTAGATGCACATAATCACTTGACAAGTTCGGTAACTGTATCCTCATCCTTTCGCCCAAGAGCGCTTCACCCGTCACACAGATATTACATCACATCAAAGGAGGGAATAAGCGGAAGCAAATTACAATAACTTAATTTACATTAACAAAATATAGAGAGAGTATACTTATTACAATACCAGGGTACTAAGAGTGCATAAGTAGTATTATTATTACAGACCAGGGAGGCAAAACACCCTCCCGCACAAAAGTTCATTGTTTTTAAAGTGGGAGGCCAACATCCTCCCGTGACCTCTTCACTGCTGAGGCTCTTCCTTGGGCACCACCTTTGAACAAAAACAGCAAAAGGCTGCTGTTTCCTCACCTGCAACATGGGTTCAAAAACCCTGAGTACGGAGTGTACTTTCGCTAGTCTTACCCGACAAAAGAAAAGACTCTCAAGGATATGCTGGCTTGAGGGAGTCAAGGTAAGGCTATTCAAAAAACAAAGACTCTATTTGCAGAAATGCTTACTAATAGTGGATCCTTAAAAATACAATTTTATTAGCAAGTTAAGTCATTACCTATAGCTAGAGTTCTTTCTATCCTAGTTCAAGCACTTGGCCTGCACTAGCCATCTTTTATCACCCTTTTACTTTACTGGATTGCTACGTGTAGGGCAGTGACCAAGTCTTCATATCCGAGAAGTAACGGCGATCCGAATCAATTTAATACCTAGCTGGGGATCTCCAACCACACGATATATGTAGCACTTAACCCTTGCATATGTCAACTCGCCACCGGGTTTCTTAAGACCAAACCGGGTTCATGCCAACCGAAAGCACAGATACACCACCGTCTAGCCTCTTGCCACGAAGGGTACACACTACTCTCGCCAACTCTCCACTCCCATTGTGTGTTGGCCTTTCTGGTATTAGTCTGCCCAAGGCAAAGCTTACCCATGACGAAGCATGTGGCCAGTTAAAAGGTCCTCAATCAGCAAGCCTACATCGACACGGTCCTTAATCAACTCAGACGGAGACACTAAATCGAGACTTCCTTCTCATGCAAGTCACCCGTCCGGTCTCGTCTTTATCATTTTCAATCCCAAAATTTGGTACCTGACAGAGGTACATCTTGTCCGATGTTGAACCCATCACGGCCATGATTGATCCACCATCAAGTTTTATTTTTGAAAACATCCCATTCCATCTAAAGCATCATCTTTGGTTTAAAACAAAACCTTTTTGTTTTCTAAAGCAAGACTAAGCATCAGAACACCTTTTAATAAAATAGGTAATTAAGGAATGGTAAACAGTTCCAAGGAAGGAAATGCAGCAATTGGTTTAGCACCCAACTCCTATCACCTAATGCATCATTCAAGTGATAAATAGTTTAAAATCACAAGGAAAGGATAAATGCACCGGGGCTTGCCTTGTGTTGTAGGGGATTCGGGATCCGTTCCACAGATATCAAAATAAAAACAGTTCCCGTCAGGTGGAGTCTCAGTTGGTGGTGCAGTCTCTTCTTCAACAACTACTTCTTCCTCGTTTTCTATACATAACCATACATATACATGAATGCTCATGTGATGCTATGAATATGTAGTTATAATAGAAATACTTCAAGTTGTATTTTGAATACAACTTTCCTTCAAGGCACATCTAAGTTACTAGGGTCTTCTGGGTTAACTCCTTAGTAGGGTTAGGCATTTTTATTCTAAGAAACTAGGGTTTTGGGGTTTTGGGATCAAACAATGTCCAAAATATGTCAAACTTCACCCAAAGACTCTAATTATCATATTAAGCTTACCTAAAAAATTGTATGATTTTTGGAGTTATCAAATAATTTCTAAAATTCCAAAAGTCTAGGTTTAGGCCTTCTTAAATACTAAATAATTCATGGTTAGTTCTAAAAATCTTGGGACTATTTTTATTAAATACTAGGGGATTTTAGGAGTCTAGTAAAATTGGTCCCATATTTTTATCATTTTTCTAGAATTTCCTATGAATTCCCTAAGCCTGGCAAAAAAAGAAAAGGGAAAATGATGAATAGTGGTGGACTGAAACCAGCCCAAGTCGGCCCACGTCCAGGCGAAACGCGCCCGCACCCGTCCGTGATGTCCATTTTGTGCAGATGACCCCGGGTATTCAAATAAACGGTAAAGAACCCTGTGCACTATTCATCTGTCTCTAACATTTACTAAGAGGCCCCTGCATTTCTATTTCTTCGCAGCGCCAGGTCCACGACGGTGGACGGCGACGAGCATACCTCCAACGAGCCTGTACCGGCAAGATACTCAATGACCGGCGCTCTAGCTTGGTTGACACCTAATTCCACCCTCGGCGACACTAATCCCTCAACTAATTGCACTAATCCGGGCCAAAATCTCTCTGTCCACGACAACAGCGGAAATCAGAGACAAACCAATGCATTCTAGGCGATTCAAGGCGGTCTAGTTCAATCGAACAGGTCTGTGAGCAACAGGAGACAAGAGGGCAGCTAGAACATCACATAGAAGGGCATGAACTAACCCGCAGACGTCTAGCCACGTCAAGATGTCTCGCGGCGGTGTTCTGACCGATTTGAGGGAAATGGGAAATTGGGAAGCTCTGGTGGACGATCGGAGGCGAGAGCTGGTGCTTTGGATGCGTGATAACCTAGCGGAGCTCACTGGGGCGTCAATTTATAGAGTTCATCAGTGGTGGCATCCAATTCGAAGGAAGTGTGCTAGCGGCCGGAGAAAGGAGAAGGTCCCTGACGTGCACTACCGTGGCAGTCACAAGCTAAAGAGCTACGGTGTTCACTGGTGAGCTATTACGGCTGGTAACGACATGGTGAATTGACTATGGCATGGCGCAATCATGGTGAATGGTGATTTCCATGAGGATGGCCATCCGGCCATGTCGCCGGCAAGTCGATGGGCGACAGAGCGGCCACAGTGCTCCGAGTTCATCCACGGCGAGATCTTTTCACCAGGGGTCGTTATCCGCGCGTTACCGGGCGCGAATCGCAGCGTCGACGCGAATCCGAGCGCGCGGAGATCACCGGCAGCGAGTGGCGATGCATCTGAAGATCTTTTTCAGTCTATTGTACAATGGGAAGCCCCATTCAGAGTGCCTGACCGAGCAATTTGCGAGGCTTTGATCTCCGATTTCGATGTGGCAACATGTTAATCCCTCTATAACAAAGTTGTTGTCCTATAATACCTCTTTAACTTTGTTATAGTAACCATACCCAATCAATCATTGAATCCTACTCAAAATCGTTTCCAAAGTTCATCCCAGGTCACTGTCAGTAAAAATTCAGACTCAGAGTTGACTGACAGCCCAACTTTAAGCCTATTTATCTCCCATTTATGTACAACACTAGTGCTTAGGTACTTAATCAAACTTGTACTCCTATCATAGCTTTAAAATTTTTATGTGTTGACCTAGGGCAAAATCCTTATGAATTTAAAGATATAGAGCCCCAAAGTTGACTCCATTCAACTGAAATTCAGACTTAACCCTATAGTGTTCATGGGGCACTTTTGCAAATAAGTCCAAATTTCATCACACAACTTGGAAATCCTCAATGTAAAAGTTACTTGGTTTATGATGCTTTATTACTTTGATATTTGTACTTTGGTCCAAAAGTGCCTAGAATTTACATTTACCCCCTAGGGTTCCAATTAGGGGTTTCTAGGGTTTCTTTTAGGGTTTTGAGTACTTTAGGGTTTTTGTGCCAATCAAACCCAACACTCTAGATATCTTATGAACATTTCTAATGACTTTTGAGGTTTTCTCATTTTGGGCTTACTACTACTTTCATGCCCTAATCCCAGGGTTAAGTACCCTACCCTAGGGTTGATCACACATCAAGTCATCTCATCACAACTTCTTTTGAAATTTTTACCTAGTGAATGCATTCTAGGTGTAACAAGCAACATGAAATGTCAATGCACATGATGTTATGCTCAAGTTTTTAGTGCTGGAAAAGTCTTCAGACAAGGATTTTATTGGCCGAAGGCAGCATCGGACGCAGCGGATCTAGTTCAAAAATGTGAAAACTGCCTGAAGTGCGCCAGAGATCAAAAGCAACCTTCATCTCTAACCTAGCTAATTTAGCCCACCTGGCCACTGCAAAGGTGGGGCCTAGACTTACTAGGCCCACTTCCACCAGCGCAAGGGAACTTGAAATATGTTGTGGTAGCAGTGGAGTTTTTTTCAAAGTGGATCGAAGCTAAACCCCTAGCTACGATCACTTCGGCCACAGTCCAGAAGTGCTTTTGGCAAAACATCATTTGCCGGTTTGGTGTGCCGAAGGCTATCACGGTTGATAATGGAACTCAATTTGATGCTGAAACATTCAAAACTTTTGTGACCAAATTGGAACAAAGATACATTTTGCATCTGTGAGGCATCCAGAATCTAATGGATTGGTAGAGCGAGCTAACAGAATCATCATCACAGGAATAATGAAGTCAATATTCAATCTGCCAAAAGGAAAGTGGCTAGATGAATTGGTAAAAGTGGTGTGGAATCATAACACTATTGTCTCAAGATCAACAGGGTTCACTCCGTTCAAGCTTTTATTCGAGGATGAAGCAATAACACCAGAAGAAGCAAGAACATGATAAATAAGGACTCTAGCTTCGGCAGAGGATGAAGATGCTTGAAAAATAACAAAAGACACTGTAGAAGGGGTCAGACTTTAGGCTATAAACCACATCAATAAATATCAAGCCAAAACAATCAAGTGGCGAGACAGAAAGTAAGATTAAAAAATATCAAGCCAGGACATTTGGTGCTTCGAAGAGTAGCAAACCTAGGCATAGTGGGAAAGCTACAGCTTAAGTGGGAAGGTCCCTTCTTGGTAGTGTCTTCTTCAAGACCCGGTTCATACAGGCTGAGGGACATGGATGAGAATGACATTCCAAGATCTTGGAATGCAGATGAGCTTTGGAGATATTATGTATAAACTATGTAATTTTCTTTCATTCCCCTATGGCACCCTTTTCCTTTCAAGAGAGGAGAAATATTTTTAATGGGGCCATAGGTTGTAATTCTTCATTTTTTTCTTGTGCAGCCCTGTGCAATACAAGGGCCAACTTCCCCCATATGTAAATAGTAAAGATCTAATATTACACCATCGAGTGTAAAAGAGTATAAAGAAGCTCCAAAGTCGTCCCTAAGGGGATGCAGAGCTAAAATGCCACCTAAGTCAAAGGTGAAGAAGCTCCAAAGTCGTTCCTAAGGGGATGCAGAGCTTAGCTCCAAAGTCGTTCCTAAGGGGATGCAGAGCTAAAATACCACCTAAGTCAAAGGTGAAGAAGCTCCAAAGTTGTTCCTAAGGGGATGCAAAGCTTAGCTCCAAAGTCGTTCCTAAGGGGATGCAGAGCTGAAATACCACCTAAGTCAAAGGTGAAGAGACTCTGAAGTCGTTCCTAAGGGGATGCAGAGTCTGGGTGTGTATTTGTGTGCGTTTTTATCTTCGGCATACATTTGCAAACTTCATCACATCATGTTCTGCATTCATACAAACATACATTAGACATCTGTAGCTTCATCTCATCATGACATATCGCATAAAGCATTAGCAGAAAAGAAGAGAAGGTTTCTGCTTCCAACGTGAGAATGATCCATTGTGAACGAAGATGCTTCGTTGCGAACGAAGATGCTTCGTTGCGAACGAAGATGCTTCGTTGCGAATGAAGATGCTTCGTTATAAACGAAGATGTTTAACATGAAAAGAAGGGAGAACGTTTCGTTATGTACGAGGGGGCATCTTTTGATTTTGGTCCAAAGGTGCTTTGATGTGAACGAAAAGAGGGGAAGATGTTTTTTGCCTTCGGCTCAAAAAGCTGGGAGCATCTGTTTCATCCACAGCAAAGCAAACAACAGTGAGATAAAAGGTAAAACAACATTACAAGGTATTCATAGACATTTACAAAAAATTTTACATTCAATCACAACCTTTCGTTGAATACAATGTTTTTTTGTACAAAGAAGTCTTAAAAGTGTTTTTTCAGTCATTAGCGCAAGAAAGAAAAGCTTCTGAAGCTTTCTTCAGATCTTCAGAGTAAGCTTCGGTTCTTCAGTCTTCACCAACATCACCCTAAAAAACAACAAGACAAAGGTATTGAGGAATGTAATAAGGAAAAATCTAAAATAAAAACACGAAGGTAAAGAGATTTGCCATGCTTTGTTAAGTAAAGCTCGAGCTTCGTCTCTAGCAATCTCTTGACCACCCTTAGCCCAGATTTGAGTAATGAATCTGTTACCTATGCTTCTGGCTTCGGTTGGAATATTAACTAGGTTAGATGGTGAGAGGCTAAAGTTAGGCCTATTAATAGTTCTTATGTGATTGCACTCAGCCTTGACAAAAGCAGCAGCTGTGCCACGAGAAGCCACTAGCGCACAGAAATCACCATGGCCAGTTATAACTTCATCAAGAACGTCAACCTCTTTCTCAATACATCCAAGAGCTCTAGGGATATCTTCAGCGAAAAGATTAACTTCTTCAGACATAGATCCAACAAAATTTAAGATACCCTTTAGCCGAGTGATGCATTAAGTAGCAAAGCTGAAGCATTTATTCCGAAGAGTTTTGACTGTTTCACTCAGTTTAAGATTCTTTTCAGCTTCGGCTTTGATTATCGCGTTTAAAGTTTTGGACTCATGGCTGAACCAATTTGAGTTCTCTTCCAAAAGTGTTCGAGCTTCTTTTATCTCTTTGCTTAATTTTTCATTCTAAGATCGAGCTTCGGCAAGAGAACTATCGACCGAATGGAGTCGTTGTCCTTTTCCTTCATTGAAGTTTCAAGTTCATCAATCCTCTTTTCCAAGCCATGGATAACAAATTCATTCTTTCTGTCCTCATTGTCCTGCTGCATTTTCAGGGCCTTACTCAGCAGTAGGCTCTTAAAGATGAATTAAATTAGATCTCCATTACTAAAATGCTTAAATCGACACGACGACAGAAAAAAATAGTAAAGGATTTTTACCTTAAAATTTGAGTAGAACAAATTGCCAATAACGTGTTGTCTTATGTAGCAACTAATGTCCTTCTCTAGCTTCGGGAATCCAATGCTCTTTGATAATGTGCTTACAATTTTAGCCCAACGCGATCATGAATACATCCTAAAATCTCTTCGTCAACGCCGCCAAAGAGCACGGATCCGAGCTGATAGCCACCTGATATAGCAAATTCCTTCAGTTCCGATATATCCTCTTCGGAAAGTTGTTGGCTGCCCAGATGCCGAAGATCGAAGCTTCTATCTTCCGAAGAGGCTTCCATAGTTCTCTTTCCCTTTGACGTTGAAGTCTCTCCAGCAACTGCCCCCTCAGTATTTTTCCTAGGCGCAACGTTCACAATAAGTCAATCGATTTATGACATAGTTGTACCAAGGGGACCGCCACTGTTCTCAGCTTGTTGGGGACCTTCGTCAGCTATAGCAGGACTAATTTCCCTTTGAATCACTGGAGGAGGGGTGTCAAGAGTGGCCCTCATCACGTTCATCATTCGACGCTTCTTCTGAGCGTTTCCTCCGCTGGGCGCCGAAGGGTCTTTACCTGCCTCTGCTTCGACACTTCCCTCAACAATTTTCTTTTGTGGCTGTAACAAGCTTGTTAGATCAGACCCTAGAGGACTCAGCATTAGGAAAGGTAAGGGTGCAGTCATTACCACTAAAATTTATGTTACCCCAACGGAAATTGCCGAAGGGGTTTTCTCTAAATGCTTCGGCGGAGAAGGTCCCTCTTCATCTCCGCGCTCGGAACTTGTAACCTTTCTTTTCTTTGGCGCCGAAGGCTTTCATGCCTGCTTCAACTGACCTCTGTGCTTGCCTTGTTAACACACTCACAACCCTTTTTCTCTTCAATCCCCCGGCTTCGTCATCAAGCCTTTCATAATCAAGGTACTCGAAGCCTAGGGCATCCATCACCCGATTTAGTTTACGCTTCTCCCGTGTGCCGAAGGCGGCTACCATTAGTTGATCTTCCTTCTTTGTATAATTTTCAAGGATTTCATTGCACATCTTTCCTATCAATTCCAACCACTCGGCGCACGGCTTGCCAAAACCCTTTTGGAATTTGAAGCGGTAGGGGAGCCATACAAGTTCATATTTTTCCCCTTCTTCCTTGTTCTTCGGCATCCCCCATCCACCAGAAGATGGAAATGTTTTGTTTGCCAAGTATTCTTGCACTAAGTCCCTAGTGCTAATATGCTCTGCCACAACTCTGAATTCCACCTCGGCCAGCTGGCAAGGGGACCCAAGCTGCATATTACACAAAGGTCGTGTCATGTCGAAGCTTAGTTTTAAGGGACTCATCACCATGCTCATAAGCTTCTCCCTTTTCTTCTCGTCAGCTTTCACGTAAAACCACGCATTGGTCTAGCCAGTCGGTCATTTAGTGCGATAACCAATCACAGGAGCTTTAGTATCCTTTCGGTATGCGAAGTTATAGCATCCAAAGTTCTTGTGCAGACCATCAGCTCTAGCCTTCGTCTTATAGTGGAGTTCGTGCACCCGACAAAACCCTTCGGCGTTCGCACTCTTCCCTTGGCTTCGGAGAGCCCATATGTACACGATGAGTCTAACAATGGCATTGGGGGTGAGTTGATGAAGGTAAATTTCGAACTTCTTCAGAACCTCACCAATCATTTCATATAGGGGGAACCGAAGTCCCGCCCTAAAGAAGCTTCTAAAGACTACAACTTCATCATCTTTCAGCTCTGCGATCACCTCTTCCCTAGCAAACCGAACTTGTTTGTCATCATTCTCTCCAAAATATCCTAATTTTTTCATTAAAACCAGATCTTCAGCCGTAACTATGGATTTCCTGAACTCAATATGGGTGGGTTTGCTTGGATTTAAAATGCCGTCATCATCCTCGTCTTCACTATCAGCTTCGACAGTGGTTGGTTCAATTTCGGCATCAACAACATCTTCTGTTGGTACTGTTTCTTTTTCTTCTTGTACAATCAACCCGGAACGCCTCATCATTTCTAAGATGGGGGCTGTCTCAGAAGTCCCAACCTCTTCCCCTTCACGTGTTACTCTAGCAGTGGACCATACTCATATGCATCCAGGGGCTCAAGCTGAATCATTGATAGCGGATGCACAAACCACATGACGGGGGAGAAGAAGATGTTCACCTCCTACATCAAGAATAAGGATTACCATACATGATCATCTTTGGAGATGAGGTAAAAGGGATAGGTAAAATAGTGATTACTACCAAGCACTCTATTTCTAATGTATTTTTGGTAGAATCCCTTGGTTATAATTTGCTTTCTATCAGCCAATTATGTCATATGGGATATAATTGTTTATTTACAAATGTTGATGTAACTCTCTTTAGAAGAAGTGATGGCTCATTAGCATTTAAAGGTGTATCTGATGGCAAGCTTTACTTAGTAGATTTTATTAAAGAGAATGCCGATCTAGATGCATGTTTACTTGCTAAGACTAACATGGGCTGGCTCTGGTATTGCTGTCTAGCACATGTTGGTATGAAGAACCTTCATAAGCTTCTAAAGGGAGAACATGTGTTTGGACTAACTGATGTCTGTTTTGAGAAATACAGATCTTGTGCAACATGTCAAGCAGGAAAACAGTTAGGAACAACTCATCCAAGCAAGAACATGATTACGATGTCAAGACCCCTGTAACTTCTTCATATGGATCTCTTCGGACCCATTGCTTATCTTAGCATCGGGGGAAGTAAATATGGTCTTGTTATTGTTGATGCCTATTCTCGATTCACTTGGGTATTCTTTTTGCAGTATAAATCTAGAATCCAAGAAACCCTCAAGTGCTTCCTAAGGCGGGCTCAAAATGAATTTGAGCTAAAGGTGAAGAAGATAAGGAGCGACAATGGATCTGAATTTAAGAATCTTCAAGTGGAGGAATATCTTGAGGAGTAAGGCATCAAGCATGAGTTCTCCGCTCCCTACAGTCCACAACAAAATGGTGTAGTGGACAGGAAGAACAAGATGCTCATTGATATGGCAAGGACGATGCTGGGAGAATACAAGACGCTGGAGCAGTTTTGGTTGGAAGCCATAAATACGACCTGTCATGCTATAAACCGCCTCTATCTTCATCGCCTCCTCAAGAAGATGTTTCTTATTTTTGTGTATTGGAGAGCAAATGCTACATCTTGGTCAAGAAAGGTAGACACTTAAAGTTTGCTCCCAAAGTTGTTGAAGGGTTTTTATTTGGTTATGATTAAAATACAAAGGCATATATGGTCTTCAACAAATTTTCGGGTTTAGTTGAAGTCACTAGTGATGTTGTATTTGACGAGACTAATGGCTCTCTAAGAGAGCAAGTTGATCTTGATGACATAGATGAAAATGAGGTTCCAATGGAGGACTATGGCAATACACAATCTGCGACCGTAGGAATGCCGAGCACAAGATCAACCTTCTTCCTGGACGATGGTGCAACCCCCAACTGAAGATGAGGAACATGTACCTCAAGACGATGACATGGATCAAGGGGGAGCACAAGAACAAGAAGAAAAGGAGGAGGAAGAAGTACCACAAGCACCTCTAACCCAAATCCGCACCAATATTCAAAGGGATCATTCGGTGGATCTAAAAGAGAAATGTGCCCTTGGGCCATTTCTAAGTATTTTGGTGATTGAGTGCCAACACAAGTGCTTTAGTGAAAATATATGCCAAATGTTGGACAAAGTGCAAATCAAGAGTAAAGGTATGTTTCTAAGACTTAGTACATTGTTTTGAAGACTAATGCTCTGTGTCTAAGTGCTGGAAACAGGAAAAATCGAATTGGAAAAGAGATGGTTTTGTACAGCCAAAGTCTACTCGGTCTGGGTGCACCGGACTGTCCGGTGGTGCACCAGACAGTGTCCGGTGCACCAGACTAGCTCTGGTGAACTTGCTGTTCTCGGGACTTCGACGGCGGTGTACGACTATAAATCACCGGACTGTCCGGTGGTGCACCGGACTGTCCGGTGAGCCATTCACCGGCGAACTCGTCGCTCTCGGGAGATGATTAACGGCGTACGGCTATAATTCACCGGACTGTCCGGTGGTGCACCAGACTGTCCGGTGAGCCAACGGTCGGCCGGGCCAATGGTCGGCCGCGCGATCTACGCGGGACACGTGGCCGAGCCAACGGCTAGAAGGGGGCACCGGACTGTTCGGTGTGCACCGGACAGTGTCCGGTGCGCCAACGGCTCTGAATCTTCAACGGTCGGCTTCGCCAAATAAGGAAAGAAATCCGCACCGGACAGTGTCCGGTGGTGCACCGGACTGTCCGATGCGCCAGGCGACAGAAGGCAAGATCTGCCTTCCTGGAATGCTCTCAACGGCTCCTAGCTGCCTTGGTGCTATAAAAGGGGCCCCTAGGCACATGGAGGAAAACACCAAGCATTCCCCAAGCATTCTAAAGCACCAAGACTTCGATTCCGCGCATTTGATTCCTTGTGATAGCATCTAGAGCTCTATTTGAGTTGTGAACTCGTCGGGTTGTGTTGTGAGCTCTTGTTGCAACTTGTGTGCATGTTGTCGCTGTGATTTTGAGTCTTGTGTGCGTTGCTCATCCCTCCCTTACTCCGTGCTTCTTTGTGAACATCAAAGTGTAAGGGCGAGAGGCTCCAAGTTGTGGAGATTCCTCGCAAACGGGATATAGAAAAGCAAAGCAAAACACCATGGTATTCAAGTGGGTCTTTGGACCACTTGAGAGGGGTTGATTGCAACCCTCGTCCGTTGGGACGCCACAACGTGGAAGTAGGCAAGTTTTGTACTTGGCCGAACCACGGGATAAACCACTGTGTCTATCTGTGTTGATTCTCTTGTGGTTATCGTGTCTTGCAAGAACTCCTCTCTAGCCACTTGGCATTATTGTGCTAACGCTTAACCAAGTTTTTGTGGCATTAAGTTTCAAGTTTTACAGGATCACCTATTCACCCCCCTCTAGGTGCTCTCAATTGGTATCAGAGTCGTTCTCTTCACGAAAGGACTAATCGCCCGAAGAGATGGATCCTAAGGGCAAGGGGATTGTGATCAATGATAAGGAGAAGGAGTCTTTCCTCAACGAGCCAAAGGATGACAAGCCTACCGACTCGGGCTCGGGCCACAAATGAAAAGATGGGAAGAAGAAGAAGACGAGGCGCATCAAGGAGATCGTCTACTACGACGACAGCGACGAGTCCACTTCTTCCCAAAAGGACGACAACAACGACTACGAGAAAAAGAAGACGGTTAACTCAAACTTCTCTTTCGATTATTCTCGTATTCCGTATAGTTCAAATGCACATTTGCTTTCCATTCCTCTTGGCAAGCCTCCACACTTTGATGGGGAGGACTACGGATTTTGGAGCCACAAAATGCGTAGTCACTTGTTCTCTCTCCATCCAAGCATATGGGAGATTGTAGAGAGTGGAATGAAATTTGATAGCTCGGATAGTCCCATGTTTATAAATGAACAAATCCATAAAATGCACAAGCTACTACTGTCCCTTTAGCATCTTTGTGTAGGGAAGAGTACAATAAGGTGAGCGGCTTGGACAATACCAAGCAGATCTGGGACACCCTCAGGATCTCACATGAGGGGAACGACGTCACCATGCTCACCAAGATGGAGTTGGTGGAGGGCGAGCTTGGGAGATTTGCAATGATAAGGGGAGAGGAGCCAACCCAAACATACAACCGGCTCAAGACCCTCATCAACAAAATAAGGAGCTACGGAAGCACGCGATGGACGGATCACGACGTCGTTCGCCTAATGCTAAGGTCCTTTACTGTACTTGATCCACATCTGGTGAACAATATTCGTGAAAATCCTAGGTACACCAAGATGTCGCCCGAAGAAGTTCTTGGGAAGTTCGTAAGCGGGCGAATGATGATCAAGGAGGCGAGATACGTGGACGACGCGTTGAATGGTCCAATCAATGAGCCTCAACCCGTTGCTCTCAAGGCAACGAGTAGCAAGGAGGCGCTACCTAGCAAGGTGGCGCAAGTTGAGGCGGTGGGACTAAATGAGGAAGAAATGGCCCTCATCATCAAGCGCTTCAAGACGGCGCTAAAGGGCCGCAAGGAGCATCCCAAGAAGAACAAGACGAAGGGAAAGCGCTCCTGCTTCAAGTACGGTAAGATTGGTCATTTTAGCGCTAATTGTCCCGATAATGATAGTGACCAGGAACAAGAGAAGAAAAGGGAAAAGAAGAAGAAGTACAAGAAGGCTAAGGGCGAGGCACATCTTGGCAAGGAGTGGGACTCAGATTGCTCTTCATCTGACGATGAAGGACTCGCCGCCACCGCCTTCAACAAATCGGCCCTCTTCCCCAACGAGCGTCACACATGCCTCATGGCGAAGGAGAAGAAGGTATGTACTCGAAATACTACTTATGCTTCTTCAAGTGAGGACGAGTCTAGTGATGATGATGAAATAGATTATTCATGTTTATTCAAGGGCCTAGATAGAACCAAGGTTGATAAAATTAATGAATTAATTGATGCCTTGAATGATAAGAATAGGTTATTAGAAAAGCAAGAGGATTTGTTGTATCAAGAACATGATAAATTTGTAGAGGCACAAAAGTCCCTTGCTTTAGAAATTAAAAGGAATGAAATGCTTTCTAGTGAATTGTCTACATGCCATGACTCTATTTCTAGCTTAAAGAGCATAAATGATGAATTGAATGCTAAGTTAGAAATAGCAAATAAATCAACATCTTGTGTAGAACATGTTACAATTTGTAATAGGTGTAAAGATATTGATGTTGATGCTTGTAGTGATCACCTAGTTTCAATTTCTAAATTGAATGATGAATTGGCTAGTCTTAATGCCCAACTTAAGACTAGCAAGAGTGAAATTGATAAAATAAAATTTGCAAGGGATGCCTACACGATTGGTAGACACCCCTCAATTAAGGATGGTCTTGGCTTCAAGAGGGAAGTCAAGAACTTAACAAGCCATAAGGCTTCCATCTCCACCAAGGAGAAAGGGAAGGCCCCTATGGCTAGTAGTGTTCAAAAGAACCATGCCTTCATTTATGGTGATAGAAAATTTTCTAGAAATGCGTATAGGACCTGTGCTTATGATTCATATGCTATGACTGCTTCTAGTTCCCATGTTGTGCATGATAGAGATTTACCTAGGAAAAATATTCATCATGTGTCTAGAAAGAATATTGTTCATATTCCTAGGAAAGTAATTAATGAACCTTCTACAATTTTTCATACTTGCAATGCTTCCTTTGCTATTTGTAGAAAGGATAAGAAGGTAATTGCTAGGAAATTAGGGGCAAGGTGCAAGGGAGATAAAACTTGCATTTGGGTCCCTAAAACCATTGTTACTAACCTTGTAGGACCCAACAAGAGTTGGGTACCTAAAACCCAAGCCTAAATTTGCCTTGCAGGTTTATGCATCCGGGGGTTCAAGCTGGATTATCGACAGCGGATGCACAAACCACATGACGGGGGAGAAGAGGATGTTCTCTTCCTACGTCAAGAACAAGGATCCCCAAGATTCAATTATATTCGGTGATGGGAACCAAGGCAAGGTGAAAGGGTTAGGTAAAATTGCTATTTCATCCGAGCACTCTATTTCTAATGTGTTCTTAGTTGAGTCGCTTGGATATAACTTGCTGTCTGTGAGTCAACTTTGCAATATGGGATATAACTTCTTGTTCACAAATGTAGATGTGTCTGTCTTTAGAAGGTGTGATGGTTCACTAGCTTTTAAGGGTGTACTAGATGGCAAACTTTATTTAGTTGATTTTGCAAAAGAGGAGGCCGGTCTAGATGCATGCTTAATTGCTAAGACTTGCATGGGCTGGCTGTGGCATCGCCGTTTAGCACATGTGGGGATGAAGAACCTTCACAAGCTTCTAAAGGGAGAACACGTGATAGGTCTAACTAATGTGCATTTCGAAAAAGATAGACCTTGTGCAGCTTGTCAAGCAGGCAAACAGGTGGGAAGCTCTCATCACACCAAAAATGCGATGACCACATCAAGACCTTTGGAGATGCTTCATATGGACCTCTTCGGACCCGTCGCCTATCTAAGTATAGGAGGAAGTAAGTATGGTCTTGTTATAGTTGATGATTTTTCCCGCTTCACTTGGGTATTCTTTTTGCAGGATAAATCTGAAACCCAAGGGACCCTCAAGCGCTTCCTAAGGAGAGCTCAAAATGAGTTTGAGCTCAAGGTGAAAAAGATAAGGAGCGACAACGGGTCCGAGTTCAAGAACCTTCAAGTGGAGGAGTACCTTGAGGAGGAAGGGATCAAGCACGAATTCTCCGCTCCCTACACACCACAGCAAAATGGTGTGGTAGAGAGGAAGAACAGGACGCTCATCGATATGGTGAGGACGATGCTTGGAGAGTTCAAGACCCCCGAGCGCTTTTGGTCGGAAGCCGTGAACACGGCTTGCCACGCCATCAACCGGGTCTACCTTCACCGCCTCCTCAAGAAGACTTCGTATGAGCTTCTAACTGGTAACAAACCCAATGTGTCTTACTTTCGTGTATTTGGGAGCAAGTGTTATATTCTTGTGAAGAAAGGTAGAACCTCTAAATTTGCTCCCAAAGCTGTAGAAGGGTTTTTATTAGGTTATGACTCAAATACAAAGGCGTATAGGGTCTTCAACAAATCATCGGGTTTGGTTGAAGTCTCTAGCAACGTTGTATTTGATGAGACTAATGGCTCTCCAAGAGAGCAAGTTGTTGATCTTGATGATGTAGATGAAGAAGACGTTCCAACGGCCGCAATGCGCACCATGGCGATTGGCGATGTGCGACCACAGGAACAATTGGAGCAAGATCAACCTTCTTCCTCAACAATGGTGCATCTCCCAACTCAAGACGATGAACAGGTTCATTAGGAGGAGGCGTGTGATCAAGGGGGAGCACAAGATGATCATGTGATGAAGGAAGAAACACAACCGGCACCTCCAACCCAAGTTCGAGCGACGATTCAAAGGAATCATCCAGTCGACCAAATTTTGGGTGATATTAGCAAGGGAGTAACTACTCGCTCTAGATTGGTGAACTTTTGTGAGCATTACTCTTTTGTCTCTTCTATTGAGCCTTTCAGGGTAGAAGAGACCTTGCTAGATCCGGACTGGGTGTTGGCCATGCAGGAAGAGCTCAATAATTTCAAGAGGAATGAAGTTTGGACACTGGTGCCACGTCCCAAGCAAAACGTTGTGGGAACCAAGTGGGTGTTCCGCAACAAACAGGACGAGCACGGGGTGGTGACAAGGAACAAGGCTCGACTTGTGGCAAAAGGTTATGCCCAAGTCGCAGGTTTGGACTTTGAGGAGACTTTTGCTCCTGTGGCTAGGCTAGAATCTATTCGTATTTTGCTAGCATATGCCGCTCACCATTCTTTCAGGTTGTTCCAAATGGATGTGAAGAGCGCTTTCCTCAACGGGCCAATCAAGGAGGAGGTGTACGTAGAGCAACCCCCTAGCTTCGAGGATGAACGGTACCCCGACCACGTATGTAAGCTCTCTAAGGCGCTCTATGGACTTAAGCAAGCCCCAAGAGCATGGTATGAATGCCTTAGAGACTTTTTAGTTGCTAATGATTTCAAGGTTGGGAAAGCCGATCCAACTTTATTCACTAAGACCTGTGATGGTGATCTTTTTGTGTGCCAAATTTATGTCGATGACATAATATTTGGTTCTACTAATCAAAAGTCTTGTGAAGAGTTTAGCAGGGTGATGACGCAGAAATTCAAGATGTCGATGATGGGCGAGTTGAACTACTTCCTTGGGTTCCAAGTGAAGCAACTCAAGGATGGCACCTTCATCTCCCAAATGAAGTACACGCAAGACCTGCTAAGGCGGGTTGGGATGAAGGACGCCAAGCCCGCAAAGACGCCGATGGGAACTGACGGACACACCAACCTCAACAAAGGAGGTAAGTCCGTTGATCAAAAAGCATACCGGTCCATGATAGGTTCTTTGCTTTATTTATGTGCTAGTAGACCGGATATTATGCTTAGTGTATGCATGTGTGCTAGATTTCAATCCGATCCAAGGGAGTGTCACTTAGTGGCCGTGAAGCGAATTCTTAGATATTTAGTCGCTACGCCTTGCTTCGGGATCTGGTATCCAAAGGGGTCTAACTTTGACTTGATTGGATATTCAGACTCCGACTATGCTGGATGTAAGGTCGATAGGAAGAGTACATCGGGGACGTGCCAATTCTTAGGAAGGTCCCTGGTGTCATGGAATTCTAAGAAACAAACTTCAGTTGCCCTATCCACCGCTGAGGCCGAGTATGTTGCCGCAGGACAGTGTTGCGCGCAACTACTTTGGATGAGGCAAACCCTCCGGGACTTTGGCTACAATCTGAGCAAAGTCCCACTCCTATGTGACAATGAGAGTGCCATCCGCATAGCGGAAAATCCTGTTGAGCACAGCCGCACAAAGCACATTGACATCCGGCATCACTTTTTGAGAGACCACCAGCAAAAGGGAGATATCGAAGTGTTTTATGTTAGCACCGAGAACCAGCTAGCCGATATCTTTACCAAGCCTCTAGATGAGAAGACCTTTTGCAGGCTGCGTAGTGAGCTAAATGTCTTAGATTCGCGGAACTTGGATTGATTTATAGCATACATGTGTTTATGCCTTGATCATGTTCCTTATTCATTTTGTTGTTTACTTGTGGTGCTCAAGTTGTACAAACACTCCCCGGACCTCACAAGTCCTTTTGCAAGTGATGCACATATTTAGGGGGAGATGTGCTACAACTTGACCCTTTGAGACTAACCGTGTGCTTAAGTTTGCATGATTTAGTCTCAAAGGAGGTTTGAAAGGGAAAAGGTGGACTTGGACCATGAAAGACTTCCACTGCACTCCGATGAGAGAGTAACTTATTCCAAGTTCACCTCATGTACTCCTATTGCCCTTGTATTCTTATTTGAAGATTTTGGTGAGGCAATGGGGTTAAGGGGCCAAGGTTGATCCCGTTTTGGTGCTTGATGCCAAAGGGGGAGAAAATAAGGCCAAAGCAATAAATGGATCAGCTACCACTTGAGAAATTTTGAAAATAGTATAATAGAGCTTTTGGTTTGTCAAAACTCTCTTATTGTCTCTCTTGTCAAAAGTTGGCCTCTTGTGAGGAGAAATGTTGATTATGGGAAAAGGGGGAGTTTTTGAAATCTTTGATAAATTTCTCTTGGAATACCTTTCTTTATGTCTCTACAAGTGAATTTGACTTAGAGATAGGAAATTGAGTTTGATTTGCAAAAACAAACCAAGTGGTGGCAAAGAGTGATCCATATATGCCAAATTTGAATCAAAACAATTTTGAGTTCTCATTTTTATTGATGTTGCACTTCTATTTGTTGCTTTTTGTTGTGTTGGCATAAATCACCAAAAAGGGGGAGATTGAAAGGGAAATGTGCCCTTGGGCCATTTCTAAGTATTTTGGTGATTGAGTGCCAACACAAGTGCTTAAGTGAAAATATATGCCAAATGTTGGACAAAGTGCAAATCAAGAGTAAAGGTATGTTTCTAAGACTTAGTACATTGTTTTGAAGACTAATGCTCTGTGTCTAAGTGCTGGAAACAGGAAAAATTGAATTGGAAAAGAGATGGCTTTGTACAGCCAAAGTCTGCTCGGTCTGGGTGCACCGGACTGTCCGGTGCGCCAGACTAGCACTGGTGAACTTGCTGTTCTCGGGACTTCGACGGCGGTGTACGACTATAAATCACCGGACTGTCCGGTGGTGCACCGGACTGTCCGGTGAGCCATTCACCGGCGAACTCGTCGCTCTCGGGAGATGATTAACGGCGTACGGCTATAATTCACCGAACTGTCCGGTGGTGCACCGGACTGTCCGGTGAGCCAACGGTCGGCCGGGCCAGCGGTCGGCCGCGCGATCTACGCGGGACACGTGGCCGAGCCAACGGCTAGAAGGGGGCACCAGACTGTCCGGTGTGCACCGGACAGTGTCCGGTGCGCCAACGGCTCTGAATCTGCAACGGTCGGCTTCGCCAAATAAGGAAAGAAATCCGCACCGGACAGTGTCCGGTGCGCCAGGCGACAGAAGGCAAGATCTGCCTTCCTGGAATGCTCTCAACGGCTCCTAGCTGCCTTGGGGCTATAAAAGGGGCCCCTAGGTGCATGGAGGAAAACACCAAGCATTCCCCAAGCATTCTAAAGCACCAAGACTTCGATTCCGCGCATTTGATTCCTTGTGATAGCATCTAGAGCTCTATTTGAGTTGTGAACTCGTCGGGTTGTGTTGTGAGCTCTTGTTGCGACTTGTGTGCGTGTTGTCGCTGTGATTTTGAGTCTTGTGTGCGTTGCTCATCCCTCCCTTACTCCGTGCTTCTTTGTGAACATCAAAGTGTAAGGGCGAAAGGCTCCAAGTTGTGGAGATTCCTCGCGAACGGGATATAGAAAAGCAAAGCAAAACACCATGGTATTCAAGTGGGTCTTTGGACCACTTGAGAGGGGTTGATTGCAACCCTCATCCGTTGGGACGCCACAACGTGGAAGTAGGCAAGTTTTGTACTTGGCCGAACCACGAGATAAACCACTGTGTCTATCTGTGTTGATTCTCTTGTGGTTATCGTGTCTTGCAAGAACTCCTCTCTAGCCACTTGGTATTATTGTGCTAACGCTTAACCAAGTTTTTGTGGCATTAAGTTTCAAGTTTTACAGGATCACCTATTCACCCCCCCCCCTCTAGGTGCTCTCAGGATCAAATACCATCCGGTGGATCAAATCCTTGGTGACATCAGCAAGAGAGTTACTACGTGTTCACGTATTGCTAATTTTTGTGAGCACTACTCCTTTGTTTCTTCTATTATGCCTTTTAGGGTAGAAGAAGCCTTATAGGATCTGGACTGGGTGTTGGCCTTGCAGGAGGAGCTTAACAACTTCAAGAGAAATGAAGTGTGGAGCTTGATGCCACGTTCGAAGCAAAATGTTGTGGGAACCAAGTGGGTGTTTCGCAACAAACAAGACGAGTATGGGGTGGTGACAAGAAATAGGGCGAGAATTGTGGCAAAAGGATATACCCAAGTCATAGGTTTGGATTTTGAGGAGACTTTTGCTCCTGTAGCTAGGGTTGAGTCTATTCACATACTATTAGCCTATGTTGCTCACCATTCTTTTAAGCTTTATCAAATGAACGTGAAGAGCACTTTTCTCAATAGGCCAATTAAGGAAGAGGTGTACGTAGAGCAACACCCTAGCTTCGAGGTTGATAGGTACCCCAACCATATGTATAAGCTCTCTAATGTGCTCTATGGACTTAAGCAAGCTCAAGACCATGGTATGAATGCCTTAGAGATTTTCTTATTTCTAATGCTTTCAAGGTTAGGAAAGCTGATCCTACTCTTTTTACTAAGACTTGCAATCGTGATTTGTTTATATGCCAAATATATGTCGATGACATAATATTTGGTTCTACTAATCAAAAGTCTTATTTGGATACTCTAGTATTCACTCCAATACACATGGGTTGAGCTGAGGTAGATTGAGGTGTAAATTAGTTTCATTTACACACCAATCTCCCTTGACCCATGTGTATTGGGGTGAATATTAAAACATCCAAACAAGCCCTGAAAGGGGTGGTCGAGTTGGGTCCTCCGGTGGCTCACACGGTCAGGGTTAGAGAGAAGAAGGGTTGGGTCATGGTGAAGGAGGGCCCCTAAAGTAAGTGGGGCTTTTCCTTTCTTTTTTCTATTTTATGTTTTATTTCTATTTCCATTTTTTGTTTTTTAAGATTGTATTTAATCCAGTTCCAAGTTTCAAATTTATTTCAAATGTAGAATCAAAGAAGACCTAACATGAAATACAAATAACTATAAAATCTTTAAATTATTTGTTTTATCTAGGTAAATAATTCAAATATGCAACACACATTCATTATTTTTATTTCAAAAACAAAACTTTTTAAAAATATATTGTTTAATTAAAAGCACATTCAAAAAATTCATTATTCACTATTTTAAGAGAACACATTTTCTAATGTATAATCTCTATTAAGAGATGTTTTACTTAAATCTTTTTTAGAAAATGTTTCTAAACACATAATTCAAAAAAAAAAATAGTTCCATCAATTAAATATTTGAGGATCTTTCGATTTTATTTCTTTTATATATATTTCCAAATTCAAATTCTAATGTCAAAATTCTGATTTAAATTTGAACCATCAAAATTTGATATTGCCAATTATTTATTTTAGAAAATAATTTAAAAGACAAGAAAAATCACTATTAAAATACATTTTAATTTAAATCTTTTTTGAAAGTTTTTCTAAATTGTTTAAATAGGATTTTAGGGTGTTATAATAGAGGAGGCAGTACAAAGGAAATGGTTGGAGACTTTACTGGAGGTAGAGATGTCAATGAGGAATTTCCCATCGGGTTATAGTATCCCAGATTCATCTTTATCATGTTTGATCCATCCCCATACCCATCATGGGTACAAAACTCATCTCATACCCATCCCCATTCGGGTTTTGGGTCCCCAATGGATCCCCATCCCCAATTAAGGGATAACTAGGTACTAACAGCTAGCACAAATTATCAAGATTTCAGACATCACCGCATTGACAAGCACTCATTCATGAACCATGATTCATTCATCTATCTATCAGAAAAGAAATCAGTACTTCGGGACCGATAGAAGAAATGGAGAAATGGGTCTGCTCACCTTCCTTGGTCACCATCTGAGTTCGTTGGCGTTAGAGAATCTATGGTCGTCACCATCGTCCTAGGCTCCTAGTAGTCGACGATGCTCCTCATCGATGGTGAAGTCACCAGTGTGCAGTGCCAGCGTAACTGTATAGACGTGCGACGGTTGGCCAGCTAGGCAGTGTGTAGCATATGGCTGATTATTTTAGATATTTCGAGGTGACCGTGGGGTCTGTGGTCTGGCCCCACGGCCCGGGCAGACAACGCCCCGTTGACTGACTTTGCTGTGCTCCGTGCTCGGCTGTGTTCGGTTCGGAGTTCGGACAATCTCCTGGAAATTCTGATCGAACCTCCTGCTTGGAGCTTCGCAGCAACACCGTCCTCACCCGCGCTGAAAAAGCATCCATCTTCCTATTGCGCCTTTCTTGTAGAGTCAAGTCAGCTCACTTTTCTCGTTTCAATCCAGATCCCGTATTGGGTTCGTTTATCCCGCGTCCCGCCAGCAATATCAGATCCTTAGCTTCTGTGGTTCTTCACTTCTTCAGCGTCTCTCCAGCTTGAATCCCTTAAAGTGTTCTCCAGGTCAGCCGTCAGTGCTGCTTAGTTCTTACAAGCTGGCTTATGTTCGATTGATTTCAGAACTTTCAAGCTCGTGCAAACTCTGTCTTTTATTGCGATAATTCGTTGAAGAGCCTTATTGTTACGTAGAACTTGCAATAATAGCTCCTGAAGAGTTCTCGTGTACAGGTACAGCTACTTGAATCGTTAGAAATGGCCACTGACGCCATCGGAGGTGGTAAGCCTAGTCTTCTTCTGAGTACTTTACCGAAGCAACTACCATCGGATTTTCTGAAAGAGATTACGGATGGGTTCTCTGCTGACAGAAAACTGGGTCAAGGTGGATTTGGAACTGTTTACAAGGTATAGCCAGGATCTCAAACGCTCTCCCCGTTTTCAAATTAGAGCACGCCGATTACGGTAGCTGACAGGTCAAACTGACAGGGATTCCTGCAAGACGGGCAAGCCATTGCTGTGAAGAAGCTCTCAGATAATTCCCCAGTGGCAACCGAAAAACAGTTCAAGAATGAGGTTGGGAACCTTATGGCCATCCAGCATGAGAACATAGTGAGGTTGTATGGCTACTGTCATGAACTGCAGAAGAAAGTGATAGAACACAATGGAAGATACATTCTTGTGGATGTGGTTCAGAGCATGCTCTGCTACGAATACGCCCCTAAGGGGAACCTTGACAAGTGTATTTTTGGTATGAGGATGCACTATCCTATAAAACATACTCCCTCGGTTCATAAATATATGACATTGTTAATTTTTTTAAAAAACTTTGATCACTGGTCTTATTAAAAAAAAGTGCACTTCTGGATATTACATGACCCATCTTCTCATTCTTCAGATATATCTTCTAGGCCTAATTGGGCCACATGCTTCAAAATAATTAAGGGCATTTGCCAGGGTTTATATTTCCTACATAAGGGGACGGATAGGCCTATTGTTCATCTGGATCTTCAGCCTGCCAACATACTATTGGATGACAACATGGTACCAAAAATTGCGGATTTTGGCCTGTCAAGGCTCTTTGGTGAAGAACAAACCCGAATAAACACAATAAATGTTGTGGGAGCCAAGTAAGTCCTCCAACAGTTCTGTAATACCATTGTTTTATTTCCTTGCTGCTTTGGGTTTGTGTCTCCAACGACGATATTTGTGACAACATTGATGTTCATGCTTTCCAGAGGGTATATGGCTCCAGAATATCTGTACAGAGGGGAGATCTCAACCCGGTCTGACATATACAGCTTAGGCGTACTAATCATGGAGATCACAACTGGGCAGAAGAACCCTCCGAATGACAAAGATATATATATTACTGTGTGTTTGAAGACTTAAAAGTTTTAGAAGCTTATTAAAATTTACTAGGTTGTAAAATATCACTTAGGCTCATAATTCCAATCCTATAGGTTTGCCAAACATGGACAGACGAACACATGGCATCCAAGTACTCATCACTAGATGCAGACAGCCTCCAGCAAGTAAAAACATGCATTGAAACTGGGCTAAAATGTGTGGATATCGATCAGAAGAAGAGGCCCTCTATAGTTGAAATTGTTGACAAGCTCGATGGAAGGCTTGCTCTCTGAATGGTAGTGTATGCTGCGCAAGGTAAAACTGTGGTGCAGAGTTAATTCTGCCTATGGTGATATGCTCTAGATGCAATCACGGAAACAATAATTGTATCACTTACTAATTTATGTACTTATGAAAAATATGTTGCTTGTGTAATGCATGTGTTTTGGTTAGCATGCCAGTTTTTTGTGTAACTTCAGTTGTGAACAAAAGATGTCATAATGTGACATACCTGTGATCTCAATGTTCATGTTATGATTTTACTCTAAACTATGTCTATAATCTTGTATCATTTGCATGTTCATATATTTTTAGAAAGAAGGATTCCTCTGCTTTTATATATTCAAAAGGCACAACGTTAAACAGCCCGAGTTCTTTTGTGTTACAAAGAAGATACTTAATATAATATTTTATTTTTATATGTGTATATATATCTTAACTACTATAAAGCACGACTGCTGGAGATTTACTGGAGATGGCCTTAAGGCTGAACTTAACACTCAGCATCCAGACCATCCACACTATGACCCACGTCTAAAGCTTCACCCCGAACCAAAACTGCATTGGTTGAGACCAGATCGACCATCCACCAGTTGATTTGAGGTGGTATAACACCCAAATTTCTTATTTTTAATAAATAAACATATTCCCCAATAAGATTTATTTAAATAAGAGTTTTTTGTGTGGATTCTTTATTGAAATTATTTTCTCAAATAAATCGATCGGAGAAATATAAAATTATGTTTGTGCATTGCATGTTGAATCATATTTTTTTTATTTGTGTAATTAGAATTTGAGTTTGAAATATTTGATTCGGTTTTAAAAACTGAATTAAATGAAAAGGAAAAAAAGAACAGCTCACCTGCAGGATTCTCCTATCTTCTTGGCCCAAGTCCTCTAACCCCTGCACTCCTTAGCCAAATGGGCCGAGCAGCCTCGGCCCAAACCGCTCAGGCCGAACGCACCCTCACCCGTGTCTAGTAAAACGTGTTCATAGAACGTATTTTCTTTGGTTCTACGCCCTTGTGCTTGAGCGTTCGAAGGAGTCGCTGATGCGTGGGTCCGCTGGGATAGAACCGTCTTTTACCTCTAGCCGCACGGGACTTTGCCAAGGTATAAGGCTGGCTCCAACAAGGGCCCCTAAAGGGTCCTGTACCCTAAATATAGAGGACGAGGACGTCCTCTACCCCCTCCAGCAACGTCCTCTAAACGGTCCTCTAAATTTAGAGAACGCTGCTGGATCCTCTATATGTAGAGTTTCTCTAAACGGTCCTCTATCCATTTGACTACTTTAAATAACCGGTTTAGCAAAATTAAAATATGTACAATACATTTGAGAGTATGATAAATACGTATGTACAAAAAATAAAATTAAAAAATGTCTTTAATATAGGTATTTGAGTATAGAGGACGTGATTTAGAGGACGTTGTTGGAGAGAAATAAGATATAGAGGATGGAATCTTTTAGAGGAGACTGTAAAGGACAGATATAGAGGATGAATATAGAGGACGTTGTTGGAGACAGCCTAACATCCTAAAATCCATCTATTAAAGTTAACCTAGTTTATATTATTAATTTTTAGTAAAAAAGAAAAAATATTTATGTTTTTAAATAATAACATAGTGATATAAATAAATTGAAGAATTTCTTGAATAGATAAAATTTAATCAAATGTTTAAAGCATTTATGTCGGAGCATAAATTTTGATTGAATTGATTTACAAATACAATTTTTGATTTAATCATGTGAAGGAAATCTCGTTTTATAAAATAATAAAGAATTATTAAAATATTACCATTGTAATATGTATTTTGTTATGTTAATAACTTTTGAATAATAGTGCTTCCAAAAGCTCCATTTTTATTAACTTTATTTTCTTTTGGTGAAGATCTTTTATTTAAAGTAGAATTCTTCCTAAAACAATATTCTTCTACAAAACACATATTTATTTGTGTTAATAATATCTATAAATTCATTTTAGCTTTTAGAATTTATATATTTATATTATATATGAATATATAAAGAGAAAAGGAAAAAGAATTAAAAGAAAAAGAAAGGAAACGTGTCCAACTTTTCTTCCCCTCACCACACGTCCATTCTCCTACCTATGACGTGTGGGGCCCTTGCAGGTATTTCTTTCTCCTCCGTTCATTCGTTTCGCTGCTCGAACGCTTTGTTCCTAGGCGACGCTGTCGTTCGCTCTTCGTCTGTGCAGCCACCGCACACAGCACCTCGCCATCGCGAGTGCCCACTGTTGAGCCCACGCCGCTGTCGTCTCCACGACATGGAACACCGCGTCCGTCCGTTTCCTTTTCCCCACCGCTTTAACTGCTGGTAGTTTCTTCTCCATTAATGGCGGTCGTTCTCTCCTCCTCCATTAATCTCTTCTCGCCGCCTGTAGTTTCTTCATCTTCCACCACTGATGCTGGCCTACCCACTGCTATCAATGAGCGCCGACCTTCTCCCGGCCCCTTTCCTCCCACCATAGCCCCTTGTTCTTTCCTCCCCTCAGCTATAAATTCGCAGCGCCTGTGAGCTCTCTTCCTTTCCTGTTGTCTGCTTGCTGCTCGTCGCTGCTTACGATCTCCACATCGCACCCTCGTTGTTGTTCTGTTGCTCGCTTTTGTGTGTGCCCGTGCACAGTCGCGCCGCCATGCCGACGACTCGCCCAACCCTGACTCAATCCGAGGCCACCCATACTTCTTTTGCGTCGCTTGCTCTCTCGTCGTCGTCGTATGCTCACGCCAAAGTCCTTCGCCAGAGATTGCCAACGACCGCGCCAACCACTCCCACAATCCGCCAAGCGCCACCGGAGTCCCCTTCCCTCACGCCCTCGGCCACTGCTCACACGTCACGACGTACCGCGCCGACATCAAAGTCGACCTTATCCGTGCTCGCTGGAGTTCATCGACGTCCCTGCTCAGCCTCATTGTGCTGTCGACGTCGTACAATCATCATCCGAACCCAGCGTCAGCGCCGTGACGACCAACACCATCAAAGCCTGTTTGTCCCGCATTCTGCTCTGGCGTGCTCTGCTCCTCGGTTGTCAGCGAGAATAAAGGTAGAAAATATGACCTTCCTACAATATAGCATTTTATATTGTTTAGATACAAATAAATGGGTTCTTGTGTTATTTGCTACATAAGTTCATGTGAAATATTAGTGTCAATAACAATTTACATATTTTCATAATTTAATTTAAATTATGGTTATTATAATTGCTTTGTATATAGTTTTCTAAATAAGAAATTAAATAGAATTATGCCTTTATGTTTCTTGTAACAAAAAAAATAAGAGATTGTTATTTATAGTATTATCTATGCACAAAAATGTAAATATACCGGCTACACCTTCTAGTCTATCCTTATTTATGTGTAGATTCCTGTTACAATTTTTATTATAAAACATAAAAATTTAGAACCCAAATAAATTAGAAATAGTTTCGTTAGTTTCGTAATTATGTGATAAGAATTTTAATTAGTGTTTCCAATAGTTCACATATTTCCATAGCTTAATTTGAATTACGGTTGTTATACAAAAAATATTAAAATGATTTAAGTAGTTTTCTATACATGATTAACCATTTATCAAATTGAGTCCATAATATTTATATATATCACTTTGTTTTTCCTAAAGAATAAAATAATAAAATTAGTGTTCATGTTCTTTTATAATTAAAATGGTAGTTTACATATTTTTATAGCTTTCTTAATAAAAAATATAGGCCATGTATTTTTTAATAAAAATAAAGATAATTATTTGTTTCATTATCTTTCCATATAAAACATGTTTAGACTATTTATTAGCTTTCATAAAATTAAAGTTTAATAATGTGTTTATAACATTGTGAACTCATTAACTTAGATATATAACATATATCTTTTCTAAAAGGTTAAAAAGGTTTAATAATGCTATAATATGATTAATCATCTTATGAACCCTTAATCTTAGACATACCACGTATGACTTTTATAAACGATTAAATTGGTGAACTTAATTGTTGGTCCTTTTTCTCGAATGCTATACACCAAGAACAAAGCAACACAATTGTTGACAATTAGAGACCTTCGTCCTTCGAAGCATTATTTCTCTTAGAATATAATGATCTCCAGACGAAGGTCATGAAGGGCGTACCTTCATCATTTTGATGAGCAAAAATGTAAATAGAAACATATGAAACTTACAAAGGATATAAACAATTATATCAGATCATTAGATTATTTATATTTTTATTTTATAAACATGTATAAACATCAATAACGTTTATATTACATTTGTACCTTTGTCTTGATAGAAGATGGAAGTACAAGAGTAACGCAAGAGTGATTACAAGTCAGCGTGAATAGTACAGTGTTACTGTTCATCTATTTATAGGCACAGGACACAGCCTGAACAAAATTACATTCATGTCCTTCATATTTACTGTTGACCATAAAGCAAGCTATCGAGGACTAAACAGTCTTTTCTCCTTTAGGTCGGTTTCTCCTTTTATCATTGCCATTACGCTAAGCCAAAGCTCCTCCAGCCACAGCTTCGGAGCTAGCTTGTCCTTCGTTCAGGCTGCATCTTCATACCACGCATAGCTTCATCTCAAAGCCGAAGCCCCCTGTAATGGTCTATGTTATACTAAAAAACATGTTAGTTAAGTTTTTGAGGACCTTCAGAAGAGGAAGGCCCCCAACAGTAGCCTCTTATAGTATTAATTTGTTTTTTTGCATTTAACAAACTCAGACTGCGACGTGAACGAAGGCCTTTAGCCGAAGGTCCAAAAAAACACCTTCCCCACTAGAATAGCGAAAGTCAATGACACGTAGGGTCTGTCAAGTTGCAATGCACTGGGCATATAAATGGGAACCCGCAGCGACAACATTTGTTGCGCCATCTCAATTGCTTGTGTTATTTTTTCAAGTTTTAATTTTCTTGTTCTGTCAGATTCTGCTTGTTTTGTTAGCTTCGGCATTTTCTCAAGTGCCCATCAAATGTCTGACGAGAAGAAGGTTGTTGATCCCACCTTAGCTGGTTTTTACAAGGCTATGGAGAAGATGAACACAGAAAAGATTACAAACGAAATACTAGCTGATTTGTTTGAGGATTCTGACGATAGCGAAAGCTTTGATATGGAAAGTAAAGACGAAGATGCTGAAAATCGGCCTTGGCGACCAAGTCATACCATCTTCGGAAAATCATCCATTAAACAAAGTCAAATTGATGCTATGAAAGGGACATATTTCCAAGATATTTCCATTGTGAGAGCTGGAGGGGATAGTGCCGCCCCTGTTCCCGAAGAAGATGAAATAGTTGTTTTCAGAAGCTTTATAAAGGCAGGGCTTCGGTTCCCGTTAAGCAAATTCCTAGTCGAAGTGCTGAAGACCTTCGAAATTTTCCTTCATCAGATTACCCCTGAAGCCATTATCAGGATGGGAGTTTTGTTTGGGCCGTGAGAAGCCAAGGGCTAGAGCCAAGCGCAAAATGCTTCTGCAATATGCATGAGCTGCTGTATGAAACGAAGGCTACTGGCAAGGAGCAGTATCACAACAACTTCGGTTGTTATGGTTTCATGCCTCGCTCTGATGTAAGTTACCCAGTTCCAACATTTCGAAAAAGGTGGCCGGGAGCCTGGATGGAAGAATGGTTTTATGTGAAGAATAACTTAGTTGAGAGGGAAGATATAAAAGGGATAATTCAGCGTCCCATTTGGTCTCGCTTCAGTATCAGGAGGCCAGCCACTGCCCTTGGGAATGACATAGAAGCATGCCGGAGAAGCTTCAACACTATGTGTACTTTTATTGGCACAAGAGACTTGGTTCAAGAGCACATCGCCTACAGAGTATGGCCACTCGTGAATTAGTGGGAGATGCCAAAGGAAGCTGCTGCCGGGTCTAGTCAGGGTGGCCTGGTTTATCTAAAGTATACCTTCAGATATAGATGCGAGTTTGATGAGCCAAATGATGAGTGGTTGAGCAGTATTGAGGCAACCAATGACGAATTGCTTGGGGCCTATACAAGGGCCAAAGATGATGCAATGACCTTGGCCTTCGAAGGCCGAGGCAAGAAAAGGTTGAATAGAGTTTTTAACGTCATTGGTTTCGTATACCCTGATTATAGCTTGGTGAAGGGACATCCACTGCTGAGGCAGAACAATCTGCTCCTGTCGGCCGAAGCGCCGAAGAATCGGCTGAAGTGGCAAAGATTCCTACAACCGGGTCAACCGAAGCGCCAAAACATACTATCGAAGCTAAAGGAAAGGCAGCCGAAGAGCCAAACCGAGAGGAAACGACAGGACCAAAAATATTAAGTCCGCCACCTGAGCCAGAATTGCCGAAGGTGTCAAAAGCTCCTGCAATAACTCTCAAGAGGAGGAGGATGGCAAGCATACTAGATGCTGTTATGGAGTTGACAAGGGCATTAACTCCTGCCCCTGCAAAGAAGGTTGCCGAAGATGCTATAGCTCGCACTGAAACCAAACCTGGGCACTTAGTGCCCACTGAGGCAGAGCCTGCTAGAACTGAGCAGAGAACCGAACAAGAATCTTTAGATGCTGGCTTGGTTCTGGAGAAGAAAAACGCGCCCAAAACAGTTAAATCTCCTACTCCCGAAGCACCCTCCGAAGATCTTGACTTTATTATACGACATGCTTCGGGTAAAAGGTTGTCTGAAGAAGAAATCACGGAAGCCAAACACTACGCTCGGGAATTGAAGTATCCGAAGGGGGCCCTAGTGTACAATGGCACCAACAAAGATGATTTTCTATACTGTCTCCCGGACAATAAGGAAATATCTGTCTGCCAGGAGATGGCAAAAAACTTGGGATTTTCGAAGCTTGAAGTTGGCCTCTCTGCCATGTCAAAGGATGACCTCGCAGACAGTCTTGCATACAATAGTCTGAAGGTACAGAAGTTATGGACTTATAAATAGATTATATTTTGTCTTATATTCTCATGCTGATCCTTTATCTCCCTTCTTTTTGCAGGGCTTAATTCTTAGTAATGCTTTGTGGGCACAGAAAAATGCTGAGGATGAAAGTTGTCAGATAGCGCTTAGTAACCTTCGGTCAGAGGTTATCAGACTAAAAAACAAAGCTGCAAAAAAGACAAAATTTTGCTTTCCCTAGTGGGCAGAGTGAAGAAAGACGAGGCAAAATTTAACGCTCAATCTGAAGTCCATAAAGCCGAAGTTGAGAACCTTTAGAAAAAACTTGCCGAAGCTAATGAAAATTTTGAACTTACAAAAGTAAAGCAAGAAATAATTGAATGGTCGAATGCTAGGCTAGAAAAGAATGTTAAGGAGCTTCGTGAATCCAAGGAGAGATGCTTTGAAAAATCCTTGGATTGTGTAAGAAAACTGAAAATCAGCTTTGCCAAGGTGGGTGCGTACTCTTCAGAAGAAAAATTCATTCGAGGTGACCCCGAAGGAGTCATTGATTGAATAGGTGAAGAAGCCGATGCCTTTGAAGAGATCCTTAGTGATCGCGGGGACATTTGTGCCTTCGCCGGCGCCCGAGGGGTTGTAGCTATTTTTTAGAAAGCTGGTTGTGACCATGTTAAAGCTGCAGCCTAGACCAAAACAGTCTTCTCTACAGACGAGACGAAAGACCCCTCAGTCGAAGCCACTTTGGTGGGCGGAAAATTTTATTCCGATGTCTGGGTGAACGGTGGCCGAAAAATGGCCAACGAAATTATAAAGAAAAATGAAAAAGAATCCCATGATGCTCGAGAAGAAGCTAAGTGTGCCAAAGAGGCTACCGAGCGCGCAAGGCGTATAGGTATTATTTTTGAATTTTAGCTTTGGTGTTTGTTTTCTGGCTTTGGACTAACGATTTGTTTACTACAGCTGAACTTTCTCCGCTACTCGAGCCATACGACCCCCAGCAGGGGCAGAGGACTCTATGTGGCAAGCCATACCTTGGCCCAGCCCAATTAGCAATTAGCATCTAGGTCATTTGTTCATTACTCATTAGCAATAGCAACTCCCTCGCACCGGCCGCCGCTCTACACGGACACACGGTAACACGTCGCCTTTCTTCCCTGCTCCTGCTCGCTCGCTGCTCTGCTCCTGCTCGCTGCTGGCTACGACAAGAAGCCGGAAGCCATCGTCCGTCCGACCATCCGACCGTCCGTCCTCACCCAGCCGAACTAGTCGCTGGTCCGCTGCAGCCTGCAGATAGCAGAACATCCTCACGGCCCTCGCCTAGTCGCCCGTCCTGTCGCCCCTGCACACGATGCACTTGCTGGCTTGCTGGCTTGCCGTAGACCGCAGTGCCGCACTACCGCTCAAGTCTGTCAGACCACAGTGCTGCTCGAGACTGAAGATGCTGTTGACCGCCTACTGTCAGCTGTGGATAACTGGGTAAGCACAACCCTGAACCCCCTTTGTTCAGCTTAGATGTAGTCAAAATATAAATTACAAATGTGTGAAGTGAACTAATTAAGTATTTCCATTGCCTAGATTTAAACTGGTCATTTAATTATTTGAGCAATGGTTGGAAATAAGAAGGGAAAGAATAAGGCTTCACAAAAAGGTATATTATGTAATTTATGAAGAAATATTTGAGCTACTTTGTTAAGCTAGTAAAGTACTTAACATGTATGATTGATTTTTTTTTACAGATTTGAAGAGCTATTTTAGCCAAGGTTCCAGTGGCTCAAGTCTAAGTACTCATGGCAGCGGCGTAGTTGCTATTGTAGAAGATGTGCCTTTAGAAGAAAATGTCTCGCCATCTGTAGAACATGATGAAGAAGAAGAACAAGTTCAAGAAGGTATAACTGACTTCAACCCAGATCACATTATTTCTGATCCGGGACTTCGTATTCCAATTGAAAGATTTTATTCATTGCTTTGCTCATCAATTGCAATTGGTAGTTGTCGCGGTCTCAAAATGTTCCTCATCTATTGAAGATTTCTTTGAGTATGTTTCATTGATTGTGAATAGCACTAGTGCTTCTTGCAAAAGGAAAGATGTGTTGGTTCATAAGCATCGCTTAAATATTTTGTCTAAGTTAGAGAGTGGACAAATTGTATCGGGAAGAGGTAAACAACAAGAAACATCATTGGCAAGAGCGGGAGATACAAGATGGGGATCTCACTACAAGACTTTACTTAGGATTGAGTCAATGTGAGATTCAGTAATAGAAGTCCTAGAAATTGTGAAACAAGATGAGCGCAATCCATCTAAGGCGGGTGGTTTGGTGCAAATAATGGAGTCTTTTAGCTTTGTGTTTATCATGAAGATGATGTTGCAAATCCTCTGTATTACAAATGAGTTATCTTTGATCTTGCAAAGGAAAGATCAAAATATTGTTCAAGCTATGTCTTTAGTTGTTGATGTGAAGACACGTTTTATTAATTTGAGAAGTGAAGGTTGGGAGCCATTGTTTGAAGAAACCAAAACATTTTGTTTGGAAAATGATATCCCAATACCAAATATGGAGGATATGGTACCACGGTTTGGTCGATCAAGAAAAGGTGGGAGAAATAATATCACTCAAGAACATTTTTTCGTGCTGATACCTTCTATGCTGCTATAGATGCTATTACCACTGAGTTTGATCATCGCTTCAACGAGACATCCTCGGAGTTGTTGGTTTGTTTTGCTTGTCTTGATCCAAGAGAATCATTCTCCAAGTTTGATGTAGATAAGCTTTCTCGGCTTGCGGATATCTATTGTGACGACTTCTCTTTTGATGATCGCAAGATAATAAAGGATCAGTTACGCACTTTCATTATTCATGTGCGAAGACTTGAGGAGTTCAAAGTTTGTTATGATCTTGCAAGTCTATCCAAAATAATGGTTAGACTTGAAAGACATATTGTTTTCCCATTGGTCTTTCGTCTTATTCAGTTGGCATTGCTATTACCGGTGGCGACGGCAACGGTTGAAAGGGCCTTCTCAGTGATGAAGGTTATCAAGACCGAGTTGCGCAATAAGATGTCTAATGGTTGGTTAAATGATTTAATGGTTTGCTATATTGAGAGAGACATATTCAAAGGACTTGATCTTCAAAAAAATTAAAAAGGCTTTTCAAAAGAAGAAAGGTAGACAAATGCAATTGCCTCAGTCTCCTAGGTATATCTCTTAGTTACTCTTGTTTTGTTTTAAATACTTTATCGCAATGCCCTTATTTACATTTGTTTTGCTGTTAAATACTTTAAATTACTGTTTTATTTTAAATTGTTTTTTGAACTAGAACCTATATATATATATATATTTGTACATATAGTTATGTACAAAATCCGCCATACCTCAAATTCTCTGCGTCCTCCGCCACTGACCCCCAGGCTGATCCTGTTATGAAAGAGGCACTGGATGTGATGAGTGTTGCCAATACTATCATTGATGAAGTCGTCGATAGACTGCTGAATGAGGCCACCAAGAAAATTCTCAAAGAAGACTAGGCTTTTGTTGTGATGATACAATGTAACATTTATGTATGAAACAATTATCAAACAATGTAACATTTGTGTATATTAATGTAATATATTTCTTTGCGATGCATGAAATTTACGCACATACCATTTTGAGCCTTCGGTGAAAAACACCTTCCCTTCTTTTCATGCTTCGTAAAGAAAACCCCCTTTTATAGCAAAGTTGTTGTGTGACATTGTTGTCAATAGGCTTTCCAGGTAAGATTGTGTTGGCCGAAGGTTTCTTTGTGCTAAGTCTTTACTGTTGATGCGGTATGATGTATGATGTAATGTTGTGCGGAATGATGCAATGATATGATGCAAAATGATGTTTATACCGAATGCACACGCCCACACTGAAACACTCAAGACTCTACATCCCCTTGGGGACGTCTTTGGAGTCTTTAAGCTCTGCATCCCCTTTGGAACGACTTTGGAGCTTCTTTACCTTATATTTTGGTGGTGTTTAAGCTCTACATCCCCTTAGGAACGACTTTGGAGCTTTTTCACCTTCTATTTCGGTGGTATTTAAGCTCTGCATTTCCTTAGGAACGACTTTTGAGCTTCGGAACTTACTCTGCGCTCCCTTAGGAACTGCTTTTGTAGCTTCAGAACTTACTCTGCGCTCCCTTAGGAACGGCTTTTGTAGCTTTGAAACTTACTCTACGCTCCCTTAGGAACGACTTTTGTAGCTTCAGAAGTTTGTTAGGAGGAAGCATTTTACTCAATGATACGAGCACAATTATTACAAGAAATCAGAATTCAATCCTTTGTGACTTGTTTTTCATAGAAGAAAAATAAAATGACAGAAAAGATAAAGATACACCAAGGGTAGGATATTCTTTAGTAGATGTGCTTGGATTCAGGCACAGTGCTATTGACTGTGCGAGCTTCGGACTCCTCCCGAAAATCGCGCGGCTGTTGAGCGTGCTGGTGCCCTTCTAGCTGCTGGCTTCGGGTCAGAGCAGGTGGTAGCGGTGGTGGTGGTGGGAGCTGGGCCCAGGAAACTTGAGAGTGGCTTGCCGAAGCAACAGAGGCCGTAGGTTGCGGATTACCTATGTACTCTTGAACACAGGGAGAATAGCATGAAGCAGTATGTAGGACTTGTTTCGGCTAATTCTGTCGTGCTTCCGCTTCGGCAATCTCTTTCTACTTCTGAATTGTGACTTGGCACGTTCTTGTGGTGTGGCCTTTGTCCTCGCCGCAGAACAAGCAAAACAGTCTCCTGGGCTGATCTCCATATCTTCCTCCGAAGCCTCTACCCCCTCTGCCTCTTGGAGCTGGTGGTCTGAAGGAACTTTGTTGCTGTCCGGATGATTGGGAGCTGTGTTGTTGTCTTTGGGGTTGGCTTCCCCTATCATCACTTGGGTTGGCATTATGGATTGATCTGACGTGCCTGGGGTGAATTCTTCCTCCGAAGCCCCTGGCCATCTTAGAAAACCTATATGCTTCCTCCCTTCTTTGGCGAAAGTCATTGTTGGCCCAGATGTACTCATCCATCTTCTGAAGCATCTTCTCCAAAGTTTGTGGAGGCTTCCTAGCGAAATACTGAGCTGTGGGCCCTGACCTGAGTCCCTTGATCATGGCCTCAATGACGATTTCATTAGGCACTGTGGGTGCTTGTGCTCTTAGTCGTAGGAACCTTCTAACATATGCCTGAAGGTATTTGTCCTAGTCTTGAGTGTATTGGAACAATGCCTGGGCAGTAACCGGCTTCGTCTGGAAAACCTTGGAAGCTGGTAATCAGCATGGCCTTAAGCTTCTGCCATGATGTAATTATTGCTGGCCAAAGGGAGGAGTACCATGTCTGGGCCACACTTCGGTCTGCCGTGATGAAGGACTTCGCCATGACTGCAGTATTACCCCCATACGAAGATATGGTTGCTTCGTAGTTCATTATGAACTGCTTCGGGTCTGAGTGCCCATCATACATAAGAAGCTGAGGTGGCTTGTATGATGGGAGCCATGGGGTAGCCTGCAATTCTGCTGCCAAGGGAGAAGCATCATCAAAAGCAAAATTGCCATGATGAAAATCACCATACTATTCATCATCATTGAATGAATTCTCTTGATGAAGCTCCCTGTACTGGGCCTTCGGTCTTGGTTATCCTGGGTGAGATGACGCATTTCTTTGGCGACCTCATCAATCTTCCTCTGGAGATCGGCGAGCCAAAGCATCTTCTCTCTTTTCCTTTGGACCTGTTGATGAATAGCTTCGAGATCCCTGATCTCTTGGTTTAGTTCTTCTTCCTAAGGTGTTGGGCTGGTAGCCTTCCTCTTCTGGCTCCTAGCTTCTCGTAGCGTCTCTTGATTAACGTCCAGTTGTTGCAGTGCAGCCTCTGGCACAGTTGTCTTCTTCGGCGGCATGACGAAGGTCGATGCTTGTCGAAGGTGGTCAGATGAGTTCACCAGAGGTGGGCACCAATGTTGGTCCTTGTTCTCGAATGCTATAGACCAAGAACAAAGCAACACAATTGTTGACAATTAGAGACCTTCGTCCTTCGAAGTATTATTTCCCTTAGAATATAATGATCTCTAGACGAAGGTCATGAAGGGCGTACCTTCATCATTTTGATGAGCAAAAATGTAAATAGAAACATATAAAACTTACAAAGGATATAAACAATTATATCAGATCATTAGATTATTTATATTTTTATTTTATAAACATGGATAAACATCAATAACGTTTAGATTACATTTGTACCTTTGTCTTGACAGAAGATGGAACTACAAGAGTGACGCAAGAGTGATTACAAGTCAGCGTGAACACTACGATGTTACTGTTCATTTATTTATAGGCACAAGATATAGCCTGAACAAAATTACATTCATGTCCTTGATATTTACTGTTGACCATAAAGCAAGCTGTCGAGGACTAAACAGTCTTTTCTCCTTTAGGTCGGTTTCTCCCTTTATCATTGCCATTACGCTAAGCCGAAGCTCCTCCAGCCACAACTTTGGAGCTAGCTTGTCCTTCGTTCAGGCTGCATCTTCATACCACGCATACCTTCATCTCAAAGCTGAAGCCCCCTGTAATGGTCTATGTTATACTGAAAAACATGTTAGTTAAGTTTTTGAGGACCTTCAGAAGAGGAAGGCACCCAACACTAATATTTATATATTTGTAATTAAGATATATTCAAGATTAGGCCTTGTTTTATAAAATATGAACCAAACCTTTTTCAAAAGAGCGCCTTCATGTTATAACCAATGCTTGTGATGTTTTTGGAAAGCAAATTCTCTTTTTGTTATGCTTTTCTTTTAGTCTGGTCTATGGTGAATGTTGTATGTTATTGAGTGGTGTTTGTTTCTTCTTATTTGTTTATGTGATATTCAGTGATTGATCCCGTAGTTGAAAATAAGGATCTATTTCATAGAAGAATCTCAAGTTTTTTATAAGCAAGGCAAGTGGACTTCTCCCTCTGCATACTCTATTTGATCCCAAATAATACATATAATAAAGTTTACTTTTTGATATGTGCATTGGGTTACCTTTTCAAATACACCTAAACTTTCCAACCTTATTCCTTGATCAAACCTGGGTATTGTACTTTACTTTAGTAGCTATGCTATTGCTACAACTTTAACTTTATGCAGCCACTCCTGTTTATGATATTAATGTTCCAAATGGTAAGTTTACATTATTATTGTTAATCCTATGATTAAACAAGATCATATGATTTAATTGGAACATGGAGCAACCAACCAGGAAAACAGTGCTACCATGAGGGTGGTATGGGACACCCTTGGCTAAATAACTAGGGAAGTCTTATGTTGGGTGCTGGTCTTGGTCGATCGGAACGGGGGCATCTACCAAGCGCTTATATTTCCAGCTCAGGCAGATTGGACATGGGCATAGTTCCCAAGCTTTACCCTGCAGACTGGACTATAAGTTGGGTTACGTTAGATGTGCTCTTTGCAGTTTGACCATTTTCAACATCTGCATAGTGAGGACTCTAGGGAAAAGCCTCGTAGTGAGACCCTAGCCACTCACCTCGGAAGTGAATACGGGACTTGCAAACCCAGGCTTGAAGGGAATCATGACTCATGGGTAAAGTTTTGCCACCTCTGCAGAGTGTAAAACTGATATATCAGCCGTGCTCACGGTTAAGAGCAGCATGGACCCTCACATGATAATTGAACTTGAAGACAAAAATAAATCATGGTCCTTTTTGGTTCAAGTGGTTCTAAGCTTATGCTGATGATTATTTATGTTGATGATATATATGTTGATGAATATTTCATATGCTTAATATGGGTTTGGTATATACTTATACTTAGTAATCAGGTGTTGATAATAAAATATTGACCAACTAAAATGCTAACCGCATTTAACTTTAGCCTTACCTTGTTACCTTGCATTTTCACCCCACTTACTGAGCCCCGACCATAAGTGAGCTCACCCTTGCTTATTTTTGATCAGAAGTTTGCAGATGAAGATATGATGGTGAACTTGATGGATGCTAGTCTAGTGATACCCCTGGTCATCTTCCTATGGAAGGATGCCCATGTTTCCTTGTACTTTGATGAGTAATAAAGGTTAAGACATTGTGTCTAATCGAAGTGTAATATGTTTGTCGGCGTTTCGAAACCCGGGGGGTCCCTAGACCGACGAGTAAATTGTCGCCGCGTGCCCCAGCCCAGATGGGTCGGCGCGAGGCGGAACGCGAAGGGGGGAGAGCAGCCGGAGGGAGACAGGCGTGGGAGGTGGAACCCGCGGCCTTCGTGTTAGCCCCGCGCCCAGGTCGAGTGCGCTTGCAGTAGGGGGTTACAAGCGTCCACGTGGGAGGGAGCGAGCGGCCTTGCGCGAGCGCCGTCCCGACCTTCCCCGCGCGGCCAACCCTCTGTAAGAGGGCCCTGGACCTCCCTTTTATAGGCGTAAGGAGAGGATCCAGGTGTACAATGGAGGGGTGTAGCAGTGTGCTAACGTGTCTAGCGGAGGAGAGCTAGCGCCCTAAGTACATGCCATCGTGGCAGCCGGAGAGGTTTTGGCACCCAGTTCGTGTGGTGTCGTGGCCGTCGGAGGAGCGCTGGAGGACAGCTGTCGGGGCTGTCGAGTCCTTGCTGATGTCCTCTTGCTTCCGTAAGGGGGCCGAGAGCCGCCGTCGTCATGGAGCGTGTGGGGCGCCATCATTACTCGTATAGTGGAGCGAGCCAGATGGGACGCTGGTCTTGTTCCCCGTAGCCTGAGTCAGCTCGGGGTAGGGTAATGATGGCACCTCCTGTTGACGTGGTCGGTCCATGCCCTAGGTTGGGCGAGGTGGAGGCTCCTCCGAGGTCGAGGTCGAGTCTGTCTTCCAAGGTCGAGGTCGAGTCCGAGCCCCCAGGTCGGACAAGGCGGAGACCGTCGGCTGAGGCCGGGACTGAGTCCGAGCCCTGGGGTCGGGCGAAGCGAAGTTCGTCGTCCTTCGGGGCTGAGCCCGAGTCCGAGCCCTCGGGTCGGGCGAAGCGGAATTCGTCGTCTTCCGGGGCTGAGCCCGAGTCCGAGCCCTGGGGTCGGGCGGAGCGGAGTTCGTCGTCTTCTGGGGCTGAGCCCGAGTCCGAGCCCTGGGGTCGGGCGGAGCGGAGTTCGTCGTCTTCCGGGGCTGAGCCCGAGTCCGAGCCCTAGGGTCGGGCGGAGCGGAGTTCGTCTTCCGGGGCTGAGCCCGAGTCCGAGCCCTGGGGTCGGGCGGAGCGGAGTTTCCCATGGTGCCTAAGGTCGGACTTGGCTGCTGTCAGCCTCACTCTGTCGAGTGGCTCAGCAGTCGGAGCGGCGCAGGCGGCGCTGTCCTCTTGTCAGACCGGTCAGTGGAGCGGCGAAGTGACTGCGGTCACTTCGGCTCTGTCGACTGGAGGGCGTGCGTCAGGATAAAGGTGTCAGGCCACCTTTGCATTGAATGCCCCTGCGATTTGGTCGGTTGGCGTGGCGATTTGGCCAAGGTTGCTTCTTAGTGAAGACTGGGCCTCGGGCGAGCCGAAGGTGTGTCTGTTGCTGGAGGGGGTCCTCGGGCGAGACGTAGATCCTCCGGGGTCGGCTGCCCTTGCCCGAGGCTGGGCTCGGGCGAGGCGTGATCGTGTCCCTTGAATGGACCGATCCTTGACTTAATCGCGCCCATCAGGCCTTTGCAGCTTTGTGCTGATGGGGGTTACCAGCTGAGATTTAGGAGTCTTGAGGGTACCCCTAATTATGGTCCCCGACAGTAGCCCCCGAGCCTCGAAGGGAGTGTTAATACTCGCTTGGAGGCTTTTGCCGCACTTTTTTGCAAGGGGACCAGCCTTTTTTGGTTGCATTTTGTTCCGGTGGGTGCGCGCGAGCGCACCCACCGGGTGTAGCCCCCGAGGCCTCGGAGGAGTAGTTTGACTCCTTCGAGGTCTTAGTGCGTTTCGCAACACTTCGGCTGGTCTGGTTATTCCCTCATGCGAGCTGGTCGTAGCCCGGGTGCACGGTCGGGTCCCAAGTTCTCGGGCTGGTATGTTGACGCTGTCAACGGTTTGGCCGAAGCCGGGTTTGCGAGAGCAGCCCCCGAGCCTCTGCACAGGGCGAGAGGACGGTCAAGGACAGACTTGACTTTTTTACATACGCCCCTGCGTCGCCTTTCCGCAAGGAGGAGGGGGGAAGCGCCATGTTGCCCTCGGAGGGCGCCGAACATGGTGTCTCCGGTGAGCTGCTGGCGGGTAATCCGAGTGGACGCCCGTGCCCCATTTGTTAGGGGTCGGCTAGAGGCCCGGAGGCGCGCTCCAAAAGTACCTGCGGGTGATCTGCCGGACCCGGTCCCCTTTTGACGGGGTCCGAGGGCTCGATGCCTCCCTCTGATGGGATTCCGTTACAAGATCGTTCCCGCTAGTCTCGGAAATGTCCTAGGGTACCTCGGGAGCGTAGCCCGAGCCTTGGTTATGTATCGAACGTACCCAGGGTCATCCCTCGCTCTGTGTCTGAGGCGACTGTGAACCCTTCGAGGGCCAGCCTACGAACCCCTGATCAATAGTGGGCGCGGAGCCCGAGTGGCCTGAGGTGGCCGTTGAACCCTTCCGAGGGGCCGGCCATCGAACCTCTGACCAGTAGTGGGCGCAGAACCCAAGCGCTCTGAGGCGGCCGTTGAACCCCTCCGAGGGGCCAGCCTTTGAACCTCTGATCAGTAGGGAGGCTCAGGGCATGTTTCCTTCACGGAGAAGGATCCTTTTCGGGGTATCCCCCTTTCCTGGTCCCTGTGGTAAGAGAGAGAAAGAGGAAAAAGGAAAAGGATACGAAATCGAATGACGTGGCGTACCTTTCTCGTTGCGGTCATTATGGCGAAGGCGAAGCGTCGCTTGCTTCTCCTGCCTGAGGCGCCGCCTATCCCGCCACGGAGTTAATGCGACGGGGCGAGTGGTTCGTGAGGCGGTCGTTGCGCGTGTGCGAGCCGTTCGAGGAACGGAACACGGGCGCGCCGTCTTTACGCCGTGAGAGAGGGTTCCCTCGCTGCCCCTGGATGGGACGTAAGCTTGGCTGACGACGTGACCGCTGCTCCTGCCCGCCTGCCACCGCCGAAGGTGCTGGCCCATTTGTGGCCGCATTGACCGTCGCGCCTGGCTGGCACTGCTGGCTAGTATAGACCCCGCCGAAGGTGCAGTTGACGCCGAGGGTGCTGCTGCCCCCTTCAACTGTCGACGTCCGAGCCTGCAGGATCGGGTTGTCTTGTAGTGTGTGTATGTTTTCTGCGGCTGCCGAGGCCCAAACACACTGTCGTCGTGTTGTGAAGCTGTGTCCCTTTTCCTCTTGTTTCGAGTATCCGGACTTATTTGTTGGTAATAGAATTGTTTGTGCGGGCAAGAGTTGCTTTTCACGGAAGGTGATGAGTGAGGTATCCGTATCCCGGAGGCGTAGGAATCCCTCGGCTCAGTCGGCCTTGCCGCTTACGCGCACTCTTACTCGTCCATAGGGTTCTGTCACCGACGCAATCGAGAAGGCCCAAAAAATCGTTCCGGTAGAGGAGCTTTCGAGCGTGAAGACTTGTTCGATCCGCGGAATCACTTATCCGAGCACGAGTTACTTATCGCAGAAGGTGATGAGTGAGGTATCCGTATCCCGGAGGCGTAGGAGTCCCTCGGCTTGGTCAGCCTTGGCTGCTTACGTGTACTCCGTCGTTTTCAGGATCCACTTTCGAAGTAGTCGAAAAGCACGAAAGGCATTCTGGCAGAAAAGATTTTTTTTTTCTTTTTTCGAGGAAAATTTCGACGCAGAGGGGGTTCCCCCCTTCTAGCCCCCGAGGGAGGGTCGGGCTTTGCCGAGGCAAGGCTGACCCTTCCTTGACGACCAGACTTTGTGTGCGAACGAGGTGTACGAATAACTTGGAAGCATCTTAAGGGTAGAAGCGACGTAGCTGTTGGATGTTCCAAGCGTTGCTGTAGACCTCGCCTTGACTGTTGGCCAGCTTGTATGTTCTGGGCTTCAGAACCTTGGCGACGACGAACGGCCCTTCCCAGGGAGGCGTGAGTTTGTGCCGCCCTCGAGCGTCTTGTCTTAGCCGAAGCACCAGGTCGCCCGCCTGGAGGTCTCGGGACCGAACCCCTCGGGCGTGGTAGCGTCGCAGGGACTTCTGGTACCGCGCCGAGTGTAGTAAGGCAATGTCCCGAGCCTCGTCCAGCTGGTCCAGTGAGTCTTCTCGATTGGCTCGATTGCTTTGGTCGGTGTAGGCCCTCGTCCTCGGGGAACCGTATTCTAAGTCTATGGGCAAGATGGCCTCGGCCCCATAGACTAGAAAGAACGGTGTGAAGCCCGTGGCTCGGTTCGGCGTTGTCCTCAGACTCCAGACCACCGAGGGGAGCTCCTTCATCCATCGCTTGCCGAACTTGTTGAGGTCGTTGTAGATCCGAGGCTTGAGTCCTTGCAGAATCATGCCGTTGGCACGTTCTACCTGCCCATTTGTCATGGGGTGGGCCACGGCGGCCCAGTCCACCCGGATGTGGTGATCCTCGCAGAAGTCCAGGAACTTTCTACCGGTGAACTGGGTGCCATTGTCGGTGATGATGGAGTTCGGGACCCCAAAGCGATGGATGATGTTGGTGAAGAACGCCACCGCCTATTCGGACCTGATGCTGTTTAGGGGTCGGACCTCGATCCACTTGGAGAATTTGTCGATGGCGACCAACAGGTGCGTGTAGCCCCCGGGTGCCTTCTGCAAGGGGCCGACGAGGTCCAGACCCCACACAGCAAACGGCCAGGTGATGGGTATGGTCTGCAGAGCCTGAGTGGGCAGGTGGGTCTGCCTCGCGTAGAACTGACACCCTTCGTAGGTGCGGACAATTCTAGTGGCGTCGGCCACTGCCGTCGGCCAGTAGAAACCTTGTCGGAAGGCGTTTCCAACAAGGGCTCGAGGCGCTGCGTGATGGCCGCAAGCCCCCGAGTGTATCTCTTGTAAGAGGTTCTGGCCTTCGGCGATGGAAATGCATCGCTGGAGGATGCCCGAGGGGCTGTGGTGGTAGAGCTCCTTCCCATCTCCCAACAAGACGAACGACTTGGCGCGCCGCGCCAACCGCCGAGCTTCGGCTTGGTCGAGGGGTAGCTCTCCTCGGTGGAGATATTGCAGGTACGGGGTCTGCTAGTTTTGATTAGGCGTGACCCCAGTCCGCTCCTCCTCGATGCGCAGTGCCTCACCCTCGGGGGCCGAGGGTACCTCGGGCCGAGCCGAGGGTGCCTCGGGTCGAGCCGAGGGTGCCTCGGACTGAGCCGAGGGTACCTCAGACTGAGCCGAGGGTGCCTCGGGCTGGGCCGAGGCCTTCTCGGGCTCGGGCGTGTCGTCGGTCTTGACGGAGGGTTGATGCAGGTCTCGGGAGAATACGTCTGGGGGAACCGTTGTTCGCCCCGAGGATATTTTAGCCAGCTCGTCCGCAGTCTCATTGTAGCGTCGGGCGATGTGGTTGAGCTCGAGCCCGTAGAACTTGTCTTCCAGGCGCCGAACCTCATCGCAGTAGGCCTCCATCTTCGGGTCACGGCAGTGGGAGTTCTTCATGACTTGGTCGATGACGAGCTGCGAGTCACCGCGAGCGTCGAGGCGTCGGACCCCTAGCTCGATAGCGATTCGCAACCCATTTACCAGAGCCTCGTACTCAGCCACGTTGTTGGACGCCGGGAAGTGGAGGCGTAGCACGTAGCGTAGGTGCTTCCTGAGGGGCGAGATGAAGAGCAGGCCCGCGCCGGCCCCCGTCTTCATTAGCGACCCGTCGAAAAACATGGTCCAGAGTTCCGGTTGGATCGGAGCTGTTGGGAGCTGGGTGTCGACCCATTCAGCCATGAAGTCCGCCAAGACCTGGGACTTGATGGCCTTCTGGGGGGCGAACGAGATCGTCTCGCCCATGATCTCCACCGCCCACTTTGCAATTCTACCCGAGGCCTCTCGGGACTGGATGATCTCCCCCAGGGGGAAGGATGACACCACAGTTACCGGATGAGACTCGAAGTAGTGTCGCAACTTCCGCCGCGTCAGGATCACCACATACAGTAGCTTCTAAATTTGTGGGTAGTGGATCTTGGTCTCGGACAGTACCTCACTGATGAAGTAGACTGGCCTCTGGACGGGCAATGCATGCCCCTCTTTTTGTCTCTCAACCACAATCGCGGCGCTAACCACCTGAGTGGTCGCGGTGACGTAGATCAAGAGGGCTTCTCCGGCAGCGGGGGGCACCAAGATGGGCGCATTCGTGAGGAGCACCTTCAGGTTCCCGAGGGCTTCCTCGGCCTCAGGGGTCCAAGCGAAGCACTCGGCCTTCCTTAAGAGGCGGTACAGAGGCAGGCCTCTTTCGCCGAGGCGCGAGATGAAACGGCTCGGAGCCGCGAGGCATCCCATGACCCTCTATATGCCTTTCAAGTCCTTGATGGCCCCATGCTGGTGATGGCCGCGATCTTCTCCGAGTTGGCCTCGATGCCCCGCTCGGAGACGATGAACCCCAAGAGCATGCCTCGGGGGACCCCGAAGACACACTTTTCGGGATCGAGCTTCATGCCTTTCGCCTTGAGACATCGGAATGTCACTTCAAGGTCGGAAAGGAGGTCGGAGGCTTTCCTCGTCTTGACTACGATGTCATCGACGTAGGCCTCGACCGTTCGGCCGATGTGTTCGCCGAACACATGGTTCATGCATCGCTGGTACGTTGCACCCGTATTCCTCAAACCAAACAGCATGGTAACATAGCAGTACATGCCGAAGGGTGTGATGAAAGAAGTCGCGAGCTGGTCGGAGTCTTTCATCCTGATCTGGTGATACCCTGAGTAGGCATCGAGGAAAGACACGGTTTTGCACCCAGCAGTGGAATCCACGATTTGATCGATGCGAGGCAGAGGGTAGGGAACTTTTGGACATGCTTTGTTTAGACCAGTGTAGTCTACACACATCCGCCATTTCCCCCCTTTCTTTCTCACAAGCACAGGGTTGGCAAGCCATTCGGGATGGAATACCTCTTTGATGAACCCTGCCGCCATTAGCTTGTGGATCTCCTCGCCTATGGCTCTGCGCTTTTCTTCGTCGAATCGGCGCAGAGGCTGCTTCATGGGTCGGGCTCCAGCTCGGATATCCAGCGAGTGCTCGGCGACTTCCCTCGGTATGTCGGGCATGTCCGAGGGACTCCACGCGAAAACGTCAGCGTTTGTGCGGAGAAAGTCGACGAGCACTGCTTCCTATTTGGGGTCGAGCTCGGAGCCGATCCGGATCTGCTTGGAGGCGTCGTTGCAGGGGCCGAGAGGGACGGACTTAACCGTCTCCGCTGGTTCGAAGTTGCCGGCGTGGCGCTTCACGTCTGGCGCCTCCCCAGAGAGGTTCTCCAGGTCGGCGATGAGGGCCTCGGACTCGGCGAGGGCCTCGGCGTACTCCACGCACTCCACGTCGCATTTGTACGCGTGTCGGTACGTGGGCCCGACGGTGATGACCCCGTTGGGGCCCGGCATCTTGAGCTTGAGGTAGGTGTAGTTGGGGATGGCCATAAACTTGGTGTAGCATGGCCTCCCCAATACTGCGTGGTAGGTTCCTCGAAACCCGACCACTTCGAATGTGAGGGTCTCCCTTCGAAAGTTGGAGGGCGTCCCAAAGCAGACGGGTAGATCGAGTTGTCCGAGGGGTTGGACGCGCTTCTCGGGGATGATCCCGTGGAAAGGCACAGCGCCCGTCCAGACCGAGGACAGATCGATCCGCAGGAGCCTGAGGGTCTCGGCGCAGATGATGTTGAGGCTGCTGCCTCCGTCCATGAGGACCTTGGTGAGCCTGACGTTGCCGATGATGGGGTCGACAACGAGCGGGTATTTCCCCGGGCTCGGCACATGGTCGGGATGGTCGGCCCGGTCGAAGGTGATGGGCTTGTCGGACCAGTCTAGGTAGATTGGCGTCACCACCTTTACCGAGTAGACCTCCCGACGCTCCTGCTTGTGGTGCCGAGCCAAGGCGTTTGCCACTTGCCCACCGTAGATCATGAAGCAGTCGCGGACCTCAGGGAACTCTCCTGCCCTGTGATCTTCCTTCTTAGCGTCGTCGAGAGCCTTGCCACCCTCCGCGGGTGGCCCGGCCTTGTGAAAGTGGCGTCGAAGCATGGCACACTCCTCGAGGGTGTGCTTGACGGGCCCCTGATGATAGGGGCACGGCTCCTTGAGCATCTTGTCGAAGAGGTTGGCACCTCCGGGTGGTTTCCGAGGGTTCTTGTACTCGGCAGCGGCGACAAGGTCCGCGTCGGTGGCGTCGCGTTTTGCTTGCGACTTCTTCTCGCCTTTCTTCTTGGTGCCGCGTTGAGTTGATGCCTCGGGGACATCTTCCGGTGGGCGGCCCTGAGGCTGCTTGTCCTTCCAGAAGATGGCCTCAACCGCCTCCTGGCCAGAGGCGAACTTGGTGGCGATGTCCATCAGCTTGCTCGCCCTGGTGGGGGTCTTGCGACCCAGCTTGCTCACCAGGTCGCGACAAGTGGTGTCGGCGAGGAACGCGCCGATGACATCTGAATCGGTGACGTTGGGCAGCTCGGTGCGCTGCTTCGAGATTCGCCAGATGTAGTCCCGGAGAGATTCTCCCGGCTGCTGGCGGCAGCTTTGGAGATCCCAGGAGTTTCCAGGGCGCACGTACGTGCCTTGGAAATTGTCGGCGAAGGCTTGGACCAGGTCGTCCCAGTTGGAGATCTGCCCCGGAGGCAGGTGCTCCAGCCAGGCTCGAGCGGTGTCGGAGAGGAACAGGGGGAGGTTGCGGATGATGAGATTATCATCGTCTGTTCCACCCAGTTGGTAGGCCAGCCGATAGTCCGTGAGCCACAGTTCCGGTCTCGTCTCCCCCGAGTATTTTGTGATAGTAGTCGGGGTTCGGAACCGGGTCGGGAACGGCGCCCGTCGTATGGCGCGGCTGAAAGCCTGCGGACCGGGTGGTTCGGGCGAAGGACTCCGATCCTCCCCGCTGTCGTAGCGTCCCCCACGCCTGGGGTGGTAGCCTCGGCGCACCCTCTCGTCGAGGTGGGCCCGACGGCTGTGGTGATGGTGCTCGTTGCCGAGGCAGCCCAGGGCCGCAGGCGCTGTGTTGCGCGTGCGCCCGGTGTGGACCGAGGCTTCCTGCATGAATCAGGAAGTCGCGGCGCGAGGTTCCGAGGGGTACCCCTGCCTTCGAGAGGCGGAGCTTTCGGCCCGCCAGACCGCGGCGTCCTCCAGGAGATTCTTGAGCTCTCCCTGGATACGCCGCCCCTCGGTGGTTGATGGCTCCGGCATCGCGCGGAGAAGTATTGCTACTGCGGCCAGGTTTTGGCCGACTCCACTGGAAACCGGTGGCGGCCTTACCCTGACGTCGTTGGCGATGCGGTGCTGGATGCCCTGGGGGAGATGACGCGCTTCTCCGGCCGGAGGTTGGCCCGCCCATTCCTGCCCAATGTCCCGGCGGATCGGCTCAAGCGTTCCTGCTCCCTCGTCGAGCCTAGCCTTCATCTCGCGGATTTGCTCGAGCTGTGGGCCATGACCCCCTACCGGGACGGGGACCACAGCTAGCTCCCGAAGGATGTCAACGCGAGGCACGGGCCTAGGGGGATCACCGTTCTCCGGTATACCAAGATGGTTGCCTTCGCCGGGACCCCCTAGATCGACGTGGAAACATTCGCGACTTGGGCCGCAGTCCTCGTCGTCGAGGCTGCGGCTACCATCGGAACAGTCAGAAAGGCAGTAGTCGCATGCGGTCATGAAGTCCCGCATGGCATTGGGGTTACCAAGTCCAGAGAAATCCCAACAGAGGTCGGGCTCGCCATCTTCCTCGGACCCCGAGGGCCTGTAGGTCGAGACGGCCGTCAGCCGGTCCCAGGGTGACCGCACACGATACCCCAGAGGGTTTGGACTCGCCTCTATGAGAATGTCCACCGAAGCGGAGTTGCTTGGCGGGTCGAGGCTGAATCCAAAAGGCGCGAGATGGGAATCGGTCGGTACCTTTTGGTCAACGGGCGGTGACGAAGTCACGTCAGGGACTGACTGCACCGTCGTCTTAGGTATGAGGGTGACGCCCAACAAGTCCTTCGCGAGCGTGCTGGCGTCGTCCGTTTGCTTGAGGTTGGTGTGTTGCGGGGAGACGACGCTCGTCTTCGTCTCAGACACGAGGCCGATGCCCGACGCGCTCTCCGTTGGGGCGCCGTCGACTCGCTCGACAGCCGACGAGGTGCCGCCTCCTGCTTGGCCTTGGTTGCCCCGCCTCCTCCTCTGTCGGCGGGGGAGGGGACGGGACAAGCCCGAATGTCGTTCTTCCACTATGTGGGGAAGGCGTCGTCGATTTCCCCGCCGGCGGGCGGGTTGTCGACCGTCATTGTCGCTGTCGCGCGGCGGGGGAAGGAGTATCATGTCGTAGCTGCCATCAAGGGACATGAACTCAAGACTTCCAAAACGGAGCACCGTCCCGGGCTGGAGTGGTTGCTGGAGACTGCCCATCTGGAGCTTGACGGGAAGCTGTTCGTCAACACGCAGCAGGCCCCTACCTGGCGCCAACTGTCGGCGTTTCGAAACCCGGGGGGTCCCTGGACCGACGAGTAAATTGTCGCCACGTGCCCCAGCCCAGATGGGTCGGCGCGAGGCGGAACGCGAAGGGGGGAGAGCAGCCGGAGGGAGACAGGCGTGGGAGGTGGAACCCGTGGCCTTCGTGTTAGCCCCGCGCCCAGGTCGGGTGCGCTTGCAGTAGGGGGTTACAAGCGTCCACGCAGGAGGGAGCGAGCGGCCTTGCGCGAGCGCCGTCCCGTCCTTCCCCACGCGGCCAACCCCCTGTAAGAGGGCCCTGGACCTCCCTTTTATAGGCGTAAGGAGAGGATCCAAGTGTACAATGGAGGGGTGTAGCAGTGTGCTAACGTGTCTAGCGGAGGAGAGCTAGCGCCCTAAGTACATGCCATCGTGGCAGCCGGAGAGGTTTTGGCACCCAGTTCGTGTGGTGTCGTGGCCGTCGGAGGAGCGCTGGAGGACAGCTGTCGGGGCTGTCGAGTCCTTGCTGACGTCCTCTTGCTTCCGTAAGGGGGCTGAGAGCCGCCGTCGTCATGGAGCGTGCGGGGCGCCATCATTACTCGTATAGTGGAGCGAGCCAGATGGGACGCCAGTCTTGTTCCCCGTAGCCTGAGTCAGCTCGGGGTAGGGTAATGATGGCGCCTCCTGTTGACGTGGTCGGTCCGTGCCCTAGGTTCGGCGAGGTGGAGGCTCCTCCAAGGTCGAGGTCGAGTCCGAGCCCCCGGGTCGGACAAGGCGGAGACCGTCGGCTGAGGCCGGGACTGAGTTCGAGCCTTGGGGTCGGGCGAAGCGGAGTTCGTCGTCCTTCGGGGCTGAGCCCGAGTCCGAGCCCTGGGGTCGGGCGGAGCGGAGTTCGTCGTCTTCCGGGGCTGAGCCCGAGTCCGAGCCCTGGGGTCGGGCGGAGCGGAGTTCGTCGTCTTTCGGGGCTGAGCCCGAGTCCGAGCCCTAGGGTCGGGCGGAGCGGAGTTCGTCGTCTTCCGGGACTGAGCCCGAGTCCGAGCCCTGGGGTCGGGCGGAGCGGAGTTCGTCGTCTTCCGGGGCTGAGCCCGAGTCCGAGCCCTGGGGTCGGGCGGAGCGGAGTTTCCCATGGCGCCTAAGGCCGGACTTGGCTGCTGTCAGCCTCACTCTATCGAGTGGCTCAGCAGTCGGAGCGGCGCAGGCGGCGCTGTCCTCTTGTCAGACCGGTCAGTGGAGCGGCGAAGTGACTGCGGTCACTTCGGCTCTGTCGACTGGAGGGTGTGCGTCAGGATAAAGGTGTCAGGCCACCTTTGCATTGAATGCCCCTGCGATTTGGTCGGTTGGCGTGGCGATTTGGCCAAGGTTGCTTCTTGGTGAAGACTGGGCCTCGGGCGAGCCGAAGGTGTGTCCGTTGCTGGAGGGGGTCCTCGGGCGAGACGTAGATCCTCCGGGGTCGGCTGCCCTTGCCCGAGGCTAGGCTCGGGCGAGGCGTGATCGCATCCCTCGAATGGACCGATCCTTGACTTAATCGCGCCCATCAGGCCTTTGCAGCTTTGTGCTGATGGGGGTTACCAGCTGAGATTTAGGAGTCTTGAGGGTACCCCTAATTATGGTCCCCGACAATGTTAATATAATCTTTATTTACGCTTTTATGCATTGTCCTTTTGATATATTACACTGATGACATCAACATATGTGTGGAAATAGATCCTGGCACACATATGCTATGCATTTGGTTTTGTCCTTAAAACCAGGTGTGAAAGAAGTGGTATCAAAGCCAGGTTGACCGTAGGTCGCTAGATTAGTTAGTAATCGAAAGCCCAATATCTTTCAAAACATGATATATTTTGCTCCCTAAAAACTTACTTTATATCAAAACTGGTCTCTTTTATCTTCAACTCTTCTAGTCTAATTTTTTGGTCTATCAAAAGGTTCTAATGAGAAGCATTGCAAGATGATCAAGCAAGATTATGGAACTTGAAGCGAAGCTTACCTGAAGTTACTCTTTTGAAGCGCTATTGAAGATGCCTCATTCTCTATTTTATCCCCACCCCGCAAGAAGTTTTGTTATGGATCCACTAGATCTATTACTAGACTTCTTGGTTAAGTCGATAGGATAGTTCTAAGGTATTAAGTTTTTCGGATAGATCAGCAAAGATGATGTTATAATATAGTAGTTTTCTAATCCATAATATTGCTATATAACCCTTGACTTCTTCTACTCTTGTTTTCTTGCCATTGAATTGATATCCTTGGACAATATCTACCTTGATATATTGAACTCTTTGCCTCTCTACTTCTCTCTTTGATAATGCCTCGATATTTTGTCTCCTTGATAAATCTTTCTCCCTAACTCACTCCATAATCCCTGGTTTTATCATTTATCCTCACTTCCCCAGTTCATGGTTATTTCACTCTTGTCCATCAATAATAAGGCCTTGTCCTTGTCTAACTCCTTGCTATTTCTGACTTGACTCCTTGATTTTATAATCTCTTTCATATTTCTAACCATGTTTCACCTTTAAAAAAACTTGTGATAAACCATTTTCCTTAGGAAAAGGTCCCCTTTTGATTGAATGATTAGCATCAAGTTGTGTTGTGCTGCTATGATTGAGTTCCCATTAGTTGTCTTTGTGCCCATGTTTGATTTGCTTCTTTGTAATGATTGTTGGTGTATTGTGTGACTTCTGTCCACAATAACATCTGTTTACTAGGTAGAACCTTAGATAGTTAGGTTTTCTTGGCTCTTTGTACTATATCTTTGCTCAATCTTTTCATTCCTTCCTTCCTATACCCAAACAGGAGAACCAAATTAGGCTCAACTATTTAATATATAGGCACCCAATCAGTCATCATCAACCATCAGTCAAATGAAGTTGTCTCGCAAAGACCTTAAAGCACGAGGTGCTTGCTACTACTACAAAGAATGAAGGACATATTATTCATCAATGCCCCAAGAAGCGTCTAGACCGACTAGAGAAGAAGACCATGAAGCAAGACACAAGCAATAATCTAGAAGACCAACCAATTTATAAATACGATGATGAATGTCACCTGATTAGTATTCATTGCATAGCAAAGAAGCAATAAGTTTCTTAAGTTTGGAAGAGTTCAGTGTGAACCAAGAACCTACAAATAACTATATATCACATTTTCTTGCTAGTCTTCTTTAATCTCGAGGACGAGATTCTTTTTAGGGGGTAGATTTTGTAACACCCTAAAATCCATCTATTAAAGTTAACCTAGTTTATATTATTAATTTTTAGTAGAAATGAAAAAATATTTATGCTTTCAAATAATGACATGGTGATATAAATAAATTGAAGAATTTCTTGAATAGATAAAATTTAATCAAGTGTTTAAAGCATTCATGCTGGAGCATAAATTTTGGTTGAATTGATTTGCAAATACAATTTTTAATTTAATCATGTGAAGGAAATCTCGTTTTATAAAATAATAAAGAATTATTAAAATATTACCATTGTAATATGTATTTTGTTATGTTAATAACTTTTGAATAATAGTGCTTGCAAAAGCTCCATTTTTATTAACTTTATTTTCTTTTGGTAAAGATCTTTTATTCATCCTAAAACAATATTCTTCTACAAAACAAATATTTATTTATGTTAATAATATCTATAAATTCATTCTAGCCTTTATAATTTATATATTTATATTATATATGAATATATAAAGAGAAAAGGAAAAAGAATTAAAAGAAAAAGAAAGGAAACGTGTCCAACTTTTCTTCCCCTCACCACACGTCCATTCTCCTAGCTATGACGTGTGGGCCCTTGCAGGTATTTCTTTCTCCTCCGTTCATTCATTTTGCTGCTCGAACGCTTTGTTCCCAGGCGATGCTTCCGTGCGCTCTTTGTCTGTGTAGCTGCCGCATACAGCACCTTGCCATCGTGAGTGCCCACTATTGAGCCCACGCCGCTGTCATCTCCGCGACATGGAACACCGCATCCATCCGTTTCCTTTTCCCCATCGCTTTAACTACTGGCAGTTTCTCCTCCATTAATGGTGGCCGTTCTCTCCTCCTCCATTAATATCTTCCCGCCGCCTGTAGTTTCTTCATCTTCCGCCACTGATGCTGGCCCACCCACTGCTATCAATGAGCGCCAACCTTCTCTTGACCCCTCTCCTCCCACCATAGCCCCTTGTTCTTTCCTCCCCTCAGCTATAAATTCGCAGTGCCTGTGAGCTCTCTTCCTTTCCTGTTGTCTGCTCGCTGCTCGCCACTACTTGTGATCGCCACATGGTGCCCTCGTTGCTGTTCTGTTGCTCGCTTTTGTTTGTGCCTGTGCATAGCCGCGCCGCCATGCCGGCGACCCGCACTTCTTTTCCGTCGCTTGCTCACTCGTCATCGTCGTATGCTCACGCCAAAGTCCTTCGCCAGAGATTGCCAACGACCGCACCAACCACTCGCACAACCCGCCAAGCGCCACCGGAGTCCCTTCCCTCACGCCCTCAGCCACTGCTCACACGTCACGACGTACCGCGCCGACATCGAAGTCGACCTTGTTCGTGCTCGCTGGAGTTCATCGACGTCCCTGCTCAGCCTCGTTGTGCTGTCGACGTCGTACAGTCATCATCCGAACCCAGCGCCAGCGCCATGACGACCACACCATCGAAGCCCATTTTTCCCGCGTTCAACTCTGGCGTGCTCTGCTCCTCGGCTGTTAGCGAGAACAAAGGTAGAAAAATATAACCTTACTACGATATAGCATTTTATGTTGTTTAGATACAAATAAATGGATTCTTTCGTTATTTGCTACATAAGTTCATGTGAAATATTAGTGTCAACAACAATTTATATGTTTTCATAATTTAATTTAAATTATGGTTATTAGAATTACTTTGTATATAGTTTTCTAAATAAGAAATTAAATAGAATTATGCATTTATGTTTCTTGCAACAAAAAAAATAAGAGATTGTTATTTATAGTATTATCTATGCACAAAAATATAAATATACCGGCTACACCTTCTAATCTATCCTTATTTATGTGTAGATTCCTGTTACAGTTTTTATTATAGAATATAAATTGAGAACCCAAATAAATTAGAAATAGTTTCGTTAGTTTCATAATTTTGTGATAAGAATTTTAATTAGTGTTTCCAACAGTTCACATATTTCCATAGCTTAATTTGAATTACGGTTGTTATACAAGAAATATTAAAATGATTTAAGTAGTTTTCTATGCATGATTAACCGTCTATCAAATTGAGTCCATAATATTTATGTATATCACTTTGTTTTTTCTATAGTATAAAATAATAAATTAGTGTTCATGTTCTTTTATCATTAAAATGGTAGTTTACATATTTTTATAGCTTTCTTAATAAAGAATATAGGCCATGTATTTTCTTAATAAAAATAAAGATAATTATTTGTTTCATTATCTTTCCATATAAAACATGTTTAGACTATTTATTAGCTTTTCATAAAATTAAAGTTTAATAATGTGTTTATAACATTGTGAACTCATTAACCTTAGATATATAAATATATCTTTTTTAAAAGGTTAAAAAAGGTTTAATAATGTTATAATATGATTTATCATCTTATGAACCCTTAATCTTGAACGTACCACATATGACTTTTACAAACGATTAAATTGGTGAACCTAATATTTGTATATTTATAATTAAGATATATTCAAGATTAGGTCTTATTTTATAAAATATGAACCAAACCTTTTTCAAAAGAGCGCCTTCGTGTTATAACCATTGCTTGTAATGTTTTTGGAAGGCAAATGCTCTTTTCGTTATGCTTTCTTTAGTCTGGTCTATGGTGAATGTTGTATGTTATTGAGTGGTGTTTGTTTCTTCTTATTTGTTTATGTGATGTTCAGTGATTGATCCCGTAGTTGAGAATCAGGATCTATTCCGTGGAAGAATCTCAAGTTTTCTACAAGCAAGGCAAGTGGACTTCTCCCTCTGCATACTCTGTTTGATCCAAAACAATACATATAATAAAGTTTAATTTTTTATATGTGCATAATTTGATGGGTTACCCTTTCAAATACACTTAACCTTTCCAACCTTATTCCTTGATCAAACCTGGATATTGTACTTTACTTTAGTAGCTATGCTATTGCTATAACTTTAACTTTATGCAGGATCTATTTCAATATGGATACCAAAATATGCGAACTAGATCTTGCAGTTACCCGGATATGAAATGAGGCTTTTGTGATGCTTGAGACAATTAAAATTTAATTCTAAACTCAAGTTGTCAATCTGTAATTCTAAACCCAAAAATGAATTAGATTGCTATATCTCTAACTTTGTATTCATCTCGAGCTAAGTTGTGTTGTAGGGATCAATGAACTCATTAATGGAGAATCAAGCAAAATATCTACAACATGGAGAATTCCAAAGGATAATTATAGTGTAGTCTTAAGTGCATTATTCTTTTACTAAATACTCCTTTGTGCCTTGTGTAGTCACATAGGATTTTTGAAGCACTTGAGATGTTTATAAAATGATTTGCTTGTCTTTGGAAAAGATCCAACTAATCGTAGATTACGTATGCTTTAAGTCACCTATTATGGCAATCTACATGCTTCAATTGATTATTCATGGCAGAGTTTTTAATAGATTCAATCAATTGGTCTTTCAATTGGTATCTCATATTTGCCATGGCCTAGACATTAAGAGAATGATCCCAAGTTCTTAATTGAATAAAGTGCAATATGAGAAATTCAAATTCTTAGAGCACTTACTTGTGGTAATTCTCTTTATGACTAGAGTTGTGAGACTAATACTTCCATCCAAGTGATTTGTATAGTTTCACAACATGAGAGTAAATCTCTCAAAAGGAGTGACTCCTTCAATGGACAAGAAGATCAATCCAATGCGATGTACTCTCTTCTAGTTTATTTGGATTAGAATCTTCTACTCTCAACACTCATTATGGCTAAACTAAGTTCTACTAAAATCAAAAGGATAATCATATTAATCCTTCGATTGGTATCATCTTTTGTTAATTGGTATTTAACTATATTCTAATCGATATGCATGATGTATCTAGTTTAGTCCATATTATGAGGTTTCTTTGTTTTAGTAGCCTATTGTTGCTAGAATGGGAAACCGTTGCTTGTGTTACTAATGCAATCTCTTGTCTGAGCTATTTCATGGAGATCCACAAGGAAAGATTGTGCTCATAATATGAAAAAGTCACAAGCCAAAGGTTCCTCTTCACCTAAATGCAAGAAATTCCTTGTACTTCCAGATCTTCACACTAAGGTAAAAAAGACAAAGATATGGAACTAGCTACTTTCAAACAGGTATTTTAATAAGTACCCAATCTTGAGTAGATTCTTTCGATTGTATTCCTAAATTGGTATTCTTCATGATGGAGCATGCTATTTTCTACGATGAACAAATTCCAATACTTAGGATAAATTTCTTTCTGAGCTAAAACTGAGTAAAAGTGCATATAATCATCATTGTCACCTTATATGCACTAATTCTAAGTAATTTAATTTATGTCTTTAATTGATTTCACTAGGCATAGAGTTATTCTTGCAAAGCTTTTATGCCTTGACCAGGATATGTGGTGTATCCCTCTAGTACTATTAATTGAATTGAAAGTGCATGGAATAAGTCATTCAACTACTCGATGCACAATTTTATGCGGAGCACATTACATGTCTTGTGTCTTTTGAGATTAATATTTCTTTTAGTGGTCTCATGTAGTCTCATGGTGGAAGGAAGCAATTGAGTAAGCTACTTAGATGCAATCCAAATTTTGGTCCAATCAATCGGTATCTCATGGATTGACATTTTATTGATTAATAGCTGCTCATGAGATGTTTTGATTCTTTCATGTTTTAAATGCTAGGAGTGCATCCTGTCTTGGTAGATGAATCATTCCCTGTACTTGATTTCAATTTGTATCAATGGGTTTTTCATCTCATTTAGATGCACTAATGATAGGAAGTATTAAAACTAAAACTTTGCAATTAGTGATTCATTGTGTTCTCATTTAGTATCAATTGGCATCTCGCTCAATTGGTGCTTGTTTAGGTGATCACTTGTTGTAGGATTTTCTCTTGTGCAATTTAATGCTATAACTTGTCTTAAGCATGTGGTTTAAGTGACAAGAAGAGATCAAGTTTGAGGACCAAGCACAAGGTAAGAGAATCTCTATGTAATGGTACAAAAGGGTAAATCACTCTTGATATTTACATTTGTACCTAAATTCCCTCCTATCATGTATTGCATATCTTGAGTATTAAGGGTGAGAAAGATAGTGATTTTTTGTTCATGCATATTCCTACTTCATGCCTGTTTGAACCCTTGTTGTAATCATGCTCTTGATTTAATTATGTGAATTTGTTTAGTAGCCTTTGGAGTTTGATGTCAAAGGGGGAGAAGTAATGCATTAAATCTTAACTTGCCTAAAGGTAAAGCTTATATTAATGGGAGAAGTGTTTTGTTTGTAAAAATCTTGTCCTTGTAGTGAGGATAAGTTCCTTTTGTCTAAAAGGGAGGTGTTTCCTTAAGTGCCTTCAATCTCAAAGGGATAATTCATTCTAGATGATTTATATTGTTTATAATGTTGATAATGCTTTAATGTTGTGGACAATGTTGCAACATGTCCATAATCATGTCATGAGCATCACAGATATATTTATGACACTATGCACCCCACATGTACTAAGATATAGAAATTGTTCACACTCTAGCTTAAATATGTGCAAATTGGCATATAAGGCCAAAGTTGATATTTATACGAAAGCACATATTTAGGGAAGCATTCTATATTATGGGATCCAAAATGTGATTTTAAATCAATCATTTGTAAGTTTTAATTGTGTTGCCATCAATCTTCAAAAAGGGAGAGATTGAAAGTGCATCAAGTCCCTTGTGGGTTTTGGTGTTTGAATGACAACACAATTAAAGGGCTAATCAAGTCTATTGAGTGTTGAACAAGAAATTAGAAATGAAAGTGGAAAGCATACAAGCATAAACACAACAGAACAAGTGGTGATATTCCATATAAGATGAGTCAAATATGGATTATGGATATCACTAAATAAAGATGATCAATGTACACTTAAGATGGTATGACTTAAGGAAGGCTTGATAAGGTGAAGATAGCAAGGAAATGTGGCTTAGAGGAACTATAGCAAAGGAGAAGGTTGAGAGGACCGAGGTACCAAAATCTAGGGTGAAGAAGCAAGTACTCCCACACGCGCCGATCACTCCTCTTCTCCAATGTGCTGCGCGCTTTGTCTTCCTCGAGCTCACCGCGTGCCCTACTCCCTCCGCACGCCAGGCCGTCCTCCCTCCTACTTCAGCTCGCCGGCGCGCGCTCCATCTCCCTCCGTGCCCCTGGCTCCTCTACTAGCCATCGCATTTCTCCTTGCGCACGCGTTGCCGCCCTGGTTCCTGCTCCCTAGTGCTTGCCCTGCCCCAGCCATGGACGCCGGCGTCCTCTCCTCGCCATGGTCGCCGAGTCCCTTCCGCAGCCGCGTCTCCCTCTCTCTCCCTTGTGTCTTCTTCTCCCTCCGAGCTCGCCCTAGCTCTTGGTTCTATCCATGGTCGCGTGCCTTCTCTGGTTGTCCCTATTCCCCTCGCCTCTCCCTAGTACTTTCCTACGCGCATCCCAGCTCGCCATGGTCACGCCCAGCCAAACTCCTTGCGCGCGCCGGCTCTGGCTCGGTCGCTCCTACTACTCCGTGCACGCGCGCCCAGTCTCCATCTTCCACGACACCATCGTCTTGTTTTCCCTACGCAAGCTCCTAGATGTCGCGTCCTCCCAGCCATGGAGTTCGCCGGTAGCCACCCCGTCGTGCTCGTCTCTGGTGCTCGCTTCGGCCACGGGCGCCATCGAATCCCGCCCACCCTCTGCCCAGCCGCCGCTTGTCCCTGTCTCGACGCTGATGAGCCATCTCGAGTCCTACCAAAGACAGCCCTACGCTCATCTCCTATGGTTGTGCTCAGTCCACGTCGAACTCCTCCCCTGGAAGCCATCTTCGAGCACAACCCCTGCCAAGTGTTCGATGGAAAGTCTGAACCAATATTCATCGTTGATCTGCGTTTATCAAATCGTTTTGGTCGTGGTAAGCCGATGAGTTATTCAGGATAGTTCGATCGTTGAATAAATTAATGTTCTAGTGTGATGCTCACTAGGTGCTTGACAAAATGCCTGAGTTACGAAACCCTCGCTAACTTCGTCGTTCTTGCGATTATCAAGTCAGATTCAGTTATGGTGAGTTATTTCACTATTCTAGTTAATTAGTTTAATTAATGGACCGAGTAGAATATAAGTAGGCTTGTGTGATGAAATGTCATAATCGCTTGTAATGGTGTGTTCATATTTGCGATTAAAAAATAAATAATAAAATAAGAATTGTTTGATATAGGAACTAAATTTGAATTGCTACTTTCAGTGAAAAGTATATTGGTAGTACTGTGAATGTAAGTTTAACATTTCAGATGTTTAGTCGAAAGTGCTATCAATATTTTCATGAGAATTCCTAGTGTATGGTGAATTTTATGTTTAGTCTTAATAGATATTACATTCTATGTAAATTGCTTAGGTTAATAATTATGTTCTCGCTGTTAGCAGGGCACCCCAAGTCCTCTTGTTAATGCTCAATTATTTAATGAATTTCGATAGATGAGTTTAGAATTTGTCAACACTTGACTAATAAGTGTTGTTAGTATTGTTTGTCATAAATTTGGTTTGTTTAGTCGAAGTGGTGACATGGGGGGATAGGTTTGAGGTGTAAATGATGTGAGGAATATGTTAATAGAATTGTAGGCATGGTGTGATTCGATTAAAAATACTCTATCTGCTAGGTCATAGAATAATGTGATGTTCATGTATTTGGCATGTTATGCAAATTAATCCGGATAAATGGTTTAGAACGTTAGTTACTATGCTTCTATCCTTATTCTAAATTTAGATGGCTAATACTAATAAATCTAATTTGTTAATTCCCTAGTGTTGAACGTTAGTTAAGGGGAGCAGAGCGTGTGTATATTTTATTGTTTTGTGATGTATGAGATACCTCCGAATAGGCTAGAAAAGCGTAATTATTATAATTAGTCATATATCGCTAGCTAGTACTTGCTTGTGATTGATTCTAATGCTTTGTTATAAGTGTTTCATCATCTTCAGCATAGATTATCTGTCTTATGCTATTCCTCTATATATTCATACATGTGCATTGTGCATCCCATGAGGTAAGTTAATTAATCACGTGATGCGGAGGACCAAAGCTGAGTTGACCACAAGAGGATGGAAAGCGTGAGCTTCTCCACTAGATGATGCTGATGGACGAAACTGAAGATGGACAGATAAAGCAAGTATTAGAACAAAAGGATGATCGTCAAGTGATCGTGAAGGGTCCCGATCCTTTGGGACTCAAATGTGATACAATTACTAGTCCCAGGAGGCTAGTAACCACATTCATTACTTCAAATGGTTAAAGAGTCTGAAAAATGTTATTACAATACCGGGGGATACAAGCTCGAAAGGGAGCCGAAAAACATAAAGTGCAGTGGAAGATAAAATAGCTCAGGCCACAGGCAGAACTGGGTGAAGACACAGCCCCATCAATCAAGCATAGCAAAAAAGAAGTCTTCAGCTGCTGAAAAACATAAATAAATCTGGGTGAATACACTAGGTATTCCGCAAGCCCACCCGACTCCCGTAAAGAGAAAGTGACCTATATGGTACATGCTTTATATGGTGGAGTTGAAGTCACTCGTACTTTTTCAGAGAAAGGCAGTATTCGTTGATTATGGTTTTCCCCAGACAAAAGAAGTAACACTTGCTTGACCACCACTGAGCTTCCCGCTCCTGTGGTCGTGGTACCATTTTTCTTTTCAGACATACACACACATTTCCCTGTTCCCAGTTGTAATAGAAACACTAATTGTCATACCATACCAGTCTCGTCCATACCAGTGGACACGGACTATACGAATAGGTTTAGACTCTGTGCAGAGGGGTACACTTTACCCACTAGTCCGGCTCTGCGATCTCATGGCCAATGAGACCCGAATCCGAAACTCTTTCCTTCCTTGTACGTCCGAACCTTAACGGTTATACCAGAAGGAGTCAGGCCACCGCCATGTCCAAACTGGACAAAACATTCTCCCTCCTTATCCTCCCGGTGCTCCCCAGCCTTCATAACCCTGGGGTTGGACCGTACGAGTTCAGATTGAGTGACTGCCCACACAGTCTCGAGTGGTTGTACTTATCATGAGTACAGGTAGTGAAGGATGACAAACCGGTCCTTATATGAGGGGACAATCCTTCTGCTCACACCTAAACCAGCTGAGCCATCACCTTAGGCCCTCCCCTAAACCAGGGAGTCCCTGATCATCCCTACTCAAAGGTGATAAGGGTGAAAACCCTTCATCAAACATATTTTGAAAAGCATGCCACTTATACCCTTTTACTTGCCCCATATCTTTTAGTCAAAGTAATAGTTAATGCGGGCTCTCTCATGCTCACCATGCAATTCGATTCCCATCCCATAATCCAGGCTTAGGCAGTGGTAGAGAGAAATAGGTAAATAATGCATCAAGGGAAGGATGGACTTGCCTTCGTCGAAGCTTTCTTGGCACAAGAGGTTAATCTCGGAGGGGTCGGGTTCTTGCCCTTCTTCCGGAGCTAAGAGTTCCGGAGGATCGGGTCCCTCTTCCGCTAATTAAACATAGACAATAACAATACATCAAACATAGTGACCTTTGTGGGGTGTGCAAATTGTTATTCTTTATTATTTTTGTGCCCTAATAATTTATTTAGACAATTTTTGGTGCATAAAATATTAGCATCTAAATATATATGTGAAAATGGGAAAAAGAAAAGGGAAAAAGAAAAAGAGAAGGAATTCTCCAGCCAACTGGGCCGGGGGGATTTTTGGCCCAACAGGCGCCAGCGCGAGCGGGCGGGCGCGCTTTCGGCCCACCTGGCCCAGCCGCGCGGGGCAACGACGGGGGAAACGGCGCTGCGGCGCGGGCCCGCACGCCAGAGAGAGGGGCGAGAACGGCGTTAACGGCACGGAGGGAGGGGCGAGGGCTCGACCGGGGCCGGTCGGCGGTGAGTTCCGCGGCGGTTCTCCGCCGCCGGTCCGGTTTTGCGACGGGGGGAGGGCAGTGGCGGAGCATGGGTGGTTGATGGGGATCACAGGGGTGGGGCGAATTTTGCCTGCGGGGGCCTATGGTGGCCGGTCCACGGCACGGTGGTGGGTGCCCGCGGCGGTGAAGCCGCCGGTGAGGTTTCCGGCCACAATAGAGTGGGGGAAGTGGCGTGTCGTGAACGTGAGAGTGTGGCGGAGCTCTTGGCACAACTTAATTGAACGGAAGATCGCCAGAGAGGGAGAGGGGAGCTCACCGGAGCGGTGAAGGGAGCACGGCGGCGCTTGCTTGAATGGCTCGGGGAGGAGGGCAGTGGGGGTGGCTAGAGCTGTGTGGCGAAGACGGGGCTCGGGCGGATCCTTTTATAGGCGCTCGAGGGAGGGAGGGGGATGGGGGAGACGGCGAGCACCGGCGAGCTCACCATGATGGCGGGAATGGTGCTAACGCCGACGCGATGGCTCGGTCAGGCTGGGGGGGTGAGGGGTCGGCTCAAGCACAGTGGCGGGGTTGTCGCGGAGGCTGGCGAGCATTAATGGCGAGGCGACGAGGCGAGGGGGCGCTCGGCGGCGGACGCGCCGGTGAGGGATGGGCGAGGGAGATGGAACTAACGAGTGGGCCCTGGCTGCCAGCGAGAGGGAGCTGCGCGAGAGGGAGGGGGTGAGGCGCTGACGGGCGGGGCCCGGGTGTCAGCGGGAGGGAGCCGCGCGCGGGTTGGGCCGCCTGGGCCGGGGAGAGAGGGGGGAAATGAGGGCACGCGCGGGTTGGGCTGGAAATCTGCCCAGCCGAGGGAGGGGGAGGAGTTTTTCTTTTTCTTTTTCTTTTTCTAATTCTAATCCCTTTCTTCTCCTTTTTCTATTTTTGTTTCTTTTTTATTCTTTTTCTTTGGAGACCAAAAATATTTCTAAATGATCTTGAGTGAGAAACATAGTCTATGTGAGGTGCTCTAATTATTTCAAGTGTATGCACATGAAGAGAGGTTCTAAGGGTAGGATTAAAGGGGGAAAGGTAAAATAAGGGGGGGTGAAATTAGGGGGGGTTAGGGTTTCAAACCTTGGGTGGGATTGTGGGATGTTACAAACCTACCCCACTTAAAGGAATCTCGCCCTCGAGATTTAGACTTGATTTGAGAAAAGATAAGGGTATTCCCTTCTTAAGGAGTCCTCACTCTCCCAGGTAGCTTCCTCTTCTCCTTCTCTGCTCCACTGAACTTTACAGAGCTTTACTTCTGAGGTACGGGTCTTTCTGACTGCTGAATCAAGAACCTTCACTGGTTTTTCACGGTATTGAAGGTCTTTCTGAATTTGTACTGTCTCTTCTTCGATGTGACTTTCTGGTGCTTGCAGGCATTTGCGGAGCTGGGATACGTGAAAGACATTGTGGATGTTGGACATGGATTCTGGTAATTCCAGACGGTATGCTGTGGGTCCTACCCTGCCAATGATGGGATAGGGACCTACGAAATGCGGGGCTAGCTTCCCTTTTACTTGGAACCTCCTGACACCACGCATTGGAGAAACCTTGAGGTAGACGAAGTCTCCTTTCTCAAATCGGAGTTCCCTCCGCCTGTTGTCTGCATAACTCTTCTGCCGACTCTGAGCTTCAAGTAACCTTCTGCGGATCAGTGCAACTTTCTCTTCTGCCTCTTTGACAAAGGCAGGTCCTTCTAGTGCTTTTTCCCCTACGTTGGACCACATGAGAGGGGTCTGGCATTTCCGTCCATATAGTGCCTCGAATGGCGACATCTTGATGCTGGCCTGATAGCTATTGTTGTATGAGAATTCTGCGTAGGGTAGACTGGATTCCCAACTTCTACCAAAAGCTAACACACATGCTCTTAATAGATCTTCAAGGACTTTGTTGACTCTTTCTGTCTGCCCATCTGTCTGAGGGTGATAAGCAGTACTGAAATCTAGCTTGGTGCCCATAGCTTTCTGAAGGCTTGTCCAGAACTTGGATGTGAACTGGGTTCCCCTGTCTGACACTATCTTCCTTGGGATGCCATGGAGTCTGACTATCTCCTTGAGATAAATCCGGGCAAGGGTGGCTCCTCCAAAGGTAGTTTTCACTGGGATGAAATGGGCTACCTTGGTGAGGCGATCTATTATTACCCAGATGGAATCATTCCCTTTTTGCGTCCGGGGCAGTCCGGTTATGAAGTCCATGCCTATTTCTTCCCACTTCCATTCAGGTATTGGAAGGGGTTGTAATAGGCCTGCAGGTTTTTGGTGTTCGGCCTTCGTCCTTTGGCACATGTCACATCGGGCCACATACTGAGCTATTTCTTTCTTCATCCCTTTCCACCAGTATCTGGTTTTGAGGTCCAGGTACATCTTGGTAGTTCCTGGGTGGATGGAGTAGGCTGAGTCGTGAGCTTCCTTGAGTAGGACCTCTCGAGCCTCCCCTTTTGGTACACACAGACGGCATTTGAACCAAAGGACTCCTTGGTCATCCGTCCTGAGGTCCGGGAGTTGTCCCTTGCGGGCTTTCTCCACAAGTCCTGCTGTCTCTGAGTCTAGACGTTGAGCTTTGCAAATGAGGTCTTCCAGCATTGGTTTGACTTCGAGACTGTCGTTGTTTCCCAGACATGCATTTAGTTGCGCTGATTCTTTCTTCCAATCTTCTAGAAAGTTGGTTCCTTTTATCCCGAATGGTTTTCGACTGAGGGCGTCGGCTACCACGTTGGCCTTCCCGAGGTGATAGTGAATTTCTAGGTCATAATCCTTGATCAGCTCCAACCATCTTCGTTGACGGAGGTTGAGATCTGGTTGAGTGAATATATACTTCAGACTCTTGTGATCGGTGAAAATATGGCATTTGTTTCCGATTAGGTAATGCCTCCGTATCTTCAGGGCATGCACTATGGCTGCCAATTCCAAATCATGGGTGGGGTAATTATGTTCGTGCGGCTTGAGTAGGCGTGATGCGTAAGCAATGACTTTCTCGTTTTGCATTAGCACACACCCTAAGCCTTGCCTCGAGGCATCACAGAAGACGACAAAATCTTGATGAATATCTGGCAGTGATAGAACGGGTGCTGTTGTAAGTTTCTCCTTTATGACCTGGAAACTCCCTTCACATTTTGGGGTCCACACAAATTTATGGTCCTTCTTGAGAAGTTCTGTCACTAGTCTTGCTATGCTGGAGAATCCTTTGATGAAGCGGCGGTAGTACCCTACCATTCCTAGGAAGCTTCGAACTTCACTGACGTTGGTTGGCTGCCTCCATTTTGATACTGCTTCCACCTTGGAAGGGTCCACTTCTATCCCTTCTGCGGTTAAGATATGCCCAAGGAAGGCTATCTTTTCCAACCAGAATTCACATTTACTGAGTTTAGCATAAAGTTGGTGTGCTCTGAGTCTTCCAAGGACGATCCAAAGGTGACGCTTATGGTCTTCGCAGTTCTTGGAGTAGATAAGGATGTCGTCTATGAAGACTACGACAAACTTATCTAGCTCTTCCATAAACACTTTATTCATAAGGTTCATGAAAAAGGCGGGTGCGTTTGTTAGTCCGAACGACATTACTGTGAATTCATATTGCCCGTATCGGGTGACAAATGCAGTCTTTTGGATGTCTGCTTCCTTGATCCTCAACTGGTGGTAACCAGACCTTAGGTCTATCTTGGAGAAGTACTTGGCTCCTTGAAGCTGATTGAAGAGGTCGTCAATCCGAGGAAGCGGATACTTGTTCTTGATGGTAACTTCATTTAACGATCGGTAATCAATACACATTCTCATGCTTCCATCTTTCTTGGAGACGAACAGGACTGGTGCTCCCCAAGGTGATGAGCTAGGACGAATGTATCCCTTTTGCTGAAGATCTGCGATTTGAAGCTTCAGTTCTGCCAACTCGGTCGGAGCCATGCGGTATGGTCTCTTCGCGATGGGTGCCGTTCCAGGGATCAGATCTATGTAGAACTCCACTTCTCTTTCTAGTGGCATTCCTGGTAACTCTTCTGGAAACACATCCATGAATTCTTCTACTATTGATATACTTTCCATTGCTAGATTGAACATCATTGGGTCATTGGCAGGTGGCTGTGCCTGACAAGAGACTAACTTTCCCTGCTGGTCGGTGAGGAGGACTGTCTTGTCTGCGCAACTGATGATGCCTTTGTGTTTAGTTAGCCAATCCATCCCTAAGATCACATCAATTCCTTGGGATGGCAAGACGGTTAAGTCTGCCAGGAATACTACCCCACTTAAAAGGATTCTGACTTAGGAGCATTTTAGCTGGCATAGAAGGTCAGACCCTGGGGTTCGGGTGACCAAAGGAATCTCTAGAGGAGTAGAGGGAATGCCATACTTTTCCACAAAGCTAGTGGCTATGAAGGAGTGGGATGCCCCAGAATCGAAAAGTACGGTAGCGGGAGTAAATTCAACAAGGAACTCACCGAGTACTACTCCCGGAGCCTGCTGAGCTTCCTGGGCATCGACGTGATTTACACGTGCCCTTCCTTGGTACGGAGCCTTGTTCTGTTGGCTGACGGCAGAGGGTGCCTTGGGGGCGGATGCCGAGGTATTCTTGGGGCCATTCACCGAGTTGGAGTAGGCGGGTACTGGTGGCTTCAGCTGCGGACAGTTGTTCTTGAAGTGACTGGGATCACCACAGTGCCAACATGCATTTGTCGGGGGTTGGTTGCTTGCCACTGAGGGGGAATGGAAAGAGCTCTGACTCTGCTGGCTGAATCGTGACGGAGTGGGTCCAGCTGGTCTACTGAAGTTTGGCCCCTTGGGTGGAAACCCAAATGATCGAGTCTTCTGGTGCCGGTCTTGCTGCTGAGCCCGGAGGACTTGGAACTTTCTTTTGAGATGCCCTTTTTCCTCCTCCTTTGCCCTTTCAACTTGCATGGCCTTATTGGACAGGTGCGAGAAACTGAGGAAGTCTTGGCTAGCCAGAATTGTCTTGAGTTCTGGCCTGAGTCCCTTCAGGAAACGGGCCATCTTCTTGCCCTCGGTACTGACGTCATCTGGCGCGTAGCGGGCTAATTCTGTGAACTTGTGCACATATTCGCTGACAGATCTTCCGTCTTGAGTCAATTCTCGGAACTCATCCTCCTTAAGCTATACAAGTCCTTGGGGCACATGGTGCTCCCGGAAAGCTGCTTCAAATTCCGCCCAGGTAGCATCTCTGATGGTGACGTTGAAGGTGTCCCACCAGGCTAAGGCCATCCCGGAAAGTTGATGGGCAGCCAGTTGAACACGCTGATTTTCTGGGCAACCGATGGCTTCCAACTTTCTTTTGATCGTGCGCATCCAATCGTCGGCATCGAGGAGATTGCTCGATCCGGCAAACGGGGGAGGCTTGAGTCTCAGGAAATCCCCCATTCTGTCTTGCGGTCTTCCACCATTTGGCCGTTGATTTTCCAGATTTCGAGTGAGGACCTCGATGAGTCGGGTTTGATTGGCTAGAACTTGGGCTAGGTCTAAGGGTAGTGGTGGGGGTGCGGGGAGGTGGGTTTCACTTTCCTCTCTAACGGCTTCCCCTTCAGCTCTCAGGGGAAACCCTGCTCCAATCCCGGAGGCGGTAGGCGTGGTTTTATCCGAAGCCATTTGCCAGGGAAGAGAGTCACTTACATGCACATGCAAATTGTTTTCAACCAAGTTATTTTATTCATTACACCAGCATAATACAAGCATAAGACTACTACAGGTGGAGCTACACGAGAGCGTTCCCCGAGGTACTACCGAACTCCTTCTCTAAGGTGTCCCCAAACTCCTTGAGAAGATCATCAAGGCTTGCTAGGGATAGATCCTTGGCGTCGGACCAATCATCTACCCTGGGGGGTGGGACTGGAGGGGTCTTCTTCTTCTCTGTTTGGCATCCTCGGTTGGTAGTCTTCTTCTGGATTTTCTTTTTGGGGGCGAGCTTCTTTAGCTTCTTGTCATAGTCCATCTTTAAGGTTCGATAAGCCTCACGGGTGTTGGCCTCCTCGCCTTCTGCTATGTCAAGACACTCTTGGAGGGATGCCTTCTCTTGCTTAAGTTCTCTGACTTGCCGCTCTAGGCTTTCCACCCGGAGTTTAGGTGGGTGCAGTGGGAGGAGAGGTCATCGTAGTGGTTGTCGTGGGTGTGGAGGTATCCGGCCATGTAGACAATGGTGGGGTCATCCTCGGTGGGATCTCTCCCTGACAGAGCCTGAAGTCTTTTCCTCCAGGTGGGGGTATTTTTGTTGCTGGGTGGGAAATAACGAAGGGGGGTTTCAGAGATCTCTTGGATGTAGTTTTGGCATAGCTGTTTAAGGGCTTTTCGGGCTACACTTTGGCAAGTGTCTGGGAAGCGGTGTCCGGTGAAGTTGACTTGGAAGGGAGGGTGGTTTGGGTAGTTTCGGCTTTCTCCCAGGTAGACTGCCATAGAGCACTTTTCTATACCATTTTCGTGGTATTCCTTCCAGACATATTCGGGCTTCTTACGGATCCCCATGCGTAGTGCGCAACTCCGTAAGAGGTGAGGGAATCCTTCTTCCCCTGAGCAATAGGATGTCCTAATAACCTAGGAGTCTTCCATCTGGTAGAAGAAAAGAAGGGTCTGTTAATATCGGGGAAAGGGGAGAGTGTTTCTTGGGGGTAAGAGGTGTTTTCTTGTTAAGGCAACTTTTAAGGTCAGGGCTGCGGTTTACGGCCAGTCCAACCTGGCTCTGATACCACATGAAGCGTCCTGATCCTTTGGGACTCAAATGTGATACAATTACTAGTCCCAGGAGGCTAGTAACCACATTCATTACTTCAAATGGTTACAGAGTCTGAAAAATGTTATTACAATACCGGGGGATACAAGCTCGAAAGGGAGCCGAAAAACATAAAGTGCAGTGGAAGATAAAATAGCCCAGGCCACAGGCAGAACTGGGTGAAGACACAGCCCCATCAATCAAGCATAGCAGAAAAGAAGTCTTCAGCTGCTGAAAAACATAAATAAATCTGGGTGAATACACTAGGTATTCCGCAAGCCCACCCGACTCCCGTAAAGAGAAAGTGACCTATATGGTACATGCTTTATATGGTGGAGTTGAAGTCACTCGTACTTTTTCAGAGAAAGGCAGTATTCGTTGATTATGGTTTTCCCCAGACAAAAGAAGTAACACTTGCTTGACCACCACTGAGCTTCCCGCTCCTGTGGTCGTGCTACCATTTTTCTTTTCAGACATACACACACATTTCCCTGTTCCCAGTTGTAATAGAAACACTAATTGTCATACCATACCAGTCTCGTCCATACCAGTGGACACGGACTATACGAATAGGTTTAGACTCTGCGCAGAGGGGTACACTTTACCCACTAGTCCGGCTCTGCGATCTCATGGCCAATGAGACCCGAATCCGAAACTCTTTCCTTCCTTGTACGTCCGAACCTTAACGGTTATACCAGAAGGAGTCAGGCCACCGCCATGTCCAAACCGGACAAAACATTCCCCCTCCTTATCCTCCCGGTGCTCCCCAGCCTTCATAACCCTGGGGTTGGACCGTACGAGTTCAGATTGAGTGACTGCCCACACAGTCTCGAGTGGTTGTACTTATCATGAGTACAGGTAGTGAAGGATGACAAACCGGTCCTTATATGAGGGGACAATCCTTCTGCTCACACCTAAACCAGCTGAGCCATCACCTTAGGCCCTCCCCTAAACCAGGGAGTCCCTGATCATCCCTACTCAAAGGTGATAAGGGTGAAAACCCTTCATCAAACATATTTTGAAAAGCATGCCACTTATACCCTTTTACTTGCCCCATATCTTTTAGTCAAAGTAATAGTTAATGCGGGCTCTCTCATGCTCACCATGCAATTCGATTCCCATCCCATAATCCAGGCTTAGGCAGTGGTAGAGAGAAATAGGTAAATAATGCATCAAGGGAAGGATGGACTTGCCTTCGTCGAAGCTTTCTTGGCACAAGAGGTTAATCTCGGAGGGGTCGGGTTCTTGCCCTTCTTCCGGAGCTAAGAGTTCCGGAGGATCGGGTCCCTCTTCCGCTAATTAAACATAGACAATAACAATACATCAAACATAGTGACCTTTGTGGGGTGTGCAAATTGTTATTCTTTATTATTTTTGTGCCCTAATAATTTATTTAGACAATTTTTGGTGCATAAAATATTAGCATCTAAATATATATGTGAAAATGGGAAAAAGAAAAGGGAAAAAGAAAAAGAGAAGGAATTCTCCAGCCAACTGGGCCGAGGGGATTTTTGGCCCAACAGGCGCCAGCGCGAGCGGGCGGGCGCGCTTTCGGCCCACCTGGTCCAGCCGCGCGGGGCGACGTCGGGGGAAACGGCGCTGCGGCGCGGGCCCGCACGCCAGAGAGAGGGGCGAGAACGGCGTTAACGGCACGGAGGGAGGGGCGAGGGCTCGACCGGGGCCGGTCGGCGGCGAGTTCCACGGCGGTTCTCCGCCGCCGGTCCGGTTTTGCGACGGGGGGGGCGATGGCGGAGCATGGGTGGTTGATGGGGATCATAGGGGTGGGGCGAATTTCGCCTGCGGGGGCCTATGGCGGCTGGTCCGCGGCACGGTGGCGGGTGCCCGCGGCGGTGAAGCCGCCGGTGAGGTTTCCGGCCACAATAGAGTGGGGGAAGTGGCGTGTCGTGAACGTGAGAGTGTGGCGGAGCTCTTGGCACAACTTAATTGAACGGAAGATCGCCAGAGAGGGAGAGGGGAGCTCACCGGAGCGGTGAAGGGAGCACGGCGGCGCTTGCTTGAATGGCTCGGGGAGGAGGGCAGTGGGGGTGGCTGGAGCTGTGTGGCGAAGACGGGGCTCGGGCGGGTCCTTTTATAGGCGCTCGGGGGAGGGAGGGGGATGGGGGAGACGGCGAGCACCGGCGAGCTCACCATGATGGCGGGAATGGTGCTAACGCCGACGCGATGGCTCGGGCAGGCTGGGGGGTGAGGGGTCGGCTCAAGCACAGTGGTGGGGTAGTCGCGGAGGCTGGCGAGCATTAATGGCGAGGCGACGAGGCGAGGGGGTGCTCAGCGGCGGACGCGCCGGTGAGGGATGGGCGAGGGAGATGGAACTGACGAGTGGGACCTGGCTGCCAGCGAGAGGGAGCTGCGCGAGAGGGAGGGGTGAGGCACTGACGGGCGGGGCCCGGGTGTCAGCGGGAGGGAGCCGCGCGCGGGTTTGGCCACCTGGGCCGGGGAGAGAGGGGGGAATGTGGGCGCGCGTGGGTTGGGCTGGAAATCAGCCCAGCCGAGGGAGGGGGAGGAGTTTTTCTTTTTCTTTTTCTTTTTCTAATTCTAATCCCTTTCTTCTCCTTTTTCTATTTTTGTTTCTTTTTTATTCTTTTTCTTTGGAGACCAAAAATATTTTCTAAATGATCTTGAGTGAGAAACATAGTCTATGTGAGGTGCTCTAATTATTTCTAGTGTATGCACATGAAGAGAGGTTCTAAGGGTAGGATTAAAGGGGGAAAGGTAAAATAAGGGGGGTGAAATTAGGGGGGTTAGGGTTTCAAACCTTGGGTGGGATTTTGGGATGTTACAGATCGTCGGCTAACAAATACTAACGTAGTGTTTATTCCAGGCAAGCCCCGGTGCATTAGCCACCTCCTTACTGTTTTAAAATCTTTATCACCTTGTTTGATGCATTAGGTGATAGGAATTGTGTGCTAAACAATTGATGCATGTCCTTCTTTGGAAAATTGAATACCATCCCTTGATACCCTTTTATGAAAAGGATTTATGATGCTTAGCCTTGCTTTAGAAAAACAAAATGTTTTGTTTTAAAACAAAAAAGGTGATGCTTCAGATTGGATGGGAATTTTTACAAAGAAAAACTTATGATGATGGATCCATCAGGGCCTTGATGGGTTCAACATCTAAAAAGATGTACCTCTGCTAGGTACCAAACTTTGGGTTTTAAATGGTAAAGACGAGACCGGATGGTTGACTTGCACAAGAAGGAAGTCTCGGTGTAGTGTCTTCGTCTGAGTCGATTAAGGATCGTGCCGATGTAGGCTTGCCGATTGAGGACCTTTTAACCGGCCACATGCCTCATCATGGGTAAGCTTTGCCTCGGGCAGACCAATACCAGAAAGGCCAACACACAATGGGAGTGGAGAGATGGCGAGAGTAGCGTGTACCCTCCGTGGCAAGAGGCTGGACGGTGGTGTATTTGTGCTCTCGATTGGTGTGAACCCGGTCTAGTCTTGAGAACCCTAGTGGCGAGTTGACATATGCAAGGGTTAAGTGCTACATATCTCGTGTGGTTGGAGATCCCCAGCTGGGTATTAATCGGTTTGGATCGCCGTTACTTCTCGGATATGAAGACTTGGTCACTACCCTACACGTAGCAATCCAGTGAACTGAAGGGATGATAAAAAGACAGCTAGTATAGGCCAAGTGCTTGAACTAGGATAGAAAGAACTCTAGATGCAGGTAACTTTACTTAACCTGACAAGTAAAATAAATTCTTAAGGATCTACTCATAGTAAGCTTTTCTGCAAAAGAGTCTTTGATTCTTGATAAGCTTTACCTTGCCTCCCTCAAGCCAGCATATCCTTGAGAGTCTTTTTCTTTAGTCGGGTAAGTCTTGTTGAGTAATTGCGTACTCAGGGTTTTATTCCCTGTTGTTTTTTAGGTTATAATTTTGTGCTGCTGTTGATGGTGTTAAGTGCCGGTGGGCTCGGCCTTCTTATAAGTCTAAGTAACTCTTCTATACTTCTTATTGAGGATGGTCACTTGAGCTAGCATATATTTCAAACTTATAAATAATTTATAACATTACAAAGTTTGTTTCTTTGAACCACTTTTGTAATCACTCTGATAATTATAATGGAAATTTGTTGTAACCTGTAACTTTTTTGTAATAAAGAAATTCCGCTACAAAATGTTGGTGTGTGATTTGTGTTTACTTAATCTCGCGATTTTGGTTGTAAGTGGTTTATCCAGGGTCCTTGGGACATTCGGACGGATCCTGTTAAGTTATCTGGTGCACATGCATAGCCGTCTGAGGTCTTTGAGACAAGGGCAAGTGCAAGTGGGCCCAATAACTTGGAAGGTTCTGCCATAGGAAATAGCAGAATTTTGCTGCTTCTGTTCAAAGGTGGTACCCAAGGAAGAGCCCCAGCCGTGAAGTTGGTCGCGGGAGGATGTTTGCCTCCCACTTTGCAAACAATAAACTTTTGTGCGGGGAGGGTGTTTTGCCTCCCTGGTCTGTAATAATATTTTATGCACTCATGACCCTGGTATTGTAATAAGTACACTCTCTCTATATTTTTTTAATGTAAATTATGTTATTGTAATCTGCTTCCGCTATTTCTTCACTCCGGATGTGTGATGTAATATCTGTGTGACGGGTGAAGCGCTCTTGGGCGAAATGATGAGGATACAGTTACCGAACTTGTCAAGTGATTAGGTGCATCTATAGGGTTGTCCAATGTCCTTAGGATAAGGGCAAATGTAGGTGGGCCTAATACCTTGGGAGGTTCCGTCATAGCTGGTATTGCAGCGAAACCCATCCTCTCAGATATTACGTAGTACTTCAAAAAAAATTTAAATACTTATCTAGAAATATTCTTTCATTCTTACCTTACCACTTTCTGGTAGTCCCTTGTCTTGTACAGTTGGGTAATAGCGTGCAATATATAGGGAGTTGGGGATCAACGAAGATCGACTCCACAATTATTAGATCATGCATGCATCATGTTTAAAAATTATACTAATAAATCTTCCCCTCTTATGGAGATATGATGCGTACTAGGAAAACAGCGCGCAAATCTACTGGACCTTTGGGCATGCCACGACATCGGCTAGCTTCCAGGCACGAAGGAAGTAGTAGTGGCAGTAATGACCCAATTAGAGACCTGGAAGCCAGGGTGGAACAACTCCGGTCAGAGTTACATCATAGAAACAGGGCACGAGAGTAGGACAGTCACCGTATAGTGGAATTGTCAGCCGAAGTCAGCCGCTTGCAGTATGAGATTTCAGAATGAGATTCAGCCATTGATTGGGTCGTCAACTCTCGTTCGATCGCTTGGGACCGCGAAGCAAAAGCTCTAGCTCGTGTGGCAGAGCTTAGTGCGTCCCTTGAAAGCCTGCAAGTGTACTGTAATACTTTACATGAAGAAGTACATGTACTGTATGCTCGACTGCATCCGGACGTGCCTTCCGACGTTGCTGCAATGGAAGCTGGACCATCGGGTACAACAAATGAAGGACCTGATGGGGAGCTGGACCTTTTTAGGCCCCCTCCTTCCATGAACCTTGCTGACGAACAGTCTCCTGCAGCAGGAAATGGAGCAACGAAGGATGAAGAAGACTAGAATAGTATAGTTTAGATATTATACTTATGTAAAATAAGTAATGAAGTCAAGTTGTATACTTGAGTCTGTATAATTATTACATTTTGGTAATGTAATATGATGGTGTATGCTGGCATGTTATATTTTTCCAAATCTTTCTTTGCCTCAAATGCCATCACGGACTCGTGCACATGATGGTGCGGGGACTTCCCGTGGTGCGGAAGATACTCCCAACCCGCCACCAGTACCACCGACTTTGGCCGAGGCTATCGCCGCCCTGGTCATTGCCACCGCTGATAATACGCGCTTCTTGCACGAGATGGCGGCCAACCAATTCCAACCGCATGGAGGAAGGGCTCCTCCTCAAGGACAGTGAGATATTACTTACCTAGAATTCTGTGAGACTCGACCCTGCTTTTCGTTAAAGCGGAAGAACCTTTAGAAGCGGATGAATGGGTGAGAGTTATGGAACAAAAGTTTGGGTTGATTCGGTGCATGGAGACACAAAAGCCTTTGTTCGCTGCACAACAACTGAGAGGGCCTGCCAGTACTTGGTGGGCAAATTTCTCAGCAATCCAGCCTGTTGGACATCAGATTACCTGGGATGAGTTCAAATTGGCATTCCGAGAGCACTATGTTCTAGAGGGAGTACTCCAGATGAAGCTAGAAGAGTTTATCCGGTTGAGGCAAGGAGGAGATACAGTGATACAGTATCTCAACAAATTCAACCACCTCTCTTAGTATGCCATTGACCAGGTGGATACTAACTTAAAGAAAAGAACTATTTTATGAGGGGACTTAATGACAGGCTTTAGCGGAAAATGGTGACATGTCTGGACCTTACCTACACCAGGGTTGTCAGTACTACACTGGCAGTCAAAGCCAAAAATGCAAGACATGGGAAATCAAAGGGGTTTGGAGGTGAAAGGTCAAATCAAGGACCAGAAAAGAGAACAAGGTTGGTCATTCGACCTTTTAATCAAAATCGTTCTTCGCCTCGCCCACCTTCATATTCATTCAAGTAGCCTGTCTTTATCCGTCCCACTACTGCCCTCGCTCCTACCAATCAGCCGAGTGCCCCTGGTACTCGTTTCCCTGCTCTTCCCAGTTCATCCACTGGTTGCTTCAATTGTGGAAAGTCCGGACACTTCATCAAGGGCTGCCCATACCCGAAGTAAAATAAAACCAATTTCCAACATAACTCTGGGAACTCCAACCAAGGAAAGGGGAACACGGCTAATACTTCAACGGGCAAGAATTTCAAGAAAACTAGACGGATTTATTATACCCAGGTGGCTACGACACTGGAAGGCGAGCCGGTAATGATGGGTACGTTCCTTGTTACCAATCACCCAGCAATTATTCTCTTCAATTCTGGTGCATCACATACCTTCATAAGCAAGAATTTTGTGGAAAAACATTGCATTCCTTGCACTGAATCAAGGGAAGGATTTATTATCCACTCACCTGGGGGACGGATATTTACTAAGGAAGTAGCCTTCCACATACCAGTAACGTTGGTCGGACGGGAATTTCCTACCAACATGATTGTTTTAAAAGTCCAAGACATAGATGTAATTCTGGGCATGAACTGGTTAGCCCAGCATAAGGCCATCATCAATATCGACTTAAGAACCATCAAACTTAGTAATGGCCATGAAGAGATTCAATTGTCCATCCCTATAGCTGCCCCAGCCAAACTATCTGGACGATTTTGTGAAGCGATCGTGCAAGAAATCCAGGATATTCCGGTGGTATGTGAATTTCCGGATGTCTTTCCTGAAGACCTGCCTAGGTTGTCTCCAGAAAGGGATGTGGAATTTGTGATTGAACTAAAGCCCGGTACGGCTCCTATTTCTAGAAGGTCGTACCGAATGCCACCTAATGAATTGGCAAAACTCAAGACTCATTTACAAGACTTGCTTGAGAAGGGGTTCATTAGGCCCAGTTCATCACCATGGGGATGTCCCGCAATTTTCATTAAGAAGAAGGATCAGACATTACGAAGTGTGTGTGGACTATAGACCCCTTAATGAGGTAACCATCAAGAACAAGTACCCTCTTCCCTGGATCAATATCTTATTCGATCAACTTACTAGAGCTCGAGTATTCTCTAAGATTGACCTCAGGTCAGGTTATCATCAGATCCATATTTGACCTGAAGATATACCCAAGACCGCATTCACCATGCGGTATGGATTATTTGAATATTTGGTTATGTCTTTCGGATTGACAAATGCTCCAGCCCACTTCACATACTTAGGTAGTGTTTGGTTGAAGAGCTAAGTAGAACGGAGCCATTCTGTCCCAGTTTTGTTGTTGTTTGGCTACAAAGTAACTAGAATGGAGTGGCTCCAATTAGAGAATATTCTCCTCAGATCTGGAACCATCCCACTCCAAAAAATCAGTGGAACGGAGCCGCTCCGTTCCTAGCCCGCTCGCACAGCTCACCCTCCCATCCGTGCGCAGCAGCTCGCGCGCCTCCCTCTGCAACCAAACAAAAAACAGAGCCGCTCTGTTCCAGTTCACTATGCAACCAAACAAAAAATAGATCCGCTCCATTCCCACTTACCAAACACAGAACAAAGCAGCTCCGTTCCTAGAATCAGGGATGGAACGGCTCCATTCTACTTGACTCCTCAACCAAACACTACCTTAATGAACTCGATGTTTATGCCCGAGTTAGATAAATTTGTGGTGGTCTTCATTGATGACATTCTTATCTATTCCAAAAATGAAGAGGAGCATGCTAAGCACTTACGGATCGTGCTAACGCGCTTAAGGGAGCACCAGTTGTATGCTAAGTTCAGTAAATGCGCGTTCTGGTTGGAGGAAATCCAATTTCTAGGACATGTATTATCTACAAAAGGAATTACGGTCGATCCCAGCAAAGTCAAGCATATTCTAGAATGGAAACTGCCTACTACAATACATCAAGTTCGAAGTTTCCTTGGACTAGCTGGATACTACCGCAGGTTTATTTCGGATTTCTCCAAGATTGTTAAACCTATTACGGGTTTATTGAAGAATGATACAAAGTTTGATTGGTCCTCAAAATGCAATGAGGCCTTCGAGCAATTGAATGTGTTATTAACCACTGCTCCAGTATTAGCTCAACCGGACATCGAAAAATCTTTTGATGTGTATTGTGATGCATCAGGTAGTGGACTCGGATGTGTCCTAATGCAGGATGGCTGAGTCATAGCGTATGCTTCAAGACAATTATGTCGGCATGAGGAGCACTATCCAACTCATGATTTGGAATTAGCTGCAGTTGTTCATGCCCTTAAGATATGGCGTCATTATCTGCTGGGGAATACTTGCCATTTATATACAGATCATAAAAGTCTGAAATATATCTTGACCCAGTCAGAACTGAACATGAGGCAAAGAAGATGGCTTGAGCTAATTAAAGATTATGACTTGGAAATTCACTATCACCCAGAAAAAGCCAATGTGGTGGTAGATGCATTGAGTCGCAAGGCTTCCTGTCATTGTCATACAGTAAGGACCCCTGACACCACACTATGTCAAGAAATGGAAAAGTTGAACCTGGGTATGATACAACATGGAACTTTGGCACAATTAAAGCTTAAGTCAGTTCTTCTACAAAGAATTATTGATGCCCAAAGAACCGACAAGGGTATGAAACATATTTATGAGAAAATAGAGGTCGGCAAAGCAAATTGCTTCAGAAAAGATGACCAAGGAATAATATGGTTTAATGACCGCATAGTTGTGCCTAAAGATGCTGAAGTCCGCCTACAAATTTTGGATGAAGCTCATCTTAGTCGATATTCCATTCATCCTGGAAGTACTAAGATGTATCAAGACTTAAAACAACACTATTGTTAGACAAAAATGAAGATTGAGATTGCACGCTATGTGGCAAGATGTGACACCTGCAGATGTGTCAAGGCAGTGCATATGAAGACCGCTGGACCATTACAAACCTTGCCCATCCCAACGTGGAAATGGGAAGATATTAGTATGGACTTCATTGTGGGATTGCCCAAAACAGCCAAAGGTTTTGACTCTATCTGGGTTGTAACTGATCGACTTACAAAAATAGCCCATTTTCTACCAGTCAAGACATCTTACCCGATCATCACCTATGCCTAGATATATATTGCTTGTATTCTCAGTTTACACAGGGTTCCAAAAACAATAGTGTCAGACCGCGGATCGCAATTTGTATCCAAATTTTGGGAAGAGCTCCACAAATCTCTGGGTACTAAGTTGCTCCATAGTTCGGCCTATCATCCTCAAACAAGTGGACAAACTGATAGAGTAAATCAAATACTTGAAGACATGTTGCGGGCATGTGTCCTAGAGTTTCCACAAAAATGGGATGAATGTCTGCCATTGGCAGAATTTTCATATAATAATAGCTATCAAGAGAGCATTAAAATGGCACCATTTGAAGCACTGTATGGGCGACGGTGCTGGACACCTTTAAATTGGTGAGAACCTGGGGAACGGTGGTATTTCAGGCCTGACTTAGTCAAGGACACAGAAGCAAAGGTTCAACGGATATGGCACCACTTGAAAGAAGCTCAAGTTCGGCAAAAAAATTATGCAGACAAACGATGCCGACCCTTGTTCCTTCAAGTCAAAGATCATGTGTACCTGAAAGTATCACCAATGAAGGGTGTTAATCGATTCAGGGTAAAAGGAAAGCTGGCACCCTGATATATTGGCCCGTTTCCCATTCTTGAACAATGTGGACCAGTGGCATACCGACTTCAACTGCCAGAAACATTATCTGCAGTGCATAATGTGTTCCATGTATCTCAATTGAAGAAGTGCCTTCGGATTCCTGACCAAACCATCGATGTGGTGGATGTTGCTTTAGAACCAGATTTGACTTATTTAGAACATCCCATTCAAGTTTTGGATCAGAAGGACAGGATCACCCGAAAAAGGACTCTTAAATTTTATAAGGTACAATGGAACCAGCATACTGAAGATGAAGCCACCTGGGAGACTCAAGACTTCATGGAAAAGAATTTTCCTAGGTTTTTAGCTTCATGTAACCTGTAAGACATGTATATTTGATTGTAAAGTGGAATAAACCCCATACCACCCCTGCTCTGTAAGAAAATAAGGAAATAAAGATGTGAACTATTTCCTTTTCCATTACTTACCCTAGGACCTTAAATCTCGGGACGAGATTCTTTTATGGGGGAAGGATGTAACACCCCTAGTGTTACTGGCACTAAAACTTGAGCATAACATCATGTGCATTGACATTTCATGTTATTTGTTACACCTGGAATGCATTCACTAGGTAAAATTTCAAAACAAGTTGTGATGTGGTGACTTGAAAAGTGCTTAACCCTAGGGTAGGGTACTTAACCATAGGATTAGGGTGTGTGGATAGTAGTAGCCCAAAATGAGTAAAATCTCAAAAGCCATTAGAAATGTTCACAGGATATCAAATTTGGTGAACTTTTGTGGCACAAAAACCCTAGTGTGCCCAAACCCTAAAAGAAACCCTAGAAAAACCCTAATTGGAACCCTAAGGTGGGGGTAAATGCAAATTCTATGCACTTTTGGACCAAAGTGCAAATATCAAAGTGATAGCACACCACAAACCAAGTAACTTTCACATTGAAGGATTTTCATGTAAGGTGAAGGAGTTTGGACTTATTTGCAAAAGTACCCCATGAACACCATATGGCTGTCTGAAATTCAGTGTGTTGGAGCCAACTTTGGAGCTATGTATTCCTCAGTTCATAAGGAATTTGCCCTAGGTCAACACATCAAATTTGTAGAGCTATGGTAGGGGTACAACTTTGCTTAAGTGATTAAGCATTGGTGACATACAAAATTTGAAGATAAATGGACCTGAAGTCTGGCTGTCAGACACCCCTGAAGTTGTACTTTGACTGACAGTGAACTGGGACAGACTTTGAGGGCGATTTTGAGTAAGCTACGATTATGGTTGCTATAACAACATTAAAGCTGGTTTGTAGGAGATTAATTTTGCTACAGACCAATTAGAGGGTTGCCACATAAAAATTTGTGAAAAACACTCCTAAAAATGCTCTGTCAGGCGCTCTGAATGGAGTTCTGATGGTACAGTACTGAAGAAGATCTTCAGGTGCAGTGCACCTCGCCGCCAGTGATCCCGCGCCTGGATTCGTGCCGGCGACGCGATTCGTGCCCGTTGGCGCGTGGATAACGACTCGGGGTGAAAAGATCTTCACCGTGGATGAGACCGGGAGCCGGCCTCGTACCCACTTGCCTTGCGGCCGGTCCAGGTAACATCGTCGGAGTTTGCCGCCTGCCGCATGAATGCCACGTGCCTCGAAACTTTACCACGTCGCAGTAAGCCGCCTTAGGTAGCTAGTTCATCACCTGAGACACTGCCCCGGTGAAAGCCATGACAACTCGCATTAGGAGTGGAGAGATGGCGAGAGTAGCGTGTACCCTCCGTGCAAGAGGCTGGACGGTGGTGTATTTGTGCTCTCGGTTGGCGTGAACCTGATCTGATCTTGAGAAACCCGATGGCGAGTTGACATATGCAAGGGTTAAGTGCTACATATGTCATGTGGTTGGAGATCCTCAGCTGAGTATAACGATTTGGATCGCCGTTACTTCTCAGACATGAAGACTTGGTCACTGGCTTACACGTAGCAATCCAGTGAACTGAAGGGTTGATAAAAGACGGCTAGTATAGGCCAAGTGTTTGAACCAGGGTAGAAAGAACTCTAAGTTCAGGTAATGACTTAACCTGATAATAAAACTGGATTTTTAAGGATCCACTATTAGTAAGCATTTCTACAAACAGAGTCTTTGATTCTTGACTAGCCTTACCTTGACTCCCTCAAGCCAGCATATCCTTGAGAGTCTTTTTCTTTTGTTAGGTAAGACTTGCGAAAGTACACTCCGTACTCAAGGTTTTCAAACCCATGTTGTTGTAGGTGAGGAAACAGCAGAGTTTTGCTGCTTCTATTCAAAGGTGGTACCCAAGGAAGAGCCCCAGCAGTGAAGTTGGTCGCGGGAGGATGTTTGCCTCCCACTTTGAAAGCAATAAACTTTTGTGCGGGAGGGTGTTTTGCCTCCCTGGTCTGTAATAATATTTTATGCACTCATGACCCTGGTACTGTAATAAGTACACTCTCTCTATATTTTGTTAATGTAAATTATGTTATTGTAATCCGCTTCCGCTATTTCTTCACTCCAGATTTGTGATGTAATATCTGCGTGACGGGTGAAGTGCTCTAGGGAGAAATGATGAGGATACAGTTACCGAACTTGTCAAGTGATTAGGTGCATCTACAGGGTTGTCCAAGGTCCTTAGGACAAGGGCAACTGTAGGTGGGTCTAATACCTTGGGAGGTTCCGTCACACCGCACCCCGCTCGCCCACTCCCCCTATTCATTTGCGCCCTTAGCCGAGCACTCTCACTCTCTCTCTCGCCTTGCACGCGCGCCTAGGAAGTTTTGCCGCTCGCCGTGGTTTCGCCGCCATTCTGCGGTCGCCGTCGAGCCCCCGCCGTGTCCGTTGCCTCGGTAAGCTCCACCTTATCACCCGCCACCTGGAACGCCCCTCGGTTCGCCCTCTCCCCCTCTTATTCGCCTAGTCCGCGTTCACCAGAGCATTTCTTGCGTAGCCGGAGAACCACCGTCGTCGACCCACGTCCTCGCCGCGCCCCAGACGTCGTTCGTGAGCCTAAGTCTCCACTTGAGGTAACCGTCCTAACCCTGCCCTTATTTTCCCTTGCCTTACACTTTATCGCCCGCGATTGCTCGCCGGAGTGCCCTCGGTCCACCGAGGACTTCCCCTCCACCGTTCAATCGTCTCACCCCCGTTCGTGTTACCCTGAGCCTACCATAGTGTTCGCCAGGTCCTCTGTAACATCCTTGGTCACTCGGACCACCCCTAGCATCCCTAGGAGCCCCAGTTCGCTTCACCGCCAGCAGCTGCACTGTCGTGGGTGCGAATGGCGCCGTCCCTAACTGGCCAGAGAGGTCGAAATACCTAGCACTGATCCTAACCGTCTAGTCTTCATTGGATGGCCCAGATGCGTGGATAACGTTTCATGTGGACCGTGGAGCTAGAACCGTTGATCAATGATCTAGCGGCCAGCGCGCCCCACGCTCTCAACACCCCGCTGAACCATGGGCCCTGTGCGCTAGTGCCTCAGCCCTTCCCTGCCCCACCTGTCAGTCGCACCCACGCGCCCGCGCGCTCGTTTGTGGGATTTGATCTCAGCCATTTGCTTGCGATCGTGCGGTCAAGATTACCCGATACCCCTTCACGTGGCGGTTTTGCTTAAGAGACCCTCGGGTTTCCGAGAATCAACCCGTCGTCCTGTGTTTTAGCACGCAGACCCCTGAACTCTTATAAACAGACCCCTGGCTTTTTAAATAATCACAGATTTGGGCTTAGTTTCATATTTCAAACTTCAAAACTTGTTTATTTCATATCTTTTTCATATGAACTCAAATTTAGTGGTTCAAATTGCAAAATGTTCATAGGAACATCCTCTGTTCAAATAAATTATGTTCATCCATAGTCTGAGTACTCTAATTTTTGGTCTAAGCTATATGTTAGTTTATGAGTTAATTTATTTATTTAAGAAAATAAATAAAAAGTAAATGATAATGGTACTTAGATGTTTAATTTTGTGAGATTTATAAAATGTTGTGTATGAATTGATCCCTGGTATAATTTTGTATCTCAATAAAATTAGTGGCAGTAAACTAAATAGTCCATAATATCTAGGGAATCACTGATCTCTAATTATATTAAACCCTAGCATTTAAGTCTACCCTTTATGTTCATAGTGTTTTATCAAACTTGTGTTCACTTGTTTGTACATGTTTGGTGTGCTGTTCATTCGTACTTTTCCAAATGTATTGAATGTATGATCGCTTTATCTATACAACGAGCAGCCCATGGTTCCTGAGTGTGTTGTCGAAGATCTTCCTGAGCAACAACCTCATGAAGGCAAGTGTCCTCTAACCTATTATGTCCTACATACTTTGTAATTCACCGTCACACATTACATTATTGAAATATAAGGATTGACTAGTCTGTATTTACCTATCCTTGTTTACCTTTTGGGTTATCATGGTTAGCTTTATGCTATTGCTTCACTTTAATCAATGAACTTGATGTGAATATTTATGATACAATGATGTTATCCCGATGATGATCTTGTGATACTTTAGGGGACTCAGGCCATTTTCCTGAGTACCTCTCCGTAAGGACCTGTTTGGGGAGTGACAACCCAGGATAATAGTGCAACCACGAGGGTGGAATGGGATGACCTTAGCTGATTAATTAGAGGAACCAGAGGTGTAGTTGGCTTCGTGGTAGGGCCATCAATGGGGTCCGGGCATAGTACTTGCTCTACCGAGGCTGGTTGTAGAGGTTCTTGATTTGGTTTTGTTAGTCACCCTTCCTTTGTGGAGAGGTATTGTGTTTATCAAACTGGAGAAACCTAACAGGAGGCTATGACCTCAAGGAAATCTTTGTAAAGGCTACGTAGTGATACCCTGCTAGGCCACCTAGGTAGTGGTCAATGGAGATTGGATCTTTCCACGTAGAATGGAAATCATGACTTGTGGGTAAAGTGTGCGACATCTGTGGAGTCTTAGAAACTGGTATATCAGTCGTGCTCATGGTTAAGAGTGACATTGAGATCCTCTTTGATTAGAAGAACATTGGTTACTTTTTTGATGATTAATGATGATGGTATAATTATGATCTCTGGTATTTCCTCTTGGAGGGAGTACATTTGGGTAATAACTGGGTTTATTACTAAAACTTGGCTCTACTAAAAGTAATAAATACTTGACCTACTAAAAGCAACTGCTTGGCCTTAACTCCACATACAGCTAGTCCACTTTAACCTAAAGGGACATTTGCTGAGTACGTTGATGTGTACTCATCCTTGCTTTACAAACCACCCCACCCCAGGTTGTCCCCACTGTACTCAGTGCTTAGGAGGAGATGCTGGCAACATGGAGGACTTTGAGGACTTTTAGGACTACGATGAGTTCTAGTTATCTTAGTGGCAAACCCCCAGTCAGCTGCCTGTGAAGGCCTTATCTACTACGTTTTGTATTTCCGCACTTTGATGATATTAATGGCTATGTTATGTAATAGACTCTATGAATGTCTTGGACATCTTATTATAATAAAAGTATCTTTCTGCTATTTACTTTGAGCAATGTGTGATGATGTCCAACTACGTAATCGTTGTGTACGTGATTTCCAAAACCGGGTGTGACATACACCCAAGTGCTTAATAGTATCACTCAGTGATTAGCATAGGTGCTTAGCGAAGTGCTTAGGTTAGTCAGACTGCTTTAGCGCTTGCTCTAGGTGAACCCTAGTTAGTTGAGTGAGTTTAGAAAAAACACACAACCTCTCGGCTATTGTGTGAGTCGTTGTAATTGTATCGAGTGGGGCAAGAGTCTTGCGAGACTGTGACAACCGTGTTGGTGTCACGGCCGCCACCGTGTACCGGAGGGAATGAGGCCCGGCGGCGTTTCGGCCGAAAGCTCGATTGTGCAGATGGTGGGGAGTGTCCGAGAGGAGCCCAAAGCAGAGCACCACTTGCGCGTGGAGAAGGCCCGCAGCTCTCTACGGAGTTACTCGACTGTGGTGCTTGGCCCTCGCATGGGCTACCCTTTGCGTAGGGGCACCAATGAGGATTAGTCAGAAACTTGCATGGTTCCGGATACCTCGGTAAAAATACCAGCGTCATCCACGAGAGTTTACATCTCTACCTTGCTCTTTACCTTCGCATTTACATTAAGCATTTAAGTTTCAATCTTGTCTTGTTGGTACATTGTTTAGATTGAAACTTAGCCTTTACGGTAGAGATAATAACACTTAAACAAAACCTAGTTTGCACATTCTAGTTTGATTATTTGCATAGGTTTTGCTCTAGGGTTTTATTTGTGGCCTAGTTTAAAGAAAGTTTTATAAGTCCTAATTCACTCCCCCTCTTAGGCGTCACCATTTCCTACATAGGTGTTGAGTGCGCCAAGATAGTCGACAGTAATGGAGAAGGTCAAGTATGGAGTTAATGCACGATGGACTGAGAGCAATAAACGATGGACAAGATGGCTTGGACTAATAGACCCGAGGATGGAGAACTGACCATGTGTTGTACACATTGGGCACATGAAGAGCAAGAGTGCATGGGTGATGAAGACAACATCGACCAAGTTAAGGAGAGGATGATGGTGTCGTAGTCTTGGAGGAGACCTGACACACATTTACATGGTTGATGTAGATGGCATTGGTCAAGTCAAGAAGGAAGGCGAAGGCATCAAGTTTGGCGGAGGTGAGACACATGCTGACATCGGCTAGTCACGTCTAGCGAGGCATGTACGAGAGGTTTTTGTTTTGGCCCACAAAAACAAATGATGGAATGTTTGATGGTTTGGATATCAAAATCATTGGAGGAGCATTTGGTGGTTTGACCTCAAAATCAGGCATGGATGGTTTGGTTGTTTGGACATCAAAACCATGGGTTGCAGGTTTGACTAGTCTAGTCCTCAAAACCAAGGAGTGATGAATAAGTGGATATGTGGTGACGTCCTGAAGCTTCTGCCTAGAACAAGTGAGGTCGAGAAAAAAAATCTTGGACAATTTTATCACTTCGGTATTTGGGTTGTGTGCATCATGTAAGCGTGTTCCAGCCTTTTGGTACATACATACATACATACATACATACATGCTTTGAAGCACCACTTTCATGAGTCGTGCGTCATGTGCGAAGCTCATAGGCCTATTCCTCTTTCTTGTTTCTCGCCCACCAATGGCCATTACATAAGGGTCTTGAGAAACCACCTAAGCTCAACAGGGTAGGAAACCACATAGCACATCGCTAGCTGAAGAAGGACGAGCGGCCGAGTAAGCTATAAAGAAGAGTCGAAATCCTTTTCATCTCATACCTTTCTTGGTTTTTAGCTAAATAAAGTGTAATATTTGTTCTTATCAGTTTAATATTTGATATGTGGACCATATGTTCACTTTGATATTAAATTTATTTTTTTATAAATATTAAATATGATTGTGTGGCATCGCAACATATGGACATTCTGTTAGTGTGTGTGTGTGTATATATATATATATATATATATATATATATATATATATATGGTTGTTTTGAGTAATGATTCAAGTGGAAAGTGTCTCTCTCATGCTATCTCCAGCAGATTACCCATCCCTATAACCATATTTAAATTCTACTATGTGAATTGTGCAGTCTATAGTGCAAAACAATGCTTTAGATGACCATATGGGCGAACTGCTGGACACGGTCTTAGGGCCTATTTGGAAGCAACCTAGCTTTTGGCAAACTAGATTTTATCTCCAATTTTTAGAAACTGGTTTATGAAAAAAAGTTGATTGAGGGTGTTTGGAACTTAGTTTCTAACAAAACAATTTCTATTTTTTGATTTACAATGACAAGTCTATCTTTCTTTATTTTTAAAAGCGGTGACAATAGATGTAAATTTTGAGAAATCAACAAGAACATGGCGTAATTAAAGGGACAAAAACTAGTTTTAGCTAGAAGAATCTATCTATCTTCTTAGGTTATAGGAAAATGAGAATACAGTTTCTACAAATTAGGATACAAACTGGATGTTTAGAACCTATCTAGTTTCTATAAACTATTTTTTAGAAATTGCGTGTTGCCATCCTGTCCCTTATTTGTGTGGTGTGATGATAGGTGTGAGAAGGAGAGGAGGAGAGAGGTTGCATAGCTTTATTTACTACGAATGACTTGCAATCGGATCTGTTGACGTAATTCAAAGATCAATTTTGAGCTTCACTTGATCTTCTGCACAAATCTGAAGTTATTCTTTTTCTGTGTTCTCGGAGTTATATTTCGGGATTTTCCTTTTTGCTCGTGGGATGTGATTTGTGGCAGATTTCTTGGGCAAATTGGTGTTAAAACATCCGTGAGCAAGGGTATGGTGATTCCCTATCAAATCCATCACTTGGGCACCACGAATTTGATTTTCTCCAAAGTTGTTCATCACTTGGGGTTTCTCGGATTTTTTAAATTGGAGTTAAAAGGCTTGGACTTTCTGTGTGCTCCCGGCTGGATAAAATCTCTTCTGCTACGTAGTTCGTTGTTAAAATCTCTGATCGATCCTGCTTAATTTGCTTGCTTTCCGATGGATGTTAGTCGACTCCGGCCTGCTGTGTTTGGGATGGCTTTGCTCTATTCTGCCTCAAAACAGTCGATTCCGGCCTGCGGCAACGAAAAGTGACCTAAAAAGGCAAATTTCTTCAAGCCATTCAGCAGGAGCAAACATTTGCTAATTCGATCTCAGTTGGCAACTTCGCTGGCTTGTTTAACTTGCCGCAGGTCCACGGCAGAGTGCAGCAACTGCTCGTGTCTATTTCCTCTGTCTGGCACGTAAGACCAACTCCAGCAACACACCCATCCGTATCCCTATTTTGCATGCTGTACAGCCTCTATATGCTTCAAGTCGTCCAGCAGTCTCCCTATCACCATCCGCATTCGTGTGTATGACAGCTTGGGTCCACGGCGTCAGATTTTTAAAGCTGGTCATAGACGGAGATGAGAGAGACAGCGTGAGAATGAGGAGTGAAAGACCGAGCATGTGTTTTGCGGAGATGGATGCGGAGGCTGTTGGAGAGCGAAATAGTGGCTTAGAGCGTGTATAATATGGATACAGAGTGGGATAGTCAGTGCTGCTGGAGTTGGTCTAAGCACTAAGCAGCTCATTTGTTTTGAGCAGCAGTACAACAACAGCAGCTCATTTGTTTCAGATCACATTCAGCTCCGTTCGTTCTCAGGTTTGCAGCAGCCATTTAAGAGTTGCAGTGAACATGAATTAAATGCGTGAGGTGTCACTTTCTTGCTACAGTAAAGCAATCATCAGAGAGATATTCATTGGTAGTCTGTAACTTTGATTCATCTTCCTGCAGTTCTCTAGCAGTCTACTTGCCTTTCTTCAGTTTATTTTTCTGAACTGAAATTGTGTGATATCTGTTGGTTCTATCAGCAGAAGCAGCTCATATATGCTGGCTATAACTTGTCAGCACCACTGTGGAGGAGAAGGAGGCTGTGGAAGAGACGGAAGTGGAACAGGCAGCACTCGGCGGCAAACGCACTCGACGCACCAACGTTCGTGTGATGGGCCCAGAATGGGCTGTGTAATCCTAGTCTCTTGTAATTCAGGGGCAGCCCATGTGAGGGTATAATACCTAGTCTGTGGTTTCTGAAGAGGCATGCAAAACTTGAACAAACTCATACGCAATAACATCTGCCGCCTTCTGCCTCCTGTTCACTGTTCTTCTCTAATCTCTGATTCTTCTTCCACTTATGATCTCCGAGCCTAACATTTGGTATCAAAGACTTGTCATCCTGGATCTGCTGCCGGAGGTGTCGCGGCGGGCGCGATCGTCTGCGATGGAGCAATCGGAGACTATCACCCACAAGTTGCTTGAGGAAATGCGTCTCATGGAGGCGCGTCTCTCTGAGCAAATCAGCGGGCGCTGCGACGGCGTCGAGCGCCGCGTGGAGGAACACTGTGAGGAGATACGCGTGCACTTCACCCAGCGCTGCGACGCCATCCACCAACAAGTGGATGTTGCGGCGTGTGAGGAACCCTAGGGTTCTACCAACGTGAGGAGGTCTCCCCTTGGCCGGATCTGACCAAACACACAGGTATGTGGCAGTATGGGTTCTCTTCTATTTCATTTCATGCCTTCTCCATTACAAATGCTCAGATTTATAGCAGCTCAAAGTGGGTCTAACTGCTAATCAGTTATTACAGCTGGATTAACAGCTAGATGCCAGCAGCTTACAGCTGTATTACTCTAACCCCTCTATCCTCCTTCTTGCCCTCTTGTTACCTTGTCTAAATCTATGCATTGCTGGTAGGGTCGTGACAATCCGCCCCCCCCCCCTTGAGAGCTTGCTTGACCCCAAGCAAGGGCCTTTGGAAATCTGTTCTTGGCCACAGTAAAATCCTCCCAAGTAGCACATGATGATGGTAACCCAGACCATCTGAGTAGCACTTGGACCACAGCCGCGTTGCCTTTCTTGACCATTCTGTGATCCAGGATCTCAACCGGAGCCAGAGTTCCCCTAGGCACCATCCATGATCCTGACACAAGCAAGGACAGTAGGAAAACAAGCCTGCACGGCATAAAAATTGAAAGGGAATTAGGCTTACACCTAGTCCCTAAATAATTTTGGTGGTTGAATTGCCCAACACAAATATTGAACTAACTAGCTTGCTCTAGTGTATAAGTTATACAGGTGCAAAAGGTTCACACTCAGCCAATAAAATGACCATGTGTTGGGTTCAACAAAAGGGCAAAGGAGCAACCAAAGGCTCCTCTGGTCTGGCGCACCGGACTGTCCGGTGTGCCACCGGATAGTGTCCGGTGCACCAGAGGACTTCAGCTCAAACTCGTCGCCCTCGGGAAATTTCCAGAGCCAGCGCACTAAAATTCACCGGACTGTCCGGTGTACACCGGACAGTGTTCGGTGCTCCAAGGAAGCGCGGCCTCCGGAACTCGCCAGCCTCGGGTACACGCGGCAGCCGCTCCGCTATAATTCACCGGACATGTCCGGTGTGCACCGGACTGTCCGGTGTACCAGCGGACCAACGGCTATTTCGGCGCCAATGGCTACCTGCGCTGCATTTAATGCGCGCGCAGCGCGCGCAGAGGTCAGGCACGCCCATACTGGCGCACCGGACAATGAACAGTGGTTGTCCGGTGTGCACCGGACACCCAGGCGGGCCCAGAAGTCAGAAGCCCCAACGGTCAGAATCCAACGGCATTGATGACGTGGCGGGGGCACCGGACATGTCCGGTGTGCACCGGACTGTCCGGTGCGCCATCGAACAGACAGCCTCCACCAACGGTCAAGTTTGGTGGTTGAGGCTATAAATACCCCAACCACCCCACCATTCATTGCATCCAAGTTTTCCAACTTCCAACCACTATACAAGAGCTAGCATTTATTGCAAAGCACACCAAAAGAGATCAAATCCTCTCCCAACTCCACACAAAGCCCTAGTGACTAGAGAGAGTGATTTGTAGTGTTCATTTGAGCTCTTGCGCTTGGATCGCTTCTTTTTCTTTCGCATTCTTTCTTGTGATCAAACACTCACTTGTAATTGAGGCAAGAGACACCAATTGTGTGGTGGTCCTTGCGGGAAGTTTGATTCCCAAGTGATTTGAGAAAGAGAAGCTCACTCGGTCCGAGGGACCGTTTGAGAGAGGGAAGGGTTGAAAGAGACCCGGCCTTTGTGGCCTCCTCAACGGGGAGTAGGTTTGAAAGAACTGAACCTCGGTAAAACAAATCCACGTGTCTCACTTCATTATTCGCTTGCGATTTGTTTTGCGCCCTCTCTCGCGGACTTGATTTTATTTCTAACGCTAACTCGACTTGTAGTTGTGTTTATTTTTGAGAATTTCAGTTTCGCCCTATTCACCCCCCTCTAGGCGACTTTCAATTGGTATCAGAGCCCGGTGCTTCATTAGAGCCTAACCGCTCGAAGTGATGTCGGGAGATCACACCAAGAGGAAGATGGAGACCGGCGACAAGCCCACTACAAGCCAAGGGAGCACTTCATCGGAAGAGTCCCGCACCAAGAGGAGGGAGAAGAAGAAGGACTCCTCCAAACGGAAGGAGAAAAGATCTTCCTCTTCTCACCACAAAGAGAAGAAGGAAAAATCTTCTTCTCACAAGTCGCATCGGAAAGGCGACAAGCACAAGAGGATGAGGAAGGTGGTCTACTACGAGACCGACACTTCATCAACATCCACCTCCAACTCCGATGCACCGTCCGTAACTTCTAAGCGCCAAGAGCGCAAGAAGTTTAGTAAGATCCCTTTACACTATCCCCGTACATCTAAACATACTCCATTACTTTCCGTTCCATTAGGCAAACCGCCAACTTTTGATGGCGAAGATTATGCTAGGTGGAGTGATTTAATGAAATTTCATCTAACCTCACTCCACAAAAGTATATGGAATGTTGTTGAGTTTGGAGCACAGGTACCTTCTGTAGGGGATGAGGATTATGATACGGACGAAGTAGCCCAAATCGAGCACTTCAACTCCCAAGCCACAACCATTCTCCTCGCCTCTCTAAGCAAGGAGGAATACAACAAAGTGCAAGGGTTGAAGAATGCAAAGGAGATTTGGGACCTACTCAAGACGGCGCACAAGGGTGATGAACTCACCAAGATCACCAAGCGGGAAACGATCGAGGGGGAGCTCGGTCGCTTTCGTCTTCGCCAAGGGGAGGAGCCACAAGATATGTACAATCGGCTCAAGACCTTGGTGAACCAAGTGCGCAACCTCGGGAGCAAAAAGTGGGATGACCACGAGGTGGTTAAGGTTATTTTAAGAGCTCTTATTTTCCTTAACCCCACTCAAGTTCAATTAATTCGTGGTAATCCTAGATATCCACTAATGACCCCCGAGGAAGTTATCGGGAATTTTGTGAGCTTTGAATGCATGATTAAGGGCTCAAAGAAGATCAACGAGCTTGACGAACCTTCCACATCCGAGGCGCAACCGGTGGCCTTCAAGGCAACGGAGGAGAAGAAGGAGGAGTCTACACCAAGTAGACAACCAATTGACGCCTCCAAGCTCGACAACGAGGAGATGGCCTTAATCATCAAAAGCTTTCGGCAAATCCTCAAGCAACGGAAGGGGAAGGATTACAAATCCCGTTCCAAGAAGGTTTGCTACAAATGTGGTAAGCCCGGTCATTTCATTGCAAAATGTCCTATATCTAGTGACAGTGACAGGGGCGACGACAAGAAGGGAAAGAGGAGAGAAAAGAAGAAGTACTACAAGAAGAAGGGCGGCGATGCCCATGTTTGCCGGGAGTGGGACTCCGACGAGAGCTCCACCGAGTCCTCCTCCAACGAGGACGCCGCCAACATCACCGTCACCAAGGGACTCCTCTTCCCCAACGCCGGCCACAAGTGCCTCATGGCAAAGGACGGCAAAAGGAAGAAGGTTAAAACTAACTCCTCCACTAAATATGAATCTTCTAGTGATGATAATGCTAGTGGTGAGGAAGATAATTTGCGTATCCTTTTTGCCAACCTTAACATGGAACAAAAAGAAAAATTAAATGAGCTAATTAGTGCCATCCATGAAAAGGACGATCTCTTGGACTCTCAAGAGGACTTCCTAATCAAGGAAAATAAGAAACATGTTAAGGTTAAGAATGCTTATGCTCTAGAAGTAGAAAAATGTGACAAATTATCTAGTGAGCTAAGCACATGCCATGACACTATTGCCAACCTTAGAAATGAAAATGCTAAATTAATTGCTAAGGTTGATTCTCATGTTTGTATTGATTCAACTTCCTATCCTAGAAATGATAATGTTGATTTGCTTGCTAGGATTGATGAGTTGAATGTTTCTATTGGTATCCTTAGAAATGAGAATGAGAAATTAATTGCTAAGGCTAAAGAATTAGATGTTTGCAATGTTACAATTTCCGACCTTAGAACTAAGAATGATATGTTACATGCTAAGGTTGTAGAATTAAAATCTTGCAAACCATCTACATCTACCGTTGAGCACACTTCTATTTGCACTAGATGTAGAGATGTTGATATCAATGCTATTCATGATCACATGGCTTTAATTAAACAACAAAATGATCATATAGCATTATTAGATGCAAAAATTGCCGAGCATAACTTAGAAAATGAAAAGTTTAAATTTGCTAGAAGTATGCTCTATAATGGGAGATGCCCTGGCATCAAGGATGGCATTGGCTACCAAAGGGGAGACAATGTCAAACTTAATGCCCCTCCTAAGAACTTATCTAACTTTGTTAAGGGCAAGGCTCCCATGCCTCAAGATAACGAGGGTTACATTTTATACCCTGCCGGTTATCCTGAGAGCAAAATTAGGAAAATTCATTCTAGGAAGTCTCACTCTGGCCCTAATCATGCTTTTATGTATAAGGGTGAGACATCTAGTTCTAGGCAACCAACCCGTGCCAAGTTGCCTAGAAAGAAAACTCCTAATGCATCAAATGATCATGCTATTTCATTTAAAACTTTTGATGCTTCTTATGTGCTTACTAGCAAATCCGGCAAGGTAGTTGCCAAATTTGTTGGGGGCAAACACAAGGGATCAAAGACTTGTGTTTGGGTACCCAAAGTTCTTGTTTCTAATGCTAAAGGACCCAAAACCGTTTGGGTACCTAAAGTCAAGAACTAAAATTGTTTTGTAGGTTTATGCATCCGGGGGTTCAAGTTGGATACTCGACAGCGGGTGCACAAACCACATGACAGGGGAGAAAAAGATGTTCTCCTCATATGAGAAAAACCAAGATCCCCAACGAGCTATCACATTCGGGGATGGAAATCAAGGTTTGGTCAAAGGATTGGGTAAAATTGCTATATCACCTGACCATACTATTTCCAATGTTTTTCTTGTAGATTCTTTAGATTACAATTTGCTTTCCGTATCCCAATTATGTCAAATGGGCTACAACTGTCTATTTACTGATATAGGTGTTACTGTCTTTAGAAGAAGTGATGATTCAATAGCATTTAAGGGAGTGTTAGAGGGTCAGCTATACTTGGTAGATTTTGATAGAGCTGAACTCGACACTTGCTTGGTTGCTAAGACTAACTTGGGTTGGCTCTGGCACCGCCGACTAGCCCATGTTGGAATGAAGAATCTTCACAAGCTTCTAAAGGGAGAACACATTTTAGGACTAACCAATGTTCATTTTGAGAAAGACAGGATTTGTAGCGCATGCCAAGCCGGGAAGCAAGTTGGCACTCATCATCCACAAAAGAACATCATGACTAGTGACAGGCCACTGGAGCTCCTACACATGGACCTATTCGGCCCGATCGCTTACATAAGCATCGGCGGGAGTAAGTACTGTCTAGTTATTGTGGATGATTATTCTCGCTTCACTTGGGTGTTCTTTTTGCAGGACAAATCTCATACCCAAGAGACCTTAAAGGGATTCTTGAGACGGGCTCAAAATGAGTTCGGCTTAAGGATCAAGAAAATTAGAAGCGACAATGGGACGGAGTTCAAGAACTCTCAAATTGAAGGCTTCCTTGAGGAGGAGGGCATCAAGCATGAGTTCTCTTCTCCCTACACTCCACAACAAAATGGTGTAGTGGAGAGGAAGAATCGAACTCTATTGGACATGGCAAGAACCATGCATGATGAGTACAAGACACCGGATCGGTTTTGGGCCGAAGCAGTCAACACCGCTTGCTACGCCATCAACCGGTTATATCTTCACCGAATCCTCAAGAAGACATCCTATGAACTCCTAACCGGTAAAAAGCCAAATATTTCATATTTTAGAGTTTTTGGTAGCAAATGTTTTATACTTGTTAAAAGAGGTAGAAAATCTAAATTTGCTCCTAAAACTGTAGAAGGCTTTTTACTAGGATATGACTCAAACACAAGGGCATATAGAGTCTTTAACAAGTCCTCAGGACTTGTTGAAGTTTCTTGTGACGTTGTGTTTGATGAGACTAACGGCTCTCAAGAAGAGCAAGTTGATCTTGATGAGATAGGTGAAGAACAGGCTCCATGCATAGCGCTAAGGAACATGTCCATTGGGGATGTGTGTCCTAAGGAATCCGAAGAGCCTCCACATGCACAAGATCAACCATCCTCCTCCATGCAAGCATCTCCACCAACTCAAATTGAGGATGAGGCTCAAGATGTTGAACAAGAAGATCAAGAAGATGAGCCACCTCAAAATGACGGCAACGATCAAGGGGGAGATGCAAATGATGAAGACAAGGAGGATGAACAACCAAGGCCGCCACACCCAAGAGTCCACCAAGCAATACAACGAGATCACCCCGTCGACACCATCCTCGGCGACATTCATAAGGGGGTAACTACTCGATCTCGTGTTGCACATTTTTGTGAACATTACTCTTTTGTTTCCTCTATTGAGCCACACAAGGTAGAGGAAGCACTTCAAGATTCGGATTGGGTGGTGGCGATGCAAGAGGAGCTCAACAATTTCACAAGAAATGAGGTATGGCATTTAGTTCCACGTCCAAATCAAAATGTTGTAGGAACCAAGTGGGTCTTCCGCAACAAGCAAGATGAGCATGGTGTGGTGACAAGGAACAAAGCTCGACTCGTGGCCAAGGGGTATTCACAAGTCGAAGGTTTGGATTTTGGTGAAACCTATGCACCCGTAGCTAGGCTTGAGTCAATTCGCATATTATTGGCCTATGCTACTTACCATGGCTTCAAGCTTTATCAAATGGACGTGAAGAGTGCATTCCTCAATGGACCAATCAAGGAGGAGGTCTATGTTGAGCAACCTCCCGGCTTTGAAGACAGTGAGTACCCTAACCATGTTTATAGGCTTTCTAAGGCGCTTTATGGGCTCAAGCAAGCCCCAAGAGCATGGTATGAATGCCTTAGAGATTTCCTTATTGCAAATGGCTTCAAAGTCGGCAAAGCCGATCCTACTTTATTCACCAAAACACTTGATAATGATTTGTTTGTATGCCAAATTTATGTTGATGATATTATATTTGGGTCTACTAACAAATCTACATGTGAAGAATTTAGTAGGATCATGACACAGAAATTCGAGATGTCTATGATGGGGGAGTTGAAGTATTTTCTAGGATTTCAAGTCAAACAACTCCAAGAGGGCACATTCATTTGCCAAACAAAGTATACTCAAGACATACTAAGCAAGTTTGGAATGAAGGATGCCAAGCCCATCAAGACTCCCATGGGAACAAATGGGCATCTCGACCTCGACACGGGAGGTAAGTCCGTGGATCAAAAGGTATACCGGTCGATGATTGGTTCATTGCTCTATTTATGTGCATCTCGACCGGACATTATGCTTTCCGTATGCATGTGTGCAAGATTCCAAGCCGACCCTAAGGAATCACACCTTACGGCCGTAAAACGAATCTTGAGATATTTGGCTTATACTCCTAAGTTTGGGCTTTGGTACCCTCAGGGATCCACTTTTGATTTGATTGGTTATTCGGATGCCGATTGGGCGGGGTGTAAGATTAATAGGAAGAGCACATCGGGGACTTGTGAAAGGGAAATGTGCCCTTGGGCCATTTCTAAGTATTTTGGTGATTTAGTGCCCAACACAGGTGCCTAATTGTAAAATGGTGGACAAAGTACAAATCAAGGATAAAGGTATGTTTCTAAGTCTTAGTACATTGGTTTTGTGTACTAATATACTTGTCTAAGTGTTAGAAACAGAAAGAAGAAAAAGAGAAAAGAGGAGAAAAAGACTTGGCTGTGTGCAGCCAAAACTCAGCTCAGTCTGGCACACCGGACTGTCCGGTGGTGCACCGGACAGTGTCTGGTGCGCCAAGCTGGCTCGGCGTAAAGTAGCCGCTCTCGGGAATTCGCCGACGGCGTACAGCTAAAATTCACCGGACTGTCCGGTGTGCACCGGACTGTCCGGTGAGCCAACGGTCGGCCGGGCCAACGGTCGGCCGCGCAATCTGCGCGGGACACGTGGCCGAGCCAACGGCTAGAAGACGGCACCGGACTGTCCGGTGTGTGCACCAACGGCTCCCAGATCTGCAACGGTCTGCAACGGTCGGCTTCGCTATTTAAGGAAGGAAATCGGGCACCGGACAGTGTCCGGTGTGCACCGGACTGTCCGGTGCCCCCGACGACAGAAGGCAAGATTGGCCTTCCAGATTTGCTCTCAACGGCTCCTAGCTGCCTTGGGGCTATAAAAGGGACCCCTAGGCGCATGGAGGAGAGAACCAAGCAACCTTAGAGCATTCTTGATCATCCACATTCAGTCTTTGCGCATTCGTTTGTGATTCTAAGTGATTCGAGCTCCGTTCTAGTGAGAACTTTGAGATAGTCATTCGAGCTTGATTCTTGGCCGTGTGTGCGCGCGTTTCGCTGTGGATTTGTGTGTGTTGCTTCCCTCCCTTACTCTGTGCTTCTTTGTGATCATATACTTGTAAGGGCAAGAGACTCCAATTTGTGGAGATTCCTTGCAAACGGGATAAAGAAAAGAAAGCAAAACACTGTGGTATTCAAGTGGGTCTTTGGACCGCTTGAGAGGGGTTGATTGCAACCCTCGTCCGTTGGGACGCCACAACGTGGAGTAGGCAAGCGTTGGTCTTGGCCGAACCACGGGATAAACCACTGTGTCATCTCTGTGTTTGATCTCTTGTGGTATTGTGTTTTGTTGAGTCTCCTCTCTAGCCACTTGGCGATTATTGTGCTAACACTTAACAAGTTTTTGTGGCTATAAGTTTAAGTTTCATAGGATCACCTATTCACCCCCCCCTCTAGGTGCTCTCAATTGGTATCAGAGCCGTTCTCTTCAAGAAAGGGACTAACCGCCCGAAGAGATGGATCCTAAGGGGAAGGGAATCGTGATCAACGACAAGGAGAAGGAGTCCTTCGTCAACGAGCCAAAGGACGACAAGACTACCGACTCGGGCTCGGGGCACAGACGCAAAGAAGGGAAGAAGAAGAAGACAAGACGCATCAAGGAGATCGTCTACTACGACAGCGACGAATCTTCCTCTTCCCAAAAGGACGACGACAACGACTACAAAAAGACGGTCAATTCGAACTTTTCATTTGATTATTCTCGTATTCAACATAGTTCGAATTCGCATTTGCTTTCCATTCCTCTTGGCAAACCTCCACACTTTGATGGGGAGGACTACGGATTTTGGAGTCACAAAATGCGTAGTCACTTATTCTCTCTCCATCCAAGCATTTGGGAGATTGTAGAGAATGGAATGAAGTTTGATAGCTCGGATAACTCTATGCTCATAAATGAACAAATCCATAGAAATGCACAAGCTACTACTGTTCTCTTAGCATCCTTGTGCAGGGAAGAGTACAACAAGGTGAGTGGCTTGGACAATGCCAAGCAAATATGGGACACCCTCAAGATCTCTCACGAGGGGAATGACATCACCATGCTCACCAAAATGGAGTTGGTGGAAGGCGAGCTTGGACGATTTGCCATGATAAGGGGAGAGGAGCCAACCCAAACGTACAACCGGCTCAAGACCCTCATCAACAAAATAAGAAGCTACGGAAGCACGCGATGGACGGACCACGACGTCGTCCGCCTAATGCTAAGGTCCTTTACCGTTCTTGATCCTCATCTCGTGAACAATATTCGTGAGAATCCCAGGTACACGATGATGACGCCCGAGGAGGTACTCGGAAAATTCGTAAGCGGGCGGATGATGATCAAGGAGGCGAGATACGTCGACGAGGCGTTGAACGGTCCAATCCATGAGCCTCAACCCATTGCTCTCAAGGCAACAAGGAGCAAGGAGCCGCTACCCAGCAAGGTGGCGCAAGTTGAGGCGGCCGGGCTCAATGATGAAGAGATGGCTCTCATCATCAAGACATTCAAGATGGCGCTAAATGGTCGCAAGGGGCAACCAAGGAAGACCAAGACAAAGGGGAAGCGCTCATGCTTCAAATGTGGTAAGGTTGGTCATTTTATTGCTAACTGTCCCGAAAATGATAGTGACCAGGAGCAAGGGAAGAATGGGAAGAGAGAGAACAAGAAGGTTTACAAGAAGGCCAAAGGTGAAGCACACCTTGGAAAGGAGTGGGATTCGGATTGCTCTTCGTCCGACTCCGACGACGAAGGACTCGCCGCCACTGCCTTCAACAAATCGGCCCTCTTCCCAAACGAGCATCACACTTGCCTCATGGCAAGGGAGAAGAAGGTAATCACTCGTAATGCTAATACTTATGATTCTTCTAGTGATGATGAGTCTAGTGAGGATGAGATAGATTACTCTAGTTTATTCAAGGGATTGGATAGAACTAAGATAGCTAAGATTAATGAATTGATTGATGCCTTGAATGAAAAGGATAGAATCTTAGAGAAACAAGAAGATCTTTTATATGAAGAGCATGATAAATTTGTTAGTGCACAAAATTCACTTGCTTTAGAAGTTAAAAGAAATGGAATGCTTTCTTGTGAACTTTCTACTTGTAATGAAACCATTTCTTCTTTAAAAGGTGAAATTAATGATTTAAATGCTAAACTAGAAGTAGCAAGTAAATCTAACTCTTGTGTTGAACATGTTGAAATTTGCACTAGGTGTAAGGATGTTGATATTAATGCTTGTTGTGAACACTTAGTTTCAATTTCAAAACTAAATGATGAAGTGGCTAGTCTTAATGCCCAACTTAAGACTAGCAAAAACGAATTTGATAAGCTAAAATTTGCAAGGGATGCCTACACGATTGGTAGACACCCCTCAATTAAGGATGGACTTGGCTACAAGAGGGAAGCCAAGGACTTGACAAGCCATAAGGCTCCTATCTCCGCCAAGGAGAAAGGGAAGGCTCCTATGGCTAGTAGTACTAAAAGGAACCATGCTTTTATGTATCATGATAGGAGACAAACTAGAAATGCTTATAGGAGTTATAATGCTTATGATGATTTTGACTCTCATGCAATGTTTGCTTCTAGTTCTTCCTATATGCATAGTAGAAATATGTCTAGGAGAAATGCTATTCATCATGTGCCTAGAAAGAATATTCATGCTCCTAGGAAAGTAGTGAATGAACCTTCTACAATTTATTGTGCCTTAAATGCTTCCTTTGCTATTTGTAGAAAGGATAGGAAAATAGTTGCTAGGAAGTTAGGGGCAAAATGCAAGGGAGACAAAACTTGCATTTGGGTCCCTAAGGATATTTGCACTAACCTTGTAGGACCCAACATGAGTTGGGTACCTAAGACCCAAGCCTAAATTTGCCTTGCAGGTTTATGCATCTGGGGGTTCAAGCTGGATTATCGACAGCGGATGCACAAACCATATGACGGGGGAGAAGAAGATGTTCACCTCCTACGTCAAAAATAAGGATTCCCAAGATTCAATTATATTCGGTGATGGGAATCAAGGCAAGGTAAAAGGATTAGGTAAAATTGCAATTTCTAATGAGCACTCAATCTCCAATGTGTTTTTAGTTGAGTCTCTTGGTTACAATTTGCTATCTGTTAGTCAACTATGCAATATGGGATATAACTGTTTGTTTACAAATGTAGATGTGTCTGTCTTTAGAAGATGTGATGGTTCACTAGCTTTTAAGGGTGTACTAGACGGCAAGCTTTACTTAGTTGATTTTGCAAAAGAAGAGGCCGGTCTAGATGCATGCTTAATGGCTAAGACTTGCATGGGCTGGCTGTGGCATCGCCGCTTAGCACATGTGGGGATGAAGAACCTCCACAAGCTTCTAAAGGGAGAACACGTGATAGGTCTAACCAATGTTCATTTCGAAAAAGATAGACCTTGTGCAGCTTGTCAGGCAGGTAAACAGGTGGGAGGAGCGCATCACAGCAAGAATGTGATGACCACATCAAGACCCCTGGAGCTGCTACATATGGACCTCTTCGGACCCGTCGCCTATCTAAGCATAGGAGGAAGTAAGTATGGTTTAGTTATTGTTGATGACTTTTCCCGCTTCACTTGGGTGTTCTTTTTGCAGGATAAGTCTGAAACCCAAGGGACCCTCAAGCGCTTCCTCAGGAGAGCTCAAAATGAGTTTGAGCTCAAGGTGAAGAAGATAAGGAGCGACAATGGGTCCGAGTTCAAGAACCTTCAAGTGGAGGAGTTCCTTGAGGAGGAAGGGATCAAGCACGAGTTCTCCGCTCCCTACACACCTCAGCAAAATGGTGTGGTAGAGAGGAAGAACAGGACGCTGATCGATATGGCAAGGACGATGCTTGGAGAGTTCAAGACCCCCGAGTGCTTTTGGTCGGAAGCTGTGAACACGGCTTGCCACGCCATCAACAGGGTCTACCTTCATCGACTCCTCAAGAAGACTTCGTATGAGCTACTAACCGGTAACAAACCCAATGTATCGTACTTTCGTGTATTTGGGAGCAAATGCTACATTCTAGTGAAGAAGGGTAGAAATTCTAAGTTTGCTCCCAAAGCTGTAGAAGGGTTTTTATTAGGTTATGATTCAAATACAAAGGCGTATAGGGTCTTCAACAAATCATCGGGTTTGGTTGAAGTCTCTAGCGACGTTGTATTTGATGAGACTAATGGCTCTCCAAGAGAGCAAGTTGTTGATTGTGATGATGTAGATGAAGAAGATGTTCCGACGGCCGCTATACGAACCATGGCGATTGGAGAAGTGCGGCCACAGGAACAAGATGAACGAGATCAACCTTCTTCCTCAACAACGGTGCATCCCCCAACTCAAGACGATGAACAGGTTCATCAAAAGGAGGCGTGTGATCAAGGGGGAGCACAAGATGATCACGTGATGGAGGAAGAAGCACAACCGGCACCTCCAACTCAAGTTCGAGCGGTGATTCAAAGGGATCATCCCATCGACCAAATTTTGGGTGACATTAGCAAGGGAGTAACTACTCGATCTCGATTAGTTAATTTTTGTGAGCATTACTCCTTTGTCTCTTCTATTGAGCCTTTCAGGGTAGAGGAGGCCTTGCTAGATCCGGATTGGGTATTGGCCATGCAGGAGGAACTCAACAACTTCAAGCGCAACGAAGTTTGAACACTGGTGCCTCGTCCCAAGCAAAATGTTGTGGGAACCAAGTGGGTGTTCCGCAACAAACAGGATGAGCACGGGGTGGTGACGAGGAACAAGGCTCGACTTGTGGCAAAAGGTTATGCCCAAGTCGCAGGTTTGGACTTTGAGGAGACTTTTGCTCCTGTGGCTAGGCTAGAATCAATTCGTATCTTGCTAGCATATGCCGCTCACCATTCTTTCAGGTTGTTCCAAATGGATGTGAAGAGCGCTTTCCTCAACGGGCCAATCAAGGAGGAGGTGTACGTGGAGCAACCCCCTGGCTTCGAGGATGAACGGTACCCCGACCACGTGTGTAAGCTCTCTAAGGCGCTCTATGGACTTAAGCAAGCCCCAAGAGCATGGTATGAATGCCTTAGAGACTTTTTAATTGCTAATGCTTTCAAGGTTGGGAAAGCCGATCCAACTCTTTTTACAAAGACATGTGATGGTGATTTGTTTGTGTGCCAAATTTATGTCGATGACATAATATTTGGTTCTACTAACCAAAAGTCTTGTGAAGAGTTTAGCAGGGTAATGACGCAGAAATTCGAGATGTCGATGATGGGCGAGTTGACCTACTTCCTTGGGTTCCAAGTGAAGCAACTCAAGGACGGCACCTTCATCTCCCAAACGAAGTACACGCAAGATCTGCTAAAGCGGTTTGGGATGAAGGACGCCAAGCCCGCAAAGACTCCGATGGGAACCGACGGACACACCGATCTCAACAAAGGAGGTAAGTCCGTTGATCAAAAAGCATACCGGTCAATGATAGGGTCTTTACTTTATTTATGTGCTAGTAGACCGGATATTATGCTTAGCGTATGCATGTGTGCTAGATTTCAATCCGATCCTAAGGAGTGTCACTTAGTGGCTGTGAAGCGAATTCTTCGATATTTAGTCGCTACGCCTTGCTTCGGGATCTGGTATCCAAAGGGGTCTAACTTTGACTTGATTGGGTACTCAGATTCTGACTATGCTGGATGTAAGGTCGATAGGAAGAGTACATCGGGGACGTGCCAATTCTTAGGAAGGTCCCTGGTGTCATGGAATTCTAAGAAACAAACCTCCGTTGCCCTATCCACCGCTGAGGCCGAGTACGTTGCCGCAGGACAGTGTTGTGCGCAACTACTTTGGATGAGGCAAACCCTCAGGGACTTTGGCTACAATCTGAGCAAAGTCCCACTCCTATGTGACAATGAGAGTGCTATCCGAATAGCGGAAAATCCTGTTGAACACAGCCGCACAAAGCACATAGACATCCGGCATCACTTTTTGAGAGACCACCAGCAAAAGGGAGATATCGAAGTGTTTCATGTTAGCACCGAGAACCAGCTAGCCGATATCTTTACCAAGCCTCTAGATGAGAAGACCTTTTGCAGGCTGCGTAGTGAGCTAAATGTCTTAGATTCGCGGAACTTGGATTGAATTGTAGCATACATGTATTTATGCTTTTGATCATGTTCCTTTTTGCATTTTGTTGTTAAGTATGGTGCTCAAGTTGTACAAACACTCCCTGGACCTCACAAGTCCGTTGCAAAGTGATGCACAGTTTTAGGGGGAGCTGTGTTACAACTTGACCCTTTGAGACTAACCATATGCTTGAGTTTGCTTGTTTTAGTCTCAAAGGAGAATTGAAAGGGAAAAGGTGGACTTGGACCATGCAAGACTTCCACTGCACTCCAATGAGAGGGTAACGTATTCCAAGTTCATCTAATGAACTCTTATTGCCATTTGCTCTTAATTGAAGATTTTGGTGAGGCAATGGGGTTATAGGGCCAAGATTGATCCCGTTTTGGTGCTTGATGCCAAAGGGGGAGAAAATAAAGGCCAAAGCGATAAATGGATCAGCTACCACTTGAGAGATTTTGAAAAAAAATAGTAGAATAGAGCTTTTGGTTTGTCAAAACTCTTTTGTTGTCTCTCGTGTCAAAAGTTGGCTTCTTGTGGGGAGAAGTATTGATTATGGGAAAAAGGGGGAGTTTTTGAAATCTTTGATCAATCTCTTTTGGAATGACTCTCTTTATGCTTCAACATGTGTGTTTGACTTAGAGATAGAGATTTGAGTTTGATGTCAAAAACAAACCAAGTGGTGGCATAGAGTGATCCATATATGTCAAAATTGAATCAAAATAATTTGAGTTCTTATTTGAAGTGTTTTTGTACTTGTTCTACTTGCTTTATGTTGTGTTGGCATAGATCACCAAAAAGGGGGAGATTGAAAGGGAAATGTGCCCTTGGGCCATTTCTAAGTATTTTGGTGATTTAGTGCCCAACACAGGTGCCTAATTGTAAAATGGTGGACAAAGTACAAATCAAGGATAAAGGTATGTTTCTAAGTCTTAGTACATTGGTTTTGTGTACTAATATACTTGTCTAAGTGTTAGAAACAGAAAGAAGAAAAAGAGAAAAGAGGAGAAAAAGACTTGGCTGTGTGCAGCCAAAACTCAGCTCAGTCTGGCACACCGGACTGTCCGGTGGTGCACCGGACAGTGTCCGGTGCGCCAGGCTGGCTCGGCGTAAAGTAGCCGCTCTCGGGAATTCGCCGATGGCGTACGGCTAAAATTCACCGGACTGTCCGGTGTGCACCGAACTATCCGGTGAGCCAACGGTCGGCCGGGCCAACGGTCGGCCGCGCAATCTGCGCGGGACACGTGGCCGAGCCAACGGCTAGAAGACGGCACCGGACTGTCCGGTGTGCACCGGACATGTCCGGTGCGCCAACGGCTCCCAGATCTGCAACGGTCTGCAACGGTCGGCTTCGCTATTTAAGGAAGGAAATCGGGCACCGGACAGTGTCCGGTGTGCACCGGACTGTCCGGTGCCCCCGACGACAGAAGGCAAGATTGGCCTTCCAGATTTGCTCTCAACGGCTCCTAGCTGCCTTGGGGCTATAAAAGGGACCCCTAGGCGCATGGAGGAGAGAACCAAGCAACCTTAGAGCATTCTTGATCATCCACATTCAGTCTTTGCGCATTCGTTTGTGATTCTAAGTGATTCGAGCTCCGTTCTAGTGAGAACTTTGAGATAGTCATTCGAGCTTGATTCTTGGCCGTGTGTGTGCGCGTTTCGCTGTGGATTTGTGTGTGTTGCTTACCTCCCTTACTCCGTGCTTCTTTGTGATCATATACTTGTAAGGGCAAGAGACTCCAATTTGTGGAGATTCCTTGCAAACGGGATAAAGAAAAGAAAGCAAAACACTGTGGTATTCAAGTGGGTCTTTGGACCGCTTGAGAGGGGTTGATTGCAACCCTCGTCCGTTGGGACGCCACAACGTGGAGTAGTCAAGCGTTGGTCTTGGCCGAACCACGGGATAAACCACTGTGTCATCTCTGTGTTTGATCTCTTGTGGTATTGTGTTTTGTTGAGTCTCCTCTCTAGCCACTTGGCGATTATTGTGCTAACACTTAACAAGTTTTTGTGGCTATAAGTTTAAGTTTCACAGGATCACCTATTCACCCCCCCTCTAGGTGCTCTCAACTTGCCAGTTCTTGGGAAGATCCTTGGTGTCATGGGCTTCAAAGAAGCAAAATTCAGTCGCTCTTTCTACCGCCGAAGCCGAGTATATTGCCGCAGGCCATTGTTGCGCGCAATTGCTTTGGATGAGGCAAACCCTGCGGGACTACGGTTACAAATTAACCAAAGTTCCTCTTCTATGTGATAATGAGAGTGCAATCCGCATGGCGGATAATCCCGTTGAGCATAGCCGCACTAAACACATAGCCATTCGGTATCATTTTCTTCGGGATCACCAACAAAAGGGGGATATCGAGATTTCATACATTAACACTAAAGATCAATTAGCCGATATCTTTACCAAGCCACTTGATGAACAATCTTTTACCAGACTTAGGCATGAGCTTAATATTCTTGATTCTAGGAATTTCTTTTGCTAAACTTGCACACATAGCTCATAAAAATACCTTTGATCATGTCTCTTTTATATGCTATGACTAATGTGTTTTCAAGTGTATTCCAAACCAAGTCATAGGTATATTGAAAGGGAATTGGAGTCTTCGGCGAAGACAAAGGCTTCCACTCCGCTCTACTACTCATCCTTCGCCGTCGCTCCGCATCACTCTCCAACGTTGGTACAATCTTCACTCATTTATTTATGACCAAAGGAGGAGAGAGTAGGTTTAAGGGCTCTAATAATTCCGTTTTTGGTGATTCATGCCAAAGGGGGAGAAAATATGAGTCCAAAGCAAAAGGACCGCACCACCACCCTAATTTTAAAACTAATGTTTATCAATCGGATGAAAAATTTCAAAATTGGTATCTCTTTGTGCTCTAAAGGGGGAGCAAGTAGTATTTTCAAAATTGATGTCTTAAAACCCTCTTGAACACTAAGAGGAGACTTTATTTGAGGGGGAGTTTTGTTTAGTCAAAGGAAAAGCATTTGGAACAAAGGAAGAAAATTTCAAAACGTGAAAATGCTTTGCAAAATCTTATTCATTTACCTTTGGCTATCCTGCAAAAGGACTTTGAAAAGAATTTACAAAAGAGTTTGCAAAAACAAAACTTGTGGTGCAAATATGGTCCAATATGTCAAAAACAAAGAAAACAATCCATGCGCATCATGTAAGTATTTATATTGGCTCAATTCCAAGCAACCTTTGCACTTACATTATGCAAACTAGTTCAATTATGCACTTCTATATTTGCTTTGGTTTGTGTTGGCATCAATCACCAAAAAGGGGGAGATTGAAAGGGAATTAGGCTTACACCTAGTCCCTAAATAATTTTGGTGGTTGAATTGCCCAACACAAATATTGGACTAACTAGCTTGCTCTAGTGTATAAGTTATACAGGTGCAAAAGGTTCACACTCAGCCAATAAAATGACCATGTGTTGGGTTCAACAAAAGGGCAAAGGAGCAACCAAAGGCTCCTCTGGTCTGGCGCACCGGACTGTCCGGTGTGCCACCGGACAGTGTCCGGTGCACCAGAGGACTTCAGCTCAAACTCGTCGCCCTCGGGAAATTTCCAGAGCCAGCGCACTAAAATTCACCGGACTGTCCGGTGTACACCGGACAGTGTCCGGTGCTCCAAGGAAGCGCGGCCTCCGGAACTCGCCAGCCTCGGGTACACGCGGCAGCCGCTCCGCTATAATTCACCGGACATGTCCGGTGTGCACCGGACTGTCCGGTGTACCAGCGGACCAACGGCTATTTCGGCGCCAACGGCTACCTGCGCTGCATTTAATGCGCGCGCAGCGCGCGCAGAGGTCAGGCACGCCCATACTGGCGCACCGGACAATGAACAGTGGTTGTCCGGTGTGCACCGGACACCCAGGCGGGCCCAGAAGTCAGAAGCCCCAACGGTCAGAATCCAACGGCATTGATGACGTGGCGGGGGCACCGGACATGTCCGGTGTGCACCGGACTGTCCGGTGCGCCATCGAACAGACAGCCTCCACCAACGGTCAAGTTTGGTGGTTGAGGCTATAAATACCCCAACCACCCCACCATTCATTGCATCCAAGTTTTCCAACTTCCAACCACTATACAAGAGCTAGCATTTATTGCAAAGCACACCAAAAGAGATCAAATCCTCTCCCAACTCCACACAAAGCCCTAGTGACTAGAGAGAGTGATTTGTAGTGTTCATTTGAGCTCTTGCGCTTGGATCGCTTCTTTTTCTTTCGCATTCTTTCTTGTGATCAAACACTCACTTGTAATTGAGGCAAGAGACACCAATTGTGTGGTGGTCCTTGCGGGAAGTTTGATTCCCAAGTGATTTGAGAAAGAGAAGCTCACTCGGTCCGAGGGACCGTTTGAGAGAGGGAAGGGTTGAAAGAGACCCGGCCTTTGTGGCCTCCTCAACGGGGAGTAGGTTTGAAAGAACTGAACCTCGGTAAAACAAATCCACGTGTCTCACTTCATTATTCGCTTGCGATTTGTTTTGCGCCCTCTCTCGCGGACTTGATTTTATTTCTAACGCTAACTCGACTTGTAGTTGTGTTTATTTTTGAGAATTTCAGTTTCGCCCTATTCACCCCCCCTCTAGGCGACTTTCAAAAATCCCTCCAAGTAGATAACTCCAGCAACATGCCTGACTCTCGGAGCACAACCAGCACAATTGTTGCATTGCCCTTTTCCCACCAAATCTGTGGTTGAAGATTTCCTCACTCTCATGTGCCTTGGCTGAAAGTTGCAGGCGGTATGCCATTGCCCCAACCATTGCTAACACTTTGTATGGTCGAGAGTACCTTGCTCTTTGAACACAGAACTGTCAGCAACCTGCTGTTGTATCCAAACAGCCACCCATAAGTCCTCACTTCCTTTGATCACAGGGACTGCCAACACCAAGACTGCATACCTATACAATGAGTTAAAGAAGTAACCACCCATGGAAGCCTGATGCAATGACCCAATTGAAAACTGCTGCCCTTGTTGTGTTTGTTGGAAAACTGGACACTGCCTTACCAACTGATCAACACCGATTTTCAGATCTGTCCACCCAAATAAACTCTTGAACCAGTGATAAGGAACAGCCCTCTGTCCTGAGAATACAGCCTGACATGAAATGTGACTAGTCACCCTAGACCACAGATCCTGAGCATAATCATCAGTCACTATGTTCTCCTTGCCTTTATCATACACCATTCTGAACTATAAGCTCATTAACTTGTTCATGGATTTTCGTTGAATGACTGAACTGCCATATCACTGTTTCCTAGGCTAGAAGCAGGTAGCCACCCTTGTGTTAGCTCAAATATCACATAATGAACACTGCCATTGTTCTGCCTCCCATCAAAAATCAACACAAAACCAGACCCATGTGCTTCCAGTAGCAAGCTATTGTTAACCTTTAGAAGCTGCACAATGCATAAGATGGCACTATCAACCAAACTGAGATCTAGCATCTCTTCCACAGCTCCTTCTTTAGATACCACAAGGTAATCTTCCACCTCTTCTTCACTGATTTCTCTAACCTGTAGTATCTCCCAATCCTCATCATCAACCTTAGGGGCACTTATAATCTCGCCTGCACCATTAGTTTCATGGGTTGATTCTGGAACCAAATCTTGATAAAGGATACCACCAGCACTAGTAGCATCAACATTTTCAGCATTCTGCTCCTTCTCAGGGCCTTCCTCAAGCACACTGATAACACTAGCAGGAAGAAGCCCCTCCATGCTTCCACCATTCATAACCATAGCAACTGTCTTACTTGGTGGGTCAGACTTGCTGGTCTCATCTACAACATCCCCCTTCTTCGTAGCCAATTCTTCTAAGGCTTCTCCACCTTGAGCAAGTTGCTGCAGTAATCCCTCATGTGTGTGAGTTTCAAATTTCATCTCCCCGTCCCATGCCACTGTAAGACCCATTTCACTAGACACTGGGTATGTACTTGCTTGTTGTGGCATTCCAACAAACATCCATGGGACATTAGGCACAACATCCTGCTCACAATTATTGTGCCACTGATCACCCACCCCATGAGCTAGCTGTTGCACTAGGCCATGTGAATCTGAACCAAATACCCTACCTCATACCATCTTCTCAGCAGACTTTTCACCGAACACTGAGAAATTGGTACCTCCAAGTATCACTGGAACGCAGTTGTGACTACCATGCTCCTCCGTCTTCCTTGCAGTAACCAGTTCCGCCTGGCCCTGCAGTCTGTGTTGTCCCACCTCCCAATTCTCGAGTTGGTGGTCTAGCCGGTCCAGAATTCGCCACATCTTCTCCCACCTCTCCTCCTCCTTTTGCGAAGTTGCCATTGCTTCTAGAAGAAATCTTGTCTGCACGAACGGTTTAGTGGAGGATTCCATGGCTGTGACTTCCGAGAATCGTGGGCTTGGTGGAGAACTGTGTCGCAGATGGTGTTGATGCCGCTACCTGTTGGGGTCCAGCTCCAATCTTCCGATGAAGAGCACTTCGTCTTCTAGTCGTTGTCTTTCCCAGCAGCAAGCTGGTCTCCTTCGTCGCACCCCGCCGAGGATTGACGACTTTGATACCAATTGTGAGGAACCCTAGGGTTTTACCAACGTGAGGAGGTCTCCCCTTGGCCGGATCTGACCAAACACCCAAACACACAGGTATGTGGCAGTATGGTTTCTCTTCTATTTCATTTCATGCCTTCTCCATTACAAATGCTCAGATTTATAGCGGCTCAAAGTGGGTCTAACTGCTAATCAGTTATTACAGCTGGATTAACAGCTAGATGACAGATCTAATCAGCTATTACAGCTAGATGCCAGCAGCTTACAGCTGTATTACTCTAACCCCTCTATCCTCCTTCTTGCCCTCTTGTTACCTTGTCTAAATCTATGCACTCATGAAGACGGAGGCTGATATGTGGCGTCCTGATCTGGAGAAGCGGGTCGACGATCTGGAGTTGGAAGTCACCCGTGTCAACAAATTCCTTGAACGGGAACATCGCCAGCCAGCCTTCGACAAGCCGGGACTCTTTGGTCCACACGCGTCGGCATCCGTGCGTCCTCCAGCCAGATTTCCTCACACTGATGGGGCCCGTGGCCACCGCTTCGAACCACCAAACCGGGAGCGTGAGTTTGGGTTCCCTGCGACCCAACCTCACGGCCCGATCAAGGGTACGTACAATGTCCATCCATCGCGCATTACTGGTTTTATGCCTGAACACCAATATCCTTCTGAGTTTATGCGTGAGTCTGGGCTGGGTAGACTGCCGAAACTCAATTTCCCACAATTTGATGGCTCGAAACCACAATTATTGAAGAAGAAGTGTGAAAATTACTTTGAGATGTATGACACTGAATACTATATGTGGGTTAAGGTTTCATCTATGCATTTTGTTGGTCGTGCTGAACGCTGGTTACAGTCGGTTGAGCGACGTTTGCGTCAGTTCTCTTGGGAGGAATTTTGTAGTTTGATTCATGACCGATTTGGTCGCGAGCAGCATGAGACACTGATCAGACAGTTATTTCATACTAGTACCTGTCGCGCGCCCCTGCGCGCGTGGCGTTCTTCTTGCCCCCGGTAACTGTTCTTGGCAAATGATTATTTGCAAGTAAACATATTCAATGATTATGCTATTCTTAGCAAAGTAATTTCACTTGGACTTTTGTGCCAAGAACGCATTGGAAAAAATCTCCTTGGACTCCAGCACATCGACAAGGATGTTTAGGGTCTTATCAATTCTCGCTTAACTCTTATATGACAAAAAAGAAGAGCAACAATATGAGTGTAACCATATGAAGACTAAATACATCTACTTATCATGTACACTGCCTAGGGGACAAAATTTATGGTACCTGAGAAATAACCATAACACCGCTAGAATCGTCTGAGGATAAAATTTATGGTACCTGAGAAATAACCATAACACCGCTAGAATCGGCTGAGGATCCTCGTGCATGAGTGAGGGAACCAACCTCATCAAATAAAATGGCACATGGGCCTGCAGATGTAGCCTAAGGTTGAAAGTGGAAATCTGGGGAAAAATTATTGATGTTTCGGACAATTACTCGGCTGTGTAAATTCCATACCTTTACAAAATACTATAAACATTATTTTCTGTTTCTGCAACATACATGTTTATCAGTTCTGGACCTTTGACGCTACGATAAGTTCAGTGAGTATTCAGGCTTTCGCGAGTAAAGCCTAGAAGTCCAACTGTCATTCATTTTAGGGATCCCATGTTTTTAGGATGCACTTGTTATCAGATGTCTCCTAAGAGACAGAATGCACTTGTTATGGTAACTAAACAGAAAAATGTAATTTAATTCATGTGAAACCTTATAAACCTATCTAACTATCTTCCCTGTTCTCGGAGGTCCATATACCCAGACACCTGATCGCTTGCGCAATTTAGAAGAAATCAGGCGATTATCCGTCAAAGGGAGCTGAAATGTCAAGCAAAAGAAAAGGTCATCCCACAAAAGCCCAAAACTATTGTAGGGAAAAGACTTGTTTTTACCTATAATTGAGCGTCATATTGGTGTTGCTGATATTTACTGCTAAACCAAGTCCAATTTACCAGAATAGTATCTAGAAGAATCTTTTTCACATCCTCTAGCCCGCCAACATCCTGCCATTTGACACTGAGAACCTAAAAAACAAATTGTTCCCAGACGAAAGCTAAAGTCGCTTTATACGATTAGCTGCAGTAGGTGAGCACGATCTCCCAACGCTGGGCATGACACGATCATGATAGACGACATGGACATTTTGTCAAACACCTGCATGGCGCCCAACACTCGGAACGATGTCAAGGCCACTAGGACATCTGTAGGCGTTGCTGCCTAGGGAGCGGACGGAGTGCCGAGTCCAAGCCTGCTAGGAGTAGAACCATCGAGCACGCTGCCGCCTGGGGAGCAGATGGAATGTCGAGGCTGAGGACGCTAGGACCTCCGAGCGCGCTGCCGCTTGGGAGAGGACGGAGTTAGGAGGAGTTGGTGGGCTGTGCGACGATGAACGACGACGCGAAGAAGCGGGACGTGTCGGGCAATTTCATGAACGTGGCACGCAGGAACACGAGCCTCCTTGGACCGACGCGCCTTGGCGGTAGCTACCCTAGTGCGGCATGGAGGGGGGGAAAGGTTTGGGTTCCGGTGGGATGACAAAGGAGGATCTCAAGTGAGTTTCTGGAACGCTTCGGTGAACTCCGGGCTCGAGCGGCCGACGCTCCCCTTCTTGATTTTTTTCTTTTTCTGTTCTTCTTTTTGTTTTTATCCCTAACGCGAAGCGTCTAGAAGCAAGAGCGACGGCAGCTCCACGCGCAGAGGCATAGCCGCTGAGCTATGATCGGACGGTGAAATTTTTTTTCTGATGACGTGGAGCAACGCGGTGATCTCTTTGCTCCTGCGGTTAATAGTAAGAATTAATCAGTCTGGATCTGTGTCAGATTACGTCGAACAGTTTGCGTCGCTGGTAGATGAATTGGGTGCTTATGAGTCTAGAACAGATCCTTTGTATTATACTATGCGATTTGTTGATGGTCTTAAGTATGATATCAAGTCAGTTGTCATGGTACAACGTCCCCAAAGCCTCGATGCTGCTTGTGCGCTTGCTCTCGTGCAGGAAGAAGCGTTGGAGTCCACACGACGCCGGCGTGCTGAGCCTTTCATCCACCGGACGGCTTGGCCGCAGGCGACGGCGTCGGAGATCACCAAGGTGGAGCGTGTTGGTAACCAGGGCAACCAACGGAGAAGCTTATTGTTGACTCAACCCGTCACACTTCGCCAACGGACAGAGTAGCGACTCTGAAGAGCTATCGCCGTGCCCGTGGGTTATGTGACCGATGCGCAGAAAAGTGGACTCCGGGTCACAAATGTGCAACCACAGTTCAGCTCCATGCTATTGAAGAGGTCTGGGATCTTCTTACTTTGGATGACCAGGAGAATACAGAACCTGAGCAGTCTGAACAAGTGGTTATGGCGTTATCACTATCTTCGGCAGCCTGGGAGGGCAATAACAGATTGGTGACGATGAGATTATCTGGAACGATTCAGCAACAGGACCTGGTTATTCTTATTGATTTGGGATCGTCACACTCGTCCCTCTCTGATCGTCTTCGACCACTGCTAGCTGGTGTCCAGGAACTTGCTCAGCCGGTCTCAGTTCAGGTGGCCAACGGGCAGACCCTTTCTTCTCAATATTATATTCCTGCAGCACAGTGGTGTATGGCTGGTTATTGGTTTACAGCTGATCTTCGTTTTTGCCGTTACCAGCTTTGGATTTAGTGGTGGGCATGGACTGGTTGCAACGGTTTAGTCCTATGCATGTCGATTGGGCAAACAAGTGGTTGGTAATTCCATACAATGGATCGTCAGTGTGCTTACAAGGACTTCAGTCATCTTTTCCTTCTGGTTCTGTGGTGCAGTTGCTGCTATCAGCTGAGATACAGCTCAATTCAGTTCAAGAAGAGTCTCAGTTGGAGGTACATCCCAAGGTTCAAGCGGTTCTTGAACAATTTTCAGATGTGTTTGCTGATCCTGTGGGTTTACCTCCCAGCCGACAGTGTGACCATGCTATTCCATTGGTCCCTGGTGCTCACCCTTTCAATGTCAAGCCCTATCGTTATCCACTGGCTCTCAAGGATGAAATAGAGACACAAGTGCGTGACATGCTGTCGCAGGGAGTCATCCAAAAGAGCCACAGTCCGTTTGCATCGCCAGTATTGCTGGTCAAGAAGAAAGATCAAACGTGGCGCTTCTGTATTGATTACCGCTATCTCAACGCTATAACAGTGAAGAGCTCATATCCTGTTCCAATCTTTGATCAGCTGATGGATGAACTGTCCTCTGCACAATGGTTCAGCAAGCTTGATCTGAAAGCGGGTTACCATCAAATCCGTCTAGTACCAGGAGAAGAACCAAAGACGGCCTTCCAAACGCATTTGGGTCATTTCGAGTTTCGAGTAATGGCTTTTGGCTTAACTGGAGCTCCCAACACTTTTATGGGTGCCATGAATGATACACTGGCACCAGTATTGCGCCGTTGTGCCCTCGTGTTCTTCGATGACATACTTATTTACAGTCCTACATTTGAGTCCCACTTGCAACATTTATCCGAGGTCCTCACTTTGTTGAAGCAAGATAACTGGAAGGTCAAGTTGTCCAAATGTGCTTTTGCCCAGACCACTATTGCTTATCTTGGTCATATAATCAGTGCTCACGGTGTGGCGACTGACCCAGCTAAGTTGCAAATTATTCAGCAGTGGTCAGCCCCAACAAATACTAAGGAGCTACGCAGTTTTCTCGGTTTGGCTGGTTTTTACCGTAAATTCGTGCGACATTTCAGCATCATCGCCAAACCTCTGACGGACTTACTCAAGAAAAATTCCCTGTTCGTTTGGACAGCAGATCATCAGTCAGCATTTGAGACCCTCAAGCAGGCTTTAATATCTGCTCCAGTGCTGGCTCTTCCAGATTTCAACCAACCATTCTGCATTTATACAGATGCCTGCAGTACCGGCGTAGGTGCGGTCCTGATGCAAAAGGGGCACCCGTTGGCATTCTTGAGCAAGGCTGTTAGGGACTCGGACTGGGCGTGTGCGCCGGCCCAATGCTTGTCTACTGGGCCCGAATGGTTGTAATGTGTGTGACAAGTGCGCCTGCGTGCGCGAGCCCAGGACACGGTGTGTGCGGTGGGGAGCGCCTGCGTCCGTGTACTTATGTGCTACCTTGTAGGAGAGGAAGGATTATCAAAGAACAGAATACAAATTCTACACTTACTGCTACAGCTCTCTTTCTTCTACCTCACGCCTTCTCTATTCTGTCTTCTCGATCTCTCTCTATCTGCTCGTTCTCCAGTAGCGTACCACAACGCTAACAATTGGTATCAGAGGAGTCGATTCTCGATCTAGCTCCAATGGATCCCGCTGCCCTCAAGTTCCTCCTCGACGAGATCAACAGAAGGTTCGACGAGGCAGATGCCCGTGTCAACCGGCTCTTCGACAAGCTGCAGCAGCCCGCCCACCTTCTGGGGTCATTGCCCTCCGCGTCATTCGATCTCCCAGCCATCCCGCTCAGCGTCGACCACTTCTCCGACATATCCGCCAGCGTGCCGGCCACCCCCGCTGCGGCTGTTGAGGCCGTCGTCATCGTCGATAACTGGGGCGGGTGCTTCGATGACAGAGAGCAGTACTATACGGCGCCATCCGTCGTCGCCGACAACTGGGGAGGGTTCTTCGGTGGCGAGGATCTCGATCTGCCAGGAAGCACTTCCTTCCCCTGCAACAGCGAATCGGGCGCCGTCCCTACCAAGGCGCTCGTCACCTCCACCGACCCCGACGCGCCGCTTGGCTCGGGCGCCGACAGCATCCCCACCCATGTCGGCGAAGGGCCCCTCGAGCCAGCCCATGGCGATGTGGCCGTAGGCGGTCTCGTTGAGTTGGGCGCAGTCCCAGTTCCGGTGGAGGCCACAACCCGACGCCGAACCCCGACGCTCAGCTTCGCTGGGAACTACTCGCAACACACCCTCACCATCTGGAGGTCCTCCTTCATGCAGCAGATCCGCTTCGACGCCCACACCCCGCTCCTTGAGGCCTGGGAGATCGACGCGCACATGCAGTCCGCGATCAGGGGCCCGGGCGCCTTCAATGTCTACGGCCGAGCAGGCGAGCACCCTGCTCCTTGGACGGATCCACCAGGACCTCTCGATCGAGCTCCAGCAGCAGGCACCTTCCAGATCGAGCTCCAGCAGCAGGCGCAGGCGCGCAGCGATCAATCAGCGAGCAGGACGAGCGGCAGAGGAGAAGCACTCGAGTCGAGAGCAGATCAGGATGTGTGTGAAGATCGACCGCACGACGCCCAGACTTCCGCTGTCGAGGAGGCCATGGCCGCGGGCGCGGGAGACCCCGGGCAGCTCGACCAACTCTTGCTGCTCGACCCCTACGCCGAGGACGACATCACCAACTACTGCGTCGAGTTCCATAATGCTATCGTCATTACCATCTACTCCTCCATCATCATCAAGCCGGAGACGGGCAGCAGTAGCAGCTCTTCCTTCGCGTGTTCGACCAAATGTCCCAGCCAGGCACTGCACAACATTGGTAAGCCCAGTAGACTGGTAGCCGTGGTGACTATTGCAGGCACACCTTCATCTACTTTGATTGATGCTCAAATGGTGTTCGGTGAAATGCAACCAAGGGAACATCACACTTTGATGACAGCCACCATTGAGTTGCACTTCGTTTTATGGCATTGTTTCATTATGGATTGGGTTGCTACGCAGCAAAGACCACCATGGCCACCACCTGTACAGTTGGCCACTGGTATTCAGCTAAGACCAGTACCCTGGCCATCTTGTTATGCAGGCTTGGTGTGGTTGATTAAATCACTGGATCAAGTGGCCGGTGACATTCCACCAAAGCCCCCTTGGTTGGCGTCTGATCCAAACATTTTGTTCAGAGTTGATTATAGCTCCAGTACCAAAAGTGCTTCCTTACAATATGCAGAAGTGGATCCAAGTGAGATTGAGGAGGACCTTCAAAGTCTGCGTGAAGGTGGTGCAGACTGTATTTGTGCAGAGGTTGGTCAATCCGCTAAGGATGAACGTGAGCAAGGGTGCTGCTCGACCAAATCCTCCAGGCTTATTTCACTTTGTCACTTTGGATCTATCAATATAAGCCAGGATTACAAGCTGAGCTGCGGGTGGCCAACAGCGGCACTAACCATGCTGCTACATCCAACAGCTTCAAGGGGCAAACCTCGGCCATCAGGTCCTTATCCTTGTCAAGGATTGGTCATGGATTCAGTGTTGGTGTGTACAAGGATACTAACAAGGATGACAAGCCCTACATTCAGGTCAAGATGAAGGATGGGCAGAACAAAATCAGTGCCATGAAGGATACTGCTGATGCATACCTTGGTGCTCTCATTCTTACGACTGTGGCAACATCTTCGGCATCGACAACTAGAATAGGTGTTTCTGATCCATATGGCTGGGCTGACTCACTACTTGAACAGGTGCTACAATGCCAATCTGAAGAGGAATATTTAGGAAGCGAAGTTGTGGTATCCCGTTCTTAATCGGCTTGGGGGCAAGCCGAAGCTTAAGGAGGGGAGAATGTTAGGGACTCGGACTGGGCGTGTGCGCCGGCCCAATGCTTGTCTACTGGGCCCGAATGGTTGTAATGTGTGTGACAAGTGCGCCTGCGTGCGCGAGCCCAGGACACGGTGTGTGCGGTGGGGAGCGCCTGCGTCCGTGTACTTATGTGCTACCTTGTAGGAGAGGAAGGATTATCAAAGAACAGAATACAAATTCTACACTTACTGCTACAGCTCTCTTTCTTCTACCTCACGCCTTCTCTATTCTGTCTTCTCGATCTCTCTCTATCTGCTCGTTCTCCAGTAGCGTACCACAACGCTAACAAAGGCTCTGGGTCCCAAAAACCAAGGCTTGTCGACATACGAGAAGGAATATCTTGCAATTGTGATTGCTATAGCACAGTGGCGCTCATACCTTCAGTTGGCAGAATTCCATATTTATACGGATCACCAAAGCTTGGCTCAGTTAAACGAACAACGTCTCCACACTGTTTCGCAACAAAAGGTATACACCAAGCTGGCCGGCCTTCAATACAAGATTGTTTACAAAGAAGGGTGTGACAACGCTGCCGCAGACACACTGTCCAGGTACTCACATCAGCCAGACCAATTGCTGCATATTTCTCACTGTACGCCAACTTGGGTTCAGGAAATCGTGGAGGGTTATCAACATGACCAGCAGGCACAGAGTTTGTTATCGCAGTTGGCCCTTGATCCCTCGGCACTAGCTGCAACATACACTCTTAAAGATGGCTTGATTCGACATAAGGGACGTCTCTGGTTAGGCAAGAATGAGGTGTTACAACAAAAGGTCATCGCCGCCTTCCACGACTCAGCTTTGGGGGGTCACTCGGGTGTGCCTGTCACTTATCGACGAGTGAAGCAATTATTTTCATGGAAGGGCATGAAGAAGACAGTTCACCAGTTTGTGCAGTCATGTCCCATATGCCAGCAAGCGAAGCCGGATCGTGCTAAATACCCAGGTCTGCTTGCTCCTCTACCCATTCCACCGCACGCCTGGCATTCAATTTCTATGGATTTTATAGAAGGCCTACCGAAATCGGGATCCTGGAACTGCATACTAGTGGTGGTCGACCGTTTCTCAAAATATAGTCATTTTCTGGCCCTTGCTCATCCATTCACAGCCTCGGGGGTGGCCAAGGTTTTCTTGGACAATATTTATAAGCTTCACGGTATGCCAGCAAGTATTGTGTCGGATCGAGATCGAATCTTCACAAGTCAATTCTGGCAGCAGCTGTTTACATTGACTGGAACACAGCTTTGCATGAGCTCGGCTTACCATCCCCCGTCTGATGGTCAAACTGAGCGAGTAAACCAATGTATTGAGACTTATCTCAGGTGTTTTGTCCATGCTTGTCCCAAGAAATGGTGTCACTGGCTGTCAGTTGCGGAATTTTGGTATAACACCAACTACCATTCGGCAATTGGGCGTTCACCCTTTGAGGTTCTATATGGTCATGCACCTCATTTTGGTATTGATTCAGTCTCGTCCGTCGCAGTGGAGTACCTCAGACAGTGGTTGACGGACAGAGAAATCATATCCATGTTGATTCACCAGCATTTGACTCGAGCTCAGTCCCGCATGAAAAAACAGGCTGACAAGAAACGTTCGGAGCGATCATTCCAGGTGGGCGATCTGGTTTACCTCAAACTTCAACCCTATATTCAATCATCTGTGGCAGTTCGCTCGAATCAAAAGCTCGCATTTCGATTCTTCGGCCCTTACACAGTGCTGCAACGGGTGGGCACCGTGGCGTACAAGCTTCAGTTACCGGAGACCTCTTCTATACATCCAATATTTCATGTTTCCCAACTAAAAGCTTCAATCGGCCGTCAGCATTCAGTGGTTCCTCAGTTACCTGATGCTAATCCTAGTTTTCAAGTGCCTGTCCAGGTTCTGGCTCACCGCATTATTCAGCGAGGAGGAGCTCTGATTCCACAAATCAAAGTGGTGTGGTCAGGTTGGGATCCCGCCTTAGCGATCTGGGAGGACGCGCCGGCTTGGGGACAAGCCGCTTCCAAAGGAGACGGGACTGTCAGCACCACTGTGGAGGAGAAGGAGGCTGTGGAAGAGACGGAAGTGGAACAGGCAGCACTCGGCAGCAAACGCACTCGACGCACCAACGTTTGTGTGATGGGCCCAGAATGGGCTGTGTAATCCTAGTCTCTTGTAATTCAGGGGCAGCCCATGTGAGGGTATAATACCTGTGGTTTCTGGAGAGGCATGCAAAACTTGAACAAACTCATACGCAATAACATCCGCCGCCTTCTGCCTCCTGTTCACTGTTCTTCTCTAATCTTTGATTCTTCTTCCACTTCTGATCTCCGAGCCTAACATAACTTTACTGCTAACAAGAATAACAATTCAATCGGCTCTAGGAGTCTGGCAGCCTTGCTATTTACTTTTCTCTGCAATTGTGAAACTTGGCTCTGTTTTCAGATCGTTGACAACTGAAGTAGCCTGTTGTGCCCATCTCTGATACACTTTAGCAGTAGTTCGTTGTTGAATCTATGAGGCTACGCTCTGTCTAGGTTGCTACATTGATATTTTCAAGAGCTGCAGAACGATTTTGATTCATCTGTTATTTTTGTCATTTCAACTTTTAAACCAGCAGCATAACACTTGCTTTCCTGTTTATTTTTGCACGCTGTGCTGCTGCATCTGTACACTACAACCAGGAGCACAGCAGCTGATCATCAACAACAGGTAAGCAGGTAAGTCGACATTCACAGTAATATCTGGTGCAGCATCTCTCTTCTTTTAATTGGCTCCCGTTTAGGGCCAATTTACATTCCTCTGATCACCTGCTCGGTCTTTACATATCCATGCCATTTATTTCTTTGGACCCATAGGATCTTAAGAACTTGTCTAACACAACTTAACACGCATGTTATTCTAGTGATTTGGTTCATCTAAGTCCCCTAAATCATATACATGAGCACATAATCATTACAAAGAGCCTGTGTGCTCTGTACAGATTTTCTTTCTTTAAAAGTTTATAAAATTCAGATGGGACCTCCCATCTTGTTTGGTCAAAAAATGGTATTCACATAACATGAGAAAAAACAAATAACTAGTACGCACACAATTTTTTAACAGGTTATGCATGCAGATTTGTGTCAAAAGAAAAAAAAACACACAATGACAAATCAAGGAGCTCCTGAAAAAGTGACACAACACGAGGAACACATTATTCAAAAGTACATAATCGATAACACATACATTATTTTGTCCATGATTCCATCTAGAGCAAATCTCCATGGGTCCGCAACATAATTTTCACTTGCATGTATAGTATGCAGGAGTTCATCATTCAGTGAGCATGCCTTCCATTGAGCTTGTCAACAATTTCAACTATAGAAGGTCTCTTGTTCTGATCAATATCCACACATTTTAGCCCAATTTCAATGCATGTTCTTACTTCCTGGAGGCTGACTGCATCTAGTGCTGAGTGCTTGGATGCTATGTGCTCATCTGTCCACGTCTCACGCACCTACAGAGTTAGAGGTGTGAGCTTAAGTGACAACACAGAATAAGCATCTAAATCATGTTTTCCAGTCTTAGTCTTGCCTTATCTACAAAGTCCCTTGCAGACATATCTTTGTCGCTTGAAGAACTGTTCTTGCCTGTTATAATCTCCATGATTACTAGACCTAAGCTATATATATCTGACCGGGTTGAAATTTCACCCCTATATAGATATTCTGGAGCCATGTACCCTCTGGAAAGCATGAATGCCAATCGAACGATAAGAATCATCATCGGGCAACACAATTTTAATTGTATTTTTATTAAAAACAAAAAATAATGAATGTCCAAAGGTTATCAGGCTTACTTCTTTCCCACAACATTAATTGTGTTTATTCTGGTTTGTTCTTCACCAAAGAGTCTGGACAGGCCGAAATCCGTGATTTTCGGCACCATGTTCTCATCCAACAATATGTTGGTAGGATGAAGATCCAAATGAACAATTGGCCTATCCATTTCTTTATGTAGGTAACGTAAGCCCTGGCAGATGCCCTTGATTATCTCGAAGCATGTCTTCCAATCAGGTCTAGAAGATGCATCTGAAGAGAATGAAAACAACATGGGTCATGTGTCCTGATAGCATTTAAAATCTACACCAGTAAATCAATCAAATGGCAAAACAAATATGTACACATACCGGAAATATACTTTTCAAGGTTTCCGTTAGGAACGTATTCATAGTACAGTAAGCTCTCAACCACGTCTACAATAATGTATCTTCCACTCTGCTCAATCACTTTCCTTTGGGGCTCACGGCAGTAGCCGAGTATCCTGACTATATTCGGATGCTGCATGGCCATAAGGTTCCCAACCCCAATCTTGAACTGCTTCTCAGGTGCCACCGGCGCATTCTCTGCAAGCTTCTTCACCGCAATTGGCTGCCCATCTTGCAGAATGCCCTGTCAACTTGACCTCTCAGACACTCTAATCGGTGTGCGCTTATCGCATAATATTCTACTGTTGAGAATGGTACCTTGTAAACAGTTCCAAATGCACCTTCACCAAGCATTTGAGTTTCAGAGAAGCCGTCCGTGATATCTTTCAGAAACTGTGCTGGTGGGTTAGTCGGCAGAGTGCTCAGAAGACTCGGCTTGCTGGCCATTCCTGACGAATTGTCGCCGCTGCAGATCAGAGGTAATCAAACAAGATTTATTATTGCAACTTCAACTCCAGCAAAAAATATAGTTTGGCAATTGTTCAAGAACATAGTTCATATATATAGATGTGTAACACAGATTTTGCACATAACTTGAAAGTTCTGAAACCAAACGAAAGTAAAAAAAGGCTCGTTATAGACACTGGCCTGGAGCAGAAAACTTGACGGATCCCAGCTCGGGAGAGATCCAAGAACCTGATGTACGGGCTGAGATTGCTGGCAGAATGAAAGGGGAGCTGATGAAGTTTTAAGAGTGTACACAGTCCAACCCGATGGGATCTGGATCGAAGACTAGGAGAGTGAGTTGACTTGACTCTAGACCGTGTGAGGAGGTGAGCACGGTGTGGGATTTGACAATTTCGAAGCATTGTCTCAGCAGCTTCGTGGAGGCCGAATAAAATATGCCCTTCACCCCTTGTGCAAGTTGTCACTGTCACCAATGTTCGTGTAAACCGTGGTAGCATAGCATCTGCATCTCCAACCCAATATCACTCATCGTCTCTGTAAAACAACTGTTCATGTAAACCCTGGTCGTCTGCATCTCACACAGATCTGAATGCGCGACTATGCGCTCATGGGGCCGGATTGTGTGGATCCGGCTGCGCCACACGGTGCACCTAGGATTTCATTGTACAGATGTCAGACGGCGATGTGGTGAGGAGAGAGGCAGAGACGACGGGTGACGATGTATGTGGTGTGGGGTGAGACAAGATGAAGTTTTTTCTCTCGCTTTTTTGACGGATGAGGAGGGAGGAGGTACTGGTTCTAGCGGGTCGACCCGAGGCATGACCTATTTAATAGTGTCATGGCCCGACCTGACATAATTGAAAGTGGGTTTGTGCCGGTCCAAACCGAGAACTTTGCATGGGCCGCCTTCTCGGCCTGTAGTGTTGGCCCAACCTAGCACGATTGTATTTTTTTATTTTCAAATTATTAGTATATACATATTTACAATATATAACTAAAATGAACATAAGCTGCACTGGCTAGAAGGCAAGATCTTTGTTCCTTGTTGAACGACCACAATTTAAACCCTTAGCATGCTCCATTTTTTGGTAATTCTTCCAATTTATATTGCTGGCGTGTGGACCAGTGTTCGCAGTAGGCGGACGACGCCCGATGAGACTCTCACTTAGTAGAGATAGAGATGTGTTGTTATAGGTTTAGGATGCATACTCTAGGAGTTATAACCACACTTCATATAAATAGAAAAGCAATCCAAAGACCGGAGCCCAAATGAATAAGCATATAACATTTTGTTCACAAACATACCACGTAGAAACATATATCAATGCTAATTTTGACATGTCAGCATAAAACAAAAGGCACAAGTGACATACAAACTCTTTTGGGGGTGTACCTCTACATCGGAACCGAATCATGACCTTAGAACTCAGCTCCTGATATGCCTTAGATTATGAAAACCTCTCTTTGTAAAATGTAAATGTAAGTCAAACCTAGGGCATTAGGACTAGGTACTAAAAACTTGAGTTGCACTGTAGTATACAAGTAAACTTTCTAGAATTAGGGTAAGATGGTCAATGAAGATCCCAACCTACACTGTGAAATAGTTCCCTATAGAAAAGTCTCTTGGATTGTGTACATTGCCATATGCAACGTCACTATATCAATCAAAGCTTTGTACACATAAGCCTATAGAAAAGTTATCTATGACAAGCTAAGATTGCCAATGCCCAATGGTGAAGAGACAATAAAAGGTCCTCACTATGGAAAAGATACCTTTTAAAGCTGATTCCTGATTTCCTCAACAACTTGCCTAACTTCTTTGTGCGGTATAAGAGGAATAATAAACTCTAGTAGCTGCTTGGAAATTCTAGTTTCAAATTTAAATACTGAAATAAAATGTGAAACCTTGTTAAGAAAATAAACTACACAACCTTCCTTTTGATTTCTGGTATGGAAAGAGTGAAACTCCTACACTCATCATCAGTAATTGAAGAATGACTCTACAGAAGTCAAGATAAAAATACAAACTAATAAATTTCAACCATAAAACACAACGATTAAAAGTTGAGTCTACAACAGTCCCTCATACAACCAAGATTTAATATGCACCAAACAAAAGGTAGCACATACCTAATCCTATTATGCATATATGAATGGAACACTAAAGTTAACTATATAGGATGGTGTTATGACAATATAGCACAACTGTTTTTCATAATGATAAAGCTATTTGATATCTTATCCAATTTAAGTTCAAGGAATGTGAAGAAGATATAGGTATCGTGGAGTTGCTATCTCAATAATGAAAGAAATCCTTTTGACTTGTAGACCTCTTTAAAGTTTGATTTGCTTTAGATGGTTTATGGAATGAACTCCACAGGCTATTGCCACTACTACCGTTGGTATGTATACCTCTAGAAACATACTATGAGAATTTTCCATGTCATTCTGCACCCAAGAGCATAAAACAAAAATTAAATGATTACCATGTAATTGCAATAGATATGTACAGTTTTACATCAAACACAGAAATGGCACAAGTTAAGAGTATAAGTGTTATGGGGTCTTCAAAGGGAACAAACATAAAATACTTGAATAGAAAACAAATAGGGATCACAACAAAGTATTATGAAACTTAGATTGAGTAACCTAACATATTTGACAAAAAATGTAACATGAGAAGCTTGAAGCAAACTAAATTGAAAAGACAGTCTAGCAGGTATAACTGTGTCACAACCACGCAGTTTGAACTTTTGAACTTAAAATATTTTCATAGTAGATTGCCAGACAACATCATCATATTGAAGCTAGTAATCTAATAGAGAGGGGGACATGCACAGACAAAACAACTGAAGAAACAATATACAACAAAAACAAAGTATTTTGCATACATTACATTAACAGATACTATACTGGTATCAAGTCTGAAACACAATATACGCTAAGTATAAAACTAAACCAAACTACAGGTATGGCAACACCACTTGTCATATGACCATAATACCAAACATCTAAGGAACAAACAATAAAAGGTATTGGTCGTACATAGTACAATGCTCGTGCATTGCGACAACACACAATCTACAAATTTCAAGAGCTAGAAAGTGTTGGTCTTGCTATAACAAATCCATAGTAACCATTTAGTTCTCCAAGAGTAAGGAGTGAACCCAGATCAGTAGCCATTGGATTGATTCAGGAATAAACCACATCCCAAATCACCACATTTGAGGACGAAAAACAAACAGATAAGCATGCAAGCTAATGGTAGCTCTCATCTCTTTAGTTTGTTGGCAACCAGTTTTGACTCACCCGTTAAATTCTTAACAAAATCTAAAATCTCTAAAATCTTATTAAAAACCAGTTTTGATTCACTCATTAAATTCTTATTGAAATCTAACATCCCTAAAATCTTATTAAAGAGAAGTAAACAATTGTCAACCACTAAATCAAAGCACAAAGACCACTAAAAGCTAATTGATGCACACAAACAAAATCAGCTATGTTTCACTAATGGAATGAAAATTTTTAACCACACAAGAACAATCCAGTGCACAGAATTAACTCAAAACTACCTCACACATCATCAGTACAAGTGTAAACCTTGACATACATAAGAAAACCCACCGTTGCATGCCACATCTATCTTATAATAGCATTAATGCCTTTATATGAAGTGGAAATGCAAAAATAACATCAATTTTTAACAATCCACAACCACCCAACATTTTAAATAGTTTCTTTCTAGAAAGGATTAACTAGGAATTGATTAATCACCGGTTTTGAGTATGTAAATGACACTTTATGAAGAATGTACAATTGAGAGAGGAAGGGGGGTATGGCTTGATCAATGAGTCCTACATGAGTGTCCTTTATTTGAAGTCTGCAAGGATGGAAAATGATGGAATGGATAGCAAGAAGAAATCAAATTGCAATTTTTACATAGATAGAGACACATCAAATTTGAAGCAGACTTGGCACTAAAATAAATATAACATTAGCATCGATTACATGATGTGAAGTGCATATCCACAACCTATAGGGTTGATGTAAGTGCAATCAACCTCTTATGGGTTTTGGTGATCAGATGGCAAAAAAAATAAAGACTAATGAGTTTGCTCCTAAGTATATACTCAATTATTGCAAGTCAGAAGGAGTAAAGGAGAAAATAATAAACGAAAAGGAAACACGTGATGGTGAAATACTTCATATCTCGTGGCGTGTTTCATGTGGTTCTAAGCGAAGACACTTTAAATTTTATATTTCTTGAGTTGTAGGAATCAACGTTAAATTAAGAGTGATCCACAAAGGTAATGGTGTTTGCATAAGCTCAAGATTCTCTTTTTCAAAAGCATATTTCAAAACCAAGTTCATGGAGTAATTTTTGTGTAGTTCAACTGAGTCGAGGGTTTGGTGTTAGCAAACTTCTCTAGTTCAGGGCAGTTGAACCTGCCCCAGGGGCAGTTCAACCTGCCTTGGCCAGTGGAGCTCCTTGGTCAAAACCGGTTGAATCGGCCTCCCAGGGGTAGTTCAACCGGGCTTGATCTCAAGCCTCTCTAGTAGAAACTGGTTGAACCAATCCCTTGGCCTGGTTCAATCGAACTTTATGCATACAACCGTTCTTCCACCCTTTGCTACACAGACTGTCAGCCCTACTGCACAGGCGGTTGAACCAGCCCCATAAGGAGTGCTACGTAGGCGATTGAACTGGCCTCTATGGGATGGTTCAATAGGGGTAGGCCAGTTGAGGTTTAGAGTTGTGTTGGAGTGTTGCACCGATTTTGGATCTGGTAAAAACCGATTCAACTAGCTTTGGTGTGCAGTTCAACCACATATTGCGCAAAAAGTTCAAACAATCAACCCTTTTAGAGAGCCTCCTATACATATATCTCTTCCTCTTTATCTTCTCGTTTATTTCGGCTGCTCCACACATTTACTCTTCACCTAACTTCAAACAAGAGTTCTAACTCTCCCTCTCACACCCCAAACATCGCCCTCTTCGATTCATTGAAGGAGCACTTGGTGTGATGTTTGAGTTCTTTGATTCCACAACTTGGTTTTCATTCTCCCTTTCTTTCTCATTTGAGCTTGTTGCAAACATCAACTCATGCAAATTTGTTACTCTTGGAACCTAGTGTTCTTGACGGTTGAGTTTTTTTGGGAGTCTCTGGATTTATGGACAACCCTAATAAGTTTGTACCACCCGCTCTTTGAGCTAATTGAGAAATGGATTTTCCTTGACCTTTGTGGTCAGCTTGATGAGGATTAGGGTTGGAAAAGATCTAGACCTTTGTGGGCTCCTCAACGGGGAGTAGGACACCTTTATGGTGTTGCCGAACCTCAAGATTAATCTTGTGTTCTTGCTTTGTTCATCCTTTGTGTTTTATCTTTAGCAAGCAAGGATTCAAGTGATTTTTTGTGTGTGTGGATTTTGTGGAGTTGCTCTACTCTAATCCATTTCCTTTTTATTTAGATTATCCCTAGATCTCTTTGTTTAAAAGAATCTATCATTATTCTCTGTGTTGTTCTCACCCTAGATCTATTCTCGTAGTTGAACTGGTTCAGAGTGGTTCATCCGCTCATGGAAGTGGTTGAACCGGCTGTAAGGAAAATGGACCCAGGCCACTTGGCTAAGTGATTTTGGTGTTTGATGATCAACATAACCTTATGTACTAATGTGTTTGCTAGTATTTGTTTTTATAGTTCACAGGATGCAAAGAGGATTGGACTAAGACACTGAGGATGCAACACCTCAAAAGAAGACATAAAAGATGTGTAGAAGTCCAAGACTCAAGAGGAAATAAGCCCAAAAGAAACAGCGAAGAAATCTATGAAGTGGGCAGTCAGCCAGCGCTCTGGTGGCGCACCAGACAGAGAACAATAACCTGTCTGGTGTGCACCGGACTGTCCGGTGGGACACCAGGCAGTCTGCACAGAGGGGCCCACAACCTGGCGCCCTCGGGCTGTAGCACAGGACTGTCCGATGTGCACCAGAAAGTCTGGCAACGGTCGGATCGAACGGTTGACTGCTACAGACCCCAACGGTTGACTGCTACAGACCCCAACGATCGGCTGACGTGGCCAGGGCACCGGACCATGAACAATGCATGTCCGGTGGGCACCGGATTGTCTGGTGCACCCGTCGACAGAAACAACAACTTTCTGTCCAACGGCTATAATTGAGGGGGAAGTGTAACACCCCTAGTGTTACTGTTACTAAAACTTGAGCATAACATCATAAGCATTGGCATTGCATGTGTTTGACACACCTAGGATGCATTCACTAGGTCAAAATTTCAAACAAGTTGTATTGTTATGGCATTTTGCAAATAAGACCCTAGTGTAGGGTACTCAACCTTAAATAGGGTTCTGAGGGGTAAAACAGTACCCAAATAGAGAAAACCCCAAAGATTAAGTGAAATAATCATGAAAAGTTACCAAGGATGGACCTACATTGCATTTACACCCTTGAGATACCAGAAACCCTAATTGAAACCCTGGAAAACCCTGAATCCAAACCCTAGGGGCCTATGTGCAAAACTAGTCCACTTTTGGACTAAAGTGAAAAAACTATGATAATAAAGTGTCTTAAGTCATATGGATCACAAATATGTGGATTTGCAAGTTAAACCCTAAGTTTTGGGTCTAATTGCAAAAAGCACCATTTCAACCCTATATAGACTAAGTCTGAAAATTAGAGAATTGGCTTAACTTTGGAGCTCTGTAGCTTTCAAATTCTAGGGTTTTTTCCCTAGGTCACCACATCAAACTTGTAGACCTAACAAAGGAGAACAATTTTTCTTAAGAGTGTAAGCAAGGTTGTTATGAAGAATTTGGAGATAATCACACTCAAAGTCAGGCTGTCAGGCTGTTAAAGTCTGAATTTCAGACTGACAGTAGAATTACATGAACTTAGGGCTTAATTTTAAGCAAGATCCAGTGACTTTTTGTGGGAACACAATATAGCAAAGTTATATATGGTTTGTAGCCCTACAACTTTGGTGCAGAGGGATGATGAGGTTGCCATGGAAATTTGAGAGTAAATTGAGCCCAAACATTGACTGTCTGGTGCATTGATGGGAGCTCGCGATGGTACAGTAGCCTGAATTGGATCAGACTGCCAGCGCAGAACTCTCACTGCCAACGATACCTCCGCCGTGATTCACATCGTCGGTGTCTAGATTCGTGCTCGTGGCAAGTAGATAACGTCGCGAGGTGAAAATGCATCGTCGTCGATGAGCTGGACGCCACTCTGGCTAGCCGCCGTGCCTCTCCCTTGCTCACCGATCCCTCGGATAAGGTTCTCACCGCCGTTAAGCCATCACTGCCATCCGCCGCGTGTCTCTACCTGTCTACCGCATCGCCGTGACTCACTCTAGCTCCCCGTTGATCGCCGGAGTGACTGCCACGGCATGGGACACTAATTCACGCGCGCCAGTAAACTTCCCCTCCCCCGACCGCTGCACGTCATCGCTCAAATTTCCGGCCACCGCCCTCCCGTAGTATAAATTGACCCCGCCGCGAGCTCCGTAAGGTAGTTAAGCATCCAGCCACCAAGAATTAGCCTCGATCGCTCACCAGAGTGTGTGAATTTTGAACTTCCCCCAAATCTGCGCAAGAACACCGTAAGAGAGACCTCGCCGCGGCCAGCTCGACTCAGGTCAGTCCAAGTCCCTCTGTTGCTTGTTCTAGCATCCCTAGACCCTCCTCAAGCTCTTCGACCCCTTCAATTGAACTGGACCATCACCCATCACCGAGAACACGTTCCTCTGTCTGCATGGTCTACGGTCGCCGTGGCCAGGGCAAATTAGGTTGCCATTCTTCAAATTAAGTTAGGGCAAATGCTCGGGGAAGGTTCGATTCGGTGTCTGCTTCCTGGGAGCACCAGTCTTTGCCCCATCCGGCCGGTCTAGCTCGCTCGAGCTCGGCTCCCAGCGCGGTTCGCCGCCGTGGACTTCAAACCGAGAACGGATAGAAGCGCGGGGGTGTTTTTGTAACTGTCAGTGACACGTTGAACAGTAGCCAGGGGTTCTTAACGGATATCCAAAGCAGCGAGGGCCTCTGTGCAAACCTGCCGAGCGGGCGCGCGCGCGGGCGCGTTTCTGCTGTTGTTGGGCCGACCTAGGTCAAAATCGGTCCAATACTGTTGCAAGTTTTTCTTTTTCTTTTTCTTCTAGAGACAAATAAATTCTAGAAAATGGTAGAAAAATCCTAAAAATGTCAAACCAATTTTCCTAGATTCCTTAATTTCCATAGTATTTAATAAAAATAGTTTACTAATTTTTAGAACAAATAGGGAATTTTGGAGCATTTAAAATAGCTTAAAACATTGTTTCTAGATTTTTAGAAAATAGATAATAATTCCAAAAATGCCCAAACTTTTTATATGAACTCAAAACACTATTTAGAAGCCTTATGTAGAATTTGGTATGATTTGGACCTTGTTGATAATTAGAACCCAAAACCCCCACCCCCTGCTCTTTGAACTTCACTGTTGACTCCGGAAACCCTAAGTTCTCGGAGTTCCGTGAAGGAAAATTGTATTCAAGACTTTAGATAATAAATTCTTATTATCTTTGCACTCTCATGAGCATTACATGGCATTCATTCTTATATATATATATATATGGTTATGTCTAGAAAACGAAGAAGAGGTTGAGGTAGAAGAAGAGAAGACTTCACCACCACCACCTGCAGAACATCAGGCAGAAAATTGTTTTTACTTTGACATCTGTGGATCCGAGCCTAACTCACCTATAAACGAAGGAAAGCCCCGGTGCATTTGCCACCTCCTTGATTCTTTTTAAATCTTTCTCACCTGCTTGATGCATTAGGTGATAGGAGTTGATTGATAAAACAATTTCTGCATTACCTTCCTTGAATTTGATCACTCTCCTTTGAATCCCTGTTTTATAAAAAGTGTTAACTATGCTTAGTCTTGCTTTAGCAAAGAAAAGATTTTTTGTTTTTACAAAAGATGATATGGCAAAGTGGGAGGGATGTTTTTGAAATAAAATTTTGATGGTGGATCCATCATGGCCATGATGGGTTCAACATCGAAAAAGATGTACCTCTGCCAGGTACCAAACTTTGGGTTGAAATGATTAAGCTGAGACCGGGCGGTTGACTTGCACGAGAAGAGAGTCTCGGTGTAGTGTCTCCGTCTGAGTCGATTAAGGACCGTCTCGATGTAGGTTTGCTGACCGAGGACCCTTTAACTGGTCACATGCCTCGTCATGGGTAAGCTTTGCCTCGGGCAGACTAAGGCCAGAATAAGATACCACGCAATGGGAGTGGAGAGATGGCGAGAGTAGCGTGTACCCTCCGTGGCAAGAGGCTGGATGGTGGTGTATCTGTGCTCTCGGTTGGCGTGAACCTGATCTGGTCTTAAGAACCCCAGTGGCGGGTTGACATATGCAAGGGTTAAGTGCTACATATGTCGTGTGATCAGAGATCCTCAGCTGAGTATAATCGATTCGGATCGCCGTACCTCCGCGGTTATGGAGACTTGTTCACTGACTTATACGTAGAACTCCAGTAAAGATTAAGGGTGATAAGAAATTGGCTAGTGCAGGTCAAGTGATTGTACTAGGGTAGAAAGAACTCTAGAGATAGGTAATCTTACTTAACCTGACAATTAAAATTTGGATTTTAAGGATCCACTTTAGTAAGCATTTCTGCAAACAGAGTCTTTGATTATTGAGCAACCTTACCTTGACTCCCTGATAACCAGCATGCCCTTAAGAGTCTTTTCCTTAGTCGGGTAAGTCTTGCTGAGTAAATCCATACTCAGGGTTTTATTCCCTAATGTTTTTAGGTGAAGAAGCGACAAACTTTTGTTGTTTCTGTTCCAAGGTGGTCCCAAAGGAAGAAAACCAAGAATAGAACCGCGGGAAGAAGGATTCCTCCATAAGAGCTTTTGTTTGATACTTATCGGGAGGGGTTTTTGCCTCCCTTGGTGTGTAATAATATTACTCTACACTTATAGTTATATCCTGGTCTGTAATATATAACTTTGTCTTACTTCTAAATAAATGTAAATTTTTGTACTCGCTTTCGCATTTTCGTATCTCCGATGATCTGTAATGTCTGCGTGATGGGTGAAACACTCTTGGGAAAGGTAAGAAAAGCAGATACCGAACTTGTCAAGTGATTTAGGGCACCTACAGGGTTGTTTGAGGTCCGTTGGACAAGGACAACTGTAGGTGGGCCTAATGACTTGGGAGGTTCCGTCACAGGAAGGCTATAAATACCCACCAACCGGACATTTGAAGGTGTGGGAGCCCAAGCAACATACCGAGGTATATTGTAGACATTTACAAGTGCTCAAACATGGAAGTGCTTAATAGAATTACTCGGTGATTAGCATAGGTGCTTTGCGAAGTGCTTAGGTTAGTTAGACTGCATTAGAGCTTGCTCTAGGTGAATCCTAGTTCGTTGAGTGAGTTTAGAAAAGCCACACAACCCCTCAGCTCTTGCGCAAGTCGTTGTAATTGTACCGAGTGGGGCAAGAGTCTTGCGAGACCGTGACAATCGTGCTTGTGTCACGATCGCCACTGTGTACCGGAGGGAACGAGGCCCGCGATGTTTCAGCCAGAAGCTCGATAGTGGAGACGGTGGTGAGCGTCCGAGAGGAGCCGGAAGCGAAGCACCACTTGAGCGTGGAGAAGGCCCACGACACTCTACGGAGTTACTCGGCCGAGGTGCTTGGCCCTCGCGTGGGCTACCCTTTGCGTAGGGGCACCAACAAGGATTAGTTGGAACCTTGCGTGGTTCTGGATACCTCGGTAAATATATCGATGTCATCGACGAGAGTTTGCATCTCTACCTTGCTCTTTACGTTCCGCATTTATATTAAGTATTTAAGTTTCAATCTTGCCTTTCTAGTTAGATTATTTAGATTGAAACTTAGCCTTTGCGGTAGAGATAGCAACACTTAGGCAAAATCTAGTTTGCACATTCTAGATTATTTATTTGCATAGCTTTTGCTCTAGGGATTTATTTGTGGCCTAGTTTAGAGAGAATTTTTAGAAGTCCTAATTCACCCCACTCTTAGGCATCACCGTTTCCTTCAATTGGTGTTAGAGGCAGGTTTGGCTCATTTGAAATGTTTTAACTTCACCACTAATCGAGCCAACGCTTTTTAGAGGAATGTGATGGATACCCATAGGCCACCACACTTCGACCGCACTAGCTTCCCACATTATAGTCCTAGAATGGCTTGTTACCTAGAGGCTGTTGATCTAGGTGTTTGGAGAGTCACTCGTGATGGAATGAAACCACATAAAAATCCCGAGAAACTCACCACGAGTGAAGAAAAAGAAATTTGTTTAAATGCTAGAGCCAAAACTTGCTTGTATGAATCTCTTAGCATAGAATTTTCAATCAATTTTTTTACTTTAAAAACTGCTAATGAGATTTGGCTAAAATTGCATGAGCTCCATGATGGCACATCCAATGTCTGTGAGCAAAAACATTGTCTAGTTTTAAGTGAGTACAATCCTTTTGCCATAAAAGAAAATAAGCTTGTTAGAGACATGTATTCTTGTTTAAATCTAATCATCAATAAGCTCAATTCTATTGGCATTAATAAGCTAGGTGATGCAGACATTATGAGGAAGATTATCTCCCTACTACCACAACAAAAATATGGGAGCATAATCACCATTCTTCACAACATGGAGGACTTGAGTCAAATGACCTCGACCAATATGATTAGAAAAATTGCAGAATTCGAGATGTCACGAAAAATAGGTCGACAAGAGGAGCCAACTTCTTCAATACCATATGGTTTTGCATGTGATGAAAAGAACAAGGGAAAGAAGAAGGTCCCACTCTAAGCTCCTCAAGTGAAGAAGAGGAAGAAGAAGAAAGTGATGATGATGAAGATAATCAACCATCAACATCATCCTTCGAGGACGAAGAAACAATCCGATGCATCGGAAAGGTAATGGGGATGATCTGCAAGATTAATCTAATGGGTGCGCCTCTGTAGGTCAAGGATCTTCTTTTTAACATTGATAGGAAAAAACAAAGAAATAGAGGATGCTTCGCATGGGGGGAGAAGGGCCACTTCAGGGACAGCTATCCAAATATGGTCGAACGTAAAAAAATGGAGGAGCAAAGGCAAGGCGCTTACAAGTATCAAAACTTGGGATGACTCTTCAAGTGAAGATGAACATCCAAGAACACGCAGCCAATGATCCTCATTACGGTCATCACGCTAGTGCCTTATGACAAGAGGTAAAATGAGTAAGCCATCCTCTAGTGATGATAGCAATAGTGATGATGGTGAAGGTGAGGGAAAGCCCTCCTTAGATGAGTTTGCGGAAGTCGTTAAATTTTTTGAGGATGTATGCACTAAACAAAAGGCTCAACTTAAGACCTTGAAAAATAAGTTGATTAGCCCACAAAATTATTATAAATGTTTGCTAGAAAAATTTGAAACATTTGCAAATTTAAATTGTGAGCTAACAACTAAAATTGAGCAATTAGAGTCTAATGCTTCATCCTTAGCTACCGATGATGGCCTTATTAAAAAGAATGAAAAACTTAAGGCTAAGTTAGCTAGCTCTCAAGATGCAATTGAAAACTTACTAGAGAAAATAGAAATTCTTAGCATACACAATAATGAGCTAACTACTAAGCTAGAAAACATTGGTAGCACCTCAGAAGTACCTTTAGTTGAAATACCTGAAATTATTAACAAAGATGCTTCTACTTCTTACTTTGATTTAATTGATGACTCTAACCCCTGCAACCAAGTTCTTGTTGAGAATTTTGTTATAGAAACATGTTCGAATGAGGTTGCAAAAGAGAATGAACAATTAAGGCAAGAAGTGGCTCGCCTTGGTAAGGCTTTGTATGACAAGAAAGGCAAAGCCAAACAAACCTCCTCAGGATAACACCACTGTGGGTGTGAATAAGCCTGTGGAGGGAGAAACTATAATTTATAGGCTATACCACAAGGAAGGCCACAAGTCTTATCAATGCAAGGCGAAGACCGGGGATAAGCAAAAGCTCAAGCAAAAGCCAACAAGCAAAATCTCCAACATCTACGTCAACAAGGTGGACAAAAAGGCTGTTACACCATACTTAATCAAGAAGAAAAAGAATGGAAAGGTGATAGCAATCAATGCCAACAAGCAAGCCAACAAAGGAAAGGGAGCCAAATGCATCTGGGTGCCAAAGGAGATTATCTCAACCATGAAAAGCACCAAGAAGGTTTGGATCCCAAGAAGGAAGTGAGAAGTCCGAAGGACTACATGAATCTAGAGACTTGGCAAAATTGGGATGTATATCATGGGATGCATCATATTGGATCAAGTCCATTGCCAAATGGGTTAGTGAATACTTTGAACCCAAATTCCCCACTCATAACTAAGGTAACTAGATTTATTATATTTCTTGTTTTTAGATATGTGTATTTATTCTTATGTATCTAGTTTTACCTTACATACCTAGTTTTACATGATGTATGTTTCTTTTGATTATAGCTGCATGCATACTAGGTCAATCATATGGTAGGAATGCTCATTTTCATTTCATATTCTTGCGCAAACCTACATGGTTTAAAAGGTTAAGTTAAGCACGACACATAGCTTATTCAACATTCCTAAGTAAATGATACTCCAATTGGTATTTTCATATGACACATCCCACAACTAAAATCTTCCAATGCTTCAATTGGTATCATTGAACTTATATGTGCCAAAGTTCGGATTATAGATAATTTGCCCCTCTCAATATCAAAATCAAAGTGCAAGTCTCCTACAAGTATTCAAAACTTGTATGCACACTTTCAGGGGGAGGTTACTCTATAATCGAAGTCTTTGAGACTAATGCCCGTTTTCAAGTCTATTATATGTAGTAGTCCCAATGAAGGAAAATGGAGTCCCTGGAAAAAGACAATAAGCTTCCACTGAAAATCTACAAGTATTTTCATGTCTCACAAGACTACAATTGGTATCATTTATATGTCTTCTCCAGTGTTTAGACTATATTTCATATCTTACACTTCTCATGTTGCTATAAATGCATATGTTGTCAAGATATATCTTTTACCTATGCATAGTGGGAGTTAGTCTAATCAAATCATATCTTGCACCTTTCTTTCTTATGTGCTTTTCTTAAATAGAGGATCTCCGTCATGGGGCAAATTTCTTCGTCTATGACAAAGGGGAGAATATTTTTTCTAAATGGAGAAAACTATTTTAGGGGGAGTAATCTTTTTAGAGGGCAAGCCTTTTATTTGCTTCCTATATGCTTTTAATATCTTCCTTTTTGGTGGTTGATGCTAAAGAGGGAGAAGTTTTAGGGACCAAAGCATGAAAATATATCAAACACCAAGCACCACCCAATTTAAAAATTTTAAATTTTTGATCTTACAAGTGGTTTTGGTCTTTCAAGTATCTTTGGTCCAAAATAGGAAGTAAGTGAATTATGGAGTTAGGGAGAGGCTTAAGTCCATAATCTCACTTTGAGGGGACACTCATGCATCCTAGCAAGTAGATTACATATTCTCATTGAAACGTTTGTTATATTTGCTTGCTTTGGTCGTGTTGTCATCAATCACCAAAAAGGGGAGATTGTAAGGAAAATGAACCCTGGGCCACTTGGCTAAGTGATTTTGGTGTTTGATGATCAACATAACCTTGTGGACTAATGTGTTTGCTAGTGTTTGTTTTTATAATTCACAGGATGCGAAGAGGATTGGAATAAGACATTGAGGATGCAACACCTCAAAATAAGACATAAAAGATGTGTAGAAGTCCAAGACTCAAGAGGAAAAGAAGCCCAATTAGAGACCTGGAAGCCAGGATGGAACAACTCCGGTCAGAGTTACATCATAGAAACAGGGCATGAGAGTAGGACAGTCACCGTATAGTGGAATTGTCAGCCGAAGTCAGCCGCTTGCAGTATGAGATTTCAGAACGAGATTCAGCCATTGATTGGGTCGTCAACTCTCGTTCGATCGCTTGGGACCGCGAAGCAAAAGCTCTAGCTCGTGTGGCAGAGCTTAGTGCGTCCCTTGAAAGCCTGCAAGTATACTGTAATACTTTACATGAAGAAGTACATGTACTGTATGCTCGACTGCATCCGGACGTGCCTTCCGACGTTGCTGCAATGGAAGCTGGACCATCGGGTACAACAAATGAAGGACCTGATGGGTAGCTGGACCTTTTTAGGCCCCCTCCTTCCATGAACCTTGCTGACAAACAGTCTCCTATAGCAGGAAATGGAGCAACGAAGGATGAAGAAGACTAGAATAGTATAGTTTAGATATTATACTTATGTAAAATAAGTAATGAAGTCAAGTTGTATACTAGAGTCTGTATGATTATTACATTTTGGTAATGTAATATGATGGTGTATGCTGGCATGTTATATTTTTCCAAATCTTTCTTTGCCTCAAATGCCATCACGGACTCGTGCACATGATGGTGCGGGGACTTCCCGTGGTGCAGAAGATACTCCCAACCCGCCACCAGTACCACCGACTTTGGCCGAGGCTATCGCCGCCCTGGTCACTGCCACCGCTGATAATACGCGCTTCTTGCACGAGATGGCGGCCAACCAATTCCAACCGCATAGAGGAAGGGCTCCTCCTCAAGGACAGTGAGATATTACTTACCTAGAATTCTGTGAGACTCGACCCTGCTTTTCGTTAAAGCGGAAGAACCTTTATAAGCGGATGAATGGGTGAGAGTTATGGAACAAAAGTTTGGGTTGATTCGGTGCACGGAGACACAAAAGCCTTTGTTCGCTGCACAACAACTGAGAGGGCCTGCCAGTACTTGGTGGGCAAATTTCTCAGCAATCCAGCCTGTTGGACATCAGATTACCTGGGATGAGTTCAAATTGGCATTCCGAGAGCACTATGTTCTAGAGGGAGTACTCCAGATGAAGCTAGAAGAGTTTATCCGGTTGAGGCAAGGAGGAGATACAGTGATACAGTATCTCAACAAATTCAAGCACCTCTCTTAGTATGCCATTGACCAGGTGGATACTAACTTAAAGAAAAGAACTATTTTATGAGGGGACTTAGTGACAGGCTTTAGTGGAAAATGGTGACATGTCTGGACCTTACCTACACCAGGGTTGTCAGTACTGCACTGGCAGTCAAAGCCAAAAATGCAGGACATGGGAAATCAAAGGGGTTTGGAGGTGAAAGGTCAAATCAAGGACCAGAAAAGAGAACAAGGTTGGTCATTCGACCTTTTAATCAAAATCGTTCTTCGCCTCGCCCACCTTCATATTCATTCAAGCAGCCTGTCTTTATCCGTCCCACTACTGCCCTCGCTCCTACCAATCAGCCGAGTGCCCCTGGTACTCGTTTCCCTGCTCTTCCCAGTTCATCCACTGGTTGCTTCAATTGTGGAAAGTCCGGACACTTCATCAAGGACTGCCCATACCCGAAGTAAAATAAAACCAATTTCCAACATAACTCTGGGAACTCCAACCAAGGAAAGGGGAACACGGCTAATACTTCAACGGGCAAGAATTTCAAGAAAACTGGACGGATTTATTATACCCAGGTGGCTACGACACTGGAAGGCGAGCCGGTAATGATGGGTACGTTCCTTGTTACCAATCACCCAGCAGTTATTCTCTTCGATTCTGGTGCATCACATACCTTCATAAGCAAGAATTTTGTGGAAAAACATTGCATTCCTTGCACTGAATCAAGGGAAGGATTTATTATCCACTCACCTGGGGGACGGATATTTACTAAGGAAGTAGCCTTCCACATACCAGTAACGTTGGTCGGACGGGAATTTCCTACCAACATGATTGTTTTAAAAGTCCAAGACATAGATGTAATTCTGGGCATGAACTGGTTAGCCCAGCATAAGGCCATCATCAATATCGACTTAAGAACCATCAAACTTAGTAATGGCCATGAAGAGATTCAATTGTCCATCCCTATAGCTGCCCCAGCAAAACTATCTGGACGATTTTGTGAAGCGATCGTGCAAGAAATCCAGGATATTCCGGTGGTATGTGAATTTTCGGATGTCTTTCCTGAAGACCTACCTGGGTTGTCTCTAGAAAGGGATGTGGAATTTGTGATTGAACTAAAGCCCGGTACGGCTCCTATTTCTAGAAGGTCGTACCGAATGCCACCTAATGAATTGGCAGAACTCAAGACTCATTTACAAGACTTGCTTGAGAAGGGGTTCATTAGGCCCAGTTCATCACCATGGGGATGTCCCACAATTTTCATTAAGAAGAAGGATCAGACATTACGAAGTGTGTGTGGACTATAGACCCCTTAATGAGGTAACCATCAAGAACAGGTACCCTCTTCCCTGGATCAATATCTTATTCGATCAACTTACTGGAGCTCGAGTATTCTCTAAGATTGACCTCAGGTCAGGTTATCATCATATCCATATTCGACCCGAAGATATACCCAAGACCGCATTCACCATGCGGTATGGATTATTTGAATATTTGGTTATGTCTTTCGGATTGACAAATGCTCCAGCCCACTTCACATACTTAGGTAGTGTTTGGTTGAAGAGCCAAGTAGAACGGAGCCATTCTGTCCCAGTTTTGTTGTTGTTTGGCTACAAAGTAACTAGAATGGAGTGGCTCCAATTAGAGAATATTCTCCTCAGATCCCAAACCATCCCACTCCAAAAAATCAGTGGAACGGAGCCGCTCCGTTCCTAGCCCGCTCGCACAGCTCGCCCTCCCATCCGTGCGCAGCAGCTCGCGCGCCTCCCTCTGCAACCAAACAAAAAACAGAGCCGCTCTGTTCCAGTTCACTATGCAACCAAACAAAAAATAGATCCGCTCCATTCCCACTTACCAAACACAGAACAAAGCAGCTCCGTTCCTAGAATCAGGGATGGAACGGCTCCATTCTACTTGACTCCTCAACCAAACACTACCTCAATGAACTCGATGTTTATGCCCGAGTTAGATAAATTTGTGGTGGTCTTCATTGATGACATTCTTATCTATTCCAAAAATGAAGAGGAGCATGCTAAGCACTTACGGATCGTGCTAACGCGCTTAAGGGAGCACCAGTTATATGCTAAGTTCAGTAAATGCGCGTTCTGGTTGGAGGAAATCCAATTTCTAGGACATGTATTATCTACAAAAGGAATTACGGTCGATCCCAGCAAAGTCAAGCATATTCTAGAATGGAAACCGCCTACTACAATACATCAAGTTCGAAGTTTCCTTGGACTAGCTGGATACTACCGCAGGTTTATTTCGGATTTCTCCAAGATTGTTAAACCTATTACGGGTTTATTGAAGAATGATACAAAGTTTGATTGGTCCTCAAAATGCAATGAGGCCTTCGAGCAATTGAATGTGTTATTAACCACTGCTCCAGTATTAGCTCAACCGGACATTGAAAAATCTTTTGATGTGTATTGTGATGCATCAGGTAGTGGACTCGGATGTGTCCTAATGCAGGATGGCTGAGTCATAGCGTATGCTTCAAGACAATTATGTCGGCATGAGGAGCACTATCCAACTCATGATTTGGAATTAGCTGCAGTTGTTCATGCCCTTAAGATATGGCGTCATTATCTGCTGGGGAATACTTGCCATTTATATACAGATCATAAAAGTCTGAAATATATCTTGACCCAGTCAGAACTGAACATGAGGCAAAGAAGATGGCTTGAGCTAATTAAAGATTATGACTTGGAAATTCACTATCACCCAGAAAAAGCCAATGTGGTGGTAGATGCATTGAGTCGCAAGGCTTCCTGTCATTGTCATACAGTAAGGACCCACACCACACTATGTCAAGAAATGGAAAAGTTGAACCTGGGTATGATACAACATGGAACTTTGGCACAATTAAAGCTTAAGTCAGTTCTTCTACAAAGAATTATTGATGCCCAAAGAACCGACAAGGGTATGAAACATATTTATGAGAAAATAGAGGTCGGCAAAGCAAATTGCTTCAGAAAAGATGACCAAGGAATAATATGGTTTAATGACCGCATAGTTGTGCCTAAAGATGCTGAAGTCCGCCTACAAATTTTGGATGAAGCTCATCTTAGTCGATATTCCATTCATCCTGGAAGTACTAAGATGTATCAAGACTTAAAACAACACTATTGTTAGACAAAAATGAAGATTGAGATTGCACGCTATGTGGCAAGATGTGACACCTGCGGATGTGTCAAGGCAGTGCATATGAAGACCGCTGGACCATTACAAACCTTGCCCATCCCAACGTGGAAATGGGAAGATATTAGTATGGACTTCATTGTGGGATTGCCCAAAACAGCCAAAGGTTTTGACTCTATCTGGGTTGTAACTGATCGACTTACAAAAATAGCCCATTTTCTACCAGTCAAGACATCTTACCCGATCATCACCTATGCCTAGATATATATTGCTTGTATTCTCAGTTTACACGGGGTTCCAAAAACAATAGTGTCAGACCGCGGATCGCAATTTGTATCCAAATTTTGGGAAGAGCTCCACAAATCTCTGGGTACTAAGTTGCTCCACAGTTCGGCCTATCATCCTCAAACAAGTGGACAAACTGATAGAGTAAATCAAATACTTGAAGACATGTTGCGGGCATGTGTCCTGGAGTTTCCACAAAAATGGGATGAATGTCTGCCATTGGCAGAATTTTCATATAATAATAGCTATCAAGAGAGCATTAAAATGGCACCATTTGAAGCACTGTACGGGCGACGGTGCTGGACACCTTTAAATTGGTGAGAACCTGGGGAACGGTGGTATTTCAGGCCTGACTTAGTCAAGGACACAGAAGCAAAGGTTCAACGGATATGGCACCACTTGAAAGAAGCTCAAGCTCGGCAAAAAAATTATGCAGACAAACGATGCCGACCCTTGTTCCTTCAAGTCAAAGATCATGTGTACCTGAAAGTATCACCAATGAAGGGTGTTAATCGATTCAGGGTAAAAGGAAAGCTGGCACCCTGATATATTGGCCCGTTTCCCATTCTTGAACAATGTGGACCAGTGGCATACCGACTTCAACTGCCAGAAACATTATCTGCAGTGCATAATGTGTTCCATGTATCTCAATTGAAGAAGTGCCTTCGGATTCCTGACCAAACCATCGATGTGGTGGATGTTGCTTTAGAACCAGATTTGACTTATTCAGAACATCCCATTCAAGTTTTGGATCAGAAGGACAGGATCACCCGAAAAAGGACTCTTAAATTTTATAAGGTACAATGGAACCAGCATACTGAAGATGAAGCCACCTGGGAGACTCAAGACTTCATGGAAAAGAATTTTCCTAGGTTTTTAGCTTCATGTAACCTGTAAGACATGTATATTTGATTGTAAAGTGGAATAAACCCCATACCACCCCTGCTCTGTAAGAAAATAAGGAAATAAAGATGTGACCTATTTCCTTTTCCATTACTTACCCTAGGACCTTAAATCTTGGGACGAGATTCTTTTATGGGGGAAGGATGTAACACCCCTGGTGTTACTGGCACTAAAACTTGAGCATAACATCATGTGCATTGACATTTCATGTTATTTTTTACACCTGGAATGCATTCACTAGGTAAAATTTCAAAACAAGTTGTGATGTGGTGACTTGAAAAGTGCTTAACCCTAGGGTAGGGTACTTAACCATAGGATTAGGGTGTGTGGATAGTAGTAGCCCAAAATGAGTAAAATCTCAAAAGCCATTAGAAATGTTCACAGGATATCAAATTTGGTGAACTTTTGTGGCACAAAAACCCTAGTGTGCCCAAACCCTAAAAGAAACCCTAGAAAAACCCTAATTGGAACCCTAAGGTGGGGGTAAATGCAAATTCTATGCACTTTTGGACCAAAGTGCAAATATCAAAGTGATAGCACACCACAAACCAAGTAACTTTCACATTGAAGGATTTTCATGTAAGGTGAAGGAGTTTGGACTTATTTGCAAAAGTACCCCATGAACACCATATGGCTAAGTCTGAAATTCAGTGTGTTGGAGCCAACTTTGGAGCTATGTATTCCTCAGTTCATAATGAATTTGCCCTAGGTCAACACATCAAATTTGTAGAGCTATGGTAGGGGTACAACTTTGCTTAAGTGATTAAGCATTGGTGACATACAAAATTTGAAGATAAATGGACCTGAAGTCTGGTTGTCAGACACCCCTGAAGTTGTACTTTGACTGACAGTGAACTGGGACAGACTTTGAGGGCGATTTTGAGTAAGCTACGATTATGGTTGCTATAACAACATTAAAGCTGGTTTGTAGGAGATTAATTTTGCTACAGACCAATTAGAGGGTTGCCACATAAAAATTTGTGAAAAACACTCCTAAAAATGCTCTGTCAGGTGCTCTGAATGGAGTTCTGATGGTACAGTACTGAAGAAGATCTTCAGGTGCAGTGCACCTCGCCGCCGGTGATCCCGCGCCTGGATTCGTGCCGGCGATGCGATTCGTGCCCGTTGGCGCGTGGATAATGACTCGGGGTGAAAAGATCTTCACCGTGGATGAGACCGGGAGCCGGCCTCGTACCCACTTGCCTTGCGGCCGGTCCAGGTAACCTCGTCGGAGTTTGCCGCCTGCCGCATGAATGCCACGTGCCTCGAAACTTTACCACGTCGCAGTAAGCCGCCTTAGGTAGCTAGTTCATCACCTGAGACACTGCCCCGGTGAAAGCCATGACAGCTCGCACTAGTGAACCTCCCCTCCCTCCGGCTGCCAGTGCGCCTTCTCCAAATTGAGTGCCACCGCCGATGGACTCTATAAATTGATGCCCCAGTGAGCTCCGCTAGGTTATTACGCATCCAAAGCACCAGCTCTTGCCTCTCATCGTTCACCAGAGCCTCCCAATTTCATATTTCCCCCAAAACGGTCGGAGCGCCATCGTGAGACATCTCGCCGTGGCCAGTCGTCTACGGGTTAGTTCATACCCTCCTGTGTGATGTTCTAGCCTCCCTCAAGTCTTCTGTTGCTCGCAGACCTATTTGATTGAACTAGACCGCATTGAATCGCCTAGAACACCATGATTTGTCTCCGGTATTCGTCGCCGCCGTGGGCAGACGAACCCCGGGCCAGATTTGTGTAATTAAGGGAGGGATTAGTGTCACTGAGGGCAGATTAGGTGTCGGCCAAGCTAGGGCTCTGGTCATCAAGTGTCTTGGCCGGTACAGGTTCATCGGAAGGCGTGCTCACCGGCGATCACCATCGGGGACCCGAGTTGCGAAGATAAGAAAGAAGAAGGGGCTCGGTGCACTTGTCAGTGAGACAGAGAATAGTAACTAGGGACTCTTCATCAGATATTCAAACAGTCGGGGTCCTCAGTGCAAAATTGCCAGTGCGGGCGCGCGTGCGGGCGCGTTTCGCCTGGTAATGGGCCGGCATGGGCTAGTTTCGGCCCGACATTGTTGCTAATTTCTTCTTTTCTTTTTCTGATTAAGTTTGGAAATCCATAAGGAATTCTAGAAAAATGGCAAAAATATGGGACTAATTTTACTAAATTCCTAAATTTCTTTAGTATTTGATAAAAATAGTTCCAAGATTTTAAGTCCCAACCAAGAATTATTTAGCAATTATAGGTGCTTAAACTTAGTATTTTGGAATTGTAGAAATTATTTGATAACTCCAAAAATCATAAAACTTTTTGTATAAGCTTAATTTGATAATTGGAGCCTTTGGGAAAAGTTTGGTATGCTTTGGACATTGTTTGATCCTAAAACCCCAAAACCCTAGCCTCTGAGAATAAAATTGCTTAACCCTACTAGGGTATTCACTCAGAACATCCTAGTTACCCAGGTGTACTGTGAAGGAAAGTTGTATTCAAGATACAACTTGATGTATTTCTATTATAACTGCACATTCATAGCATCACATGAGCATTCATGTATATGTATGGTTATGTATAGAAAACGAGGAAGAAGTAGTTGTTGAAGAAGAAGAAGCTGCACCACCAGCTGAGATTCCACCTGCCGGGAATAGTTTTTATTTTGATATCTGTGGAACAGATCCCGAATCCCCTACAACACAAGGCAAACCCTAGTGCATTTACCTTTTTCCTTGTTATTTTAAACTCTTTATCACTTGAAATGATGCATTAGGTGATAAGAGTTGAGTGATGGACTATTGCTGCATTTCCTTCCTTGGAACTATTTACCCTTCCTTGATTATTGTTTGTTAAAAAGTTTTCTGATGCTTAGTCTTGCTTTAGAAAAACAAAATGTTTTTGTTTTAAACAAAAGATGATGCTTCAGATGGAATGGGAGGTTTCCAAAAATAAAACTTGATGGTGGATCTATCATGGTCGTGATGGGTTCAACATCAGACAAGATGTACCTCTGTCAGGTACCAAATTTTGGGATTGAAAATGATAAAGACAAGACTGGGTGGGTGACTTGCACGAGAAGGAAGTCTCGGTGTAGTGCCTCCGCCTGAGTCAATTAAGGACCGTGTCGATGTAGTCCTGATGACCGAGGACCCTTTAACTGGCCACATGCCTCGTCATGGGTAAGCTTTGCCTCGAGCAGACCAATACCAGAAAGGCCAACACGCAATAGGAGTGGAGAGATGGCGAGAGTAGCGTGTACCCTCCGTGGCAAGAGGCTGGACAGTGGTGTATTTGTGCTCTCGGTTGGTGTGAACCTGATCTGATCTTGAGAAACTCGATGGCGAGTTGACATATGCAAGGGTTAAGTGCTACATATGTCATGTGGTTGAAGATCCTCAGCTGAGTATAACGATTCGGATCGCCGTTACTTCTCAGACATGAAGACTTGGTCACTGGCTTACACGTAGCAATCCAGTGAACTGAAGGGTTGATAAAAGACGGCTAGTATAGGCCAAGTGTTTGAACCAGGGTAGAAAGAACTCTAAGTTCAGGTAATGACTTAACCTGATAATAAAACTGGATTTTTAAGGATCCACTATTAGTAAGCATTTCTACAAACAGAGTCTTTGATTCTTGACTAGCCTTACCTTGACTCCCTCAAGCCAGCATATCCTTGAGAGTCTTTTTCTTTTGTTAGGTAAGACTTGCGAAAGTACACTCCGTACTCAGGGTTTTCGAACCCATGTTGTTGTAGGTGAGGAAACAGCAGAGTTTTGCTGCTTCTATTCAAAGGTGGTACCCAAGGAAGAGCCCCAGCAGTGAAGTTGGTCGCGGGAGGATGTTTGCCTCCCACTTTGAAAGCAATAAACTTTTGTGCGGGAGGGTGTTTTGCCTCCCTGGTCTGTAATAATATTTTATGCACTCATGACCCTGGTAATGTAATAAGTACACTCTCTCTATATTTTGTTAATGTAAATTATGTTATTGTAATCCGCTTCCGCTATTTCTTCACTCCAGATTTGTGATGTAATATCTGCGTGACGGGTGAAGTGCTCTAGGGAGAAATGATGAGGATACAGTTACCGAACTTGTCAAGTGATTAGGTGCATCTACAGGGTTGTCCAAGGTCCTTAGGACAAGGGCAACTGTAGGTGGGTCTAATACCTTAGGAGGTTCCGTCACACCGCACCCCGCTCGCCCACTCCCCCTATTCATTTGCGCCCTTAGCCGAGCACTCTCACTCTCTCTCTCGCCTTGCACGCGCGCCCAAGAAGTTTTGCCGCTCGCCGTGGTTTCGCCGCCATTCTGCGGTCGCCGTCGAGCCCCCCGCCGTGTCCGTTGCCCCGGTAAGCTCCACCTTATCACCCGCCACCTGGAACGCCCCTCGGTTCGCCCTCTCCCCCTCTTATTCGCCTAGTCCGCGTTCACTAGAGCATTTCTTGCGCAGCCGGAGAACCGCCGTCGTCGACCCACGTCCTCGCCGCGCCCCAGACGTCGTTCGTGAGCCTAAGTCTCCACTTGAGGTAACCGTCCTAACCCTGCCCTTATTTTCCCTTGCCTTACACTTTATCGCCCGCGGTTGCTCGCCGGAGTGCCCTCGGTCCGCCGAGGACTTCCCCTCCACCGTTCAGTCGTCTCACCCCCGTTCGTGTTACCCTGAGCCTACCATAGTGTTCGCCAGGTCCTCTGTAACATCCTTGGTCACTCGGACCACCCCTAGCACCCCTAGGAGCCCTAGTTCGCTTTGCCGCCGGCAGCTGCACTGTCGTGGGTGCGAATGGCGCCGTCCCTAACTGGCCGGAGAGGTCGAAATACCTAGCACTGATCCTAACCGTCTAGTCTTCATTGGATGGCCCAGATGCGTGGATAACGTTTCACGTGGACCGTGGAGCTAGAACCGTTGATCAATGATCTAGCGGCCAGCGCGCCCCACGCTCTCAACACCCCGCTGAACCATGGGCCCTGTGCGCTAGTGCCTCAGCCCTTCCCTGCCCCACCTGTCAGTCGCACCCACGCGCCCGCGCGCTCGTCTGTGGGATTTGATCTCAGCCGTTTGCTTGCGATCGTGCGGTCAAGATTACCCGATACCCCTTCACGTGGCGGTTTTGCTTAAGAGACCCTCGGGTTTCCGAGAATCAACCCGTCGTCCTGTGTTTTAGCACGCAGACCCCTGAACTCTTATAAACAGACCCCTGGCTTTTTAAATAATCACAGATTTGGGCTTAGTTTCATATTTCAAACTTCAAAACTTGTTTATTTCATATCTTTTTCATATGAACTCAAATTTAGTGGTTCAAATTGCAAAATGTTCATAGAAACATCCTCTGTTCAAATAAATTATGTTCATCCATAGTCTGAGTACTCTAATTTTTGGTCTAAGCTATATGTTAGTTTATGAGTTAATTTATTTATTTAAGAAAATAAATAAAAAGTAAATGATAATGGTACTTAGATGTTTAATTTTGTGAGATTTATAAAATGTTGTGTATGAATTGATCCCTGGTATAATTTTGTATCTCACTAAAATTAGTGACAGTAAACTAAATAGTCCATAATATCTAGGGAATCACTGATCTCTAATTATATTAAACCCTAGCATTTAAGTCTACCCTTTATGTTCATAGTGTTTTATCAAACTTGTGTTCACTTGTTTGTACATGTTTGGTGTGCTGTTCATTCGTACTTTTCCAAATGTATTGAATGTATGATCGCTTTATCTATACAACGAGCAGCCCATGGTTCCTGAGTGTGTTGCCGAAGATCTTCCTGAGCAACAACCTCGTGAAGGCAAGTGTCCTCTGACCTATTATGTCCTACATACTTTGTAATTCACCGTCACACATTACATTATTGAAATATAAGGATTGACTAGTCTGTATTTACTTATCCTTGTTTACCTTTTGGGTTATCATGGTTAGCTTTATGCTATTGCTTCACTTTAATCAATGAACTTGATGTGAATATTTATGATACAATGATGTTATCCTGATGATGATCTTGTGATACTTTAGGGGACTCAGGCCATTTTCCTGAGTACCTCTCCGTAAGGACCTATTTGGGGAGTGACAACCCAGGATAACAGTACAACCACGAGGGTGGAATGGGATGACCTTAGCTGATTAATTAGAGGAACCAGAGGTGTAGTTGGCTTCGCGGTAGGGCCATCAATGGGGTCCGGGCATAGTACTTGCTCTGCCGAGGCTGGTTGTAGAGGTTCTTGATTTGGTTTTGTTAGTCACCCTTCCTTTGTGGAGAGGTACTGTGTTTATCAAACTGGAGAAACCTAACAGGAGGCTATGACCTCGAGGAAATCTTTGTAAAGGCTATGTAGTGATACCCTGCTAGGCCACCTAGGTAGTGGTCAATGGAGATTGGATCTTTCCACATAGAATGGAAATCACGACTTGTGGGTAAAGTGTGCGACATCTGTGGAGTCTTAGAAACTGGTATATCAGCTGTGCTCATGGTTAAGAGTGGCATTGAGATCCTCTTTGATTAGAAGAACATTGGTTACTTTTTCGATGATTAATGATGATGGTATAATTATGATCTCTGGTATTTCCTCTTGGAGGGAGTACATTTGGGTAATAACTGGGTTTATTACTAAAACTTGGCTCTACTAAGTAATAAATACTTGACCTACTAAAAGCAACTGCTTGGCCTTAACTCCACATACAGCTAGTCCACTTTAACCAAAAGGGACATTTGCTGAGTACGTTGATGTGTACTCATCCTTGCTTTACAAACCACCCCACCCCAGGCTGTCCCCACTGTACTCAGTGCTTAGGAGGAGATGCTGGCAACATGGAGGACTTTGAGGACTTTTAGGACTACGATGAGTTCTAGTTATCTTAGTGGCAAACCCCCAGTCAGCTGCCTGTGAAGGCCTTATCTACTACGTTTTGTATTTCCGCACTTTGATGATATTAATGGCTATGTTATGTAATAGACTCTATGAATGTCTTGGACATCTTATTATAATAAAAGTATCTTTCTGCTATTTACTTTGAGCAATGTGTGATGATGTCCAACTATGTAATCGTTGTGTACGTGATTTCCAAAACCGGGTGTGACATACACCCAAGTGCTTAATAGTATCACTCAGTGATTAGCATAGGTGCTTAGCGAAGTGCTTAGGTTAGTCAGACTGCTTTAGCGCTTGCTCTAGGTGAACCCTAGTTAGTTGAGTGAGTTTAGAAAAACACACAACCTCTCGGCTATTGTGTGAGTCGTTGTAATTGTATCGAGTGGGGCAAGAGTCTTGCGAGACTGTGACAACTGTGTTGGTGTCACGGCCGCCACCGTGTACCGGAGGGAATGAGGCCCGGCGGCGTTTCGGCCGAAAGCTCGATTGTGCAGATGGTGGGGAGTGTCCGAGAGGAGCCCAAAGCAGAGCACCACTTGCGCGTGGAGAAGGCCCGCGGCTCTCTACGGAGTTACTCGACCGTGGTGCTTGGCCCTCGCGTGGGCTACCCTTTGCGTAGGGGCACCAATGAGGATTAGTCAGAAACTTGCATGGTTCCGGATACCTCGGTAAAAATACCAGCGTCATCCACGAGAGTTTACATCTCTACCTTGCTCTTTACCTTCGCATTTACATTAAGCATTTAAGTTTCAATCTTGTCTTGTTGGTACATTGTTTAGATTGAAACTTAGCCTTTACGGTAGAGATAATAACACTTAAACAAAACCTAGTTTGCACATTCTAGTTTGATTATTTGCATAGGTTTTGCTCTAGGGTTTTATTTGTGGCCTAGTTTAAAGAAAGTTTTATAAGTCCTAATTCACTCCCCCTCTTAGGCGTCACCATTTCCTACATAGGTGTTGAGTGCGCCAAGATAGTCGACAGTAATGGAGAAGGTCAAGTATGGAGTTAATGCACGATGGACTGAGAGCAATAAACGATGGACAAGATGGCTTGGACTAATAGACCCGAGGATGGAGAACTGACCATGTGTTGTACACATTGGGCACATGAAGAGCAAGAGTGCATGGGTGATGAAGACAACATCGACCAAGTTAAGGAGAGGATGATGGTGTCGTAGTCTTGGAGGAGACCTGACACACATTTACATGGTTGATGTAGATGGCATTAGTCAAGTCAAGAAGGAAGGCGAAGGCATCAAGTTTGGCGGAGGTGAGACACATGCTGACATCGGCTAGTCACGTCTAGCGAGGCATGTACGAGAGGTTTTTGTTTTGGCCCACAAAAACAAATGATGGAATGTTTGATGGTTTGGATATCAAAATCATTGGAGGAGCATTTGGTGGTTTGACCTCAAAATCAGGCATGGATGGTTTGGTTGTTTGGACATCAAAACCATGGGTTGCAGGTTTGACTAGTCTAGTCCTCAAAACCAAGGAATGATGAATAAGTGGATATGTGGTGACGTCCTGAAGCTTCTGCCTAGAACAAGTGAGGTCGAGAAAAAAATCTTGGACAATTTTATCACTTCGGTATTTGGGTTGTGTGCATCATGTAAGCGTGTTCCAGCCTTTTGGTACATACATACATACATACATACATACATACATACATGCTTTGAAGCACCACTTTCATGAGTCGTGCGTCATGTGCGAAGCTCATAGGCCTATTCCTCTTTCTTGTTTCTCGCCCACCAATGGTCATTACATAAGGGTCTTGAGAAACCACCTAAGCTCAACAGGGTAGGAAACCACATAGCACATCGCTTCCGCATATTACCACATCGCTAGCTGAAGAAGGACGAGCGGCCGAGTGAGCTATAAAGAAGAGTCGAAATCCTTTTCATCTCATACCTTTCTTGGTTTTTAGCTAAATAAAGTGTAATATTTGTTCTTATCAGTTTAATATTTGATATGTGGACCATATGTTCACTTTGATATTAAATTTATTTTTTTATAAATATTAAATATGATTGTGTGGCATCGCAACATATAGACATTCTGTTTGTGTGTGTGTGTGTGTGTGTATATATATATATATATATATATATATATATGGTTGTTTTGAGTAATGATTCAAGTGGAAAGTGTCTCTCTCATGCTATCTCCAGCAGATTACCCATCCCTATAACCATATTTAAATTCTACTATGTGAATTGTGCAGTCTATAGTACAAAACAATGCTTTAGATGACCATATGGGTGAACTGCTGGACACGGTCTTAGGGCCTATTTGGAAGCAACCTAGTTTTTGGCAAACTAGATTTTATCTCCAATTTTTAGAAACTGGTTTATGAAAAAAAAGTTAATTGAGGGTGTTTGGAACTTAGTTTCTAACAAAACAATTTCTATTTTTTGATTTACAATGACAAGTCTATCTTTCTTTATTTTTAAAAGCGGTGACAATAGATGTAAATTTTGTGAAATCAACAAGAACATGGCGTAATTAAAGAGACAAAAACTAGTTTTAGCTAGAAGAATCTATCTATCTTCTTAGGTTATAGGAAAATGAGAATACAGTTTCTATAAATTAGGATACAAACTGGATGTTTAGAACCTATCTAGTTTCTATAAACTATTTTTTAGAAATTGCGTGTTGTCATCCTGTCCCTTATTTGTGTGGTGTGATGATAGGTGTGAGAAGGAGAGGAGGAGAGAGGTTGCATAGCTTTATTTACTACGAATGACTTGCAATCGGATCTGTTGACGTAATTCAAAGATCAATTTTGAGCTTCACTTGATCTTCTGCACAAATCTGAAGTTATTCTTTTTCTGTGTTCTCGGAGTTATATTTCGGGATTTTCCTTTTTGCTCGTGGGATGTGATTTGTGGCAGATTTCTCGGGCAAATTGGTGTTAAAACATCCGTGAGCAAGGGTATGGTGATTCCCTATCAAATCCATCACTTGGGCACCACGAATTTGATTTTCTCCAAAGTTGTTCATCACTTGGGGTTTCTCGGATTTTTTAAATTGGAGTTAAAAGGCTTGGACTTTCTGTGTGCTCCCGGCTGGATAAAATCTCTTCTGCTACGTAGTTCGTTGTTAAAATCTCTGATCGATCCTGCTTAATTTGCTTGCTTTCCGATGGATGTTAGTCGACTCCGGCCTGCTGTGTTTGGGATGGCTTTGCTCTATTCTGCCTCAAAACAGTCGATTCCGGCCTGCGGCAACGAAAAGTGACCTAAAAAGGCAAATTTCTTCAAGCCATTCAGCAGGAGCAAACATTTGCTAATTCGATCTCAGTTGGCAACTTCGCTGGCTTGTTTAACTTGCCGCAGGTCCACGGCAGAGTGCAGCAACTGCTCGTGTCTATTTCCTCTGTCTCGCACCTAAGACCAACTCCAGCAACACACCAATCCGTATCCCTATTTTGCATGTTGTACAGCCTCTGTATGCTTCAAGTCGTCCAGCAGTCTCCCTATCACCATCCGCATTCGTGTGTATGACAGCTTGGGTCCACGGCGTCAGATTTTTAAAGCTGGTCATAGACGGAGATGAGAGAGACAACGTGAGAATGAGGAGTGAAAGACCGGGCATGTGTTTTGCGGAGATGGATGCGGAGGCTGTTGGAGAGCGAAATAGTGGCTTAGAGCGTGTATAATATGGATACGGAGTGGGATAGCCAGTGCTGCTGGAGTTGGTCTAAGCACTAAGCAGCTCATTTGTTTTGAGCAGCAGTACAACAACAGCAGCTCATTTGTTTCAGATCACATTCAGCTCCGTTCGTTCTCAGGTTTGCAGCAGCCATTTAAGAGTTGCAGTGAACATGAATTAAATGCGTGAGGTGTCACTTTCTTGCTACAGTAAAGCAATCATCAGAGAGATATTCATTGGTAGTCTGTAACTTTGATTCATCTTCCTGCAGTTCTCTAGCAGTCTACTTGCCTTTCTTCAGTTTATTTTCCTGAACTGAAATTGTGTGATATCTGTTGGTTCGATCAGCAGAAGCAGCTCATATATGCTGGCTATAACTTGTCAGCACCACTGTGGAGGAGAAGGAGGCTGTGGAAGAGACGGAAGTGGAACAGGCAGCACTCGGCGGCAAACGCACTCGACGCACCAACGTTCGTGTGATGGGCCCAGAATGGGCTGTGTAATCCTAGTCTCTTGTAATTCAGGGGCAGCCCATGTGAGGGTATAATACCTAGTCTGTGGTTTCTGAAGAGGCATGCAAAACTTGAACAAACTCATACGCCATAACATCCGCCGCCTTCTGCCTCCTGTTCACTGTTCTTCTCTAATCTCTGATTCTTCTTCCACTTATGATCTCCGAGCCTAACATTTGGTATCAAAGACTTGTCATCCTGGATCTGCTGCCGGAGGTGCCGCGGCGGGCGCGATCGTCTGCGATGGAGCAATCGGAGACTATCACCCACAAGTTGCTTGAGGAAATGCGTCTCATGGAGGCGCGTCTCTCTGAGCAAATCAGCGGGCGCTGCGACGGCGTCGAGCGCCGCGTGGAGGAACACTGTGAGGAGATACGCGTGCACTTCACCCAGCGCTGCGACGCCATCCACCAACAAGTGGATGTTGCGGCGTGTGAGGAACCCTAGGGTTCTACCAACGTGAGGAGGTCTCCCCTTGGCCGGATCTGACCAAACACACAGGTATGTGGCAGTATGGGTTCTCTTCTATTTCATTTCATGCCTTCTCCATTACAAATGCTCAGATTTATAGCAGCTCAAAGTGGGTCTAACTGCTAATCAGTTATTACAGCTGGATTAACAGCTAGATGACAGATCTAATCAGTTATTACAGCTAGATGCCAGCAGCTTACAGCTGTATTACTCTAACCCCTCTATCCTCCTTCTTGCCCTCTTGTTACCTTGTCTAAATCTATGCATTGCTGGTAGGGTCGTGACAATCCGCCCCCCCCCTTGAGAGCTTGCTTGACCCCAAGCAAGGGCCTTTGGAAATCTGTTCTTGGCCACAGTAAAATCCTCCCAAGTAGCACATGATGATGGTAACCCAGACCATCTGAGTAGCACTTGGACCACATCCGCGTTGCCTTTCTTGACCATTCTGTGATCCAGGATCTCAACCGGAGCCAGAGTTCCCCTAGGCACCATCCACGATCCTGACACAAGCAAGGACAGTAGGAAAACGAGCCTGCACGGCATAAAAATCCCTCCAAGTAGATAACTCCAGCAACATGCCTGACTCTCGGAGCACAACCAGCACAATTGTTGCATTGCCCTTTTCCCACCAAATCTGTGGTTGAAGATTTCCTCACTCTCATGTGCCTTGGCTGAAAGTTGCAGGCGGTATGCCATTGCCCCAACCATTGCCAACACTTTGTATGGTCGAGAGTACCTTGCTCTTTGAACACAGAACTATCAGCAACCTGCTGTTGTATCCAAACAGCCACCCATAAGTCCTCACTTCCTTTGATCACAGGGACTGCCAACACCAAGACTGCATACCTATACAATGAGTTAAAGAAGTAACCACCCATGGAAGCCTGATGCAATGACCCAATTGAAAACTGCTGCCCTTGTTGTGTTTGTTGGAAAAATGGACACTGCCTTACCAACTGATCAACACCGATTTTCAGATCTGTCCACCCAAATAAACTCTTGAACCAGTGATAAGGAACAGCCCTCTGTCCTGAGAATACAGCCTGACATGAAATGTGACTAGTCACCCTAGACCATAGATCCTGAGCATAATCATCAGTCACTATGTTCTCCTTGCCTTTATCATACACCATTCTGAACTATAAGCTCATTAACTTGTTCATGGATTTTCGTTGAATGACTGAACTGCCATATCACTGTTTCCTAGGCTAGAAGCAGGTAGCCACCCTTGTGTTAGCTCAAATATCACATAATGAACACTGCCATTGTTCTGCCTCCCATCAAAAATCAACACAAAACCAGACCCATGTGCTTCCAGTAGCAAGCTATTGTTAACCTTTAGAAGCTGCACAATGCATAAGATGGCACTATCAACCAAACTGAGATCTAGCATCTCTTCCACAGCTCCTTCTTTAGATACCACAAGGTAATCTTCCACCTCTTCTTCACTGATTTCTCTAACTTGTAGTATCTCCCAATCCTCATCATCAACCTTAGGGGCACTTATAATCTCGCCTGCACCATTAGTTTCATGGGTTGATTCTGGAACCAAATCTTGATAAAGGATACCACCAGCACTAGTAGCATCAACATTTTCAGCATTCTGCTCCTTCTCAGGGCCTTCCTCAAGCACACTGATAACACTAGCAGGAAGAAGCCCCTCCATGCTTCCACCATTCATAACCATAGCAACTGTCTTACTTGGTGGGTCAGACTTGCTGGTCTCATCTACAACATCCCCCTTCTTCGTAGCCAATTCTTCTAAGGCTTCTCCACCTTGAGCAAGTTGCTGCAGTAATCCCTCATGTGTGTGAGTTTCAAATTGCATCTCCCCGTCCCATGCCACTGTAAGACCCATTTCACTAGACACTGGGTATGTACTTGCTTGTTGTGGCATTCCAACAAACATCCATGGGACATTAGGCACAACATCCTGCTCACAATTATTGTGCCACTGATCACCCACCCCATGAGCTAGCTGTTGCACTAGGCCATGTGAATCTGAACCAAATACCCTACCCCATACCATCTTCTCAGCAGACTTTTCACCGAACACTGAGAAATTGGTACCTCCAAGTATCACTGGAACGCAGTTGTGACTACCATGCTCCTCCGTCTTCCTTGCAGTAACCAGTTCCGCCTGGCCCTGCAGTCTGTGTTGTCCCACCTCCCAATTCTCGAGTTGGTGGTCTAGCCGGTCCAGAATTCGCCACATCTTCTCCCACCTCTCCTCCTCCTTTTGCGAAGTTGCCATTGCTTCTAGAAGAAATCTTGTCTGCACGAACGGTTTAGTGGAGGATTCCGTGGCTGTGACTTCCGAGAATCGTGGGCTTGGTGGAGAACTGTGTCGCAGATGGTGTTGATGCCGCTACCTGTTGGGGTCCAGCTCCAATCTTCCGATGAAGAGCACTTCGTCTTCTAGTCGTTGTCTTTCCCAGCAGCAAGCTGGTCTCCTTCGTCGCACCCCACCGAGGATTGACGACTTTGATACCAATTGTGAGGAACCCTAAGGTTTTACCAACGTGAGGAGGCCTCCCCTTGGCCGGATCTGACCAAACACCCAAACACACAGGTATGTGGCAGTATGGTTTCTCTTCTATTTCATTTCATGCCTTCTCCATTACAAATGCTCAGATTTATAGCGGCTCAAAGTGGGTCTAACTGCTAATCAGTTATTACAGCTGGATTAACAGCTAGATGACAGATCTAATCAGTTATTACAGCTAGATGCCAGCAGCTTACAGCTGTATTACTCTAACCCCTCTATCCTCCTTCTTGCCCTCTTGTTACCTTGTCTAAATCTATGCACTCATGAAGACGGAGGCTGATATGTGGCGTCCTGATCTGGAGAAGCGGGTCGACGATCTGGAGTTGGAAGTCACCCGTGTCAACAAATTCCTTGAACGGGAACATCGCCAGCCAGCCTTCGACAAGCCGGGACTCTTTGGTCCACACGCGTCGGCATCCGTGCGTCCTCCAGCCGGATTTCCTCACGCTGATGGGGCCCGTGGCCACCGCTTCGAACCACCAAACCGGGAGCGTGAGTTTGGGTTCCCTGCGACCCAACCTCACGGCCCGGTCAAGGGTACGTACAATGTCCATCCATCGCGCATTACTGGTTTTATGCCTGAACACCAATATCCTTCTGAGTTTATGCGTGAGTCTGGGCTGGGTAGACTGCCGAAACTCAATTTCCCACAATTTGATGGCTCGAAACCACAATTATTGAAGAAGAAGTGTGAAAATTACTTTGAGATGTATGACACTGAATACTATATGTGGGTTAAGGTTTCATCTATGCATTTTGTTGGTCGTGCTGAACGCTGGTTACAGTCGGTTGAGCGACGTTTGCGTCAGTTCTCTTGGGAGGAATTTTGTAGTTTGATTCATGACCGATTTGGTCGCGAGCAGCATGAGACACTGATCAGACAGTTATTTCATATTAGTCAGTCTAGATCTGTGTCAGATTATGTCGAACAGTTTGCGTCGCTGGTAGATGAATTGGGTGCTTATGAGTCTAGAACAGATCCTTTGTATTATACTATGCGATTTGTTGATGGTCTTAAGTATGATATCAAGTCAGTTGTCATGGTACAACGTCCCCAAAGCCTCGATGCTGCTTGTGCGCTTGCTCTCGTGCAGGAAGAAGCGTTGGAGTCCACACGACGCCGGCGTGCTGAGCCTTTCATCCACCGGACGGCTTGGCCGCAGGCGACGGCGTCGGAGATCACCAAGGTGGAGCGTGTTGGTAACCAGGGCAACCAACGGAGAAGCTTATTGTTGACTCAACCCGTCACACTTCGCCAACGGACAGAGTAGCGACTCTGAAGAGCTATCGCCGTGCCCGTGGGTTATGTGACCGATGCGCAGAAAAGTGGACTCCGGGTCACAAATGTGCAACCACAGTTCAGCTCCATGCTATTGAAGAGGTATGGGATCTTCTTACTTTGGATGACCAGGAGAATACAGAACCTGAGCAGTCTGAACAAGTGGTTATGGCGTTATCACTATCTTCGGCAGCCTGGGAGGGCAATAACAGATTGGTGACGATGAGATTATCTGGAACGATTCAGCAACAGGACCTGGTTATTCTTATTGACTAGCTGAATACCCGTGCGTTGCAACGAGAATATATAATACGAGTATACTACAATAACTTATATACAAAAAATTTAAGTTGAAAATATTATTCAAACAAAAGAAATTGCATGAAAGGCTCTTCTTTAAATACTACTCCCTCCATCCAAAAATATAATTCAAGAATTTCGGTGATACTTATCTACTATTACGCATTGTGCAAGGGTAGCAGGTGGGTTTGGCGAGAGATGTAGTAGATGTGTTTTATATTATAGATGTAGATATAAACACACATGTGGTGTAGTGGTAGCTACCACTGGCATTTGCTTGAGAGGTCGTGGGTTCGAATCCCCTTGGGGCCATGTGTATTTTTTTAATTTTAGCTAGGCGTTAGCTACACAGAGAACATAGGAATGGACTGTGCGTGGGGAGGAGGGAATCGGAATGGGCAGGAGGGAATCGGAAAGGCAGAACATAGAGAACATGGGAATGGACTGTGCGTGGGGAGGAGGGAATCGGAATGGGCAGGAGGGAATCGGAAAGGCAGAACACGGAATGGGCAGAACGCGGAATGGCAGACTACTATTGCAGTCTTAATAGTAGTAGAGATTTGGGATCGTCACACTCGTCCCTCTCTGATCGTCTTCGACCACTGCTAGCTGGTGTCCAGGAACTTGCTCAGCCGGTCTCAGTTCAGGTGGCCAACGGGCAGACCCTTTCTTCTCAATATTATATTCCTGCAGCACAGTGGTGTATGGCTGGTTATTGGTTTACAGCTGATCTTCGTTTTTGCCGTTACCAGCTTTGGATTTAGTGGTGGGCATGGACTGGTTGCAACGGTTTAGTCCTATGCATGTCGATTGGGCAAACAAGTGGTTGGTAATTCCATACAATGGATCGTCAGTGTGCTTACAAGGACTTCAGTCATCTTTTCCTTCTGGTTCTGTGGTGCAGTTGCTGCTATCAGCTGAGATACAGCTCAATTCAGTTCAAGAAGAGTCTCAGTTGGAGGTACATCCCAAGGTTCAAGCGGTTCTTGAACAATTTTCAGATGTGTTTGCTGATCCTGTGGGTTTACCTCCCAGCCGACAGTGTGACCATGCTATTCCATTGGTCCCTGGTGCTCACCCTTTCAATGTCAAGCCCTATCGTTATCCACTGGCTCTCAAGGATGAAATAGAGACACAAGTGCGTGACATGCTGTCGCAGGGAGTCATCCAAAAGAGCCACAGTCCGTTTGCATCGCCAGTATTGCTGGTCAAGAAGAAAGATCAAACGTGGCGCTTCTGTATTGATTACCGCTATCTCAACGCTATAACAGTGAAGAGCTCATATCCTGTTCCAATCTTTGATCAGCTGATGGATGAACTGTCCTCTGCACAATGGTTCAGCAAGCTTGATCTGAAAGCGGGTTACCATCAAATCCGTCTAGTACCAGGAGAAGAACCAAAGACGGCCTTCCAAACGCATTTGGGTCATTTCGAGTTTCGAGTAATGGCTTTTGGCTTAACTGGAGCTCCCAACACTTTTATGGGTGCCATGAATGATACACTGGCACCAGTATTGCGCCGTTGTGCCCTCGTGTTCTTCGATGACATACTTATTTACAGTCCTACATTTGAGTCCCACTTGCAACATTTATCCGAGGTCCTCACTTTGTTGAAGCAAGATCACTGGAAGGTCAAGTTGTCCAAATGTGCTTTTGCCCAGACCACTATTGCTTATCTTGGTCATATAATCAGTGCTCACGGTGTGGCGACTGACCCAGCTAAGTTGCAAATTATTCAGCAGTGGTCAGCCCCAACAAATACTAAGGAGCTACGCAGTTTTCTCGGTTTGGCTGGTTTTTACCGTAAATTCGTGCGACATTTCAGCATCATCGCCAAACCTCTGACGGACTTACTCAAGAAAAATTCCCTGTTCGTTTGGACAGCAGATCATCAGTCAGCATTTGAGACCCTCAAGCAGGCTTTAATATCTGCTCCAGTGCTGGCTCTTCCAGATTTCAACCAACCATTCTGCATTTATACAGATGCCTGCAGTACCGGCGTAGGTGCGGTCCTGATGCAAAAGGGGCACCCGTTGGCATTCTTGAGCAAGGCTCTGGGTCCCAAAAACCAAGGCTTGTCGACATACGAGAAGGAATATCTTGCAATTGTGATTGCTATAGCACAGTGGCGCTCATACCTTCAGTTGGCAGAATTCCATATTTATACGGATCACCAAAGCTTGGCTCAGTTAAACGAACAACGTCTCCACACTGTTTCGCAACAAAAGGTATACACCAAGCTGGCCGGCCTTCAATACAAGATTGTTTACAAAGAAGGGTGTGACAACGCTGCCGCAGACGCACTGTCCAGGTACTCACATCAGCCAGACCAATTGCTGCATATTTCTCACTGTACGCCAACTTGGGTTCAGGAAATCGTGGAGGGTTATCAACATGACCAGCAGGCACAGAGTTTGTTATCGCAGTTGGCCCTTGATCCCTCGGCACTAGCTGCAACATACACTCTTAAAGATGGCTTGATTCGACATAAGGGACGTCTCTGGTTAGGCAAGAATGAGGTGTTACAACAAAAGGTCATCGCCGCCTTCCACGACTCAGCTTTGGGGGGTCACTCGGGTGTGCCTGTCACTTATCGACGAGTGAAGCAATTATTTTCATGGAAGGGCATGAAGAAGACAGTTCACCAGTTTGTGCAGTCATGTCCCATATGCCAGCAAGCGAAGCCGGATCGTGCTAAATACCCAGGTCTGCTTGCTCCTCTACCCATTCCACCGCACGCCTGGCATTCAATTTCTATGGATTTTATAGAAGGCCTACCGAAATCGGGATCCTGGAACTGCATACTAGTGGTGGTCGACCGTTTCTCAAAATATAGTCATTTTCTGGCCCTTGCTCATCCATTCACAGCCTCGGGGGTGGCCAAGGTTTTCTTGGACAATATTTATAAGCTTCACGGTATGCGAGCAAGTATTGTGTCGGATCGAGATCGAATCTTCACAAGTCAATTCTGGCAGCAGCTGTTTACATTGACTGGAACACAGCTTTGCATGAGCTCGGCTTACCATCCCCCGTCTGATGGTCAAACTGAGCGAGTAAACCAATGTATTGAGACTTACCTCAGGTGTTTTGTCCATGCTTGTCCCAAGAAATGGTGTCACTGGCTGTCAGTTGCGGAATTTTGGTATAACACCAACTACCATTCGGCAATTGGGCGTTCACCCTTTGAGGTTCTATATGGTCATGCACCTCATTTTGGTATTGATTCAGTCTCGTCCGTCGCAGTGGAGTACCTCAGACAGTGGTTGACGGACAGAGAAATCATATCCATGTTGATTCACCAGCATTTGACTCGAGCTCAGTCCCGCATGAAAAAACAGGCTGACAAGAAACGTTCGGAGCGATCATTCCAGGTGGGCGATCTGGTTTACCTCAAACTTCAACCCTATATTCAATCATCTGTGGCAGTTCGCTCGAATCAAAAGCTCGCATTTCGATTCTTCGGCCCTTACACAGTGCTGCAACGGGTGGGCACCGTGGCGTACAAGCTTCAGTTACCGGAGACCTCTTCTATACATCCAATATTTCATGTTTCCCAACTAAAAGCTTCAATCGGCCGTCAGCATTCAGTGGTTCCTCAGTTACCTGATGCTAATCCTAGTTTTCAAGTGCCTGTCCAGGTTCTGGCTCACCGCATTATTCAGCGAGGAGGAGCTCTGATTCCACAAATCAAAGTGGTGTGGTCAGGTTGGGATCCCGCCTTAGCGATCTGGGAGGACGCGCCGGCTTGGGGACAAGCCGCTTCCAAAGGAGAGGGGACTGTCAGCACCACTGTGGAGGAGAAGGAGGCTGTGGAAGAGACGGAAGTGGAACAGGCAGCACTCGGCAGCAAACGCACTCGACGCACCAACGTTTGTGTGATGGGCCCAGAATGGGCTGTGTAATCCTAGTCTCTTGTAATTCAGGGGCAGCCCATGTGAGGGTATAATACCTGTGGTTTCTGGAGAGGCATGCAAAACTTGAGCAAACTCATACGCAATAACATCCGCCGCCTTCTGCCTCCTGTTCACTGTTCTTCTCTAATCTCTGATTCTTCTTCCACTTCTGATCTCCGAGCCTAACAAGAATAACAATTCAATCGGCTCTAGGAGTCTGGCAGCCTTGCTATTTACTTTTCTCTGCAATTGTGAAACTTGGCTCTGTTTTCAGATCGTTGACAACTGAAGTAGCCTGTTGTGCCCATCTCTGATACACTTTAGCAGTAGTTCGTTGTTGAATCTATGAGGCTACGCTCTGTCTAGGTTGCTACATTGATATTTTCAAGAGCTGCAGAACGATTTTGATTCATCTGTTATTTTTGTCATTTCAACTTTTAAACCAGCAGCATAACACTTGCTTTCCTGTTTATTTTTGCACGCTGTGCTGCTGCATCTGTACACTACAACCAGGAGCACAGCAGCTGATCATCAACAACAGGTAAGCAGGTAAGTCGACATTCACAGTAATATCTGGTGCAGCATCTCTCTTCTTTTAATTGGCTCCCGTTTAGGGCCAATTTACATTCCTCTGTGTTCGAACCGGTTTTGAGCCGGCGGACAGTCCGGCCCTGAGGCCGGACGGTCCGCGGTCCGGACGGTCCGCGCCTGTGGGCCGGACGGTCCGCGCCTGTGGGCCGGACGGTCCGCGCGTGCGCAGAACAGATGAGGGTTCCGAGTTTTGTGCTACGGTTGTTAGCTATATTCGCGGGATTAGCTCGGAATTAGTTGTGTAAAGGGTCCAGCCCCCCTCCTCTATAAATAGAGAGGTCTACGGCCGATTTGTAATCATCAACAATCGAATCAATACAACTTATATTTCGCATTTTATCCTAGGAGTAGTTCTAGTCTAGTTTAGGTTTAGTCTTCCAATCCCCAAATTCTCCGCCTCTCCTCGACTCTACGTCGATTAGAGGAGTCTAGGTCGGCCTGCCCGAGCCTAGACACCACCTAGGATCTCTACTCCCCGACGGGGTCCCTCCCGGGAGCGAGATCCAGGCGCCGTCGGCGATCTTCCGCCGTCCCTGCGTACGCGCGGACCGTCCGGCCCCAGGGCGCGGACCGTCCGACCGTCAGGCAGGAGCCCTAGCCGCGCACCAGGCCGCGGACCGTCCGGCCCCAGGCCGCGGACAGTCCGCCCTTGCGCAGAGAGCACCACCGCGCCTCGCATCAGGCCGCGGACCGTCCGGCCCCTGCGCGCGGACCGTCCGCCCCTGTGCAGAGGGCACCGCCGCCGGTTCTTCTTGAGTATTTGGCGCTCCGAAAAGGCGTCAACATACTTTTTGGCGACTCCGCTGGGGAAAACACATCTAAGCTCATCAGATCGGCCCTCGATGGCCGGTTCAAAAGATAGCTCTGATATTTCTCTAAACAACATCATAGAGCCGACTTGGGAAACCTTGCCGGCTGACGAGCAGCTCCAGTTTGAGGAGCATAAGGAGCGGATGATCCAGGAGGCGAAAGCAAAGTTCTTGGCCAACTTCAAAGTGGACAGGAACAACAAGGTCGTCCGACATCGGGCGACGGATCCGGCTTCGCTCCAACCCACGCCAGATATCCCCAATGTAAGTAATACCAACGATCTGCAATCTCTTAGAAATTATGTAGAAGATCAGCGTGAACAAATGCAGAACATTATAGGGGGTATGCAAAGCGATCTTAAGAGACTAGTACGTGCATTCGATAAATCTAGTACCGCAAATTTTCCTTCGCACGAGGTTGAGTTAGGAGATAACGCGCGTAACACATCGGCTACAGGTTGTCACGACCAGTCACAACCCCTTTATGGGATGCCGATGGACACATACCCTAAGCAACCACAAATCGGCAGCAAACCAGCCGATCTGTACATGCCCGGACCGTCCGCACGTGAGCGCGGACCGTCCGGGCCAACAACAGTCGGGCCTATTTTTAATGAGTTACCTAGATATGCGCCCGAGCCACCACATATGACACAGAACCCAAACTACCCAGCCGGACGGTCCGCATACAATGACGGACGGTCCGGGTACGTATCCGGACAGTCCGCGCATGAGTCTTTTGAGGAGAATTATTACATGAATCCTCGCCCGTCCCAGCAAAACTTCCCATCACACTATGCAATGCGCCAGCCCACTAATTCAGGATCCAAAGCCCAGGAAAGCTTTCCGGCCCCACCTAGAAGGCCGGAAAGAAACGATCAAACATATGAGCCATATAGGGCAAATGAAAATGCACCACGTAACTCAAACCAATGGGGGGAAAGACAGCATGCTAATATCCAACCAACCCCATCTATGTTTGAGCAGAGAGCCGGTGGTCTCGCACCGGCTGCCATTGATATAGTAAGGGAGGAAATAGCCGGGGCGTTCCGAGATAAGCTCGGAGTAAGCATGGTCCCTGGGGGGCAATCATATCGGAAACCTTATGACAGCCGATTTGATCACCACCCATACCCACAGGGAACCAGGATACCCGAATTCGCAAAGTTTTCGGGTGATCAAGGGAAAAACACACGCGGACATATAGGCCAGTTCTTAGCACAATTGGGAGAATTGGCCGACACAGAGGCATTTCGCGTACGTTTATTTTCATTATCGCTAACAGGAACCGCGTTTGCATGGTATGCCACTTTACCTCCTAATTCCATCTCGTCATGGGGGGATCTAGAACAAAAATTTCATGATCATTTTTTCTCCGGTGACTATGAGTTGGATTTAGTAGATTTAGTGTCGTTGCGACAGACAAAAGATGAATCGGTTAATGATTACATTCGGAGATTCCGAGATACAAGAAACCGATGCTTTCAAATTCATTTAGCAGAGAAACAGCTAGTAGGATTAGCCTTTAATGGTCTGCGATATTATTTAAAGGAAAGGTTAGAAGGCATCCAATTCTTTACACTAGCACAATTACACCAAAGAGCTTTGGCTTGTGAAAGCCGAAGCAAAGAAACTGCTAAAACAACTCGTCACAACGTACATGTAGTAGAATGCGACCAAAGTAGCTCAGAAGACGAATCAGCAGAGGTGTATGCTGCTGAAATGGTTTGGCCAAAGCAGGCCAAATCTTCGGCTTGTGCCTCCTTACAGCCGGTTCAAAAGAAACGGCAAGAGGAGGTTAAGTTTACATTTAATGTTGGTAAGTGTGATAGAATATTTGATGAATTACTTAAAAATGGCAACATTAAAATAAATCACACTGTTCCATCCGCCGACGAGCTAAAACGTCGTGCATATTGCAAGTGGCATAACTCGTTTTCTCATGCCACTAATGATTGTAATGTATTCCGTAGACAGATTCAATCGGCCATTAACGAAGGACGATTGAAATTTCAGGAAATGCAGGTGGATACGGAGCCCTTTCCGATGAACATGATTGACTTCGAGGGCAAGAAAGTCCTAGTTCGGCCAAACATAGCCGATAAAGGCAAAGAGACAATCATCGGCAATGCTAAAGAGGCCGATGGGGATCGTAAAGTTTCTTGCAGGAAAGTGGTGGCCGAGAAGACTCCCGATGGAGGGGAGACCCTAAAGGTGACCATCACAACCTCCAGTACCGGGGGGCAAGCGCAGACAGGGAGACAGATGCAAGAGCCCGTGCTGCGTATCCCGGACAGTCCGGCACGTAGGCGCGGACGGTCCGGGACCCCACCGGACGGTCCGGAGAGCTCCGGCGGACGGTCCGGCCGTACTCAGGATTCACAACGTCTACGTACTTTCAAACCACGACGACCAGAGATAGGTACGTGGAAAACAAATACATTTAAAGCAGCTGGTCGGTTGGTTAAAGCCGGCCCAACCTTTGATCAATTATTGTCTAAATACGTAAAAAAAAGGCCGGCCCCAGTGACCGGCCAGCAAAGCGACCCCGCTCACCCATTCATGAGCAGCGCCAGGTCAGGCCGATTGGACCACCCCACCCATCAGAAGAAATGAAAGGTCATACTATACAAGTGAGACCTAACATACCTGCATGGACACCTCCACCTCCATATCCACCTATGCCATATCCGTACACATATTTACATCCGCCATATGTCCCAAATCAAATGTGGGGCATGCCACCATATCCATTTGGGATGCCACAGTACCCCGCCTGGGGGGCACCCCAAACATCTGTTTTCAACAGATTGACGCCACCAGTACAAGACCGATTGAGCACTGCTCAATCCGGTCACCAGGCACAAACCCAACAGGATTGCCGGACTACTCGACCTTCAAGGCCGACCAATCCGGCAGGGGGGCATATGCCTGCAGCAACTCAAAAAACAACAAAAAAGGACATCATCAAAATAGGCACTGCAGATGTTGTCATACAAGAGGGCCGATGATTTTTGGTAGATCGGCCAACACAACCAAAAAGGATACGGCTATCGTCAAAACAGCCGATCCAAAATACTCCATGCCTCGATGGTGCCCGGCGGGATTGACACGATCCCAAAAGAGAAAATTACAGCGCCTAAGAGTGAAGGAGAGCCAGGAGAAAGAGGCGGAAAAGATATTCAATGACACGCATCCACTATACCCGCCACCGCAAAAGAAATGGAGGCCGAAGGCCGTCGAGGAAAAACAAACGGCCACGGAAATAGAAAGTCAACCTGCACCAAGCGCGGACCGTCCGGCCCCGGCGCGCGGACCGTCCGTCCCTCACCAGGAAGCGTCTGGACAACCTGCAACAGGCGCGGACCGTCCGGCCTCCGTGCGCGGACCGTCCGCTGTTCACCAGGAGGCCTCCGACGATACGACAACATCAATGGAGGAGGATGACCTGCTGGGAGAAGACCTGGTCGACTACGAGGCTTCTCCAGAACGCCCAGGTATGGATGTAAATATCATTACATTTTCTGCCGATTGTACTATTATCGGCGACGATGAACCTGTTGTTGCCCAGTTTGATTTTGGTCCTAAAGAAGCCGCCTTTACTAAACCAAAGGAATCGGTAAACCATTTAAAGCCGCTCTTCGTGCGCGGCCACATTGATGGGATACCGATTGCTAGGATGTTGGTAGATGGAGGGGCGGCTGTAAATCTAATGCCTTATTCATTATACAGAAAATTAGGTAAACAAGATGACGAACTTGTCAAGACCAACATGACCCTCAGCGGTGTTGGAACTGATAGTTCGATCAAAGCCAGGGGAGTCACGTCCGTTGAATTAACCATCGGGACTAAGACCCTTGCTGCTGCATTCTTCGTCGCTGATGTAGAAGGAAATTACAGTTTAATCCTAGGCAGAGATTGGATTCACGCCAATCAATGTATACCTTCTACATTACATCAGATGCTGATACAATGGGTAGGCGATGATATAGAACAAGTACATGCTGATGTATCGGCCTGCATCGCTGTGGCTGATGCCCCTGTACTCTGGACTTATGAGACCGCTACATGTCTCACAGGAGTAGATTTTTCTGATTATCAATTCATAAGTATAGATAAGAAAGGTTTCATTCCTGTAATGCTAGAGCCGATGGAGAATCGGCTAAATCCTAAATAAAATTAAATGATGAATACACACAAAGTTCATGAGTCTTGGGTCACGGACAGTTCGGCCGCCAAGGCTGGATGGTCTGGTCTTTCACAAAAGAGTTCGGACTTTAAGACCGAACATCTACCACAGCGAAAAAACAGTATTACGGATGATCCGATCCCCGAGACCGGAAAGTTCGCCATCACGCAAAGATCATCTGATTCCTCTGTGGGGGACATGATAGAGGAATTCAGAGATCTTGATAAACTAGGACAGGGGTTTACATCGGCCGATCCTTTGGAGGAGATTGACATAGGAGATGGTAAAACTCCAAGGCCGACTTTTGTAAACAAGACCCTGGAGACCGATTCTAGAAATGAGATGATCGGTCTATTGAAGGAATATTCAGATTGTTTTGCTTGGAATTACACTGAAATGCCTGGACTAAGCCGAGAAATTGTCGAACATCGGCTGCCTATTAAGCCTGGTTTCAGACCTTTCAAGCAGAAAGCTAGAACATTTCGTCCAGATCTTCTCCCACGAATCAAGGACGAAATCCACCGGCTGCTAGAAGCTAATTTTATTAGACCTTGCAGATACGCAGAGTGGGTCTCCAATATTGTGCCGGTGGAGAATAAGGAGTCAGGTAAGCTTAGAGTATGCATTGATTTTCGTAATTTAAATAAAGCAACTCCTAAGGATGAATATCCCATGCCCATAGCCGATACATTAATCAATAATGCATCAGGAAATAGAATTATTAGCTTCCTTGATGGTAATGCCGGATATAATCAGATTTTCATGGCCGAAGAAGATGCGTCTAAAACGGCCTTTATATGTCCAGGCTTCATTGGTTTATTTGAATGGGTTGTCATGACATTCGGTCTTAAAAATGCTGGTGCTACTTATCAGAGGGCTATGAATCTGATCTTCCATGAGTTATTAGGAAACACTGTGGAAGTCTACATTGATGATATTGTAGTCAAATCGGCTGAGTTTAGTTCTCATATAGCTGATTTGCGCAAAGCCTTTGATAAAATGCGTTGGTATGGTTTAAAAATGAACCCACGTAAATGTGCTTTTGGAGTGTCGGCTGGTAAGTTTTTAGGATTTGTCATCCATGAACATGGTATAGAAATAGACCCTGACCGAATCAAGTCTATTCGGAATGTGGGGCCTCCGACGTGTAAGGTCGAAGTACAGAGGTTTCTTGGCAAGGTGAATTATTTACGAAGGTTTATTTCTAACTTAGCCGGGAAGATTGATGCCTTCACCCCTATCCTTCGGCTTAAGAATGATGCTGAATTCACTTGGGGGACAGAGCAGCAGAAAGCATTTGATCTCATTAAAAAATACTTGTCTTCGGCTCCCATGTTAAAAGCACCACAAGTAGGAGCACCATTCAGATTATACATTGCAGCTGAAGACAAGGTTATTGGGGCTGTTCTGACACAAGAAACTGAGGGGAAGGAGCATGTGGTGACATATCTAAGCCGAAGGTTGGTGGATGCTGAAACAAGGTACACTTTTATTGAAAAGTTATGCTTATGCTTGTTTTATGCATGCACCAAATGTAGATGTTATTTACTGTCTAGTCATTGCACTGTTTCTGGTCAAGCCGATGTAATCAAGTACATGTTGCATAACCCAATTATGAGTGGTAGAATTGGTAAGTGGGCTTATGCACTCATAGAATATGACTTGGCTTATGAACCATTGAAATCTATGAAAGGCCAAGTCATAGCAGATTTTATTGTAGAGCATCGGGTTAATGATATTCATGAACTAGACATATCATACCTCACTATTACTCCTTGGACTTTATATTTTGATGGATCAGTTTGCAATGAAGGGCAAGGAATTGGCATTGTGCTTGTTTCACCAAGTAATGTCTCCTTTGACTTTTCTAGCCGATTGAAAACGTATTGCACTAATAATCAAGCTGAATATGAGGCCCTCCTATTCGGTTTAGAACTGTTAAATGGTATGGGAGTAAAACATGTGAAGGTATTTGGTGATTCTCAGCTGGTTGTCCAACAAGTGTTAGAAGAATATCAATGTCTTGATGGTACTCTAAATAGTTATCTTGAGAAATGTTGGAGCATAATCCATTCTTTTGATGAATTCAGTATTCAGCATATCTCTAGAGTTGAGAATCATAGAGCTAACAACTTGGCACAAGATGCATCGGGTTATCAGATAAAGAGAGGGAAATTTCACAAAACTGAAAATCTGATAACCAGTGCAGAGCCAAGTTCCCAGGTCGCGGACCGTCCGCGTGTTGACACCGGACCGTCCGAGGTTACCAGGAGGGTTCTCTTAATCGATTCGGCTGACAATGAAGCCGATACAAGTGATTGGAGGACACCTATACTTAATTATTTGCAAAATCCCAATATCAGGACAGATAAGAACATTCGGCGAACAGCTTTCAAGTATGTGTTGATGAGTGATGAACTTTACCGCCGAACGGTTAATGATATCCTGCTTAAGTGCTTGGGCCCAGATGATGCTATATTAGCCATGGCCGAAGTACATGAAGGAATTTGTGGTACCCATCAATCAGCTCCAAAGATGAAGTGGTTGTTGCGAAGATCTGGTTTTTATTGGCCTAGTATGACAGCTGATTGTTTCAAGTACTACAAGGGGTGCCAAGTGTGTCAAAAATTCGGCGACCTACAGTTGGTCCCTGCAGCCGAATTACATCCTATCATCAAGCCTTGGCCACTCAGAGGATGGGGATTAGACTTTATTGGAGAAATTCATCCTTCGTCATCAAAGGGGCATCGGTTTGTGTTAGTTGCCACTGACTATTTCACCAAATGGACTGAAGCCGTTGCTCTAAAGAACATGACGCACAAGGAGGTAATTGAGTTCATAACTGAGCATATTATTCATAGATTCGGCATTCCCCAGACCTTGACTACAGATCAAGGTACTTCTTTTATGTCAAAGGAGGTACGTGAATTTGCTGAATTATACAGAATTAAGCTGCTTAATTCATCTCCATATTATGCTCAGGCCAATGGACAGGCCGAGTCTAGTAATAGGACGTTGATTAATTTGATAAAGAAAAAGGTATCTGATAATCCTAGACATTGGCATAAGATTTTGTCTGAAGCTTTATGGGCTCATAGAATATCTAAGCATAGTGCTACTAAAGTATCTCCTTTTGAGCTTGTTTATGGGCAGGAAGCAGTGTTACCTGTGGAAATAAGTTTGAATGCTGTCAGGTTTGCCAGACAAAATGATCTAACTGCTACTGATTATTATAATTCAATGATGGATAATATTGATGAGGTGACTGACAAGAGGATGATAGCTTTGGGAGCAATAGAAAAGGACAAGATCATGGTAGCCAGGGCCTACAACAAGAAGGTCAAAGCAAAATCATTCCAAGTAGGAGACTTGGTGTGGAAGACCATTCTACCTCTAAGGAATAAAGACCGAAAGTTCGGGAAATGGTCGCCAAGCTGGGAGGGTCCTTATAAAGTGAAGCAGGTGATGTCTGGTAACGCTTATTTACTACAAACATTACAAGGCAAGGATTTACCTAAGGCTTTGAATGGGCGTTTCCTCAAACAGTACCATCCTAGTATGTGGCAAGATGCCTAAGAAAACCGATGTGGTCACATCGAGTTAGTTGCTTTTAGTTCGCTCAGCTCCACCAAAAGGCAGGGGGGCATATGTTCGAACCGGTTTTGAGCCGGCGGACAGTCCGGCCCTGAGGCCGGACGGTCCGCGGTACGGACGGTCCGCGCCTGTGGGCCGGACGGTCCGCGCGTGCGCAGAACAGATGAGGGTTCTGAGTTTTGTGCTACGGTTGTTAGCTATATTCGCGGGATTAGCTCGGAATTAGTTGTGTAAAGGGTCCAGCCCCCCTCCTCTATAAATAGAGAGGTCTACGGCCGATTTGTAATCATCAACAATCGAATCAATACAACTTATATTTCGCATTTTATCCTAGGAGTAGTTCTAGTCTAGTTTAGGTTTAGTCTTCCAATCCCCAAATTCTCCGCCTCTCCTCGACTCTACGTCGATTAGAGGAGTCTAGGTCGGCCTGCCCGAGCCTAGACACCACCTAGGATCTCTACTCCCCGACGGGGTCCCTCCCGGGAGCGAGATCCAGGCGCCGTCGGCGATCTTCCGCCGTCCCTGCGTACGCGCGGACCGTCCGGCCCCAGGGCGCGGACCGTCCGACCGTCAGGCAGGAGCCCTAGCCGCGCACCAGGCCGCGGACCGTCCGGCCCCAGGCCGCGGACAGTCCGCCCTTGCGCAGAGAGCACCACCGCGCCTCGCATCAGGCCGCGGACCGTCCGGCCCCTGCGCGCGGACCGTCCGCCCCTGTGCAGAGGGCACCGCCGCCGGTTCTTCTTGAGTATTTGGCGCTCCGAAAAGGCGTCAACACTCTGATCACCTGCTCGGTCTTTACATATCCATGCCATTTATTTCTTTGGACCCATAGGATCTTAAGAACTTGTCTAACACAACTTAACACGCATGTTATTCTAGTGATTTGGTTCATCTAAGTCCCCTAAATCATATACATGAGCACATAATCATTACAAAGAGCCTGTGTGCTCTGTACAGATTTTCTTTCTTTAAAAGTTTATAAAATTCAGATGGGACCTCCCATCTTGTTTGGTCAAAAAATGGTATTCACATAACATGAGAAAAAACAAATAACTAGTACGCACACAATTTTTTAACAGGTTATGCATGCAGATTTGTGTCAAAAGAAAAAAAAAACACACAATGACAAATCAAGGAGCTCCTGAAAAAGTGACACAACACGAGGAACACATTAAGCTCCTGAAAAAGTGACACAACACGAGGAACACATTATTCAAAAGTACATAATCGGAAACACATACAATTATTTTGTCCATGATTCCATCTAGAGCAAATCTCCATGGGTCCGCAACATAATTCTCACTTGCATGTATAGTATGCAGGAGTTCATCATTCAGTGAGCATGCCTTCCATTGAGCTTGTCAACAATTTCAACTATAGAAGGTCTCTTGTTCTGATCAATATCCACACATTTTAGCCCAATTTCAATGCATGTTCTTACTTCCTGGAGGCTCACTGCATCTAGTGCTGAGTGCTTGGATGCTATGTGCTCATCTGTCCACGTCTCACGCACCTACAGAGTTAGAGGTGTGAGCTTAAGTGACAACACAGAATAAGCATCTAAATCATGTTTTCCAGTCTTAGTCTTGCCTTATCTACAAAGTCCCTTGCAGACATATCTTTGTCGCTTGAAGAACTGTTCTTGCCTGTTATAATCTCCATGATTACTAGACCTAAGCTATATATATCTGACCGGGTTGAAATTTCACCCCTATATAGATATTCTGGAGCCATGTACCCTCTGGAAAGCATGAATGCCAATCGAACGATAAGAATCATCATCGGGCAACACAATTTTAATTGTATTTTTATTAAAAACGAAAAATAATGAATGTCCAAAGGTTATCAGGCTTACTTCTTTCCCACAACATTAATTGTGTTTATTCTGGTTTGTTCTTCACCAAAGAGTCTGGACAGGCCGAAATCCGTGATTTTCGGCACCATGTTCTCATCCAACAATATGTTGGTAGGATGAAGATCCAAATGAACAATTGGCCTATCCATTTCTTTATGTAGGTAACGTAAGCCCTGGCAGATGCCCTTGATTATCTCGAAGCATGTCTTCCAATCAGGTCTAGAAGATGCATCTGAAGAGAATGAAAACAACATGGGTCATGTGTCCTGATAGCATTTAAAATCTACACCAGTAAATCAATCAAATGGCAAAACAAATATGTACACATACCGGAAATATACTTTTCAAGGTTTCCGTTAGGAACGTATTCATAGTACAGTAAGCTCTCAACCACGTCTACAATAATGTATCTTCCACTCTGCTCAATCACTTTCCTTTGGGGCTCACGGCAGTAGCCGAGTATCCTGACTATATTCGGATGCTGCATGGCCATAAGGTTCCCAACCCCAATCTTGAACTGCTTCTCAGGTGCCACCGGCGCATTCTCTGCAAGCTTCTTCACCGCAATTGGCTGCCCATCTTGCAGAATGCCCTGTCAACTTGACCTCTCAGACACTCTAATCGGTGTGCGCTTATCGCATAATATTCTACTGTTGAGAATGGTACCTTGTAAACAGTTCCAAATGCACCTTCACCAAGCATTTGAGTTTCAGAGAAGCCGTCCGTGATATCTTTCAGAAACTGTGCTGGTGGGTTAGTCGGCAGAGTGCTCAGAAGACTCGGCTTGCTGGCCATTCCTGACGAATTGTCGCCGCTGCAGATCAGAGGTAATCAAACAAGATTTATTATTGCAACTTCAACTCCAGCAAAAAATATAGTTTGGCAATTGTTCAAGAACATAGTTCATATATATAGATGTGTAACACAGATTTTGCACATAACTTGAAAGTTCTGAAACCAAACGAAAGTAAAAAAAGGCTCGTTATAGACACTGGCCTGGAGCAGAAAACTTGACGGATCCCAGCTCGGGAGAGATCCAAGAACCTGATGTACGGGCTGAGATTGCTGGCAGAATGAAAGGGGAGCTGATGAAGTTTTAAGAGTGTACACAGTCCAACCCGATGGGATCTGGATCGAAGACTAGGAGAGTGAGTTGACTTGACTCTAGACCGTGTGAGGAGGTGAGCACGGTGTGGGATTTGACAATTTCGAAGCATTGTCTCAGCAGCTTCGTGGAGGCCGAATAAAATATGCCCTTCACCCCTTGTGCAAGTTGTCACTGTCACCAATGTTCGTGTAAACCGTGGTAGCATAGCATCTGCATCTCCAACCCAATATCACTCATCGTCTCTGTAAAACAACTGTTCATGTAAACCCTGGTCGTCTGCATCTCACACAGATCTGAATGCGCGACTATGCGCTCATGGGGCCGGATTGTGTGGATCCGGCTGCGCCACACGGTGCACCTAGGATTTCATTGTACAGATGTCAGACGGCGATGTGGTGAGGAGAGAGGCAGAGACGACGGGTGACGATGTATGTGGTGTGGGGTGAGACAAGATGAAGTTTTTTCTCTCGCTTTTTTGACGGATGAGGAGGGAGGAGGTACTGGTTCTAGCGGGTCGACCCGAGGCATGACCTATTTAATAGTGTCATGGCCCGACCTGACATAATTGAAAGTGGGTTTGTGCCGGTCCAAACCGAGAACTTTGCATGGGCCGCCTTCTCGGCCTGTAGTGTTGGCCCAACCTAGCACGATTGTATTTTTTTATTTTCAAATTATTAGTATATACATATTTACAATATATAACTAAAATGAACATAAGCTGCACTGGCTAGAAGGCAAGATCTTTGTTCCTTGTTGAACGACCACAATTTAAACCCTTAGCATGCTCCATTTTTTGGTAATTCTTCCAATTTATATTGCTGGCGTGTGGACCAGTGTTCGCAGTAGGCGGACGACGCCCGATGAGACTCTCACTTAGTAGAGATAGAGATGTGTTGTTATAGGTTTAGGATGCATACTCTAGGAGTTATAACCACACTTCATATAAATAGAAAAGCAATCCAAAGACCGGAGCCCAAATGAATAAGCATATAACATTTTGTTCACAAACATACCACGTAGAAACATATATCAATGCTAATTTTGACATGTCAGCATAAAACAAAAGGCACAAGTGACATACAAACTCTTTTGGGGGTGTACCTCTACATCGGAACCGAATCATGACCTTAGAACTCAGCTCCTGATATGCCTTAGATTATGAAAACCTCTCTTTGTAAAATGTAAATGTAAGTCAAACCTAGGGCATTAGGACTAGGTACTAAAAACTTGAGTTGCACTGTAGTATACAAGTAAACTTTCTAGAATTAGGGTAAGATGGTCAATGAAGATCCCAACCTACACTGTGAAATAGTTCCCTATAGAAAAGTCTCTTGGATTGTGTACATTGCCATATGCAACGTCACTATATCAATCAAAGCTTTGTACACATAAGCCTATAGAAAAGTTATCTATGACAAGCTAAGATTGCCAATGCCCAATGGTGAAGAGACAATAAAAGGTCCTCACTATGGAAAAGATACCTTTTAAAGCTGATTCCTGATTTCCTCAACAACTTGCCTAACTTCTTTGTGCGGTATAAGAGGAATAATAAACTCTAGTAGCTGCTTGGAAATTCTAGTTTCAAATTTAAATACTGAAATAAAATGTGAAACCTTGTTAAGAAAATAAACTACACAACCTTCCTTTTGATTTCTGGTATGGAAAGAGTGAAACTCCTACACTCATCATCAGTAATTGAAGAATGACTCTACAGAAGTCAAGATAAAAATACAAACTAATAAATTTCAACCATAAAACACAACGATTAAAAGTTGAGTCTACAACAGTCCCTCATACAACCAAGATTTAGTATGCACCAAACAAAAGGTAGCACATACCTAATCCTATTATGCATATATGAATGGAACACTAAAGTTAACTATATAGGATGGTGTTATGACAATATAGCACAACTGTTTTTCATAATGATAAAGCTATTTGATATCTTATCCAATTTAAGTTCAAGGAATGTGAAGAAGATATAGGTATCGTGGAGTTGCTATCTCAATAATGAAAGAAATCCTTTTGACTTGTAGACCTCTTTAAAGTTTGATTTGCTTTAGATGGTTTATGGAATGAACTCCGCAGGCTATTGCCACTACTACCGTTGGTATGTATACCTCTAGAAACATACTATGAGAATTTTCCATGTCATTCTGCACCCAAGAGCATAAAACAAAAATTAAATGATTACCATGTAATTGCAATAGATATGTACAGTTTTACATCAAACACAGAAATGGCACAAGTTAAGAGTATAAGTGTTATGGGGTCTTCAAAGGGAACAAACATAAAATACTTGAATAGAAAACAAATAGGGATCACAACAAAGTATTATGAAACTTAGATTGAGTAACCTAACATATTTGACAAAAAATGTAACATGAGAAGCTTGAAGCAAACTAAATTGAAAAGACAGTCTAGCAGGTATAACTGTGTCACAACCACGCAGTTTGAACTTTTGAACTTAAAATATTTTCATAGTAGATTGCCAGACAACATCATCATATTGAAGCTAGTAATCTAATAGAGAGGGGGACATGCACAGACAAAACAACTGAAGAAACAATATACAACAAAAACAAAGTATTTTGCATACATTACATTAACAGATACTATACTGGTATCAAGTCTGAAACACAATATACGCTAAGTATAAAACTAAACCAAACTACAGGTATGGCAACACCACTTGTCATATGACCATAATACCAAACATCTAAGGAACAAACAATAAAAGGTATTGGTCGTACATAGTACAATGCTCGTGCATTGCGACAACACACAATCTACAAATTTCAAGAGCTAGAAAGTGTTGGTCTTGCTATAACAAATCCATAGTAACCATTTAGTTCTCCAAGAGTAAGGAGTGAACCCAGATCAGTAGCCATTGGATTGATTCAGGAATAAACCACATCCCAAATCACCACATTTGAGGACGAAAAACAAACAGATAAGCATGCAAGCTAATGGTAGCTCTCATCTCTTTAGTTTGTTGGCAACCAGTTTTGACTCACCCGTTAAATTCTTAACAAAATCTAAAATCTCTAAAATCTTATTAAAAACCAGTTTTGATTCACTCATTAAATTCTTATTGAAATCTAACATCCCTAAAATCTTATTAAAGAGAAGTAAACAATTGTCAACCACTAAATCAAAGCACAAAGACCACTAAAAGCTAATTGATGCACACAAACAAAATCAGCTATGTTTCACTAATGGAATGAAAATTTTTAACCACACAAGAACAATCCAGTGCATAGAATTAACTCAAAACTACCTCACACATCATCAGTACAAGTGTAAACCTTGACATACATAAGAAAACCCACCGTTGCATGCCACATCTATCTTATAATAGCATTAATGCCTTTATATGAAGTGGAAATGCAAAAATAACATCAATTTTTAACAATCCACAACCACCCAACATTTTAAATAGTTTCTTTCTAGAAAGGATTAACTAGGAATTGATTAATCACCGGTTTTGAGTATGTAAATGACACTTTATGAAGAATGTACAATTGAGAGAGGAAGGGGGGTATGGCTTGATCAATGAGTCCTACATGAGTGTCCTTTATTTGAAGTCTGCAAGGATGGAAAATGATGGAATGGATAGCAAGAAGAAATCAAATTGCAATTTTTACATAGATAGAGACACATCAAATTTGAAGCAGACTTGGCACTAAAATAAATATAACATTAGCATCGATTACATGATGTGAAGTGCATATCCACAACCTATAGGGTTGATGTAAGTGCAATCAACCTCTTATGGGTTTTGGTGATCAGATGGCAAAAAAAATAAAGACTAATGAGTTTGCTCCTAAGTATATACTCAATTATTGCAAGTCAGAAGGAGTAAAGGAGAAAATAATAAACGAAAAGGAAACACGTGATGGTGAAATACTTCATATCTCGTGGCGTGTTTCATGTGGTTCTAAGCGAAGACACTTTAAATTTTATATTTCTTGAGTTGTAGGAATCAACGTTAAATTAAGAGTGATCCACAAAGGTAATGGTGTTTGCATAAGCTCAAGATTCTCTTTTTCAAAAGCATATTTCAAAACCAAGTTCATGGAGTAATTTTTGTGTAGTTCAACTGAGTCGAGGGTTTGGTGTTAGCAAACTTCTCTAGTTCAGGGCAGTTGAACCTGCCCCAGGGGCAGTTCAACCTGCCTTGGCCAGTGGAGCTCCTTGGTCAAAACCGGTTGAATCGGCCTCCCAGGGGTAGTTCAACCGGGCTTGATCTCAAGCCTCTCTAGTAGAAACTGGTTGAACCAATCCCTTGGCCTGGTTCAATCGAACTTTATGCATACAACCGTTCTTCCACCCTTTGCTACACAGACTGTCAGCCCTACTGCACAGGCGGTTGAACCAGCCCCATAAGGAGTGCTACGTAGGCGATTGAACTGGCCTCTATGGGATGGTTCAACAGGGGTAGGCCAGTTGAGGTTTAGAGTTGTGTTGGAGTGTTGCACCGATTTTGGATCTGGTAAAAACCGATTCAACTAGCTTTGGTGTGCAGTTCAACCACATATTGCGCAAAAAGTTCAAACAATCAACCCTTTTAGAGAGCCTCCTATACATATATCTCTTCCTCTTTATCTTCTCGTTTATTTCGGCTGCTCCACACATTTACTCTTCACCTAACTTCAAACAAGAGTTCTAACTCTCCCTCTCACACCCCAAACATCGCCCTCTTCGATTCATTGAAGGAGCACTTGGTGTGATGTTTGAGTTCTTTGATTCCACAACTTGGTTTTCATTCTCCCTTTCTTTCTCATTTGAGCTTGTTGCAAACATCAACTCATGCAAATTTGTTACTCTTGGAACCTAGTGTTCTTGACGGTTGAGTTTTTTTGGGAGTCTCTGGATTTATGGACAACCCCAATAAGTTTGTACCACCCGCTCTTTGAGCTAATTGAGAAATGGATTTTCCTTGACCTTTGTGGTCAGCTTGATGAGGATTAGGGTTGGAAAAGATCTAGACCTTTGTGGGCTCCTCAACGGGGAGTAGGACACCTTTATGGTGTTGCCGAACCTCAAGATTAATCTTGTGTTCTTGCTTTGTTCATCCTTTGTGTTTTATCTTTAGCAAGCAAGGATTCAAGTGATTTTTTGTGTGTGTGGATTTTGTGGAGTTGCTCTACTCTAATCCATTTCCTTTTTATTTAGATTATCCCTAGATCTCTTTGTTTAAAAGAATCTATCATTATTCTCTGTGTTGTTCTCACCCTAGATCTATTCTCGTAGTTGAACTGGTTCAGAGTGGTTCATCCGCTCATGGAAGTGGTTGAACCGGCTGTAAGGAAAATGGACCCAGGCCACTTGGCTAAGTGATTTTGGTGTTTGATGATCAACATAACCTTATGTACTAATGTGTTTGCTAGTATTTGTTTTTATAGTTCACAGGATGCAAAGAGGATTGGACTAAGACACTGAGGATGCAACACCTCAAAAGAAGCATAAAAGATGTGTAGAAGTCCAAGACTCAAGAGGAAATAAGCCCAAAAGAAACAGCGAAGAAATCTATGAAGTGGGCAGTCAGCCAGCGCTCTGGTGGCGCACCAGACAGAGAACAATAACCTGTCTGGTGTGCACCGGACTGTCCGGTGGGACACCAGGCAGTCTGCACAGAGGGGCCCACAACCTGGCGCCCTCGGGCTGTAGCACAGGACTGTCCGATGTGCACCAGAAAGTCTGGCAACGGTCGGATCCAACGGTTGACTGCTACAGACCCCAACGGTTGACTGCTACAGACCCCAACGATCGGCTGACGTGGCCAGGGCACCGGACCATGAACAATGCATGTCCGGTGGGCACCGGATTGTCTGGTGCACCCGTCGACAGAAACAACAACTTTCTGTCCAACGGCTATAATTGAGGGGGAAGTGTAACACCCCTAGTGTTACTGTTACTAAAACTTGAGCATAACATCATAAGCATTGGCATTGCATGTGTTTGACACACCTAGGATGCATTCACTAGGTCAAAATTTCAAACAAGTTGTATTGTTATGGCATTTTGCAAATAAGACCCTAGTGTAGGGTACTCAACCTTAAATAGGGTTCTGAGGGGTAAAACAGTACCCAAATAGAGAAAACCCCAAAGATTAAGTGAAATAATCATGAAAAGTTACCAAGGATGGACCTACATTGCATTTACACCCTTGAGATACCAGAAACCCTAATTGAAACCCTGGAAAACCCTGAATCCAAACCCTAGGGGCCTATGTGCAAAACTAGTCCACTTTTGGACTAAAGTGAAAAAACTATGATAATAAAGTGTCTTAAGTCATATGGATCACAAATATGTGGATTTGCAAGTTAAACCCTAAGTTTTGGGTCTAATTGCAAAAAGCACCATTTCAACCCTATATAGACTAAGTCTGAAAATTAGAGAATTGGCTTAACTTTGGAGCTCTGTAGCTTTCAAATTCTAGGGTTTTTTCCCTAGGTCACCACATCAAACTTGTAGACCTAACAAAGGAGAACAATTTTTCTTAAGAGTGTAAGCAAGGTTGTTATGAAGAATTTGGAGATAATCACACTCAAAGTCAGGCTGTCAGGCTGTTAAAGTCTGAATTTCAGACTGACAGTAGAATTACATGAACTTAGGGCTTAATTTTAAGCAAGATCCAGTGACTTTTTGTGGGAACACAATATAGCAAAGTTATATATGGTTTGTAGCCCTACAACTTTGGTGCAGAGGGATGATGAGGTTGCCATGGAAATTTGAGAGTAAATTGAGCCCAAACATTGACTGTCTGGTGCATTGATGGGAGCTCGCGATGGTACAGTAGCCTGAATTGGATCAGACTGCCAGCGCAGAACTCTCACTGCCAACGATACCTCCGCCGTGATTCACATCGTCGGTGTCTAGATTCGTGCTCGTGGCAAGTAGATAACGTCGCGAGGTGAAAATGCATCGTCGTCGATGAGCTGGACGCCACTCTGGCTAGCCGCCGTGCCTCTCCCTTGCTCACCGATCCCTCGGATAAGGTTCTCACCGCCGTTAAGCCATCACTGCCATCCGCCGCGTGTCTCTACCTGTCTACCGCATCGCCGTGACTCACTCTAGCTCCCCGTTGATCGCCGGAGTGACTGCCACGGCATGGGACACTAATTCACGCGCGCCAGTAAACTTCCCCTCCCCCGACCGCTGCACGTCATCGCTCAAATTTCCGGCCACCGCCCTCCCGTAGTATAAATTGACCCCGCCGCGAGCTCCGTAAGGTAGTTAAGCATCCAGCCACCAAGAATTAGCCTCGATCGCTCACCAGAGTGTGTGAATTTTGAACTTCCCCCAAATCTGCGCAAGAACACCGTAAGAGAGACCTCGCCGCGGCCAGCTCGACTCAGGTCAGTCCAAGTCCCTCTGTTGCTTGTTCTAGCATCCCTAGACCCTCCTCAAGCTCTTCGACCCCTTCAATTGAACTGGACCATCACCCATCACCGAGAACACGTTCCTCTGTCTGCATGGTCTACGGTCGCCGTGGCCAGGGCAAATTAGGTTGCCATTCTTCAAATTAAGTTAGGGCAAATGCTCGGGGAAGGTTCGATTCGGTGTCTGCTTCCTGGGAGCACCAGTCTTTGCCCCATCTGGCCGGTCTAGCTCGCTCGAGCTCGGCTCCCAGCGCGGTTCGCCGCCGTGGACTTCAAACCGAGAACGGATAGAAGCGCGGGGGTGTTTTTGTAACTGTCAGTGACACGTTGAACAGTAGCCAGGGGTTCTTAACGGATATCCAAAGCAGCGAGGGCCTCTGTGCAAACCTGCCGAGCGGGCGCGCGCGCGGGCGCGTTTCTGCTGTTGTTGGGCCGACCTAGGTCAAAATCGGTCCAATACTGTTGCAAGTTTTTCTTTTTCTTTTTCTTCTAGAGACAAATAAATTCTAGAAAATGGTAGAAAAATCCTAAAAATGTCAAACCAATTTTCCTAGATTCCTTAATTTCCATAGTATTTAATAAAAATAGTTTACTAATTTTTAGAACAAATAGGGAATTTTGGAGCATTTAAAATAGCTTAAAACATTGTTTCTAGATTTTTAGAAAATAGATAATAATTCCAAAAATGCCCAAACTTTTTATATGAACTCAAAACACTATTTAGAAGCCTTATGTAGAATTTGGTATGATTTGGACCTTGTTGATAATTAGAACCCAAAACCCCCACCCCCTGCTCTTTGAACTTCACTGTTGACTCCGGAAACCCTAAGTTCTCGGAGTTCCGTGAAGGAAAATTGTATTCAAGACTTTAGATAATAAATTCTTATTATCTTTGCACTCTCATGAGCATTACATGGCATTCATTCTTATATATATATATATATGGTTATGTCTAGAAAACGAAGAAGAGGTTGAGGTAGAAGAAGAGAAGACTTCACCACCACCACCTGCAGAACATCAGGCAGAAAATTGTTTTTACTTTGACATCTGTGGATCCGAGCCTAACTCACCTATAAACGAAGGAAAGCCCCGGTGCATTTGCCACCTCCTTGATTCTTTTTAAATCTTTCTCACCTGCTTGATGCATTAGGTGATAGGAGTTGATTGATAAAACAATTTCTGCATTACCTTCCTTGAATTTGATCACTCTCCTTTGAATCCCTGTTTTATAAAAAGTGTTAACTATGCTTAGTCTTGCTTTAGCAAAGAAAAGATTTTTTGTTTTTACAAAAGATGATATGGCAAAGTGGGAGGGATGTTTTTGAAATAAAATTTTGATGGTGGATCCATCATGGCCATGATGGGTTCAACATCGAAAAAGATGTACCTCTGCCAGGTACCAAACTTTGGGTTGAAATGATTAAGCTGAGACCGGGCGGTTGACTTGCACGAGAAGAGAGTCTCGGTGTAGTGTCTCCGTCTGAGTCGATTAAGGACCGTCTCGATGTAGGTTTGCTGACCGAGGACCCTTTAACTGGTCACATGCCTCGTCATGGGTAAGCTTTGCCTCGGGCAGACTAAGGCCAGAATAAGATACCACACAATGGGAGTGGAGAGATGGCGAGAGTAGCGTGTACCCTCCGTGGCAAGAGGCTGGATGGTGGTGTATCTGTGCTCTCGGTTGGCGTGAACCTGATCTGGTCTTAAGAACCCCAGTGGCGGGTTGACATATGCAAGGGTTAAGTGCTACATATGTCGTGTGATCAGAGATCCTCAGCTGAGTATAATCGATTCGGATCGCCGTACCTCCGCGGTTATGGAGACTTGTTCACTGACTTATACGTAGAACTCCAGTAAAGATTAAGGGTGATAAGAAATTGGCTAGTGCAGGTCAAGTGATTGTACTAGGGTAGAAAGAACTCTAGAGATAGGTAATCTTACTTAACCTGACAATTAAAATTTGGATTTTAAGGATCCACTTTAGTAAGCATTTCTGCAAACAGAGTCTTTGATTATTGAGCAACCTTACCTTGACTCCCTGATAACCAGCATGCCCTTAAGAGTCTTTTCCTTAGTCGGGTAAGTCTTGCTGAGTAAATCCATACTCAGGGTTTTATTCCCTAATGTTTTTAGGTGAAGAAGCGACAAACTTTTGTTGTTTCTGTTCCAAGGTGGTCCCAAAGGAAGAAAACCAAGAATAGAACCGCGGGAAGAAGGATTCCTCCATAAGAGCTTTTGTTTGATACTTATCGGGAGGGGTTTTTGCCTCCCTTGGTGTGTAATAATATTACTCTACACTTATAGTTATATCCTGGTCTGTAATATATAACTTTGTCTTACTTCTAAATAAATGTAAATTTTTGTACTCGCTTTCGCATTTTCGTATCTCCGATGATCTGTAATGTCTGCGTGATGGGTGAAACACTCTTGGGAAAGGTAAGAAAAGCAGATACCGAACTTGTCAAGTGATTTAGGGCACCTACAGGGTTGTTTGAGGTCCGTTGGACAAGGACAACTGTAGGTGGGCCTAATGACTTGGGAGGTTCCGTCACAGGAAGGCTATAAATACCCACCAACCGGACATTTGAAGGTGTGGGAGCCCAAGCAACATACCGAGGTATATTGTAGACATTTACAAGTGCTCAAACATGGAAGTGCTTAATAGAATTACTCGGTGATTAGCATAGGTGCTTTGCGAAGTGCTTAGGTTAGTTAGACTGCATTAGAGCTTGCTCTAGGTGAATCCTAGTTCGTTGAGTGAGTTTAGAAAAGCCACACAACCCCTCAGCTCTTGCGCAAGTCGTTGTAATTGTACCGAGTGGGGCAAGAGTCTTGCGAGACCGTGACAATCGTGCTTGTGTCACGATCGCCACTGTGTACCGGAGGGAACGAGGCCCGCGATGTTTCAGCCAGAAGCTCGATAGTGGAGACGGTGGTGAGCGTCCGAGAGGAGCCGGAAGCGAAGCACCACTTGAGCGTGGAGAAGGCCCACGACACTCTACGGAGTTACTCGGCCGAGGTGCTTGGCCCTCGCGTGGGCTACCCTTTGCGTAGGGGCACCAACAAGGATTAGTTGGAACCTTGCATGGTTCTGGATACCTCGGTAAATATATCGATGTCATCGACGAGAGTTTGCATCTCTACCTTGCTCTTTACGTTCCGCATTTATATTAAGTATTTAAGTTTCAATCTTGCCTTTCTAGTTAGATTATTTAGATTGAAACTTAGCCTTTGCGGTAGAGATAGCAACACTTAGGCAAAATCTAGTTTGCACATTCTAGATTATTTATTTGCATAGCTTTTGCTCTAGGGATTTATTTGTGGCCTAGTTTAGAGAGAATTTTTAGAAGTCCTAATTCACCCCACTCTTAGGCATCACCGTTTCCTTCAATTGGTGCTAGAGGCAGGTTTGGCTCATTTGAAATGTTTTAACTTCACCACTAATCGAGCCAACGCTTTTTAGAGGAATGTGATGGATACCCATAGGCCACCACACTTCGACCGCACTAGCTTCCCACATTATAGTCCTAGAATGGCTTGTTACCTAGAGGCTGTTGATCTAGGTGTTTGGAGAGTCACTCGTGATGGAATGAAACCACATAAAAATCCCGAGAAACTCACCACGAGTGAAGAAAAAGAAATTTGTTTAAATGCTAGAGCCAAAACTTGCTTGTATGAATCTCTTAGCATAGAATTTTCAATCAATTTTTTTACTTTAAAAACTGCTAATGAGATTTGGCTAAAATTGCATGAGCTCCATGATGGCACATCCAATGTCTGTGAGCAAAAACATTGTCTAGTTTTAAGTGAGTACAATCCTTTTGCCATAAAAGAAAATAAGCTTGTTAGAGACATGTATTCTTGTTTAAATCTAATCATCAATAAGCTCAATTCTATTGGCATTAATAAGCTAGGTGATGCAGACATTATGAGGAAGATTATCTCCCTACTACCACAACAAAAATATGGGAGCATAATCACCATTCTTCACAACATGGAGGACTTGAGTCAAATGACCTCGACCAATATGATTAGAAAAATTGCAGAATTCGAGATGTCACGAAAAATAGGTCGACAAGAGGAGCCAACTTCTTCAATACCATATGGTTTTGCATGTGATGAAAAGAACAAGGGAAAGAAGAAGGTCCCACTCTAAGCTCCTCAAGTGAAGAAGAGGAAGAAGAAGAAAGTGATGATGATGAAGATAATCAACCATCAACATCATCCTTCGAGGACGAAGAAACAATCCGATGCATCGGAAAGGTAATGGGGATGATCTGCAAGATTAATCTAATGGGTGCGCCTCTGTAGGTCAAGGATCTTCTTTTTAACATTGATAGGAAAAAAGAAAGAAATAGAGGATGCTTCGCATGGGGGGAGAAGGGCCACTTCAGGGACAGCTATCCAAATATGGTCGAACGTAAAAAAATGGAGGAGCAAAGGCAAGGCGCTTACAAGTATCAAAACTTGGGATGACTCTTCAAGTGAAGATGAACATCCAAGAACACGCAGCCAATGATCCTCATCACGGTCATCACGCTAGTGCCTTATGACAAGAGGTAAAATGAGTAAGCCATCCTCTAGTGATGATAGCAATAGTGATGATGGTGAAGGTGAGGGAAAGCCCTCCTTAGATGAGTTTGCGGAAGTCGTTAAATTTTTTGAGGATGTATGCACTAAACAAAAGGCTCAACTTAAGACCTTGAAAAATAAGTTGATTAGCCCACAAAATTATTATAAATGTTTGCTAGAAAAATTTGAAACATTTGCAAATTTAAATTGTGAGCTAACAACTAAAATTGAGCAATTAGAGTCTAATGCTTCATCCTTAGCTACCGATGATGGCCTTATTAAAAAGAATGAAAAACTTAAGGCTAAGTTAGCTAGCTCTCAAGATGCAATTGAAAACTTACTAGAGAAAATAGAAATTCTTAGCATACACAATAATGAGCTAACTACTAAGCTAGAAAACATTGGTAGCACCTCAGAAGTACCTTTAGTTGAAATACCTGAAATTATTAACAAAGATGCTTCTACTTCTTACTTTGATTTAATTGATGACTCTAACCCCTGCAACCAAGTTCTTGTTGAGAATTTTGTTATAGAAACATGTTCGAATGAGGTTGCAAAAGAGAATGAACAATTAAGGCAAGAAGTGGCTCGCCTTGGTAAGGCTTTGTATGACAAGAAAGGCAAAGCCAAACAAACCTCCTCAGGATAACACCACTGTGGGTGTGAATAAGCCTGTGGAGGGAGAAACTATAATTTATAGGCTATACCACAAGGAAGGCCACAAGTCTTATCAATGCAAGGCGAAGACCGGGGATAAGCAAAAGCTCAAGCAAAAGCCAACAAGCAAAATCTCCAACATCTACGTCAACAAGGTGGACAAAAAGGCTGTTACACCATACTTAATCAAGAAGAAAAAGAATGGAAAGGTGATAGCAATCAATGCCAACAAGCAAGCCAACAAAGGAAAGGGAGCCAAATGCATCTGGGTGCCAAAGGAGATTATCTCAACCATGAAAAGCACCAAGAAGGTTTGGATCCCAAGAAGGAAGTGAGAAGTCCGAAGGACTACATGAATCTAGAGACTTGGCAAAATTGGGATGTATATCATGGGATGCATCATATTGGATCAAGTCCATTGCCAAATGGGTTAGTGAATACTTTGAACCCAAATTCCCCACTCATAACTAAGGTAACTAGATTTATTATATTTCTTGTTTTTAGATATGTGTATTTATTCTTATGTATCTAGTTTTACCTTACATACCTAGTTTTACATGATGTATGTTTCTTTTGATTATAGCTGCATGCATACTAGGTCAATCATATGGTAGGAATGCTCATTTTCATTTCATATTCTTGCGCAAACCTACATGGTTTAAAAGGTTAAGTTAAGCACGACACATAGCTTATTCAACATTCCTAAGTAAATGATACTCCAATTGGTATTTTCATATGACACATCCCACAACTAAAATCTTCCAATGCTTCAATTGGTATCATTGAACTTATATGTGCCAAAGTTCGGATTATAGATAATTTGCCCCTCTCAATATCAAAATCAAAGTGCAAGTCTCCTACAAGTATTCAAAACTTGTATGCACACTTTCAGGGGGAGGTTACTCTATAATCGAAGTCTTTGAGACTAATGCCCGTTTTCAAGTCTATTATATGTAGTAGTCCCAATGAAGGAAAATGGAGTCCCTGGAAAAAGACAATAAGCTTCCACTGAAAATCTACAAGTATTTTCATGTCTCACAAGACTACAATTGGTATCATTTATATGTCTTCTCCAGTGTTTAGACTATATTTCATATCTTACACTTCTCATGTTGCTATAAATGCATATGTTGTCAAGATATATCTTTTACCTATGCATAGTGGGAGTTAGTCTAATCAAATCATATCTTGCACCTTTCTTTCTTATGTGCTTTTCTTAAATAGAGGATCTCCGTCATGGGGCAAATTTCTTCGTCTATGACAAAGGGGAGAATATTTTTTCTAAATGGAGAAAACTATTTTAGGGGGAGTAATCTTTTTAGAGGGCAAGCCTTTTATTTGCTTCCTATATGCTTTTAATATCTTCCTTTTTGGTGGTTGATGCTAAAGAGGGAGAAGTTTTAGGGACCAAAGCATGAAAATATATCAAACACCAAGCACCACCCAATTTAAAAATTTTAAATTTTTGATCTTACAAGTGGTTTTGGTCTTTCAAGTATCTTTGGTCCAAAATAGGAAGTAAGTGAATTATGGAGTTAGGGAGAGGCTTAAGTCCATAATCTCACTTTGAGGGGACACTCATGCATCCTAGCAAGTAGATTACATATTCTCATTGAAACGTTTGTTATATTTGCTTGCTTTGGTCGTGTTGTCATCAATCACCAAAAAGGGGAGATTGTAAGGAAAATGAACCCTGGGCCACTTGGCTAAGTGATTTTGGTGTTTGATGATCAACATAACCTTGTGGACTAATGTGTTTGCTAGTGTTTGTTTTTATAATTCACAGGATGCGAAGAGGATTGGAATAAGACATTGAGGATGCAACACCTCAAAATAAGACATAAAAGATGTGTAGAAGTCCAAGACTCAAGAGGAAAAGAAGCCCAAAAGAAACAACGAAGAAATCCATGAAGTGGCCGGGTACGCAACCAGCGCTCGAGTGGCACACCGGACAGTGAACAGTAACCTGTTCGGTTTGCACCAGACTGCCCGATGGGACGGGACACCAGGCAGTGTGTGTAGAGGGGCCTGCAACCAGGCGCCCTCTGGCTGTAGCACCGGACTATCCAGTGTGCACCGGATAGTCTAGCAATGGTCGGATCCATTGGTCGACTGCTACAGACCCCAACGGTCGGCTGACGTGGTCAGGGCACCAGATAGTGAACAGTTCATGTTCGGTGTGCACCGGACTGTCTAGTGCACCCATCAACAGAAACATCAGCTTTTTGTCCAATGGCTATAATTGAGGGGGAAGGCTATAAATACACCCCAACCGACCATTTGAAGGTGTGGGAGCCCAAGCAACATACCAAGGCATATTGTAGACATTTCCAAGCGCTCAAACACCCAAGTGCTTAATAGAATCATTCGATGCTTAGCGTAGGTGCTTTGCGAAGTGCTTAGGTTAGTTAGACCATATTAGCGCTTGCTCTAGGTGAATGCTAGTTAGTTTAGTGAGTTTAGAAAAACCATGTAACCCCTTGGCTCTTGTGCAAGTCGTTGTAATTGTATCGAGTGAGGCGAGAGTCTTGCGAGACCGTGACAACCGCGCTTGTATCACGGCCGCCATCGTGCACTGGACGGAACGAGGCCCGCGGTGTTTCATCCGGAAGCTCGAAAGTGGAGATGGTGGGGAGTGTCTGAGAGGAGCCGGAAGCGAAGCACCACTTGAGCGCGGAGAAGGCCCACAGCTCTCTACAGAGTTACTCGACTGAGGTGCTTGACCCTCGCGTCGGCTACCCTTTGCGTAAGGCACCAATGAGGATTAGTCAAAACCTTGTATGGTTCCAGATACCTCGGTAAAAATACCAGCGTCATCCACGAGAGTTCGCATCTCTACCTTGCTCTTTACCTTCCGCATTTATATTAAGTGTTTAAGTTTTAATCTTGCCTTTCTAGTTAGATTATTTAAATTGAAACTTAGCCTTTGCGGTAGAGATAGCAACACTTAGACAAAACCTAGTTTGCACATTCTAGATTATTTATTTGCATAGATTTTGCTCTAGGATTTATTTGTGGCCTAGTTTAGAGAAATTTTTTTGAAGTCCTAAATCACCCTCCTCTTAGGCGTCACCGTTTCCTTCACCGGCCTACACCAGTTGAACTAGTAATTTGACTTTATTTCGAATTTTGTGGTGAAAATTTTAGGTGTAGCATATTCACAACTCTCTAGGCTACTTTCAATTGGTATCAGAGCCTAATCCTCATTCTTAGCGCTTAACCACGTGAGTAAACAATCATGTCGGTTCAAAGGAACAATGAAGATCCTCTTCTTGAGGAAATCTTGACTACGACCGATGGAGAGGAAGTGGATCCAAAGATCCTCAACCTTGCCATGAAGATCGCCGAAATGATGTTCCGCAAGATGAAAGAGGAAGATGCGAAGAGAAAGTCCGAAGAAGAAGAAACCAAGAAAAAGGCCGAAGAAGAAGAATCAAGGAAAAAGGCCAAAGAAGAAGAAAAAGGGAAGAATAAGTTGGAGTACACTGAGAACTTGGTTGAGCTCTTGGTGTCCAAGGTAATGAAGAAAGTAAGTCTTAACACCGAAGGGTCATCAACCAAGAGCAAGGGTAACGAATTTCACAAAGTTCAATTCGATTACTCTCGTAATTTTATGCCCAAATTCTATTCGACGCCCCCTCGAAAAGCTTCCAACTCTTAGTGAGATGAACTATGATGAGTGGGCAGACAAGATGAAGTCTCATCTAATCAGAGCTAACATCAGAGATGTTGCAAGATGTGCATCGTAATTCTCAAGCGGTGAGCATTATCGAAGGAAGTTTGAGTGCGGAAGAATACTGTAGGTTAAAGGAAGAGAGGATGGTCATGATATTTGGAGCATCCTATAGATGTCTCATGAAAGTGATCCTAAGGCGAAGAGGCATATGATCGAGGCATTGGAAGTGAATTAGCAAGGTATGATTGGATCAAAGGTGAGTCGCTCCAATGGCTGTTTGATAGATTGATTCTTTTGGTCAACAAGATTAGAGTGCTTGGGAGTGATGATTTGAGTGATTCAAAAGTCATTAGGCTTTTCATGAGAGCCTATAAAAAATATAAGGGTCTATCAAGGATGATTAGATACTGTGATGACTATGAGGAGATGACTCCTCATCAACTATTTACCAAATTGCAAAAAACATGAATCAGAGGAAGCACCAACTAAGGCAAGGGACTCAAATGCTTTAGTTGTAAATGAACAAGATTCATCCAAAAGGACTTCAATAGGATCACAAGTGCAAGAAAGTCATCGAGAGCTCAAGCGAGGATGAAAGTTCAAGTGATGAACATAAAAGTTTCAAGAAGTTTATTAGAAGAGGTGACATATTTCAAAGGAAAGGGAAGAAGAGAGCATGCTATGAGTGTGGAAAAACTGGCCACTTCATAGCGGATTGTCCTAACAAGAAGGATCAAGAAGGAAAGAAAGAATTCAGGAAGGACAAGTTCAATAAGGGTGAAAAGAGCAAGGGCTACTACAAAAAAATAAGTATGTCCATGTTCATATTGGTGAAGAGTGGAACTTCGAAGAAGAAAGTTCAAGCTCAAATGAAGGAGTGGCAAGCATTGCTATTTAAAAGTCTACTTCAACACCACGGTTGTTCACCAACCTCTCCGACGACAACTCCTTCACTCCCACTTGCCTCATGGCAAAGGGTGATAAGGTACAATTCTTTAGTGAAAGTACTATTTATGATGATGATGAACATACCATGAAGAACAAAATGATAAATGAATTTGGTTTAAATGGCTATAACATAATAACTAGCTTTATGGAGAAGCTAGATAAAAAAGCAACTCTTGAGGCTAAAGAAAACTTACTTATCCTTTAAAAAGGAAAGAAACCTAGAGCTTCAAGAGTTGATCATCAATAAGGATGAAATGTTGGAGGCTTCAACTAAAGAGTTATCCTTAGTCATAGTAACTTTAGAGGAAATGAATGGTGAACTTTCTCATGCTAAGTCCTATGTAGTTGATCTTGTGAATGCCAAAGATGCGCTTGAAACAAACTTATCATGTTTTAAAGTTCAAAATGTAACACCTAAAATCCACCAATTAAAATAATTCATTACTATTTGCTAGTCTTAGTAGAGAGTAAATTAAGATTTGAATCAAGTGCTTGATTTGTTCATTCGTTTTTGGGAACATGATTTTTATTTGTTAATAATTTCTTGATGATTTTATTTATAGAATTTATTTATTTGAAACCCAATTTATTAATATAATAGATTTTGGTCTAAAAATAAATATTTAGTATTTTAATTATAAATATTATTATTAGATTTATTATAATTTTTAAAATATTTAAAAATATATTTATTTATATTTTTAATGAATAGCCTATTAAAAAAAGAAAGAAAAAAAATCTAAAACCCTAACTAGCCGGCCAATCCAGCCCCAAACGACCTCCCCCTCACTTCCATTTCTCCTCCTCACTTCCACGCGGGCCCACCCTAGCCCTCTCTCTTCTCCCTGGCGTGTGGGGCCCACCCCGTGGCCTCTCCTCTTCCTCATCGCACGGATGTGCACCCGCGCGTCACGACCGCGCCGCGCCGCCCCGGCGCCTCGCCTCCCTACCCGCCCAAGCGTCGCTCGCCTCCCCATGCCTCTTCGCCTCCCTATACAGTGGAAACCGCCGACGCCCCTTCCCTCTGCTCTCCTCCACTCGCTCAACAGTGTGGTTGCCACCATTGATGGCACTTGAAGCCTCCACCATTGATAGCACTTGAAGCCACGGCCGGCCTTCACCCTCCCCCAACACCCCTATCCTCTCACTCTCTCTATAAATGATGTGCCATGCCACCAAGGATCCGGTTCCCAGCCACCCGAGCTCACCCACGCCCCTAGCTTCTCCTTGTCGCGAGAAACTCGTTGTCGATGCCCTGTTTGTCGTCCCTGGAGCCACTAGGATGCTGGCGAGTGGCTCCCCAAGGACCCCGTCGATCTCGCAACCGGTCCACTGCTTCGGAGCGTCATCCTCCATCGAGGAACCGCCTCCCCTGCTCGCCCTGAAGCCTGATGCCATGCCGACTTCCGTACCCGCAACGTCGCTTCCCTACTTGTCGTGTTCCAATGGAAGGTGGGAGTAGACGATTGTTTTGCGTTTTAGGCTCTTATTACTGAGTATTCGAGCAGGACCTCAATCTTCTTTGCTACTTCATAGAATATAGGGTTAACTTTGTTTAGAACCTTGCAATAGTGTTTCCAATACAAATAACTATTTTTAGCTCGAATTAGATATAGATTTGTACGATTATCTCCATGGTTATGATATTTTCCTTTGAAACAATTCACATGTTCTCGTAGATGATTTTAAATTTTGTTTGCTATAATCGATATAAGCATAGAGTATGAAATGCCAAGGATTTGTGGACTATTTTTCCTCAACTCAAAGTACTTGATAATTAGTCATTTAATTGTCTTTCATTATATGGCGCAAACCAATTTTATACTCTAAGTACATATAAATGTGTGTAAATATATAGTTATACATATCGCCTACCAATACTAATGATGATATAGAGATTTTCTAAAGGAAACGTTAGAATAGATCAATTAAATGTTCATGCTTTTATGATAAAATAATAAAATATATTTTAAGTGCACCTTTCTTAAAAGAAATGTTGAAATAATATGACTAGTGATCATGTCTACTAGCGGTTTAGTAATTCCTTAAATGAACTATAGGTTAGTTGTCTTATAAATAGCAATATAATTATAAATAGCAATATAATGTTTTTCGAATGAAAAGTTAAAAGAAATCATGACTCACATGCTTCACGATAGAAATAATTAATTTAGTACCATAAAGTTTGGATTAGCATTTCACCTATATTATTTTGAGTTTATATGGTATGCTCATCCAGTCAATTCACTATATAGTTTTATCTAAAGAAATATCAACATAGAATAATTAGTATTTTATGTCATGAACAATAAAATGACCGTTGATATGGTTAGATTTATATTATAGCTACAAACCAAGTTTTATGATTGGATGTTTCCTTTTTATAATCCTAATTTCTATGATGTATGTTTTGTGGAATGGTGTATGTTTATTCATTTGTGCATGTTTCTTTTGTATGTGTGATGTGCGACTTTATTAGAAGTTGATTGTGTTGTAGAGGACCCAAATTCGTTTGAGGAGACCCGTAGGAAGCTTTTGAGCAAGGTAAGTGCTTTCTCCCTCTGTATTTCTTATTGTACCTAAATAATACATTCAATAAGATTTACTTTTGGATATGTGCATAATTTGATGGATTTTGCCTAAATAGGATCACCTAGAAATACCAACCTTATTCCTTGATTAACCTAGGTTTAATACTATGCTTAGTAACTATGCTATTGATAAAAGTTATCATCAAGTTGTCACTCTTTTCGATGATTAAACAAGATCATATTGTATTAAACGGAACATGGAGTGACCACCTAGGATAATAGTGCAACCACGAGTGCTATCATGGATCTGGCTTTGGTAATTAGCTTAATACGCTTAGTGCTTAGCAACCTTTTCTGAAATATGGGCAAGAGGAGGCGGTATTGGTAGCAGGTCACGCTAAAATGGGGACATAGTCTTGGCTAAGCTGCCTCGCCCAGAGGGCCTCCACACTGTGCTAGAAACCTTAGCAGGTTGTTTCGTACTAAGTGTATATTCTGTGAAAGCTTCATAGTGGATCTCTAGCCATTAACCTCAGAAGTGTTTAAGGGTCCGTACAACCCAAGCTAGAGGATACACCGCTTGTGGGTAAAGTTGTACCACCTCTGTAGACTATAAAATTGATATGTCAGTCGTGCTCACAGTTAAGAGCAACCTGGACCCTCACATGATAATTGAACTTAAAGATGGAGACTAAATCGTGATCCTTTGGTTTAAAATGGTTTGCTTAAGTGGTTTCACTTAAATGCTTTTGAGATATAATAATTATGCTCATGATTAATTGGGTTATGGGATACACTTATAATTAGTAAAGTAGGTGTTGTTAATAAAATATTGACCAACTAAAATGCTTACTGCATAACCATAGCCTACCTTGTTAACCTTGCATATTACTGCCATTTGCTGAGCCTCACCGTAAGTGAGCTCACCCCTTGCTAAATTTTTTATCAGAAGGTGATGCGGAAGACTTTGACGAAGATCTTGACGAGTACTGAGTCTAGCGACGCTCTGGTCATCTTCCTATGGGAGATCGTCCATGTAGTTTCTGTTGTTCTTTGATTATGATACTGTTTAAGACTCTTAAGTCTAGATGATGTAATAAAGTTATTATACTCTCTTTTACACCTTTATTGCATTGACTTTTGATATATTACACTTGTGACGTCAACATATGTGTGGAAAATGGATCCTGACACACATATGTTATGCATTTGGTTTTGCCCCTAAAACCGGGTGTGACACAAAATCAAGAACTTCAAGTGCAACTTGACATTCTCAATAACACCACCACCTCATCCTTAGAAATAAACTCTAGTTCTAGCTCCTCCAACTATAAAACTTGCAAACATTGCTTAAAATATCAAGCAAGTTGTTGTTTGGCTAACCAGGGAGTGAAGTCAAACAAATCATGAAGAGGTGCTCTAGCAATGATGGGTTAATAAAGGTCGAAGCCAAGTATAAGCACATAAGGAACAACCATGGAAAAAAAGGACAACCCAACCAATGCAAACCCTAGCATAGAGCACAAGGGGTGGAGATCTCCTAAGTTCATAGATGGTACTACATTGTATGATGCCTTGGGAAGGATCCACTCCTCTAGCATCAAAACAATCCAAATCCATGAAAAGGTAAACATGGGTGATACTAAGGGTAAGATGAAGGGTATTGCTTCTACAAATTTGTGAAAAGCTCCTATTCCTATCTCTCAATCTTATCTTTGTGATTATATATGGAGTACTTGACGACTAGTTATATACCGAGAGAGTACTTGACGACTAGTTATATGTCACCGATATAGAACATAATTGCCATTTTGTGTTGGTAAGAACTGTGAGAAAGGATAGGACGAGCATGCATTATGTTTGTTGTTTGTGCACTAATATGCTTTCCTCACCTTTCTTCCAATAATGTGTAATGGTGAACCATGTTAAGTATTGTTGTCCTATGAACTCCAAGAAACCCCTCATGTGTTGTTTAGGTAACCTTATTAGGTATTCACATGTGTTTTGTTGCCCTACTATTGTGGAGATATCATAGTTATTCAACCCTTTCTGTCCTTAAACTGCATGAGCTATTGTCTGTCCTGCTCGTGAAAGAACATCAAATCCAAACAATCTAGTGATTCTCGAGTAAAACATTGGTTTAGAAATCCTATGCTCAAGTATGTGGGTCCTCGCCTTTGTGTGTTGAACCTTAGAGATATATGTCTATGCGGCAAGTAGGTCTCCCTGGCTTGATCGCTAGCCCAACCTAAATTTTCTCGTGTGTTTGCTTATGCCTATAGAATGATTATTGCTAGTTTGTACAAACCGAATCTAGACCATAAATTTTTCCATGAATCTTTGCCCCAAATTCGTAGCAATCTCTCATCTGCTCATCCTAGAAAAAAATCCATATTGTTTGACGACGTCTTCTTAAGTATTGGATATTGATCAATCTAAATCTTTTGGGGTCGTTTCCTGGCACCCCTACTCGTAAAGGAGGTGTTTCGAAGATCTCTTTGATGAACACAACATGCATATGGAATTAACCCTAGAATCTCATATCTGCATTCTTGCTAGTTAATCTATATATCCCTCATGTTGTGTCTATATTCTAAATCACATCATCATTTGCTCATGATTGTGATGTGATCTTATAAACTTTGTCTATAAAGGACATATCTATTCAGTTTCATGAAGTTTACCATTGTCTTTGATTCTCTTATGTCTTTAAAATTTCTTAATCGTGATTTTGTGGTTGTTACTGTCGGTGTTTTGGGTCCGACCGCGCACCCGGGGTTGCCCCTCGAGTGTTACCGACTGTAGCTTTTTGGAGTAGGACGGTGTTACCGACTGTAGCTCGATGGTTCGTGCTGGATGCACGAGAGGCAGTAGATAGTTTTGTACAGGTTCGGGTCGCTTTGAGATGCGTAACACCCTACGTCCTGGCGTGAGTACTTTATATGGAGGATTACAAGGGAGCTCTCTGGTGTTATGGACATAGAGGAACGAGTGGAGGGCTAAGTAGTGAGATATGCTTTCGAGGGGGTGCCTCCTAGGCCTTATATACTTGATCGTGGGGCATTACATGTGGATATGATAACAATGCGAGCCTAAATGATAGTAAACCAACTGAGTTTATCTTCCTATAATCCAGCCAACCTTCCCCTCCTCGTTCCGATGTATGAGGCCCTGCGCGGGAAGGTCGGGTCTCTGTTGTGGTCGCGATTCAAACCCGTCGGGCCATCTGGGCCTACGCCGATCCGACCTTGTGTCAAACTACTTCACTAGACGTTCTTCCTCAGGCCCACGAAGGGATGACCTTGCGAATTATTGGGCCCATGGGCCTTTCGTGAGGTTTTTCATCCTTTCAGTGGACCCAGGGGGATATCTGTCCCCCACAAGCCCCCGATCTTTGGGTTGATTTTGAAATAACCGGCCCAAAGATCTTAGGTCCAGCTTGCAGTTTTTTGATTCTGATGAGGAATGCCTTGAAAATAAGTCTGCCTGGCCACTGCTTCTGAACTCTGAGTGACCCGGTAAAAATGATCTTTTATTTTCTTCCTCTGCTATTTATTCCTTAAAATTCGGTGTTCTGTCTCGGTTTTATGCTTTGGAGGTCAGCATTTTGCTCTTTTAGAATTTCAAAATTCATTGGGTGCACCGAAGGTGGGTGTAGCCCTCGAGCTTCGAGTGGATTTTTGTAAATAATCCACTCGAAGGTCTTCATTTCGAGTCTTCTCAGGAATCACTTTTATCTTCCACTCGTGCTTTTTAGAAGTCAGCCTTGTCTCAGCTTTGTCTTATGCTTTAGAAATCCGCATTCTGTCTCTTGGGGTTGATGATTCATTGGGTGCACCGAATGGTGCACCTTCGAGCTTCGAGTGGATTTTTTGAAAATAATCCACTTGAAGGTCTTCATCTTACGCTGTTTTTCAGTAATCATTCTTTCCTTTTGTCGAATGCTTTAGAGATCAGCACTATGTCATCAACATTATGCTTTAGAGGTCAGCATTCATTTTTGTCTTTGAAATCGAGCACGCGATCTGCCCATATCTTGTTAGGTCTTGCAATTTATTTGATCTGCGACTGATTGGACGTTCGGTAGATGGCCTTTGGCTAGTCTTCATATCACTTCGTGCTTTAATGCTTCTGTTGATTAGACTTGTACCTCATCGGCTATATTTGGCTTCTCTCTGATCTCCGTTGATATCTTCCTTCTGTCTTGAGGTATTCATTGCGTATACTATATGGATGTGACTGCTTGGGAAAATCTATTGAAAATTCCTGGACGTCCCCCCCAATGGGTGGGCTTGGTGCGCTGAGCGTTTAGCAAACTGCTTCTGAGTAGTAACTTGACGTGACTGCGGTGTAATCATATCGCCCAAGTAGTTGACTGGAGTCCCAATGGGTGTCGTGATACGTAGAACGGCGCCAGCCGCCTGACGTGTTTCCAGACGGTTTGAATTGCATATTGAATTTTTGCGACTGTTCAGTGGCCGGGGTAGGAGGCGAGCAGTTGCCTTCTTCTTCTATAAATAGTGTGCTTGCTTCTCCAGCATCTTCACATCTCTTTCTGCCGTTTGTTGCTTACTCTCTTCACTTCCCTCCTACTCCACCATGGGCAAGAGCAAGAAAGGTGGGAGTTCCTCACACCATTCCGGTGATAAGCGAAAACGCGAGCCGACTCCTCCCTCGGAGGACTTTGGTGATTCGGAGTACTCGGAGGAGGAGTTCTCCTCCGGGTCCGAGGGATCACCGATCCCTGTCTCTCCCCCGGCGTCGTCTGATGACTCAGATGACTCCTAGGGGATTGTCGCGGAGGTGTGGTCCTACATCCGGGCCGTCGAGCGCGCCAGGCTCGAGGGCTCGGATGAGTCGGAGGTCTCCTCAGATGAGGAGAACTCCTTGGACTCGTCCGAGGAGGGCGGCGGTGGCGGCGATGGCGAGGGCGACGACGGCGGCGGAGGCGACGGCGATGGCGACGACGACGGCGGCGATGGTGACGGCAAGGGCAAGGGCACCGGCGGCGACGGCAGCGGCAGCGGTAAGGGCGACGGCGGCGATGGCAGCGGTAGCGGCAGGGGCAGCAACAAGACCAGTGGCTAGGCACCACTGGTTTTAAATGTTAGTATAGATTAGTAGTAGAAGTAGTATTAGTGTAATAATGTAGTAGTAGTTAGTAGTTTAGTGTAGCGAAATGTAATGTAGTAGTAATTAGTAGTATAGAACAGTGGGAAGAAAGCCGACTCATAATGAGTTGGTTTTTTAAGTTTGGTAATACTTCCCTTCCCTTTATAATGAAGAAGATTTCGCCCCATTCTGTGTGCATTCCTTTGCTTTCCCGTCGCTTCTCTTCCCATCGATCGGTCGATCGTATTCATGCTTAATGTAGCCGTTGTTCCTGGATGTAATGTGTTAGTATTTTTAGAGGTGGTAACCGAGCAGTTTTTCCTTTTTTGCGACGTCGGCGTTTTAGAGGTAACAGTCGGGTTCTTTGGAGCCACATCGTCACTTTAGGAACAACGGCCGAATGACTACTGGTGATGTCGGCGGTTTAGAAATAACTGTTGAGTGATAACGGGCCACATCGGCGTTTTAGAAATAATGACCGAGCAGTTACTGGTGATGTCGGCGTTTTAGAGATAATAGCCGAGTGATAACGGGCCACGTCGGTCGTTTTGGAAATAACGGCCGAGTGATGACATGGCACGCTAGCGTTTTAGAAATAACTGTCGGGTGATGACTGGGCACTTTTTAGAAATGGCATCTGGCCCGGGAAAAACCCCATTTGTACTGCACCGTCGCATGCCTCTTTATTCTGAGCCCTAGTCTTGCTTTTCTGCATCCAGACCTTCTCTGCTTTCTTGCGATATTGTTTCCGTTCCGCTTGCCAACAAGATTGAGATGGCGCCCAAGCAAAAGACTCAGAGTTCATCTACTGCAACCATTCCTCACATCGATCCCAACAGCCCGTTGCCTTTCGCAGGTAACCACATGTCTGTTGTTTCTGAGTCTGACCTTCTTCACCTTGTCTCCGTCGGGGTTCTTCCTCCAAAGGAACTGTGTTCTTGGCGGATCTGCCGCGGGGTCACTGTTCCGACATAGGACACCCACGAGTCTGTTATCTATATTCCTTTTCTCATCCGCGACCTTGCTCTTCCTATTTCTCCTTTCTTCCGCGGTCTCCTTGATTTCTATCATTTGAATCTGACCCATCTGAATCCCAATTCTATTCTGCAAGTTTCCGTTTTTGTTCATTTGTGTGAAGCCTACCTTGGTATTCTGCCACATTTTGGCTTGTGGAATACTTGTATCACTGTCGGCCTGGGATGGCCGAGGGATAGCACCAGCTCGTGGGGGGTGCGAGTTTGGAGATGCGCCGTAGGAGGAAAACCGAGTACCTCGACATCCCGCTCAAGGACAGCATCAAAAGATGGCGCCTAGAAAGGTTTACCGTGGAGAATCATGGGAATTCCCTCCCCCCTCGGTCAGGGAGACGGCCGGATGTTCGCGCTCCAAGTTGGACTGAATCCCCCACAGACTTGGAGATAGCTGAGACCAGGGTTCTGCTTGCCGAGGTTGGATTGTTGAAGGAGAAGGGTCTGACTGCCAAGGCTGTGGTCGTCGATTTTGTTTTTAAAAACATTCAGCCACTGAAAGACAGAGCGTATCCAGCTTATTTGTATCGTGGCACTATTGACTCGACCCGGGTTACCAACAGAAGGATTCCTGCTGTGGATCTGGTAAGCCGACTTGAAATGATTCTTAGAGGCAAGGTGTCGAATATCGGTGCTCCTGTTGCATATTCAGCATGGAATTTGCCTCCTTCCAAGGCTTTCATCAGTTTTGTGTCAAATCCTCCTGCCGGTGACAGTGGTTTGGGCCTTGGGGTGCGACCCTCTCCCAAAGAGGTTGAGGCTTTGGTTGCTTCGCTTGGTGAAATCCCTGATGATGAGAGGCAGGTTCATTTTGAGATGCCTTTAAATTCGAGCGATGCAGAAATAAGTGCCATGCTAGACATGTAGGCTGAGGATTCCTCTGATTTGGTCCCTGCTGAAACACTAGCTGTAGCATCCATCCCAGAGTCTGGAAAAGCTTTGGACATTCAAAGATCTGATAGTATTTGCCCGAAGCGTCCTCGCCGAAACGATCATCCAACTTCTCCTGTTGAGGGGAAGAAAAAGAAAAAGAGACGGCTTCGGCGAGTGTCATGCTTGAATCAGGATGCCGGCCCTTCTGCTCCTGCTGCTGGGGAAGTGCTAGTACCAACTTTTACTGAAGCTAAAACCAATGGGTGTGACCCGACTAATGCTGATCCCAATGGGTGTAACCTTGATGATGCTGACCCCAATGGGTGTAACCTTGATGATGCTGACCCCAATGGGTGTACTATCTGTAATATTGATGAAGATGAGGAGGAGGAGGAAATCCCCTTAATTCGGAAGAACAGTCGGCGCTATATAGCCAGTGGGGAGAGTAGTGGTATTCCTTCTCCAGCTTTGTCTGCTCTCGTTGGTCTGCAAGAATTGTCTCTGGCAAATTTTGATCAGACTCTCGAAGATATGATCCCTAAAGATCTGTTGTCGGAGCCGGCAGATGATGGAACGATGGAAGTTTGTGCTGATGTGCCTGCTGTCGGGTTAGAGTTATCCCAAACAGCGTCTCGTGCCTCATCGACCTTGGAGCGCGGTTTTAAGAGCCAAGTGGCTGATCTGGATTGCTCTGTTCCCATGGAGGTGGTTGAAAATCCTTCAGCCTTAGAGGTTGCTGATATAGATAACTCGGTCCCCAAGGATGGCGCTTGCGTTTACCCAGCCCCCGAGGTTGTTGCCAGTGATGATCCGGCTCGGGTGGGCAGCGCGAGTTATGACCCAGCCCCTGAGGGTGTCCGAGTGGGTTCTCCTTCTCACACTTCCATGGATGTTCATGTCGGGTCTTCTCCTCCACATTCTGGTTGCATGGCAGCAGCACCCGCTTCGGGTCAGGAGGTCGCCTTAGAGGCCGGCGCACCTGATGACAGAGTTTTGATTTCCGCTGGTGACGCTGAATTGGTCCCCACTGATGCTCTGCAGATTGCTTCGGTTGGTAATCTTTCATCAAGTCATCAACTGAATTCCCATGATTTGGGGGTTCCTTCGTTCTTCTCCAATCTCCAGGTAATTTGGTTTTTCCTGACCTGACTATACTCCGGGTGAAATACTGTTCTTATACTCGTTTATTTTCAATGTCAGGCGTTGGTTGACGAGATGGCTGGTCAGCTGAGATCGCAGGGTGCCTCTGTTCCAGAAAGAGCTCTGTCTCTAACACATTGGAATCCAGTGCTGCTTCATCAGCGAGTATCTGAGTTGGAGATGGCGAATGCTGGTTAGTGCCCTTTGTTTCCTTATTGGCTGCTTGATTGATCTGCTTTTTGGCTGAATATCCTTGTTTGACCGTTTCTTGCTAGATATGGCCCAGCGGTACTCTGATCTTGAAGAGAAATATTCTCAAGGTCAGATGGACTTGGCCCGGGTTTCTGCTTCTCTGAATGATGCCAACATGCTGAATTCCACTCTCAACGCTCAGCTTGGCTCTGAAAAGGTGGCCAGTGAATTAAGCTTTACTTGACTTTCTCGGCTGTGTTCTTAATGCCTGCTTGACGTTGGAGAACTGATTCTTGTCTGTAGGAGGAAAAACGTGCCCTTGCAACTTCTCGTGACAACCTTGATAGGTTGTATCGCGATGCTAGCAACTCTTTGACTATCTTGGAGAGGAGACATCGTTTCACCATGGAGGACTTGGATAATCATCATTACAAGCTGCAAGAGTCTCTGGGTGATATGATTCGTCTTAGGCAGTTGGTATCGAGCAAAGATTCTATCATCAAGGATCTGCACACTTCCAAGAGGTCAGTCGTCCAGGAGCTAGAAGCTGCTCGGCTGGCTGTTAAGGCTGCTGAAGATGCTTCCGCTATTTTGAGGGCCCAGCGCGACAGGGCTATGGACAAAGCCATTCGCGCGGGGCGAATCTTGATGAGGAGACCCGGTGTGATTGTTCCTGACGACATAGTTGTAGACATGAATGTTGCTCCTGATTCTTCAAGTCGTCCCTCTTCATCGGTCGCCCCTGAGAAAAACATTACCAAGTAGAAACACTGAATGCCTTGTGTTTGTGGTTAGTGTGCTCGAATGTTTTGTCAGAAAGTGTTTTTAGTACTGGATGCCCTTATTATTTTCCTGTTGTTAGAATTCAGCAGTAGTTACAATTGCAGAAGTAAATGCGGTGTGATGATTTTGAAATATCTTCTTATTTCTCGAGGCATAGAGATCGCCCTAAGATGGGTAATCGTAAACGTTCTTGTGTTGGATCGAGTAGTTGTGAGCACGCCGTGCCAATTTAAGTCGCTACCGACTTAAACCGACTGCTAAGTTAGTAGGGTATAGTGGTCACCCTGAGTTATGCGTGAGCATGTCACACCGCCTTAAGTCATCGCCGAATTAAGTCGATTGCTCCGTTAGTAGGGTATAGTGGTCACCCTGAGTTAAGTAAGCGTGAGCATGTCACACCGCCTTAAGTCGTCGCCGACTTAAGTCGATTGCTCCGTTAGTAGGGTATAGTGGTCACCCTGAGTTATGCGTGTGCATGTCATACCGCCTTAAGTCGTCGCCGACTTAAGTCGATTGCTCCGGTAGTAGGGTATAGTGGTCACCCTGAGTTAAGTAAGCATGCAGGTTGGCAGTAAACAATTGGAGTGCCTTTGAGAACGAAGTCTTTTTATTGATGATATACTTCCTAGTTTACAGAATACAAGGCCGTCCCCATAGCTTTTGAAATATAGCTAGGGGTAAAACTTCCTGAGATGTTCTATATTCCATGAGTTCCTAATTTCTGTGCCGTCAATTTGAGTAAGACGATATGATCCAGGCCGAGTGACTTCTGCTACTATGAACGACCCTTCCCATAGTGGCGATAACTTGTGTCGTCCCTCCCCCGTTAGAATTCGGCGGAGGACGAGTTCTCCCACTGCGAAGGATCGATGCCGTATGGCCTTATCGTGATAGCGCCTCAGAGTTTGCTGGTACCGGGCTGACTGAATCACTGGATTCAATCAATCCTCTTCTAGTATATCAACATCCTCCAGCCTAGTAGCTTCAGCTTCAGCTATGTTTTCGAAGATCAATCTTGGAGCCCCAAACTTGAGATCAGCAGGTAGCACTGCCTCCGAACCATATACCATGAAAAAGGGAGTGTTTCCATGCAAAGCTCGGCTGGGTTGAGTTCTTAGGCTCCAAACCACATACGGCAACTCTCTGATCCACTTTCCTGTGAACTTTTCATTCTTGTCGAAGATTTTCTTTCTGAGTGCTTCCAATATCATCCCATTGGCTCTTTCTACTTGCATGTTGGCTCTTGGGTGCACCACCGAGGCATATTTGATCTGAGTGCTTTTTTGTTCGTAGAAATCGAAGAACTCTGAACTTGTGAAATTGGATCCCAGGTCGGTTATGATACTATTCGGTATCCCGAACCTGAATATTATGTCTTGTATGAATTCCATTGCCTTAGCTAAAGTTAGAGAAGCAATGGGCTTGAACTCTATCCACTTAGTGAATTTGTCGATAGCAACCAGTACATGAGTGTATCCTCCTTGAGATTTCTTGAAAGGTCCAATCATATCTAGTCCCCAGCACGCGAACGGCTAGGTTACAGGTATGGTTTGCAGTTACTGTGCTGGTAGATGCTGCTGTTTTGACAAGTACTGACAGGCTTCACACCTCTGGACTAACTCGACTGCATCACTCTTTGCCGTTGGCCAATAGAAACCAGACCTGAAGACCTTCCCAACCAGAGTCCTTGATGCTGCGTGTATCTCGCATTGCCCGGCATGGACCTCTTCTAGCAGTTGCTTCCCTGTAGCCGAAAGAATGCATTTCATGAGGACTCCTGATGCGCCTCTTCTGTATAGTGTTTCCCCAATGAGAGTATAATGAGCTGACTGCCTAGCAATGCGCTCTGCTGCATTTTTGTCATCCGGCTCTTCCTCATTCTTTATGTACCTGATGATCGGCTCCCTCCAGTCATCAGGATCTGACTCTGACTGGCTTAGAATATTGCACTCTTCTACCCGATCTAGTGAAATGCTCGGGTGCAGTACTTCTTGGACAAAAACTCCAGGCGGGACCTGAGTCCGACTGGATCCTATTTTGGACAATGCATCAGCTGCCGTGTTGCGGTCTCTCTCCACATGATGAAATTCCAAACCTTCAAACTTGTCTTCGAGCTTTCGGATGGCCATGCAGTATTTTCCCATGGAATCATTCGAGTAGTCCCATTCTTTGTTTATCTGACTTATGACCACCAGAGAATCCCCATATACCATTAGTCTCTTGATGCCCAGTGATATGGCAATGTTCAGCCCATGAATCAAAGCTTCATATTCTGCTGCATTGTTGGACGCTGGGAATAGCAATTGAAGAGCATATTTGAGTTGTTCACTTCCAGGTGCAATAAAAAGGATCCCTGCACCTGCCCCCTGTAGCTTCAATGAGCCATCGAAATACATTCGCCATACTTCTGTGGTTTCTGGGTTATCGGGTACTTGTTGCTCGGTCCACTCTGATACAAAGTCAACTAGTGCTTGAGTCTTGATTGCGGTGCGAGGTCGAAACTCAATGTCATGAGCTCCCAGTTCACAGGTCCACTTGGCTATTCTTCTAATGGCTTCTTTATTGTGGAGAATATCCCCTATTGGAAATCCAGTGACTACTATGACTTTGTGATCATCGAAGTAGTGACGGAGCTTGCGTGCAGTTAGAAGTACTGCATACAATAGTTTCTGAACTTGAGGGTATTTCTTCTTCGAGGGACCCAGGACTTCACTGATGAAATAGACAGGATGTTGCACTGGGTACGCGTGTCCCTCTTCCGCTCACTCGACTACTAAAGCGGTGCTCACCACGTGAGTCGTGAAAGAGATGTATAACAACAGAACTTCAGTCGGTTGATTTGGCGTGGCTTGGCGCGGTGGTTTTAGCACTGGTGGTGTTGTCAGGAATTTCTTCAATGCGTCTAGAGCTTCCTGAGCCTCTGAAGTCCACTGGAATTTGTCTACCTTCTTGAGCAACTTATAGAACGGTAGGCCTTTTTCTCCCAGCCTTGATATGAATCTGCTTAGAGCTGCCATGCATCCGGTAAGTCTTTGTACTTTCTTCTATGATCGTGGTGCTTCCATTCTCATGATAGTCTCGATCTTTTCTGGATTGGCCTCAATTCCTCGGTGGCTGACAATAAACCCGAGCAATTTTCCTGCTGGTACTTCGAAGACGCATTTTTCGGGATTAAGTTTCCATCGATATCGCCGTAGACTGTTGAAGACCAGCTGTAAATCTTCAATGAAATTTTCTGAGTTTTCTATCTTGATCACCACATCATCCACATAAGCTTCCACACGCTTGCCCCAGTGGTCGGCTAAGCATGTCTGAATAGCCCTCTGGTCGCGACCAAGCGAGCCAACTCTGCTCGGATGGCTTCTCTCTTGTCAGGCGTGAAGCGCCGTAATTTTTGTCGGATCGGCCTCGCCTGGGGGTAAACCTTCAATTTGTGCTCGACCAGTTCTCTCGGGACTCTCGGCATATCTGCAGGTTGCCATGCGAATACGTCTCGGTTATCTTGCAGGAACCGAGCGGGCGCGCTTTCCTATTTGTCATCCAGGCTAGAACTAATGATGGCTGTCTTGCGCTCATCGGTGAACCCGAGGTTGGTTCTCTTGGTTTCTTCGGTCGGCAGCATAGAGGTCACGGCTTGAGCTTCATTTGCGGGTACCGCGAGGTCTTCCTCAGGCTTTGAGATCGCCTGCGCAGAAGAAGTCGCCGATGGTTTGGTGGTGAGGGCTGCCTGAATGGCCACTCGGAAACATTTCACGGTGCCTTGGAAGTCAGCGCGCACAGTTATGATTCCTTGTGGTCCTGACATCTTCAATATCATGTACGTATAGTGTGGAAAGGCCATGAACTTTGCCAATCTCGGCCTACCGATGATGGCGTTGTACCCACAGTCGAAGTTTGCCACCTCGAACCTCAGGAACTCGGTTTTGTAGTTTTCTGGAGTTCCGAAGGTGACCGGCATGTAGATGTGTCGCAGTGGATATTCTCCTTCAGTCGGCACGATGCCGAAGAAAGGAGTGCTCGACTCATGGAGCTCTTTGAGGGGAACTCCCAAGCCTTGAAGTGTTCGGGGAAAGGTGACGTTGATGCTGCTTCCCCAGTCCACTAATACTTTCTTTACCCTGCTCTCCCGGATCACCGGATCGACGAGGAGCGGGTACTTGCCCGGGTGGTCGAAGTTGAGCCACTGATCTGCTCGGGTGAAGGTGATCGGGTGTTTGGACCATCGATATGGGGTGGGAGGACCAGTGGTTGCCACCAATATCTGACGGTCGTTGAGCTTTTGTTGCCTTTTGCTTTCTTGTGGCCCATGTCCACCGAAGATGACGTTGACCTCTCTGTCGACACGAGGGAAAGCTTCGCCTCCCCCTCCTGCTGCTCTTGGGGCTGTCGAGGTTCTCCAGGTACTCCTCATGGTGGGGGAGGAGGCAGAGGTTGGAAGGGTCGGCCATTCCCCACGGAATGCTTGAAGTCTCTGCAGTTCCGGAGGGTGTGGCGCATGTCCTTGTGGTACGGGCACTGGGCGTCGAGGATGTCGTCCAGCGTGCGTTCGCCCCCGCGAGGTCCTCCTCCGGCGCGAGAGGCGGGTGGTCCGGCGGCGTGGACTTCTTCACGAGGCCTCTTTTCCCAACGTTTGTCGGGTTGTTGGTTCGTGTCGCGTCGCGATGCCGCCGGCGTAGGCTTTGTTCCTTCGATGAGGTCTTGAGCTCGTTTGTCGGCGGTGATGTAGAGGTCGGCTTCCCGGAACAGCTGCTCGGAGGTAGTCGGCGCTTTCTGCAGTATGGCGCGGACGAAGGCCAAGTCATTAGATCCCCGGTAGAAGTCTTCGATCACTGCTGCTTCTGCGACCTCGGGGATATGATTCCTTATGGTCTGAAATCTTTTGAGATATGACCGGAGAGTCTCATCCCCTCGGCGCTTGATGGATTTGAGGTCCCATGGCTGCGCCGGTTTGTCAGAGAGAGATTGGAAGTTGGCGGTGAAACGCCGACTGAAATCGCTCCAGTCGTCGATGCAGTGTCGAGGTAGGTGTCGCAGCCATTGCAGTGCATACTACCGAGAACGATAGGCAAGTACGCGGTCATCACGTCTTCGGTTGCCCCAGCAGCTCGAGCGGCGGTGGTGTAGATGGCCAGCCAGCCTCCCAGATCCTGCTTAGGCTCGTACTTGTCGACGTTGGAGACTTTGAAGTTTGGGGGCCATTGAATGGCCCTAAGGCGCGGAGTGAGTGCTGATACTCCACATGTGTCCTCTTGTCGTCGATGATGATGCCTGTCCCGGGGAGGGGAGTTGTTGTTGTGGTGCCTCGACCGTCCCCGGGCCGTGCCACTAGTCGAAGCCATTGCTGACTCAGTTCTGGTGGCCTGACTCCACGCAGGAATGCCATGATTCCGATCATATTCTTCCCGGCGCCGGATCTCGTTCTCATGTCGTCGCTCGCGCGAGGTGTTGATGGAGCTCCATGCGTCTCGCCGGCTGTTGATGGCGTGTCGTAGGTCGCTCGGCGGATGAGCGAGAGGTAGAAGGTGGTTGGCCGCCCGAGTGAACAGCCGCCGATTGCCCTCGGCGTCTAGAGCTCGGGGGAGGCCATCGGCTATCCGGGCCAATACTCCACCAACTTCACTTGGTGTGTTCATGGCCCGGGCGAAATCGGGGTTCAGGTTGCGTCCGAAAAGCGGATTTTCCCAACGTTGCTTCACTTCCTGCTCAGCTTGCTCTTGAGCTTGCCGACGGTCACGTCGTCGGAAATTCCTCCTTTCCCTGAAGACCCGTTCTTCTGGAGTTTCTCCTATCTTCGAGACCTCGTCTCGTGATACGGGCTACGCCGGGTCCCGCTCTCCGGCCTCGTGATGTCGCCGAATGTTTTGGTGTTGGTTCCTTCGTCGACAGGATTCCCGCTGAGAAGGTTCTTCCCCGGGCGCGGTTGGTTCGTCATTGGAGACGGGGGGCGACTCCACTCTCCCGATGAAGAGGACGTCGGGGTAGAATGGAACTGATGTTGTGACAAGCCTCTTTCTGTTCTCCTTTGAGGACGGAGGTACTGAAAGAGTGGTTCGACAATCCTTTACCTCATTCACTTCTTTTTTTTCCTTGTGATTCATGTCCATGCTTTCGTCGGAGAGGTGGACAATGGAGTTCTCTGGGTTGACGGGCCCTCGGCTCCTAGCTTGATGAAGGTGGTCTTTGCTTGGAGCGCTGGAGGTTGCGCTTTTTCCTGTTTCATTCCGACTTTCTCGGAGATTTTTGAGGAAATTTTCTTTCCGGCGGATCCGCGATGCGATGTAGAGTTCCTTCTTCATCTGCTACGGACGAAATGGTTCTGAAGCAGAACATGGATCCGGGGCGGAGGACAATCTTGTGCTGGAAAGTGATGGCCATTGAGCTAGCTTGGATCAGTGACACACCCCCTACCTGGCGCGCCAGCTGTCGGTGTTTTGGGTCCGACCGCGCACCCGGGGTTGCCCCTCGAGGTGATTTTTGGAGTAGGACGGTGTTACCGACTGTAGCTCGATGGTTCACGCTGGATGCACGAGAGGTAGTAGATAGTTTTGTACAGGTTCGAGCCGCTTTGAGATGCGTAACACCCTACGTCCTGGCGTGAGTACTTAATATGGAGGATTACAAGGGAGCTCTCTGGTGTTATGGGCGTAGAGGAACGGGTGGAGGGCTAAGTAGTGAGATATGCTTTTGAGGGGGTGCCTCCTAGGCCTTATATACTTGATCGTGGGGCATTACATGTAGATATGATAACAATGCGAGCCTAAATAATAGTAAACTGACTGAGTTTATCTTCCTATAATCCAGCCGACCTTCCCCTCCTTGTTCCGATGTATGAGGCCCCTACGCGGGAAGGTCGGGTCTCTGTTGTGGTCGCGATTCAAACCCGTCGGGCCGTCTGGGCCTACGCCGATCCGACCTTGTGTCAAACTGCTTCACTAGACGTTCTTCCTCAGGCCACGAAGGGATGACCTTGCGAATTATTTGGCCCACAGGCCTTTCGTGAGGTTTTTCATCCTTTCAGTGGACCCGGGGGATATTCGTCCCCCACAGTTACCTCTTCTATCTGATGTTGAACTAATCATTGACTTGATGACCTCAATAATAGGCATAGAAATATGCTTGGGGCTAAAGAAACAATCTCCTAATGTACTTCCTTCATCAACAAGTTTAGGTTTTCACCCCTGTCTTAACCATGTTATCGAGCCATACTTCCATTGGCTCCTTACATTGTACTCATGCATGTTTGTTCTCTTTTGTATATTGTCATCCTTGCTCAGTTTATCTATGCCATGTGAGATTCTTCATTGGTTAAGTTTGGTAATGGCGTTATTACTAAAACTTACGGTGTCGCAACGAAACCGAGGGCCTCCTGTGGGTGCGCACACAAGGTTGTGCTACTCGGCACGCGCTCGTATCACGATTATTAGTTGTAATCTATTATCAGACTATATCAATGTGTCATCCTTTGTGGATCTCCTTTGAATCGATTTATGCATTCTATCTTAGTATATCGATGTGTTATCTTTCATGGAAAACTTTTGAATCAATCTCAGCAATTTGTCTCAATCTATCACGATGTTCTGCCTAAATATATCTTCCATATTCTGTGAAAAGTTATGCGTCCGACTGGGTGTCATAGGACTTGCTTCAAAAATTGCAAAGAAGTCAGTCGTTGAAGATTGGATTACAAACCTCAATGTTAGCCTATTACAAGAGGTTGTATACAATGGACTATGTGCCACTTGTTGAAATAATCAAGTAACATATGCCATCATTGTTGGATCAAAAGAGTATACAATCCTTAGGGTTAGACTAGTATAAGTCGAGCAGAAGTCAACATGATATGATGTGATCCTCAATGAATCTCCTGCAAGTTTAGAAGTTTCCATCCAAAGTCAAAACCTATCTGCATATGATTGTATGATAAAGATCAATCCTTTCAAGTGTGGTCTCATGTCTGCTGACCTTGATGGTGATTGTGCACGTACGAGTATCCTTCACAACCGCAGCTACAAAAGTGAAGCCTTGACTATCATGTTCTGTGTGAGGAGATAGGTTCCTTTGCTGCTGACATGTAGGAGTTTGTTCATTCGCTCTCTCCATTGAGCCATGTATTTCCCAACCAAGTCAATCTATCGAATGTAAAGAAACGAATGAATAACATGATTGAATGGATCTCTATCAAAAGGCACGATATCCTACTAGCAAATGTGAACTCTCAAACATTGGATTGTCATGGGATAGTAAGAAGATTTACTACATGTCAAAAGTAGTTCAACAAGTTGGTTTCATTAACTTTTAATTGCATCATGTACGAAGAGTTGAGTTTGGAGATCATTTTGTATGGTTGTCTAAACTCACCTTTAGTTCAGCCCATCCTAAGACAACACTTACAAAAATCAAGTCAAGGTCGAGACTATGTACTCAGATCTTGTGCAATAATGGAATGAAATATGAGCACCTGTATCTATGCACCTACGACATCAACCAGTGCACCTTATTATCTTTATACTTGATTGGTAACAACCCCACCCTAACTCAAGTCATGCCTCGATCGTCTCGCATGTAAACTTCCAACATGTGCGGGCAGGCAGAGACATGATAGTGCTTGATAAAGAAGATTAATCATGAAGTCCACACTTGCTGATCACATTTATCGATGTATTTCTCGAAGTCTCAATCATCCTTCTTGGACTTGGATTCCCTAGATAATAGCAAGTCAACCATGGTGTTGTTCATCATTCTTAGATTCATAGTATCAGCCTTCGTCACCATGATAAATCAAGAATTCAACAACCAACCGTAGACCAAAGTTATCATTAGCAGAATTTTCTTACAGCCGCAAGTAGTAAGAATGTGTCAAGAAAATCACACCTTAAAATTCGTATGGACAACCTAGTGCAAATCCGTCTCAGGTGCTATTGGTATCCATCATGGGTCTATTATTGATCCTCATTTCATGTGTTTTACCCAAATAGTTGCATCTGATTCTGTTTGGGTAAAGTCAGCTATCATACCTACCACTCGCTCCATAAACTCAGATAATACATTGTTATTAGAGAAAGAGAATTGTACACATGAAACCTTATATGGTTTTTGTCAGATATCATTTCAGTGAATTTGGTGGTACATGCTATATCCACCAGAAGAACAGGCATCTTGAAGTACTCATCTCTGCTCTGAACTACCTTATGCTTTCTCAGAGTCACCTTACTTGAGATAATGTGGTATTATATTTCTACCAAAGTAGACAATTTGCATTGGATTCCTTTTCAGTGAAACAACACAAGAGTCAATGAAGGAAATTCTTCAAATAAAGTCAACGACTAAGAAGACATGAAGAATTAGAAGGTTGTCATGTTATTAAAGATCTCTATTGTGCTCGGATTCAAGACCACTTGAACCATTATATATGATTGGAGTGGTCGCTAAACCATTCCCATTTGTTCATCGTGAATCATAAGCAACCTCATACACTTGTTAGTGACATGAATAACAAGTAGACATGTGATATCACTATATATGAAAAAGAATTTATATGTTTCTCTACTGATTTGAAGTCTTTCGCTTCGAATCTCGGGGCAAGATTCTTTTAAGGGGGATTGGGGGAGGGCTATAACACCTTTGGTGTTTGCCTCAAGATAAACGAGTGTGCATTGAAGTAAAGTTTATTAAGTGAGAATAAGGATCTTTGAATCACGTTCATTTTTGATTATTTAGACTATCCAAAATTTTCCTCGAAGTTTGGAATTGAATTGTCCTATGAGATGTTGAGTCATGTGTCGTTAGAATCGCCTTAGTAAGCGGATGTGATTTCAGAAAGCATTTGTGTCACACCCGGTTTTAGAAGGTAAACCGAATGCGAACCATGTACGTGCCAGGATCAGCAATTCACGTACACAGCAGTTACATAACATGGACATTATCACACAGTGCTCAAATAGTATTAAAAAGGGAAATAGTAGTCGATTAAATCATATGTCTGAGACATCCACATAGTCTTTACAATAAATCAAAGTGCAAAAACGAAACGTAGATAAACGCGCCTTCACAGGCAGCCGACTGGGGGTTGCCGCTAACCCACACCTAGAACTCGTCGTAGTCTTGGAACTCCTGGAAGTCTCCTTCCACGGCTTCATCTTCTCCTGAGTAGTGGTTGCAATGCGGACAACCTGGGGAAGGGGGGGGGTTGGTGTGTAGAGCAAGGGTGAGTACACATCAACATACTCAACAAGTGTCCTGTTTGGCTGTAGTGGACTAGCTTTATGTGGGGGTAAGTCAAGCAGTTGTTTTTAGTTGGTCAGGTTATTATTACTAGTAGAGAAAGCCAAGTTTTAGAATTAACCCACGTTATTAACCCAAACGTACTTCTTTCCAAACAGAAAGAGTACCACTTACCATCACCAGAGTCAAAACCAAGAACCATCAATCTCATTGCCACCTGCAAACCGAACATCTCTGATCAAGTACCACTAATCACTGGAGCTCCCTTGGCCGCTCATAACCGCGAGCACGGCTGATATATCAGTTTTTCATATACTCTGCAGAGGTTGTGCACTTTACCCACAAGCCGTGATTTCCCTTTCTGCCCGGAGATCATGACTCTCCATTGATCACTACCAAGGTGACCCAACAGGGTATCACTATGTAGCCTTTACAAAGATTCCTTGGGGTTGTAGCCGCCTGTTATGTTTCCTAAATGTACCGCACTCCTCCCCAAGGGACAAATCAACCTTGGTAGAGCGAGCCACATACACCGAGCCCCATTGACGGCACAACGGCTAAGCGAACTACACCCCGGTTCCTCTAATTATTCAGCTAAGGGCGTCCCACTCCACCCTCATGGTTGCACTGTTTTCCCGGGCGGTCATCCAACGAACAGGTCCTTACGGAGAGGCACTCGAGAAACCGCTCGAGCCCCCTTGAAGGTCACAAGTATAACATCATAATAAAAGAGGGGAAAACAGTGTATCATTGATAATTCTCATCATGTTCATTGATTAGTGTTGAGCGATAGCAATAAGCTAAACAATAATAATCTAACCCAAGTAGGTAAACAAGGACATGGATAACAAAATCTAGTCAATCCTTAGGTATAAATGTGTAACGCGGGGGGTGAATTAAAGAATGTATAGGACAAAGATAGGTCAAGGGACACTTGCCTCCATCAACCGACTGCTGCTTAGGGGCTTCTCCTGCGAGTTCTTCGGGTTCTCCGACCGGATCGTTCTCTATGCGAGCGTAAACATACATACATCCACATATTTAATACAAAAGAACAGTACACCATACAATAGAATCCAGTAAGTAAACAGACGTTCCACACGGGCTCGCAATTACGGTTAAGAGAGAAAGAGGAAAAGACAGTCGAGAAACAATCACGTTACATTATTATGAATTAAACCACTCGCTCAATTGAAAGGCATTAATGTAGACACTATGTTTAGCATAAAGTAAAGGATTGTCGCGCGGCGAGACGCGCGACATAGCACTCTAAATCGAATTAAGAAATCAACGACTCGTCATGCGATCGAGCGCACAATGAGACACTTTGCATTAATTATAAAGAGACGTTAAGCTTCGTGCGACGAAACGCACGACGGCATACGTCAACTGAACTGAGTCTAAAGTGGAATGTCGCGTGAATACACGCGCGACGTTACACATTAAACAACCTAAAATTAAAATGGATCGTCGCGCGATGAAGCGCACGGCACAACACATTCATATAATCTGAAATTAGATAAATTTGTCGCGCGACGAAGCGCTTCACGCGACACAGCACGCTAACTAACAGAGTTTGAAACTAACTAAAAACCAAGAATAATCACCGTGTGCGTGGGGTTGCGCACGCGGGAACGCGTTAGGGGTAAACGGGGGAGCGCGAGGCCACGCCAAGGCCACGCGAGCCACGCCGAGGGCCGGGACGCCGCGCGCAGGGACCGGGGACGCCGCGCCGGGGGCAAGGCCGCCGCGCCGGGGGCAAGGCCGCCGCGCCGGGGGCTGTGCCGGGTCGCGCCACACCAGGGTTCGCGCCGGGGGCTGCGCCGCACGTAGGGGAGGGGGCGGGGGGGTCGCCGCCGCGGGCAGGGAGAGGGGGGCGGGGGCGCTGCCGCGCGAGCAGGGGGCGGGGGCCGCACCGCACGCAGGGAAGGGGGCGGGGGGTCGCCGCCGCGGGCAGGGAGAGGGGCGGGGTCGCGCCGCCGCGGGCAAGGGAGGGGGCGGGGCCGCGCCGCCAGCGAGCAGGGAGGGCAGGGGCGGGCGCAGGGGGAGAAGAGGAGGGAGAGGGAGAGAGAGAGAGGAGAAGGGAGGGGAGGGGAGCTCACCTCGGGATCCAACACCAGCGATCACCATCTCCAAAACCTAGGGCACCACGGGGAGAGAGAGGGGTGGAAGAGGGAGAGCGAGGTTGCTGCGCGGGAAATCCAAATGAGAGAGGGAGGAGAGGAGGGGCGCATGGGGGGGTGGGGCGCCAGGGGCGCGCAGGGCCGGGTCAGGCTGGACCGGGCCGGACTAGGCTGGGTTGGGTTGGGTTGGGTCGAGCCACTTCGCGGATCGAAAACTATGACACGTACGACCCTCAAACGTGCTCCAATCGCGAATCGAAATCCGAGACGGAACGAGACGAACACGCGACATCAGATAAAGAAATGCGCTTCGGCATGATGCAACACCCATGACACTTAGGTTTTGGTTTATACATGACACGGACACCTGTCACTATACTGGCTTGAAATTGGGAAGAAAGAGCGAAACGGGGAAGAGAAAAGAGAGTAACGCCCGAATTTGGTGAGAGAAAAGAAGAAAAAAATTCTACCCCCAAATTCAGGGCTTTACAAACCTATCCCCCTTAAAAGAATCTTGCCCTCGAGATTCAGGGTGGGCTAGCAAAGAGCTCAGGGTATTTGGCCATCAGATCATCTTCACGCTCCCAGGTTGCTTCTTCCTCAGGGTGGTGATTCCATCTGACTTTGCACATTCTGATGGTCTTCCTTCGGGTGACTCTGTCTGCCTTCTCAAGGATCTGTGCTGGTTTCTCTGTGTAGGTCAAGTCCTGCTGGACCTCTAGACCTTCAACTGGCAACTGCTCTTCTGGCACACGCAAACACTTCTTCAACTGAGACATATGAAAGACATCATGCACTGCGGACAAACCTTCTGGCAAACTGAGCTGATAGGCCACTTCTCCACGCTTTGCGAGAATTTGATACAGATCGATGTAGCGGGGTGCTAGCTTGCCTTTGACTCCGAATCTTCTGACTCCTCTGATCGGTGACACTATTAGATAGACAAAGTCTCCAACTTCGAAACTCAGCTCTCTTCTTCTTGTGTCTGCATAGCTTCGCTGTCTTGATTGTGCTATCTTCAAATTCTCTCGGACCATCTTGATGTTCTCTTCAGCTTCAAGCAGAATGTCTGGCCCGAACACTTGCTTTTCTCCAGGATGATCCCATTGCAATGGAGTTCTACAACTCCTCCCATAGAGCGCCTAAAATGGTGACATCTTCAAGCTGGCCTGGTAACTGTTGTTATAGGAGAACTCTACATAAGGCAACTTCTTGTCCCATCTGGACTGATCTTGCAACGCACAGGCTCTCAACATGTCCTCAAGGATTTGATTAGTCCTTTCAGTCTGACCGTCTGTCTGCGGGTGATAAGCTGAACTGAAATTCAGATGTGTGCCCAAAGCTTCATGCAGCTGCTGCCAGAAATGAGAGGTGAATTGCATTCCTCTGTCTGACACTATCTTCTTTGGCACATCATGAAGACAAACGATCTGAGACATGTACAATTCTGCCAATACTGCACTGCTGTAGTTGGTCTTGACAGGTATGAAGTGGGCTGACTTGGTTAAGCGGTCCACCACTACCCAAATGGAATCGTAGCCGGCTCGAGTGCGAGGCAATCCGACTATGAAGTCCATACCGATTTCATCCCATTTCCATTGAGTAATTTGCTACGGTTGCAACAATCCAGCTGGTCTCTGGTGCTCTACCTTGATCCGTCGACAACTATCACACATGGCCACATGCTCTGCGGTTTCCCTTTTCATTCTGTACCACCAGAATTTCTTCTTCAGATCCTGATACGTCTTCTCACTGCCAGGGTGAATCGAATAGGCTGTCTCATGAGCTTCCTTGAGAATCAACTCCCGAATAGACTGGACATTGGGAACACAATAGCGGTCTTTGAACCATATCACCCCTTCTGCATCTTCCCGAAAATCTTTGCCTCTGCCGTCTAGAATCAGTCGTCGAATCTCACTGATCTTCTCATCATTCCTCTGCGCTTCTTTGATTTCCCGCTCCAGGGTAGGTTCCAACTCAATTGTGACGAGCGACCATCAAATTGACTTGACTCTTTCTGCTCAAAGCATCTGCCACTACATTCACTTTGCCTGGATGGTAGTGAATCTCCAACTCATAGTCTTTGATCAACTCTAACCATCTTTGCTGCCTCATATTCAGCTCTGACTGAGTGAATATGTACTTCAGACTCTTATGGTCTGTGTAAACATCACATTTCTGTCCATACAGATAGTGCATCCATGTCTTCAGTGCGTGAACCACTGCTGCCAACTCTAGGTCTTGGATTGGGTAATTCTTCTCATGAACCTTCAGCTGTCGGGACGAGTAAGCCACCACTCTTCCCTCTTGCATCAACACACATCCCAAACCGGTGTAACAAGCATCACAATACACCGAGAAGGGCTTGTGCACATCAGGCAAGACTAAGACAGGCGTTGTAGTCAACTTCTCTTTCAGCGCTTCGAAGGCCTCTTGACATTTTTGGGTCCACTTGAGCTCAACCTTGTTGCCTAGCAACGCTGTCATTGGTTTCGCAATCTTCGAAAACCCTTCAATGAATCGCCGATAATATCCGGCCATTCCAATGAAGCTCTTGATTCCTTGAGCATCTGTTGGCGCTTTCCAGTTCAAAATGTCTGCCACTTTCTTCAGATCCACAGCCAATCCTTCTTTGTTGATTATGTGACCCAAGAACAGAACTTCACTGATCCAGAACTCACACTTGCTCAACTTTGCATACAGCTGGTGCTCTCGCAACCTCTGCAATACCATCCTCAAATGATTTGCATGCTCTTCTTCGCTTTGTGAATATATCAGAATATCTTCAATGAATACCACCACAAACTTATCGAGGTAGTCCATGAATACACTGTTCATCAGATTCATGAAGAAGGCTGGTGCATTTGTTAGACCGAAAGACAACACTGTGAACTCATACAACCCATACTTGGTAATGAATGCCATCTTCGGAATGTCTGAAGGTCGAATCCTGAGCTGATGATAACCCGACCTCAGATCTATCTTGGAGAACACGCTGGCTTCTCTCAACTGGTCGAACAGATCTTCTATTCTGGGCAAGGGGTACTTGTTCTTGATGGTGACCTCATTCAGAGCTCGATAATCGATACACATCCTTCTGGTGCCATCTTTCTTCTCTACGAATAGGACAGGGGCGGCCCAAGATGAGGTGCTTGGCCGGATGTAACTTATCTCTGATAACTCATCGATCTGCTTCTTAAGTTCAACCAACTCTGGCCCAGATATTCTGTAAGCTCTCTTAAAGATAGGGGCAGTGCCAGGAAGAAGCTCTATAGCAAATTCAACTTTTCGCTCTGGTGGCATACCCGGTAAGTCCTTTGGAAACACATCTGGGAACTCAGACACGACCTTGATACTCTCAATTGGATCTGCTTCACTGCTATCAACAGCCATCTGATAACAACTTCCTTTCTTTGGCTCAGGCGGGACTAACTCGGTCACCACTTCCTCTCCTAGTGGGGACACCAACTTGATTGTCCTCTTATCACAACTGATAACTGCCTGATAGTTATCTAGCCAATTCATCCCTAGGATGATATCTATTCCCTGAGTACCTATTACTATGAGATTAGCGGGAAACGCTATCCCCCTTATTTCCACACTTACATTCAAACAAATGCTATCGGCTCGAATTCTACCACCGGCTGAGTCAATTTGAATGGGGGTTGACATGGTAGTTATTGGAAGACTATGTGCTTTTACCCATGATGCAGTAATGAATGAATGCATTGCTCCAGTATCAAATAACACTTCTGCAATATGGGAGTCGACTGGAAACATACCTACTATCATGCCGAGGGTCTCCTGAACTGCTTCAGCCTCCAAGTGGTTCAGTCTCCCATGGTTATAGCGCGGCTGAGAGCGGTTGCCTGCTCCTGGCTGAGGCACATTCTGCTTTGCTGGGGCATTAGGGCCTGACTGCTGCTAGGCTGCCTTCTTCGGACATTGCATCACCCAATGGCCTTGCTCTCCACAGTGGAAACATGCTCTGTTTCCAACCTGAGCTGGTGTTGCCTGACTGTTCTGCTGGTTTGCTGGGGCAGGAAGACGAGGTGCCTACTGATTCTGCCTCTGGAACTGACCTTCTCCTGACTGATTGTTCTGGCAATTCTGATGCTGGTGCTGAGGATACTGCCTTTGAAACTGCTACTACTGAGGTGGACGCTGGTTCTGCCTGAACTGCTGAGGTTGATTGCTTGAGAAACGAGGGCGATTGCTGCTTCCAGGTTGGGGTCCACTGATCTTGCGCTTGCGATCCTCCATCTCCTTGCGCTTCCTCTCTGTCATGATTGCTCTGTCAATCAGGTGCTGGAATGTCGGGAAGGTATGATTCATCAGTTGATACTGTAGAGGGTCAACCAAGCCTCTCAGGAAACGGTACTGTCGCTTGGTGTCGGTGTTGACATCTTCAGGAGCATAGAGAGACAACTACAGAAACCTGTCCCGGTACTCACTGACAGACGATGACCCTTGCTTGAGGGCCAGGAACTCCTCCTTCTTCACTGTCATCAGACCTGCAGGAACATGGTACTGATGAAAGCTACCTCTGAACTCTTCCCAGGTGACGGTGTCAGGGTTGGCATGGGTGGCAAGATAAGACTCCCACCATGACTGAGCTGCTCCTCTCAACAGACGGGGACCATACAGGACTTTCTCCCTATCATCACATTGAGCGGTATGCAACTCCCGCTCCACGGTGCGTAGCCAGTCTTCAGCATCCATGGGGTCAGAAGAATGGGCAAACGTTGGGGGATGACCTCTCATGAATTCAGCACGCTTGTCCCTGGGCATCTGAGGCATCTGAGGTTGAGGTGGTGGCTGCTGCTGCTGCTGAATAGCGGCCAGAGTCTGACCAATGGCTTGAACTGCCTGAGTCTGCACCAGGAACATCTGCTCGATGGACATCGGGGGCGGGGGCGGCAGGTGCTGTTGCTGGGGTACCTCATCCTGCTGAGCTGGTCGCTCCTGCTGAGCGCGCCTTCCTCCTCTGTGCTTGTTTTCTGACATCTGCAGAATGCAACCACACATCAGAACTGATCTTGCAAATCTTGCAGCATAAGAGAAGAGTATAGAATTCTTCAACAACACTGAACAGGTGAGCATCTTCACTGATCTCCAACACAGACCAACACAGCTTCTCAGATAAAGAGGAAAGTGGAATAAAAGGCTTCCCAACTAAATAGCTAACTCCATTAATATATAACAGATAAACCAAAATGCAGGGGATACCCACATCCTGGTGACAGTCATTACAAAGATCCAGATCAAACATAGTTCATCATGACAAACATAAATGCACAGGATATAGCAAACTACCCTGTCTAACTAAGACTAACTAAGAGCGAGACTAACGCTAAGACTGAGACTAAGACTAAGACTAAAACTTCTATGTATATATTTTGTATTAATTACAGGATCCGATTCTGACAATCTATGGTTCTAAGTTTATCTTGGTCTTGCAGTCGAGATTGCCATAGGACTGGTGTCCACGCCGAGGTGAGCGGTATGGGTGCTGAGTCCTGATGGGTGTTTAGCACGGCGGCTAGGTTGACTGTGCTGCTCAACCTAGGATTGTCCTCACCAACAGGTGAGACAATCACGCCTCCTGTGCTCCCAGATGGGCGGCGGGGGTAATACTTCAGGTTGAGACCATCAGCCACCCCGCCGAGAACCGAGCAGTAGTGCGAAAGCGCACGCCATGCAGCATCTTGCATGGCCGCCTTAGCTGAGTCCCGCTCAGAGATGGAATAGTGCTCTGAGCAGACCTCAGCACCCCAGAGACTGTTCTCCGGACGGCGCACCAAGCAGGTCGCCTCCCAGCGGTCCGGGTAGACCCCGCGACTATGCTGGTAGACCACACAGCGATACTCGATAGACCAAGTACGCCGGTCAAGTGCCCGACGTAGCAGGGTGTCAAGCGCATCGTGGAAGTGACACCCGCGAGCAGCGTCACGAGTGATGGGTCGAGCAACCCATCCTTCCGGCTCCTGGTCAGCAGAAAAGTCAGTGTTTTGGCTCGAGCTGTCGTCGCCACCTCCGTCATCTGGGTCTCCTCCAGCAGCTACTCCAGGGGCTGGGGCGCCCAGTGGTGGTGCAGGGGGCGCCTCCAGAGGAAGCACAGGGGAGCAGCTCCTCACAGACTCTATCTCCTGCTGGAGCGAGAAAGAAGAGCCCTGCTACTCCTGCTCCTGTCGTCGATGCTCCTGCTCCTCATGCAGGCGGTGGTGCAGCCTCTCCAAATGGCTGGACTGACCGGCCACGAGACAACGAAGTGGACGCTCCGCGAGACGAGAGGGTAAGAAGGGGATGACAGACTTCCGTGCGGTGTGCCTAAGACGAGCCATCTACAAAAGACACCGTAAGCAAAAGAGTGAGAACAGAACTAATATGACCAGCAAGTAATGAACCATGAATAAATGAAGGATTAGAATAAAACACAATTTTCAACAAGGTAAAATATATAGTAGAACATAGCTTTGGTCGATATGACCAACTTTTGAAGGGATATCAAAGTCAAGGCAGGGACAGAGGTCTATAATCCTTAGAACGACCATTCTACTCTAGGTTAGCGGTCCTACAGTCAGCACGGCTTTGATACCACCTATGTCACACCCGGTTTTAGAAGGTAAACCGAATGCGAACCATGTACGTGCCAGGATCAGCAATTCACGTACACAGCAGTTACATAACATGGACATCATCACACAGTGCTCAAATAGTATTAAAAAGGGAAATAGTAGTCGATTACATCATATGTCTGAGACATCCACATAGTCTTTACAATAAATCAAAGTGCGAAAACGAAACGTAGATAAACGCGGCCTTCACAGGTAGCCGACTGGGGGTTGCCGCTAACCCACACCTAGAACTCGTCGTAGTCTTGGAACTCCTGGAAGTCCCCTTCCACGACTTCATCTTCTCCTGAGTAGTGGTTGCAATGCGGACAACCTGGGGAAGGGGGGTTGGTGTGTAGAGCAAGGGTGAGTACACATCAACATACTCAGCAAGTGTCCTGTTTGGCTGTAGTGGACTAGCTTTATGTGGGGGTAAGTCAAGCAGTTGCTTTTAGTTGGTCAGGTTATTATTACTAGTAGAAAAAGCCAAGTTTTAGAATTAACCCACGTTATTAACCCAAACGTACTCCTTTCCAAACGGAAAGAGTACCACTTACCATCACCAGAGTCAAAACCAAGAACCATCAATCTCATTGCCACCTGCAAACCGAACATCTCTGATCAAGTACCACTAATCACTGGAGCTCCCTTGGCTGCTCATAACTGCGAGCACGACTGATATATCAGTTTTTCATACACTCTGCAGAGGTTGTGCACTTTACCCACAAGCCATGATTTCTCTTTCTGCCCGGAGATCATGACTCTCCATTGATCACTACCAAGGTGACCCAGCAGGGTATCACTACGTAGCCTTTACAAAGATTCCCCAGGGCTGTAGCCGCCCGTTAGGTTTCCTAAATGTACCGGACTCCTCCCCAAGAGACAAATCAACCTTGGTAGAGCGAGCCGCATACACCGAGCCCCATTGACGGCACAACGGCTAAGCGAACTACACCCCGGTTCCTCTAATTATTCAGCTAAGGGCGTCCCACTCCACCCTCATAGATGCACTGTTTTCCCGGGCGGTCATCCAACGAACAGGTCCTTACGGAGAGGCACTCGAGAAACCGCTCGAGCCCCCTTGAAGGTCACAAGTATAACATCATAATAAAAGAGGGGAAAACAGCGTATCATTGATAATTCTCATCATGTTCATTGATTAGTGTTGAGCGATAGCAATAAGCTAAACAATAATAATCCAACCCAAGTAGGTAAACAAGGACATGGATAACAAAAGCTAGTCAATCCTTAGGTATAAATGTGTAATGCGGGGTTGAATTAAAGAATGTATAGGACAAAGATAGGTCAAGGGACACTTGCCTCCACCAACCGACTGCTGCTCAGGGGCTTCTCCTGCGAGTTCTTCGGGTTCTCCGACCAGATCGTTCTCTATGCGAGCGCAAACATACATACATCCACATATTTAATACAAAAGAAAAGTACACCATACAATAGAATGCAGTAAGTAAACAGACGTTCCACGCGGGCTCGCAATTACGGTTAAGAGAGAAAGAGGAAAAGACAGTCGAGAAACGATCACGTTACATTATTATGTATTAAACCACTCGCTCAATTGAAAGGCGTTAATGTAGACACTATGTTTAGCATAAAGTAAAGTCATGTTTCATGTATAATCATTATAAGCAGATGAAGATAAACTAAAAGGATTGTCGCGCGGCGAGACGCGCGACATAGCACTCTAAATCGAATTAAGAAATCAACGACTCGTCGCGCGACCGAGCGCACAACGAGACACTTTGCATTAATTATAAAGAGACGTTAAGCTTCGCGCGACGAAACGCACGACGACATACGTCAACTGAATTGAGTCTAAAGTGGAACGTCGTGTGAATACACGCGCGACGTTACACATTAAACAACCTGAAATTAAAATGGATCGTCGCGCGACGAAGCGCACGGCGCAACACATTCGTAGAATCTGAAATTAGATAAATTCTTCGCGCGACAAAGCGCGCGACACAGCACGCTAACTAACGGAGTTTGAAACTAACTAAAAACCAAGAATAATCACCGCGCGCGTGGGGTTGCGCACGCGGGAACGCATTAGGGGTAAACGGGGGAGCGCGAGGCCACGCCAAGGCCACACGAGCCACGCCGAGGGCCTTGTCACACCCGGTTTTATAAGGCAAACCGAATGCGAACCATGTACGTGCCAGGATCAGTTATTCACGTACACAGCAGTTATATAACATGGACTTCATCACACAGTGCTCAAAATAGTATTAAAAGGGAAACAATAGTCGATTACATCATACGTCTGAGACGTCCATATAGTCCTTACAATAAATCAAAGTGCGAAAACGAAACGTAGATAACCGCGGCCTTCACAGGCAGCCAACTGGGGGTTGCCGCTAACCCACACCTAGAACTCGTCGTAGTCTTGGAACTCCTGGAAGTCTCCTTCCACAGCTTCATATTCTCCTAAGCAGTGGTTGCAATGCTGACAACCTGGGGGGGGTTGGTGTGTAGAGCAAGAGTGAGTACACATCAACATACTCAGCAAGCATCCTGTTTGGCTGTAGTGGACTAGCTTTATGTGGGGGTAAGTCAAGCAGTTGCTTTTAATTGGTTAGATTATTATTTACTAATAGGAAGCCAGGTTTTAGCATTTACCCAAGTTATTAGCCCGATGTACCCTTTCCAAACGGAAAGAATACCACTTACCAGCACCATAAACATAACCAAAACCATCGATCTCATAGCCACCTGTAAACCAAAATGTCTCTGATCAAGTACCACTAATCATTGGAGCTCCCTTGGCCGCTCATAACCGCGAGCACGGCTGATATATCAGTTTTCAAACACTCTGCAGAGGTTGTGCACTTTACCCACAAGCCGTGATCCCCTTTCTGCCCGGAGAGAGCTACTCCCCATTGACCACTACCTAGGTGGTCCAGCAGGGCATCACTACGTAGCCTTTACAAAGATTCCCCGGGGCTGTAGCCGCCCGTTAGGTTTCCTAAATGTACCGCACTCCTCCCCAAGGGACAAATCAACCTTGGCAGAGCGAGCCGCATACACCGAGCCCCATTGACGGCACAACGGCTAAGCGAACTACACCCCGGTTCCTCTAATTATTCAGCTAAGGGCGTCCCACTCCACCCTCATGGTTGCACTGTTTTCCCGGGCGGTCATCCATAGAACAGGTCCTTACGGAGAGGCACTCGAGAAACCGCTCGAGCCCCCTTGAAGACCACAAGTACAACATCATAATAAGAGAAGGGAAAACAGCGTATCATATATAATCTCATCATGTTCATTGATTAGAGTTTGAGCAATAGCGTAGAGCTAAATAATAATAATCCGACCCAAATAGGTAAACAAGGACATGGATAACAAAAGCTAGTCAATCCTTAAGTATAAATGTGTAATGCGGGAGGTGAATTAAAGAATGAATAGGACAGAGATAGGTCAAAGGACACTTGCCTCCACCAACCGACTGCTGCTCAGGGGCTTCTTCTGCGAGTTCTTCGGGCTCTCCAACCGGATCGTTCACTAAGCGATTACAAGCATACATACATCCATCCATTGAAATTAGGAAACCTACAATACACCATACAAGAGAACAAGTAGATTAAACATGCATAAAATTTCACATACAATAATGAGTTTACCATGGTTAGAAAGAAATGAGAAAAGGTCTCGCAAGAGTTAAAGCTTATGCCCGAGACGCACTACGGGTTGGTGAATAACTAGACGTCACGTGTTCTAGTTCCAATTGGTTCTAACAAAAGAATTAGCTACATGCACTAATGTAAACGTGACCACTTTTAGTAGATTAACATTGAATAAGATAGACGATTAGCTATACAAATTAACTAACGTAACCAATTTCCAAATTGAGACTCCTATCTTATTAATATAAACAACGTGATTAGCGCATATAGGATAGGGGGGGGGGGGTAGACGGGGCTAGGGGGTAGACGATCGTGTCGCGAGCGCAACAGGGCGCTATGCGTCGCGTCGCGAGCACGACGAGCTACGCCAGAACGCTGCGCGAACACGCGCAAAGCCACACTTAACGTGCCGCGAACGAGTCGCGCACGTGTCGGGGCGAGCGGGCAAACATGCCAGGGCAAGCGAGCACGGGCGAGCGAGGACGCCGCGGACCACTGCGAGCGAGGCACGGACGGGGCGAGGACACGGTCGGGCGAGGCCGGGCGCGGTGGCGGGGCGACCGGGCCGGGGCGCGACGGGAGCGGCCGAGCCGGGACACGGGGCGGCCGGGCCGGGGGCCGGGGCGGTTGAACCGGGGGGGGCCGGGCTCGCCGGGAGGCGGGCGACCGAGCCGGGGCAGCGCGGGGCGGGGCGGTTGGGCCGAGCGCGGGGCTCGCGCGGGTGGCCGAGGTGGCCGGGGCCGGGCGGGGTCGGCCGGGGTGGCCGGGGCCGGGCGGGGGCGAGGCCGGGGCGGCCGGGGTGGCCGGGGTCGGGCGGGGTCGGCCGGGGTGGCCGGGGCCGGGCGGGGGCAAGGCCGGGGCGGCCGGGGTGGCCGGGCGCGGGCGAGGCCGGGGCAGCCGGGGCTGGGGCCGAGCCGAGCTCGCCGGGCGGCCGAGCCGGGCGGCGCGGGGTGCGGGGGAGGGCGCCGGAGGGAGGAGAGGGAGGAGGGAGAGGGAGGAGAGGAGGGAGGAGGAGGGGGAGCCTCACCGGAGGGGGACGGTGCGGCGGCGGCGCCGGGGAGGGGTGGCGGCGGCGCTAGGGCAGGGGAGAGGCGGCGGCGGCGCTAGGGTTGGGGTGAGGGTGAGGGAGAGAGAGAGAGGGAGAGGGAGGGGATTTTCGGAAAAAGAAAAAAAAGAGAGGAGGGGGGGGAAAACTGTTGGGCCGACTGGGCCCAAAGGGGGGGAAAGGGGGCGCGCGGCTGGGCCGGCGTGGGGCCCACGCGGGAAGGGGGGGAGGGGGGCGGCTGGGCCGCCAGCTGGGCCGGCCGAAGGGGGGGCGGTTGGGCCGAAAGGGGAGAAGGGGGGAAGAGAAAATAAAAAAAAGAAAAGGCTTTTCTTTTTTCTAATTTCTAATTTTCTCTAGATGAAAGCATTCACATTTTTAATCAATCAAAAAGTATGCATGGTTCGGCATGGTGCATCACACAAAATAAAGTGTTTTAAGGTTTTGCTTTACACGAGGTCTAAAGCCAAAACCCGCTGTGACTTTGGAAAAGATCAAGGCTTAGCGAGAAGAAAAGGGAAAAAGGAAAGAGTAACGCCTGAATTTGGTGAGAGAAAAGAAGAAAAAATTCTACCCCCAAATTCAGGGCGTTACAAACCTATCCCCCTTAAAAGAATCTCGCCCTCGAGATTCAGGGTTGGCTAGCAAAGAGCTCTGGGTATTTAGCCATCAGATCATCTTCACGCTCCCAGGTTGCTTCTTCCTCTGAATGGTGATTCCACCTGACTTTGCACATTCTGATGGTCTTCCTTCGGGTGACTCTGTCTGCAACCTCAAGGATTTGCACTGGCTTCTCAACGTAGGTCAAGTCCTCTTGGACTTCAAGACCTTCCACTAGCAACTGCTCTTCTGGCACACGCAAGCACTTCTTCAACTGAGACACATGAAAGGCATCATGCACTGCGAACAAATTCTCTGGCAGACTGAGCTGATAGGCCACTTCTCCACGCCTTGCGAGAATTTGGTACGGACCAATGTAGCGGGGTGCTAGCTTGCCTTTGACTCCGAATCTTCTGACTCCTCTGATCGGTGACACTTTCAGATAGACAAAGTCTCCGACTTCGAAACTCAGCTCTCTTCTTCTTGTATCTGCATAGCTTCGCTGCCTCGATTGCGCTATCTTCAGATTTTCTCGGACCATCTTGATGTTCTCTTCAGCTTCAAGCAAAATGTCTGGCCCGAACACTTGCTTTTCCCCAGGCTGATCCCATTGCAACGGAGTTCTACAACTCCTTCCATAGAGCGCTTGAAATGGTGACATCTTCAAAACTGGCCTGGTAACTGTTGTTGTAGGAGAACTCTACATAAGGCAATCGCTTGTCCCATCCGGACTGATCTTGCAGCGCACAGGCTCTCAACATGTCTTCAAGAATTTGATTGGTCCTTTCAGTCTGGTCATCTGTCTACGGATGATAAGCTGAACTGAAATTCAGATGTGTACCCAAGGCTTCATGCAACTGCTGCCAGAAATGAGAGGTGAACTGTGTTCCTATGTCTGACACTATCTTCTTTGGCACACCATGTAGACAAACGATCCAAGACACATACAATTCTGCCAACACTGCACTGCTGTAGTTGGTCTTGACAGGTATGAAGTGGGCTGACTTGGTCAAACGGTCCACCACTACCCAAATGGAATCGTAGCCGGCTCGAGTGCGAGGCAATCCGACTATGAAATCCATACCGATTTCATCCCATTTCCACTGAGGAATTTGCAACGGTTGCAACAATCCAGCTTGTCTCTGGTGCTCTGCCTTAATCCGTCGACAACTATCACACATAGCCACATACTCTGCGATCTCCCTCTTCATTCCGTACCACCAGAATTTCTTCTTCAGATCCTGATACATCTTCTCACTACCAGGGTGAATCGAATAAGCAGTCTCATGAGCTTCCTTGAGAATCAACTCCCGAATGGATTGGACATTAGGAACGCACAATCGGTCTTTGAACCATATAACACCTTCTGCATCTTTTCGAAAATCTTTGCCTCTGCCATCTAGAATCAGTCGCCGAATCTCACTGATCTTTTCATCATTCTTCTGCGCTTCTTTGATTTCTCGCTCCAAGGTAGGTTCCAACTCAACTGTGACTCCTCGCGAATTGTTCAGAAACCCGAGACTCAACCTGTCAAACTCCTTGGCCAACTCATAAGGCATCGGACGAGCGTCCATCAGATTGACTTGACTCTTCCTGCTCAAAGCATCTGCCACTACGTTTGCTTTGCCTGGATGGTAATGAATCTCCAACTCATAGTCTTTGATCAGCTCTAACCATCTTCGCTGCCTCATATTCAGCTCTGACTGAGTGAATATGTACTTCAGAATCTTGTGGTCTGTGTAAACATCACATTTCTGTCCATACAGATAGTGCCTCCATGTCTTCAGTGCGTGAACCACTGCTGCCAACTCTAGGTCATGGATTGGGTAATTCTTCTCATGAACCTTCAGCTGTCGGGACGAGTAAGCCACAACTCTTCCCTCTTGCATCAACACGCATCCCAAACCTGTGTAACAAGCATCACAGTACACAGAGAAGGGCTTGTGCACATCAGGCAAGACTAAGACAGGCGCTGTTGTCAACTTCTCTTTCAGCGCTTCGAAGGCCTCTTGACATTTCTGGGTCCACTTGAACTCAACCTTGTTGCCTAGCAACGCTGTCATTGGTTTCGCAATCTTCAAAAACCCTTCAATGAATCGCCGATAATATCCGGCCATTCCAATGAAGCTCTTGATTCCTCGAGCATCCGTTGGCGCTTTCCAGTTCAGAATGTCTGCCACTTTCTTAGGATCCACAGCCAATCCTTCTCTGTTGATTATGTGACCCAAGAACAGGACTTCATTGATCCAGAACTCACATTTGCTCAACTTTGCATACAACTGGTGCTCTCGCAATCTCTGCAATACCATCCTCAAATGATCTGCATGCTCCTCTTCGCTGTGAGAATAAATCAGAATATCATCAATGAATACCACCACAAACTTATCAAGATAATCTATGAATACACTGTTCATCAGATTCATGAAAAAGGCCGGCGCATTGGTCAATCCAAAAGACATCACTGTGAACTCATACAACCCATACTTGGTAATGAATGCCGTCTTCGGAATGTCCGAAGGTCGGATCCTGAGCTGATAATAACCTGATCTCAGATCAATCTTGGAGAACACACTGGCTCCCCTCAACTGATCGAACAGATCTTCTATCCTGGGCAAAGGGTACTTGTTCTTGATTGTGACTTCATTTAGAGCTCGATAATCGATACACATCCTTTTGGTGCCATCTTTCTTCTCCACAAATAAGACAGGAGCGGCCCAAGGCGAGGTGCTTGGCCGGATGTAACCTTTCTCTGACAGCTCATCAATCTGCTTCTTAAGCTCAACCAACTCTGGTCCAGATATTCTGTAAGCTCTCTTAAAGATAGGGGCGGTTCCAGGAAGAAGCTCTATGGCAAACTCAACTTTCCGCTCTGGTGGCATAGTCGGTAAGTCCTTTGGAAACACGTCTGGGAACTCAGACACAACCTTGATACTCTCAATTGGGTCTGCTTCACTGCTATCGACAGCCATCCGATAACAACTTCTTTTCTTTGGCTCGGGCGGGACTAACCTGGTCACCACTTCCTCTCCCAGTGGGGACACCAACTTGATTATCCTTTTATCACAACTGATAACTGCCTGATACTTATCTAGCCAATTCATCCCTAGGATGACATCTATTCCCTGAGTACCCATTACTATAAGGTTGGTGGGAAACGCTATCCCCCTTATTTCCACGCTTACATTCAAACATATGCTATCAACTCGAATTCTACCACCGGCTGAGTCAATTTGAATGGGAGTCGACATGGTAGTAATTGGAAGATTATGTGCTTCTACCCATGATGCAGTAATGAAAGAATGTGTTGCTCCAGTATCAAATAATACTTCTGCAATATGGGAGTCGACTGGGAACATACCTACTATCATGCCGGGGGTCTCCTGAACTGCTTCAGCCTCCAAGTGGTTCAGTCTTCCATGATTGTAGCGCGGCTGAGGGCGGTTGCCTGCTCCAGGCTGAGACACATTCTGCTTTGCTGGGACATTGGGGCCTGACTGCTGCTGGGCTGCCTTCTTCGGGCATTGCATCACCCAATGGCCATGCTCTCCACAGTGGAAACATGCTCTGTTTCCAACCTGAGCTGGTGCTGCCTGACTGTTCTACTGGTTTGCTGGGGCAGGAAGACGAGGTGTCTGCTGATTCTGCCTCTGAAACTGACCTCCTGACTGATTGTTCTGACGGTTCTGGTACTGGTGCTGAGGATACTGCCTTTGGAACTGTTGATGCTGCTGAGGTGGACGCTAGTTCTGCCTGAACTGCTGAGGTTGATTGCCTGAGAAACGAGGACGACTGCTGCTTCCAGGCTGGGGTCCACTGATCTTGCGCTTACGATCCTCCATCTCCCTACGCTTTCTTTCTGTCATAATTGCTCTGTCAATCAGGTGCTGGAATGTCGGGAAGGTGTGATTCATCAGCTGATAGTGAAGAGGGTCAACCAAGCCTCTCAAGAAACGGTACTATCGCTTGGCGTCGGTGTTGACATCTTCAGGAGCATAGCGAGACAACTGCAGAAACCTGTCTCGATACTCACTGACAGATGATGACCCTTGCTTGAGGGCCAGGAACTCCTCCTTCTTCACTGTCATCAGACCTGCAGGCACATGGTACTAACGAAAGCTACCTCTGAACTCTTCCCAAGTGATGGCATCGGGGTTGGCATGGGTGGCGAGATAAGACTCCCACCATGATTGAGCTGCTCCTCTCAACAGGCGGGGACCATACAGAACTTTCTCTCTGTCATCGCACTGAGCGGTATGCAACTCCCGCTCCACGGTGCGCAGCCAATCTTCAGCATCCATGGGGTCAGAAGAGTGAGCAAACGTTGGGGGATGACCTCTCATGAATTCAGCACGCTTGTCCCTGGGCATCTGAGGCATCTGAGGCTGAGGTGGTGCTTGCTGCTGCTGCTGCTGAATGGCAGCCAGAGTCTGACCGATGGCTTGAACTGCTTGAGTCTGCATCAGAAACATCTGCTCGATCGACATCGGGGGCGGGGGCGGCAGGTGCTGCTGCTGGGGCACCTCATCCTGCGGAGCGGCTCGCTCCTGCTGAGCACGCCTTCCTCCTCTGCGCCTGTTCTCTGACATCTGCAGAATGCAACCACACATCAGAACTGATCTGGCAAATCTTGCAACATAAGAAAAGAGTATAGAATTCTCCAACAGCACTAAACAGATGAGCATCTTCACTGATCTCCAACACAGACCACACAGCTTCTCAGATAAAGAGGAAAGTGGAATAAAAGGTTTCCCAACTATATAACTAACTCCATTAACATATAACAGGTAAACCATAATGCAGGGGGTACCCACACTCTGGTGACAGTCATTACAAAGATCCAAACCAAACATAGTTCATCATGACAAACATAAATGCACAGGATATAGCAAACTACCCTGTCTAACTAAGACTAACTAAAAGCGAGACTAACGCTAAGACTGTAGCTTCTACGTATATATTTTGTATTAATTACAAGATCCAACTCTAACGATCTATGGTTCTAGATGTATCTTGGTCTTGCAGTCGGGATTGCCATAAGACTGGCGTCCACGCCGAGGTGAGCGGTACGGGTGCTGAGTCCCAACGGGGGCGGGGGAACCATCATCCAAGTGACGATGTTCCGCGCGCTCAGCCAGCAGCAGGGCGATCTCAGCACGAGCCCTACTCAGCTCGTCTAGTGCATGGTCCAGCTCCGTGTTTAGCACGGCGGCTAGGTTGACTATGCTGCTCAACCTAGGATTGTCCTCACCAGCAGGTGAAACAATCATGCCTCCTATGCTGCCAGATGGACGGCGGGGTAATACTTCAGGTCGAGACCGTCAGCTACCCCACCGAGAATCGAGCAGTAGTGCGAAAGCGCACGCCGTGCAGCATCCTGCATGGCTGCCTCAGCTGAGTCCCGCTCAGAGATAGAATAGTGCTCTGAGCAGGCCTCCGCACCCTGGAGACTGTTCTCCGGACGGCGCACCTAGCAGGTCGCCTCCCAGCGGTCCGGGTAAACCCCGCGACTATGCTGGTAGACCACACAGCGATACTCGATGGACCACGTACGCCGGTCAAGTGCCCGACGTAGCACGGTGTCGAGCGCGTCGTGGAAGTGACACCCGCGAGCAGCGTCACGAGTGATGGGTCGAGCAACCCATCCTTCCGGCTCATGGTCAGCAGGGAAGTCGGTGTCGTGGCTCGAGCTGTCGTCGCCATCTCCGTCGTCTGGGTCTCCTCCAGTAGCTACTCCAGAGGCTAGGGCGCCCAGTGGTGGTGCAGGGGGCGCCTCCAGGGGAAGCACAGGGAAGCAGCTTTTCACAGACTCTATCTCCTGCTGGAGCGAGAAGGAAGAGCCATGCTGCTCCTGTCGTTGACGTTCCTGCTCCTCATGCAGGCGGTGGTGCAGTCTCTCCAAGTGGCTGGACTGTCCGCCCACGGGACGGCGAAGCGGACGCTCAACAAGGCGGGAGGGTAAGAAGGGGATGACGGACTTTCGTGCAGTGTGTCTAAGTCGAGCCATCTACAAAAGACACCGCAAGCAAAAGAGTGAGAACAGAATTAATATGACCAGCAAATAATGAACCATAAATAAATGAAGGATTAGAATAAAACAAAATTTTCAGCAAGGTATAATATATAGTAGAACATAGGTTTGGTCAGTATGGCCAACTTTTGAAGGGGTACCAAAGTCAAGGCAGGGACAGAGGTCTATAAGCCTTAGAACGACCATTCTACTCTAGGTTAGCGGTCCTACAGTCAGCACGGCTTTGATACCAGCTTATGTCACACCCGGTTTTAGAAGGCAAACCGAATGCGAACCATGTACGTGCCAGGATCAGTTATTCACGTACACAGCAGTTACATAACATGGACATCATCACACAGTGCTCAAAATAGTATTAAAAGGGAAACAATAGTCGATTACATCATACGTCTGAGACGTCCATATAGTCCTTACAATAAATCAAAGTGCGAAAACGAAACGTAGATAACCGCGGCCTTCACAGGCAGCCAACTGGGGGTTGCCGCTAACCCACACCTAGAACTCGTCATAGTCTTGGAACTCCTGGAAGTCTCCTTCCACAGCTTCATCTTCTCCTGAGCAGTGGTTGCAATGCTGACAACCTGGGGGGGGGGGGTTTGGTGTGTAGAGCAAGAGTGAGTACACATCAACATACTCAGCAAGCATCCTGTTTGGCTGTAGTGGACTAGCTTTAGTTGGTCAGGTTATTATTACTAGTAGAAAAAGGCAAGTTTTAGAATTAACCCACGTTATTAACCCAAACGTACTCCTTTCCAAACGGAAAGAGTACCACTTACCATCACCAGAGTCAAAACCAAGAACCATCAATCTCATTGCCACCTGCAAACCGAACATCTCTGATCAAGTACCACTAATCAGTGGAGCTCCCTTGGCTGCTCATAACCGCGAGCACGACTGATATATCAGTTTTTCATACACTCTGCAGATGTTGTGCACTTTACCCACAAGCCGTGATTTCCCTTTCTGCCCGGAGATCATGACTCTCCATTGATCACTACCAAGGTGACCCAGCAGGGTATCACTACATAGCCTTTACAAAGATTCCCTGGGGCTGTAGCCGCCCGTTAGGTTTCCTAAATGTACCGCACTCCTCCCCAAGAGACAAATTAACCTTGGCAGAGCGAGCCGCATACACCGAGCCCCATTGACGGCACAACGGCTAAGCGAACTACACCCCGGTTCCTCTAATTATTCAGCTAAGGGCGTCCCACTCCACCCTCATGGATGCACTGTTTTCCCGGGCGGTCATCCAACGAACAGGTCCTTACGGAGAGGCACTCGAGAAACCGCTCGAGCCCCCTTGAAGGTCACAAGTATAACATCATAATAAAAGAGAGGAAAACAGCGTATCATTGATAATTCTCATCATGTTCATTGATTAGTGTTGAGCGATAGCAATAAGCTAAACAATAATAATCCAACCCAAGTAGGTAAACAAGGACATGGATAACAAAAGCTAGTCAATCCTTAGGTATAAATGTGTAATGCGGGGGTGAATTAAAGAATGTATAGGACAAAGATAGGTCAAGGGACACTTGCCTCCACCAACCGACTGCTGCTCAGGGGCTTCTCCTGCGAGTTCTTCGGGTTCTCCGACCGGATCGTTCTCTATGCGAGCGCAAACATACATACATCCACATATTTAATACAAAAGAAAAGTACACCATACAATAGAATGCAGTAAGTAAACAGACGTTCCACGCGGGCTCGCAATTACGGTTAAGAGAGAAAGAGGAAAAGACAGTCGAGAAACGATCACGTTACATTATTATGAATTAAACCACTCGCTCAATTGAAAGGCGTTAATGTAGACACTATGTTTAGCATAAAGTAAAGTCATGTTTCATGTCTAATCATTATAAGTAGATGAAGATAAACTAAAAGGATTGTCGCGCGGCGAGACGCGCGACATAGCACTCTACATCGAATTAAGAAATCAACGACTCGTCGCGCGACCGAGCGCACAACGAGACACTTTGCATTAATTATAAAGAGACGTTAAGCTTCGCGCGACGAAACGCACGACGACATACGTCAACTGAACTGAGTCTAAAGTGGAACGTCGCGTGAATACACGCGCGACGTTACACATTAAACAACCTGAAATTAAAATGGATCGTCGCGCGACGAAGCGCACGGCGCAACACATTCATAGAATCTGAAATTAGATAAATTCTTCGCGCGACAAAGCGCGCGACACAGCACGCTAACTAACGGAGTTTGAAACTAACTAAAAACCAAGAATAATCACCGCGCGCGTGGGGTTGCGCATGCGGGAACGTGTTAGGGGTAAACGGGGGAGCGCGAGGCCACGCCAAGGCCACGCGAGCCACGCCGAGGGCCTTGTCACACCCGGTTTTAGAAGGCAAACCGAATGCGAACCATGTACGTGCCAGGATCAGTTATTCACGTACACAGCAGTTACATAACATGGACATCATCACACAGTGCTCAAAATAGTATTAAAAGGGAAACAATAGTCGATTACATCATACGTCTGAGACGTCCATATAGTCCTTACAATAAATCAAAGTGCGAAAACGAAACGTAGATAACCGCGGCCTTCACAGGCAGCCAACTGGGGGTTGCCGCTAACCCACACCTAGAACTCGTCGTAGTCTTGGAACTCCTGGAAGTCTCCTTCCACAACTTCGTCTTCTCCTGAGCAGTGGTTGCAATGCTGACAACCTGGGGGGGTTTGGTGTGTAGAGCAAGAGTGAGTACACATCAACATACTCAGCAAGCATCCTGTTTGGCTGTAGTGGACTAGCTTTATGTGGGAGGGTAAGTCAAGCAGTTGCTTTTAATTGGTCAGATTATTATTTACTAATAGGAAGCCAGGTTTTAGCATTTACCCAAGTTATTAGCCCGATGTACCCTTTCCAAACGGAAAGAATACCACTTACCAGCACCATAGACATAACCAAAACCATCGATCTCATAGCCACCTGTAAACCAAAATGTCTCTGATCAAGTACCACTAATCATTGGAGCTCCCTTGGCCGCTCATAACCGCGAGCACGGCTGATATATCAGTTTTCAAACACTCTGCAGAGGTTGTGCACTTTACCCACAAGCCGTGATCCCCTTTCTGCCCGGAGAGAGCTACTCCCCATTGACCACTACCTAGGTGGTCCAGCAGGGCATCACTACGTAGCCTTTACAAAGATTCCCCGGGGCTGTAGCCGCCCGTTAGGTTTCCTAAATGTACCGCACTCCTCCCCAAGGGACAAATCAACCTTGGCAGAGCGAGCCGCATACACCGAGCCCCATTGACGGCACAACGGCTAAGCGAACTACACCCCGGTTCCTCTAATTATTCAGCTAAGGGCGTCCCACTCCACCCTCATGGTTGCACTGTTTTCCCGGGCGGTCATCCATAGAACAGGTCCTTACGGAGAGGCACTCGAGAAACCGCTCGAGCCCCCTTGAAGACCACAAGTACAACATCATAATAAGAGAAGGGAAAACAGCGTATCATATATAATCTCATCATGTTGATTGATTAGAGTTTGAGCAATAGCGTAGAGCTAAATAATAATAGTCCGACCCAAATAGGTAAACAAGGACATGGATAACAAAAGCTAGTCAATCCTTAAGTATAAATGTGTAATACGGGAGGTGAATTAAAGAATGAATAGGACAGAGATAGGTCAAAGGACACTTGCCTCCACCAACCGACTGCTGCTCAGGGGCTTCTCCTGCGAGTTATTCGGGCTCTCCAACCGGATCGTTCTCTAAGCGATTGCAAGCATACATACATCCATCCATTGAAATTAGGAAACCAACAATACACCATACAAGAGAACAAGTAGATTAAACATGCATAAAATTTCACATACAATAATGAGTTTACCATGGTTAGAAAGAAATGAGAAAAGGTCTCGCGAGAGTTAAAGCTTATGCCCGAGACGCACCACGGGTTGGTGAATAACTAGACGTCACGTGTTCTAGTTCCAATTGGTTCTAACAAAAAAATTAGCTACATGCACTAATGTAAACGTGACCACTTTTAGTAGATTAACATTGAATAAGATAGACGATTAGCTATACAAATTAACTAACGTAACCAATTTCCAAATTGAGACTCCTATCTTATTAATATAAACAACGTGATTAGCGCATATAGGATACGGGGGGGGGGGGGGGGTAGACGGGGCTAGGGGGTAGACGATCGTGTCGCGAGCGCAACAGGGCGCTATGCGTCGCGTCGCGAGCACGACGAGCTACGCCAGAACGCTGCGCGAACACGCGCACGCGCAAAGCCACACTTAACGTGCCGCGAACGAGTCGTGCACGCGTCGGGGCGAGCGGGCAAACATACCAGGGCAAGCGAGCACGGACGAGCGAGGACGCCGCGGACCACTGCGAGCGAGGCACGGACGGGGCGAGGACACGGTCGGGCGAGGCCGGGCGCGGTGGCGGGGCGACCGGGCCGGGGCGCTATGGGAGCGGCCGAGCCGGGACACGGGGCGGCCGAGCCGGGGGAGGGGCGGCGCGGGCGACCGGGCCGGGGGCCGGGGCGGTTGAACCGGGGGGGGGCAGGCTCGCCGGGAGGCGGGCGGCCGAGCCGGGGCGGGGCGGTTGGGCCGAGCGCGGGGCTCGCGCGGGCGGCCGAGGTGGCCGGGGCCGGGCGGGGTCGGCCGGGGTGGCCAAGGCCGGGCGGGGGCGGCCGGGGCCGGGCGGGGGCGAGGCCGAGGCGGCCGGGATCGGGCGGGGTCGGCCGGGGTGGCCGAGGCCGGGCGGGGGCGAGGCCGGGGCGGCCGGGCACGGAGCCGGCCGGGCGCGGGCGAGGCCGGGGCGGCCGGGGCCGAGCCGAGCTCGCCGGGCGGCCGAGCCGGGCGGTGCGGGTGCGGGGGAGGGCGCCGGAGGGAGGAGAGGGAGGAGGGAGAGGGAGGAGAGGAGGGAGGAGGAGGGGGGAGCCTCACCGGAGGGGGACGGCGCGGCGATGGCGCCGGGGAGGGGTGGCGGCGGCGCTAGGGCAGGGGAGAGGCGGCGGCGGTGCTAGGGTTGGGGTGAGGGTGAGGGAGAGAGAGAGAGGGAGAGGGAGGGGATTTTTGGAAAAAGAAAAAAAAGAGAGGGGGGGGGAAACGGTTGGGCCGACTGGGCCCAAAGGGGGGAAAGGGGGCGCGCGGCTGGGCCGGCGCGGGGCCCACGCGGGAAGGGGGGGGAGGGCGGCGGCTGGGCCGCCAGCTGGGCCGGCCGAAGGGGGGGGTTGGGCCGAAAGGGGAGAAGGGGTGGGGAGAGAAAAGAAAAAAAGAAAAGGCTTTTCTTTTTTCTAATTTCTAATTTCCTCTAGATGAAAGCATTCACATTTTTAATCAATCAAAAAGTATGCATGGTTCGGCATGGTGCATCACACAAAATAAAGTGTTTTAAGGTTTTGCTTTACACGAGGTCTAAAGCCAAAACCCGCTGTGACTTTGGAAAAGATCAAGGCTTAGCGAGAAGAAAAGGGAAAAAGGAAAGAGTAACGCCTGAATTTGGTGAGAGAAAAGAAGAAAAAATTCTACCCCCAAATTCAGGGCGTTACAGGGACGCCGCGCGCAGGTGGCCGAGGCCGCGCGCAGGGTCCGGGGACGCCGCGCCGGAGGGCCGCGCCGCGCGAGCAGGGGAGGCGGGGGCCGCGCCGCGCGCAGGGGAGGGGGCGGGGGGTCGCCGTCGCGGGCAGGGAGAGGGGGCGGGGGCGCCGCCGCACGAGCAGGGGGCGGGAGCCGCGCCCCGTGCAGGGAAGGGGGCGGGGGGTCACCGCCGCGGGCAGGGAGAGGGGCGAGGCCGCGCCGCCGGCGAGCAGGGAGGGTAGGGGCGCGCGCAAGGGGAGAAGAGGAGGGAGAGGGAGAGAGAGAGGAGAAGGGAGGGGAGGGGAGCTCACCTCGAGATCCAACTCCGGCGATCACCGTCTCCAAAACCTAGGGCACCACGGGGAGAGAGAGGGGTGGAAGAGGGAGAGCGAGGTTGCTGCGCGAGAAATCCAAATGAGAGAGGGAGGAGAGGAGGGGGCGCATGGGGGGTGGGGCGCCAGGGGCGCTTAGGGCCGGGCCGGGCCGGACTGGGCTGGGTTGGGTTGGGTTGGGCCGAGCCACTTCGTGGATCGAAACCTACGACACGTACGACCCTCAAACGGGCTCCAATCGCGAATCGAAATCCGAGACAGAACGAGACGAACACGCGACATCAGACAAAGAAATGCGCTTCGGCATGATGCAACACCCATGACACTTAGGTTTTGGTTTATTCATGACACGGACACCTGTCACTATACTGGCTTGAAATTGGGAAGAAAGAGCGAAACGGGGAAGAGAAAAGAGAGTAACGCCCGAATTTGGTGAGAGAAAAGAAGAAAAAAATTCTACCCCCAAATTCAGGGCGTTACAATTTGATGTTTACAAATTTGGACTCTGCTCAATATCCAAGAACGACCATGTGCAAAATTATTTATAGAATTGTTTCTTTAGCAAATTATCCATGGCAAAGAAATCAAGTTTTTATTAGCGGATGAGATCTACTGGTTTCTAATCAAATCAAGCATAGATTAAAAATATCATAGCTGACATCATTTTAATATGACCTGTTTGCATCTTGCCCAAATTGTATTTTGAGAGTTCTCTAGTCCGATCCATTTAGACCTCTCAAACCCTAGTCCTAGAACAAAAATGTGTGTATGAATATGTTTTGTTTTCTTTAAAAAAGCGAGGAAAATCTCTTTTCTTTCTTATCTTTCACCGTCGCTCTTAGGCTATCAATCTTATCTCGAAGCCGCTCAATATGCCTCCTCTCCTTATCCTTAGACGCTCGCCCCCAAGAAGCCTCCAGCATCACTCCCATCATCTTCTCAGATGACGCCCTCCACCCGCGCTCCCTCCTCTCGACCAGCATTAGGAGAGCTCAATCACATTTTGCACTAGAAATTAATATTCTTAAATAAAAGATTTTGCACTAGAAATTAATATTCTTAAATAACTATTTTTCTATAATGATGGCATATTTATAAGACTTCGTTTAGATAATAAATAAATAACTAAATATGCTTTGCATTTCATGCTGGTACCTTTGTTTGTGCATTTAATCTGTCTTTGGAATTTAGAAAAAAAGTTGAATTTGAATCTAATTTGAAATAGGAAAAGAAATTCAAAATAGAAAACGGAAAAAAAAGAAGGAACTAAACTAATTTGGCCCGCCCAATCACATCACTATCGCGCGGCCCACTTCTCCCTGTGGTCCCTGACTTCCTTTCACTGACGTGTGGGCCTACGTGCTCATGTCCTTTCTATCGTGGATGCGCGGGCCCGCACTCCAGCCTCCCATTCACGCATGCCTGGGTTTGCTCACTAACTGTCGGGCCCAGATTGTCAGTATCCCCTCGGTTGAGCTCGTAACCACCTAAAGGCTTGTTCAGTTAGGAGTGGATTGAAGGGGATTGGAGGGGATTAAATCCCCTCCTATACAAATTTGTATAGAAGGGGATTTAATCCCCTCCATTCCCCTCAATCCACTTCAAACCGAACAAGCCCTAACCGAGATCCTCTCGATTCCTGCTTGCGTAACAAACCGTCAGCATTGCCAGAGCTTCCTGCCGACACCGCTCGCCTTGGATTGGTGCCTGCCCCTATAAAATTGGTCGGTCTCCCTTCCTCCCTCAACTATCTCGAGCCCTCACCGAGCACCAGAAGTCGCCGTGCGAACAGAGAAACAGAGGGTTGAGAGCGCAGGCCGCTGACGTTGAATTCTTCCTACGCGTCGGCGCTTCGCCCACGAGGGATAACCGAAGGAGGTCGCTGGGGTGTGAGGAATGCGTGCGCATCGTTCCCAAGCACCGAGGAGCAGCCGGATTGACCTGAGTCGCTCGTCGGACCTCGGGCCACCAATGGAACCGCACAAACGTGGAGGACCGCATCATTGCCGCCCAAATTCCTCGGTAATAGTCATGTTATTATCCTTCACCTTGATCACCTCCACGATTTGGATCATAGGTGTTCGATTCCATTCACCAGAGAACTAGGACACAGTTCACCGGCGAACACTCTGCCGTAGATGCTCTCCGTGTCTAGGGTCACATCACCTCGGCAAATAACTCAAGTAGGGTCTCCAGAGGCCGTGGGACTTAAGTGTGGGAGTTTCCAAGCCTGTAGTTTGCTTGTGTCGTCAGAATTTCTCATCCGAGCCGAGCCTCCATATCACCTCCGCACATTGCCATGGGTAGCGGCTCCATCGCTACGTCATCGAGTACGAGAGCGCTCCATGTTTGGTTTAAGGAATCACTCTATCCAAAATGAGATGGTGCATCATGGATCCATTTCTCAAATTTGGTGGGATGACCACATTCCTTATATTAGTACTAACTAACTAGCTATGAGAAATGAGATGCTGATGGATCAACTCATTCTATTCTACAAACCAAATAAACAAAGTGAAGAGTGAGAATATGATGGACTAGCTAATTCCTTAAACCAAACACACTACAAGCACCCAACCAAATTTAGAATAGTGCATCGGTAAGCTGTAGTGCGGTGCGCCAGTGATGGCGCCGCCGTGAGCATCCTGCGTTACCACTCCGTCCGGTCACGTGCGAGGAGAAGGTCTCCTGGCCGTCTGATCTTGATGAATGGACAAGATTTGCTCCGCGTACCAGGGTTCGTTTAGGTCATCGATCGTCTGATTGAGGGTCAGGATTGGATTTAGCCCCTACCGGTGTGGAGCGTGGATCTAAGCCGTTGACCGTGAATCCAATGGATTGGGTCAAGTACTTCTATGGCCATTATACTGGGACCATCGGATCTGGATCCAATGGCCCCGGATGCGCCCTCGTTATACCAGCCAAACGAATTTGCAAAAGAAGCCCTGAGTTTTTGTGCAATAAACTCGTTGTCCACTCTAATACAAAAGAATAAAACAAATAGGCCCTTTTATTTATGGATTAGCCTATGAACTTCTAGATTTTATAACCCACGGTCCATGAACGTTGGCTTAAATAAATGGAAATATGGAAATCGGTTCTAAGTATAAAAATAATTCTCCAAACTTAGAAAATTCATAACTTCTACGTTTTAACTCCAATTTTAGTGGTTCTCGAACCTACGACCTCATAGCGACACGTAGAATATTCCTATGTTGTTTGTTCTCATGTTTTCGTGTAATGTTATCATATCCATTATTTGTTTATTTGTATATATTGCTACGAATAGAAGTGAGGTGATGAGGAATCTGAAGACCAACTTGGTGAAGTACTAGGAATCGTAAGTAAAAGGCAAGTTATGTCCTTGATCATATTCTTTGACCTAATAATGTTCTATTAATCACTGTGGCACTGTTAGGTTAAGATGATGGGACCTAATAGGTTTCTAGTTTTGTTTACCACACACACCTTGCATATAAATGAACTATTGAGTAGTATTGCTAGTTGTAACACTATAAAAATCATCAAATAAAAATAATGCATTTAGTTTATTAATGGTAATTATGATAATGAATTTTCTTTTAAGTGTTTGATTTTCAATTGCATTTAGAATAATTTTTTATTGTTCATGATTGATTTTGGATATTGAATAACATTTCTTCTTAAATAAAAATCCAAATAAATAATATAATTATTTGTCCAAAAATAAATATTTTTATAAATAATTTTGGTATAATTATTATGAATTTTAGGGTTATTTAAAAATATGTTTTTGAAATAAAAAAAGAAATAAAAAAGGAAAAAAAAAGAAAAAGAAAAAACCTAAACTAAACCCTAACCCTAAGGCCCACTAAGGCCCATGTAATGGCCGCCCCTCCCCCTGCTGCCCTAACCCAGCTGCCGCCGCGCCCTCTGGTGCCAAGCCACCGCCGCCACCCCTGGGCCCCACCTGGCCTCTCTCCCACCCGCGCCCTTCCCTCTCCCCTGCTCTCACCCGCATGTGTCGCCAGGGACGCAGCCTCGAGCCGCCGTGACCCCACACCACGAGCCAAGCAGCCCCACGACCCGAGCACCCGACGCCGACCGAAGACCTTGCGGTCGAGCCCCGACCGAGCCGCCGCGCTAGGACACGCCCAGCCCGACGCCGCCGCACCCGGCCGCCCAGCAGCAAGCCGCGCCGCGCCCCTTCCCGAGCCGCCACCCCGCGCCGACCATTTCTCTTCTCGGCGTTATGGAGCTTCACCACGTCCGTTACTCCCTCCCCACTCTCCTCCATGAAACCGACGCCATCAATGGAGTTGATGCCGCCCGTTTCCTCTCTCCCCAGCGCCCCTCTCTCTTCCTCTCCTCTCCCCTCTCTCTATAAATTGGAGATGGATCTCTCTCTCTCTTCCTCCCCGAGCTCTCCCTTTCTCTCTCGCGCTCTCCCCATTCTTGAGCTTGCCGTCGACCGGACCATCCGCCCTGCCGTCCGCTAAGCCTCGCCGGAGCTCGTGCTCACCGTCCGCATCCCCCAGCCGAGCCCTGTACCGTTCCCTGCTCGACCGACCATTCTCCCTTGTCGAGTTCATCCCTGCGCATGAGCAAGAACCCAAGGTTGAAGACAACCCCAAAATGTTGATTTATTTTCTAAAGCATGTTTTGAATTAATTTATGAATTTTGTGAATTATTGTTGTAATATTGAGATGGTGTGATTTGGCGATTCATGTGTATGTGAATCATTGAGTATATGTATTAGACATGTTATTTGTGTGTAATGGTTTTGATGAAATTCGGTAGACATGTGGTAAAAATACTAAATAAGTGATTTTATAACTAACTCTGTTTAGGATGAATTTTAATTAGAAGTTATAATCAAAAGGTTCATTTAGGCTCACTAAATAAATAATGGAAATTCTTGAGCACGGAATTAGTAAGTGGTGTAGAATTTATCTTGGTGCCAGAATTATAGGTTAATCATCGGTCTAAGTTATTTATTAGATGTTTAGACCTCTGATTATTGTTGATACTTTCTTTTGGAAAGAAAATATAAAACTAAAAGAATATCACCAGTCGTAATGAAAATAGGTTTTTACTATTCATGATAAATGTATTCATAAGTATAGCACTTAATTACTTAGAATAGTAAAATGCTTATTTATGTCATAACAACCATGATTATGTTATTAAAGTCCAATTAGTAATTTATATTAATTCTTAGAATATTAATGTTAGAAGAATTATAAATAAACAATTTTTAGTTACACGTATAATTTCTATTTAGAAAAGAAAGGAGAAAACAGAAAGAATAGAATTTTATAATATTGATAAAATGGCTTAATTTAGTGCTCACACCGTCATAACTAAAATGATAGTTAATGAATATAGTATTCATTTTAAATATCTAGGTCATATGTTCCTAAACTAAAGGTAAAGATAAGTAATAGATTAATTATGTTTCCTCATAATCTAGTTAATTAGATTTATATTTCAATTTGTTCACAACTGGTTATATAGGCTTAATTAATCATTTAATCAAACTTAGTCCATGTCATAGATAAATGGGTTTTCTCTGCTTTCTATAATCTGCCTTTGTTCAACCCTTTTGTCCCTTCCATTCTTCCATACCCATACAGATGTCAGACCTTGGAATGTCAACTACAAGTGATGTCACTAAATGCAAAGAATGAGGTGTGTTGGCAAGTCAAAACAACACTATAAATAAAATAGCTGATGAATAGACATTCAAGACACAAAAGGATGCACAACCAAACCAATAGACAAGTGACCTTGGAACATGTTGTTGTGAGTACTATGGAATTCCTTGTCGCCAAATCAATGCAAATGAAAGTGAAACTGCAAAATAGAAGACCCAGATTTTATTTTATGGCATAAAAAGACATATGTCTCCCTAAGAACAACTAATAGCAGATTCTCTCATACCTAATGCACTGTCAGTTGATGAATTGCAAAGTATTCCAAAAAGGAAACATCACAAGGATGCCTAGCTTCAAGAAGAAACACAGGAGTGTTACATTGATGGATGGACTATTACTTGCACACAGTTTCAGCCTTGTGGTCACATCAGGTCCAAGAAACAAAAAGGGAAACATGGAAAAAGTCAAGAAATAACTTCAAGAAAAGCTTGCTATCAATGTGGATGTGAAGGTCATTACTTCCGTAACTGTTCTAAGAAGAGTTCACTATAGATCACCTCCGAGATGAAGCTATCTCAATCTTCAGACATGGAATATGAACAAAAATGCACAAAAACTTCTACCAACAATGTAAAGACAACTCCACCATATAACTCATCAAGTCGTGCTTGCTTTGGCTATGGTGATACCAGCCACCTTTTTAATAGTTGTCCTAAGAAGGATGTGGAGATCAATAAGGTCCAAAAGAAAAGACAACACCCTCAAACTCATGCATCAACAAAGAATAAACAATGAAAAAGGTCCATGGGAAGGATAAGTTATGTAGTGATAGGAACCATTCCATATGAAAATGCAGTAATTTTTGGAACACTGGTCATTCACACAACCATCGCCACCGTGTTGTATGATCCTCATACAACACATTCTTTTATCAGTGCCTAGTTTGCAACAAAGTATGATATCTTTAAGTGTCCCTTGAGATCAAGGATGACCATCAGTGCACCCGAAAGAAATATGTTAGTAAACTACATATGTCCAAATGTAAGTGTTAAAATCAATGGGATAGATTTTCTAGCTAGTCTTATAGTGATAGAATCAATGGGAAAGGATGTGATTCTTGGAAAGAATTGGTTACAAAGAACTAAGGCAGTAATCCAACATACTGAGAGAACCATGTGTTTGGAAACTCTATCTGGAGAAAGAATAGTAGTTGAAGACAACTGACCTCTTGCTCTAAAGTTTGGTACATCTGATGAGGAAGAATAATATGTCATCGATCTAGAAAGATCAGTATGTCTCACAGAAAAAATGTCAAGGTATTGCTCTCTTAAAGGATTTGTAATTGTGCTAAGTGATATATGAATAAATTTGGAGAATCTTTCGCACCTATTGTGTTTTGCCTCTTTATAAAGAAAATAAAGTGCGGTGTCATCTGCTATATGCAAACAATGTGATGCTCCACTCTAGTTGCCCTAAAGTCTCGCTCAAGTCTTTCTCTCAAATTGTGCTCAAAGAAATAATGTTGGATCATAAAGATGATTTGGATATCATGCTCTGAAATCTATAAGGTTCAAAAGATCTCCGTTAAGGATTATAACACTTGTACACTCTTGTAGTATGATGAAGCTAGGCGGAATCGGAAATCATCCTTAACTAATCTTACATTGGAAATCAAAATGTTGTGTTAGCTATTTATCTTAATTTCATGCAAGCCTCTTATGTAGTCTGTCTCACTAACTCTTTTACCCTCTGACTAGATGATGAACCCCAATGGAAATGAAGTAAATGATGCCAACGACAAAATTCCTACCTTAACAACTATGAACGAGAAAAATGAGTCACAAAGATATTTGATGAATGGAATGAAGAACAACAAAAGGAATAGAAAAATGTTTGGATACATGATTAGTCCATCTCAACCACAAGCAAATGCCACGAAACACATGGATACCCAAACAAAAGAATCAAGTCAGGCTCAGCTATATGAGATACAGACACCCAATCAACCCTCACCCCCTGTTGGTCAAGCAAAGTTGACTCGCAAAGAACTCAAAGTAAGAGGTGCTTGCTACTACTGCCAAAACGAAGGACATATTATTCGTGAATGCCCCAAGAAGTGTCTAGACCGACTAAAGAAGAAAGCTGCCAAGAATGACCTAAGCAATAATTCAGAAGACCAACCATTTTATAAGTACGATGATGAAGGTCGCTTGATTAGTATACATTGCGGAGAAAAGAAGAAAGGAAGTTCCTTAATATTAGAAGAGTTCAATGTGAACTAAGGACCTACAAATAACCATGTATCTCCTTTGCTTTCGTGCTAGCCTTCCTTAATATCGAGGACGAGATTCTTTTAAGAGGGTTAGGTTTGTAACACTATAAAATCATCAAATAAAAATAATGTAGTTAGTTTATTAATGGTAATTATGATAATGAAATTTCTTTTAAGTGTTTGATTTTTAATTGCATTTAGAATAATTTTTGATTGCTCATGATTGATTTTGATATTGAATAGTATTTCTTCTTAAATAAAAATCCAAATAAATAATATAATTATTAGTCCAAAAATAAATATTTTTTATAAATAATTTTGGTATAATTATTATGAATTTTAGGGTTATTTAAAAATATGTTTTTGAAATTATAAAAAGAAAAAAAAATAAAAAGAAAAAATCCTAAACTAAACCCTAACCCTAAGGCCCACTAAGGCCCATGTAGTGGTCGCGCCTCCCCCTGCTGCCCTAACCCAGCCGTCGCCGCGCCCTCTGGTCCCAAGCTGTCGTCGCTACCCGTGGGCCCCATCCGGCCTCTCTCCCACCCGCGCCCTTCCCTCTCCCCTGCTCTCACCCGCCCGCGCCGCTAGGGACGCAGCCCCGAGCCGCCCACGATCTCGCGCCACGAGCCAAGCAGTCCCGCGACCCGAGCACCCGACGCCGACCAAAGACCCCGCGGCCGAGCCCCGACCGAGCCGCTGCGCCAGGACACGCCCAGCCCAACGCCGACCGCACCCGACCAACCAGCAGCAAGCCGCTCCGCGCCCCTTCCGGAGCCGCCACCCCGCGCCGACCGTTTCTCTTCTCGACGTTATGGAGCTTCACCACGTCCGTTACTCCCTCCCCACTCTCCTCCATGAAACTGACGCCATCAATGGAGTTGATGCCGCCCATTTCCTCTCTCCCCGGCGCCCCTCTCTCTTCCTCTCCTCTCCCCTCTCTCTATAAATTGGAGACGGACCTCCCTCTTCCTCCCCGAGCTCTCCCTTTCTCTCTCGCGCTCTCCCCATTCCTGAGCTCGCCGTCGACCGAACCATCCGCCCCGCCGTCCGTGGAGCCTCGCTGGAGCTCGTGCTCACCGTCCGTGTCCCCTAGCCGAGCCCCTGTACCGTTCCCTGCTCAACCGACCATTCTCCCTTGTCGAGTTTATCCCTGCGCATGAGCAAGAACCCAAGGTTGAAGACAACCCCAAAATGTTGATTTATTTTCTAAAGCATGTTTTGAATTAATTTATGAATTTTGTGAATTATTGTTTTAATATTGAGATGATGTGATTTGGCAATTCATGTGTATGTGAATCATTGAGTATATGTATTAGACATGTTATTTGTGCGTAATGGTTTTTTCGAAATTCGGTAGACACGTGGTAAAAATACTAAATAAGTGATTTTATAACTAACTCTATTTAGGATGAATTTTAATTAGAAGTTATAATCAAAAGGTTCATTTAGGCTCACTAAATAAATAATGGAAATTCTTGAGCACAGAATTAGTAAGTGGTGTAGAATTTATCTTGGTGCCAGAATTATAGGTTAATCATCGGTCTAAGTTATTTATTAGAAAAAATATAAAACTAAAAGAACCATGATTATGTTGATACTTTCTTTTGGAAAAAATATAAAACTAAAAGAATATCACCAGTTGTAATGAAAATAGGTTTTTACTATTCATGATAAATGTATTCATAAGTATAGCACTTAATTACTTAGAATAGTAAAATGCTTATTTATGTCATAACAACCATGATTATGTTATTAAAGTCCAATTAGTAATTTACATTAATTTTTAGAATATTAATGTTAGAAGAATTATAAATAAACAATTTTTAGTTATACGCATAATTTCTATTTAGAAAAGAAAGGAGAAAACAGAAAGAATAGAATTTTATAATATTGATAAAATGGCTTAATTTAGTGCTCACACCGTCATAACTAAAATGATAGTTAATGAATATAGTATTCATTTTAAATATCTAGGTCATATGTTCCTAAACTAAAGGTAAAGATAAGTAATAGATTAATTATGTTTCCTCATAATCTAGTTAATTAGATTTATATTTTAATTTGTTCACAACTGGTTATATAGGCTTAATTAATCATTTAATCAAACTTAGTCCATGTCATATATATATATATATATATATATTAGTTTTCTAGACATGATTAATATTATCCATCAAATTAGTCCATATTATATATATATATATATATATATATATATATCATTTAGTTTTTACTAAAGGATAAAATAAAGAAATTAGTGTTCATGTCCTTCTTATAATTAAAATGTTAGTTTACATATTGTTTTGTATATAGCTTCCTTAATAAACAATATAGACCATGTACTTTCTAATAAAAATAAAAGATAGTTATTTGTTCATTATCTTTTGCATGAAAATCCACTTAAGGGCCTATAACTTAGCTTTACATAAAAATAGGTGTTTAATAATAATGATCTTTTCACATAAAACCTATTTATACTTATATCTTAGTTTATCATAAGTGAAGGTTTAACAATGATTTATAATATGTTCCATAATGCTTCTAAAATTAATAACGTGTTGCGTAGAACATTAACCTTAGATATATAACATATATCTTTTCTAAAAGGTTAAAAAGGTTTAATATTGTTATAACATGTTTTATCATCTTATAAACCCTTAATCTTAGACATATCACATATGACGTTTTATAAAAGATTAACCTAATATTTGTATATTTTAATTAAGATATTTTTAAGCTCATGTCTTGTTCTATAAAGTATAGATCACACATTTTTGAAAAGAATACCTACTTATTATAACCATTATTTGTGATGTTTTTGAAAAACGAATGCTCTTTTCATTAAGCTTTCTTTTAGCTTTACGTATGGTGAATGTTTCCTATTCGTGGAAGAACCTCAAGTTTTCAATAAGCAAGGCAAGTGGACTTCTCCCTCTGCATACCCTGTTTGATCCCAAACAATACATTTAATAATAAAGTTTATTTTTGGATATATATGCATAATTTGATGGGTTACCTATTCGGATACACCTAACCTTTTCTACCGTATTTCTTGATCAAACTTGGGTATTATACTTTACCTTTATAGCTATGCTATTGCTACAACTTAACTTTATGCAGTCACTCTTATTTGTGATATTAATGTTCCAAATGATAAGTTTACATTATTGTTGCTAATCCAACGATTAAGCAAGATCATATGATTTAATTGGAACATGGAGTGACCACCCGGGAAAACAGTGCTACCATGAGGGTGGTATGGGATGCCCTTGGCTAAATAACTAGGGAAGTCTTATGTTGGGTGCTGTTTGTGGTCGACCGGAACGGGGGCATCTGCCAAGCGCTTATATTTCTAGCTCAGGCAGATTGGATATGGGCATAGTTCCCAAGCTTTACCCTGCAGACTGGTCTATAAGTTGGTTACGTTAGGTGTGCTTTATGCAGTTTGACCATTTCCAGCATTTGCATAATGAGGACTCTAGGGAAAAGCCTCGTAGTGAGACCCTAGCTAGTCACCTCGGAAGTGAATACGGGACTTGCAAACCCGGGCTAGAAGGGAATCGCGACTCATGGGTAAAGATGCGCCACCTCTGCAGAGTGTAAAACTGATATATCAGTCGTGCTCACGATTATGAGCAGCTTGGACCCTCACATGATAATTGAACTTGAAGATGGAAATAAATCATGGTCCTTTTTTATTCAAGTGGTTCTGAGCTTATGCTGGTGATTATTTATGTTGATGACATATACACTGATTATGAATTATGCTTAATTGGGATTGGTATATACTTGTACCTAGTAATCAGGCGTGGATAATAAAATGTTGACCAACTAAAATGCCAATCGCATTAAACTTTAGCCTTACCTTGTTACCTTGCATTTTCCCCACTTGCTGAGCCCCGACCATAAGTGAGCTCACCCTTGCTTAAATTTTGATTAGAAGTTTGTAGATGAAGTTATGATGCTGAGCTCCATGGATGCTAATCTAGTGATACCCCCGATCATCTTCCTGTGGATGGATGTCCATGTTCCGTTGTACTTTGATGAATAAAGGTTAAGGCATTATGTCTGTTCGAAGTGTAATATGTTAATATAATCGTTATTTACACTTTTATGCATTATTCTTTTGATATATTACACTTGTGACGTTAACATATGTGTAGAAATAGATCCTGTCACACATATGCTATGCATTCGATTTTGCCCCCTAAAACTGGGTGTGACACTAGTGCTCTACCTAGTTTTTGGGTTAATGATACTTGTGATTCATTACCATGTTCCATTATGTTTTATTATATATTTTTGGATTAATGTTGCATGTTAAGAACATTTTGTTAATTGAAACAGGGAGCGACCAACCGAGAAAACAGTGGTACCACAAGGGTGGAATGGGACGCCCTTGGCTGATTAATTAAGAAAGCTAGTGTGAGTTAATGCTTTCCCGAAAGGGGCAAGCGGGGTGTGGGAAGCTGCCAATATAGGGAGGTTCTCGTGTCGATCATGCTGCGATGGCTTTTCGGACGAGAGATTTCTGTATCGCCCCATTCTGCCTGAAACGGTAGTGGGTTCTCTCATGCTAGTGGAACTTTGGAAAGGCCTCACGGTGTGCCCTCACCTACTCACCTTGAAGTGTTTATGGGTCCGATCAACCCGAGGCGACAAAAGGAAACACATCTTGTGGGTAAAGATGTGCAACCTATGCAAAGTGTAAAACAGGTATATCAGCCGTCCTCACGGTCAAGAGCGGCTCAGACCCTCACATGAGTAATTAATGGAATTAAACTTAACATGTCATGCATTTGCATTGCATTGTGGGAATTGTTAGTCTTTATTATGATCAATTATTGGGTTGGTATCTACTTAAACTTATTAATTGCTAATAAAATTTTGACCAACTTCTTTAAAAGAAATGCTCAGCCTTAACCACTTTCCTTGGTAAGCCTAACACTTGAGCCCCCACCATAATCGAGCTCAACACACTTTTCCTCACACTTGCTGAATGATGAACATATGTGAGCTCACCCTTGCTATAATCACACCGGGTCAAGAACTCGTACCTCAAGATGAGGAGCATGAAGAATGCTACTGTGAGTTCGGAGAGGTCTAGATCGTCGTCTCCTAGTCAACTATGGTTGCGGAGGATTGTTGTCGTCATATGATGTAATCTATTTAGTTATTCTATACAAAATTCCTATTATGTAATAAAGATGTGACATTTATTTCTGTACCCTAAGTCATCATATGTGTGAGACCCTAAGTCATGATATGTGTGAGACTTGATCCTAGCACACATATGACATGCATCTGGATTTGTTTTTAAGCCCATGTGTGACAGTGTGTGTATAGTTGATCGTATTCGTGATGTTGGGGCTAGATCAGTTAAATTAGAAGAATGTGATTGTTGTACCTAGTGAATTATAGGTATCTAATGTTTACTTGTGAATGATTGCAATGCTTTGCTAGTCAATGTTTAAACCACTTCCATGTAGCATTTTTTGTCTTGTGTTATTCTTCTGTATAATTCATGCATACGCATTGTGCATCTCATTTAGGTATGTTAGTTGATCACATGGAGCAGAGGACAAGTGCTGAGTTGAGCCCAAAGTGATGCAAACAGTGGTCTTCTCTTCAAGGCAATGTCGATGGTCGAACCTAAGGATGGATGACCTAATCGAGTGCAAGGATAAAGAATATTCATCAAGCAAGTATCGGCTAACAAAAACTAACGCAATGTTGGAATTTAGGCAAGCTCTGGTGCATTCACCACTTTCCATGTTGTTTACAAAGTTTTATCACCTTTTATGATGCATTAGGTGATAGGAGTTGTGTGATGAAATAAATTGATGCATTAACATCCTTGGTAATTGGAATGTCATCCTTGATACCCGTTTTACTCAAAGATTAGTATGCTTAGACCTACTTAATAAGTTATAGTTTTGGAAAATGACTTTGATTACTAGATATTGTTGTATGTTAAAGAACTATGATATGGTTAATTAATATGAGACCGGGTGTGGGCAATTTGCATCGAGAAAGGAGTATCGGTGTAGTCTGTGTCGATTAATGATCATTTGATGTATGCATGTGTGGTTGGGACTTTGCAACTATCCATATACTCGGAAAGCCTTGTCTCGACTTGAACAATACTAGGATAGCAACCACACACTGGGGTGGAGAGATGGTGAGAGTAGCATGTACACACGTGGCCAAGGGCTGGAGTGTGGAGTATTGTGCTCTCAAGTGGCGTGAACCCGTTCTGGTCTTGGAAGACCTAAAGGCGGGTAGACATATGCAAGGGTTAAGTGCTACATATGTCTTGTAGTTAGGGTTCCCCAACTGGGTATAATCGGTTTGAATTGTCTTTGCTCCTCAGTTATGGAGACTCGACCCGCTGACCACTCATCGTAGTTTAATAAGTGGAATGAGATCTGGTAAAAGAAAGATAGCTTTAGGACAAGTGATTGATCTAGATTAGGCTAATCTAGATTCAGAAAAATACTTAACTTGAAAATCTAAAATATGGCTTAAGGATTCATTTTAGTAAGCTTTTCTGCAAAAGAGTCCTTGATTCTTACTTAACCTTACCTTGATTCCCCAAAGCTAGCATATCCTTGGAGTCTTTTCTTGAGTCGGGTAAGTCTTGCGAAGTATTTGTATACTTAGGGTTTTATCCCACCATGTTGTTGCAGGTAAAGCTTTTTCTGCTGTGGATAGAAGTTAAGTGTTAGTGGGCTCGACCTTCTTGTATAAGTATCTCCTCTATGTTTCTTTTCATGGATTGTCATTTGAGCTAGCATGTATTTCAAACTCATAATCATAATTATATTATTCAAAGTTGTTTTACTTTTGAATCAAATTTGTAATCACTCCGATATTGTAATTTGTAAACCTTTTGTAATATGAATTCCGCTGCAAAACTTCGGTATGTGATTTGTGTTTACTTAATCCTGCGATCTTGGTTGTAAGTGGTTTATCCGAGGTCTCTTGGGCTACTCAGATAGATTCTTTTAAGTTATCTGGTACACATGCATAGTCGTCTAAGGTCTTCAGGACGAGGACAGGTTCATGTGGGCCCTATAACTTGGGAGCTTCTACCACAACATGGTTCAGAAGAACCACAACAAGGGCAAATGGAAGACAAAGTCTAACAAGCCCAACAAAACTACCAACTTTAAGAAGAAGAAGAAGAACAACAACAAGGCTGAGGTGACCTGTTTCATGTGTGAGATGGGTCATTATGCCAAGGTCTATCCTGATCGAACAGATTGCCATGGAAAAAAGGGCAATGTCAATACAATGATTACTAGCAATGAGGGAGACAAAGGGCACGGTAATCTATCTTTCATATTCTCAATTTTCCAATCACCTAGTTGCTGGATTGATACCGGTGCTAATGTTCATGTGTGTTCTAACATTAATATGTTCTCTTCTTACTAGGTTGCCTAGGATTCTTCTGTCCTAATGGGGAATGGGTCACAAGCTTTTGTTCATGGCACTGGCACGGTGGATTTGAAGTTTACTTTGGGGAATATCATGCAGCTGAGGAACATGCAACATGTCCCTTCTATGAACAAGAATCTTATTAGCGATACCCTTCTATGTAGATATGGGTTCAAGGTAGTTTTGGAGTCCAATAAAATAGTTATCTATGTCTGGACAATTTATTGGTAAAAGTTATGACTCCGGAAGCTTGTTCCGCTTTTCTTTGTTAGATTTCAATAATAAGTCTATGAACCATAATAATTAATTTTGGTTTTATGTCTCAGCTTCCACCATGAGTTTAATTCCAAATTTCACCATCATCAAAGGTTTTAAGTGCCATAGTTGTGTGCAGTCAAATCAACCTCGAAAGCCTCATAAGGCTGCTGAGGAGAGACACCTAGCACCTCTAGAACTCATACTTTCTTATCCTTGTGAGATGAACAGTGTGCTGACAAAAGCTGGTAAGAGATACTTCATGACATTGATTGATGATGCGTCTAGATTTTGCTAAGTAAACTTGCTAAAAACTAAAGATGATGCTTTAAACTACTTTAAAATCTATAAGGGTGAAGTTGAAAACCTACTATAGAGAAAGATTAAATGTCTTAGATAAGATCATAATGGTGAATACTTTCCCAAAGTCATTGACGATTTCTATGCAGAACATGGCATTATTCATGAGATGATGCCTCCCTATTTACCTGAATCAAATGGGATTGCTGAGAGAAAAATCATATGTTGACTGACTTGGTGAATGCCATCTTAGACACATGTGGTTTATCTAAGGCATGGTAGGGGGAGGCAGTCCTGACTTTGTGTCATGTTCTGAATAGAATTCCTATGGGCAAAGAAGAGAAAACCCCTTATGAGAAGTGGGTCGACAGAAAACCATCACTTTCATACTTACGCACATCAGGGTGCATAGCAAAAGTCAATGCACCATATAATAAAAAGTGCAAGCTTGGAACAAGTACAATGGATTGTGTCTTTCTAGGTTATGCTTCCTGTAGCATAGCTTATAGATTTTTATTAGTTAAATTTGAAGTTCCTGATGTGTATGTAGATACTATTATGGAATCACGTGATGCTACTTTCTTTGAACACATATTTCCAATGAAAGACATTCATAGCAATTCTAGATACTCTTCTAAGATAACTCCTAAACATAATACACCTGTTGAAAGTTTTGAACAACCACATGAGATTGTCCTAGAGGAGGATGACAATGATGCTCCTAAAAGGAGCAAGAGATAAAGGGTTGAAAAATCCTTTGGCGATGATTTCATTGTGTACCATGTTGACGACACTCTTACTACCATTACAGAAGCATTTGCATCTCTAGATACAGATGATTGGAAAGAGACAGTTCAGAATGAGATGGATCAATTCTTTCAAATGGTACGTGGGAGGTCACTGATCGACCCTATGGATGTAAACCTATGGGTTCTAAGTGGGTGTTTAAAAAAGAAGCTCAAGCATATTGGTACAATTGAGAAGTACAAGGCTAGGCTTGTGGCTAAAGGCTATACTCAAAAAGAAGGTGAAGACTTCTTTGATACTTACTCGCCTATTGCTAGAATGACTACTACTCGAGTACTACTTTCCTTGGCTGCCTCTCGGTCTTCTTGTCCATTAGATGGATGCAAATACAACTTTTCTTAATGGAGAGTTGGACGAGAAAATCTATATGGAATAGCCTAATGGATTTGTAGTAAGGAGTCAAGAGAGCAAGGTGTACAACTCATTAAAATCTTTGTATGGCCTGAAGCAAGCACCAAAGCAGTGGCATGAGAAGTTTGACACGACTATAACGTCTGCAGACTTTGATATTAATGAGGCAGACATGTGTGTGTATTATCGCCATGGTGGGGGTGAAGGAGTTTTATTGTGCCTATATGTTGATGATATATTGATATTTAGCACAAACATTGATGTGATCAATGAATTCAAGTCTTTTCTATCAAAGAGTTTTGATATCAAAGATCTAGGAGAAGCTGATGTGATTCTAAACATCAAGCTGATTAAGGCAGATGGTGGAATTACTCTCTCGCAATCTCACTATGTTGAAAAGGTTTTGAAGCGACTTGGCTTCTTTGATTGCAAACCTTCTTCAACACCTTATTATCCTAGTGTGACATTGTGCAAGAATAAGAGAATTGGTTTATACCAATTGAGATATTCTCAGATTATCGGTTCACTCATGTATCTTGCTAGTGCAATAAGGACCAATATCTCGTTTGCTATGAGTAAATTGAGTAGATTCATGTCAAACCCTGAGACTGATCATTGACATGCACTTGAATGGGTCATGCGCTACTTTCAAGGTACAATGAGCTATGTAATTCACTACTCTAGTAAGCATGCAATACTTGAAGGATATAGTGATTTGAACTGGATATCTGATGTAGATGAGCTTTATGCCACCAGTGGTTATGTCTTTACTATTGGTGGAGGCGCGATATCATGGAGGTCATGAAAGCATACCATCTTGACGATGTCAACCATGGAAGTCGAGCTCGCTACACTTGACACAACAACCATTAAGGTAGAATTATTGTGTAAACTCTTGATGGACTTGCCAGTGCTTAAGAAACCAATACTGGTTATTCTTATGAACTATGACAATCAGACTATGATTGCTAAAATGACAAGTTCTAAAGATAATGGGAAGTAATCAAGACATGTTAAAATATGATTGAAGTCTAACAAGAAGTTGAGAAACTCCGAAGTTATAAGTGTGACTTATATTTCAATAGATAAAAATCTGGCAGATCCCTTTATGAATGAACTACCACGTAATGTGATAGTAATCGCATCGAGAGAGATGGGTATGAGACTTGTATGAGTTGCCATTATGAAAACCCAGTATATGTGATCAGAGATCACGTGAATTAGGTCCTAGGAAGAAGAAGCCATTATTGTACTGAGGAGAGTAACATTTTTGACCCTCTAAAAAATGCAATACTCTCAAATGTTGTAAGGTAAGTTGGCTTTGAGCCTTAATGTGTTATGCTGGCTTTTATTAGCAAAGATATTGTCCTGCAAAACATTCTTGAAAGAACACACCTATATGAGCTCGACTGTCTAACGTCATAATCTATGAGACCTAGGTAATCTCTAGTAAGCTCATGAAAAGACCTTAGAGTACGACGTATATGCTCCACCTAAGAAGGGGACTACTAGTAGCCAGGTACTGGTTATGGATAGAGATGTCAATGGGGAATTCCCCATTGGGTTATAGCATCCCATACCCATCTCCATCATGTTTGATCTATCCCCATATCCATCCCCATACCCATCATGGGTACAAGACTCATCCCATACCCATCCCCATTTGGGTTTCGGGTCCCCATCCCCAATTAAGGGATAACTAGGTACTAACAGGTAGCACAAACAATCTAGATTTCAGACATCACCACATCGACAAGCACTCATCCATGAACCATGATCCATTCATCCATCCATCAAAAAAGAAATAAGTACTTCGGGACCGATAGAAGAAATGGAGAAATGGAGTTTGCTCACCTTCCTTGGTCACCATCTGAGTTCGTTGACGCCTGAGAATCCATGGTCGTCTCCGTCATCTGGGCAGGGCGTAGCATATGGCTAGTTATTTTAGGGTTTTGTTTTTTGCTAGTCTACTAGTTGCCTTGCCATGTTGCCTTATTGGGCTAGGACCTGGGGCCTGGTGCGCTGTAGTGCTGGGCTTGGTGGCCAGCTCGGCCTCAACTCATTTATACAAATACGACAGGTGTACACATATGAAATACTCATGGGTAATCGGGTTCGGATTATTGCTTCCCAAACCCATACCCGTTTACCCAATGGGTGGAGATTTTGTTCCATATCCATACCCATGGAGATAAATTTTGTCCCATACCCGTACCCTAATAGAGGAATTCCCCACGGGTTGGCGGGTATCAGGTCCCCATTGACATCTCTAGTTATGGATTTGAGTGAAACGATTCACACAAAACTTGCAATTTAAGGCATAGTCTATTGTCCAGGTTATGGGTTGGTGTAGCTTGGAGTTCTAGGCGGAAGTTCAACTTAACAATCTCTGCTGAAACACTGGTATATTAAACAGTAGTAAACAGTGCAAAACTGTAAATGGGTATTTGAGATCTGGTGGGCATTGTTGAATTTATGGGCTTGACCCAATTGAGAAATTCAATTAAATCCTGGAAAAATCACAAAAGTCCATGTGTGGCAAGGAAATAGTGGAACTAATAGTGTCACATTGTTAGGTCAAGTGTCCCATAGCTCCACTCCTAGCAAGAATCACTTATGCACAACCAAATGGTAAAAACTGAACTGCTCCATAGTAGGAGTGGGATGAATCTAGTCTCAATTTTATACTAGAGGGTGGAAGCCAAAAAAACTCGCTTCTCTGCTCCCCACTCTCTAAACCCTCAAGAATCACTTCACATACTATTTGTCAAACGATTTTCGTCAGATAGATTCACTTCTGCTAGAGAATCATTTAGAATCACTCGGCTAGCTATAGCATAGTTAGAGAGGTAATAAATATTTATAGGATAAAATATAATGTACGGAGAGAAATCTTATCTATAACGTTTTAAATACATGGAAGTGGGACATCCAAGATGCCCGCAGAACATAAACACGTCCTGCAGAACATTGGCTTGTTCTCTTAGCTTTAATTCATATCAGCTTCTACTGTTTTTATATTATTTTTGTCTTTATAGATTATAACTGCATAAAAATTCAAACAACTTATTTTAATCCGCAGCCTGCATGCCCGGTTGTGGCCGCATACCCTCGATCCAAGTCTTTAGAATATTTGGTTTATATGATTGGAAGCGACAAGTGAACAGGGCTTGAGCCAAAGATAAGTGAAGGCGTAGCTGGGCTGCCTGGAAGGAACCACTAACCATCATCGCGTTGGCATCTCGTCCCAAGATCCAGTCAAGGTCGTCTTCCTGCTGTCATCCTCTCCGACCGGCGCAAGCTCCGTTCCTGGAAGAACTAGAAAGGTGCGTACATCTTTCTGGTCCAGAACATCTTGCTGCTCTGCTCTGCGTTGCCTTGCCTTGGATGGTCGTCTCACCGCTGAAAGCTAGGTCACAGCCTCTGTAGATACAATTTGTTTGTGTGTCTTCCCTACATCTACATCTCAGCGTATGCCACCAGTGATTTTTCTTTTTCTTTGTGATTTGCTCCTGATGTTGCATATTTGTTTTGCAGTTTAGGCTTCTAATAAACTAGCAAAGTAAAACAAAATTTGTGACCCCATGGTCTCTCTTTATTACAAGGCCTGGAATTTGTAGAAGTATTTTGATCCATAATATGACTATCAATCTCTCTTACCACATGTCCACATATATCATCAACTGTTCCAAAATTAATATTATATTAAAAAAAAAGAATTGCAAAATTAAAATCTATGGATGTGTCTTCTTTTAAATCCTGAAACATCCATCCTTACAACGAAAGCAGAACACAGGAACAATTTTTTTCTTTTGTTTAACATGGCATATTGTCCTCCATGTTTTCGACAAAAAATGAATGCACATATATTCAAGAACTTGATCTAATAATATATATATTCAAGAAATATTTTTCTCTGGTGAAAGCATTGTAATTTTGGTTTCATTTTCTTATAATAACGAGTCCAGGAAAAAGCTTTCCCCACCTAATTATATTGCTCCAGAACTGCAAAGAACTTGTTCAAGAACGGTTAGGAATTTTACCAAGCTGAGGAATTTTGCCACATTTGTGCTCCGAGCTCTCCTCTGTGCTGGGCTCACTTCCCACCACGCGGTCCTCAGTCCCTTGACTTGATTCCATCCATTCCTAATGCGGGACATCTCTTGCGCCGCCGGCGCTACTGCAACCCGTCGTCGAGGCAGGCTTCACGCCGCCCGCGAGCGGATAGAGATGCGCTGCGCAGCCTTCAGTCCTGCACACTGCACTCGTGAGGCGCCTACAGCGAGGGCCACCGCAGTTATTGTGGCCGGCTAATCTGATTTCATACAATTCTTTCCCCTATCTTGTGCGGCTCTCTTTATACCTTGTGTACCCTGTAATTTGGTGGAACTAACACTTCGGTGCCCTCCCGTTGATTCCTAATTTTTTTTTATTAAAATAACCTTTTGCGTCATCTCTCATTCTTCAACCTTGATGTCTGTCTCGAGTGCATATTCATCCGCTCTTATCTTATCCAATACTGCAGGGTTTCTTTTTGCTGAGCTGAGCAAGCACCTGGGCGGCGGCCCCGGCAGCAAGTATCCAGCAGGTGAGCACGAGATCTATCTATCTATCACAGGAATTGCCATTTGCGATTACCACATCATATAGGTTAAATCTTCGGATCATTGCTTGGTGCCTCCTCGTTGGTAACCGGATGAATTTTCTTGGACAACTCACAACTGCAACCATGTCCCGATTATTCCTGGCGTGATGTCATTGTTCACTTCAATCCTCCCTGAATGAGCGTTTAGCCACATCTTGCGTCAAACAAGTATGATTTTGATGTTTAGTATTTCTCTAGGCGATAGCTGAAGTCGATTAACCCATATAAGTAATTAGGCTGGCCTAGGCGTTCACCTAGTAAAGTGAAGAATGCAGTTTCAGGAAAAAAAGGTGATGTTTGATCCAAAAGAAAAAACAGACTACCGTGTATTGCGATAGTAGATATAGCCTGGCCCTCCTGTTATGGTGTCGAGCAAGTTGTGTTTTGCAGACAATAATTTCAATATATCTTTCACATTTAACTTCATCAAATATAAATTTGTTTCAACTGTTTCATTGCTATGGAAACTATGGTGAAACTGTGGCATTGGATACCTGGTCCCAGAGACAAAAAGTACTTAACTATGCAGTGGATATCACATCATTGCCACTGATCCATTCGTTACCCAATATCATAGCATATCCTACATTTACTTGCAGTTAACAATTTCACTTTCTTGACAGTTAACAGTTTGGCAATTCCACCAAACTGGCCTGCACATACATTTTCTATGTTTAAAGAGATGTTAACGATCCTTTGAATTCTTTTATAAATAAACTTTATAATTGTGCACTAGGCTTTCTTGGCCAACTTGCCACTACATCTGCCATCAGGTTTGAGCTTGGAAGCCACGCTTTTTTGATTGGATTAGGTATAGAGATATATGTCCTATATGATGGCACAAAAAGTAGCAAAACTAGATGATGGCACAAAATGTGCTTGTCTCACTGCTGTTTATTTAATTTTTCTCAGAGATAGTTTGATGTGAACTTTTTTGTGTAATAGTATATTGATGAAATTAAGGCTGATGCGCTAAACTCGTTGTATCATTGTTATTTTTTCTGTCATGATTTTGAATAAAATGGTGAACTCCATGAGCCACTAACTATTGCCTATTAGACCTCAGGCAATGGAGTTTTTTCATCCGTTTCCCGTTGTACTAACACAGTGTACTCTGTTGATTGGTATGATTGTCTCCAGAATTACCAACCTAGCATTTTTCTATATAAATAAAAAAGAACAAGTTACACATTCATGCAGTAAGTATTAAATTAAATATCAAAGAAGCAACTATTATCCAGGAAAACTGGCAGTTATGTCTCCATAGAAGAAATTGCCCTCCGTAGTCCGGACGTTCAAATCAAACTCAATCCTGTACATTTCAATGAAATTCATCATTATGTTCTGTAACAGGATTGTTTTTCATTTTCTTCAGCAGAAATGGCAGAAGCAATACTCCTTGCTCTGAGAAAGATTGGTAGCGCTTTAGCAGATGAAACTGCCAAGAAAATGCTGGCCAAATTGTCTGAAAAGGTTAACAATCTGAGGGATCTGAATGACAAGATCGAGTCAATAAGAATGCAACTGACAGCCATGAACAATGTTATACGTAAGATTGGCACAGTATACCTCACTGATGAAGTCGTCAGGGGATGGATTGGGGAAGTGCGCAAGGTGGCCTACCATGTTGAGGATGTAATGGACATGTACTCCTATCACACACTTCAAATGGAGGAAGAATGGTTCCTGAAGAAGTACTTCATTAAAGCGTCACATTATGTCTTGGTTTTTAGTCAAATAGCAGAAGAAGTTATCAAGGTTGAGAAGGAGATCAAGAAAGTTGTAGAACTCAAAAATCTGTGGTTTGAGCCTTCGCACCTTGTTGCTGATCAGCTAATTGAGATGGAAAGACAGCGTTCGCACGATAACTACCCACTACTTTTTAAAGATGAAGATCTTGTGGGGATTGAAGATAACAGGAGAAGGCTCACCGAATGGCTATATTCTGATGAGCTTGACAGCACAGTGATAACAGTATCAGGCATGGGTGGACTTGGAAAAACTACCCTTGTAACAAATGTTTACGAGCGTGAAAAAACCAATTTTTCTGCTACAGCATGGATGGTCGTGTCCCAGACCTACACTATAGAAGCTCTGCTTAGGAAGTTACTCATGAAGGTTGGTCGTGAAGAGCAGGTGTCACCTAACATTGACAAATTGGATGTCCATGATTTGAAAGAAAACATAAAGCAAAAGCTCAAAAATCGCAAATGTTTGATTGTATTGGATGATGTATGGGACCAGGAAGTGTACCTTCAAATGTCTGATGCATTCCAAAATCTTCAATCAAGTCGCATCATCATCACAACACGGAAGAATCATGTGGCTGCTCTTGCTCAGCCAACTCGTCGCCTTGTTGTCCATCCTCTGAGAAACACTCAGGCATTTGATCTCTTCTGCAGAAGGATTTTCTATAACAAGGAAGACCATGCGTGCCCCAGTGACCTTGTGGAGGTTGCTACTAACATAGTAGACAGGTGCCAGGGATTGCCACTAGCAATTGTATCAATAGCTTGCTTATTGTCTTCAAGGACGCAAACATATTACATCTGGAAACAAGTTTACAATCAGCTTCGGAGTGAGCTATCAAAAAATGATCATGTCCGGGCAGTTTTGAATCTGAGCTACCATGATCTACCAGGAGACCTAAGAAATTGCTTCTTGTACTGCAGCCTCTTCCCTGAAGATTACCCTATACCACGTGAGAGCCTCGTCAGGCTTTGGGTTGCAGAAGGCTTTGCATTGAGCAAAGAAAACAACACAGCAGAGGAGGTGGCTGAGGGAAACCTCATGGAACTTATCCACCGCAATATGCTTGTAGTAGTGGAAAATGATGAGCAGGGGAGGGTGAGTACATGTACAATGCATGATATTGTGCGAGATCTTGCCCTTGTTGTTGCAAAAGAGGAGAGGTTTGGCACTGCAAACAACTATAGAGCAATGATACAGGTGGACAAGGATAAAGATGTTCGACGCCTATCATCTTATGGATGGAAAGACAGTACATCTCTAGATGTTAGACTTCCACGTCTTCGAACTCTAGTATCACTTGGAACAATTTCATCCTCCCCAAACATGCTATTGTCAATTTTGTCTGAATCCAGCTACCTTACTGTTCTCGAGCTACAAGATTCTGAAATTACCGAAGTGCCAGGGTCTATAGGGAATCTGTTTAACCTGCGTTACATTGGCTTGCGCCGTACAAAGGTCAGATCAATACCTGATTCTATCGAGAAGCTCCTGAACCTCCAGACTCTGGATATCAAGCAAACAAAAATAGAGAAACTTCCACGAGGAATCTCTAAGGTTAAGAAGCTACGGCACCTTCTAGCTGACAGATATGCTGATGAGAAGCAGTCACAGTTTCGGTACTTCGTTGGGATGCAAGCGCCTAAAGATCTGTCGAGCTTGGTAGAACTTCAGACTCTTGAGACTGTGGAAGCCAGCAAGGACTTGGCTGAACAGCTGAAGAAACTGATGCAGCTAAGGACTCTGTGGATTGACAATATTACTAATGCTGATTGTGCAAATATTTTTGCCAGCCTATCAAATATGCCACTCCTTTCCAACTTGCTTCTTTCTGCAAAGGATGAAAATGAGCCACTTCGCATTGAGGCTCTCAAGCCTAGGTCCACAGGACTCCACAGGTTGATTATCAGAGGGCAATGGGCGCAGCGAACATTGCAGTGCCCAATATTTCTAGGCCATGGGAGGCACCTCAAGTATTTAGCTCTAAGCTGGTGCCACCTTTCAGAAGATCCACTGGAGATGCTCGCTCCACATTTGCCAAACCTCACAAATCTGAGACTCAACAACATGCGTAGTGCAAATATATTGGTTCTTCCTCCAGGATCATTTCCCAACCTGAAGTTGCTTGTCCTGATGCACATGCCTAATGTCAAGGAGCTGGTGATTGGAGAAGGTGCGCTCCAATGCATCGAAGGTCTGTACATTGTGTCACTGGTGGAGCTGGATAAGGTCCCTCAAGGCATTGAATCGCTTCGCTCCCTGAAGAAGCTCTCTCTTGTCAAGCTGCACAGGGACTTCCTGACTGAGTGGAACAACAGCGGAATGCATCAGAAGATGCAACATGTCCAAGAGATTCGTTTCAACCATCCCCAATAAGTACTGTCATTCACACCGTCGACAGCTCCACATTTCAATTTCATCTATACTTTTTGTTTTTCTTTTTTTCATCTATACTTGTGGTGACTAGTGCAATCTAATCGTGGTTGTCTTGGGGTAGCTGGCCTCAGTTTGTGGTACCTTTTCAGTTTCCCTCTCTTCTTGATTTTATTGTAAGAACAAGTTCCATTTTAATTCAACTTCTATATTTTGTTAATAATGCATTCAGTGTATCCCTTGCATGAGTAGATTATGTTTTGTGTGTTGAATAGGTGTTTATATCCTCAAATGAGGCAAATAAAGTTAGATTATTACTTCCGGTAGTTCGATTTAGGGGGGCAGAACTAGTTAGAAGCAGGAATCCAAATTACTTGCAATGCGGAAACACGTTCTTACCTTGCTTGATTGCTTCCGAAACTGTAACAGGGCCAACATCTGAAAATGATGTTTTGCGGATATAGTTGAGGTGTTATATATAATACTCTCTCCGTTCATAAATATGACACCGTTGACTTTTTAAAAAAACTTTAACCACTCATTTTATTCAAAAAAATAATAAATTATTATTTATTTTGTTGTGATTTGTTTTATCACTTAAAGTATTCTATGCTTGATCTAAAATGTTACATTTTTGAATAAAACGAGTGGTCAAAGTTTCTAAAAAAATCAACGGTGTCATATATTTATGAACGGAGGTAGTAATATGTTTTTGTCTCCTGTTTGAACAAAACGTGAAGTGTTATAGCCGGACAAAAATGTCAATTCTGTCAGCAGTTAAATTGGTAACATGTTTTTTAAAATAGTAGGGTTGTGTAAATCTTCATGGCGATAAAAATGTGTAGGGAAAGATTACTCACACCATCAATATTAATAGAATAAATTCAATCGAGTCTCTATTTCATGTTTCTCAACCGTATATATCAGGTGAAGTTATATAGGACATCGCCTTTGTTTCTTTTATACAGAATCTAAAATACCCCTGAGCTGTTTACTTATAACTATTCATTTATACAAGGGTACTCTAGTCATTTTATTTAGGATACATGTTGTAAGACTAGCTCCAACAACGAACTCTAAAGGGTTCTGTACCCTAAATTTAGATGATTAGATCGTCATCTACTCACTCCAGCAGCGTCCTCTAAACGATCCTCTAAATCTAGAGAACGTTGTTGGATCATCTATATATAGAGTTTCTCTACACGTTACTCTATCCATTTGAATACTTTAAACAACCGATTTAGCAAAACTAAAATATGTACAATACATTTGAGAGTATGACAAATATGTATGTACAAAAATTAAAAATTATAAAATGTCTCTAATATATGTATTTGCATATAGAGGACGTGATTTAGAGGACATTGTTGAGAGAAATGATATATAGATGATAGAATCTTTTAGAGTAGACTGTAAAGAACAGATATAGATGATAGATATAGAGGACGTTGCTGGAGACCGTCCAAGCATTTTCTCTAGGCTCTCAATTTTGCCGAATTTTTTGTATTTTGGCCCTTAAACAGGATTAAAATCACGTTTAGAGCTTAAAAAAATTTAATCTCAGATTTGGACCCTTAGCTCGGCGCCATAGGTTATGGCGCCGAGGTAACACATGTCGGCGCCATAGAGTGTGGCGCCGAGCTATGACGTGGCGAAGCTGATGTGGCAGGCCGCATGGTACCTAGCTCGGCGCCACAGATCTTGGCGCCGAGCTAGGATGAAATCGCGCGGCTCCCTTCTCACCGCGGTTTTCTGCACACTCTGTTTTCTCTCCACAGCCGCGCTGCCGCCGTGATCGCCACCACCGCCCGAGCGACTTACCGCCACCGCCCGAGCGCCCCGCCGCTGCGCCGCCCGAGCGCCCTTCACTGGCGGCTCCCAGGCACGGCCGCTCCCTCACCGCCACGCCCGAGCCGCTCCCTCGCCGCCCCTCTGCCGCCACGCCCCTCTGCCGCCATGCCCGAGCCGCTCCCTCGCCGCGCCGCTCGAGCGCCACCACGCCTGAGCCGCCCGCCACGTCCGAGCCACCCGTCCTCCCCGCGCCGCCCGCCCTGCCGCCCTCTGCTCAAGGTAATGTATTTACTAATTTTAAAATATTTTATATGTATTTTTTGTGTTAATGTTTAGTTTGTTTTTAGTTATTTATAATTAGTTCTCATGTCATGTGCCATTTATTTGATATATGTATTTATTGGTTAGTAATGAGTTAGGTTTAGGTATTAGTTATTATTTAGTCGTTAGTGAGTAGTTATTTATTTTGTAGCATAGTTTAGGGTTTGTGGTTTACTTGTAAGGTAGTAGCTAGTGTTTATTAACATTGTTTAGCATTTATTTACCCTAGGGTTTATTTAGTACTTTTATATGTTCAGCCATCGCGCTGAAGGTTTATTTGTAGGTTTTAGAAACCTGACCATATAGGGGAGGTGCTGCCCAATTTTTTTACTATATAGTGTTAGTCACATACCATATTAAATGGATATTGAGTTAGTAATATGTTTTTGCAATAGATGGACACCCTAGTGACACTATACCATGGAGGAAGCGTGGGGATAGATGCGTATGGGAATGTTACTTTTGATGGTATGAAGATCATGACCATGTTGTTCGATGAAAGACCATCTTTTGACAAGATTTTCGCTCGAGCTTGGGAGGAGATTAGTTGCGACATAAACGACCCTAGAATATCAATTCAGGGTTTGTTGTCCCATATTACATATGGAATAGTTGTCCGACGGTTGATCTCCATTGCCTCAGAAGATGATTGGGTGAGATATGTAAGAATCGTGAAGACCATGCTTCCACCATGTTTGGATGTGGTTGTTCAGCCGTTATATGTTACTCATCGTGATGCTCCAGTCGGGTTGACTGCACAAATTCCCAATGCATCTCGTATTGAAGCTCCTTTGGTAGAGCTTCCGGAAGAAGTGGTTGTTGTGCCCGATGCTCAATCGGGGCCGCACGAGTATGGGATTTCTCGTCCTCTTCCTGGCGTTTGTGGGGCTTCTAATCCGGTGGTACCCCCCAAGAGATCCCATTGACCCAGGATCCAGTTCAGGATCATCCTAGTAAGTGTCTTTGACACGTTGTTCATATTCATCGTTATTTCATTTGATTAGACTTTGAATGTGGTATTTCTTGCTTCCATCCGATGTAGGATCTCCACAAATCGATAATGGTGCTTATCTTGATGTGCCTGTGTCATATAATATGGACAACATATGCAGGGAATCCAATAGTGTTGATGTTCAGATTGAGGATGAGGAGGAGCCATATGAGGCTGCACGGGCCTTAGATTCTGATGATGACCGTCCGGTTCAAGAAATGACCGAGCAAGAAATTGAACTCATAAGACGTTTGTGTCCGGAGCGTGACCATGCAGTACATGAATTTAGCAGTCTAAGTCATTCCACCCGTGCATATGCTGAAGGACGTGATGATAAACTGCTAGAGGCTCCGGATAACGCCGACAGCATTGAGATTAAGGCAGGCTTACTTTTCAAGGACCTGCCTACACTGAGACGATGGCTACAGGAATATTCTGTGAACCGCAAGAGGCCGTTCAAGGTGAGACATTCATATGCACAGCGTCGTTACACTGTTGTGTGCGAGGTGTCAGAATGTAATTGGAGGGTATGTGCCCGAAGGCAGAAGGACACCGGAAAGTTTAAGATCACCAAAATTGTAGGTCCACACACTTGTGCCCAGATAGAGCTGAGCTCTAAGCATCGTCAGTTGACATCTACCCTCATTGCGAAAAGGATATTGGGGATATTGAAGGGCCAGCCAAACTTGAAGGTGAAGTCAATTATGACCATGACTTCGGAGCTGTTTGGTTACAGGATCAAATATGGGAAAGCATGGAGGGCAAAGCAGCGAGCATGGAAGATGATATACGGGGATTGGGAGGAGGGTTATGAGAAGTTACCAGCATTGTTCAATGCAATCAAAGCAAAAAAACCCAGGCATGCATTACGAGTACATCCCCAAACCTAATGAATGGAGGAACGGTAGAGAGATATTTTTTCGTGCTTTCTGGTGTTTCTCGCAGTGCGTAGAGGCCTTCAGGCATTGTCGTCCCGTGCTCTCTATTGATGGTACTTTTCTGCTTGGGAAGTATAAGGGCACATTGTTGGTTGCCATATCATGCGACGCAGACAACGCACTGGTTCCTTTGGCATTTGCTTTGGTGGAGAGGGAGAACAGAGATAGTTGGTCTTGGTTCTTGCGGCTTGTATGCATCCATGTCGTAGGCCCTGGACGCGAGGTTGGTGTCATATCTGACAGACACCAAGGTATTCTTAATGCAGTGCAAGAGCAGATTCCTGGCTACGCACCCATGCACCACAGATGGTGCACTCGACATCTAGCAGAAAATCTTCTTTGAAAGGATCATAGCAAGGCTAACTTCCCCCTTTTTGAGGAGGTATGTCGACAGTTGGAGGTTTTGTTTTTCGAGGATAAGTTGAAGGAACTAAAAGATGCAACAAATGCTGAAGGTAAGAACTGGATTGCTGGATTGCTGAGGGAACCGCAGAAATGGACAAGGGCCTACGACGAAGGCGACAACGCGTCATGGATGTTTCTGCCCTGCCTGACTGACTGGGATACGACAGGAGGTTACAGCTGGGCTTCTGCAGTGTTGGCCTTCCTGTACAGGCAACTTTACGAGGCTTGTCATCGTTCGTCGAGATCCGCTAGCTTAGGTGGATGTGTCTACCTACTACAGCTGTGGATGTGGGCACACATACCCGTCAGGCAACCCAGAGAGTTTCCTCCTTGTGAGTGGTTCGTGGTAGCCGGACATCGGCTTAATCCCACGGCTGCTTAACGCTGGGACCAGGTCGAGGAGCCATTCGCACGACACCAGCGTGCTTACGTGGAGTACTCAAACGAGCTCGACACACTTACTCCTTCGATGGTGAGTTGTCTACTTTTATCTTTTTCCTTAAACAGTTGGTAAAATGACTATAAACTTACATGTGCTTTCTAAAACTTTTGCAGGTGACCTGGCAACCGTATCTTGATCCATATTTCGCCAGCATACAGTTGAGCATCATGTGCTCAATAGACGAGAACCTCTACCTAATGAGGTGTCCCCTCATCTGTTTTTATGCTGTTGAGTACCACTTGCCCCACAGAGTTGCTCGACAGTTCGGATTGCGACAGGAGTTTTCGATGGAGCCATTCTCGACTTCAATAGAACTTCATAAGTGAGTGACTACATGCACTTGTTATTCTAACTAATAATTCAAATATCAGTCAGTCGCTAATATATGTTTCTAACTTTTGCAGGTTCGACAGACAGAGACAGAAGAAGGTCACGGACTTCGAGACCCACCACTGTGATTACATTGATGAATGGGAACAGCAGGGGGATCTTAACTATGAGAACGAACAGGCGCACACAAACTACAACTTCTGGAGGTATTTGATTTGGTATGCTGGTGTGACTAGGTGCAAGCTGAAGGGATAGTGGACAGCTGCAGACTATGCCGAGTAAGAATCGGCAGACGACGAAGACACAACTTTCGACATAGCTGCTCGGCACGGGTCCCAAATTGAGGCTGCTCCAATCCTTGATAGAGTGGTAACTATTTCTTTACTAAATTAGAGATTTCAATTCAATGCTTTATGTCTAGTTTTGAGCATCCTAATGTTTTAACTTGTGAATAGGGAAACTCTATGCTCGTATCTGTTGTTGAACTTGAGCGTATCTCACAGAGAACTTCAGATAGTACTACGCTTTCGTTACTATCAGTGAGTATCAATGTTTAAAAGAAAACTTGTTTATTTGTATGTTGTAACATATGTCTGTAACTAATATTTTGATTACAGAGGGTATCACGTCGTCTTCGTCGTGCAACGGCTCGGTGTGGATGCCGGTCTCTAGCGGGCGTTGACGTGCAGCTGCCTGTGCCTCGTATGCAGCAGGACGTTCAGCCTCCCATTTGTGCAGTTGGACCATCTACAGCAGGACTGAGCTCCTCGCGATCGACGCAGGACACGTTTGAGGACGTGGCCCACGACGACGAGGACGAGGACGACAACGACGACGACAACGACGACGACACTGGCGCTGGCGCCGCAGGTCAGGAGGAGATTGGACCATCTCAGTTGCAGGATGCTCCTACAACTCAGTCATCACAGCTGACACCACGTAGAAGGCGTCCACGAGACCCTTACACTCCAGGCACCGACGCTCTTGGGGCCAAGGGCAAGTGTAAGACTAGGAGGAAATGAAAACTTTGTGATTTGGACTCATGCTGGAGACGTTGTAATGTGAACTATGTTATGTGTTTTGGACTATGTTTTGTGGACATTGTATTTTGGACTTTGTTTGTGGACATTGTATGAAGAACTATGTTCTGTGGATGTTTTTATATTCGATGTTATTTTGTGATGTATTATATGTTGAAATGTGGTCATGTCTTATAATATGTGATTATTTGAACTGTGGTTGTTAATAAAACAAGGGGAACTCTTGCAAATTTTTTTTGTGAATTGTAAATAACATAACAAGCAATAAGTAACACATCTGTAGAGTTCTAAAATAGTTTAGATATTCAAGTAGAGTTCTAAATTATTTTTGATACGAAAATACTACATAACAGGCTACAAGTTTCTTTAGTCTGAATCACAATCTATGAGTAACTCATCTTCGGAGTCATCCGTCGCGCAATCCTCAACAACAACCTCATTCCACTTGCTGCATTGTCCTGCATCACACTTGTCACCAGTTCTCTTGTAATAATTGGCTTCTGCTTCATCCGCAGCTTGGGAGAATAGCTCATCCTCAACCTCAGCCTCATCAGACTTCTTCTTGTAATAAGCCGCCTCTACCTCTTCAGCGGCCTGAGACATAAACTCATCCTCTTCCTCTTGAGCACGTAATCCTGCCTCAGCTAGTGCGATGAGCTCACTCAACCTTGATGTGTCGTCCTCCTCTTCTTCATGTAATCCTGCCTCTACGAGAGCGATAAGCTCACTCAATCTAGATGTGTCGTCCTCCTCCTCCTCCATCAGCTCAACCGTCGCCATTTTATCCTGAACATATCTTGCATGCGCCTCATCGGCCAAATAGTTTACGCCACATCCAATCTCTGCAAATATAATGAGCAAAATAAGTTAGCAAAGTCAAGATAAATAAATTGTACTAACATAATTATAATATCATTTATCTCACTCACTTCCCTTGAGGCGATCAGCAAGATTATCCAACATTTGTTTCTCGGCTTGAGCCGCTTCCCATTCCCTTGCATCCTGTGCTCTCTTCTCATCTGCCGCCTTCAACCCCCTATACTCTGCACGCTTTGGGCTATCATAAAAGGCAGATTTTGCTTCCCTACGCATGTCGCGTATGCGATCGTTAATGTACGAATCGACGAGCCGAGATCCACAACGCATCTTCTGTCCCATTATTCTCTTGGACTCTATTGTGCGCATCACCTCTCCTTTATCGTCGTAACTCTCCCAACTGCATTTCCTCGTCTCCTACAAAAAATAGTAAGTACCGCTATAACATTACAGCTGGTGCAAACAAAAAATACCAACCTCATCGTAATCGACCATATGTCCACAAAAATATCCAACACCAAGCTCAGAAGGAACTAATCCATACTTAGCTTTAATACCACATTTGCAGAGTACTGGATCAAATTTCACCTCTTCTTCTGCCCACTGATTGTATCTCTTTTCCTTTACCTCTGGCTCTAGCCAATGGGACAAAGGACCATACAACCACTCTCTGAAACGACACTTACGCCACCCGTATGGCTGCAGGAGAAAAAATAGTAATTTATTGTAAATAATAACTAGTTCATACATTTAGCGTATCGATGGACTCACATAATCAATGTTCGGACAACAGAACTGCTTCTCGTAGTCTTCATCGATGACAGCACGGTCTCCACAATCGCAACGAGGCGGTGAGTCCATCCGTCTTTCTGTTGCTACCTCCTTCTCTGCACTCGTCATTGGTGGAGGATTCGAGGGAGGAGGTACCCAACGCTTAAAACGCTCATGACTAGTCCTTCCACTCAACCAATTAACGAAAAGAAGATATCGAGGGTCAAATTTATCAGGACCGTCGATCCACTGGAAAAAGAAACACCTCTGATGCCCCTAAAATTATGGAAAAGAAGCACTATTACACATCTACAAAATAATGAATGCGAACAAAATTAAGTGACAAGTCATAAGCTACGTACGTCCAAACCGCTACAAAGGTAGTAGCAGCAAGCAGCCGTGTCTGGATGTTGTGATTGATGTACCCAAGCCAGTCTGCCACAGTCACAGTTAGGCACGGGGAATTCAGGAGGAACAGGAGCATCCTTACTAGATACGTCCGGATATAACTCCCGAGGACGACCTCTCTTCTGCCACAACGCCTCTCGGTACATGTCTTTCATCTAATAAACGATTATAATTATCACTTGTACCTAATATGCTTTATAATAAGTTTACACAAACTAATAATCGAAATGATAATATAATAGGTTTATACAAACTATTAAACTATGAAACTATGAGCAACTATGAAACTAACAACCCAATATACAAAATGAATCAGTTGGGCACCATACCTTGGTCTACAAAGTGAACCAACTCAAATCTTTGAATCCAGCAAATTTTGACGAAGTTTGGAAATGAGAGGAAATGTGCTGCTCTCGGCCAGCCGCGCGACCGTTTTTATAGACATCCATAGCTCGGCGCCAAGATCTGTGGCGCCGAGCTACGAGGCCGCGTCGCCACCACGTCGATGTCAGGTCAGCCCTAGGCGAAGGTAGCCATTGCTGCCACGTCAGACCTCGGCGCCATAGGCTGTGGCGGCGAGCTGTGTTACCTCGGCGCCACAGCCTATGGCGCCGAGCATCGGGTCCAAACTTGCAAATAAAATTTCTAATGGTCCAAACGTAAATTTTTGTCACAAAAGAGGCTAAAAAACAAAAAATTCGGTCAATTTTGTCAGAGAGGCTTTGCATCCTACAAAGTGAACCGATCTACCTTTATTTACTTTTGACATTACTGATCTACCTTCGCTCATTTCCGACACTGCTTCATGTCCGATGATTGCTAATCAACTTTGAAATGTTAGGGACTTTGTTTGTCCGAGATCAAATCTTGAACAACAGCCCCTCGTGGGCGAAAGCCTGTTCCAAATGTCTGAATCCCGCAAAATTATAATTCGATTGAAGCTAAAATATCGTCCCCAAGCTTAAGCTCTAGAATTGGTCGTTGGAGGTTGCGAGGTGAACAATTTTAAATTTATAACACTTGAGTATGACCTAAGTGGGGTACATAAGAAAGTTTAACAATCATTTTTGACCAAAGCTGGATATATATATATATATATATATATATATATATATATATATATATATATATATATATTACGAAATGAACTGTTCTATGAAGTTTATTTTTGAAGGTGTCTGTAAGCCTTGCGAGGAAGTTTTCCATTTGTTGCTTGTGAGCCTTGTGAAAGTAATTTTCTAACTTGTAACTTGGTTTTTTATTTGTTCTTTTTATGGTTTTATTGGATCATTTTTTGTTAAATCTATGGTGTTGAAGAGATTCCTCATGTGACTTCGCCTGATTCTAAAGATGATTTAACTGATATTGAAATCTTTGAGTTAGAACTTTTTTTATGATGAATCCAAATAGTTGAGGTTGGGAAGTACCTGATGGGTGAGGCATCTCTTGCTTTTTTGTTTAGAGAAAAACTTTATTAAGAGACCATGTTCGTTTACTAGGGAATGAAATAGATCCAAAGCTTAAAGCATATGAATGTGTCTTTATCACTGCTAGACTTTGCTTTTTTGCTCATGAGCTATTGGAGGAGATTCTAAGTGCAAACAACGTTTAGGTGCATCATTTGATGCCTAGTGGTATTTCAAAGATTGCACTTTTTATTTGGATTGTCAAATCTCAAAAACTGACTCCCAATGTCGCTATTTTTGTTCTCTAAATGAGATGCATTACTAGTTTAAGAATGGTGGCATTGAAGGTGTTAAAGTTATTAACTGTTCTAGATGTTGTAGTTTCAAATTATGTCGTAATGCAAAGAAAATTGCTCCTGCCATAAAGAATAAATGGCATGATAATTGATTGAAGTATTAGTTTATCACATGGTGCCCATGGTTGAAGAAAGGGACCGAAGCGGTAGCATGATAAAGAAGTTTCTACTGCTACGAAGATGGGCAAATAAACCTTAGAATACAAACACTCATTCGAAGGCACTCTTGTTTCAAAAGGCGTTGAGGAAGCGTACAAGCTTGTGGCTTTGCTTTAGGGGGTAGAGATTTAGTTGTGTATATGTGACTACTCATGTTTGACCTATTCAATGAGGTTGGGCACCTTGTCACTTTTATCTAAAGAAGATTGCTTATCTTTGTGCATAAGATATCTCACTACCCATTTGGTAATGAGATGCATGTTAGATACCCTATAATATATGTTCAGTTGTACCTTCAACATCCACATTTATACCTCTTTGTCAATTGGTTATGTTGTCAATTCTTGTGTATTAACTATTCGCTGAGGTTGATGACTGACTCTGTCTACTGTCGAGGGTGTGCAACATGAGGAGGTGCAAGTTGCTGCTGGCTTGGCTACTGTAAGGAAAATGGACCTTGGCCCATTTGATTGAAGGATTTTGGTGTTTGATGAACAACATAACTAGTGAACTAATGTTTTCCAAGAATTTGTGTTTTGTAGTTCACAGGATGCAAATTGGATTGGACTAAGGCTCTGAGAATGCAACACCTCAAAAGAAGTGTCACACCCGGGTTTCGGGGCACCAAGACCTGGGCGCGAACATAATCACCAGGTGTGCTAGGACCAAGTCTCACACATATGATGAATCATGGCACAGGATCGAATGTCACATCTTTACTATATAATAGGAGTTCTATACAAAATAAATAATTAATTATATTATAAAGAGACAACGGTCCAGCAACCCAAAGTTGACTGGGAGACAACGGCCTAGACCTCTCACAAACATAGCACAACATCCTCCATGTGCCTCATCCTGTGTACCTGATCTTGACCTATGGGGGGTGTGAGACAACAAGAGTGAGCTCACATACGTTCATCGCTCAACAAGTTGTGGGGAATAATGTGCATGAACTCGCCAAAGGTGGGAGCTCACGTGAAGTGTAAGGCTTACCAAAGGGAATGGTTAGAGCTAAGCATTGCTTTTAAAGTTGGCTAAAATTTTATTAGCAATTACTAAGTATAAGTAAATACCAACCCAATTAAGTAGTAGAACAAACGTAACAACACCACTTGCGATGCAATGCATATGACAAATTGAATTTAGTTCCATAATTAATCATGTGAGTGTCCGAGCTGCTCATGACCGTGAGCACGGTTAGTATACCAGTTTTACACTCTGCAGAGGTTGCGCATCTTTACCCACAAGTCATGTTACCCATCTGCCAAGAGACGGCCAATCCCATACACTTCTACCGAGGAGGCGAGGCAGGGTAACACTACGAGGCCTTTACAAAGTTCCACTAGCTTCAGAAAACCCGCTACAGTTTATAGGAAGCTCCAATGCAGAAATCCCTCGCCTGACCGTCATCGCAGCAAAATCAACCCGAGGACCTCCCTACACTGACCACTCCCCTACTGCCCTTGCCCCTTTTGGGTAAGGTAGTCCTCCACTAGCTTTCCTGATTAATCAGCCAAGGGCGTCCCATTCCACCCTTGTGGTAGCACTGTTTTCCCGGATGGTTCTCCATGTTCCAATTAACATAATGATCTTAACATGAACAGTAAATAACAACTGATAATAAAAGTATAATCATTAATAATGTGTATCTCTATACCCAAAACCACATAAAGAAATAGCAGGTACTACCCAAAAATTCAGTGGTAAACAAGGTATAAAGATAGTCAAACTAGGATAACCTATTGGGTCCCATCAAAATTAACCTATGCAGATCATTATGATTAATCAGAACATGACTGGGTAAAATAAGTGATCAAGGGCACAACTTGCCTGACACTTGAGATTCCAGGTACCAACTTGCTCTTCAGATGACACGTGTCCTCACTGCTAAACGTAGCAATATAGACAAACATGGTGTAGGCAAAACTAACATCACACCAAACATGTAAACAAAATACATAATAATAATCTACACATTAAAATAAGATTCTAGGAACAAGAATCATTAATTTTGGAGTTATAGATTTTAAGTTATGAATTTCTGAAGGTTTTATATGTTTTGTACAAGATTAAATAGGATATAAATTTTATTGTGATATTCATGTCAAAACAGTGGTACTAACTAATAAACAATAATATTACAAAATTATAGGAAATAGAATGGATTAATTTGGACTTCATATGAATTTTTCTATGAATTAAACCAATTCTAGCATTTATTTCTACATTAAAAATCCATTTCTATATTTATTTTCTGATTTTTCCAACTCTCTGGACTGGGTGCCAATTACCAGAGAAGGAAGGGGCTAATCCACAATATTTCCTAAGACTCAGTAACCTCCGCACAGGACGGCGGGTTGATTCAACAAAACACCGAGGTCTCTTTTAGAAAGTGACCGCGGCGAAGGGGTAAGATGGAATCTGAGCCGCTCGATCCAGAACCGAGGGCCCCGATTAAAAGCCGGCTGCGATGAACCGGTACGTGCTCACGACCCTCGGATCAGAATTCGACATTCGGGATTTAAAATGCCGCGATGGAATTTCATACACCCGATCCCGATCCAACGGTATAGCTTCGATGGAACGAAATGGTAAACCAAGATCTAATCCTAGCCACCCATCTTGAGATCGACGGCCACATACCCATCTTCCACCCCCCGCGTCCCAACTGCGGCGGCGCGCAGTCCGCACGGTAGCGCCATAGTCGCTGCCCGCCCCCACCGAGATCTTCGAGCACAAATTCAACGCCGATAGGTGCTATGCGAACAGTATTACGTGGCGACCAAGGGTAAGAGTAACTCACTAGAAATTGTGCAGCTGAATACCCTAGCCACGGCACACGGCGGTTCCGGCCCGGTAAAAGTGCTCCGACGAGGGATTACCGTTGTTCCACATGGTCCCGAGCCCAAAGCACCAACCGTCTAGCATCCTTACAGTTCCGCAAAGCTCCCTGGCACAGATCCGAGGCCCGAATGGCAACCCAGGCAAGGTCCCACGGTGGCGTCCATTTTTCCCTCTCTTGCCTTGCTTTGTAGCGTGGATTCTATCGTGAAGGAGTCTCGATGGCGCCTGCAATCAGCTCATCTAGGTTTTATCATGGACACGGCCGAGCAGGGTCAGGGTTTTACCGAATTTCTCCCCCAGGTTCGGGTGATTGTTATGGTGCACACCGTGGCTAGCGCTCGGGTTGTTGGGCGAGCGTGGAGATCAGGGATGGCAATAGGGCCCCATAATCTAGAGGCACAGTGCCGGGCACAAGCAGAGGGACTGGCAGAATTGGCCCTCCCGTCAGCGAGGTTAGCGAGCGGGCGAAGGGCTTGGTTTCTGAAAGTCGCCTAGAGGGGGGTGAATAGGCGGAATCTGAAAATTATAAACTTAAGCACACACTACAAGCCGGGGTTAGTGTTATAAATAAAATCGAGTCTGAAAGAGAGGGCGAAAACAAATCACAAGCAAATAGCGAGAGTGACACGGTGATTTGTTTTACCGAGGTTCGGCCCTCGAAGGCCTAGTCCCCGTTGAGGTGGTCACAAAGACCGGGTGTCTTTCAACCCTTTCCCTCTCTCAAACGGTCACCTAGACCGAGTGAGCTTCTCTTCTCAATCAATTGGGACACTTAGTCCCCACAAGGACCACCACACAATTGGTGTCTCTTGCCTTGATTACAAATGACTTGGGAACAAGAAATGAGAAAGAAGAAAAGCGATCCAAGCGTAAGAACTCAAATGAACACAAATATCTCTCTCTCACTAGTCACTAATTGTTTGGAGTGATCTTTGGACTTGGGAGAGGATTTGATCTCTTGTTTGTGTCTTGGAGTGAAGTCTAGAGCTCTTGTATTGAATGCAATGGCTGAAAACTTGGATGCCTTGAATGTGTGGTGGTTGGGGGTATTTATAGCCCCACCCACCAAAATAGCCGTTGGGGAACTCTGCTGTCGATGGGCGCACCGGACAGTCCGGTGCGCCACCGGACACTGTCCGGTGTGCCAGCCACGTCACCCAACCGTTAGGGTTCGACCGTTGGAGCTTCTGACAACTGGGCCACCGGACAGTCCGGTGGTGCATCAGACAGTCACTGTTCACTGTCCGGTGCGCCTTCTGGCGCCTGCTCTGACTCTGCGCGCGCAGTCCGCACTGTTCACTGTTCACTGTTCACTTTTGCAGACAACCGTTGGCGCGTTAGCCGTTGCTCCCGCTGGCACACCAGACAGTCCGGTGCTACACCGGACAGTCTGGTGAATTATAGCGGAGAGCATTTTCCAGAAACCCGAAGCTAAGCAGTTTAGAGTGACTCTCCCTGGTGCACCGGACACTGTCCGGTGGCACACCGGACAGTCCGGTGCGCCAGACCAGGGCAGCCTTCAGTTTTCTTTGCTCCTTTGTTTTGAACCCTTTCTTTTAACTTTGTATTGGTTTGTTGTGAACCTTTGGCACCTGTAGAACATATATTCTAGAGCAAACTAGTTAGTCCAATTGTTTGTGTTGGGCAATTCAACCACCAAAATCATTTAGGAAAAGGTTTGACCCTATTTCCCTTTCAGTTTTCGCGCGAAATCCACGGTGATTTGTTATGCCCACCGGAGTTCGCCGCGGAGCAGAGGGAGGGGGCCGAGCCTGGGTCCACCACACAGCGAGTGTAGTCGGTGCGTGGGCGGAAACTTGACTGGCGTGTGGGATCCGCGGCCAGCGCCCTGGAGGCGCGGACGCAGAGCCGACCAGGATTCGCGGACGACCATGAGAGGATCACGGCACGACTTTGCATTCTGTTGAAAGCAGACGGAGGGGGAAGAGGATAGATCCGACAGAGAGGGCCCACACGACAGACGTACAACGCGAGACTGTGCGCGATGAGAGCGAAGCTGAGGCCATGGGCCCACCTGTCATCGGCTTGTAGGCGGGAGTGGAGATGCGGGGTGGGTTGCGTCCGCGCGGGGGAGGTAAATGGGTCGGCCTGGCGTTGAAAATGGCCCAGCCACAATCCTTTCTCTTTTTTTATTTTTCTTTTCTTTAATTCATTTCCAATTGCTAATTCAAATTTGTTTTGAATTTTAAACTCAGGATCAAATGTTCAATAAAAAAATGACAGCATGGATGCAATTATTTTAAATATATTGCCTTATTAATTTATTTAGGCAAATGTTGCAAAATTGAATCATATAACATTTCTTATAGTATTTTTGAATGTGTGATACACTTGTGAGTTAATTTCAACTTAGGGTCAAAATTACCATCAAGATCTCTAGCATGATGCAACTTTATTTAACTATTTATTGGTCTCTTAATTTTAACTTGATATTATTGTTTGAACATGGGGAGGAAGAGTACTAATAGATTTTCAAAGGCCTTCAAAATTCTCACAACCTTATTATATACTTTAATTTCTTTATTTTATTATTTTATCATTTTTTCTTCTACCAATTTTGGGCTTTACAAATCCTACCCCCCTTAACAGAAATCTCGTCCTCGAGATTTGTAAGGACGGGGATGTAAAAAGCTTTATTCATAGTTTGGCCTTTAACTTCTAATTATTTTATGAATAAGAAGTTTCATGTTATTTAGAAAGTGGTTATGGAAGCATGGGTATATATATATATATATGTATAGTCACCTTATTGTGTAGGATAAAAGATAGGTTAGGGTAAGAATAGCGTAGGGTAAGCAAGTTTATGATGGGAAAGAATTCCGTGTTGAGTGGCAATGCATCTGAAGATCGAGTTTGACTTCTCTCCTTCCTTGACGAGGTTGATCTTTTCTTCTCCAGTCTTGGTCTTATTGATTCGAGGTTAGTGTATTTTATCGGAGTTGGGGGAATAAGGTTAAGATAGATATGGATGAGATAGTCTACATGATGTAGGTCAAAATCTTGTTTGATGTTAGGTGAGGGTAGACAGATTATGCAATCCCTCAAGATTCTATGGTTGGGTTAGCTCTTATGCTCACGGTTGAGTTGTTCTAATGCACTAATTTAGGTTTAAGTGCATGAGGGGAGAACCAGGTTTATAGGAGTAGGATCCAGTTTATCTCACTAGTGTTAACTTGTTAGTGACTGTCCTTAGGTTAGCTCAACTTAAGGTTAGACTTTGTTAGTGTTGGGGACTTAGTTCTCAACTACTATGAATCAAGAACAAGGCAACACAAAACATTAATGATTAAAGTCCTTCGTCCTTCGAAGCATTATCTCCCTTAGGACATAATGATTTTCAAACGAAGGTTAAGAAGGGCGTACCTTCATCATCATAATGTATTGTAATAGAAGTAAGAGCATATGAATAATCATATGACATCATAAATATTTCTTGTATTTAGCATCATGAATAAATATAAACGATATTGAATTACATTTATACCTTCGGCTTAACAGAAGGTAAAAGTCCGAATGCGACACGCAAGTGAATACCAGTCAGCGTGAACAGTACGATGCTACTGTTCATCTATTTATAGACACAGGACACAGCCTGTGTGAATTACATTCATGCCCTTGAAATTTACTATTGACTTAGGGATAGTCTATCAAGGACTAGACAACCTTTTCCCTTTTAGGTCGGTTCCATTTTCTTCTGCTGAGCCGAAGCTTCTCCATAGATAACTTCGGAACTGGTTCACCCTTCTCCCGATCCATGCCTTTTACATCGTGTACAGCTTCATCCCAAGGCCGAAGGTCCCTGTACATGTATTATACTTGGAAAACATGTTAGTCGTGTTTTTGAGGACCTTCGGAAGACGAAGGCCCCCAACAGTAGCCCCTCGCAGTATTAATTCGTTATAATTAACAGATTTAAACTGTGACATGGACGAAGGCCTTAAGCCAAAGGTCCAAAAAAACACCTCCCCTTTGCTAGAATAGCAACAGTGAATGACAGACTGGGGCCCGCCAAGTTGCAAAGCACTAGGTGTATAAATATGGATCTCTAGCGGCGGTATTGGATACACCATTTTTGCTGCTTGCGTTATTCCCTCAAAATTTTAACTCTTGCTTGCAAGTTTTTTGCTTAATTTTTGAGCTTCGGTTTTAGAGGACGTGCTTGCTTCATATATGAGGAGAAGATGACCAGTGAAGAGAAGATAACTGAGGAGAAGATGGCCGAGGAGAGGAAGGTATCAGAGGAGAAGAAGCTATATTAAGAAAAGAAAATTATAGATCCTTTAATTCCCAGGTTTTACGAGTCTATGGCTAAGACAAATACAGAGAAAATTACTAAGGAAATAATAGAGGGTTTGTCCAAAGATTCTGATGACAGTGATAGTTATGACGTGGAGAGCGGGGATGAAGATTCTGAGGATCGGCCCTAGCGGCCAAGTCATTACTATCTTCGGAAAATCGACTATCAGACAGAGTCATGTTGATTCCATGAGGGGGAGATATTTTCGTGACATGTCCATCGTGAGGGTTGGAGGAGACAACACTGCCCCTGCTCCTGAGGAAAACGAAGTTGTCGTTTATCGAAGCTTCTTGAAGGCAGATCTCTGGTTCCCACTAAGCAAGTTTGTGGTTGAGGTACTAAAGATTTTTTAGATTTTTCTCCATCAGATTACCCCTGAAGTTGTAATTAGGATGGGGATCTTTGTCTGGGCTGTAAGAAGCCAGGTGCTAGAGCCGAGTGCGAAGTGCTTTTGTAGTATGCACGAGCTTTTATACGAGACGAAGGCCGTTGGCAAAGAGCAATATCACAACAACTTCGGCTGGTACGGGTTTATTGCCCGCTCTAATGCAAGCTACCCAGTGCCGACATATCGGAAAAGATGGCCCGGAGCCTGGATGGAAGAGTGGTTTTATGTTAAAAATGATTTGATTAAAAGGGAAGACATCAAGGAGATTATCCAACGCCCCATCTAGTCTTGCTTCGGCCTCCGAAGGCCAAAGGTGAATATTGATAGTGATGTTGAAGCATGTCAAAAGGACTTTAGTACTTTTTGCGCCTTCATTGGCACGAGGGATTTAATTCAAGAACACATAGCCTTCAGGGTGTGGCCACTTGTGGAGAGGTAGGATATGCCAAAGGAGACTACTGCCGAATCCAGTGAAGGTGGTAATCCAGTGAAGGTAGTCTAGTCCGATTGAAGTATACCTTCAGATTTAGGGAAAAGTTTGATGAGCCAGATGATGACTGGTTAAAATGTATTGAAGCTACTAGTGACGAGCTGCTTGGAACATATTTTAAGGCCGAAGATGATGCCTTGTCCGCAGCCTTCGGGGGCTGGGGAAAAAAGATTAAACAGGGTGTTCGATGTAATCGGCTTCGTATACCCTGATTATCACTACCCACTGCGAAGGCAAGGGAAAAAGAGAAAAGCTATCGCTTCGGCCACCACTGATGTCGCTTCGGCCACCACTGATGTGCTGAAGGGCAAAAAAGTGAAGGTTCTGACCCACCGGCCACGGTATATTGAACCGACCGTAGTGCCTGAATTTGGCGAAGAGGCCTTTTCAACTGCCAAAGCAAGACAAGCTGCTCCGACTGAGCAGAGCGTTGAAGAGCCGACTGTAGTGCCGAAGGTACCTATAGTCAGGCCAGCCGAAGCTAAGAATGATAAGGCCGAAGAATGTTGAAGAACTTCATGAATCCAAGGAAAGGTGCTTTGAGAAATCCTTGGATTGTGTGAAAAATTTAAAAACTAGCTTTGCCAAAGTGGGCGCCTACTCTTCTAAAGAAAATTTCATACGAGGCGACCCCAAAGGCGTTGTTGAATGGATAAGTGGAGAAGCTGAAGCCTTCGAGGAAATATTAAGTGGTCGCGGGGATATTTGTGCCTTCTCCGGCGCTCGAGGAATCGCAACTATTTTGGAGAAGGCTGGATGTGATCATGTTAAGGCTATAGCCCATACCGAAGCTGCCTTCTCCACAGACGATACAAAGGATCCTTCAGCCGAAGCGACCTTAATAGGTGGGAAGTTTTACTCCGATGTCTGGGTGAACGGTGGCCGAGAGCTGGCCAGCGAGATTATAAAGAAGAATGAAAAAGACACCCATGACGCCCGGGCAGAAGCAAAACGAGCTAAAGAGGCTGCTGAACGCAAGAGACGTATAGGTAATGTTTTTTGATATTCTAGGCTTCGGTACTTGCTTTGTGGCTTCGAACTAATCATTTTACCTACTTCAGCTGAACTATCCCCGACACCGAAGCCGTACAATCCTCTAGCTGATCTAGAAATGAAGGAAGCGCTGGATATTGTAGGTGTGGCGAACTCCATTATCGACGAAGTCGTCGATAAACTTTTGAACGAAATTGCAGAAAAAGTCCTTAGAGAAGAATAGATTCTAATGTAATAGTATTTTGAAATGTTTGATGTATGGAACAATTGGAAGAAGATTAAACTTCTATTGTAACAAAACTATGTAACATTTGATGTGTGTAACATTGGATCGAATATGTAAATTGTTGTAATTTATTTCTTTGCGATGCATGAAACATACAGACATACTGCTTTTTGAGCCTTCGGCAAAAAAACACCTTCCCTTCTTTTCATGCTTCGTAAAGGACACCCCTTCTAGGGCAAATCTGATAGAATTGACACCCAAAGCTTTCTTCGTGTCTTAGCACATTTTTATTCAATCGAAGTATTTCCGAAAGTTTGCTTCGTATCCAATCTTTCTGTTGATGCCATATGATGTATGATGTGATGGTATGCTAAATGATGCGATGGTATGATGCAATATGATGATGTTTTAACACCCACACATGCGCCCACACTAGTACATGGAAGGCTGCGTCCCCTTAGGAACATCTTTTGAGTCTAAGCTCTGCATTCCCTTAGGAACGTCTTTTGAGCTTCTTCACCTTCTATTTCGGTGATATAAGTTCTGCATCCCCTTAGGAACAACTTTTGAGCTTCTTAGCCTTCTATTTCAGCGGTATAAGTTCTGCATCCCCTTAGGAACGACTTTTGAACTTATTCGCCTTATATTTCGGCGGTATTTGGCTCTGCATTCCCTTTGGAACGACTTTTGAGCAGAAAACTTACGCCGCGCTCCCTTAGGAACGACTTTTTATAGCTTCGTCAATTTTGGCTCTGCATTCCCTTAGCAACGACATTTGAGCTTCGAGAATTATTTCGTTCCTTCGAGTCGTCTTTCAAGCTTCGTAAATCTATGAAGAAGATATATTTCATTGTGGTGTAGACAGAGTTGTTACAAAAAATTGAAACTGAATTTTTCATTACTTGTCTCTCATATAGAAAGTAAAAATGGCATAAAAAAATAAAAGTACTTCAGAAGTAGGATATTCCTTAGTATATGTGCTTCGATTCTGGTACAATGCTATTGACTATACAAGCTTCGGACTCCTCCCTGAAATCGCGTTGCTGTTGGGAGTGCTGGCGCCCTTCTGGCTGCTGGCCTTGAGTAGGTGGCAATCGTGGTGGCAGGTGGAAGCTGAGGCCAGGAAGCTTGTGAATGGCTTGCCAAAGCAACAGAATCTGCAGGTTGATTACCCACATATTCTGGTATGTAGGGAGAGTAGCACGAAGCAGTATGTAAGACCTGCTTCGGCTGATTCTGCCGGGCTTCTGCTTCGGCAATCTCTTTTTGTTTCTAAATGGTAATCTGGCACGTTCTTGTAGTGTGGCCCTTGTCTTCACCACAGAATAAGCAATAAATTTTCCTGGGTTGATCCCCATATCTTCCTCCGAAGCCCCTGCCGCCTCTGCCCCTTGGAGCTAGTGGCCTGAAGGAGCTTTACTGCTGTCCTGAAGACTGAGAACTGTGTTGTGATCTCTGGAACTGGCTTCCTTTATCATCATTCTGACTGGAGCTGTGGATTGATCTGACATGCCTAGGGTGGATTCTCCCTCCGAAGCCCCTAGTCATCTCAGAAAACCTATAAGCTTCTTCCCTTCTTTGGTGAAAATCATTATCAGCCCGAATGTACTCATCCATTTTCTAAAGTAGCTTCTCCAGAGTCTGGGGGGTTTTCCTGGCGAAATATTGAGCCGTGGGCCCTGGCTGAAGACCCTTGATCATGGTCTCAATGAAAATTTCATTAGGCACTGTAGGCGCTTGTGCTCTCAGATGCAAGAACCTTCGGACATACGCCTAAAGGTACTCCTCTTGGTCTTGTGTACACTGGAACAAGGCCTGAGCAGTGACTGGCTTCATCTGAAACCCTTGAAAACTGGTGACCAACATGTCTTTAAGCTTCTGCCATGACGTGATTGTCCCTGGCCGGAGAGAAGAGTACCATGCCTGGGCCACACTTCGGACTGCCATGACGAAGGACTTTTCCATGACAGCGGCATTGCCTCCATATGAGGATATTGTTGCTTCATAGCTCATCAAAAATTGCTTGAGGTCCGAGTGCCCATCATACATGGGAAGCTGGGGTGGCTTGTATGATGAAGGCCATGGTGTAGCTTGCAGCTCTGCTGACAGAGGAGAAGCATCATCAAAAGTAAAATTTCCAAGGTGGAAATCATCATACCAAACATCATCATCAGAGGAACTGTCCTGGCGAAGCTCTGTGCGTTGAGGCCGCCGGTCCTGGTCATCTTGGGTGAGTTGATGCATTTCCTCAGCGGCTTCGTCGATCTTCCTCTGAAGATCAGCAAGGCGAAGCATCTTTTCCTTCTTCTTTTGGACCTGCTGGTGAATAGCTTCAAGATCCCTGATCTCTTGGTCCAGCTCTTCGTTGTGAGGCGTCGGACTTGTAGCCTTCCTTTTTTGGCTTCGTGCTTCACGCAATGTGTCTTGGTTGACATCCAGTGGCTGCAGTGCAGCCCCTAGCCCTGAAACTTTCTTTGGTGGCATGACGAAGGTCACAGCTTGCCGAAGGTGGTCAAATGAGTTCACCGGAGGTGGGCGCCAATGTTGGGAACTTGTTCTCAACTACTATGAATCAAGAACAAGGCAACACAAAACATTAATGATTAAAATCCTTCATCCTTCGAAGCATTATCTCCCTTAGGACATAATGATTTTCAGACGAAGGTTAAGAAGGGCGTACCTTCATCATCACAATGTATTGTAATAGAAGTAAGAGCATATGAAACATAAGAAGTATCATGAATAATCATATGACATCATAAATATTTCTTTTATTTAGCATCATGAATAAATATAAACAATATTGAATTACATTTATACCTTCGGCTTAACAGAAGGTAAAAGTCCGAATGCGACGCGCAAGTGAATACCAGTCAGCATGAACAGTACGGTGCTACTATTCATCTATTTATAGACACAGGATGCAGCCTGTGTAAATTACATTCATGCCCTTGACATTTACTATTGACTTAGGGATAGTCTATCAAGGACTAGACAACCTTTTCCCTTTTAGGTTGGTTCCATTTTCTTCTGCTAAGCCAAAGCTTCTCCATAGGTAACTTCGGAACTGGTTCACCCTTCTCCCGATCTGTGCCTTTTACATCGTGTAACAGCTTCATCCCAAGGCCGAAGGTCCCTGTACATGTATTATACTTAGAAAACATGTTAGTTGTGTTTTTGAGGACCTTCGGAAGACGAAGGCCCCCCAATAGTTAGGTTAGATTAACCTATTAGGTTGGATCAGATCTAGAATAAATTGATATGACTATTTTAGACTAGATAAGATCTACATAAATTTTGGATTATCTCATGGTGGTTATTCTAGAGTGGGATACATATACTAATGAGGGCAAGATAAATCCATAAGGATAAGGTAGAATCTTTTGAGGTCAGTTAGATCTATTAGGATGACATAAAAATCTTTTTAAGATAAGATGAATCTACTAAGGTAATAGAGTATCTTTTAAATAAGATGGATCTATTAAGCTAGATATATTAGGATAAGTTAGGATCTTTTGGGATAAGATGGATCTATGAGTGTAGGATAGAATCCTTTTAAGATGAGATGGATATTGTTAGGCTAGATACTTTAATGAGAGATAATCTAGTTTGTCTAGTTATTTTGATGAGCATTTTTTCTATATGTATATGTAGATGTAATTGTGTACTCCACAACTCATCACACTCAATCAAAGATCCAAATCAGACAAGTATCATAAGAACAAACATTCAAGTTCATAGATACCTAAAAAATAGTTTTGTTTTTGTTCCTAAGAGTAGGTCTCCTATTCATAAAAGTCACTTTAAGCACAGGATTTCAAAGTGTGAAATCCAAGTTTGTCTTTAGAAGGAAAAAGGTAAGAGTAATCAACGTAAAGCGGAAATAGATGAGAAAAGATTAAGAAAAGTTTAGAAAGAATCAGAGTGGCAAAGGTAAGTAGAGAATGGTTGTCCAGTTCTATCTAGGTTTCGTACTACAGTCAACATTCCTCTGATACCACTTCTGTCACACCCGGGTTTCGGGGCACCAAGACCCGGGCGCGAACATAATCACCAGGTGTGCTGGGACCAAGTCTCACACATATGATGAATCATGGCACAGGATCGAATGTCACATCTTTACTATATAATAGAAGTTCTATACAAAATAAATAAATAATTACATTATAAGGAGACAACGGTCCAGCAACCCAAAGTTGACTGGGAGATGATGGCCTAGACCTCTCACGAACATAGTACAACATCCTCCATGCGCCTCATCCTGTGGTACCTGATCTTGACCTGTGGGGGGTGTGAGACAGCAAGAGTGAGCTCACATACGTTCATCGCTCAACAAGTTGTGGGGAATAATGTGCATGAACTCGCCAAAGGTGGGAGCTCACGTGAAGTGTAAGGCTTACCAAAGGGGATGGTTAGAGCTGAGCAATGCTTTTAAAGTTGGTCAAAATTTTATTAGCAATTACTAAGTATAAGTAAATACCGACCCAATTAAGTAGTAGAACAAACGTAACAACACCACCTGCGATGCAATGCATATGACAAATTGAATTTAGTTCCATAATTAATCATGTGAGTGTCCGAGCTACTCATGACCGTGAACACAGCTAGTATACCAGTTTTACACTCTGCAGATGTTGCACATCTTTACCCACAAGTCATGTTACCCATCTGCCAAGAGACGACCAATCCCATACACCTCTACCGAGGAGGCGAGGCAGGGTAACACTACGAGGCCTTTACAAAGTTCCACTAGCTTCAGAAAACCCGCTACAGTTTATAGGAAGCTCCAATGCAGGAATCCCTCGCCTGACCACCATGCAACAAAATCAACCCGAGGACCTCCCTACACTAACCACTCCCCTACTGCCCTTGCCCCTTTTGGGTAAGGTAGTCCTCCACTAGCTTTCCTGATTAATCAGCCAAGGGCGTCCCATTCCACCCTTGTGGTAGCACTGTTTTCTCGGGTGGTTCTCCATGTTCCAATTAACATAATGATAAATAACAACTGATAATAAAATTATAATCATGAATAATGTGTATCTCTATAACTAAAACCACATAAAGCAATAGCAGGTACTACCCAAAAATTCAGTGGTAAACAAGGTATAAAGATAGTAAAACTAGGGTAACCTATTGGGTCCCATCAAAATTAACCTATGCAGATCATTATGATTAATCAGAACATGACTGGGTAAAAGAAGTGATCAAGGGCACAACTTGCCTGGCACTTGAGATTCCAGGTACCAACTTGCTCTTCAGATGACACGTGTCCTCACTGCTAAACATAGCAATATAGACAAACATGGTGTAGGCAAAATTAACATCACACCAAACATGTAAACAAAATATATAATAATAATCTACACATTAAAATAAGATTCTAGGAACAGGAATCATTAATTTTGGAGTTATAGATTTTAAGTTATGAATTTCTGAAGGTTTTATATGTTTTGTATAAGATTAAATAGGATATAAATTTTATTTTGATATTCATGTCAAAACAGTGGTACTAAATGATAAACAATAATATTACAAAATTATAGGAATTGGAATGGATTAATTTGGACTTCATATGAATTTTCTATGAATAAAACCAATTCTAGCATTTATTTCTACATTAAAAATCCATTTCTATATTTATTTTTTGATTTTTCCAACTCTCTAGACTGGGAGCAATTACCGGAGAAGGCAGGGGCTAATCCATAATATTTCCCGAGACTCAGTAACCTCCGCACAGGACGGCGGGTTGATTCAACAAAACCCCAAGGTCTCTTAGAAAGGGACCGCGGCGAATGGGTAAGATGGAATCTGAGCCGCCCGATCCAAAACTGAGGGCCCCGATTAGAAGCTGGCTGCGACGAACCGGTACGTGCTCACGACTCTCGGATCAAAATTCGACGTTCGAGATCTAAAATGTCGCGATAGAATTTCATACACCCGATCCCGATCCAACGGTATAGCTTCGATGGGACAAAAGGGTAAACCAAGATCTAATCCTAGCCACCCATCTTGAGATCGACGGCCACAGACCTGTCTTCCACCCCCCGTGTCCCAACTGCGGCAGCACGCAGTTCCCACGGTGGCGCCATAGTCGCTGCCCACCCCCACCGAGATCTCCGAGCACAAATTCAATGCCGATAGGTGCTATGCGAACAAGATTACGTGGTGACCAAGGGTAAGGGTAACTCGCCAGAAATCGCGTAGCTGAATACCCTGGCCACGGCACACAGCGGTTCCGGCCCGGTAAAAGTGCTCCGGCGAGGGATTGCTGTTGTTCCACATGGTCCCGAGCCCGAAGCACCAACCATCCAGCATCCTTACAGTTCCGCGAAGCTCCCTGGCACAGATCCGAGGCCCGAACGGCAACCCAGGCGAGGTCCCGCAGCGGCGTCCATTTTTCTCTCTCTTGCCTTGCTCTGTAGCACGGATTCTATCGTGAAGGAGTCTCGATGGTGCCCGCAACCAGCTCTTCTAGGTTTTATCGTGGACACGGCCGAGCAGGGTCGGGGTTTTACCGAATTTCTCCCCCAGGTTCGGGTGATTGTTATGGTGCACGCCGTGGCCAGCGCTCAGGTTGTTGGGCGAGCGTGGAGATTGGGGATGGCAGAAGGGCCCCATAATCTAGAGGCACAGCACCGGGCACAAGTAGAGGGACTGGCGGAATTGGTCCCTCCCGTTAGTGAGGTTAGCGCGCAGGTGAAGGGCTTTGTTTCCGCGCGAAATCCACGGTGATTTGTTGTTCCCACCGGAGTTCGCCATGGAGCAGAGGGAGGGGGCCAAGCCTGGGTCCACCACACAGCGAGTGTAGTCAGTGCATGGGCGGAAACTTGACTGGCAAGTGGGATCCGCGGCCAGCGCCCTGGAGGAGCGGACGTAGAGCCGGCCAGGATTCGCGGACAGCCATGAGAGGATCACGGCACGACTTCACATTTTGTTGAAAGGAGATGGAGGGGGAAGAGGATAGATCCGACAGAGAGGGCCCACATGACAGACGTACAACGCGAGACTGTGCGCGGTGAGAGCGAAGCTAGGCCATGGGCCCACCTGTCATCGGCTTGTAGGCGGGAGTGGAGATGAGGGTGGGTTGCGCCCGCGCGGGGGAGGTAAGTGGGCCGGCCTGGCGCTGAAAACGGCCCAGCCACAATCCTTTCTCTTTTTTATTTTTCTTTTCTTTAATTCATTTCCAATTGCTAATTCAAATTTGTTTTGAATTTTAAACTCGGGATCAAATGTTCAATAAAAAAAATGACAGCATGGATGCAATTATTTTAAATATATTGCCTTATTAATTTATTTAGGCAAATGTTGCAAAATTGAATCATATAACATTTCTTATAGTATTTTTGAATGTGTGATACACTTGTGAGTTAATTTCAACTTAGGGTCAAAATTACCATCAAGATCTCCAGCATGATGCAACTTTATTTAACTATTTATTGGTCTCTTAATTTTAACTTGATATTATTGTTTGAACATGGGAAGGAAGAGTACTAATAGATTTTCAAAGGCCTTCTAAATTCTCACAACCTTATTATATACTTTTATTTCTTTATTTTATTATTTTATCATTTTTTCTTCTACCAATTTTGGGCTTTACAAGAAGACCCGAAAGATACTTAGAAGACTCACAAATACTCAGCACAAGTCCAAGACACAAGACCAAAAGAGCCCAAGAATTGAGGGGGATCTCTATATAAACCCCCTAGCTGGATGTTTGAAGGTGTGGGAGCCCAAGCAACAAACCAAGGAATGTTATACAGATCTCCAACTGCTCAAACATTAAAGTTCTTAATAGAATCACTCGTTGATTAGCGTAGGTGCTTTGTGAAGTACTTAGGTTAGTTAGACCGCTATTGCACTTACTCTAGGTGATTTCTAGTTAGTTGAGTAAGTTTAGAAAAAACCCACCAAACCCCTCGGCTCTTGCACGAGCTGTTGTAATTGTACTAAGTGGGGCGAGAGCCTTGTGAGACCATATCAACCACGTTTGTGATACAGCCGCCACTGTGTACCGGAGGGAAGGAGGCCCGCGACGATTCAACTGGAAGCTCGATAATGGAGATGGCGGGGAGCATCCGAGAGGTACCGGAAGCAGCGCACCACTTGCGCATGGAGAAGGCCTATGACTCTCTATGGAGTTACTCGACCGTGGTGCTTGGCCTTCACGTGGGCTACCCTTTGCGTAGGGGCACCAACGAGGATTAGTTGGGACCTTGCGTGGTTCTGAATACCTCGGTAAAAATACCAGCGTCATCCACGAGAGTTTGCATCTCTACCTTTGTCTTTATCTTCCACATTTATATTAAGTATTAAGTTTCAATCTCTCCTTTCTAGGTAGAATATTTAGGATTGGAACTTATGTTGCAAAACCATTTTTACGGTAGAGATAGCAACACTTAGTCATAACCTAGTTTGTATAATTTAGTTTACATATTTTCAAAGGTTTTGATCTAGGGATTTATTTATGGCCTAGTTTAGTGTGAATTTTTAGTCTCAATTCACCCCCCCTCTTAGGCGTCCGTGTACCTTTCAGCTACAAATAACTAGCCTAAGGATGAAGCAACTTCTAATCCTTCTAAAGCATATTTCATTTAGAATCTAAAGAAGCACACATCAAAGATCCTTTCCTTTCCCCCAAGTAATCATTAAGAAGCAGAAGAGTTTACCTCAAGGTTGTACACCTCGTAGAAGCAGAAGGGTGGCTAGTGTAGGCATTGATATGTTTGGGCGAGCAAAGAAGAAGGCCATGAGATCTTTGGAGGTTATTGAAGAACATTAAGGAATCACCCAACAAGCATAGGATTAATATGAAAAACTTTTTTCTCAAAACCTTTCTTAGACTCCTGTTGTAGCCTTTGTTGCTTTATTTGGCTGGATCACTCCGTCTGACCTGGTTCAAAAAGGGGGTGACTTAGATGTAGTTGTGCATGCTTAGATCTTTGTGTAATTTTCTAGTCACCCATCTTTTGATCATTATGGATCTAGAAAAAAAATTCTCATTTGGAATGTTAGGGTGTTAAATTCATTTGCAAAACATAATTTAGTCTGTGCTCTTGTAGACTCATGTTGTGCAAATATTGTTTACATTCAATAGACTAAAATAGAGAAGATTTATATAAGAACCCTCCTATCTATGCTAGGTCCTAATTTTGCTAATCATGTTGAGCTTCTTTTTGGGTGGTAAAATTGGGCTTGTTCATGGATGGGAAACTTTTGTGCTATTTAAACGATGCATATATGTTTTTATATTGTCTATATTGAATTCCACAAATATATTCATGCCTTAATTGCACTTAAAAACTTATATTAGAAATTATTAATTTCATATGTACATTTACTTCAAATCCTTTAAACTATCTAGTAGGTCATTTAAACAGTTTAAACACCAAACATAAGATGACTAGTAGTTTAGCATTTAGCGTTTAAGGTAACACTGCTCCTAGGACTTAATTTTATCTCTTTCTTTTGTGTAATAATAGACTTTTTTGAATGTAGTGGCAGGAGCTCTACCTTTCAATTATGGGGAGAAAAGAGTGTATAGGGTTGAGAGCCTAGGCAAGCTCTCAAGGCACGCTTACAAACAAGGAGGCGAGCGGTGCGGTGCTGAAACATTCTATGATTTCGCTCTTTCCAGATGCCCCACATAGTGTAGATGAGAATGTCATTGAACTCCCTTCTATGGCTCTTAGGGAAGAGGGCCTCCGCCCTTTCGAACCGCTCTCCTAGGTTAGTGGCATTAGACAAGGCGACGTGATGTGGCAGGGAAAAATGTTCCCAATTGAGAACGTGGTTCCAAACCTCTTGTGTGTAGGGGCAAGTCATGCACAGGTGAAACCCAAACTCCATAGGCCCGTTGCAAAGAGTGCAAGATGTCTAGTGGGGCCATCCGCATCATGCAAGGTTATTCGCCATGAGGGCCTTATTTTAAATGAGAATTTAGGCAAAGACCTTGCATTTAAATTCTGCTTTGGCACGCCAGATTCAGTCGAAGTTGTAACCACTATAGGAGCCAATGGATTGAGCTCTATATGCAGGCCTACAGAAATAGACGCCCTCTAATGTATGTTTCCATGTAATGGTGTCTTCAATTCTAGGTTGTAGGTGGATCTGTTGTAGCCTGATCTAGAGCGAGACAAATTCCTCAATTTGTATGTTTATTGTGATTTTCCTCGTAAAGGGAATAAACTAGGCACCATTTGTCAACTCCTATAGCATCGATTGCTTTTCCTCATGACCGTCATGGAAAGCTGGGGGCGAGGTTGTAGGGGGATTCTCCATCTAGCCAGCTAACATGCCAAAACTTAGTTTTGGCACAGTTACCAACAGTCACTGAAGTGGAAGCTTGGAATAGAAGGTAATCCAGGTTGTTGCACGACATTTGCAAGCCCCCAAGGCTTTGAATCATCTATCCACTCCTGCTAGAGCCATATGAGCCAGAGTTGTGCCCAAACATGTCAAGGTCAAGGACCCCAAGGCCACCCAAGTCTTTTGGTCTGCACATTGTTGGCCAGTCACCAAGTAATGACCACCATTTGCATCATCCTCGCCTTTCCAAAGGAAGGACCTTTAGACTTTATCAATTTTCTTCCTAGCATATTTCACTAAGGGGAAGTGATGAGGACATCTCTCCTACGCATACAATGCATGGACCAATAACACGATCACGTGCATGAAAGTTGACTCTCCAGGTTTGTTCTAACTTAGTTAATTGTTTTTCAGAGCTTGCGCTTGGTGCTTTGCATGTTTCGATGATTAGGAACTTTGGAGAGGACTGTTATAGACTCATCTCCTCTATAGCCTCACAGCATCATCGCCGCCATCCAAGCCACATCAGCTCGCCGCTAGCTAAGCTCGCTGCCATAAGCCGCCATGACCAGCTCGTTGGAGTTCGAATTCCTATCCAACTCTAGCGACAACTTCAGTGAGGAATTTCTTTTCGTCCGTTCATTTTCCGGGGCAACCTAGAACATCGTTGTGACCGGCTCGACGAGAGCTTCGTCATAGCGCTTTCGGTTCATCGTCAATCTGCAAAAAAACTGAGATGCCCAGCAACAACACGGGATCGAAGGGCTTGGTTAGAGGTAAGTTGGTGATAGGTTAGTGGTATTTCCCACGTGATAGGCTTATCGCTTCCCGCCTAATAAATAACCAACACCATAGGCCTTTTACATGCAAACTGCCATACAACACAAATTTAACGGTACGTACAATAATTAAAAGTTGACCGCATTTAGGTCATGCCTTTGTAAAATATTTCCCACCTTTAATAAACTAATCTAACCAATCAGATCATATCATGTCACCTATTTCTATGCAACCCTACTAATTTAATAAAAATATGATATCTTGTAGGTCAAAATAATTTGTTTTAATTTATTTAAATTTTGTTAGGTCTATATCAATTTTACGTATGTAGTAATAACATTATTTTTAATCACACCCCTTGTTTTAAATAATTAATTATTTAAATATTTGTTTAATTAATGTTAATTAGCTAGGTGATCTATTTAATCTAATTTATAGTTCTAACCTACGTTTTTATAAATAATTGTTAAAGTGACTAATAACAACTCAAATATTCCGATTTAATACTTGCTTAGTTTAAATGCAACATCTATTAGATTTATTGCGTCTAAAAATATTGTTTTACACATAACTTCTTCGTTTTAACTCTGATTTTAGTGGTTCTCGAACCTATAATCTCGTAGCGACGTGTAGAATACTAATGTGTGGTTTGTTTCCATCTTTGGTGTAATGTTATTTTTAATTATTATTTTCATGTTTGTTTGTACTGTCGTGATTAGACGGGCGAGTGTATGTGGACCTGAAGCATGACATATTTGAAGATTTTGAGCAGCAAGTTAATGGAAGTAAAAACATGTTGTGTCCTTGATCACTTTCTTTAACCTAATAAAGTTCTATTAATTATGTGGCACATTTAGGTTAAGCTGATGGGACCTAATAGGTTACCTATTTTGTTTACCCTACACCTTGCAAATATATGAACTATTGGGTAGTCTTGCTACTGCTCTACCTAGTTTTGAGATTAATGATACTTATGATTCATGACCATGTTGCATTATGATTTATTATTGCTGGTTATCTATTATTCTTTAGGACAAGATCATCGTGTTAATTGGAATATGGAGAACTGAAAGGATAACGATGCCCAAGAGGGGGTGGGGGTAAATTGAGCTTTTCTAAAATTCCAATAAAAGATAAAACCCTAAGCATGAGCCCAACTTCACCCAAAATACTAGCAACAAGTAAAAGCTATGAGATAGAAAACAACCCTAAGTCATTATTGCAAATACTAAATAAACAAATACATAAAGTAAAATGCTCAAAGTACATGCAAAAAGTAAAGTGGGGACAAGAAGACTCCTCCAATTTTTTTCGAGGTATTGAAGAGTCGGCACTCTTCCCTAGTCCTCATTGGAGCACCCGCGCAAGGGTATCGCTCCCCCTTGGTCCTTGCAAGAACCAAGTGCTCACTATGAGATGATCCTTTGCCTCTCTGGCGCGGTGGATCCCTCACGACCGCGTACAATCTTCAAGTCGGGTCACCAACAAATCCACCAGGGTGATTGTTGGGGGTCTCCCTTTTTGCCGAATGTCCTCTAACTGCTCTGATTCACCTAACAGACATGTTGAAGGATCAAATACCGAAGGTAGAACGGTGAAACAAGGGCACGGCAGAGCTTCGACTTAATCTGATTCCGAAGGTCTTACAAGCTTCGGCGAATAACACGATCACAACTTCGACTTAAGCTGGTTCTAAAGGGCTTGTGACAAACCAAATCAAGAGTAGAAAGACAATTTTATCCTTATCATTTGTATTAGAACAAATGTATAGATATCAAGGGCACAATTGTACTTTCGTCTGGGATGATTCCCATGCCTATAAATAGATGAACAGTACCCTCGTACTGTTCACGCATTCATTGAAGCGAGCAATTAGAGAGAAATCGAAAGTGTAATCTCAGCTAATCGTTCTCTGAAGGTCATTCTTGTATTTCCCTTCACGCGAAGCCGAAGGTATAAATGTAATCATTTGTTATTAGGTCACTATGATTACAATCTTCTTAAAGCATACAAATAAAATAGAGGAAGAATTAATCTCTTATTGTTTACTTACTATTATAACATAAATATCTTCATTATATTATAATATTTCACTTGTAAACCTTTAAAGGGGTTGATTGAAAGTGAAGTTATTTATTCGTTATCACCTTCGTCCAAGAACCATTATCTTCAAGAGAAGATAAAGCTCCAAAGGACAAAAGTCCTTAATGTTTAACATTGTGTTGCCTTATTTCTGGTTCACAGCAATCAAAAACAAGTAACCAACATTGGCGCCCACCGTGGGTGAACTTACTTCCACAACAATGACCACGATCAGCCATCAAGCTTCGTCACCGGCAGCAATGAAGCTTATACTCCCAACCACAGGCGATTCAAGCTTCGAGCTGGCCAATAAGAAGCAGAAGAAGGAAGCCCAGTGAAGGGTACAACATGTTGGAGTGCAGGGCCCTATGTCAAATCCAAATGGTCTCATGTTCCAATTACTTTCTCTCAAGAGGACCTTCAGCTCAAAGATTACCCACACAATGATGCTACTTTGTCCATAATGTTCTAGTGGATACAGGCAGTGCAGCGGACATCATCTTTGCAAAAGCTTTCAGATAATTGCAAGAGCAAGAAGACAAGATACATGACACAACACATCATCTATGTGGCTTCGGAGGGAAACAGATAGCAGCCCTTGCGTCGACAAGATAACAATGCCAATCACCTTCGAGTATATACACAACACTAGAATGGAGCAAGTTGTATTTGACATAGTGGACATGGAATACCCTTACAATGCCATTATTGAAAGGGGGCATTGAATGCTTTCGAAGTAGTGTTACACCCAGCATAGTTATGCATGAAACTACCATCAAATCAGTGTCCAATTTCTGTATATGGAATTCAAGAGGCTACGAGAAGAGCCGAAGGAAACTGGACAGACTCTAGGGCTATCCACAATATAGACGAAGCTGAAGCCCACCAGCAACATAAGTATGTAAGGGATAAGGCAGCTTTGGCAGATCAGCCAAAATCTATACTCTTATGTGAAGGCATAACTGATCAGAAGGTGTTGTTCGGTTCCCAGTTGACCAAAGAGCAAGAAAAGAATCTAACAAAGTTCTTGTTCAATTACAAAGATGTCTTTGCTTGGTCAGCCAATGACCTATGTGGTGTCAATAGGAATATCATTGAACATTCTCTCAATTTAGATCCCACCATTAGGCCAAGGAAGCAAAAGCTTTGGAAAATGTCAGAAGATAAAGTCGAAGGGGCAAGAAACGACGTTAAAAGACTTCTCAGTGCTGGAGTGATTAGAGAAGTCACTTACCTAGAATGGCTTGCTAACACTGTAATGGTAAAAAAGGCAAATGGGAAATGGAGGATGTGCATCGACTTTATAGATCTCAACAAGGCATGTCCAAAGGATGAGTTTCCTTTGCCTAGAATAGTCTCCCTCATAGACGCAGTGAACACTTCGGAGCTCATGAGCCTGCTAGATTGTTATTCAGGATATCACCAGATTTGGATGAAGAAGGAAGATGAGCCTAAGACAAGCTTCATAACTCCTAGTGGCACATACATCTACCTTCAGATGCCTGAGGGGCTCAAGAATGCTAGAAGAAGCTTCAGCAAGATGACTTCAAAAGTGCTCAGTACCTAGATTGGCAGGAATGTTCTAACCTATGTTGATGACATCATAGTCAGATGTACGAAGTAAGAAAACCATATTGCAGACTTGCAAGAAACATTTACCAACTTTAGAAAGATAGGCCTCAAGTTAAATCTAGGGAAATGTATCTTCGAGGTAAAGAAGGTCAAATTCTTTGGATGCCTTGTATCAACTAAAGGAATTGAGGCCAATCCAAGAAAAATAGAGGCAATACTTCAGATGGAGCCACCAAATTCACAGAAGGGTGCCCAAAGGCTAACAGGGAGACTTGTATCGCTAAACAGATTCATCTCAAGGTCTGAGGAAAGAAATCTGCCATTCTTCAAAGTGTTAAAGTCAGTCGAAGTCTTCCAATGGGGATTAACTCAACAAAAAGCCTTTAAAGATCTAAAACAATATCTTATACAACTGGCAACTCTGTCTCCACCTTCGCCAGGAGCCCCACTTCTTCTATACGTAGCTGCCTCTCACTCTACTGTCAGTGCGGCGCTAGTTCAAGAAAGACAAGAGGGTCAGATGAAGAAGAAAACACTAGTTTACTTTGTCTCAGAGGTCTTAAGCCCATCAAAGAAAAACTAGATAGAATTGGAGAAGGTACTATATGTTGTATTTATGGCCTCCAGAAAGCTTCGGCACTATTTTCAATCCCATCACATAATTGTACCATCGTCACAACCCATGAAGAACATTATAAGAAATAGAGAAGCCATAGGCAGGGTCAAAAAGTGGGCCACAGAGCTAAATGAGTTCACCATTGACTTTGTTCATCGATCCTCAATCCAATCTCAGGCGTTGGCAGATTTCATTGCTGATTGGATGCCAGGGGCTCACGACAAAGAGCGGGTACTAGATGAAAGATGGACAATATTTTGTGACTGGTCATGGGGGACCTTCAGTGTAGGCGTTGCAGCAGTTTTGATATCCCCAACGAAAATAAAGACATCCTATGCAGCTAGACTAGACTTCTAGTGCACAAATAACATTGTAGAGTATGAAGCGGTGTTGTTAGGGCTTTGGAAACTCAAAGCCATGGGAGTAAGAAGAGCAATATTGAAGTCGGATTCTCAGGTGGTCATGGGCCATGTTGATAAAAGTAGCAAAGCAAGAGACCCCAAGCTAGAAAAGTATCTCGATACGGTCCAAAGGTTTCTCCTTCGAAGGTTTCTCAGTAAAAAACATTCCAAGAGGAGATAACGAACAAGCAGACTTGCTAGCCAAATTAGTAGCACAGGGGCTGCCACTTCCCTAGAAGTCTTTTTGAAACCCTTAAGTCACCTTCGATTGATCTTATGGAAAGAGATGTATTCGCAATATCACTCATACATAGTGAAGATTGGAGAACATAAATTGTATCTTTCCTACAGGGCCATTACCCTTCGGATGATGAAGCTTATATCAAAAGAATGCAGGCTAGGACAAGACCATACATAATAATAGAAGGGGAGTTGTTCAAGCATGGAGTCTATTTACCATTGCTCAAATGTTTATCTAGAGCCGAAGGGCAAGAACTGATGAGAGAAATTCATTCAGGGATATGTGGTGCTCACATTGGATCTAGGCCACTCTTGGGCAAGGTCTTTAGGCAAGGCTTCTACTGGCCAAAAACTGCTTCGAATGCAGTGGACTTGCTACAGAAATGTGACAATTGCCAGAGGTGTGCCAAGGACCAAAAGAAACCTTCTTCTCTAACACAATTAATTCAGCCTACCTGGCTGTTACAGAGATGGGGACTAGATTTGTTGGGACCACTACCACCAGCTCAAGGGAACTTAAGATATGTTGTGGTAGTGATCGTGTACTTCTGCAAATGAATCGAAGCTAAACCATTGGCTACAATAACATCGGCCATAGTTCAGAAGTTTTTCTAGCAAAATGTTATCTATCACTTCAGAGTGCCAAAGGCTATCACAGTGGACAACGGAGCACAATTTGATTCCAAAGCTTTCAAGACCTTATGTGATCAGATTGGAACAAAAATACATTTTGCATCAGTAAGACATCCAGAATCCAATGGCCTGGTGGAACGAGCAAACCATATCATCCTTACAAGGATAATGGGGTAAATCTTCAACCTGTCGCAGGGAAAATGGCCAGAGGAATTAGTAAAAGTGGTATGGAATCACAATACTACAATTTCAAGATCAAAAGGCTTCACCCCATTCAAACTTCTGTTTGGGGACGAAGCAATAACTCCAGAAGAGACAAAAACAGGGTAAATATGGACCCTAGCTTCGGCAAACGATGAAGATACCTGAAAAATATCAAAAGACTCAATAGAAGGGATCAGGCTTCAAGCAATTGATCACATTAATAAATACCAAGCCGAAACAATAAAATAGTGAGATGGAAAAGTTAGGTTGAAGAACATTAAGCCAGGACATTTTGTGCTTCGGTGAGTGGCTAACCCAGAGATTTAGGGAAGTTACAGCTCAAGTGGGAAGGACCCTTTTTGGTGGTATCTTCGGCAAGACCAGTATCTTACAAGTCAAGAGACATGGAAGGAAATGACATTCCAAGGTCCTGGAATGTAGATGATCTTCGAAGGTACTATGTGTGACAACCATGTAATTTTCCATTTTTATGGTTCCCTTTTTTCCTTTCAAGTGGGGAGAAAAGTTTTTAATGGGGCCATATTTTGTGATTTTCATTTTTTCTAGCTCTATTTAATACGAGGGCAAATTTCCCCCATATGTAAAATGTAATGTAAAATGTAAAGATCTGAGGTTACACCATCGAGTGCAAAGAAGGAAAAGCAAAAGCTCCAAAGTCATTCCTAAGGGGATGCAGAGCTAAAATACCACCTAGTAAAGGTGAAGAAGCTCCAAAGTTGTTCCTAAGAGGATGAAGAGCTCAAATGCCACCTCGTAAAGGTGAAGAGACTCCAAAGTCGTTCCTAAGGGGATGCAGAGTCTATTTTTATTTTTTACCTTCAGCATACATCACTCGCATAACGCATGGCATCGAAATTTGCACTCATACAAGCATTCATTATAGATATTTTAGCTTCTTTGCATCATCACATTTCGCATAAGAAACTAATAAGAAGCTTTTGATGCTTCGTTGTGAACGAAAAGAAAGGAAGGTGTTTTTCGCCTTTCGGCTCAAAAATAATAACACTGTTTCGTCCGCAGCAAAGCAAATGGTAACAGTAGAAGGTAATATTACAAGGTATTTTTACATATTTACAAAGGTTCTTTACATATCATCCTTCATCGTTTTTTCCACCAAATACAATGTTTTTTACAACAAAAATCATTAAGAGCATCTTTCAGGATTTCATAAAAAACTTCAGCTACGGATCTTCACTCTTCACCAACATTACCTTAGAAACAACATTGTATCAATATTGGGCAATAACAAACAGGAAGAAGGTAGAAAAAGATAAGCAGACAAGAAATTTTCATACTTCATCAAGCACTGCCCGAGCTTCGTCTCCGGCGACCTCCCGACCACCCTTCGTCTAGATCTCGGTAACAATTCTTGTGTGGTTCTCTTGAGACCATGGAAGAGGCTCTAAATGATGAGACAATTCTCCATTTCATGATGGAGACATGCAATGATGTACTTCTGTAGTCACTCCTAGGCTTCTGCCATCGTCTCATCTCTGAGGTATTGGAAGCTTAAGATTTGTTTCCTCAATGCGCTTGTCTTCCCCAATGGAAAGTACTTTCCAAGTAAGGCATTGACACATGCCTCCCATGACACCATGGTTCTCCATTTGAGATAGAACCATTGTTCTTTCTTTCTCACTAATTAGAATGGGAACGAATAGAATCAAATAGTGTCATGTGTTACACCCTTGATGGCGAACCTGCTACAAATCTCTAGGAACTATTGAAGATGGTTGTTTGCATTTTTTGAGGCTTTTCCATAAAGGGAATTGCCTTGACTATATGAACGATTCTCCACTTGAATTTGAAGTTCTTGCCTCCCTCCACACAAGGTCTAGTTGGGACGTTCATGCTGGATGGAACCAAGAATTCACGGGTAGTCTTTCTAGCTACTCTAAAGTATTTTCAATCTTATGTCTTGTTTTATAAACATAAACGAAACCTTTTGCAAAAGAGTTCCTTTTTGTTATAACTCTTGTATGTGATGTTTTTGAAAAGTAAATAATCTTTTCTTATATTTTCTTTAATTTGTTATGGTGATTGTTGATGTTATTGAGTGGTGTATGTTTCTCTAGTTTGTTTGTATGTTATTTAGAGATGATCCATGAGTTGTGAATCAAGATCTGCTTGAGGAAGAGCCTCAAGTTTTTTATAAGAAAGGCAAGTGGACTTCTCCCCTTGCATTTTATGTTTGATCCCAAACAACAAATGGTAACTATGTTTACATCTATGTTAAGCATAATTTTATGTGTTACCTATTTAGATACACTCAACCTTTCCAACCTTATTTCTTGTTTAACTTGGGATTATGATTTAATCAAGTAGCTATGCTATTGCTACAACTTTAACATTGTGATGTCACTCTTTAATGATATTATGTCCTAAAGATCATGTTATCATTTTCATTATCATTATCATTACTATTGTGGATGCCTTATTAATTAAACAAGATCATATGTGTTAATTGGAACATGGAGTGACCACCCAGGAAAATAGTGTGGCCATGAGGACGATATGGGATGCCCTTAGTTAAATAACTAGGGAAATCTTATGTCGGGTGCTGGACATGGTCACATAGAATGGAGGCATCTGCCATGCTTTTATATTATGGCTCAGGAAGATTGGATACGAGTGTTGTTCCCATGCTTTTCCTGCAGAATGGGGTATAATGTTAGGTTACATCGGATGAGCTCTATGTAGTTTAGCCATTTCCAAATTCGTAGAATGAGGACTCTAGGGAAAAGTCTCATAGTGAGACCCTAGCCATTCACCTCGGAAGCGAATACGGGTCCGTTCAACCTAGGCTAGAAGGGAATCATGACTCATGGGTGAAAGTGTGCAACCTTTTTAGAGTGTAAAACTGATATATCAGTCGTGCTCATTGTTTGGTCCTAACAGGCAAACCCAGACACTCCAGATCAGGTGAGAGGCACATTGCACGACAATGTTAGATAGGGAACTATAGCGTCATGTTATGCATGTCCTGTCTGGCTATCTTGTTATGTGTGTCCTATCTAGCTACAGTACGAGGGTATTTATAGGGCAACTAGGGTAGGTAAACTCAAGTACAATTATTCCCCTAGTGTAATACCCAATTTGTAAGAGATAATATAAAAGGAGAAAAGTTATTTTTCTTTATTTATATGCGTGTGTTGTATCTACTTACCATCACATGAGAACACCATATTTAAAAACAAATAATTAATAAAAGATATGCCACTAAATTATGCATCATGCTGGGATTTTATTTTGTGTGCATTTTGTGACAATATAAAAATAATGTGACAAGAAATATATTAAAGTCCCAAAGTGGAATTTAGAATATAAAAGAAATTATAGAATTTAGAAGTGGAGAAAGAAAAGAAATACCACATAAAACATAGGAAATAAATATATATATACATAAATATATTCTTTTCATCCCCAATTTTAATTTGGTACATTTGACATATGTGCAAGTCCATAACTGAAATCCAAATTTGAATTTGAAATCCAAAAGGAGAAAGGAAAAATAAAAAGGGAAAAGAAAACAGAAAAGGAAAAAGAAAAAGAATAAATGGTGCTAGGCCCAAACCAAGTTGGGTGGCCCACTTCGGCCTCACCCGGACCCACCGCGCATCCCAGGGTCATTCCATGGCGACGACAGCTGGGCCCCGTGCATCAGCCGTCTCTGCTCTGTTACGGCCTCTGATTTGTGGGCCCAAACTCTGCTGATGCTACGTCGCTGGTGTGTGGCCCCCGCCTGTCAGGTGCTTCCCCGTTCTTTGACCGACCCATTTCAACCATCTCGCGCGGAAATCCGGGAGCTCGACCGGGTCTACCACGTCGTGGGGATAAGACCTCCCCCTGGGCTCTCCGCAGTTCCTCATGCGTGACCCGTGAACCGTGTTTCCCCCCTGCTACCTTCTCGCATGAGCATAGTTTCCCAGAACCCCCGCCGCCTTCGTGTTTCTCGCCGCCACCGCGGGCAACCACCTACAACTCGAATTGGACCCCAACCAGGACACCTGAGAATTGTGCGGGTCACAGAGAAGCAGTTTGAGGGCGCAATCGGATAATGGTGATCGGGGATCGTGGGAATTCTTCATCGGAGTTGGAATCCACCGCTCTCCGTGGCGGAAGCTCTCTGCGGCGCACGGTGAGGTACACACACGTCTGTTGTATTTACCTTGTCTAGGGCATCGGGCAGAGCATTTCGGATTAGATCTTTGAGCACGAGGTAGGGTTTTGGGCGCATTTTGGCCATGGCACCACCGCGCCTGGCGACCGCGCCGCCGGTGGGTCGGTGTCACACCCGGTTTTTGAAGGCAAACCGAATGCGAACCATGTACGTGCCAGGATCAGAACTCACGTACACAGCGATTACATAATTGGACATCATCACACAATGCTCAAAATAAATAGCGGAAAGGTACTTTACTTACATCAAGATGTCAGAGACATCCACAGAGTCTAATACATATCCATAGAGTTTAACATTAACATCAAAGTGCAGAGTAACGAAACGTAGAAGATAAGCCTACACAGGCAACTGACTGGGGGTTTGCCACTAAGAAAGAACTAGAACTCGTCATAGTCCTGGAACCCCTCGAAATCTTCCATGTTGCCAGCATCACCTTTTGAGCACTGAGTACAGTGGGGACAACCTGGGGTGGGCGTGGTGTGTAAAGCAAGGGTGAGTACACATCAACATACTCAGCAAATGTCCCGTTTGGCTAAGGTGGACAAGCTATATGTGGGGTTGAGGTTAAGCAGTTGCTTTTAGTTGGTCAAGTATTTATTATTATTAGTAGAGCCAAGTTTTAGTAATAAACCCAGTTATTACCCTCAAGTACTCCCTCAAAGAGGAAATACTAGAGATCAGACTTATATCATCATTATTAACCATCATCATAAAAAATATCCAGAGTTCTTCTAATCAAAGAGGATCCCAAGGCTGATCTTAACTGTGAGCTCGGCTGATATACCAGTTTTTAACACTCTGCAGAGGTTGTACACTTTACCCACAAGTCGTGATCCCTTTCCAGCCTGGGTTGTACATACCCGATCTCCACTACCAAGGTGAATGGCCAGAAATACACTATGTAGCCTTTACAAAGACTCCCCTGGTGCATAGCTGCTCGTTAGGTTTTGCCAGTCGAACAAACGCAGTACATCTCCCCAAGTTGGGTGACTAACAAAACCAAATCGAATGAACCTCTGCACCCCAACCTTGGCAGAGCGAGCACTACGCCCCGGCCCCCATTGACGGCCCTCCGGCAAAGCCAGCTACACCCCCAGGTTCATCTAATTATTCAGCTAAGGGCGTCCCATTCCACCCTCATGGTTGTACTGTTATCCCGGGTGGTCAATCCACGAACAGGTCCTTACGGAGAGGTACTCAGGAAAAAAGGCCTGAGCCCCCTAGAGTGTCACAACATCATCAACATAATCAAGATAACAGTATCGTATCATAAATGTTCACATCATGTTCATTGATTAAGTTAAGGCAATAGCAAAATGCTAACCATGATAACCCAAAAGGTAAACAAGGATAAGGTAAATAGAAAGCTAGTCAGTCCTTTGGTTTAAGTAATGTAATGCGGGACAGTGAATCATAAAGTATGTAGGACATAATAGGTCAGAGGACACTTGCCTTCACCAGGTTGTTGCTCAGGGAGGTCTCCAACAACACACTCAAGAACCTCGGTCTGCTCGTAGTCTAAATAAAGCGAACATGCACTCAATACATTTGGGAAAGTTCAAATGAACAGCACACCAAACATGTACAAACATAGGAATACCTCTTAAAAAGACACAATACTACATAAGGGATAATGAGTTCAAAGTATAACATGATCTACAACATAAACTAACTACCTTTAGAATTAGATTATTATTTCTTTAAGTATTGCCCACAAATACCTAACCTAGTTCAATTTATTTTATTGGGACCTAAAAATTAGACTAGAGATGATTTCATGTAATACACATTATAAATCTCACAAGATTAATCATGTTTAAATATCTAGGGTTCTCTTTTTATTTATTTTATTAAATAAATAAATCTACACCTACATTAGTTCATACTTAATAATAAAAATTAGAATGTGCAGACAGTAAATGAAACTATTTTATTTAAACAGAGAATAATCCTATGAACATTTTTTAATTTGAATAACTAAATTTGGAGTTCATATGCAAAAGATATGAAATAAACAAGTTTGGGAATTCAAAATAAGAAATTAGGTCTAATTCTGTGAATATTTAAAAGTCCAGGGTTCAATCTGTAAGAATACAGAGGCCTGCACGCGAAAACCAAGGACGGCGTGTTTATTTCTAACAAACCAAGGGTTTCTTATGCAAAACAACCACGCGAAGGGGTATCAGGCTCCCTCAACCGTCAGATCTAAAACCAATGGCTGAGATTAGATCCGTGGCCAAGGGTACGTGCGCGGGCGGGCAAGTGCGGACAGGTGGGCCAGGGGGTGTCAGCGACCAAGGGGGAGGGCGTACTGACCGAGTGGGCCTAGCGCCAGGGTACTTGGGCACTGACAGGCGGGCCAGGGGCGCAGGCCGCGCGTGCGCGAAGCGGTATCCGTGATCTGGGTCGTGCAATCAAGGTCGAACGGAGGGGATCAGACCGGGGAGGGGTTGAACGGCTACGAGCAGCGCTGTTCATCTCCACAGCGGTGAGGTCGCCGGAGTTGAGGCAGGCGGGTGCTAGGGGGGTTCCGGGGTCGCCGGAGTTGGGCAGAGAGGGAGAGAACGCCATGGCAAACTCAATGGCGGGGAAGAGGGCATGAATCCGTGGGCAGAAAGGGGAGAACGGCGGGGAGAAGGCCTCAGGCGGACCAGAGGAGCTCCGGTAAGGCATTCCGGCCACGGGGAGGGGGCTTAAGGCGCGCTAAGGCCTGGGCTAGCTTCAGCAGAGGTAGAGGCACCCTAGGGACTAATGCCGGGGAACTAAACCGGGCTAAATCGGCCGGCCACCGCGCGAGCACGGCGGATCGCCACGGCCGAGCACCGGCGAAGCCGAAATTGGCCGAGCACAGAGCACAATAGGGAATATTGGGCACGGGCAAAGGTGTCTCACCTCGGGGCGGAGCTCGGAGAGGCTTGGCGTGGTCTCCGGCGAGCTGGATGGTCGGGAACGCAGGAACGGGTCTCTAGCGGCGTCTGGCGGTAAGGGCAGACCGCGAGAGAGGGCAGAGCTGCGCGAAATGAGGCGGGGGAGCGAGTGCAGGCACTGGCAGGGATCTAAGAAGGGAGCTGGGCACGTGGGGGCGTCGTGGCCGAGAAATCCAGCGATGTGCGCGAGTGCACACTCGCTGGTCCACGGGGGGCGCGGAGAGGGCGGATCTGATAGGGCAGGCCCACGGCATAGAGAGAGAAAACGGGACACGAGGGGCAACGGCTCAGCAACTAGCGAACCGGGCCCGCAAGATAGAGAGAGAGAAGGAGAGCACGGATGAAGAAACCGGCACCGACAGGTTGGCCCCACTGGGCAGCGAGCGAGAGAGGACGGCGCGCGGGAGAGAGAGCTGCCGCTGACAGGCGGGGTTCGCCTGTCAGGCGGCGTAGGCGCACGGGCGTGAGGCCTGGCTGGGCCGAGCTAGGCTGGTTTGGGCTGCTTTCTCTTTTTCTTTTTCTCTAGATTTTCTAATTACTTTTCTATTTCTTTTCTATAGGGTTTTCAAATCCAAATTTAAATTAGGTTTCAAATTCAAATAAATTCAAACTTGTGCAACACTTCAAAGAGTATTTTAAGCTCAGCATGATGCAACATGTTATGACTCATAATGTTTTGGCAAAAATAAATAATTAATTCTCCCTAACTTTAAGCTAATCCTACTAAAAAGGGAAAAAAGGAGAGAGAATCTAGAGAGAGATAAAACCTAGGGTGAGAGAGAGAAGAGTAACACATGAATTTAGGTGATATTTAGAGAGAAATTTTATACCCACAAATTCAGGGTGTTATAGTTGGTCGACCGTAGGCGGAGGTGCGTCCACCGTCCGATCCCGATTTGGCGGACTAGATTAGATGCGGATCGGTGATTACTTCGAACCGTTGATCTGATCACGGTCGGCTAGGATTAGAGAATAGTTTACCTCTTCGGTATTTTAAATCGGGACCCCTGATCGGTGATGTGTGGTCTGGGGAAATAGCGAGGTTGTGGGCGATTGTTAGCCGTCGATCTCAGATCAGGCGGTTTCTGCCTCATTCCAGTTCACGGAAATGCAGATCTAATCTTTGCCGCCAAATCAAATCCAACGGCCAGAAATGGCCGATACCCCTTCGGCCTATCGTTTTTACATAAGAAACCTTCTAAAAGTAGGAGATGAACCCGTCGTCCAGTGCAACAGCGCTCTGAGTCTCTAGAATTTTTGTAGTTTAGCCCTTGTTGTCTCTGGAATTTGAGGCGCAGTCCAAGGAATTTGTAAATCAGGAAAATTGAATTGGAAATCTATTTTTAATGTAAAATAAATGGCTAGAATTTGTTTAATCTCTAGAAAATGCATATTAACTCCAAATTGATCCATTCCAGTTCCTACAATTTTGTAATATTATTGTTCATCATTTAGTGCCACTGTTTTGACATGAAAGCCACATTAAAATTATTACCCCATATAATTTTGTAGCGTTCCATTTGCGTTAACTTCGTACAAATATGTACTACGCAGTAGCAACATTTGTTATATGATACCCCCTACTTTTATAATTTGGTAACTAATTAGATTAATCTATGTCTATTGGATTAACTTCTTTAATATTAATATAGTATTCTGATCTCATGGTTATAATTTGACTAGATGATCTTTAATCAAATAATGACTTAGATTAAAGTTGAGATAATTATTAATAGAATAATATCTCATGTGATCTATACTAACCAATTTATAATATAGTTTAATATTTGAATCATGTAGATCTTCCATAAATCATAACTTCGTAACCCTGGCTCCGATCTTAGTAGTTCTCGTACCCACGATCTCGTAGCAACGCGTAGACCATTATTATACAATTTGTTCTTATGTTTGGTGTGATGTTAATTTTGCCTATACCATGGTTGTTTGTATTGCTACGACTAGCATTGAGGTCACAAGAATCTGAGGATTATCCTGGTAACTGGAATCTCATGTCCCAGGAAAGTTGTGCCCTGGATCACTTCCTTTTTACTCAGTCATGTTCTTATTAATCATAATGATATGCATAGGTTAATTTGATGGGATCCAATAGGTTACCCTAGTTTTGGCTATCTTTATACCTTGTTTTACCACTGAATTTTTGGGTAGTATATGCTATTGCTTTATGTGGTTTTGGTTATAGAGATATACATTACTCATGTTCACACTTTTGTTATCATTTTATTATTTACTGTTCATGATAAGATCATTATGTTAATGGGAACATGGAGAACCACCCAGGAAAATAGTGCCACCACAAGGGTGGTATGGGACGCCCTTGGCTGACAAATTAGAAAAGCTAGTGGAAGACTACCTTACCCGAAAGGGGCAAGGGCAGTAGGGGAGTTGATTGCAGGGAGGTTCTCGGATTGATTTTGCGGAGATGGCGGTCAGATGAGGGATTCTTGCAATTGCTCTTCCCATAAACTGTAGCGGGTTTTCGGAAGCTAGTGGAACTTTGTAAAGGCCTCATAGTGGATCCCTGGCCATTCACCTCGGTAGTGTCTAAGGGCCTTGCAAACCCTAGCAACATGGGATACACGACTTGTGGGTACAGGGTACAACCTCTGCAGAGTGTAAAACTGGTATACTAGCCGTGCTCATGGTCATGAGCGACTCGGACACTCACATGATTAATTTATGGAACTAAATTCAATTTGTCATATGCATTGCATCGCATGTGCTGTTATTACTTTTGTTCTTACTACTTAATTGGGTTGGTATTTACTTATACTTAGTAATTGCTAATAAAATTTTGACCAACTTTAAAAGCAATGCTCAGCTCTAACCATCCTCTTTGGTAAGCCTTACACTTCACATGAGCTCCCACCTTTGGCGAGTTCATGCACATTATTCCCCACAACTTGTTGAGCGATGAACGTATGTGAGCTCACTCTTGCTGTCCCACACCCCCCACAGGTCAAGAATAGGTACCACAGGATGAGGCGTATGGAGGATGCTGTGATGTGTTCGTGAGAGGTCAAGGCCGTCGTTTCCCAGTCAACTTTGGGTTGCTGGATCGTTGTCTTGATATGATATAAATATTTATTTATTTTGTATAGAACTCCTGTTATGTAGTAAAGATGTGACATTCGATCCTGTGCTATGATTCATCATATGTGTGAGACCTGGTCCCAACACACCTGGTGATTATTTCGCGCCCAGGTTTTAGACCCCTAAAACCCGAGTGTGACAGAAGTGGTATCAGAGGAAATGTTGACTGTAGGACAAAACCTAGATAGAAATGGACAAAACCCTTACCTACTTACCTTACTCTGATTCATTCTATACTTATCTTATGTTGATCCTGTCTCACCTTTTGCTGTCATACTCTGATTACTCTTGCCTTTTTTTACTCTAAGACAAGATGGATTTCACACCTTGAATCCTACAACTATGATCTTTTAAGAGATAGGGAAACCTAAGACAAAATTAAAACTATTTTCTCTATTTAAAAAATGTTGGTTGATTGTTCTGATGATAAATGCCTGATTTGCTTATTTGATTGATTGAGATATTATAAATGGACATCCTAGCATATACCACCATAAGGTAATAAATTAGCTTTAGTAGGTAAAACACTAATCTACTTAGCTAATAAATCCCCCAAAGTAATATGATTCATAATTACGTGCCTTGTCTATGTAAGGCCAAAAATCTGTATAAGAAAAAATAAATAATAATAAAATAATTATATGAAGAAATAAAATAGTAAATATAGATATCTCAAAATATACTTGATTATTAAAAATTGAGGACTGAATTTTGAAAACCAAGAATTATCTTGGAAAAGGGGTAATAGAGAAGTTTTCTATTCAACTAAATCATTATGCATATCCTTAAATGATGCACCATAAGTATTTATTTACATGAATATTTAACTTTGAAGTAACTTTTAACTCTTGTCCTACAATCAAAATACTATTCCCCTAAAAAGAAAGGAACAATATGAGTGTGTCTCATATTTCAAATATTTATCAAACAAATAAATTAATTACAATAAATAGATGACTACTGTAGCATGATTGATTTTTAGTGGGTATTAAATTTGAATTCTTAAACTTTATCTTATATAGGAAATGGAAATTGAATACCAAATTCAAATTTGTAAAGGAAAATTCAAATAAGAGTAAAAGAAAAAAGAAGAAAATACTAAAAATGAGGTAAAACAAAATATATAAATAAAAATATATTTCTTTACTCTAATATTTGAATTTGGTACACTCTCATCATTGGTGAAACTCATAGAAAAATTCAAATTCAAATCCGAAATTCAAAGAAAAGAAAATTGAAAAAAATATAAAATAGAAATGGAAAAGGAAAATAAAAATAAAGAATAAACTACCTGTGCTGGGCCGTATCCCAAGCCTCTCGGCCCAGTAGTACCGCCCGCGCGACCCACTCCTCTCACACGCGGGCTCCTGATTGCGTAGGGTTGACACCGACCGTTGGGCCCCACTTGCCTGGGTCACTGGACGGAGGAACCACCCGCACGCACGCTTGTTTCACTGAACGGTGTGGGCCACCTGTCGGGCGTCTTCCTCCCGCAATCGGCGCATGGTGGTTGCGACCGCGTTCGTGCGCATGCGTGCTGGAAGATTCGCACCCCACGCGCGACTACCCATCCATAAAGACCCTCGCGCCGCGCTTCCTGTGCCCCTATTCCACAAGCCTAGCGGATCCGGGGCCATATTTTGTGGTGTTGCAATCTGGGCGCCGCCGTGGACATTGGGGAGGGGTGAAACCAAGAGATTATCCACGGTGAGGCAGTCAAATTCGTGGTCAGTCGGTCGGGCGGCTTCGCGGTGTTGCGCTGGTGCTCCGGGGAGACTCTGGAGGCCTTCGCGGCGGAGGAATTTCACCGGCGCTGCTCGTCCGCCATTAAAGCAAGCCTCTCCGTGGAGCAGGCGATTGATCACGCCGTCTTAGGTAATAATTCCGCCATTCGATTCGCCGTATATTATAGGTCGACTGGCACATCTCGGGCAGAGCGATGGCAGTCTGGGCGGCGGAATGGCTCTCCGCCTGCGGGTTTGCCGTCGGGTGAATGGAGGGCGAGCTAGTTCCATCCTGAGGTTGGAGACGACCTCCCTGGCGTAGATCAGGAAATTGGCGGGCAGGATTAGATGGCGCAATGTGATGGCGTCCGCCGTAGGATATGTGTTTGACGATCGAGATCGAATCTTGGTTTCGAGTGGATTGATGCGATCTCAGCCATTCGCCCTAGATCCTGCGGGTGGGAAGCACACGGAGTAAATAGAATCTGGGCAGTCGATCTGTAATCTGATGACCACCTGTGAATACAGACGTGCAGTCTGGGTACTTCTATCCTGGTCGTGGGATTTGATCTGGACGGTCAGAAACCCTAGATACCCCTTCGGTTGACAGCTTTACAAAAGAGTCCCTGACGATGTTAATCTGATGGCCACCTGTAAATAAGTCTTGGAATATTTGTGCCGTAGTCCCTGTGTCTCTGTTTAATTGGCGCCCAGTCCAGGGACTTGGGAAATTAGGAAAATGAATTAGAAAATGAGTTTTTAATATGAAAACAATTCCTAGAATTTGTATAATTCATAGAAAATTCATATTAGGTCCAAATTAATCCATTCTAGTTTCTATAATTTTGTAATAATGTTGTTTATCACATAGTGTCTCTGTTTTGACATGAAAACCACATTAAAAGGTATCTCTGAATTAATCTTGTATCAAATACATAAAACCTTTAGAAAATCGTAACTCCTTCGTTTTAGTTCCAAATTGACTTGTTCCAGTTGTGTTAGTTTCGTATAAGTATTTACTACGCAGTAACAACGTTAATTATACCATATTGCATAATTTTATAGTTAGATATTGATTCATCCTATGTCTACTATATTAGCTCTGCTAAACCAAAATTAACCCAACCATAATCATAATGTGGTTAAAACATGGTCTCTAGTCAAGTATAATCTAGATTAAGGTTGAATTGATTATTTAGAGTATATTTTCTCATATGATGTACAATAATCAATTCATAATTTAATACTCCAACCACGTAGATCTTCCATAGGTCATAACTCCTTAACCATGACTCCAAACTTAATAGTTCTCGATCCCACGATCTCGTAGCAACGCGTAGATTATTATTATTCAGTTTGTACTTATGTTTGATGTGATGTTAATTTTGTCTATACCATGTTTGTATTGCTACGACTAGCAGTGAGGTCACGTGGATCTGAGGATCATCCTGGTACCTAGAATCTCAAGTCCTAGGCAAGTTGTGTCCTTGATCACTTTTGTTTACCCAATAATGTTCTTTAATATCACTTATTCATGCATAGGCTTAATTTTGATGGGGCCCAATAGGTCACCCTAGTCTGATTATCTTTTACCTTATTTACCCCTGAATCATTTGGGGAGTTATGCTATTGCTTTATATGGTTTTGGGTTAAATATTACATTATATCCATGTTCCAATTATTCTGTTATGTTATTTATGTTCATGTCAAGATCATCATTATCTTTAATTGGAACATGGAGCTTAACTTGAGAAACACGTGCCACCACAAGGATGGAATGGGATGCCCTTGGCTGACTAATTAGGAAAGCTAGTGGAAGACTACCTTACCCGAAAGGGGCAAGGGCGTTAGGGGAGTTGCATACAGGGAGGTTCTCGGGTTGATTTTGCTGCGATGGCGGTCAGACAAGGGATTCTTGCAAGTGCTCTTCCCATAAAATGTAGCGGGTTTTCGGAAGCTAGTGGAACTTTGTAAAGGCCTCGTAGTGTTACCCTGCCTCGCTTCCTTGGTAGAGGTGAATGAGATTCATGACCTTCGCAGATGGGTAACATGACTTATGGGTACATTGGTTCAACCTCTGTAGAGTGTAAAACTGGTATACTAGCCGAGCTCACGGTCAAGAGCATCTTAGGACTCTCGCATGATTAAATTATGGAACTAAATTCAATTTGTCATTTGCATTGCATGAGATTTGTTATTAATTTTGTTCTATTATTCTTATTATGGTTTGGTATTTACTTACATCTAGTAATTGCTAATAAATTTTTGACCAACTTATTAAAAGCAATGCTCAGCTTTAACCCCTATTGTTGATCAGCCTTACACATCACATGAACTCCCACCTTTGGTGAGTTCATGCACATTATTCCCCACAACTTGTTGAGTGATGAACATGTGTGAGCTCACCCTTGCTGTCTCATATCCCACAGGAGAAGAACAGGTGGTTCGAGAGGAGCCACTCGACGAGGAGTTTGACTTGATCTAGGTGGCGTCTCCCAGTTGACTTTATGGTGCCAAGGATGGACTTTAGTTCATTTTATAATTACCGTTTATTCTGTAAGACTTTCGCTATGTAATAAGTACTCTGATTATATTGTGACATTTATCTCTATACAATCTGTTATTATATGTGTTATCTTCTTTGGTGCATATATGAGATGCACCCGGCTTTGTCCCTTAAATCCGGGTGTGATAGAAGTGGTATCAAAGGAAATGTTGACTGTAAGACAAAACCTAGATAAAAATGGACAAAACCATTACCTACTTACCTTACTCTGATTCTTTTCTTATCTTAATCTTTTCTCATCTATTTTTGCTTTACTCTGATTATTCTTACCTTTTCCTTCTAAAGACAAATGTGGATTTCACACTTTGAAATCTTGTGCCTAAAGTGACTTTTAGGAATAGGAGACCTATTCTTAGGAACAAAAACAAAACTATTTTTATAGGTATCTATACGCTTGAGTGCTTGTTCTTATGATACATGTCTGATTTGGATCTTTGATTGAGTGTGCTGGGTTTGTGGAGTAATGTCCACAATTACATCTACATATATATATAGACATAAGTAGAATTCATAAGATAACTAAAACAACCCAGATTATCCTCCATTAAAGTGTATCTATTTTAAATAGATCCCTCTTAACTTAAAAGATTCTATCCTATCCTAATAGATCTAACTAATCTCAAAAGATTCTATCTTATTCTTAGAGACTCATCTTGTCCTAATAAACGTACTTATCCTCACCACTTTTCTTATCTCATTATAGTGTAACAAACATGATCTATTCGAAAATAAATTGAGTAGATCTTATCTAGTCTAATCTGAATACACCAATTTGATTTTGATCCCATCTAATCTGATCAGATCTAATCTAATGGACAAACATGTTAGATAATACTAGTATAATAAGATTGGATCCTACTCTTATAAATATGCTTTAATCTAAATTGGAGTCTTAATCCAACCTGGCCATATGCAACTACCTCAACCATTCGATGGTTGCATAACCCCTCTGTTTTAACCCATTAGAAATTCTAACTTACCTACCCCATATAATCCATCCTATCTTAAAAGATTCTAGCATATCCTAATAACATGTTATCCTACCCTAGTAGATTTATCTAACTTAAACTAGTCTAATCTAGTTATATCCAATCTAATCTAGACACTACCCAATATAATATGATCCAATCTAAAGGGAGTTACTTAAATAAGTTATTTAATATTGGTAACATATATTAGACCATATTCATATAAATGGGTTTTAAACCTAAATTGGTGTCTTGTACCAACTCATCCGTGAAACCACGACCTAGCCTAAGTTATAGGTTGCCCACCCATTTATCCCAAAAGCAATGTAAAACTTTGTTTAATCTACCTACCACATGTACTCGCAATTATTATCCCAACTCAAATAATAGCATCTAACACCACAACCGATGGTCCCTAAATCAGACCCAAGAAGAAGGTTAACCTCAACAATGAAGGATATGAGTAGAAATAGATCTTCAGATGAATTAAGATCCACCACACAGAATAAAAGTCTTCCTTACTTAACTTTCTTTTACCCCTAAATCTTCCCTACACCCACAAATAGATAAAGCATGGTGTACCCTTGCTTTCTATACCACACCTGCTAATGGCATTAATAGAATTTCAGGTGTATAAAAAAATATATACTGGAATTTCATAAAGATAAGGTGTTGGGGCAAAGGCGAACACGCTACCGTTCGCCGATGCCTTCGTCGTCCCGCCGCACTAACGAAGACCATGTCCGAAGCGCGCCCGAGCAAGCCGGAGGCGCCGATCGGATGAAGACTGGCGCGGTCCCCCTTCGTCTTCTCCATGGCAAGGCAAAGGGGATGTCAAAGTCTATTGGTCCCGCGCCCTTGCCACGGCCAAGAGGCCTAGCTGGGATCCAGCCCACTGTGACGAGCCCTGCGCGGTTAAGTGCATTATGGGCCGCGACTGTAATAGCCTTTTCCGTAATGACAGTCTGTAACCCCCACTTGTGGGAATATTTTGGGGATAAATTGGGTGCTCGAGGGCAGGAACATCTTTGGCAAGGGACGGGTGGCCGCTCGAGCGCCTATAAATACCCCCGTACAGTGCCCGTGAGAGGGCAAATTAACAGAGCTATTGACATTCCCCGTTGAACCTTACAAACGCTCTCTCCATTTTCCTGTTAGATCTGCTTGCTCGAAAAAGCAAGTGCCAACATTTGGTGCCCACCGTTCATGCTACGAACAAGCAACCCGCGATGGCCCCCAAGCGAGCTAGTTCAAAGGCAGCCCCGTCCGTTGACGAAGCAGCGAAGGCAGCGCTGCTGGCTGAGAAAAAAGGCAAGGCCCTCGTGGACAACACCCCCCAAGAAGCCTCCGAAGACGAAGCTGTCAGCAAAAGACAGCGCCAAGAGCACCCCACCCCTGAAGGCACCACCAGGCTTTGCTCCATCAGAGGGAAAAGACGCAATAGAGGACAGCGAAGTCATCGGCATCTCAGTCGAGGAACAGCTATAGCTACGGGCCCTGCGCCTCAAGAACCACAACCTCCACAAGCAAAAAGACATCCTCGAGGCCAAGCGCCAACGTGTCACCACGCAGGCCAAGGTGCGCCAGATGATACGAGATGAGGAGCAGAGAGCTCGGGAGCTCGAGCAAGAAATCACGCTCATGTAGAGCGAAGGCCAGTACGATCTGCAGCACAGACCGCCCCTCCAGCAGCACGTCCTAGCCAAAGACCCATTCATACCTCAGTGCGGGCCCTTCCCTCTGCATGTCACAACTTTCCAAGGGATCAACTACCTTGATGAGCGAAGCCCCCTGGCTCCACAACTCCAAGCATCACCTTGGCCCGTCAACTTCAGGGCAGGCACCTACCCCAAGTACAATGGCAGCACTGACCTAGCGCAATACATCATGAGCTACCAAGTCGCTGTCTCATCGTCCGAAGGGGACGACACCACGATGGCCAAATCGTTCATCATCGTGCTCGAAGGCTCGGCCCTAACCTGGTACACCAGGTTACCACCTCTGTCCATTGACTCCTAGAAAGGACTCCGAGATAAGTTTCTGCTCAACTTTCAAGGGTACCAACTCAATACCGATGCCCTGGCCGAGCTGTCTCTCTACAAGAAGCAAGAGAAGGAAACTCTTCATGAGTATTATAGAAAGTTCTTGACTCTCAAGTCTCAACTGCCATCGATCGACGATCACATCGCAATCCATTACGCCATCAGTGGCCTTCGGGCTGGCATCCTGTACAGTCACTGTATTAGAGACCCACCTAGAAATCTCCAAGAGTTGTACCAGCTATTTGATAAGTACGCTAGGTCTGAAGAGTTACATCAACGAAAAGTTGAATCTCAGAGGAAGCCCAAGGACCCTCTGCAGTCCAGCAGAACCTAGACCAGGCCTTCGTAGCCAGACTCTGTAAGAACCAAAATTAGTAGAAAAAAATTATAAAATAAATAAACGAATATAGCTAATATAGTGCTTTAGGAATTGGTAAATGGGAAAAGATATCTTTTAATAAAGTCAACTATTGTTAAGAGTCAAATATGAGAAGGAGAATAAACTTAAATTAGTAAATATTAAAATAGTATGGTTTATATTCACCTTTGGGTTTCAATTGATACATTTGAAAAATCTGAAAACTAGAATAGAAGTATAAATTTGAATTTGGAATAAGGAATAGGAACGAAATTTAAATAAAACCCTTAAGAATAACTAGGAAAAATAAAATTTGCTGAAAATAATAGAGATTATATTCTTATTAGGGATTGGCTTGATATTTGGGGATTTGAAAAGGGCAAATCAGAAAAAGTTGAGGCAGGTTTGAATTTGGGATAGGAATTTGAAAGTTTAAAAGACATTGAAAATAGAAAAGAATAAAACCTGCACCTGGGCCGGCCAAACCCTATTCGGCCCATCTCCACTCCCCAAACCCGCGCGGCCCAGCTAGCGCGCGCTACGGCCAACCCTTCCCCCACTGCGCTTGGTCGCTGTCACCGGGCCCCGCGTGTCGGCGTACGCGTGTGCTTCTGGGTCGCTGGTAGGTGGGCCGCATACCAGTATCCCTCTCAGTTGAAGCGCGCGCGCAGTTCTCCTCACTGACATGTGGGTCCATGGCGTCATGGCTTCTTCAACCTCCCCGCTCCGAAGCTGCCGTGCGGACTCTGCGCAACAGAATTCCGCCAAAAACTCCGGCGAGGCTCGCGTGCCATGCACCCCGGTCAGCCTTTCCTCAGGCATAAATTGGAGGACCCGACCCCCCCTTCGACCATCACCTCACCTCCTTCGATTCGCATCCGCAGCAAGGAAAGCCGGGCAACACCGACGAAGAGCGAGAAGAGAGAACGAGCGCCGCCGCAGGGAAACCCTGTTTCACGTCGTCAGATTGTCGTGAGGATCTGCGCGGGTCTTCGCCACCATCTGGGGGACCCGCACGCCGCGTTATTGGGTTCTATTGCTGGCGGTTCGGGTGTGAATAGCTCGTTGAGGTGGCCACAGCGTATTCGATCCGCACCGCACCGTGGACCTACCTCACTGTCCCTCGATCGTCGGTATGATGCCCTCCCGCGTGCCCAACCTTACTTCATTATCGTGTATCATTCAACCGCGCTTCGAATTTGGCTCTCTGTGTCGCGGAATTGCTCGCCTGAGTTCCAACTCCGCCCATCCCCGCCGCTTCGCGTGGCCTGCCTCGTCCATTGCCTCCCGCCTGCTCGCTGTGCCCTCATCGTGTTCGCCATAGGCTCTACATGGTTCATGCAATGGGAATTTGGGTTCGGTGTCGTCCTTCTCGGGTTTGCCTCACGGCGGTGAGTGCGCCGCCGCGGAACCCAGGTGGCGCTGCCCTGGTTGGCCGTTGCGTGGATTTGGGGGAGAGAAGAAGAACCGTGGGCCAGAGATCTAGAATTCAAGGGCTGAGATTAGATGATCGCATACCCTTCCGTAGCATTCGGCCTGATCCGTTGATCTAGATCGAACGGATAGAATCAAATCCAGTATAATAAAATCCTCCCCGTCGTATTTGCATCCAACGGTTCTCGTCGCGTACCGTTTCACGGCCGCGCCGATCTAATCTGGGGCGCAGATTGATGATCCAACGGTCAGAAACCTTAGATACCCTTTCGCCCGGATATTTTCTAAACGAACCCCTTTGTTTTCTTCAAAATAACCTGCCGTCCTCTGCGGGGTTAGCTCTGAGTCTCTGGAATTTTTGTAGATTAGCCCCTGTCTTTTCTGCAAATTGTTGCGCAGTCCAGTGAATAAGAAAAGTAGATAGATTGAATTAGAAAATGAATTATTAATATAAAAACAATTGGTAGAATTTATATAATTCATAGAAAATGCATATGAACTCCAAATTACTCCATTCCAGTTCCTAAAATTCTATAATTTTATTCTCTATCACTTAGAGCCTCTGTTTTTTCATGAAAACAATTAGAAATTTAATCTCTCACTTAATCCATTTTAAACACATAAAACCTTTGAAAATTCATAACTTAAAATATATAACTCCAAAATTAATGATTCCTGTTCCTAGAATCTTATTTTAATGTGTAGATTATAATTATATATTTTGTTTACATGTTTGATGTGATGTTAATTTCTCTATATACATTGTTCGTTTGTATTGCTACGACTAGCGTGAGGTCACGAGTCATCTGAAGATCATCCTGGTACCTGGAATCTCAAGTCCCAGGCAAGTTGTGCCCTTGATCACTTCTTTTTACCCACTCATGTTCTAATTAATCATAATGATCTGCATAGGTTAATTTTGATGGGACCCAATAGGTTACCCTAGTTTGTCTATCTTTATACCTTGTTTACCACTGAACTTTTTGGGTAGTACTTGCTAGTGCTTTATGTGGTTTTGGGTATGAAGGTACATTATTCATGATCACACTTTTATTATATGTTTATTATTACTGTTCATGATAAGATCATTATGTTAATTGGAACATGGAGCGACCACCCGAGAAAACAGTGCTACCACAAGGGAGGAATGGGACCCCTTGGCTGATTAATTAGGAAAGCTAGTGGAAGACTACCTTACCCGAAAGGGGCAAGGGAAGTAGGGGAGTGGTCAGTGTAGGGAGGCCCTCGGGAGGATTTTGCTGCGATGGCGGTCCTGCAAGGGATTCCTGCATTGGAGCTTCCTATAAACTGTAGCGGGTTTTCTGAAGCTAGTGGAACTTTGTAAAGGCCTCGTAGTGTTACCCTGCCTCACCTCCTCGGTAGAGGTGTATGGGATTGGTTGTCTCTTGGCAGATGGGTAACACGACTTGTGGGTAAAGATGCGCAACCTCTGCAGAGTGTAAAACTGGTATACTAGCCGTGCTCACGGTCATGAGCAGCTCGGACCCTCACATGATTAAATTATGGAACTAAATTCAATTTTTCATATGCATTGCATCGTAGGTGATGTTGTTACTTTTGTTCTACTACTTAATTGGGTTGGTATTTACTTATACTTAGTAACTGCTAATAAAATTTTGACCAACTTTAAAAGCAATGCTCAGCTCTAACCATCCTCTTTGGTAAGCCTTACACTTCATGTGAGCTCCCACCTTTGGCGAGTTCATGCACATTATTCCCCACAACTTGTTGAGCGATGAACGTATGTGAGCTCACTCTTGCTGTCTCACAACCCCCCCCCCCCCCACAGGTCAAGAATAGGTACCACAGGATGAGGCGCATGGAGGATGCTGCGATGTGTTCGTGAGAGGTCTAGGCCGTCGTCTCCCAGTCAACTTTGGGTTGCTGGACCGTTGTCTCCTTATAATGTAATTATTTATTTATTTTGTATAGAACTCCTATTATATAGTAAAGTTGTGACATTCGATCCTGTGCCATGATTCATCAAATGTGTGAGACTTGGTCCCAGCACACCTGGTGATTATGTTCGCGCCCGGGTCTTGGTGCCCCGAAATCCGGGTGTGACAGACTCCAATCGGGATAGCAGAAGCCAACAACAGGTGCATAACATAGCCAACCAGCACCCAGCCGGAGAAACCGTCCGTCGTTAGGAATGCCCCCCAAGTCCACGGCAATGTCACAAGAGGGAGAGGCCGGGGACGGACGCAGCAGCCATGCAGATTCTACTGCCTGTATCACAGCGAAGACTACGCGCACCCAACAAGAGATTGTTCGAAAATGAAGGCTATAAAGGACAGGATGTCCAGAGCATAGCTAGCCGACAACTAGCGAGTTGTCGCGCACACATACCACCACCATCAACAACAACCTTATAACGACCACGTCCAGCACCCACCCAACAACGCGTACCAACACCGCCAGGAAGTACAAATTCTCCCACCCCTGCCTCCACCTCCGCACCACCCATATCAACACCACCATAATCACCCCAAGCACCAAAACAGGAAGACTTCGCCAAACAACCGTATCGCGGAGTCATCCATATGATCCCCGAAGGGTCCAGTGTGAACTTCGAAACAAAGCGACAGAAGAGGGACCACTACCGAAGTGTTAACCACGTCGCCCTCACCTGCCCAGTCGTACAGACAAGGTGGTCTCATGTGCCACTCACCTTCGACGCCAGGGACGTTGACCTGCGCAGTGCCCCTCACGTCGATGCAATGGTGATCAACTGCAGCGTAGCAGGATGGGATCTACACAAGGTCCTGGTCGACAATGGCAGCCAAGCAGACATCATCTTCCTGCACGCCTTCGACCGCATGGGCATCAGCCACAGTCTGCTCAAGCCTTTAGACAACCCCCTTTATGGCTTCGGTGGGAAGGGCACCTTTCCCATTGGCAAGATTGAGCTACCCCTGTCCTTCGGTGTAGCACCCAATGCCCGAAGTGAGCAGGTCACCTTCGACATCGTCGACATGGTATACCCATACAATGCCATAATGGGCTGGGGCTCCATCAACAAGTTTGAAGCGGCCATCCACGGACTTTACCTATGCATGAAAATCCCGGGTCCGCAAGGCGTGATCACAGTCTACGACAACCAGCAGACCGCATGCAACATTGAAAGAGACTTCATCCCAGGGCAACGGAATGTGCACTGCCTCACGGCACAACACGAAGGCTTCGAAGAGTCCCGCCCAGTCGCCGACAAAAAAGTCAAGCCGCAGCTACAAAGCAACGACGGAACGAAGGCCGTACCCCTCGACTCGGCCACCCCTAAGCAAACAGTCGTAATAAGAGAAGACCTGACCTCGTGAGACGAGGACAAACTCATCTCCTGCCTCTCCCAAAATAAAGACGTCTTTGCTTGGTTCGCCCACGACCTGGTCGGAGTCAGCCGCGCCATCATAGAGCATGGACTGGGCATCGACCATTTGGTGCGCCCAAGAAAGCAGAGACTACGCAAGATGTCCGACGAGAAGGCTGAAGCCGCCAAAGATGAGGTACACCGCCTGTTGGAAGCCAACTTCATCGAGCCAATCGCCTACCCTACATGGCTCGCCAACGTGGTAATGGTGCAAAAGAAAAGCGACAAGTGGTGCATGTGTATCGACTTCACCAGTCTCAACAAGGCCTGCTCCAAGGACAACTTCCCCCTGCCACGGATCGACAAAATAGTCGATAGCTGTTGGGGACTTGTTCTCAAGTGCTATGAATTAAGAACAAGGCAACACAGAAAATATTAAACGTTAAAGACCTTCGTCCTTCAAAACATTATTTCCCTTGGGATATAATGATCTTCGGGCGAAGGTTGTGAAGGACAAACCTTCAGCATAAGATAAAATGATGGAGAAGAAATCATATGAAATATAAAATAACATAAGCAATTATGTATTGTTATTAATTCACTTCTATTTCATTTCTATTTTATTACTATGGGAAATAGAAATGATATCAAATTACAAATGTACCTTCGTCTTGAAAGAAGATAAAAATACAATCATGACACAAAAGCAAAATGCCAAGTCCGCGTGAACAGTACGGGAGCACTGTTCATCTATTTATAGGCATGGGACGCAGCCCATGTAAAATTACACCCATGCCCTTTACATTTGCTAATGGCTCTATAGTGACTCATCGAGGTCTGAATAGCCTTTTCCTTTTTAATTCGGTTTTTTTCTGTTATCATGTCGAAGCTCCTCTGCACATAGCCTCGGCTCTGCATTCACCTTCGTATTCTTTGCGTTTCTTCACACTGTAGTTTTGATCTGAGCCCGAAGGTACCTGTTCACGTATTATACTCCAAAAACATTGTTAAATTATGTTTTTGAGGACCTTTGAAAGCCGAAGGCCCCCAACAATAGCGCAGCAGGATGCAAAGTCATGTCCCTCCCCGACTACTTCTCCGGTTACCACTAGATCTACATGAAGGAGGAAGACAAGGCCAGCACAAGCTTCATCACGCCCTTCGGCACATACTGCTTCATCAGAATGCCAGAAGGACTCAAAAACGCTGGGTCAACCTTCTCCCACCTCACAAAAAGGGTCCTCGAAAATCAAGTAGGCCGCAACATTTTTACCTACGTGGACGACATTGTCGTCGTGAGCAAGAACAAAGAGGATTACCTGGCTGACCTCGCCAAAACATTCGCTAACATGCGGGATGCACGTCTTCGGCTCAACCCTGAAAATGTGTTTTCGGGGTCCGCCAAGGGAAAATACTCGCCTTCCTGGTGTCGCACAGAGGGATCGAGGCCAACCCGGCAAAAATCCAAGCAATCATCAGCATGACACCCCCGCAGTCCGCCAGAAATGTCCAGCGACTGACAGGCAGATTGGCCGCCTTGAACAGGTTCATTTCAAAATCCATAGAGCGCAGTCTACCTTTCCTCAAGACACTGCATGGTGCAAAAGACTTCGCCTGGGGACCAGAACAAGCGGCAGCATTCGAGTCGCTCAAGCAATACTTGTCCGATTTGGCAACCCCCACTAGTCTCGACCCTTCACTGCCCTTGCTGTTATAGATAGCGGCCTCGCCATGTGCCGTTAGCGCAGCCTTGGTCCAAGAGCAGGTCAGAGAGGGCACGACCCAGCAATGCCCACTCTACTACATATCCGAGGTCCTCACGGCTTCCAAGTGCAACATGACTAAGCTAGAAAAAATTTCATACGCAGTTGTCATGGCATCGCGCAAGCTGTGCCACTACTTCGAAGCATTCAAGGTGTGGGTCACTTCGGACAGAGGTCTAGGGGAACTGTTCAGGAACCCGGAGGCCTCCGTCCGAATCGCCAAATGGGCAGCCGAACTCTCCAGGTATCACATCACCTTTGAGCCTAGGTCAGCGATCAAGTCAGAGGTCCTGGCAGACTTCATCGTTGACTGGACAGGACCGACATGGCAACAAGAAGGGTCTCCAGAGAAAGTGTGGATCATCCACTGTGACAGTGCATGGTGCCACGCGGGAGCAGGCGCCGTGGCAATTATCACATCACCCGCAGGCGTCAAGTACAGATATGTGGCACGCCTCAACTTCGCCCTGGAGTCTGACAGATGCACCAACAACATAGCAGAGTATGAAGTCGTCATTCTGGGCCTTCACAAACTGCGAGCACTCGGTGTCACCACATGCATAGTTAGGACAAATTCCAAAGTAGTTGCCGGCTAGGTCGAAAAAGAATACTCAGCAAAAGACCCCGCGCTCATGCAATATCTCACAGCCGTTCACAGTCTCGAGAAGCAATTCAAGGGTTTCACCCTACAACATGTTGATCGCGCCAAGAACAAAGAGGCCGATGCACTGGCTAAAGCAGCGGCCAAGGGCGAGGTCTTGCCCTCCGACATGTTTTTCCACGTCATTGGCACACCAGCGGTCCGCAACCCAAAGGGGCTGCAAATAACTCAGGATGCCAAAGGCCACCGCATCGTCAACCTCATCATGACCGAAGACTAGCGGGCCCCAATCACCCTATACCTACAAGGTCATTATCACCCCAGTGACCACAACGAGGCCAAACGACTCAAACACAAAAGCAGGGACTTCACACTGATCGAGGGACAGTTATACAAAAAGGGGATCAGCCAGCCAATGCTAAAGTGCATAACTGAGACTGAAGGCATAGAAATCCTTCACGAAGTCCACATCGGAACTTGCGGCTCCCACTCAGGACCTAAGGCCCTCGCCGCCAAGGTGATTCGATAGGGATTCTACAGGCCCGCAATAATTTGCACTGCCAATCGAGTCACAAGGTCATGTGAAGCATGCCAAAAATTCTTACCTCGTTCGAGCAGCCCTTTGCAATTCACCAAACTTATTGCCCACACATGGCCACTTCAGCGCTGGGGGCTGGACATCGTCAGACCGCTACCTACAGCTCAAGGGAACCTCAAGTTTGCCTTCGTCGCCGTTGAATATTTCACTAAGTGGATCGAGGCCATGGCAGTATCCACCATAATGTCGAAAACCACACAAAAGTTCTTCTGGCAAAACATTGTTTGCCGCTTCGGAGTCCCGTCCGAACTCACAGTCGATAATGGCAAACAATTTGACAGCCAAGACTTCAGGGACTTCTGTTTTTTCATCGGCACCAAGCCTGTCTTCGCCTCGGTATACCACCCACAGTCCAACGGCGTCGTCGAGTGTGCCAACGGCAAGATTTTTACCGCCATCAAGAAAAGTCTTCTTGACGATAAAAAGGGCAAATGGGCCGACCAAATACCATGGTATGGGCCCTAAACACTACAGAATGTCGAGCGACCGGGTTCACACCCTTTCGCCTATTGTATGGATCCGAAGCCATGACGCCGCAGGAAATAAAGCATGGATCACCCAGGACAAGCACATCAGCAGTCCTCGATGTTGATGAACCATCTTCCAAAGATCTCATCGACGGAGACCGCGTCCTTGCCTTGCAGACTCTCGACAGATATCAGGCCCAAACAAAGGCCTGGCGTGAAAACACTGTCGTCCCAAAGGAATTCAACAAAGGAGACCCCGTACTTGTCCGGACCACCCGGACAGAGTCACGGGGCAAGCTAGAGCCGAAATGGGAAGGCCCATTCATTGTCAAGACAAAGGCATCCCCCAGCACGTACAGGCTGGTAACGCCTTCCAGCGAAGACTTAGAGCACTCCTAGAACATCGACAATCTCCACAAATTTTTCGTCTAACTCTCAAGGCCCATGCACCCTTGTAATTCAGCAAATAGTGTTGTCCCGGCCCGCACTCTTTTCCTCCCAGGGGGTGAGGTTTTTAATGAGGTGGAGCCAAGTAATATATTAGTAAAAGCCCCAGCAAAAACAAAAACTCTAAGTGCAACATATCGAAAAAGACCGCTTCGACGGTCTTCGGTATTCGACCAATTCCAGGTCACTGCGACAGGTAGCGTAGACTACCCTCGCGTGTGACAATCCGTGCAAAAGTCGCCTAAGGGTGCAGCCGGACTAGCACAACAAGTGCATCAATCGAAGTCTTCTACTACAAAGACAATCTGTGCAAAAGTCGCATAAGGGTGCAACCAGACTTGCACAACAAGTGCATCAATTGAAGTCTTTTACCCAAAAGATAATCCGTGCAAAAGTCACCTAAGGGCGCAGCCGGACTAGCACAACAAGTACATTAATCGAAGTCTTTTACTACAAAGACAATCCGTGCAAAAGTCACCTAAGGGTGCAGCCGAACTAGCACACCAAGCGCGACAATCGAAGTCTTTTACTAAAAAGACACCGTGCAAAAGTTGCCCAAGGGTGCAGCCGGACTACCACAACAAGTACATGATACGAAGTCTCTCGCTTAAAGGAAACCAACAGGCCACATTGCAATACAAGTTGCAGATTACATAACCCAGCGAAGGGTCACCAGACCCACCGCACAAATAAACACAACTATGCCCTCCATTACCACCGCGCAACGCGAGGGCACCATACACTACATCGGCTCGACTTTTGGAATGATGCCTGCCTCTCTATAATTGAACAACATTATTCTCAATTCCTCACCCTCAAAAAGCTTCCGCAGATCCCCCTTGCCAATGCTCAACCCAATCGGCGAAGACAGTAGCTCTCGTTTCCCAAACCGATCTACTCGAAGATGGTCCCGCTCTATCCCCATCCGACGGCGCCTACCACTTCGTGAAAACTCGCCAACGCTATGCTTCGACACCACCTTTCGTCGCTGGCACTTGGTCCTCACACCAGGAAGATCAAACACCTCGCCAACCTCCACCCGCAGCGAGGACTCTGCCACGGCCGCATCTAATGCGACAAAATAATCCAAATCTTCACCAGACAACTCTTTGCTCCAGGACAACAGACTCCCAAACTCATCATCAAACGAAAAAGACTCAGTTTCATAATCAGGCACATTATAATCAGCAGGCGCTACGGTAGCGGCCGCCACAAAATTTGTAACGCCAGCCGGGGTTGTCTGCGCAGGCCCACACGTCGGAACCTGCGCAGCAACCGAGTTTTAGTATAACAAAAATAAGGTCCTACACCCAACACCCCTAGCACTACTCCGCCACCTGCGAAGGGCCGGCCGACGCCGTTGGGTCTTCGGCAGCTGACGCAACCGCCGCCGAAGTACCTTCACCAGTCGGCACGGAGGCCTCCACGGGTGCCTCGCCAGCATCCGTCGGTGGCGCCAATGACTCAACCACCGCCCTTGCACCCACCGCTAGAGGCGTCGTGCTCTCAAAGTCCCCGAGGTCTTCGACCTCCTCCTCATGCGCCATCTACAAAAATCGCAACACACATTAAAAAAAATAATAAATAAATATAATAGCAATCACTAAAAACCTGTACCTGCTCCATCGCTCGGTCGGACCTTTCCTGGACAATATCACGGCCATGAGGGCCCCACATCCTACCATAAAGCGCCCTAGCAGAGTGCTTTAGCACCGGGTCTTCGACCTGGAAGATTCCGCTTTCGATGTCTTCATCTGAACGATCAAAGACTTCGAAGTGCCTGCATCCCTCACGGGACTAGGCATTCACGGCCCCTTCACAGGTGACAAGCGCGGCGAAGGACATGAGACCCGTCACAATCGTCGGCAGCACCTCCAGCTCCTCCTGCAACCACCCGAGAAAGCGGAGGCCAACTTCTTTACTAGACGCATCAAAGGGGGCGGTACGCGCACCAAGCTAACGGTACGCGTCCACAAGCAATGCATGCACCCGGTCGACCTCTTTGTGGGTCGAGGCCTCCGCCTTGTCCAGGCAGCCACACAAGCTATTGTGGTTTGCCTCCGCCTCCATGGCGCGTTGGATGGCGAGATTGGCCTCCGCGCGCAAGCTTAGCCTCGGCACGAGCGGCCTAGGCCTCCGCGCAGGCCATATTTTGTTCGCATCCTCTTTCTCAGCCACAAGCTGGCGGTCGAGGTCCTCCTTTTCAGCCTCCGCAGCCACCAGTTTCTCCTTCAGCTTGCGGGACCTGTTTTCCGCGGCTAACTTGTCCCGCACCGCCTCAGTATGCTGCGCCCGGAGGCGTTCAATCCTGCCCTCGAGTTGCCGCCTCTCGACAGCGAACTCTGGGGTCAGGGCGCCCGACGCAATATGTTCGGCGAAGGCAGCCGCCTGGCACAAAAACCATCAATCACAATCGTATACGAACAATAAATTACCGAAGTCCAAGGCGACTTACATGCTGTAGCTGCTATGTCGCATGTTTCAGCCGCTGCGCAACCGAGCCTGCCACGTCTTTGGCAGCGGCGGCCGATGCAATTTCGCCGCTGGCACAAAACTTGGACCAGGAGTCCTGCGAAGACCCCTTTGTCTCGTTAGTCGCCACGACCGACGCGGCCGCCATTGACGCCGGGACAACTGCTAGCTGCCCGGCATCGGGCCCTACTTAATTATCTTGTCAAAGGCCCATAACCTTTAAAAAAACTCACCAACAAGTCCTCGCCCTATGCGGGCGTCGAACATCATGACACCGCCCACAAGGTAATCATCCACACAAACATCCATGGAGACATCGCCCTCAGCAGTCCGCGGTGGGGCCGGCCGCCTTCGCTCCTTCGCGGCCTCAGCAGGAGTCGGCTTGCAGAAGCCAGGAGCAGCGAGCTACGCGCCCGGCAAAGGCTTGTTGGGGCCGGGGGCGGTAGGTTTCATGGTCGGCGATGGCTTGCTGCTACCAGGGGCAGCAGACTTCACGAGTCCCCGCGCCTTCTTGGCCTCGCGACTAGGGTCCCTGACCCTAGTGAACGCCCGGTGCTCCCGTGCCGCATCTTGACGATCTTTATCCATCACTGTCGATACAACAGTAGCAATATTGCGCCCATAAGGAAAATCCTTCAATTCACAAGCCAACCGGGATGTAAACATGTCTTCGCCATCCGCCCGGGGAATTGGAACATTCCTCGGCCAGCGACCCCTGGTAACCTCCAGCATCCGCGCCGAAGATTCTCGGAGCTCGGGCGAAGACATCCTTCCCCCGAGGGCCGCGCAAGTTCCCAACAAATCGACTGCAAAGCGATCGGAGACCCCCAACCCCTCAGCTGCAGTACCTAGTTTTCTCTTTTTAGTGGTCGCGGCCAGCGCAGCTCCCCGCGAATATCCCTCATCTACCGTGGCGGCCGCCATCTTTCCCCAACGGTCGACAACACCAGCATCGTCGTCTCCCGGGTAACCGCCATATGGCAGTCGGTTCTACTCAAAAACGCGGTTCAAACAAACATTGGAACCGCGAATGTCCCAACTCCGTACGGTCTCCGTCCTTGGCACGTATCGCCCTACAACCTTCGAGGCCTCGGCCTCCACCTCACGCACAAAAGTGGCTGGGTTTTGACCCCGCAGATCCAAGGCGAAGGCAGGACTTTGCACCAACTGATCATCCAAGGACGGCATCCTGCGAGGGCATACTTCGCCAAGTACCCATCCATGCGCCAAGGGCCACAATCCATTTCCAATGAATTCTTCAACAAGATCGTGCCCGCTACTCAAGCGGACAGCGTAACAAAGGGCCCCTTCATCCTCATCATCCTCTACCACCTCGAACAGCGGGAACGCCACATAACAGTGCAAGCACATGATGGCGGCAGGGAGACCAGGAAGACCTTCAACTTCCCCTCCAGATACATAAAACCAATAGTCCCACCAGTTGCCCCACTTGTTGCGAGCACAAGGGACTATTTCCACAACTTCCGCCGAAGTCTTCCCAGTCCTCGGTGTGAAGGTGCAAGATCCAAATTGAGCGATCTTATTTCCTATTTTCTTCTTTTGCTAGTGCAGACAACAGTTCTTGGCGAAGACTTCCACAGATGGCTGACCGCCGTACGATGCAACTGCCCACACATACTTCACGAGGGCAACAACGACGTTGGGTGTCAACTGGTGGACCTACCCACCAAATCTTCGCAAAACCTCCACCACGAAACGATGCGCCGGAAGGCGAAGGCCGGCAAGAAAAAAACGCCTCGAACACAACTAATTCGCCCTCAGGCTCGGGGATCTCCTTGGCGCCCGGAACCCACCCAACACCGTCACTAAAATATCCAAGCTGCTGCATCTCCTGCACATGAACCGAGGAAATCCTCAAGGTGCCAAACTCCACGGTGTGGCCCGCCTGCAACTCTGTCACCGCCAAATCACTTGGGGTTTCCTCGGACGACGGACCAGCCGACAACGCACTCGCAGCAGATGAAGAAGAAGACATTGCTACGTACCGTCGGCGGTGGCGTGCGGTCTGCTTGACGCGGGCTAGGTTTCCGAAGAAGGCGGGTAGGTGAGCGGATTGAAAAAGGTAGGGTTTCCGCGGTCGGCGCACGCAACAGGTAAGAGGTACCAACGGCCGCGCTGCCTCCTTTTATAGACAGGGCATGACGCTTTGGGAAACCCACAGTCCAACAGTAACACGTCCATCAACGGTCATTTCAAAAACCCCTGTGGGACCACTTCGAGCGAGGGTAGCGTCTCCACCATCTAGCGACGTCTTCGGTACCAGATGACTTCATTGAACTGGCCCCTCGGAGGGCAAATGTTGGGGCGAAGGCGAACACGCTACCCTTCGCTGATGCCTTCATCATCCTGCCGCACTAACGAAGACCGTGTCCGAAGCGCGCCCGAGCAAGCCGGAGGAGCCGATTGAATGAAGACCGGCACGGTCCCCCTTCGTCTTCTCCATGGCAAGGCCAAGGGGCTATCAAAGTCTACTGGTCCCGCGCTCTTGCCGCGGCCGAGAGGCCCAGGTGGGATCCAGCCCTTTGTGAAGGGCCCCGCGCGGTTAAGTGCATTACGGGCCATGACTGTAATAGCCTTTTCCGTAATGACTGTCTATAACCCCCACTTGTGGGAATATTCTAGGGATAAACCGGGTGCTCGAGGGCAGGAACGTCTTTGGCAAGGGACGGGTGGCCACTCGAGCGCCTATAAATACCCTCGTACAGTGCCCGTGAGAGGGCAGATTAACAGAGCTATTGGCATTCCCCGTTGAACCTTACAAACGCTCTCTCTGTTTTCCTGTTGGATCTGCTTGCTCGAAAAAGCAAGTGCCAACATAAGGTTAGCTTGATATGCTTAACTAAATGATATTCTTAAATAGGATTATAGAATCTAATGTGATCTGAACACTTAGACAGATTAATGGTAATTGAACCCTACTAGCCAGGTGTTAACATAACTTAGCACATTAGACCAACACAACTAGGAGCATAAGAGCTAACCCAACCAGTAGAGTCATGATGAATTGTATAATCAGACTATCCCCACCTAACAGCAAACAAGATTTTGACCTACATCATGTAGTCTATTCCACCCATATCTATCTCATCTTGGTAGATTCTATCTTACCTTTGGATATTCACCTTATACGACTAGTTACCCTAATCTAGACATAAAACAAAGATTAAGCCCTGCTAAAGAATTTTCAGATCATAACCAGCTACTAGCTTATTCATTCTGCTTACCAAATACTTTTCATTGCAAAACTATTCTACCATATGCTTCTAACTCTCATGGTCAATACTAGGAAGAAAAGATTATCAGGCAACAGCAAACAGAAATGAATCCTCCAGATCCTCCGCCGATTGGAATCGATCAAGTGGTTGCCGCCCAAATGCTGATAATACAATAAATGGCAAACATAGTTACCAAAATGCAAAATCAGATAAGACAAGAACGCCAGGAAATACGTCAGGGCCGGCTGGAGATACATCAAGAAATAAGGCAAGCACGGTTGGAAAGACAACAACAACAACGCCCACTACATCCACCACCACTACTAGCTCCACCAAGCTACATAAACATATATATATTACTATTTTAGTTAAATGTTACTTTAGTTAATAGTTGGTATGATACTGTTTTAGGAGGAATAATAAGCTCTAATTGACATTGTTGCTAATAAAGTATGCATCATTGTGACGGAACCTCTCAAGTCATTAGGCCCACCTACAGTTGTCCTTGTCTAACAGACTTCAGACAACCCTGCAGGTGTTCCTGAATCACTTGATAAGTTCGGTATCTGCTTTTCTCACCTTTCCCAAGAGCGTTTTACCCATCACGCAGACATTACAAATCATCGGAGATACAGAAATGCGGAAGCGATTACATAAACTTACCTTTATTTAAAAGTAAGACAAAGTTATATATTACAGACCAGGATAATATACGAGTGCAGAGTATTATTATTACAAAACCAAGGGAGGCAAAAACCCCTCCCGATAAGTATCAAACAAAAAGTTTTTATGGAGGAACCTTTCCTCCCGCAACTTCACTCCTGGTGCTCTTCCTTTGGTACCACCTTAGAACAGAAGCAACAAAAGTTTGTCGCTTCTTCACCTAAAAACAATAGGGAATAAAACCCTGAGTATGGAATTACTCAGCAAGTCTTACCCGACTAAAGAAAAGACTCTCAAGGGTATGCTGGTTATAAGGGAGTCAAGGTAAGGCTTATCAATAATCAAAGACTCTATTTGCAGAAATGCTTACTAAAAGTAGATCCTTAAAAATCCAGTTTGATTTGTCAAGTTAAGTAAGATTACCTGTCTCTAGAGTTCTTTCTACCCTAGTTCAATCACTTGACCTGCACTAGCCAATTTTCTTAACAACCTTTCATCTTTACTAGAGTTCTACGTATAGGGCAGTGACCAAGTCTTCATAACCGCGAAGGTACGGTGATCCGAATCGATTATACTCAGCTGAGGATCTCCAATCATACAACATATGTAGCACTTAACCCTTGCATATGTCAACCCGCCACCGGGGTTCTTAAGACCAGATCAGGTTCACGCCAACCGAGAGCACAGATACACCACCGTCCAGCCTCTTGCCATGGAGGGTACACGCTACACTCGCCATCTCTCCACTCCCATTGCATGGTATCTTATTCTGGCCTTAGTCTACCCGAGGCAAAGCTTACCCATGACGAGGCATGTGACCAGTTAAAGGGTCCTCAGTCAGCAAGCCTACATCGACACGGTCCTTAATCGACTCAAACGGAGACACTACAGTGAGACTCTCTCTTCTCGTGCAAGTCACCTGCCCGGTCTCAGCTTAATCATTTCAACCCAAAGTTTGGTACCTGACAGAGGTACATCTTTTTCGATGTTGAACCCATCATGGCCATGACGGATCCACCATCAAGTTTTATTTTTCCGAAAACATCCCTCCCACTTTTCCACATCGTCTTTTGTAAAAACAAAACCTTTTTCATTGCTAGAGCAAGACTAAGTATAGTAAAAACCTTTTATAAAGCAGGGATTCAAAGGAAGGTAATCAAATTCAAGGAAGGTAATGCAGGAATTGTTTTAGCAATCAACTCCTATCACCTAATGCATCAAGCAAGTGAGAAAGAGTTTAAAAGAATCAAGGAGGTGGCAAATGCACCAGGGCTTGCCTTTGTTTACAGGTGATTCAGGCTCAAACCTACAGATGTTAAAATAAAAACAGCTGCCTGCCTGATGTTCCGCAGGTGGTGGTGGTGAAGTCTTCTCTCCTTCTATTTCAACTTCTTCTTCGTTTTCTAAATATAATCATATATATATGAATGAATGCCCATGTGATGCTCATGAAGATGCAAAGATAGTAGAAGTTGGCTATCTAATGTCTTGAATACAATTTTCCTTCATGGTTCTCCGAGAAACTAGGGTTTCCGGAGTCAGTAAATGAATTCAAAGGGCAGGGGGTAGGGTTTTGGGCTCTAGGAATCAAACAAGGTCCAAATCAAACCAAACTCTACCCAAGGCTTCTAAATATTATTTAGAGTTCAAATAAAAAGTTTGGGGATTTTTGGAATTATTATCTAATTTCTAAAAATCCAGAAACAATGTTTTAGGCTATTATAAATGCTCCAAAATTCCCTATTTAATCTAAAAATCATGAAACTATTTTTATTAAATACTATGGAAAATTAGGAATCTAGGAAAATTGGTTGGACATTTTTACCATTATTCTACAATTTTCTACAGATTTCCCAAGTTTCACTGAAAAAGAAAAGGAAAAAGTTTGAATAGTGCTGAGCTTAATCCACTTGCAGCGGGCCAAGCCCAGGCGGAAAGCGCGCGCGCCCGTGCCCACGCTGGCAGTTTTGTGAATAAGCCCCCGGCGTTCTGGATAACCCGAAGGGGGTGCTTTCACTGTTACTATGAGTCACGGCCAGTTTGCAAAAAGAACCTCCCCGTTCTATTCCTTTACACGTTGAGGTCCCCGACGGTGCATCGCACAGGGAGCTGAGCTCCAACGAGCTAGACTGGCCGGAGGGAGCCAAGACCGGTGCTCCTGAGTGGCAGACACTGAATCGGTCCCTATCCGAGCATTTCCCCCAACCTAATTTTAAGAATGGTGACCTAGGCTGCTCTGGCCACGATAACAGCGCGGATAATCCAAAGATCAGCGTGTTCCCGACGATGGGAGGCGATCTAGTTCAATCGGATAGGTCGACGAGCATCACGGGTATGTGAGATCACTCAAACAAGAGAGCAGAGGGAATGAGCTAACCTGTACCGTGCTGGCCACGGCGAAGTGTTCTTGCGGCGATCTTCGACCGATTTGGGGGAAGTTAGAAATTGGAGCTCCTCAGTGAACAATTAAGGGTGATTCTTGGTGGCTAGGTGCTTGACTACCTTACGGAGCTCACTATGGCTTCAATTTATAGGATGCACGAGCGGTGGTGATCAATTTGGGCAAGTTGTGGTGGCAGCCGGAGACAGCAGAGGTTACTGGCACACACGATTAGTGTCTTACGTCGTGTCGAACTCACCGGCGATGAGCGGATACCGCAAACCGAGCTACTACGACGTGGTAAAGTGCTTTAGCACGTGGCGCACGGAGGTAATCGATTAACGGCGGTGAGTTCTTATCTGATCGACGATAAACATAGGGGAGGGTATGGCGGCTAGCCGGATTGATGTCCAGCTCAACGACGGTGATGATTTTTCTACCCGAGACGTTATCCACTCAACCCGAGCACGAATCAAGACACCGGTGACATGAATCGCGGCGGGGATCGTCGGCGGTGAGATGCGTTGGCGTTCTGATCTTGTTCAGGCACTGTACCATGGTGTCCTTCATTCAGTTGGCCTGACAGACTAGGTTTAGGGTAAATTTTCTCTAAAGTTTTCATGACAACTTACCCAAATCTCTGTAGCAAAGTTGTAGAGCTACAAACCAGCTACATTTCAACTATAGGGACTGAACTCAGTTGAGCACTAGATCAGACATAATTTCAATCCCAAAGCTTGACCAATGGCACTGGTGGTCATTTTTCAGTCAGTAACCTGACTAACAGCCCATCTTTGGTTTGGATTATCTCCAAATTCTTCATAACAACTATGCTTACCTTCTTAAGCAAAGTTGTTCCCCTTTGATGGGTCTACAAATTTGATGTGGTGACCTAGGGAAAAAACCTTAAAATTTGAAAGTTATAGAGTTCCAAAGTTGAGCCAATATCACTGAATTCCAGACTTAGACTTATAGATTTTAAGTGGTGCTTTTTGCAAATAGATCCAAAACTTAACGTTTAACTTGCAAATTCACATATTTGTGAACCATTAGACTTAAGATACCTTATTGTCATGGTTTTTGGCACTTTAGTCCAAAAGTGGACTAATTTCGCACTTAACCCCCTAGGGTTTAGGGTTAGGGTTTTTCTAGGGTCCTTTTTAGGGTTTTTGGTATTTCAAGGGTGTGTATGCAACTTAGATTCATCCTTAGTAATATTTTATGATTATTTTACTTAAGCTTTAGGGTTTTCTCTATTTGGGTCTTGTTTTACCCTTCTAATCCCCATTTAGGGTTAAGTACCCTACACTTGGGTCTTATTTGCAAAACACCATATCAATACAACTTGTTTGAAATTTTTGCCTAGTGAATGCACTCTAGGTGTGTCAAATACATGAAATGCTGATGCTTATGATGTTATGTTCAAGTTTTAGTGACAGTAACACCAGGGGTGTTACATCCTTTCCCCCATAAGAATCTCGTCCCAAGAAGTAGTGGAAAAGGAAATGCTTCACATTTTTATTTCCTGAGTTTTGGTACAAGCAGGGGTGGTTTGGAGGCTCACTCCTTTATTACACATACTATAATTTACATGAGACTAGAAAGCCTGGGAAATTCTTTTCTAAAAAGTCTTGAGTCTCCCATGTAGCCTCATCTTCGGAATGTTGGTTCCACTGTATTTTGTAAAACTTGAGAGTTTTTCTCCAGGTAACCCTATCCTTTTGATCCAAGACTCGAATAGGGTGCTCTGAATATGTCAAGTCTGGCTCTAGGACAACATCTGTTACTTCAATTGTTTGATCTGGAACCCAAAGACACTTCTTCAACTGAGACACGTGGAATACATTATGTACAACAGACAAGGTTTCGGGTAGTTCAAGCCGATATGCCACTGGTCCACACTGTTCAAGTATAGGGAATGGACCAATGTACCGGGGTGCAAGCTTTCCTTTAACCCCGAAACACGATACGCCCTTCATTGGTGAAACTTTTAAGTAGACATAATCTCCTATGAGAAAGTACAAGGGTTGTCGTCGCTGGTCTGCATAACTCTTTTAACGAGCTTGAGCTTTCTTCAAATTATGAATGATTCTCTGAACCTTTTCTTTGGTCTCTTTCACCATATCAGGCCTGAAGAAAGACCTTTCACCAGGTTCAGACCAATTTAGCGGAGTACGACATCGTCGTCCATATAAAGCTTCAAAGGGTGCCATCTTGATGCTTTCTTGATAGCTATTATTATATGAGAACTCCACTAAAGGTAAACATGCATCCCATTTTTGTGGGAATTCCAAAGCACAAGCCCGTAACATGTCTTCAAGTATTTGATTTACCCTCTCAGTCTGTCCACTGGTCTGAGGATGATAGGACGAACTGTGAAGCAATTTGGTACCCAGGGATTTATGAAGTTCTTCCCAGAATTTGGACACGAATTGCGATCCACGATCTGACACTATCGTCTTCGGAAAACCATCCAAACTGAGAATACAGGCAATGTATAATTCTGTATAAGTGGCCACTGTATACTTTACCCTGACAGGTAGGAAGTGGGCAATCTTTGTGAGTCGATCAACGATAACTCAGATAGAATCATACCCTTTGGCAGTCCTGGGCAGTCCCACAATAAAGTCCATACTAATATCCTCCCATTTCCATGTTGGGATTGGTAATGATTGCAATGACCCAGGAGCCTTCATGTGTATGGCCTTGACGCGTTTGCAAGTGTCACACCTTGCCACATAGCGTGCAATTTCGATTTTCATTTTCGTCCACCAATAATGCTGTTTCAGATCTTGATACATCTTAGTGCTTCCGGGATGAATAGAATAGCGACAAAGATGTGCTTCATCTAAAATTTGCTGGCGGACCTCTTCATTCTTTGGCACAACTATGCAGTTGTTAAACCATACGACACCTTGATCGTCTTCTCTGAAGCAGTTGGCTTTTCCAGCCGTTATCTTCTCATGGATATGTTTCATACCTTCATCTTCCTTTTGTGCGTCCATTATCCTTTGTAAGATGACTAACTCCAGCTTCAAGTGATTTGAAGTTCCATGCTGAATCATTCCCAGGTTCAGATTCTCCATCTCCTGGCATAATGTAATGTCAGAAGTCCTCATTGTTAAACAATGGCAGGAGGCCTTGCGACTGAGTGCATCTGCCACTACATTAGCTTTGCCTGGGTGATAGTAGATCTCTAGCTCATAATCCTTGATCAGCTCGAGCCATCTCCTTTGTCTCATATTGAGCTCGGACTGGGTAAAGATGTACTTCAAACTTTTATGGTCTGTATAAATGTGACAGACATTCCCCAGCAGATAATGACGCCATATCATCAGAGCATGAACCACTGCAGCTAGCTCCAGATCATGAGTTGGATAATGCTCCTCATGCCGACGCAACTGCCTTAAAGCATACGCTATTACTCGGCCTTCTTGCATTAATACACAGCCGAGACCACTGCCTGATGCGTCACAATACACATCAAACGGCTTATTAATGCCCGGTTGAGCCAATACCGGAGCAGTGGTTAATAATATCTTCAATTTCTCAAAGGCTTTATTACATTTTGAAGACCAATTGAATTTAGTCTCATTCTTCAATAAACTCGTGATTGGTTTCACAAGCTTAGAAAAATCCGAAATAAATCGGCGGTAATAGCCAGCTAGTCCAAGGAAACTTCGGACTTGATGAATAGTGGTTGGGGGTTTCCACTCCAAAATGTCCTTGACTTTGCTGGGATCCACCGCAATCCCCTTGGCAGATAACAATGTCCCAGAAATTGGATTTCTTCCAGCCAGAACGCGCATTTACTAAACTTAGCATATAATTGATGTTCCCTTAAACGCGTCAATACGATTCGTAGGTGTTGAGCATGCTCCTCTTCATTTTTGGAGTATATCAAGATATCATCTATGAAGACCACCACGAATTTGTCCAACTCGGGCATAAATACCGAGTTCATTAGATAAGTGAAGTGGGCAGGAGCATTCGTCAGTCCGGAAGACATTACCAAGTATTCAAATAAACCATACTGCGTAGTGAATGCGGTCTTGGGTATATCCTCGGGCCTAATATAGATCTGATGATAGCCCAACCAGAGATCAATTTTAGAAAATACCCTCGCTCCAGTCAGTTGATCAAACAAAATATCAATCCGAGGAAAAGGATACTTATTCTTGATAGTGACCTCATTAAGGGGTCGATAATCCACGCACATCTGCAATGTTTGATCCTTCTTCTTGACGAATATGGCTGGACAACCCCATGGTGACGAGCTTGGCCGAATGAACCCCTTCTCAAGTAAGTCTTGTAATTGAATCTTGAGTTCTGCCAGTTCATTTGGAGGCATTCGGTACGATCTTCAAGAAATGGGAGCTGTACCTGGCTTCAATTCAATTACAAACTCTACATCTCTTTCGGGTGGCAATCCAGGCAAATCTTCTGGAAAGACATCTGGGAACTCACATACTATCGGAATATCTTTGATCTCCAGTATAATGGCTTCATTGATTCCGCCAATTGGTTTAGCTGGAAAAGCTATGGGAATAGACAAAAGAATTTCTTCTTGGCCATAACTCAACCTGATAGTTCTTAGATCAGTGTTGAGGATTGCTTTATGCTGGGCCAACCAATTCATGCCCAGAATCACATCTATGTCTTGGCCTTTCAGAACAATCATACTAGTAGGAAAGTCCCGTCCAGCCAATGTTACGGGCACTTGGTAAGCCACTTCTTTGGTAAATATTTGTCCCCCAGGCGAATGTATTTTAAACCCTTCCCTTGATTCAGTATATGGAATGCAATGTTTCTCCACAAACTTTTTGCTTATGAAAGTATGTGAAGCACCAGAATCAAAGAGAATAAGTGCAGGGTGGTTGGCTACGAGGTACGTACCCATCATCACCGGTTCACCTTCCGGTGTTGTAGCCACTTGAGTGTAATAAACCCGTCCAGTTTTCCTTGTATTCTTGCTCAGGGTATTGGTTGTCGTATTTCCCTTAGAACCTCTAGAGCTTTGCTGATTATTTGCTTGATTCTGCCTTGGATATGGACAGTCCTTAATGAAATGATCGGACTTTCCACAATTGAAGCAGCCGGTTGATGAGCTTGGAAGAGCAGGGAAATGAGTGTTAGGGGCACCCGACTGATTTGTAGCAATGGGGGGCAGTGGTAGGACGGATAAACACTGGTTGCTTGAATGGGAAGGAGGGTGGACGAGAGAAAGAATGACTTTGATTAAAAGGCCGGATAACTAACTGTTGCCTTTTCTCGGGACCCTGATTAGGCCTGTTGCCTCCATTCCCGTTGGACTTTCCAAAACTTGTATATTTAGCTTCAACTGCCAGCGCTGTGCTGACAGCCCTTCTGTAGGTAAGGTCGATGCAAGTGGCCATCTTTCTTTGCATCCTATCATTCAGTCCTCGCATGAAACAATTATTTTTCTTTATGTCTGTGTTGACTTGGTCGATTGCATACTGAGATAAGTGATTAAATTTATTGAGATACTGGGTGACAGTATCTCCGCCTTGCTTCAATTTCATGAACTCCTCTTGCTTCATGTGAAGAACTCCCTCAGGTATATAATGCTCTCTGAAGGCTAGCTTAAATTCATCCCATGTAATCTGATGATCGGCCGGCTCAATGGCCACAAAGTTTCCCCACCACGTACTGGCAGGGCCTCGCAGTTGTTGGGCTGCAAACATGGGCTTTTGAGTTTCTGAACACCGAAGAAGCCCGAATTTTTGTTCAATGACGCGGACCCATTCATCCACCTCTAAAGGATCTTCTGCTTTGACGAACAATGGAGGGCGCGTCTCGGAGAAGTCCAAATAAGATGTCTCACGGGGGCCTTGCGGATAGGCCCGCCCGCCTTGTTGTTGGAGTTGTTGACCTGCCATCTCTCGCAGGAAGTGGGTATTGTCTGCTGCAGCATTTACCAAGGCAGCGATGGCCTCGGCAAGTGTCGGAGGTACTAGAGGTGGATTCGGGGTCGCTTCCCTCCCACGGGAGGTACCAGCCCCATCCTGAGCGCGAGTCCTGGAAGGCATCTAAGGCACAAAACATTTGGAGAAATATGATATGCCATACAAACCATCCATTTCACATTACTTAAAAAGGTAATGTTATAGACTCGTACTTTACAATAGGATTACACCACCTATTACACAATAGTACTACTTCTATACTATACTATACTATTCCTACTTTTTGTCACTCTGGGTAGCCTCGTTGTTAGGCGTCGGAGACCATTCGTCGACCAGTTTCATAGAGGGAGGGGGCCTAAAAAGGTCCAGCTCACCGCCAAGTGCTTCTCTCGCTACTCGAGAAGGTTCGACTTCCGTCCTGACAGGATCCGCAGGGACGTTCAGGTGCAGTTGCGAGTACAGTACATGAACTTCTTCATGTAGTGTGTTGCAATAAACCTGCAAGCTATCCACGGTTGAGCTAAGCTCTTCCACTCGGGCTCGAGCTCTAGCTTCCTTTGCCCAAGCTAGTGAACGAGAGTTCACAGCCCAGTCGAGTGCTAGATCCCGATCCGCTAGCTGGTCTTGCAGTTGGCGGATGTCTCTTCTCAATTCATTGATTATTTTGCCATCTGCAACCCATATTTCATTCCTGCGTCGGAGTTCTGTTCGAAGCTGATTAACTTGTGCTTCCAGATCTCCAATCGGATCGTTGCTCCCACTACTGCTATCTTCATGCCGTGGGGCAAGTTGATGACGAGGTACACCGATTGGCCCAGTTGACTTGCGCACAGTCTTTCTCATGCGCGGCGGCATTTTTGCTAAGGGGGAAATCTTATTAGCATAGTTTTTAGCATGATGCATGTGTAATTACAGAATCAACCTTAGTTGATTCAACCTTCTATACATTGCACTCCTCCTATCTGGTCTTTGCAATAAACTCTTCAGAAATACTTAGGTAAGAAGGGAAGAAATTTTCTAGATGAGTCTTAGAAAATTCTTTTTGAAGATGCCTCATAATATCTGCAAAGATGGGCTTCGCTCCAATACCAGCTGTGACGGAACCTCTCAAGTCATTAAGCCCACCTACAGTTGTCCTTGTCTAACAGACTTCAGACAACCCTGCAGGTGTTCTTGAATCACTTGATAAGTTCGGTATCTGCTTTTCTCACCTTTCCCAAGAGCGTTTTACCTGTCACGCAGACATTACAAATCATCGGAGATACAGAAATGTGGAAGTGATTACATAAACTTACCTTTATTTAAAAGTAAGACAAAGTTATATATTACAGACCAGGATAATATACGAGTGCAGAGTATTATTATTACAAAACCAAGGGAGGCAAAAACCCCTCCCGATAAGTATCAAACAAAAAGTTTTTATGGAGGAACCTTTCCTCCCGCAACTTCACTCCTGGTGCTCTTCCTTTGGTACCACCTTAGAACAGAAGCAACAAAAGTTTGTTGCTTCTTCACCTAAAAACAATAGGGAATAAAACCCTGAGTATGGAATTACTCAGCAAGTCTTACCTGACTAAAGAAAAGACTCTCAAGGGTATGCTGGTTATAAGGGAGTCAAGGTAAGGCTTATCAATAATCAAAGACTCTGTTTGTAGAAATGCTTACTAAAAGTAGATCCTTAAAAATCTAGTTTTATTTGTCAAGTTAAGTAAGATTACCTATCTCTAGAGTTCTTTCTACCCTAGTTCAATCACTTGACCTGCACTAGCCAATTTTCTTAACAACCTTTCATCTTTACTGGAGTTCTACGTATAGGGCAGTGACCAAGTCTTCATAACCGCGAAGGTACGGTGATCTGAATCGATTATACTCAGCTGAGGATCTCCAATCACACGACATATGTAGCACTTAACCCTTGCATATGTCAACCCACCACCGGGGTTCTTAAGACTAGATCAGGTTCACGCCAACCGAGAGCACAGATACACCACCGTCCAGCCTCTTACCACGGAGGGTACATGCTACTCTCGCCATCTCTCCACTCTCATTGTGTGGTATCTTATTCTGGCCTTAGTCTGCCCGAGGCAAAGCTTACCCATGACGAGGCATGTGACCAGTTAAAGGGTCCTCGGTCAGCAAGCCTACATCGACACGGTCCTTAATCGACTCAGACGGAGACACTACACCGAGACTCTCTCTTCTCGTGCAAGTCACCCGCCCAGTCTCAGCTTAATCAATTCAACCCAAAGTTTGGTACCTCTTTTCCGATGTTGAACCCATCATGGCCATGACGGATCCACCATCAAGTTTTATTTTTTTGAAAACATTGAAAGGGAAATGTGCCCTTGGGCCATTTCTAAGTATTTTGGTGATTGAGTGCCAACACAAGTACCTAAGTATTAAAGTATGCCAAGTGACGGACAAAGTGCAAATCAAAAGTAAAGGTATGTTTCTAGACTTAGTACATTGTTTTATGGACTAATGTATTGTGTCTAAGTGCTGGAAACTGGAGAAATCGAATTGGAAAAGAGATGGCTCTGTTCAGCCAAAGTCAGCTCGGTCTGGGTGCACCGGACAGTGTCCGGTGGTGCACCGGACAGTGTCTGGTGCGCCAGGCTAGCTCTGGCGAACTTGCCGCTCTTGGGAAGTGATTAACTGTGTACGGCTAAAAATCACCGGACTGTCCGGTGAGCCAACGGTCAGCCGGGTCAACGGTCGGCCGAGGATTCCGCGCGTGACGCGTGGCCGAGCCAACGGTCACAAGGGGGCACCGGACTGTCCGGTGTGCACCGGACAGTGTCCGGTGCGCCAATGGCTCTACATCTGCAATGGTCGGCTTTGCCAAATAAGGAAAGAAATTTGCACCAGACAGTGTTTGGTGGTGCACCGGAGTGTCCGGTGCGCCAAGCGACTGAAGGCAAGAATTGCCTTCCTGGAATGCTCTCAACGGCTCCTAGCTGCCTTGGGGCTATAAAAGGGACCCCTAGGCGCATGGAGGAGCACACCAAGCATTCTCTAAGCATTCCTAAGCACCAAGACTTCGATTCTGCGCATTTGATTCTTTGTGAGAGCAACTAGAGCTCTAGTTGAGTTGAGAACTCGTCGGGTTGTGTTGTGAGCTCTTGTTGCGACTTGTGTGCGTGTTGTCACTCTGATTTTGTGTCTTGTGTGTGTTGCTCATCCCTCCCTTACTCCGTGCTTCTTTGTGAACATCAAAGTGTAAGGGCGAGAGACTCCAAGTTGTGGAGATTCCTCGCGAGCGGGATAAAGTAAGCAAAGCAAAACACCATGGTATTCAAGTGGGTCTTTGGACCGCTTGAGAGGGGTTGATTGCAACCCTCATCCATTGGGACGCCATAACGTGGAGTAGGCAAGTTTTGTACTTGGCCGAACTACGGGATAAACCACTGTGTCTCTCTGTGTTGATATCCTTGTGGTTATTGTGTTTTGCTAAGACTCCTCTCTAGCCACTTGGCATTATTGTGCTAACGCTTAATCAAGTTTTGTGGCTTTAAGTTTTCAAGTTTTACAGGATCACCTATTCACCCCTCCCCCTCTAGGTGCTCTCAATTGGTATCAGAGGAGTTCTCTTCAAGGAAGGGACTAACCGCCCGAAGAGATGGATCCTAAGGGCAAGGGGATTGTGATCAATGATAAGGAGAAGGAGTCCTTCGTCAACGAGCCAAAGGATGACAAGCCTACCGACTCGGGCTCGGGCCACAAACGAAAAGATGGGAAGAAGAAGACAAGGCGCATCAAGGAGATCGTCTACTACGACGACAGCGACGAACCTTCCTCTTCCCAAAAGGACGACGACAACGACTACGAGAAAAAGAAGACGGTTAACTCAAACTTCTCTTTCGATTATTCTCGTATTCCACATAGTTCAAATGCACATTTGCTTTCCATCCCTCTTAGCAAACCTCCACACTTTGATGGGGAGGACTACGGATTTTGGAGTCACAAAATGCGTAGTCACTTGTTCTCTCTCCATCCAAGTATATGGGAGATTGTTGAGAGTGGAATGAAATTTGATAGTACTGATAGTCCTATGTTTATAAATGAACAAATCCATAAAAATGCACAAGCTACTACTGTCCTTTTAGCATCTTTGTGCAGGGAAGAGTACAATAAGGTGAGCGGCTTGGACAATGCCAAGCAGATCTGGGACACCCTCAGGATCTCACATGAGGGGAACGACGTCACCATGCTCACCAAGATGGAGTTGGTGGAGGGCGAGCTTGGGAGATTTGCAATGATAAGGGGAGAAGAGCCAACCCAAACATACAACCGGCTCAAGACCCTCATCAACAAAATAAGGAGCTACGGAAGCACGTGATGGACGGATCACGACGTCGTTCGCCTAATGCTAAGGTCTTTTACTGTCCTTGATCCACATCTTGTGAACAATATTCGTGAAAATCCTAGGTACACCAAGATGTCACCCGAAGAAGTACTTGGGAAGTTTGTGAGCGGGAGAATGATGATCAAGGAGGTGAGATACGTGGACGACGCATTGAACGGTCCAATCCATCAGCCTCAACCCATTGCTCTCAAGGCAACGAGGAGCAAGGAGGCGCTACCTAGCAAGGTGGCGCAAGTTGAGGCGGCCGGGCTCAATGATGAAGAGATGGCCCTCATCATCAAGCGCTTCAAGACGACGCTAAAGGGACGCAAGGGGCAGCCTAACAAGAACAAGACGAAGGGGAAGCGCTCATGCTTCAAATGTGGTGTTGGGGGCCTTCGTCCTCCGAAGGTCCTCAAAAACATGATTTGACAATGTTTTCCAAGTGGATTATATGAACAGGTATTTTCGGATTCAGAATTATGGATATGGATCACGACCAGGACGAAGCCTGAACCAGACGAAGGTCGAGGGCGGCCGAAGCTGTGCGCAGGGAAGCTTCGGCGCGTTGGCATTCGAGAGAACCGACTTAAAGATGAAAAGACTTCGGGGGCCTCGACAGATTTCCATAAACTGTTAACAAATGTAATGGACATGAATGTAATTTTACGTGGGCTGCGTCCCGCGTCTATAAATAGATGAACAGTACTCCCGTACTGTTCACGCTGACTTGGCATTCTGCTTTTGCGTCACACTTGTACTTTATACCTTCTTTCAGGACCGAAGCATTTGAGAACAAGTCCCCAACATTGGCGCCCACCTCCGGTGAACTCACTTCCACTTCGAGCTTTTGTGAATACCTTCGGAAGCTATAGACCTTCGCTATGGCGCCGAAGAAAGCTTCAGCAATTGGGGCTTCAGCACTGCAACCGCTGGACCACAACCAGGAGACCGTCTCTCTTCGGGAGGCCCGAAGCCAGAAGAGAAAGGCCGTCAGCCCGACGCTCGAGGAAGAAGAGCTAGACCAAGAAATCAGAGACATGGAGATGCTACATCAGCAAGTGCAAAGGAAGAAGGAGAAGATGGCCCGCCTAGCTGAGTTGCAGAGACAAATAGACGAAGCCTCTGAGGAAGTTCGCCATCTTACCCACGATGAGCAGAACAGAAGACCTCATCAGAAAGACCTTCATCAGGAGGGCTTCGTCAACGAAGATGACTGGTATGACAATTTCCATCAGGGAAATTTTGTTTTTGATGACGCTTCTCCTCTGTCCGCTGAGCTGCAGGCTACACCTTGGCCTCCGTCCTATAAGCCACCTCAGCTTCCCATGTTTGACGGCCACTCTGATCCGAAGCAGTTCTTGATGAGCTACGAAGCAACAGTGTCTTCGTACGGGGGCAATGCTGCAGTCATGGCGAAGTCTTTCGTTATGGCCGTCAGGAATGTAGCTCAGACCTGGTATTCCTCCCTTCGGCCAGGAACAATCACTTCATGGCAGAAGCTGAAGGACATGTTGCTGACCAGCTTTCAAGGATTTCAGACAAAGCCGGTCACAGCTCAAGCCTTGTTCCAGTGTGTTCAGGATCACGAAGAGTACCTTCAGGCGTATGTCCGAAGGTTCTTACGATTGAGGGCGCAGGCACCAACGGTGCCCAATGAAATCGTTATCGAAGCCATGATCAAGGGACTCCGTCCTGGACCTGCAGCTCAATACTTTGCTCGGAAGCCTCCTCAGACACTGGAGAAATTGCTCCAAAAGATGGATGAGTACATTCGTGCTGACAATGATTTCCGCCAAAGAAGGGAGGAGGCCTTCAGATTTTCTGAAATGACCAGGGGCTTCGGAGGAAGATACTACCCGAGGCACGTCCGTTCCATCCACAACACTCAGAATGATGATAAGGGGAGTCAGCAAAACAGGCCGCAAAGCTCCTCACAGGCTTCGGCGCAACAACAAACCTCCTTCCGGCCACCAGCTCCAAGGGGCAGAGGCGCCAGGGGCAGAGGCGGAAGATTCGGAGATCAGCCAAGGAGACTGTTTTGCTTGTTCTGTGGAGAAGGCAAGGGCCATACCACTAGGACGTGCCATGTTACAATCCAGAAACAAAAGGAAATAGCCGAAGCTGCATCTCAACAAGCTCAGCCGAAGCAGGTTATGCATACTGCTTCGTATCATCCGCCTTATATCCCACAATACATAGACAACCACCCTGCAGCTTCTGTAGCTTCGGCAAGTCAACCTCAAGCTTCCTGGCAACAGCTTCCGCCCCCACCTCCATTGCAGCAAGGCCAGCAGCCAGAAGGGAGTCAATACACTCCACATCAGAGGGACTTCAGAGAGCAGTCCGAAGCTCGCACAGTTAACAGCACTGTGCCAGAGTCGAAGCACATATATTGACACATATCCTACCTTTGATAGCACTCTTTCCTATTCAGTTTTATTTTCTGTGAAGCAAAAAAAAAAAAACATTGGTAGTTTTCATGTAATAATTTCGTTGTTTTCCGCGAGGAAGATCTATCTGTTCCACAAGCTTAAGTTGCTGAAGCTTAAAATTTTTTCCGTTACCAAGGAGGACCTTCGAATTAAAAATCCTTCGGAGAAACAGAAAGTCGTTCTAAGGAACGCAGCGTAAGTTTGCGAAGTCACAAAAAGTCGTTCCAAAGGGAGCGCAGTGTAAGTTTTCTGCTCAGAAGTCGTTCCTAAAGGAATGCAGAGCCTACAGCGAAAAGTCAACGCTGATACCGCCTAAGTAAAAGGCGAAGAAGCTCCTAAGGGAGGCTTACAGCGAAAAGTCAACGCTGATACCGCCTAAGTAAAGGGCGAAGAAGCTCCTAAGGGAGGCTTACAGCGAAAAGTCAACGCTGAGATCGTCTAAGTAAAAGACGAAGAAGCTCCAAAGACGTTCCTAAGGGAATGCAGAGCTTACGAATATATTTTATGAGTATCTTCGGAACAAATGTCACATGCATAGCATAACATCATCACATCATTTTGCATAACATAAGCATCATACATCATATTGCATTTGGCAAAAGACAGTGACACTCTCAACCTTCGAAAGGATGCTCTGAGAAAGTGATATCGAAATTGTATAGCTTCGGATTACATCTTCGGAGAATATTTTTATGAGACATGGGTGAGCTTTTTCAGATCAATATTGAGATTGTATAACCTCGGAAGTATAGCTTCGGATAATGATTTCACGAAGCATGGATGTCATTCATCAGAATAATTTTAACAAAGAATGTCTTCTTCACGAAGCATGAAAAGAAGGGAAGGTGTTTTTTCGCCGAAGGCTCAAAAAGGTATGTATATAGAGTTTCATGCATCGTGAAGAATTGAATAATGAAAAGAAACTTGTATATTACATCCAAATGTACAAAATATTACACAAAACACAATTTAAATGTTTTTCTAATAGCATCTAGTCCTCTCTTAATACTGCTTCGGCGACTTCATTTAAAAGCTGGTCAACAACTTTGTCCATGATAGCTTCGGCCATTTGTTTGATTTCTTCATCTCCTTTTGTGTGGGGATCGGCAGTCAACCCAGCAGCTTCTGAGGGAAGAGAATATTTCTTCATCACTATTACAAACTAAGTGCAGAGTTTGAAACAAAAATTACAACACAATAAGAACAACTAATTAATACCTAATTGCCTTTCGGGCTCCGTACTTTTTTCAGTGGTTTCCGCCACTTTTCTAGCATCATGGATGCCTTTTTCACTCCTTTGGATAATCTCTTGCGCCATTCCTCGGCCGCCGTCGTTCCAGATATCCGTAAAAAATTTGCCGCCAACCACACTTGCTTCGGCCGAGGGGTCCTTAATGTCTTCGGAAGATAAGGCAGCTTCGGACTGAGCAAGAAGTTTTACATGATCGCAACCTTTCTTCTCTAAGACAGAGGCAATTCCTCTGGCGCCCGAAAAAGCGCAGATATCGCCACGACTGCTCAGGATCTCCTCGAAGGCCTCTGCTTCGTGACTAATCCATTCCAGTGGACCTTCGGGATTGCCTCGAGAGAAATTCTCTTCGCTGGAGAAGGCGCCCACGCTGGCAAAGCTGGTTTTGATTTTATTCACACATTCTATAGATTTGACATAACACTTTCCCTGAGATGTACGAAGCTCTTTAACTCTTAACTCCAATTTGTTGACCATATGATCACTGAGTTCTCGTTTTGTTTCCTCAAGAACGCGCTCCTCTCTAGCTCTAGTCAGCTGTTTCTGAAGATCTTTAATTTCACGCTTGTGGGCTTCGGCCTGGGTTTTTGAAGCAGCTTCATCCTTTTTTACTTTGTCTATCAGCGTAAGAAGAATTTTATCCTTTTCTAGAGCTTCGTTCCTCAATTTGATAACTTCGGAGCGCAAATTGTTGAACGCAATCTCATAACTTTCATCTTCGGCGCTCTTTTGCGCTCTCAGCGCGTTGCTTAGAATCAGGCCCTATACGAAAAAGAATTCATATAAGAAAAAACGAATGTGTCGTATAATAATAATACAAGAGGGTTTTCTTTTCAAGCGTTAAATTCCCATACCTTCAGGCTGTTGTACGCAAGACTGTCTGCGAGATCTTCTTTTGTCATGGCGCTTAATCCAGATTCGAGCTTCGGGAAACCAATACTCCTGGCCATTTCTCGGCAGACAGAGAGCTCTTTGTTGTCAGGCAGGCAGTATAAAAAATCATCTTCATTTGTCCCATTGAATATTACTGCCCCCTTTGGATATTTTAGCTCCTTTGCATAATGGTTAGCTTCATGAGTTTCTTCTTCAGATAATTTTTTCCCCGAAGCATGTCGTATGATGTAATCACACATGCTGGCAGGCGCTTCGGGGATGGCAGTGTCAGTCTCTTCAATTAAAGTTGGTTCTGGTATTTTTATTGCTTCGGCTTCCAAAGTTTGTTCCCTGAAGGGCTCTGAAGGCCCAGCTTCAGCTTCGGCTTGTTGCGTCGGAGCTTCAGATGAAGCTTCAGCAATTTCAACACTCTTTTTTGGAGTTGTGCTTGAAGACTTAATTGTCTCCAAGACATCTAGTACATTTACCATTCTCTTCCTTTTTGGGGTCACCATTGGACCCTTTTGGATTTTTGCTGTTTCGACATTTACTACAGGACTTAAAATTTCTGATGCTTTTTCCTTAGACAGATTTTTCGCTTCTTCCATTTTTCCTGTTGATGGTGCTTTGGCCATCTCTGCAATTTCTGGCAGCAAGGTCGGCTGTTCAGCTTCGGCGGCCGAGGAAGTTTCTCCAGTGAACTCAGGCACCGAAGCTGGTTCAATATGGCGTGGTCGGTGTGTAAGGACCTTCAACCTTTTTCCTTTTGGTTCTGGCTCGCTAGGAGCGGTTCTAGCTTCTTCTTTTCCAGAGGTTATGTTTTTCCTTTTTTGCCTTCGGATGGGATAACAATAATCAGGGTAGAAGAACCCGACTGCATCAAACACTCGGTTCAGTCTCTTCTTTTTTCGGCCTCCGAAGGCTGCTGATAGTGCAGTATTTTCAGCCTTCGAATATGCCCCAAGTAATTCATCACTTAACGTTTCAATGCTTTTCAGCCACTCATCATCAGGTTCAATAAATTTATCTGCATATTTGAATGTGTACTTTAGTCTGACTAGTCCGCCTTCGTCGGACTCTTTGATGGTTTCCTTCGGCATTTCCCACTTTTCTGCAAGTGGCCATACCCTGAAGGCGATGTGTTCTTGAACCAAATCCCTTGTCCCAATAAACGAGCAAACTATCCCGAAGGCTCTTTGGCATTCTTCGGCGGCTTCGTCCATTTCGACCTTCGGCCTTCGAAGACCGAAACGTTGCCAGATTGGGTGCATAATAATACTCTTCACATTCTCTTGAGCTGTTAGATCATTCTTTACATAAAACCATTCAGTCATCCAGGCTCCGGGCCACCTCTTCCGAAAGGTCGGCACAGGGCAGCTTGACCCGGAGCGGGCGCCGAAGCTGTAGCACCCAAAGTTGTTGTGGTATTGCTCTTTTCCCCAGGGCTTCGTCTCGTATAATAATTCATGAATGTTGCAGAAGCTTTTAGCGTTCGGTTCCAAACCTTGGCTTCTTGCAGCCCAGACAAAAATCCCCATTCTTATAATAGCTTCGGGAGTGAGTTGATGAAGGTAGACTTGGAATGTTTTTAGTACCTCAACAACAAAATTGCTCAGGGGGAATCGAAGCCCAGCCCTGAGGAAGCTTCGGAAAATCACAACTTCATCCTCTTCGGGGGTGGGAGAAGTCTTCTCCCCAGCATCAGCTCTCACAATAGATATGTCTCGGAAATATCGCCCCCTCATATTATCAATGTGACTCTGCTTGATGGTCGTCTTCCCAAAAACTGTGTGACTTGGTCGCCACGGTCGATCTTCGGCCTCTTCCCCACCACTTTCCACATCATAGCTGTCGCTGTCATCAGAATCTTCAGATAAACCTTCGAGAATTTCCTTCGTAATTTTCTCTGTATTAGTCTCTGCCATCGCTATCAGGAACCCTAGATTCTTCTCCTCCTCGAGACTCAGCTTCGTCTCAGCAGGGATCTTCAGCTTCGTTTCAGCAGGGGTTTTCTTGCCTTCAGACATCTTCGGGAACGCTCAATCGAAATCAAAAAGAGCAGCAAATCTTAATGAACAAGCGCTAAAAATTTTAGTGGCGAAGCAAAAGGCAAGTGTGCGTATCAAATGAGTTCGCGATGTGATCTTATTTATACGCCTAGGGCGCTGAAAATTAAAAGGCCCCGCTTTCAGTGAATGTTGCTATTCTAGCAAAGGGAAGGTGTTTTTTCGGACCTTCGGCTCAAGGCCTTCGTCCATATCGCAATCTGAATTTATTATTTACAAATTAATATTGCGAGGGGCTACTGTTGGGGGCCTTCGTCCTCCGAAGGTCCTCAAAAACATGATTTGACAATGTTTTCCAAGTGGATTATATGAACAGGTATTTTCGGATTCAGAATTATGGATATGGATCACGACCAGGACGAAGCCTGAACCAGACGAAGGTCGAGGGCGGCCGAAGCTGTGCGCAGGGAAGCTTCGGCGCGTTGGCATTCGAGAGAACCGACTTAAAGATGAAAAGACTTCGGGGGCCTCGACAGATTTCCATAAACTGTTAACAAATGTAATGGACATGAATGTAATTTTACGTGGGCTGCGTCCCGCGTCTATAAATAGATGAACAGTACTCCCGTACTGTTCACGCTGACTTGGCATTCTGCTTTTGCGTCACACTTGTACTTTATACCTTCTTTCAGGACCGAAGCATTTGAGAACAAGTCCCCAACATGTGGTAAGGTTGGTCATTTTATCGCTAACTGTCCCGATAATGATAGTGACTAGGAACAAGGGAACAAGAGGAAAAAGAAGAAAACTTACAAGAAGGCTAAGGGCGAGGCACACCTTGGCAAGGAGTGGGACTCGGATTGTTCGTCGTCCGACTCCGACAACGAAGGACTCGCCGCCACCGCCTTCAACAAATCGGCCCTCTTTCCCAACGAGCGTCACACATGCCTCATGGCGAAGGAGAAGAAGGTATGTGCTCGGAATACTACTTATGCTTCTTTAAGTGAGGATGAGTCTAGTGATGATGATGAAATAGATTATTCATGTTTATTCAAGGGCCTAGATAGAACCAAGGTTGATAAAATTAATGAATTAATTGATGCCTTGAATGATAAGAATAGGTTATTAGAAAAGCAAGAGGATCTTTTGTATGAAGAACATGATAAGTTTGTAGAGGCACAAAAATCCCTTGCTTTAGAAATTAAAAGGAATGAACTGCTTTCTAGCGAATTGTCTACATGCCATGACTCTATTTCTAGCTTAAAGAGCATAAATGATGAATTGAATGCTAAGTTAGAAATAGCAAATAAATCAACATCTTGTGTAGAACATGTTACAATTTGTAATAGGTGTAAAGATATTGATGTTGATGCTTGTAGTGATCACCTAGTTTCAATTTCTAAATTGAATGATGAATTGGCTAGTCTTAATGCCCAACTTAAGACTAGCAAGAGTGAAATTGATAAAATAAAATTTGCAAGGGATGCCTACACGATTGGTAGACACCCCTCAATTAAGGATGGTCTCGGCTTCAAGAGGGAAGTCAAGAACTTAACAAGCCATAAGGTTTCCATCTCCACCAAGGAGAAAGGGAAGGCCCCTATGGCTAGTAGTGCTCAAAAGAACCATGCCTTCATGTATCATGATAGGAGACAATCTAGGAATGTTGATAGAAGTTATGATGCTTTTTCTCATGCTATGATTGCTTCTAGTTCTTCCTATATGCATGGTAGAGATATGTCTAGGAGAAATGTTGCTCATGTTTCTAGGAAGATTAATGAACATTCTACAATTTATCATGCTTGCAATGCTTCCTTTGCAATTTGTAGAAAAGATAGAGAGGTGATTGCCAGGAAACTAGGGGCAAAATGCAAGGGAGATAAAACTTGCATTTGGGTCCCTAAGGATATTGTCACTAACCTTGTAGGACCCAACAAGAGTTGGGTACCTAAAACCCAAGCCTAAATTTGCCTTGCAGGTTTATGCATCCGGGGGTACAAGCTGGATTATCGACAGCGGATGCACAAACCACATGACGGGGGAAAAGAGGATGTTCTCTTCCTACATCAAGAACAAGGATCCCCAAGATTCAATAATATTCGGTGATGGGAACCAAGGCAAGGTAAAAGGGTTAGGAAAAATTGCTATTTCATCCGAGCACTCTATTTCTAATGTGTTTTTAGTTGAGTCGCTTGGATATAACTTGTTATCTGTGAGTCAACTCTGTAATATGGGATATAACTGTTTATTCACAAATGTAGATGTGTCTGTCTTTAGAAGGTGTGATGGTTCACTAGCTTTTAAGGGTGTATTAGACGGCAAACTCTACTTAGTTGATTTTGCAAAAGAGGAGGCCGGTCTAGATGCATGCTTAATTGCTAAGACTTGCATGGGCTGGCTGTGGCATCGCCGTTTAGCACATGTGGGGATGAAGAACCTTCACAAGCTTCTAAAGGGAGAACACGTGATAGGTCTAACTAACGTGCATTTCAAAAAAGATAGACCTTGTGCAGTTTGTTAAGCAGGTAAACAGGTGGGAAGTTCTCATCATACCAAAAATGTGATGACCACATCAAGACCGTTGGAGATGCTTCATATGGACCTCTTTGGACCCGTCGCCTATCTAAGCATAGGAGGAAGTAAGTATGGTCTTGTTATAGTTGATGATTTTTCCCGCTTCACTTGGGTATTCTTTTTGCAGGATAAATCTGAAACCCAAGGGACCCTCAAGCGCTTCCTAAGGAGAGCTCAAAATGAGTTTGAGCTCAAGGTAAAGAAGATAAGGAGCGACAACGGGTCTGAGTTCAAGAATCTTCAAGTGGAGGAGTACCTTGAGGAGGAAGGGATCAAGCACGAATTCTCCGCTCCCTACACACCACAGCAAAATGGTGTGGTAGAGAGGAAGAACAGGACGCTCATCGATATGGCGAGGACGATGCTTGGAGAGTTCAAGACCCCCGAGCGCTTTTGGTCGGAAGCCGTGAACACGGCTTGCCACGCCATCAACTGGGTCTACCTTCACCGCCTCCTCAAGAAGACTTCATATGAGCTTCTTACCGGTAACGAACCCAATGTGTCTTACTTTCGTGTATTTGGGAGCAAATGCTATATTCTAGTGAAGAAAGGTAGAAATTCTAAGTTTGCTCCCAAAGCTGTAGAAGGGTTTTTGTTAGGTTATGACTCAAATACAAAGGCGTATAGGGTATTCAACAAATCATCGGGTTTGGTTGAAGTCTCTAGCGACGTTGTATTTGATGAGACTAATGGCTCTCCAAGAGAGCAAGTTGTTGATCTTGATGATGTAGATGAAGAAGACATTCCAACGGCCGCGATTCGCACCATGGCGATTGGAGATGTGCGGCCACAGGAACAAAAGGAGCAAGATCAACCTTCTTCCTCAACAATGGTGCATCCCCCAACTCAAGACGATGAACAGGTTCATCAAAAGGAGGCGTGTGATCAAGGGGGAGCACAAGATGATCATGTGATGGAGGAAGAAGCACAACCGGCACCTACAACCCAAGTTCGAGCGACGATTCAAAGGAATCATCCCGTCGACCAAATATTGGGTGATATTAGCAAGGGAGTAACTACTCGTTCTAGATTAGTTAATTTTTGTGAGCATTACTCCTTTGTCTCTTCTATTGAGCCTTTCAGGGTAGAAGAGGCCTTGCTAGATTCGGACTAGGTGTTGGCCATGCAAGAGGAGCTCAATAATTTCAAGAGAAATGAAGTTTGGACACTGGTGTCTCGTCCCAAGCAAAATGTTGTGGGAACCAAGTGGGTGTTCCGCAACAAACAAGACGAGCACGGGGTGGTGACAAGGAACAAGGCTCGACTTGTGGCAAAAGGTTATGCCCAAGTCGCAGGTTTGGACTTTGAGGAGACTTTTGCTCCTGTGGCTAGGCTAGAGTCCATTCGTATCTTGCTAGCATATGCCGCTCACCATTCTTTCAAGTTGTTCCAAATGGATGTGAAGAGTGCTTTCCTCAACGGGCCAATCAAGGAGGAGGTGTACGTGGAGCAACCCCCTGGCTTCGAGGATGAACAGTACCCCGACCACGTATGTAAGCTCTCTAAGGCGCTCTATGGACTTAAGCAAGCCCCAAGAGCATGGTATGAATGCCTTAGAGACTTTTTAATTGCTAATGCTTTCAAGGTTGGGAAAGCCGATCCAACTTTATTCACTAAGACTTGTGATGGTGATTTGTTTGTGTGCCAAATCTATGTCGATGACATAATATTTGGTTCTACTAATCAAAAATCTTGTGAAGAGTTTAGCAGGGTGATGACGCAGAAATTCGAGATGTCGATGATGGGCGAGTTGAACTACTTCCTTGGGTTCCAAGTGAAGCAACTCAAGGACGGTACCTTCATCTCCCAAACGAAGTACACGCAAGACTTGCTAAAGCGGTTTGGGATGAAGGACGCCAAGCCCGTAAAGACTCCGATGGGAACCGACGGACACACCGACCTCAACAAAGGAGGTAAGTCCGTTGATCAAAAAGCATACTGGTCTATGATAGGGTCTTTACTTTATTTATGTGCTAGTAGACCGGATATTATGCTTAGTGTATGCATGTGTGCTAGATTTCAATCCGATCCAAGGGAGTGTCACTTAGTGGCCGTGAAGCGAATTCTTAGATATTTAGTCGCTACGCCTCGCTTCGGGATCTGGTATCCAAAGGGGTCTAACTTTGACTTGATTGGATATTCAGACTCCGACTATGCTGGATGTAAGGTCGATAGGAAGAGTACATCGGGGACGTGCCAATTCTTAGGAAGGTCCCTGGTGTCATGGAATTCTAAGAAACAAACTTCCGTTGCCCTATCCACCGCTGAGGCCGAGTATGTTGCCGCAGGACAGTGTTGCGCGCAACTACTTTGGATGAAGCAAACTCTCCGGGACTTTGGCTACAATCTGAGCAAAGTCCCACTCCTATGTGATAATGAGAGTGCTATCCGCATAGCGGAAAATCCTGTTGAGCACAGCCGCACAAAGCACATTGACATCCAGCATCACTTTTTGAGAGATCACCAGCAAAAGGGAGATATCGAAGTGTTTTATGTTAGCACCGAGAACCAGCTAGCCGATATCTTTACCAAGCCTTTAGATGAGAAGACCTTTTGCAGGCTGCGTAGTGAGCTAAATGTATTAGATTCGCGGAACTTGGATTGATTTATCGTATACATGTGTATTATGCTTTGATCATGTTCCTCATGCATTTTGTTGTTTACTTGTGGTGCTCAAGTTGTACAAACACTCCTCGGACCTCACAAGTCCTTTTGCAAGGGATGCACATATTTAGGGGGAGATGTGCTACAACTTGACCCTTTGAGACTAACTGTGTGCTTGAGTTTGCTTGATTTAGTCTCAAAGGAAGTTTGAAAGGGAAAAGGTGGACTTGGACCATGAAATACTTCCACTGCACTCCGATGAAAGGGTAACTTATTCCAAGTTCATCTCATGTACTCTTATTGCCTTGGTACTCTTATTTGAAGATTTTAGTGAGGCAATGGGGTTAAAGGGCCAAGATTGATCCCGTTTTGGTGCTTGATGCCAAAGGGGGAGAAAATAAGGCCAAAGCAATAAATGGATCAGCTACCACTTGAGAAATTTTGAAAACAGTAGAATAGAGCTTTTGGTTTGTCAAAACTCTCTTGTTGTCTCTTTTGTCAAAAGTTGTCCTCTTGTGGGGAGAATAGTCGATTATGGGAAAAAGGGGGAGTTTTTGAAATCTTTGATCAAATTCTCTTGGAACGACTCCTTTTTATATCTCAACAAGTGTGTTTGACTTAGATATAGGAATTTGAGGTTGATTTGCAAACAAAACCAAGTGGTGGCAAAGAGTGATCCATATATGCCAAATTTGAATCAAAACAATTTTGAGTTCTCATTTGTATTGATGTTGCACCTCTTTTAGTTGCTTTTTGTTGTGTTGGCATAAATCACCAAAAAGGGGGAGACTGAAAGGGAAATGTGCCCTTGGGCCATTTCTAAGTATTTTGGTGATTGAGTGCCAACACAAGTACTTAAGTATTAAAGTATGCCAAGTGACGGACAAAGTGCAAATCAAAAGTAAAGGTATGTTTCTAGACTTAGTATATTGTTTTATAGACTAATGTATTGTGTCTAAGTGCTGGAAACAGGAGAAATCGAATTGGAAAAGAGATGGCTCTGTTCAGCCAAAGTCAGCTCGGTCTGGGTGCACCGGACAGTGTCCGGTGCGCCAGGCTAGCTCTGGCGAACTTGCCGCTCTTGGGAAGTGATTAAGGGCGTACGGCTAAAAATCACTGGACTGTCCGGTGGTGCACCGGACTGTCCGGTGAGCCAACGGTCAGCCGGGCCAACGGTCGGCCGAGGATTCCGCGCGTGACGCGTGGCCGAGCCAACGGTCACAAGGGGGCACCGGACTGTCCGGTGTGTACCGGAAAGTGTCCGGTGCGCCAATGGCTCTACATCTGCAACGGTCGGCTTCGCCAAATAAGGAAAGAAATCCGCACCGGACAGTGTCCGGTGGTGCACCGGACTGTCCGGTGCGCCAGGCGACTGAAGGCAAGAATTGCCTTCCTGGAATGCTCTCAACGGCTCCTAGCTGCCTTGGGGCTATAAAAGGGACCCCTAGGCGCATGGAGGAGCACACCAAGAATTCTCTAAGCATTCCTAAGCACCAAGACTTCGATTCCGCGCATTTAATTCTTTGTGAGAGCAACTAGAGCTCTAGTTGAGTTGAGAACTCGTCGGGTTGTGTTGTGAGCTCTTGTTGCGACTTGTGTGCGTGTTGTCACTCTGATTTTGTGTCTTGTGTGTGTTGCTCATCCCTCCCTTACTCCGTGCTTCTTTGTGAACATCAAAGTGTAAGGGCGAGAGACTCCAAGTTGTGGAGATTTCTCGCGAGCGGGATAAAGTAAGCAAAGCAAAACACCGTGGTATTCAAGTGGGTCTTTGGACCGCTTGAGAGGGGTTGATTGCAACCCTCGTCCGTTGGGATGCCACAACATGGAGTAGGCAAGTTTTGTACTTGGCCGAACCACGGGATAAACCACTGTGTCTCTCTGTGTTGATATCCTTTTGGTTATTGTGTTTTGCTAAGACTCCTCTCTAGCCACTTGGCATTGTTGTGCTAAAGCTTAATCAAGTTTTGTGGCTTTAAGTTTTCAAGTTTTACAGGATCACCTATTCACCCCCCCTCTAGGTGCTCTCAAACATCCCTCCCACTTTGCCACATCATCTTTTGTAAAAACAAAACCTTTTTCATTGCTAGAGCAAGACAAAGCATAGTAAAAACCTTTTATAAAGCAGGGATTCAAAGGAAGGTAATCAAATTCAAGGAAGGTAATGCAGGAATTGTTTTAGCAATCAACTCCTATCACCTAATGCATCAAGCAAGTGAGAAAGAGTTTAAAAAGAATCAAGGAGAAGGCAAATGCACCGGGGCTTGCCTTCGTTTACAGGTGATTCAGGCTCAGACCCGCAGATGTCAAAATAAAAACAGCTGTCTGCCTGATGTTCCGCAGGTGGTGGTGGTGAAGTCTTCTCTCCTTCTATTTCAACTTCTTCTTCGTTTTCTAAATATAATCATATATATATGAATGAATGCACATGTAATGCTCATGAAGATGCAAAGATAGTAGAAGTTGGCTATCTAAAGTCTTGAATACAATTTTCCTTCACGGTTCTCCGAGAAACTAGGGTTTCCGGAGTCACTAAAGGAATTCAAAGGGCAGGGGGTAGGTTTTGGGCTCTAGGAATCAAACAAGGTCCAAATCAAACCAAACTCTACCCAAGGCTTCTAAATATTATTTAGAGTTCAAATAAAAAGTTTGGGGATTTTTTGAATTATCATCTAATTTCTAAAAATCCAGAAACAATGTTTTAGGCTATTATAAATGCTCCAAAATTCGCTATTTAATCTAAAAATCATGAAACTATTTTTATTAAATACTATGGAAAATTAGGAATCTAGGAAAATTGGTTGGACATTTTTACCATTATTCTATAATTTTCTACATATTTCCCAAGTTTCACTGAAAAAGAAAAGGAAAAAGTTTGAACAGTGCTGGGCTTAATCCAGTTGAAGCGGCCCAAGCCCAGGCGGAAAGCGCGCGCGCCCGTGCCCGCGCTGGCAGTTTTGTGAATAAGCCCCTGGCGTTCTAGATAACCCGAAGGGGGTGCTTTCACTGTTACTATGAGTCACGTCCAGTTTGCAAAAAGAACCTCCCTATTCTATTCCTTTACACGTTAAGGTCCCCGACGGTGCACCGCACAGGGAGCCGAGCTCCGGCGAGCTAGACTGGCCGGAGGGAACCAAGACCGGTGCTCCTGAGTGGCAGACACCGAATCGGTCCCCATCTGAGCATTTCCCCCAACCTAATTTTAAGAATGGTGACCTAGGCTGCTCTGGCCATGGTAACAGCGTGGATAATCCAAAGATCAGCGCGTTCCCGGCGATGGGTGGCGGTCTAGTTCAATCAGATAGGTCGACGAGCATCACGGGTATGTGAAATCACTCAAACAATAGAGCAGAGGGGATGAGCTAACCTGTACCGCGCTGGCCACGGCGAGGTGTTCTTGTGGCGTTCTTCGACCGATTAGGGGGAAGTTAGAAATTGGAGCTCCTCAGTGAACAATTGAGGGTGATTCTTGGTGGCTGGGTGCTTGACTACCTTACGGAGCTCACCGTGGCTTCAATTTATAGGATGCACGAGCGGTGGTGATCAATTTGGGCAAGTTGTGGTGGCAGCTGGAGATAGCAGAAGTTACTGGCACACACGATTAGTGTCTTACGTCGTGTCGAACTCACCAGCGATGAGCGGATACCGCAAACCGAGCTACTGCGACGTGGTAAAGTGCTTTAGCACGTGGCGCACGAAGGTAATCGATTAACGGCGGCGAGTTCTTATCTGATCGACGATGAACATAGGGGAGGGTATGGCGGCTAGCCGGATTGATGTCCAGCTCAACGACGGTGATGATTTTTCTACCCGAGACGTTATCCACTCACCCCGAGCACGAATCAAGACGCCGGTGACACGAATCACGGCGGGGATCGTCGGCGGTGAGATGTGTTGGCGTTCTGATCTTGTTCAGGCACTGTACCATGGTGTCCTTCATTCAGTTGGCCTGACAGACTAGGTTTAGGGCAGATTTTCTCTAAAGTTTTCATGACAACTTACCCAAATCTCTGCAGCAAAGTTGTAGAGCTACAAACCAGCTACATATCGACTATAGGGACTGAACTCAGTTGAGCACTAGATCAGACATAATTTCAATCCCAAAGCTTGACCAATGGCACTAGTGGTCATTTTTCAGTTAGTAACCCGATTGACAGCCCATCTTTGGGTTGGATTATCTCCAAATTCTTCATAACAACTATGCTTACCTTCTTAAGCAAAGTTGTTCCCCTTTGATGGGTCTACAAATTTGATGTGGTGACCTAGGGCAAAAACCTTAAAATTTGAAAGTTATAGAGCTCCAAAGTTAAGCCAATATCACTGAATTCCAGACTTAGACTTATAGGGTTTAAGTGGTGCTTTTTGTAAATAGACCCAAAACTTAGGGTTTAACTTGCAAATTCACATATTTGTGAACCATTAGATTTAAGATACCTTATTGTCATGGTTTTTGGCACTTTAGTCCAAAAGTGGACTAATTTTGCACTTAACCCCTAGGGTTTAGGGTTAGGGTTTTTACATGGTCCTTTTTAGGGTTTTTGGTATTTCAATGGTGTGAATGCAACTTAGATTCATCCTTAGTAATATTTTATGATTATTTTACTTAAGCTTTAGGGTTTTCTCTATTTGGGTCTTGTTTTACCCTTCTAATCCCCATTTAGGGTTAAGTACCCTACACTTGGGTCTTATTTGCAAAACACCATATCAATACAACTTGTTTGAAATTTTGCCTAGTGAATGCACTCTAGGTGTGTCAAACACATGAAATGCTGATGCTTATGATGTTATGCTCAAGTTTTAGTGACAGTAACACCAGGGGTGTTACAATCATGCTAAGATTTTGTTTGTGCATATGTTTTGAGGTGACATGGTTATACACCCTTTTTCTTACAAATCTCAAGGACAAAAAATCTATATAAGAAATATATGAAGAAATAAAATAGTAAATTCAGATATCTCAAAATATACTTGAGTATTGAAAATTGAGGACTGAATTTTGAAAACCAAGAATTATCTTGGAAAAGGAGTAATAGAGAAGTTTTCTATTCAACTAAATGATTATGCATATCCTTAAATGATGCACCATAAGCATTTATTTACATGAATATTTAATTTTGAAGTAACTTTTAACTCTTGCCCTACAATCAAAATACAATTCCCCTAAAAAGAAAGGAACAATATGAGTGTCTCATATTTCAAATATTTATCAAACAAATAAATTAATTAGAATAAATAGATGACTACTGTAGCATGATTGATTTTTAGTGGGTATTAAATTTGAATTCTTAAACTTTATCTTAGATAGGAATTGGAAATTGAATACCAAATTCAAATTTGTAAAGGAAAATTCAAATAAGAGTACAAGAAAAGAGAAGAAAATACTAAACAAATGAGGTAAAACAAAATATATAAATAAGAATATATTTATTTACTCTAATATTTGAATTTGGTACACTCTGATCATTGGTGAAACTCATAGAAAAATTCAAATTCAAATCTGAAATTCAAAGAAAAGAAAACTGAAAAAAATAGAAAATAGAAATGGAAAAGGAAAATAAAAATAAAAGAATAAACTACCTGTGCTGGGTCGTATCCCAAGCCTCTCGGCCCAGTAGTACCGCCCACGCAGCCCACTCCTCTCACACGTGGGCGCCTGATTGCCTAGGGTTGATGACGACTGTCGGGCCTCACTTGCCTGGGTCACCGGACGGAGGAACCACCCACGCACACGCTTGTTTCACTGAACGGTGGGGGCCACCTATCGTGCATCTTCCTCCCACAATCGACGCATGGTGGTTGCGACCGCGTTCGTGCGCATGCGTTCCGGAAGATTCGCACCCCACGCATGACTACCCGTCCATAAAGACCCTCGCGCCGCGCTTCCCGTGCCCCTATTCCAAAAGCCTAGTGGATCCGGGGCCATATTTTGTGGTGTTGCAATCTGGGCGCCGCCTTGGACATTGGGGAGGGGTGAAACCAAGAGATTATCTGCGGTGAGGCAGTCAAATTCGTGGTCAGTCGGTCGGGCGGCTTCACGGTATTGTGCTGGTGCTCCGGGGAGACTTTAGAGGCCTTTGCGGCAGAGGAATTTCGCCGGCGCTGCTCGTCCACCATTGAAGCAAGCCTCTCCGTGGAGCGGGCGATTGATCACGCTGTCATAGGTAATAATTCTGCCATTTGATTCACCGTATATTATAGGTCGACTGGCACATCTCGGGCAGAGCGATGGCAGTCTGGGCGGCGGAATGGCTCTCCGCCGGCGGGTTTGCTGTCGGGTGAACGGAGGGTGAGCTGGTTCCATCCTGAGGTTGGAGACAACCTCCCTGGCGTAGATCGGGAAATTGACGGGTAGGATTAGATGGTGTGATGTGATGGCGTTCGCCGTAGGATATGTGTTTGACGATCGAGATCGAATCTTGGTGTCAAGTGGATTGATGCGATCTCAGCCATCCGCTTTAGATTCTGTGGGTGGGAAGCACACGAAGTAAATAGAATCTGGGCGGTTGATCTGTAATCCGATGGCCACCTGTGAATACAAACATGCAGTCTGGGTACTTCTATCCTGGCCGTGGGATTTGATCTGGACGGTCAGAAACCCTAGATACCCCTTTGGTCGACAGCTTTACAAAAGAGTCCCTGACGATGTTAATAAATAACCCGCTGTCCTATGCGGCTGTTCACTGAGTCTTGGAATATTTGTGTCGTAGTCCCTGTGTCTCTGTTTAATTGGCGCCCAGTCCAGGGACTTGGGAAATCAGGAAAATGAATTAGAAAATGAGTTTTTAATATGAAAACAATTCCTAGAATTTGTATAATTCATAGAAAATTCATATTAGGTCCAAATTAATCCATTCTAGTTTCTATAATTTTGTAATAATGTTGTTTATCACATAGTGTCTCTGTTTTGTCATGAAAACCAAATTAAAAGGTATCTCTTATTTAATCTTGTATCAAATACATAAAACCTTCAGAAAATCGTAACTCTTTTGTTTTAATTCCGAATTGACTCGTTCTAGTTGCGTTAGTTTCGTATAAGTATTTATTGCACAGTAACAATGTTAATTATACCGTATTGCATAATTTTATAGTTAGATATTGATTCATCCTATGTCTACTAGATTAGCTCTGCTAAATCAAAACTAACCCAACCATAATCATAATGTGGTTAAAACATGATCTCTAGTCAAGTATAATGTAGATTAAGGTTGAATTGATTATTTAGAGTATTTTCTCATATGATGTACAATAATCAATTCATAATTTAATACTCCAACCACGTAGATCTTCCATAGATCGTAACTCCTTAACCATGACTCCGAACTTAATAGTTCTCGGTCCCACGATCTCGTAGCAACACATAGATTATTATTATTCGGTTTGTACTTATGTTTGATGTGATGTTAGTTTTGCCTATACCATGTTTGTTTATATTGCTACGACTAGCAGTGAGGTCACGTGGATCTTAGGATCATCCTGGTACCTAGAATCTCAAGTCCCAGACAAGTTGTGCCCTTGATCACTTGTTTACCCAATAATGTTCTTCAATATCACTTATTCATCCATAGGTTTAATTTTGATGGGGCCCAATAGGTCACCCTAGTCTGATTATCTTTTACCTTGTTTACCCCTGAATCATTTGGGTAGTTGCTATTGCTTTATATGGTTTTGGGTTAAATGTTCCAATTATTCTGTTATGTTATTCATGTTCATGTCAAGATCATCATTATCTTTAATTGGAACATGAAGCTTAACTTGAGAAACACGTGCCACCATAAGGGTGGTATGGGACACTCTTGGCTGACTAATTAGGAAAGCTAGTGGAAGACTACCTTACCCGAAAGGGGCAAGAGCAGTAGGGGAGTTGCATGCAGGAAGTTTCTCGGGTTGATTTTGCTACGATGGCGGTCAGACGAGGGATTCTTGCAAGTGTTCTTCCCATAAACTGTAGCGGGTTTTCGGAAGCTAGTGGAACTTTGTAAAGGCCTTGTAGTGTTACCCTGCCTCACTTCCTTGGTAGAGGTGTATGGGATTCATGACCCCTTGGCAGATGGGTAAAATGACTTGTGGGTGCAGGGTACAACCTCTGCAGAGTGTAAAACTGGTATACTAGCCGAGCTCATGGTCAAGAGCAGCTCAGGACTCTCGCATGATTAAATTATGGAACTAAATTCAATTTGTCATTTGCATTGCATGGGATTTGTTATTAATTTTGTTCTATTATTCTTATTATGGTTTGGTATTTACTTACATCTAGTAATTGCTAATAAATTTTTAACCAACTTATTAAAAGAAATGCTTAGCTTTAACCCCTATTGTTGATCAGCCTTACACATCACATGAACTCCCACCTTTGGTGAGTTCATGCACATTATTCCCCACAACATGTTGAGCGATGAACATGTGTGAGCTCACCCTTGCTGTCTCACACCCCCCATAGGAGAAGAACAGGTGGTTCAAGAGGAGCCACTCGACGAGGAGTTTGACTTGATCTAGGTGGTGTCTCCCAGTTGACTTTATGGCGCCAAGGATGGACTTTAGTTCGTTTTATAATTATCGTTTATTCTGTAAGACTTACGCTATGTAATAAGTACTCTGATTATATTGTGGCATTTATCTCTATACACTCTGTTATTATATGTGTTGTCTTCTTTGGCACATATATGAGATGCACCCGGCTTTGTCCCTTAAATCCGGGTGTGACAGTCTACAATTCTTTCTTACCATATGTTTCTAACTCAGATGGTCAATACCAGGAAGGGTGGTTGAATTGATCTACCTCCCAATCAACACACTCAGAGGATATTTAGACAACCACAACAACAACAAGCTGAGATGGATCCTCTAAATCCTCCACCAGCCGATCTCATCCCGCAGTTGCAGCCCAGATGCAGATAATGCAACAAATGGCTGACACTATGGCAGATATGCACGCACAGATGCGGCAGGAACGCCAAGAGATGCGCCAAGAGCATGAGGAGATGTGCCAGGAGTGAAGGGCGCAACCGCAGCAAGCAGTACTGCCTCCACCACCACCACCAGTTCCACCCGGGACAAGCACCGGGAGTTCATGAGCCACAAGCCACCAACATTTGCTAACTCTCCTGATCCACTGGACGCTGATGATTGGCTGAAGTCTATAGAGAAGATGTTGAACATTGCTCAGTGCTCTGACCGGGAGAAGGTTCCCTATGCTTATGGTCGTCTTACTGGTCCTGCTGTTGATTGGTTGGATTCTTACACTGCTGCCCACAATGCTGCTGATACTATCACATGGGCAGAGTTTTCTACTCAGTTCAGGAACTACCACATACCTGCTAGACTGATGAAGATAAAGAAGAAAGAGTTTCTGTCGCTGAAGCAGGGAAGCATGTCAGTCAGCGAGTACCGCGATAAGTTCATCCAGCTATCCAAATATGCACCTGATGAAGTAGCAAAAGATGAGAGAAAGCAGGAGCACTTTATTGAAGGACTCAATGGGCCTCTGTAGTATGCTCTAGTGGCTCATATATTTCCATCATTCTAGAGGTTGCTTGATAAGGCCCTAGCTATTGAACACAAGCGTGTTCAGCTGGGAGATCTGAAGAGGAAGGCTATATCCCAGGGTTAGAGAAGCAGCAGTGTTCGTCCTCGTTATGTTCCACTCCAAGGTACACCATTTCACATTGGAGGAGGCCAGCGTCCAGCTCAGCACACACCTCAGGGGACTCCACCGACTCGTCAGACTGCCCCCACTGGCACCCCGACGAAATATTCAGGACAGAGTGTAGGCACTACTTGCTACAAGTGTTGGAAGACTGGACATTATGCAAATGTTTGCCCACAAAGGATTGCTACTACCCCAGTTTAGAACAAACAGCAGACTCTAGGATCTGGCAAGGGATTCTCTATTGCCAGGGTTAATCAAGTCAGTGTTGATGCTACTGCTGAAGGAGTTGACATCGCACTTGGTATGTTTTATATTAATGCAATTCCTGCAACAATATTATTTGATTCTGGTGCTACACATTCATTCATGTCTGCTCGATATGCCAACACAAATGAACTACCACTGCGAAATATGAAAACACCAATGATAGTAATTACACCTAAAGGGCCTGTTGAGGCAAATCATATGACACATAAATTGACATTGACAATTATGGGAAGAGAATTCTGGGCTATCGCTATAATATTAGAGGCAAGCAGTATAGATCTGATCCTTGGTATGTCATGGCTAAGAACGGCAACGGTCATTATACAATGTGGTAGGGGTACTGTAGAACTCACCAGCCCTAAAGGAGAAAGGTTTCAAGTTGAAATTGTAGTAACTACTTCTACCCAACGTGCGGCATTCTTTATAGATGAGGAGTTTGTTGGTGACAACATCCGTGTGGTTAGGGATTTTCCAGATATCTTTCTAGAAGAGTTACCAGGGATGCCACCAGATAGGGAAGTTGAGTTTGTCATTGATCTCTTACCTGGGACTGCTCCTATTTTCGTAGAAGAACTAAAAGAACTTAAGAAGCAGTTAATGGAGTTACAAGAGGCTGGGTACATTCGTCCAAGTTCCTCACCTTGGGGAGCGCCGGTCCTGTTTGTACAGAAGAAGGATGGATCACAACGGATGTGTGTGGATTATAGATCCCTTAATGATGTTACTGTGAAGAATAAGTATCTGTTGCCCTGCATTGAGGATTTATTTGATCAGATGAGAGGTGCTAGGGTATTCTCGAAGATTGATCTCCGATTGAGTTATCACCAAATGAAGATTAGGCCATCTGATATTCCCAAGACGGCTTTCTCGACCCAATATGGTTTATATGAATTCACGGTTATCTCATTTGGACAAACAAATGCACCATCCTATTTTATGAATCTAATGAATAAGGTGTTTATGGAGTATCTTGACAGATTCGTCGTGGTATTCATCGACGATATTCTTATTTATTCCAAGAGTGATAGTGATCATAAGGAACATCTAAGATTGGTGCTACAAAAGCTAAGGGATAATCAACTCTACACCAAGTATAGCAAATGCGAGTTCTGGATTGACGAGGTGCCATTCCTTGGACATATCATCTCTAATGGAGGGATATCAGTGGATCCTGCTAAAGTCAAGGAGATAATGGCGTGGAGCATACCTACTACAGTTACTGAAATCCAGAGTTTCTTGGGACTTGTAGGCTATTATCGACGATTTATTGAAGGGTTTTCTAAGATTGCTAAGCCTATGACCTCGCTTCTAGAGAAAGGAAGAGAGTTTAAGTGGGATGAGAAGTGCCAAGATAGCTTTGATCAATTAAAGTTGAGATTGATGTCACCCCTAGTGTTGGTTATGCCAGATCTATAGAAGGGATTTGACATTTATTATGATGCATGTGGCCAAGGCTTAGGATGTGTGCTTATGCAAGAAGGACATGTGATTGCTTACGCGTCTCATCAATTGCAGAAACATGAGTTGAACTATCCCACTCATGACTTAGAACTAGCAGCCGCAGTGCATGCGCTCAAAATATGGAGGCATTATATCATGGGAACCAAGTGCCAAGTGTACACGGATCATAAAAGTTTGAAGTATATATTCACTCAGAAGGATCTCAACCTTAGGCAACGCCGTTGGTTGAGCTTATTAAGGATTATGATTTGGAGAATCACTATCACCCGGGTAAGGCGAATCTGATTGTAGATGCCTTGAGTTAGAAGGAACACGTCCATGCAGCTATTGTTGCCCAGATACCCGATGAGATTGTTGAGGATTTTAGGAGACTTAACCTAGGAATAGTTGCACATACTGAAGGAGTCACTATTGATGTGGAATCTACCTTGGAACAAGAAATTCGTAAAGGTAAGATTGGTGATGCTAAAATTCAAGAGATCAAGGATCTGATTATGGAAGGCAGAGGTCTAGAATTCACAGAGGATGAGCAAGGTATAGTATGGTTCAAGAACCGGATATGCGTTCCTGAGATTGATAGCCTTCGTGAGACTATATTGAAGGAAGCCCATGACTCTGATTATTCTATTCATCCTGGTAGCACTAAGATGTATCAGGATTTGAAGCAAAAGTACTGGTGGTATGGGCTGAAGAGAGATGTGGCTGCACATGTGGCTATATGTGATGTGTGTCAAAGAGTCAAGGCTGAACACCAAAGACCAGCTGGACTATTGCACCCATTAAGGATACCTGAATGGAAGTGGAAAGAAATTGGTATGGATTTCATTGTTGGACTACCCGCACTCCTGCAGGGTATGACTCTATTTGGGTGATTGTGGACAGACTGACGAAAGTGGCTCACTTCATACCTGTGAGAACTAACTACACGGGAGCCAAGCTAGCAGAATTGTATATGACTCGGATAGTTTGTCTACATGGGGTGCCTAATAAGATCGTGTCAGACCGAGGATCACAGTTTACCTCTCGGTTTTGGAAGAAGTTGCACGAGTGCTTGGACACAGTTGAATTTCAGTTCAGCCTACCATCCTCAAACTGATGGGCAGACCGAGAGAACCAACCAAGTGCTGGAAGATATGTTGAGAGCTTATGCCCTTAAACATGGGGGTAGTTGGGATAAGAGCTTACCCTATGCAGAGTTCTCTTACAAAAATATCTACCATGCCAGTTTGAAGATGTCACCGTTTGAGGCTCTATATGGCAGAAAATGCAGGACTCCACTGTATTGGGATTAAACTAGTGAACGACAGTTCTTTGGGCCTAAAATTATACAAGAGGTAGAAGAACAAGTGCGAATGATAAGGGAGAATTTGAGAACTGCGCAGTCCAGGCAGAAAAGCTATACGGATACCCGGAGAAGATTGCTAGAGTTTAAGGAGGGTGATCACGTGTATCTGAAGGTGTCACCAATCCGGGGTATGAGGAGATTTAAAGTTAAAGGGAAGTTGTCCCCTCGCTTTATTGGACCTTTCTTGATCTTAAAGGGAGTGGGAGAAGTTGTGTATCAACTAGAACTACCCGATCATCTTGTGGATGTACATGATGTCTTCCACGTGTCACAACTGAAGAAGTGCCTCAGGGTACCTGAAGAGCAGCTACCGATGGAGGATCTTAGTGTTCAAGATGATTTGACCTACACAGAATATCCTATCAAGATTCTTGATACCTTGACTCGAGTTACAAGAAATAAGGTTATAAAGATGTGCAAAGTGTAATGCAGTCACCATGGAGAAGATGAAGCTACTTGGGAGAGAGAAGAAGAGCTTCGGATAGATTTTCCCCATCTTTTCCCTAGTCCTTCCTAAATCTCGAGGACGAGATTCTTGTTAAGGGGGTAGGATTTGTAATACCCAATTTGTAAGAGATAATATAAAAGGAGAAAGTTATTTTCCTTTATTTATATGTGTGTGTTGTATCTACTTACCATCACATGAGAACACCATATTTAAAAACAAATAATTAATAAAAGATATGCCACTAAATTATGCATCATGTTGGGATTTTATTTTGTGTGCATTATGTGACAATATAAAAATAATGTGACAAGAAATATATTAAAGTCCCAAAGTGGAATTTAGAATATAAAAGAAATTCTAGAATTTAGAAGTGGAGAAAGAAAAGAAATACCACATAAAACATAGGAAATAAATATATACATAAATATATTCTTTTCATCCCCAAATTTAATTTCGTACATTTGACATATGTGCAAGTCCATAACTTAAATTCAAATTTGAATTTGAAATCCAAAAGGAGAAAGGGAAAATAAAAAGGGAAAAGGAAACAGAAAAGGAAAAGGAAAAAGAATAAATGGCGCTGGGCCCAAACCAAGTTGGGCGGCCCACTTCGGCCTCACCCGCACCCACCGTGCAGCCCAGGGTCATTCCATGGCACCGACAGCTGGGCCCCGTGCGTCAGCCGTCTCCGCTCCATTACAGCCTCTGATTTGTGGGCCCGAACTCCGCTGACGCTGCATCGTTGGTGTGTAGCCCCCGCCTTTTAGGTGCTTCCCCGTTCTTCGGCCGATCCGTTTGAACCATCCCACGTGGAAATCCGGGAGCTCGACCGGGTCTACCACGTCGTGGGGATAAGACCATCCCCTGGGCTCTCCGCAGTTCCTCATGCGTGACCCGTGAACCGTGTTTCCCCCTGCTACCTTCTCGCGTGAGCATAGTTCCCTAGAACCCTTGCCGCCTTCATGTTTCTCGCCGCCACCGTGGACAACCACCTACAGCTCGAATTGGACCCTAACCAGGACACCTGAGAATTGTGTGGGTCACGGAGAAGCAGTTCAAGGGCGCAATCGGATAACGGTGATCGGGGATCGCGGGAATTCTTCATCGGAGATAGAATCCGTCACTCTCCATGGCGGAAGCTCTCTACGGCGAACGGTGAGGTACGCACACGTCCGTTGTATTTACCTTGTCTAGGGCATCGGGCAGAGCATTTCGGATTAGAGCTTTGAGCACGAGGTAGGGTTTTGGGTGCATTCCGGCCATGGTACCACCGCGCCTGGCGACCGTGCCACCAATGGGTCGGTCGACCGTAGGCGGAGGTGCGTCCACCGTATGATCCCGATTTGGCGGACTAGATTATATGTAGATCAGTGATTACTTCGAACCGTTGATCTGATCACGGTCGGCTAGGATTAGAGAATAGTTTACCTCTTCAGTATTTTAATTCGGGACCCCTGATCAGCGATCGTGTGGTCTAGGGAAATAACGCGGTTGTCGGCGATTGTCGGCCGTCGATCTCAGATCAGGCGGTTTTTGTCTCATTCCAGTTCACAGAAATGCAGATCTAATCTGTGCCGACCGAATCAAATCCAACGGCTAGAAATGGCCGATACCCCTTCGGCCTGTCATTTTTACATAAGAAACCTTCTGAAAGTAGGAAATGAACCCGTCGTCCAGTGCCACAGTGCTTTGAGTCTCTGGAATTTTTATAGTTTAGCCCCTGTTGTCTCTGGAATTTGAGGCGCAGTCCAAGGAATTTGTAAATCAAGAAATTTGAATTGGAAATCTATTTTTAATGTAAAATAAATGGCTAGAATTTGTTTAATCTCTAGAAAATGCATATTAACTCCAAATTGATCCATTCCAGTTCCTATAATTTTGTAATATTATTGTTCATCATTTAGTGCCACTGTTTTGACATGAAAGCCACATTAAAATTGTTACCCCAATTAATTTTGTAGCAAGCACATACGAACTTCGGAAATTCATAACTTCTCCGTTTTAATTCCAAATTGGCTCATTCCAGTTGCGTTAGCTTCGTATAAATATGTCTTAGATTGATCTATGTCTATTGGATTAACTTCTTTAATATTAATATAGTATTCTGATCTCATGGTTATAATTTGACTAGATGATCTTTAATCAAATAATGACTTAGATTAAAGTTGAGATAATTATTTATAGAATAATCTCTCATGTGATCTATACTTACCAATTTATAATATAGTTTAATATTTGAATCACGTAGATCTTCCATAAATCATAACTTCGTAACTCTGGCTCCGATCTTAGTAGTTCTCGTGTAACACCTCTGGTGTTACTGTCACTAAAACTTGACCATAACATCATGAGCATTAGCATATCATGTGTTTGTTACACCTGGAGTGCATTCACTAGGTAAAAAGTTCAAAAATGTTGGACTGATATGACTTGATGTGTGGTAAAACCCTAAGGTAGGGTACTTAACCCTAAACTAGGCTTAGGAGTGGCAATGAAGCCCAAGCATGAGAAAACTTCAAAACTCATTAGAAATGATCATAAGATATCACATTTAATGTACTTGAGTAGCATTCAATCCTTAAAAGTGCCAAAATCCTGAAAAGACCCCTAGAAAACCCTGAGTTGAAACCCTAGGGGGTTATGTGTAAATTTTGCACACTTTTGGACCCAAGTGCAAAAACCAAGGTATTAGGGCACCTTAAATCATATGGTTCACACATTTGAGGATTTCCAAGTCTAAAGATGAGATTTGGGCTTATTTGCAAAAAAGCCACTCTATACCCCTCATATGCCTAAGTCCCAAAACCAATAAACAGGACTGACTTTGGAGCTTTGTATTTTCAAAAATACAAGGAATTTGCTTAGGGTCAACACATCAAACTTGTAGAGCTACTGTAGGAGTACAACTTTGGTTAAGTAATTAAGCATTATTGACATACAAAAAGTGGAGATAATTAGCCCTAAAGTCTGGCTGTCAGACCACCCTGAGACTGAACACTGACTGACATTGAGTTCTGAGGAACTTTGGGCTCGATTCTTGTGCAAGGAGATAAGCAAATGGGTAAGATCCCTATAACAAAATTGTAGGTAGTATATAGAGCTACAAGTTCGTTACAGATGAATTAGCAAGTTCTTACACAAAAATCCGAGATCTAGGCACTACAAATCTGTCTGTCAGGCGCTCTGAACAAGTTTCCCATGGTACAGTGCTATGCAAATATCCCAGGTTCAGAGAACCTCACCGCCGGTGAGCCGTGCGCCCAGATTCACGCCAGCCGTGGCGATTCGTGCTCACCGTTGTGCCCACCGTACCCACTTGAACCGCGGTTGGTCAGGATCATCCTCGCCGGCGTTAGCCGCTCAACGATCATGCGCCACGTGCCTTGGTGTCTTACCATGTCGCAGTAGCTTGTATTACACACGTCCGGTGATCGTCGATGAGCTCACCAAGGTGAAAGCCACCAATTGCTTGCGCCAGTGCACCCCCTTCTCTCTGGCCGCCACCGCGCCATCTCAAATTCATGGGCCACCGCTTAGGGGTCCTATAAATTGAGTGTGTCATTGGCTCCGCTAGGTAGTCAAGCACCTGGATCTACTGTCGTCTACTACTATTATATTATACTATACAATAATTTCCACCAACTCGTGCCTCAAATCATCCACCAGAGCTCGCCAATTCGAGATTTCCCCCAAATTGGTCCAAAACACCGCGTGAAGTGATCATGCGCCACGTTAGTTCAAGCTTCCTTAAGTGGTGTTCTAGCCTTCCCCATGTTCCCTGTAGCTCATCGACCCATTCGATTGAACTAGACCGCTTTAGTTCGCCTAGAACACCTTGGATTATCCTCGGTTTCCGTCGTCGTCGTGGGCAGACGTGCTCCGGTCTGGGTTAGTGGAATTAGTTGAGGGATTAGTGTTGTGGAGGGTTGAATTAAGTGTCAAGCAAAGGAAAAGCCTAGTCGTTGCTTATTCTAGCCAGTACAAGCTCACCGGAGCTCGCCCGTCGCCGTTCGTCGTCGAGGACCACGGGCTGTGAAGAAATAGAAGTACGAGGGCCTCGGTGTAATTGTCAATGACTCATGGAAATAGTGTTGTGAACTCGGTTCAGGTTATTTAAAACAACAGGGGCCTTTGCACAAAGTCGTCAGCGCGGGCGCGCACGCGGGTGCGTTCTGCTTGTACTGGGCTGGCTTGGGCTAGACTGAGCCTAGTACTGTTGATCCTTTTCCTTTTTCCTTTTCTGCCAGACTTTGGAAATCCAAAGAAAAATCTAGAAAAAATGCTAAAAATGTGCGACCAATTTTGTTAGGCTCCTAAATTTCTATAGTATTTAATAAAAATAGTTTTATGATTTTTAGTACAAACAAGGAATTATGTAATATTTAAAAGGGCTTAAACCTATATTCCTGGAATTTTAGAAATTTATTAGTAGCTCCAAAAATCACTAAACTTTTGAATAAGCTTAAAATGATATTTAGAAGCCTTCGGTAAAGTTTGGCATGATTTGGAAAATGTTTAGTACCTAAACCCCAAAACCCTGAACTTCTAAGTAGTGTCTGCCCTATGAACTAAAATTGTATTCAATACCTAAGATAATGTACCTTTATTATCTTTGCATTTTCATAAGCATTACATGACCATTCATGATTATATATGGTTCTATATAGAAAACGAAGAAGAAGTAGAGGTTGAAGAAGGAAGAGCTACACCACCACCTGAAAACCCACCTGTCGGGAACTGCTTTTACTTCGATATTTGTGGACCAAAGCCCAACTCTCCTATAACACAAGGCAAGCCCCGGTGCATTTGCCACCTCCTTGCTATTTTAAAATCTTTCTCACTTGCTTGATGCATTAGGTGATAGGAGTTGTCTGCTAAACAAATTGATGCATTTTCCTTCCTTGGAAGTTTGATTACCTTTCCTTGATCACCTGTTTTATGAAAAGGTTTTTCTGATGCTTAGTCTTGCTCTAGAAAAACAAAATGTTTTGTTTTGACAAAAGAATGATACTTTAAGTGGGATGGGATGTTTTCAAAAATAAAACTTGATGGTGGATTCATCATGGCCACGATGGGTTCAACATCAGAAAAGATGTACCTCTGCCAGGTACCAAACTTTGGGTTGAAATGATAAAGCCAAGACCGGGCAGGTGACTTGCACGAGAAGAGAGTCTCGGTGTAGTGTCTCCGTCTGTGTCGATTAAGGACCGTGTCAATGTAGGTTTGCTGATCGAGGACCTTTTAACTGGGCACATGCCTCATCATAGGTAAGCTTTGTCTCGGGTAGACTAATACCAGAATAAGACAACACGCAATGGGAGTGGAGAGATGGCGAGAGTAGCGTGTACCCTCCGTGGCAAGAGGCTGGACGGTGGTGTATCTGTGCTCTCGGTTGGCGTGAACCTGATCTGTCTTAAGAACCCCAGTGGCGAGTTGACATATGCAAGGGTTAAGTGCTACATATGTCATGTGATTGGAGAACCCCAGCTGGGTATTAATCGATTTGGATCGCCGTTACTTCTCGGACATGAAGACTTGGTCACTGCCTTACACGTAGCATTCCAGTGAACAAGAAGGGTAGATAAAAGGATGGCTAGTATAGGCCAAGTGCTTGAACTAGGGTAGAACGAACTCTAGATTCAGGTAATAACTTAACTTGCTAATAAAACTGGATTTTTAAGGATCCACGATTAGTAAGCATTTTTGCAAACAGAATCTTGATTTTTGATTAAGCCTTACCTTGATCCCCTCAAGCCAGCATATCCTTGAGAGTCTTTTATTTTGACGGGTAAGACTTGCGAAAGTACACTTCGTACTTAGGGTTTTCGAACCAATGTTGTTGTAGGTGAGGAAGCAGCAAATTTTTGTTGCTTTTACTCCAAGGTGGTGCCAAAGGAAGAAAATCAGGATTGAAGCCTCGGGAGGAAGTGTCCTCCTTTAAACACTTTACTGTTAAGCGGGAGGGGTTTTTGCCTCCCGGGTTTGTAATAATAGTACTTATGCACTCCTATATGACTGGTCTGTAATAATATCACTCTTTCTATATTTTAATGTAAATTAAGTTACTGTAATTGCTTCCGCTTATCCGTTCCTCCGATGTGTTGTAATATCTGTGTGATGGGTGAAACGCTCTTGGGAAAGGTAAATAATACAGATACCGAACTTGTCGAGTGATTAGAAGCATCTACAGGGTTGCCCGAGGTCCGCTGGACAAGGACAACTGTAGGTGGGCCTAATGACTTGGGAGGTTCCGTCACAGCTGGTATTGGAACGAAGCCCATCTCTTCAGATATTATGAGACATTTCAAAAAGAATGTTCAAATACTTATCTAAAGAAAATTGCTTTCGTTCTTATCTTACTACTTTCTGGAGTACTCATCTTATAAGACTAGGTAATAGAGTGCAATGTATAGGAGGTTGTGAATCAACAAAAGTTGATTCTGTAATTATGCATGCATCATGTTAAAAACTATACTAATAAAGTTTTCCCCCTTATGGAGATATGCCGCCGCGTACGAGGAAAACTGCGCATAAGTCCACTAGACCTATTGGCGTACCTCGGCATCAGCTGGCTCCAAGGCATGAAGAGAGCAGCAGCGGCAGTAACGACCCTATTGGAGACCTAGAAGCCCAAGTGGAGTAGCTTTGAACGGAGCTACGTCACAAAAATAGGGTGTGGGTAGAAGATGGTCAGCATATAAATGAGTTAAGAGCTAACGTCTGACATCTGCAAGATGAGCTTGCTGAATGGGATTTGGCAATCCACGTTCAATTGCTTGGGACCGGGAAGCCAAAGCTCGAGCCCGTGTGGAGGAGCTTAGCACGGCCGTTGACAACTTGCAGGTGTATTGCAATACATTACATGAGGAAGTTCATGAACTGTATTCGTGACTGCACCCAGACGTACCTGCCTACCCTGTTGGAATGGGAGTCGGACCTTCTGGAACAGCAGGTGAAGCACTTGGTGGGGAATTGGACCTTTTCAAGCCCCCTCCTTCTATGAACCTGGCTGACGAATGGTCCCCTACAACAGACAGTGAAGCAACCAAAGATGACAATTACTAGAGTAGTATAGTTTAGCTATAATACTAATGTAAATTAGGTAATGAAGTCATGTTGTACATTGAGTCTGTATCATTACATCTTGGTAATATAAAATGATGGTATATGTCAGCATGTTATATTCTTCCCAAATGTTTCTTTGCTTCAGATGCCATCGAGAACTCATGCACATGACAGTGCTGGTACTTCCCATGGTCAGGAAGACACGCCTAATCCACCGCCAGTACCGCCCACATTGGCCAAGGCTATCGCTGCCTTGGTCAATGCGACCACCGACAACACCCGCTTTTTACATGAAATGGCAAGAAATCAATTTCAGCAACAAGGCAGAAGGGCTTATCCGTAGGGACCCCATGAAACTTCATACCTGGATTTCTCGGAAACCCGTGCCCCACTTTTTGTTAAAGCTGAAGACCCTCTCAAAGCCGATGAATGGGTATGGGTCATTGAACAGAAATTTGGACTTATCCGCTGCACTGAGACCCAGAAGCCGTTGTTCGCGGCTCAATAGTTAAGAGGCCCTGCCAGTACTTGGTGGGGAAATTATGTGGCCATTCAACCTACCGGACATCAGGTCACATGGGACGAATTTAAATTGGCGTTTCGTGAGCACTATATTCCAGAAGGAGTGCTACACATGAAATAAGAGGAATTCATGCGCCTCAGGCAAGGAGGAGATACTATCATGCAGTATCTCAACAAATTCAATCATTTGTCCTAGTATGCAATTGATCAGGTGAATACTAACCTAAAAAAGAAGAATTGCTTTATGAGAGGCCTCAACGACCGGGTTCAAAGAAAGATGGCCACCTGCCTTGATCTCTCCTACAGCAGGGCAGTCAGCACAGCGCTGGCAGTAGAAGCTAAGCATAGAGGCCTAGGAAAATCAAAGGGAATTGGAAGTGACAGATCCAATCAAGGGCCTGAAAAGCGACAAAGGTTGGTAATTCGACCTTTCAATCAAAACTGTTCTTCACCTCGTCCACCCTCCTACCCCTTCAAACAGCCTATTTTCATCCATCCTGCCAGTGCCCCCACTTCAACAAGTCAGCCGAGTGCCCCTAGTGCTCGTTTCCCCACCCTCCCTAGTTCTTCAACCGGTTGCTTTAATTGTGGGAAGTCTGGACATTTTATCAAAGACTGCCCATATCCGAGACAGAACAAATCCAACAACCAGCAGAACTCAGGGAGTTCAAGTCAAGGCAAGGGAAACACGGCGAATAACTCAGCGGGCAAGAATATAAAGAAGACTGGGCGAATATACTACACATAAGTGGCCACTACATCGGACGGAGAGCCAGTTATGATGGGTATGTTTCATGTGGCCAATCACCCAGCAGTCATTCTCTTTGATTCTTGTGCTTCGCATACATTCATGAGCAAGAAATTTGTGGAGAAATATTGCATTCCTTGCATAGAATCAAGGGAAGGGTTTATTATTCATTCGCCTGGGGGACAAATATTCACTAAAGAAGTGGCTTTCCATGTGCCCATAGCATTGGCTGAACGGGACTTTCCCACAAACATGATTGTTCTGAAAGGCCAAGATATAAATGTAATTCTAGGCATGAATTGGTTAGCCCAGCACAAAGCTATCCTCAACACTGATCTGAGAACCATCAGGTTGAGCTATGGCCATGAAGAGGTTCTCTTGTCCATCCCTGCAGCTATTCCAGCTAAACCATTTGGCAGAGTCTATGAAGCAATCATACCGGAAATCCAAGATATTCTGGTAGTATGTGAATTCCTGGACGTCTTTCTAGAAGATCTGCCTAGATTACCTCCAGAGAGAGATGTAGAATTTGTGATTGAATTAAAGCCCGGTATGGCTCCTATTTCTAAAAAGTCGTACCGAATGCCTCCAAATGAGTTGGCAGAGCTCAAGACTCAATTACAAGATCTGCTAGAAAACGGATTCATCCGGCCCAGTTCATCACCCTGGGGTTGTCCCGCAATCTTTGTCAAGAAGAAGGATCAAACGCTTCGAATGTGCGTGGAATACAGACCCCTTAATGAGGTCACAATCAGGAATAAGTACCCCTTCCCTGGATTGATATCTTGTTTGTTCAACTTACCTGAGCTCGGGTATTTTCCAAAATTGACCTCAGGTCGGGTTATCATCAGATCTGTATCCGACCCGAAGATATACCCAAGACCACATTTACTACACGTACGGATTATTCAAATATTTGGTTATGTCTTTCAGATTAACAAATGCTCTTGCCAACTTCACATATCTAATGAACTCGGTATTTATGCCTAAGTTGGATAAATTTGTGGTGGTCTTCATTGATGATATCTTGATACATTCCAAGAATGAAGAGGAGCATGCTCGGCATCTCCGGATCATGCTAACGCGCTTAAGGGAACATCAATTATATGCTAAGTTCAGCAAGTGCGCATTTTGGCTGGAGGAAATCCAATTTCTAGGACACGTATTGTCTGCCAAGGGGATTGCGGTTGATCCCAGCAAAGTCAAGGACATTTTAGAGTGGAAACCGCCAACCATTGTACATCAAGTTTGAAGTTTCCTTGGACTGGCTGGTTATTACCGCCGATTTATCCCGGATTTCTCTAAGCTTGTGAAGCCAATCACAAGTCTATTAAAGAATGATACGAAGTTTAACTTGTCCTCAAGATGCAACGAAGCTTTTGAGCAGCTGAAGGTGTTATTGACCACTACTCCGGTATTAGCTCAACCGGACATTGAAAAGCCTTTTGATGTGTATTGTGACGCATCAGGCAGTGGCCTCGGATGTGTTTTAATGCAAGAGGGCCGAGTTATAGCCTATGCTTCAAGACAGTTGCGCCGGCATGAGGAACATTATCCAACTCATGACTTATAATTAGTTGTTGTGGTTCATGCCCTTAAAATATGGCGTCATTATCTGCTGGGAAATGTCTGTCATATATATACAGATCACAAAAGTTTGAAGTACATTTTTACCCAGTCAGAACTAAATATGAGGCAGAGGAGATGGCTTGAGCTGATTAAGGATTATGACTTAGAAATTCACAATCACCCAGGCAAGGCCAACGTGGTGGCAGATGCACTAAGTCGCAAGGCTTCTTGTCATTGTCTTACGATGAAGACTTCTGACATCACATTATGCCAAGAAATGGAGAAGTTAAACCTGGGAATGATTCAACATGGAACATTAAATTAATTGAAGCTTAAGTCGGTTCTTCTACAAAAGATAATTGATGCACAAAGAAGTGATGAGGGTATGAAACACATTCATGAGAAAATGAAGGCCGGTAAAGCAAACTGTTTCAGAAAGAATGATCAAGGCATAGTATGGTTTAACAACCGCATAGTTGTGCCCAAGAATGATGAGGTCTACCAGCAAATTCTGGATGAAGCTCATCTTAGTCGCTATTCCATTCATCCCAGAAGCACTAAGATGTATCATGATTTAAGGCAACATTATTGGTGGACAAAAATGAAGATCGAAATTGCATGCTATGTGGTGAGATGCGACACTTGTAGATGTCTCAAGGCCATACACATAAAGACTGCTGGTCCACTGCAATCTTTGCCTATCCCGACTTGGAAATGGGAAGACATTAGTATGGACTTCATTGTGGGATTACCCAGGACATCAAAAGGGTTTGATTCCATCTGGGTTATCATTGATCGACTTACAAAGATCGCCCACTTTCTCCCAGTCAAGGTAAAGTATACAGTGGCCACATATGCGGAACTATATATTGCTCGTATTCTCAGTTTGTACGGCGTTCCGAAGACAATAGTGTCAGATCGTGGACCACAATTTGTATCCAAATTCTGGGAAGAACTCCATAAATCTCTGGGTACTAAGTTACTCCACAGTTCGGCCTATCATCCTCAAACCAGTGGGCAGACTGAAAGAGTAAATCAAATACTCGAGGACATGTTACGAGCGTGTGTTCTAGAATTCCCACAGAAATGGGATGAATGTTTACTGTTGGCAGAATTCTCATACAACAATAGTTATCAAGAAAGCATCAAGATGGCACCTTTTGAAGCTTTATATGGATGACGGTGCCGTACTCCATTGAATTGGTCTGAACCAGGGGAAAGATGGTTTTTCAGGCCCGATATGGTTAAAGAAACAGAAGAAAAAGTTCAATGAATTATACATAATTTGAAAGAAGCACAAGCTCGACAAAAGAGTTATGCAGACAAACAACGACAACCCCTGTACTTCCAAGTTGAAGATTATGTCTACCTGAAAGTGTCACCAATGAAGGGGGTATCTCGTTTCGGTGTAAAGGAAAAGCTTGCACCTCAATACATTGGTCCATTCCTCATTCTTGAACAATGTGGACCAGTGGCATACCGACTCCAATTACCAAAAACATTGTCTGCAGTACACAATGTGTTCCATGTGTCTCAGTTGAAGAAGTGTCTTCGGGTTCCAGATCGAACCATTGAAGTGATGGATGTTACCTTAGAACCAGATTTAACATATTCAGAACATCCTATTCGAGTCCTGGATCAAAAGGACAGGGTTACCCGAAGAATAACTCTCAAATTTTATAAGATACAATGGAACCAACACACAGAGGATGAAGCTACATGGGAAACCCAAGACTTTTTAGAAAAGAATTCCCAGGCTTTTTAGCTTCATGTAAATATTGAGATATATACAATTGTTGTAAAAGAGGAGTAGACCCCATACCACCCCCTACCTTGTACAAGAAATAAGGAAATAATAATATGACGCGTTTCCTTTTCCATTACTAGCCCTAGGACTTTTAAATCTCGGGACGAGATTCTTTTATGGGGGGAAGGATGTAACACCTCTGGTGTTACTGTCACTAAAACATGAGCATAACATCATGAGCATTAGCATATCATGTGTTTGTTACACCTAGAGTGCATTCACTAGGTAAAAAGTTCAAAAATGTTGGACTGATATGACTTGATATGTGGTGAAACCCTAGGGTAGGGTACTTAACCCTAAACTAGGCTTAGGAGTGGCAATGAAGCCCAAGCATGAGAAAACTTCAAAACTCATTAGAAATGATCATAAGATATCACATTTAATGTACTTGAGTAGCATTCAATCCCTAAAAGTGCCAAAATCCTAAAAAGACCCTGGAAAACCCTGAGTTGAAACCCTAGGGAGTTATGTGTAAATTTTGCACACTTTTGGACCCAAGTGCAAAAACTAAGGTATTAGGGCACCTCAAATCGTATGGTTCACACATTTGAGGATTTCCAAGTCTAAAGATGAGATTTGGGCTTATTTGCAAAAAAGCCACTCTATACCCCTCATATGCCTAAGTCCCAAAACCAGTAAACAGGGCTGACTTTGTAAGATCCCTATAACAAAATTGTAGCTAGTATATAGAGCTACAAGTTTGTTACAGATGAATTAGCAAGTTCTTACACAAAAATCCGAGATCTAGGCACTGCAAATCTGTCTGTCAGGCGCTCTGAACAAGTTTCCCATGGTACAGTGCTATGCAACTATCCCAAGTTCAGAGAACCTCGCCGCCGGTGAGCCGTGCGCCCGGATTCGCGCCAGCCACGGCGATTCGTGCCCAGCGTAGATGGATAACAGAGAGGGGTAAAAATCTTGGCGCTCAGATTAGCTCGGGCTCGCTCACCGTTGTGCCCGCCATACCCACTTGAACCGCGGCTAGTCGGGATCATCCTCGTCGGCGTTAGCCGCTCAACGATCGTGCACCACGTGCCTTGGTGTCTTACCACGTCGCAGTAGCTTGTATTACACACGTCCGATGGTCTCCAGTGAGCTCGCCACGGTGAAAGCCACCAATTGCTTGCGTCAGTGCACCCCCTTCTCTCCGGCCGCCACCGCTCCATCTCAAATTCACGGGCCACTGCTCAGCGGTCCTATAAATTGAGTGTGTCGTCGGCTCCGCTAGGTAGTCAAGCACCTAATCCACCAACTCATGCCTCAAATCATCCACCAGAGCTCGCCAATTCGACATTCCCCCAAATTGGTCCAAAACACCGCACGAAGTGTTCTCGCCGTGGCCAGTCCTCTGCAAGTCAGTTCAAGCTTCCTTAAGTGGTGTTCTAGCCTTCCCCATGTTCCCTGTAGCTCACCGACCCATTCGATTGAACTAGACTGCCTTAGATCGCCTAGAACACCTTGAATTATCCTCAGTTTCCGCCGTCGTTGTGGGCAGACATGCTCCCGTCTGGGTTAGTGAAATTAGTTGAGGGATTAGTGTTGCGGAGGGTTGAATTAAGTGTCAAGCAAAGGAGAAGCCTAGCCATTACTTATTCTGGCCAGTACAAGCTCGCCGAAGCTCGGCCCGTCGCCGTTCGTCGTCGAGGACCGTGGGCTATGAAGAAATAGAAGTACGAGGGCCCCGGTGTAATTGTCAGCGACTCATGGAAATAGTGTTGTGAACTCGGTTCAGGTTACTTAAACAACAGGGGCCTTTGTGCAAAGTCGTCAGCGTGGGCGCGCACGCGAGCGCGTTCTGCCTGTACTGGGCTGGCTTGGGCCAGATTGAGCCCAGTACTGTTGATCCTTTTCCTTTGTCCTTTTCTACCAGACTTTGGAAATCCATAGAAAAATCTAGAAAAAATGCTAAAATGTGAGACCAATTTTGTTAGGCTCCTAAATTTCTATAGTATTTAATAAAAATAGTTTTATGATTTTTAGTACAAACAAGGTGTCGGTGTTTCGAAACCCGGGGGGTCCCTAGACCGACGAGTGAATCGTCGCCGCGTGCCCCAGCCCAGATGGGTCGACGCGAGGCAGAACGCGAAGGGGGGAAAGGAAGCAGCTGGAGGGAGGCAGGCGTGAGAGAGTGGATCCCGCGGCCTTCGTGTTTGCCCCGCGCCTGAGTCGGGTGCGCTTGCAGTTGGGGGATACAAGCGTCCACGCGGGAGTGGGAGCGAGTGGCCTTACGCGAGCGCTGTCCCGTCCTTCTCCTCGCGGGCCAACCAACGCTCTGTATGAGGGCCCTGGTCCTCCCTTTTATAGGCGTAAGGAGAGGATCCAGGTGTACAATGGGGAGTGTAGCAATGTGCTAACGTGTCTAGCGGTGGGGAGCTATCGCCCTAAGTACATGCCATCGTGGCAGCCGGAGAGGTCTTGGCACCCAGTTCGCGTGGTGTCGTGGCTATCGGAGGAGTGCTGGAGCCTGGCGGGAGGACAGCTGTTGGGGCTGTCGAGTCCTTGCTGACGTCCTCTTGCTTCCGTAAGGGGGCTGAGAGCCGCCGTCGTCACAGGGCATGCGGGGAGCCATCATTACTCGCATGGTGGAGCGAGCTGGATGGGACGCCGGCCTGGTTCCCTGTAGCCCGAGTCAGCTCGGGGTAGGGTAATGATGGCGCTTCCTGTTGACGTGGTCGGTCCGTGCCCTAGGCTGGGCGAGGTGGAGGCTCCTCCGAGGTCGAGGTCGAGCCCCCGGGTCGGGCGAGGCGGAGTTCGTCGTCTTCCAGGGCTGAGCCCATGTCCGAGCCCTGGGGTCGGGCGAGGCGGAGTTTGCCGTCTTCCGGGGCTGAGCCTGAGTCCGAGCCCTGGGTCGGGTGGAGCGGAGTTCGCCGTCTTCCGGGGCTGAGCCCGAGTCCGAGCCCTGGGTCGGGCGGAGCGGACTTCGCCGTCTTCCGGGGCTGAGCCCGAGTCCGAGCCTTGGATCGGGCGGAGCAGAGTTCGCCGTCTTCCGGGGCTGAGCCCGAGTCCAAGCCCTGGGTCGGGCGGAGCGGAGTTCGCCATCTTCCGGGGCTGAGCCCAAGTTCGAGCCTTGGGTCGGGCGAGGCGGAGTTTCCTATGACGCCCGAGGCTGGCCTTGGCTGCTGTCAGCCTCACTCTGTCGGGTGGCTCAGCAGTCGGAGCGGCGCAGGCGGCGCTGTCCTCTTGTCAGACCGGTCAGTAGAGCGGCGAAGTGACTACTGTCACTTCGGCTCTGTCGACTGGTGGGCGTGCGTCAGGATAAAGGTGTCAGGCCACCTTTGCATTAAATGCCCCTGCGATTTAGTTGGTCGGCGTGGCGATGTGGCCAAGGTTGCTTCTTGGTGAAGACTGGGCCTCGGGCGAGCTGACAGTATACCCGTTGCTGGAGGGGGGTCCTCGGGCGAGACGTAGGTTCTCCGGGGTCGGCTTCCCTTGCCCGAGGCTAGGCTCGGGCGAGGCATGATCGTGTCCCTTGAATGGACCGATCCTTTACTTAATCGCACCCATCAGGCCTTTGCAGCTTTGTGCTGATGGGGGTTACCAGCTGAGATTTAGGGGTCTTGAGGGTACCCCTAATTATGGTCCCCGACAGTAGCCCCCGAGCCTCCAAGGGAGTACTAATACTCGCTTGGAGGCTTTTGCCGCACTTTTTTGCAAGGGGACCAGCCTTTTCGGTTGCATTCTGTTCCGGTGGGTGCTCGCGAGCGCACCCGCCGGGTGTAGCCCCCGAGGCCTCGGAGGAGTAGTTTTACTCCTTCGAGGTCTTAGTGCGTTTCGCAACACTTCGGCTGGCCTAGTTGTTCCCTCATGCGAGCTGGTCGTAGCCCGAGTGCACGGTCGGGTCCCAAGTTCTCGGGCTGGTATGTTGACGCTGTCAACGATTTGGCCGGAGCCGGGTTTGCGAGAGCAGCCCCCGAGCCTCTGCACAGGGCGAGAGGACGGTCAAGGACAGACTCGTCTTTTTTACATACGCCCCTGCGTCGCCTTTCCGCAAGGAGGAGGGGGGGAAAGCGCCATGTTGCCCTCGGAGGACGCCGAACATGGTGTTTCCAGTGAGCTGCTGGCGGGTAATCCGAGCGGACGCCCGTGCCCCATTTGCTAGGGGTCGGCTAGAGGCCCGGAGGCGCGCTCCAAAAGTACCTGCGGGTGATCTGTGGGACCCGGTCCCCTTTGACGGGGTCCGAGGGCTCGATGCCTCCCTCTGATGGGATTCCGTTACAAGATCGCTCCCGCTGGTCTCGGAAATGTCCTAGGGTACCTCGGGAGCGTAGCCCGAGCCTTGGTTATGTATCGAACGTACCTAGGGTCATCCCTCGCTCTGTGTCTGAGGCGACTGTGAACCCTTCGAGGGCCAGCCTACGAACCCCTGATCAGTAATGGGCGCGGAGCCCGAGTGTCCTGAGGCAGCCATTGAACCCTTCGAGGGGCCGGCCATCGAACCTCTGACCAGTAGTGGGCGCAGAACCCAATCGATCTGAGGCGGCCATTGAACCCCCCCGAGGGGCCAGCCTTCGAACCTCTGATCAGTAGGGAGGCTCGGAGCCTGTTTCTTCACGGAGAAGGGTCCTTTTCGAGGTATCCCCCTTTCCCAGTCCCTATTGTAAGAGAGAGAAAGAGGAAAAGGAAAAGGATACGAAGTCGAATGACGTGGTGTACCTTTTTTGACGCGGTTATTATGGCGAAGGCGAAGCGTCGCTTGCTTCTCCCGCCTGAGGCGCCGCCTATCCCGCCGCGGAGTTAATGCGACGGGGCGAGTGGTTCGCGAGGCGGTCGTTGCGCGTGCCCGCGCCGTTCGAGGAACGGATCATGGGCGCGCCGTCTTCACGCCGTGAGAGAGGGCTCCCTCGTTGCCCCTGGATGGGATGTGAGCTTGGCTGACGACGTGACCGCTGCTAATGCCCGCCTGTCACCTCCATTACTGCCGGCCCAATTCTGATCGCATTTGACCGTCGCGCTTGGCTGGCACTGTAGGGTTGCCTCGAGTCGCGGTATTGACTCCGCAGTCGAGGAGGCGCGGTAGCGGCGTGAGTGGCGGTGCAGTTGCTCACACGTAGCAACCGGCGCGCCGGTTGCATGACGCATGGGCCTGGACCTCCATGCTGGGCTCGTTGGAGTCGAAGGGGCGCGCCCACTTGGCACGGTTGCATGCCGCCTGCATGGCTATCCTCCCTTTCACCCGCTGGTCTGGGCGAAAGTGGAGAAGTGCTTGTAACCGCCGGGTGGTTGCATGCACCGCGCGCTCGTGGCGGTTTGGCTTCTTCTCCCCTGGACCGGCTTGCATGACGTGTGGGACCCAGCCCCCGCGCCGTGGGGGGGAGAATCTTGGAGCGTGTTGGAGAAGACTCAACCTGCAACGGTTGAGGGCGCAAGTGGGGAGAGTCGCCTTTAAAAGGGGGGCGACCCCTTTGGAGGGCAACCATGTCTTCGCGCTCCCCACATGCATCGTGTCTTTCCACCTTCTGAGCCCCCGGGCGGGGGACGCCCTGAATCCTTCCGTCTTGTCGTCGGAGGAACGCAACTTCGTGGAAGTTGGTACCTTTCAGCCATCGTTCGGCTTCAAGGATTTTCATCATGCAGCCCGGCTGCATCCCCTCGTCGGTGGTCACCCAAGACGGTGACCTCCAGCTCGATGGCGGGGAGAAGCGAGCCGGGCTGCGGCCCCTGCCCCTCCCTTAGCTTCAAGGATGTTCATCATCAGTGCTGGGGAGGGGAGTGTGCCGAGTTGGGGTCGGTCCCTGTGCGGGCGGCGGCCCGCTCCTTCCCTCAATGATGGGGGGGAAAGGCGTCCGCCGTTCGCGACATGGGCAGCTGCCGCGTGCCCGGCTCTCTGAGCCGAGCGGCTTCGGAGCCGCTCCCGGTGCCGCCTTCCGCCACGGCAGCTGGAAGAGGTTCCGCCGCCGACGAGCTGGCCGGCGCCACCCATGGACTGACTTCCAACTCTACGGCCTTCTGCCCGTCCTTGCCTCTCGAGTTGGGGGCATGGGCGAGGGCCTCATGGCAGCAGCATCCGCCCTGAGGTCATCGTTGCTGCTATTCGGCCCTCCGGAGCAGAAGTCGTCGTTGTTGCCGCTGCCGGGGCAGGCGACGACGAGCCGTTCGTCGGTCTTCTGTTGCTCCGCAGGCCCCCCCAATCGCGTGGGGTTATTCATACCTGCGGAGGTGGAACCGGAGTTCTGTTTGTAAAGGCACCTTAAGTGCCGGTGTTTTGTTCATTGCGGCTGTCGAGGCCTGAACATGTATGTATTTTTGGCACGGAGCCGTGTTTTTTCTTCATTTCGGGCACTAAGACTCGCCTTGTCGATTATCTTTACCGCTTCACCGAGCGTGAGTTGCCTCGTGCAAAGGTGACGAGTGAGGTATCCGTATCCCGGAGGAGTAGGAGTCCCTCGGCTCGGTCGGCCTTGATGTCCGAGGCCCCTCTTGCTTAGTTAAAGGAGCCCCTCAGCCGCCCTTCGATGAGCTGAAGCCGGAGGTAGCGGTGTCAGCACGAACAGAGGCAGAGTTGGCTCGAAAAGAAGACTTGGTCGGCCAGAGCCTGACCGGGTCGTCCACTGGCGGGGCCGACGCCGGAGTTGAGTTGCCGAGGCCACAAGCCGGGCTGATATCTTCGGGGGACAGCTAGCCGAGGCCTCGGGGTGGCCGGCCGAGCCGCCTGCTCGGGCCGGATTCTCAAAGAATACCCTGGCAGCGATGGCCCGGGTGTGGTGCTGATGTCGTCCTTCAGAGCGAGGGACCTCCGACCGCGTCGCCGTCCGAGGCTAGGTCAGACCCCTCCGAAGGTGTAGTTGATGCCGAGGGTGCTGCTGCCCCCTTCGGTTGTCAACGTCCGAGCCTGCAGGATCAGGTTGTCTTGTAGTGTGTGTATGTTTTCTGCGGCCGCCGAGGCCTAAACACACCGTCGTCGTGTTGTAAAGCCGCGTTTCTTTTCCTCTTGTTTTGAGTATCCGGACTCATTTGTCGGTAACAGAATTGTTTGTGCGGGCGAGAGTTGCTTTTCACAGAAGGTGATGAGTGAGGTATCCGTATCCCGGAGGCGTAGGAATCCCTCGGCTCAGTCGGCCTTGCCGCTTATGCGCGCTCTTACTCGTCCATAGGGTTCTGTTACCGACGCAGTCGAGAAGGCCCAAAAAATCATTTTGGCAGAGGAGCTCTCGAGCATGAAGACTTGTTCGGTCCGTGGAGTCACTTATCCGAGCGCGAGTTACTTATCGCAGAAGGTGATGAGTGAGGTATTCGTATCCCGGAGGCGTAGGAGTCCCTCGGCTCGGTCAGCCTTGGTTGCTTACGTGTACTCCGTCGTTTTCAGGATCCACTTTTGAAGTAGTCGAAGAGCACGAAAGGCATTTTGGCAGAAAAGATTTTTTTCTTTTTTCGAGGAAAATTTTGACGCAGAGGGGGTTGCCCCCTTCTAGCCCCCGAGGGAGGGTCGGGCTTTGCCGAGGCAAGGCTGACCCTTCCTTGACGACCAGACTTGGTGTGTGAACGAGGTATACAAGCAACTTGAAAGCATCTTAAGGGTAGAAGCGACGTAGCTGTTGGATGTTCTAAGCGTTGCCGTAGACCTCGCCTTGACTGTTGGCCAGCTTGTATGTTCTAGGCTTCAGAACATTGGCGATGACGAACGGCCCTTCCCAGGGAGGCGTGAGTTTGTGCCGCCCTCGGGTGTCTTGTCGCAGCCGAAGCACCAGGTCGCCCACCTGGAGGTCTCGGGACCGAACCCCTCGGGCGTGGTAGCGTCGCAGGGACTGCTGGTACCGCGCTGAGTGTAGTAAGGCCATGTCCCGAGCCTCCTCCAGCTGGTCCAGTGAGTCTTCTCGGTTGGCTCGGTTGCTTTGGTCGGTGTAGGCCCTCGCCCTTGGGGAACCGTATTCTAGGTCTGTGGGCAAGATGGCCTCGGCCCCATAGACTAGAAAGAACGGTGTGAAGCCTGTGGCTCAGCTCGGCGTTGTCCTCAGACTCTAGACCATCGAGGGGAGTTCCTTCATCCACTGCTTGCCGAACTTGTTGAGGTCATTGTAGATGCGAGGCTTGAGTCCTTGCAGGATCATGCCGTTGGCCCGCTCCACTTGCCCATTCGTCATGGGGTGTGCCACGGCAGCCCAGTCCACCCGGATGTGGTCATCCTCGCAGAAGTCCAGGAACTTTCTGCCGGTGAACTGGGTACCGTTGTCGGTGATGATGGAGTTCGGGACCCCAAAGCGATGGATGATTTTGGTGAAGAACGCCACCGTCTGTTCGGACCTAATGCTGTTTAGGGGTCGGACCTCGATCCACTTGGAGAATTTGTCGATGGCGACCAACAGGTGCGTGTAGCCCCCAGGTGCCTTCTGCAAGGGGCCAACGAGGTCCAGACCCCACACAGCAAACGGCCAGGTGATGGGTATGGTCTGCAGAGCCTGAGCGGGCAGGTGGGTCTGCCTTGCGTAGTACTGACACCCTTCGCAGGTGCGGACAATTCTAGTAGCGTTGGCCACCGCCGTCGGCCAGTAGAATCCTTGTCGGAAGGCGTTTCCAACGAGGGTTCGAGGTGCTGCGTGATGGCCGCAAGCCCCCGAATGTATCTTTTGCAAGAGCTCCTGGCCTTCGGCGATGGAAATGCATCGCTGGAGGATGTCTGAGGGGCTGCGGTGGTAGAGCTCCTTCCCATCTCCCAGCAAGACGAAAGACTTGGCGCGCCGCGCCAACCGCCGAGCTTCGGCTTGGTCGAGGGGCAGCTCTCCTCGGTGGAGATATTGCAGGTACGGGGTCTGCCAGCTTTGATTAGGCGTGACCTCGCTCTGTTCCCCCTCGACACATAGTGCCTCACCCTCGGGGGCCGAGGGTACCTCGGACCATGCCGAGGGTACCTTGGACTGGGCCGAGGGTACCTCGGACTAAGCCGAGGGTGCCTCGGGCAGAGCCGAAGGTGCCTCGGGCTCGGGCGTGTCCTCGGTCTTGACGGAGGGTTGATGCAGGTCTCGGGAGAATACGTCCGGGGGAACTGTTGTTCGTCCCGAGGCTATTTTAGCCAGCTCGTCCGCAGTCTTGTTGTAGCGTCGGGCGATGTGGTTGAGCTCGAGCCCGTAGAACTTGTCTTCCAAGCGCCGAACCTCATCGCAGTAGGCTTCCATCTTCGGGTCGCGGCAGTGGGAGTTCTTCATGACTTGGTCGATGACGAGCTGCGAGTCACCGCGAGCGTCGAGGCGTCGGACCCCTAGCTCGATGGCGATTCGCAACCCGTTTACCAGAGCCTCGTACTCAGCCACGTTGTTGGACGCCGGGAAGTGGAGGCGTAGCACGTAGCGTAGGTGCTTCCCGAGGGGCGAGACGAAGAGGAGGCCTGCGCCGGCCCCCGTCTCCATCAGCGACCCGTCGAAAAACATGGTCTAGAGCTCCGGTTGGATCGGAGCCGTCGGGAGCTAGGTGTCGGCCCATTCAGCCATGAAGTCCGCCAAGACCTGGGACTTGATGGCCTTCCGAGGGGCGAACGAGATCGTCTCGCCCATGATCTCCACCGCCCACTTCGCAATTCTACCTGAGGCCTCTTGGGACTGGATGATCTCTCCCAGGGGGAAGGATGACACCACAGTCACCGGATGAGACTCGAAGTAGTGTCGCAACTTCCGCCGTGTAAGGATCACCGCGTACAGCAGCTTCTGGATTTGTGGGTAGTGGATCTTGGTCTCGGACAGTACCTCACTGATGAAGTAGACTGGCCTTTGGACGGGCAATGCATGTCCTTCTTCTCGTGTCTCAACCACGATCGCGGCGCTAACCACCTGGGTGGTTGCGGCGACGTAGATCAAGAGGGCTTCTCCGGCAGCGGGGGGCACCAAGATGGGCGCGTTCGTGAGGAGCGCCTTCAGGTTCCCGAGGGCTTCCTCGGCCTCGGGAGTCCAAACGAAGCACTCAGCTTTCCTTAAGAGGCGGTACAGAGGCAGACCCCTTTCGCCGAGGCGGGAGATGAAGCGGCTCAGAGCCACGAAACATCCCATGACCCTCTGTACGCCTTTCAAGTCCTTGATTGGCCCCATGCTGGTGGTGGCTGCAATCTTCTCCGTGTTGGCTTCGATGCCCCGCTCGGAGACGATGAACCCCAAGAGCATGCCTTGGGGGACCCCAAAGACACACTTTTCGGGATTAAGCTTCACGCCTTTCGCCTTGAGACATCGGAATGCCGCTTCAAGGTCGGAAAGGAGGTCGGAGGCCTTCCTCGTCTTGACTACGATGTCATCGACGTAGGCCTCGACCGTTCGGCCGATGTGTTTGCCAAACACATGGTTCATGCATCGCTGGTACGTTGCCCCACATTCCTCAAACCAAACGGCATTGTAACATAGCAGTACATGCCGAAGGGTGTGATGAATGAAGTCGCGAGCTGGTCACACTCTTTCATCCTGATCTGGTGATACCCTGAGTAGGCATCGAGGAAAGACAGGGTTTCGCACCCAGCAGTGGAATCCACGATCTGATCGATGCGAGGCAGAGGGTAGGGAACCTTCGGACATGCTTTGTTTAGACCAGTGTAGTCTACACACATCCGCCATTTCCTCCCTTTCTTTCTCACAAGCACAGGGTTGGCAAGCCATTCGGGATGGAATACCTCTTTGATGAACCCTACCGCCAGTAGCTTGTGGATCTCCTCGCCTATGGCTCTGCGCTTTTCTTCGTCGAATCGGCGTAGAGGTTGCTTCACGGGTCGGGCCCCAGCTCGGATATCCAGAGAGTGCTCGGCGACTTCCCTCGGTATGCTGGGCATGTCTGAGGGACTCCACGCAAAAACGTCGGCATTTGCACGGAGAAAGTCGATGAGCACTGCTTCCTATTTGGGGTCGAGCTCGGAACCGATCCGAATCAGCTTGGAGGCGTCGTTGCAGGGGTCGAGAGGGACGGACTTGACCGTCTCCGCTGGTTCGAAGTTGCCGGCGTGGCGCTTCACGTCAGGCACCTCCCTAGAGAGGCTCTCCAGGTCAGCGATGAGGGCCTCGGATTCGGCGAGGGCCTCGGCGTACTCCACGCACTCCACATCGCATTCGTACGCGTGTCGGTACGTGGGCCCGACGGTGATGACCCCGTTGGGGCCCGGCATCTTGAGCTTGAGGTAGGTGTAGTTGGGGACGGCCATGAACTTGGCATAGCATGGCCTCCCCAGCACTGCGTGGTAAGTTCCTCGAAACCCGACCACTTCGAACGTGAGGGTCTCCTTTCAAAAGTTGGAGGGCGTCCCGAAGCAGACGGGTAGGTCGAGTTGTCCGAGGGGTTGAACGCGTTTCCCGGGGACGATCCCGTGGAAAGGCGCAGCGCCCGTCCGGACCGAGGACAGATCGATCCACAGGAGCCCGAGGGTCTCGGCGTAGACGATGTTGAGGCCGCTGCCTCCGTCCATGAGGACCTTGGTGAGCCTGACGTTGCCGATGATGGGGTCGACAACGAGTGGGTATCTCCCCGGGCTCGGCACGTAGTCTGGATGGTCGGCCCGGTCGAAGGTGATGGGCTTGTCGGACCAGTCTAGGTAGACTGGCGCCGCCACCTTTACCGAGCAGACCTCCCGGCGCTCTTGCTTGCGGTGCCGAGCCGAGGCGTTTGCCACTTGCCCGCCGTAGATCATGAAGCAGTCGCGGACCTCGGGGAACCCTCCTGCCTTGTGATCTTCCTCCTTTGCGTCGTCGAGGGCCTTGCCACCCTCCGCGGGTGGCCCGGCCTTGTGGAAGTGTCGTCGAAGCATGGCACACTCCTCAAGGGTGTGCTTGACGGGCCCCTGATGATAGGGGCATGGCTCCTTGAGCATCTTGTCGAAGAGGTTGGCACCTCCGGGAGGTTTCCGAGGGTTCTTGTACTCGGCGGCGGCGACAAGGTCCGCGTCGGTGGCATCGCGTTTCGCTTGCGACTTCTTCTTGCCCTTCTTCTTGGCGCCGCGCTGAGTTGACGCCTCGGGAGCATCTTCCGGTGGGCGGCCCTGGGGCTGCTTGTCCTTTCGGAAAATGGCCTCAACCGCCTCCTGGCCAGAGGCGAACTTGGTGGCGATGTCCATCAGCTCGCTCGCCCTGGTGGGGTCTTGCGACCCAGCTTGCTCACCAGGTCACGGCAGGTGGTGCCGGCGAGGAACGCGCCGATGACATCTGAATCGGTGACGTTGGGCAGCTCTGTGCGCTGCTTTGAGAATCGTCGGATGTAGTCCCAGAGAGACTCTCCTGGCTGCTGGCGGCAGCTTCGGAGATCCCAGGAGTTTCCAGGGCGCATGTATGTGCCCTGGAAATTGCCGGCGAAGGCTTGGACCAGGTCGTCCCAGTTGGAGATCTGCCCCGGGGGCAGGTGCTCTAGCCAGGCTCGAGCGGTGTCGGAGAGGAACAGGGGGAGGTTGCGGATGATGAGGTTATCATCGTCCGTTCCACCCAGTTGGCAGGCCAGCCGATAGTCCGTGAGCCACAGTTCCGGTCTCGTCTCCCCCGAGTACTTTGTGATAGTAGTCGGGGTTCGGAACCGGGTCGGGAATGGTGCCCGTCGTATGGCGCGGCTGAAAGCCTGCGGACCGGGTGGTTCGGGCGAAGGACTCCGATCCTCCCCGCTGTCGTAGCGTCCCCCATGCCTGGGGTGGTAGCCTCGGTGCACCCTGTCGTTGAGGTGGGCCCGACGGCTGTGATGATGGTGCTCGTTGCCGAGGCGACCCGGGGCCGCATGCGCTATGTTGCGCGTGCGCTCGGAGTGGACCGAGGCTTCCCGCATGAATCGGGAAGTCGCGGCGCGATGTTCCGAGGGGAACCCCTGCCTTCGGGAGGCAGAGCATTCGGCCCGTCGGACCGCGGCGTCCCTGTTGGAACTTGCTCTCAACCGCAAGGGGATCCAACACAGGTGGACAGTGATGACAACAGGGCACTCGCGTGTGATAGCAAAAGCTCTGTTAATCTGGCCTCTCACGGGCACTGTACAGGGGTATTTATAGGTACCTGAGCGCACAGCACCTCGAGCTAAGGACGCATGTGCCCTCAGGCGCCTAGGTTATCCCAAGAATATTCCCATAAAGCGGGGTTACAGACCGTAATTACAGGAATGCTTTTACAACATAGGCCCGTAACGCAGGGCGGCCAAGCGGGGCCCGTTACGACGGGCCGGATTGCACATGGGCCTCCGAGCTGGACGAGGCCGCGCCGTGGGACGCCCTTCATCGCCAGTCTTCGCATGGAACTGAAGGAGCGAAGGGTGTCCCCGCCTGTTTTGTTTCTATCAGTTCGGCTGCTGACAGCGAAGACTTCGAGCGAAGGGTGGCGCCTTTGCCTTCGCCCCAACATTTGCCCTCCGAGGGACCAGTTCGACAAAGTCACCTGGTGCCGAAGACGTCGTTAGATGGCGGAGACGCTGCCCTCGCTCGAAGTGGTTCCGCGGGGGTTTTTGATGTGACCGTTGATTGACGGCGTACTGTAGGATTGCGGGTTTCCCGAAGCGCCGCGTCCTGTCTATAAAAGGGGGCGGGGGCGGCACTTTTTGAAATTCACTTTCCGCGCTCCGCGAAAAAACCCTAGCCGCCTTTTCCGCCGACTTGTTGCTCGTCTGCCCGCCGCGGTCTTGTTCGCCGGAGATCTGGCTCGAGTGAAGCAGACCGCCCGCCGCCGCCGACGGTACGTTGCGATGCCGTCCTCGTCTTCTTCCGCTGCCGCTACGCCGCCGGCCGCTCCCTCGCCGCCGGCCGCCGCCTCGTCTGAGGATACGCCGAGTAGCTTAATGGTGGAGGAGTTGCACGCCGGCGACTCTGTTGATTTCAGCGTGTCGCGGATCTCGTCGGCCCGCGTGCAAGATATGCAGCGGTTGGGTTACTTCGGCAGCGGAGTTGGTCGGGTCCCGGGGGCGGAGGAAGTCCCCGAGCCAGAGGGCGAGTTGGTCGTTTTCGAGGCGTTCTTCGCCGCCGGGCTCCGCCTGCCTGCGCACCGGTTTGTTAGCGAAGTCCTGTGCAAGTTCAACGTTCAGATACATCAGCTGACACCGAATGCCATAGTGGCACTGTCGAAGTATGTCTGGGCGACGACTTCGTACGGCGGACAGCCGTCGGTGGAAGTTTTTGCGAAGTATTATTGTTTGCATTGGCAGAAGAGGGTGATTGAAGGCGAAGTCGCTCAGTTTGGATCTTGCACATTCACGCCGAAGACCGGTAAAACCACGATGCAGGTGGTCGAGTTGGTTCCTTGCGCCCGCAACAAGTGGGGCAACTGGAACGAATTTTGGTTTTACGTCACTGAGGGCACTGTCGAAGGCCATGAGGGACTCCCCGTGTCCGCGATGTGCTCTCATTTTTACTCAGCGTATCCGCCCTTTGAAGTGGCGGAGGAGGATGAGGACGAAGGGGCTCTTCGGTGCGCCGCCGGTTTGAGCAGTGGGCGCGACTTGGTTGAAGAGTTTGTGGCGTATGGGGTGTGGCCATTGGCGCGTGGCTGGGCGTTGGGCGAAGTATGCCCTCGCCAGATGCCTTTTCATGGTGGAAGGGTGGTGCGGAGTCCCGCCTTCGCCCTGAATCTGCAAAGTCGCGATCCGGCTGCCGTTGTGCGTGAGGCGGAGGATGGGGCGGTGCGGCTTGTTGGACGCTACGTGCCGAGGACAGAGGGCCAGCGCAGCTGGGATATCCGCGGGTCGAATGACCGCTTGAACAGGGTGTTTGAATTAAATCAACTGCCGTATGACGGCTACCCTGGTCAAGACGATGTGGACCGCCGTGGGAAGAGACCGGCGGTAGAGACCGGAGACTACCTCGCGCCGGCGGCCGCCCCGTCCTCTAAAAAGAGAAAATTAGGTACTGCTATGGGAGGACTTGGGGTTTCTGATCGTTTTGCTAGAGAGTTGACGAAGACGTGCGCGGCCCCGGGGGAAAGGATGTCTTCGCCCGAGCTCCGGGAGTCTTCGGCTCGGATGCTGAGGGTTACCGGGGGTTGCTGGCCTAGGAATGTTCCTGTCCCCCGCGCGGCCGGCGAGGACTTTTTTACATCTCGCATGGTTCGTGCATGGAGGGTTTTTCCTTACGGGCGGAATATTGCTGCTGTTGTGTCAGCAGTGATGGACAAGGATCGCCAGGGAGCTGCGCAAAAGCGCCCGGCGGCGATCAGGCTCGTTGAAGCCAGGCCGAAACGGCAGCGGGGGACGGCGAAGGCTGCGGCGTCCGGCGGAGGCCGGCCGCCGCAGGCGGCGAAGTCAAGCGTCCCTGCCTCTAGCAAGGCGTCGGAGGCAACGGCGGGCGCCGAAGGCTCGAAGTCGGCGAAGGCGGTGCCGCCGACTGGCGGAGTGGCGGAGGTCGCGAGGGCGGCTCGAGCGTTGCCGTTGGCGGGCAAACGCGTCGCCGACTTCGCCACTGATATTAGCGTGGACGACTATCTTGGTGGTAAGTCTCTCTTCTCTCTCTCTCTCTTTTTTTTTTGATCGGTTCATCGGTACGCTGCAGGGTTGGGCGAAGACCAACTTGCTGTGATTGCGCCTGGCGCGGCGGCCACGACAGCCGGGGCAGCGCCGAAGGCGAAGGGCGGGGTTCTGAGCACCGGTGGCGAGGCGTCGGCCCTCGCGGTTGTCATGGATGAGGCTGGCGCTGCGTCCCGCCGGCTGGCAGAGGCGACGGAGGCGCTACGTCAGGTCTGCTGAGTTTTTTTTTTTTTGATCGCAGTCTTGTGACTGTTCTGCAGGTGGCTGACTTCGCCAGCCGCACTGCGTCGGGGGCCCTCACGGCGGCCGTGGCTGCCGAAGTCGAAAGGCTTCGGACGCAACACGCTGACGCCGTCCGCGAAAAATCGGCCGCCGACAGCAAGTGTCGCAAGCTGGCGGAGAAGGTGGCCACACTGGAGGACGAGAAGGCCGCCCTCCGTCGCCAGCTGGCGGGGGAAAGGAGGGAGGCCAATGAAGCCCTTGTCAAGGCGCAGGCTGCTCAGGCGGAGGCCAACCTGGCACGGGCGGAGGGCAACCTTGCCAGGGAGCGCGCCGAGCAGCTGCAGGAGCGGCTCACCGCCCTGGAGAGCCGCGTGACGGGGGCCGAGGCCGCGGCACGAGCGGAGGCAGAGCGGACGCGCCAGCTGCTCGTGGATACATACCGTGGCCTGGGCGCGGGTACCGGTGATTTCGAAGTACCGGACCGAGAGCCCGGACTTCGGTGCCTGGAGTGGGTGCAGGAGGAGCTGCAGGCGCTCCCCACCGTCGTGGAGGGTTTTATGGCGTATGCCTCCCTGGTCACCTGCGAGGGGGCGATGAACGCGCTCTCCCGCGAAGGGTGCCGGCACTTCGAGGTCTTCGACCAAATCGAAGAGGACTTTGAGCGAGATATCTTCAAGGTCGAGGACCCCGTGGTGAAGGATTCTGCCGGGGCTATTTTCGACCGGCTGTGGGGGACATATGGGAGCGATGTGGTCAGGGAGCGCGCCTCGACAGCGAGGGCTCAGGTACCGTTTACGTTTGTTTGGTATTTGTTGGACGCGGGCTGTGTGCGTGTTTGATGAATTTTGTGTGTTTTGGCTTAGGCGATGCGTGGCGAGAGGGTCGACGACTTCGAGGCACTGAACAGCATGTTGGCTGACCCGGAGTCGGCCCCGGCGGAGGCGGTGTCCGAGGTCGCCCTTGCTCCGACCCCGGCCGCATCCGCTGCGGCCGGCGAAGGCCCGCCCCCAGAAGCCGCCGAAGGCGCGCCTGATGCGTCTGCAGCTGCCGCGCCGAGTGCTGAGGATCTCGCAACAGCGGCGGTGGAGATAACAACGGAGGCAGCGGCAGAGCCAACGGCGGAGGCGCCCGCAACGTCAGGGCCGTCGCAGGTGGCATAGTAGGTGTAGGGGGTTGAGGAAGTTTGTACATGTTACTGAATTTTGGTTGCTGCGCAGGTTCAAGATTTTGGGCCTGCGCACGCAACTGCTACTACTAAATTTTTGGCGGCTACGACCGCGGAAGATGGTAATGACTGTGGTGGTTCTTCATCTGGGTTTTTTGACTGTGCTGACTCTGAGAGCTTGATTGAGTGGACGGAATCGTCGGAGGACTTGGACTACTTCGCGGCCTTGGATGTGGCTGCGACGGAGGCCTCGCCGCACGCCAAGGATGCAGGAGATGTGCGAGGTCCTTGCACCGGGCGACGGCGGCGAAGGGCAGTTGCGAAGCGTATGGTTAGTGGGGTGGAGGGGGCCCGGCTTGGCGTAAGTGGGGCTGGTCGGCAGGAACTGTTATCTTTGCCGACCGCCGAGGGTGTAGGTGAAGGGGAACTGCGAAGTCTTTTTGCGGGTGAGGAGCTCAGGATAATGTTATTTAATTATAGGGAGATGGGAATTATTCCTAAGGTTGAGCCGATGTAGAGTGTGGTGCCCTCGCTTGTATATGTAGAGGCTTGTATGATGAAGTTGTGTGCCCTCGCGTGCGTGTGTGTGTGCGAAGGCGTTGTGTACTGTGTCTGGTTTGTTTTGTTGTGTTGTGTTGGCGTGATTATAGTTGGTCTTGGCGTGGGCGGCTTGATGTTGTCGTGTCGGCCTTTTGTTGAGCTAGTCTGGTCTTCTGCACAGATAGTCTTCGGTTTTTTTCGCGCTTGTTATGCTAATCTAGCTGCATCCTTAGGCAATTTCTGCGCGGATAGTCTTCGCGACAGACTTAGATTTTTTTTCCGCACTTGTTGTGCTAATCCGGCTGCACCCTTAGGCGACTTTTGCGCGGATAGTCTTCGCGATAGACTTAGATTTTTTCGCACTTGTTGTGCTAATCCGGCTGCACCCTTAGGCGACTTTTGCGCGGATAGTCTTCGCGATAGACTTATTTTTTTCGCACTTGTTGTGCTAATCCGGCTGCACCCTTAGGCGACTTTTGCGCGGATAGTCTTCGCGATAGACTTATATTTTTTTCGCACTTGTTGTGCTAATCCGGCTGCACCTTTAGGCGACTTTTGCGCGGATAGTCTTCGCGATAGACTTATTTTTTTCGCACTTGTTGTGCTAATCCGGCTGCACCCTTAGGCGACTTTTGCGCGGATAGTCTTCGCGATAGACTTATTTTTTTCGCACTTGTTGTGCTAATCCGGCTGCACCCTTAGGCGACTTTTGCGCGGATAGTCGCACGCGAGGGTAGCTAGCGCTTAGCCTCGCGGTGACTTCGTGGAGGTCGAATGTCGAAGACCGTCATCGCGGTCTCTTTCGACGCATGACTTTTGCGGGGGATTTTTCACGCATATATTACATGGCTCCGCCTCGTTAAAAACCTCACCCCCGGGAGGAAAAGAGTGCGGGCCGCTGCAAGATTGTTTTTGCGAATTACAAGGGCGAAGACAGCCCTGAGGAGTCAAACAAAAAATTTGCGGAGGTTGTCGATGTTCCAGGAGTGCTCCAGGTCCTCGCCGTTTGGCGTTGTGAGCCTGTAAGCGCTGGGGGAAGCTTTTGTCTTGACGATGAAAGGGCCCTCCCACCTGGGCTCCAGCTTGCCCTTGGACTCCGTCCGAGCTGTCCGAATGAGTACGAGGTCCCCCTCGCTGAACTCCCTCGGGGTGACTGAATGGTCGCGCCAAGCTTTGGTCTGGGCTTGATACTTGTTCAGGGCCTGTAGGGCGAAGACACGGTCTCCGTCGATGAGATCCTTTGAAGTTGGCTCGTCCACATCTGGGATGGCTGACGGAACTGTTCGCGGGGACCCGTGCTTTATTTCTTGCGGGGACATGGCCTCCGATCCGTATAGAAGACGGAAAGGAGTGAACCCGGTCGCCCTGCACTCAGTCGTGTTTAGTGCCCAGACTGCCTCAGGTAAGAAGTCGGTCCATCTGCCCTTTTTTTCATCAAGGAGCATTTTTTTGACAGCTGTGAAGATTTTCCCATTGGCGCGCTCCACGACCCCGTTGGACTGCGGATGATAGACTGAGGCGAAGGCAAGCTTGGTGCCAATGGAGAAACAAAAATCCTTGAAGTCTTGGTTATCAAATTGCTTGCCGTTGTCGACTGTTAATTCGGACGGTACTCCGAAGCGGCAAACGATGTTCTGCCAGAAGAATTTTTGGGCAGTCTTTGATGTTATTGTAGACACAGCCCGTGCCTCGATCCATTTGGTGAAGTACTCGACCGCGACGAAGGCGAACTTAAGGTTCCCCTGGGCGGTGGGCAGGGGTCCGACAATGTCGAGACCCCAGCGCTGGTGAGGCCATGTATGGGCGATCAGCTTTGTATACTGCGAAGGGCTGCCTGTCCGAGGGGAAAACTTCTGGCAGGCTTCGCAGGATCGGGTGACCCGATTTGCGGCGCAGATCATTGCGGGCCAGTAAAAACCCTGGCGGATCACTTTAGCAGCTAGGGCCCTCGGCCCCGCGTGTGAGCCGCACGTGCCACTGTGGACCTCACGTAGAATCTGCATGCCTTCGGCCTCGGTGACGCACTTAAGCATTGGCTGACTGACCCCTTTTTTGTAGAGTTGGCCTTCAATCAGAGCGAAGTCTCGGCTTCGATGTCTGAGACGCTTGGCCTCACTGATGTCGGCTGGATGATAATACCCTTGCAGGAACAGGGTTATGGGTGCTCGCCAGTCTTCGGTCATGATGAGGTTGACTGTGCGGTGGCCCTCGCTGTCATTGGTTATTTGGAGCCCTTCGGGGCTCCGGACTGCTAGCGTGCCGATGACGTGGAAGAACATGTCGGAGGGCAGAGTTTCGCCCCTGGCCGCGGCCTTGGCCAATGCGTCGGCCTCCTCATTCTTGGCCCGGTCCACATGCTGCACAGTGAACCCCTTGAACTGCCTCTCTAGACTTCGGATGGCCGCGAGGTACTGCATGAGTGCGGGGTCCTTGGCTGCATAGTCTTTCTCGACCTGGCCGGCAACTACCTTGGAGTCTGTTTTGATGATGCAAGTGGTGACTCCGAGGGCCCTTAGCTTGCGGAGGCCAAGGATGACTGCTTCGTACTCTGCTATATTATTTGTGCATTTGTCGGATTCCAGATTGAAGCTGAGTCGTGCTGCGTATTTGTGCTTGACCCCGACTGGTGAGGTTATGATTGCAGCGACGCCTGCCCCCGCATGGCACCATGCGCCGTCGCAGTGGATCGTCCAAGTCTTCTCTGCGGGCGGATCCGGCTGTGTAGTTGGCCCAGTCCAGTCGACGACGAAGTCTGCCAGGACTTGAGACTTAATAGCTGTCCTGGGCTCGAAACAGATGTGGTAGCCGGAGAGTTTGGCCGCCCACTTGGCAATCCTCACCGACGCCTCCGGGTTTCTGAATAATTCGCCGAGCCCCCTGTTTGAGGTGACTCGGACCTTGAATGCTTCGAAGTAGTGGCGCAGTTTGCGCGATGACATGACGACTGCGTAGGCAATCTTCTCCAGCTCTGTCATGTTGCACTTGGACGGTGTCAGCACTTCGGAGACATAATACACGGGGCACTGCCGAACCACGCCCTCGACAGTCTGCTCCTGTACTAGGGCCGCGCTGACCGCATGTGGCGAGGCCGCGACGTAGAGCAGCAAGGGGAGCGAGGGGTCGGGGCTGGTAAGAACGGCCAACTCTGTCAGGTACTGCTTTAATGAGGCGAAGGCCGCTGCCTGCTCTGGTCCCCAAGCGAAGTCTTTTGCGCCACGGAGTGTCTTGAGGAAGGGGAGACTTCGCTCGGCGGACCTGGATATGAATCTGTTGAGAGCGGCCAATCTGCCTGTCAGGCGCTGGACGTCCCTGACGGACTGCGGAGGCGTCATGTCCAAGATAGCCTGAATCTTGGTTGGGTTGGCCTCGATGCCGCGGTGTGATACCAGGTAGCCCAATATTTTGCCCTGGCGAACGCCGAAGACACACTTCTCCGGGTTTAGGCGGAGTTGTGCATCCCGCATATTCGCGAATGTTTCGGCGAGGTCGGCGAGGTGGTCCTCCTTGCTTTTGCTGGCGACGACAATGTCGTCTACATATGTGAATATATTTCTGCCAACCTGCCCCTCGAGCACTGTTTTGGTGAGCCTGGAGAAGGTGGACCCGGCGTTCTTGAGTCCCTCCGGCATTCTGATGAAGCAATATGTGCCGAAGGGTGTTATGAAGCTGGTGCTAGCCTTGTCCTCTTCCTTCATGTATATCTGGTGGTAACCGGAGAAGCAATCGAGGAGGGACATGACCTCGCACCCGGCCGCGCTATCGACTATTTTGTCGATCCGTGGCAAGGGGAAATTGTCCTTTGGGCAGGCCTTATTGAGACAGGTGAAGTCGATGCACATTCGCCACTTCCCGCTCTTTTTCTGCACCATTACGACATTGGAGAGCCATGTGGGGTAAGCCACCGGCTCGATGAATTTGGCCTCTAGGAGGCGGTGCACCTCTGCCTTGGCGGCCTCCGTCTTTTCGTCGGACATCTTGCGAAGCCGCTGCTTTTTTGGCCGTACCGAAGGGTCGATGCCCAGACTGTGCTCAATTATTGAACGGCTGACCCCGACCAGATCGAGGGCCGACCAGGCGAAGACATCCTTATTCTTGGACAGGCAACAGAGGAGCTTGTCTTCTTCTTGCGAAGTAAGGTCTTTGCTGATAGTGACTGTCTGCCTGGGCGTGGCCTGGTCGAGGGGGACAGTCTTGGTGCCGTCGTGGCTCTGGAGCTGCGCCTTGTCATGTTGCTTATTTGTTGGGCTGGCAGGCGCAGGGGCTTCGCGTTGGGCCGTGAGGCAGTGCACGTTTCTTTGACCGGGCACGAAGTCCCGCTCTATGTTACGCGCAGTCTGTTGATTGCCAAAGACTGTGATAACACCTAACGGACCTGGTATCTTCATACATAGATACAGTCCGTGAATGGCTGCTTCGAACTTATTAATGGAGCCCCGGCCCATGATGGCATTGTAAGGGTACACCATATCCACAATGTCAAAGGTTATTTGCTCGCTTCGGGCATTGGGTGCTACACCGAAGGAGAGAGGCAGCTCTATTTTGCCGACGGGGAAGGTGCCTTTGCCGCCGAAGCCATACAACGGGTTGTCCGAAGGCTTAAGCAGGCTGTGGCTTATGCCCATGCGATCGAAGGCGTGGAGGAAGATGATATCCGCCTGGCTGCCGTTGTCAACGAGGACCTTATGCAGGTCCCAGCCTGCCACGCTGCAATTGATGACCATGGCATCGCAATGGGGGGCGCTGCGTAAGTCGACGTCCCGTGCGTCGAAGGTTAGCGGTATGTGGGACCACTTCGTCTGCACAACTGGGCCCGTGACGGCGACATGGTTGATGCTGCGGTAGTGGTCCCGCTTCTGCCGCTTGGTGTCGAAGTCGGTGCTGGACCCCCCAGTTATCATGTGGATGACTCCGCGATATGGTTGATCGGCGAAGTCTTCCTGCTTTGGGGCGTGAGGGATGTTTTGGTGGTGTTGGTGTGGTGGTGGGGGTGGAGGAGGTACGATTTGTACTTCCTGATGGTGTTGGTAAGCGTGGTGCGGTGGATGCAGGGCAGGAGCGTGGATATATGGCGGAGGGGGCTGCTGGTAATTGTGCGCGACAATTCTGGGATTGTCGGCTGGCTGCGCTCGTGCCATTCTGTCTCTGGTAGCCTTTGTTTCGGGGCAGTCTTTGGTTGGGTGGGCGCAGTCTTCGCCATGGAAAAGGCAGTAGAATCGACGCGGCTGCTGCACACGCCCTCGGCCCCTGCCACGAGTGCCGTTTCCGCGGCCCTGGGGGGATAGTCCTGGCGACGAGGGGGGTCGGCAGCGGGATGCTGGTTGGCGATGTTGTGCACCTGCTGCTGACCGCGGCCTCCGTCACGACCGGAGTCTAGCTGCGGAGTCCTTGTCCACGTGCGGCTGGACTGTGGAGCATCTTTTGGCTTCCGCTGGGACTCAATCTTGCGCTGGTGGAGGTCTTCGGATCTGGCGTACTTTTCAAACAGCTGATATAACTCTTGGAGGTTCTTTGGCGGATCTCTGATGCAGTGGCTGTAAAGTACGCCGGCGCGAAGACCACTGATAGCATAGTGGATGGCAACCTGGTCGTCGACTGAGGGTAGCTGTGACTTGAGTGTCAGGAATTTGCGGTAATATTCCCTCAGGGTCTCCTTCTCTAGCTGCTTGCAGAGCGAGAGCTCGGCCAGGGCGTCGGTGTCTGGGCGGTACCCTTGGAAGTTGAGCAGGAACTTGTCCCGTAGACTTCTCCAGGAATCGATGGACAGCGGAGGCAACCTGGTGAACCAGGTGAGCGCGGGGCCCTCGAGGGCGATGATGAAGGACTTCGCCATTGTGGCGTCGTCCCCCCCGGACGATGCGACGGCAACCTGGTAACTCATTATGTATTGAGCCGGGTCGGTGCTGCCGTTGTACTTGGGGTAAGTCCCTGCGCGGAAGTTAGCTGGCCACGGCGTCACCTGCAGGTGAGGCGCCAGGGGGCTTCGCTCATCGAGGTAGTTGACCCCTTGGAATGGCGCGGGGTGCGGGAAGGTGTAGTCGCGCTGAGGGAGACACGGGTCCTCCGGTTGCGCGCGGTGTTGCAGGGGTGGCCCATGCTGCAGGCCGGGGTGGCCTTCGCGCGTGTCTTCGCCTTGTGCTTGCTGCAGGTCGAGGTGGCCTTCGCGCTGCATCAGCGCAATCTCCCGCTCGAGTTCCTGGGCCTTGTGCTCTTCGTCGCGTATCATCTGCCGCACTTTGGCGAGTGCAGACACACGTTGGCGCTTGGCCTCCAGTATCTCCTTCTGCCGCTGGAGGTTGCGGTTCTTGAGGCGCAGGGCGCGCAGCTGTAGCTGCTCTTCTGCTGAGACGCCGAGGACCTCACCGTCCTCGGCGAGGTCCGCGTCCTCCGGTGATGCGAAGTCTGAGGGTGGTGCGAAGCCTGAGGGTTGTCCCTCGGGGTCGCAGGTGCGGGGGGTGTCGTCTTCCGTGGCCTCTGGGTGGGTGGATTGGGTGAGGGCGAGGGCCTTGCCCTTTTTTGCGGCGAGCAGTGCCGCCTTCGCGGCTTCGTCGGCCTTCGGGTTAGCTCTCTTGGGTGCCATCGCGGGTGGTTTTCTCGTAGCACGAACGGTGGGCGCCAAATGTTGGAACTTGCTCTCAACCGCAAGGGGATCCAACACAGGTGGACAGTGATGACAACAGGGCACTCGCGTGTGATAGCAAAAGCTCTGTTAATCTGGCCTCTCACGGGCACTGTACAGGGGTATTTATAGGTACCTGAGCGCACAGCACCTCGAGCTAAGGACGCATGTGCCCTCAGGCGCCTAGGTTATCCCAAGAATATTCCCATAAAGCGGGGTTACAGACCATAATTACAGGAATGCTTTTACAACATAGGCCCGTAACGCAGGGCGACCAAGCGGGGCCCGTTACGACGGGCCGGATTGCACATGGGCCTCCGAGCTGGACGAGGCCGCGCCGTGGGACGCCCTTCGTCGCCAGTCTTCGCCTGGAACTGAAGGAGCGAAGGGTGTCCCCGCCTGTTTTGTTTCTGTCAGTTCGGCTGCTGACAGCGAAGACTTCGAGCGAAGGGTGGCGCCTTTGCCTTCGCCCCAACAGTCCCCCAGGAGATTCTTGAGATCTCCCTGGATACGCCGCCCCTCGGTGGTTGATGGCTCCGGCATCACGCGGAGGAGTATTGCCGCTGCGGCCAGGTTCTGGCTGACTCCACTGGAATCCGGCGGCGGCCTCACCCTGACGTCGTCGGCGATGCGGTGCTGGATGTCCTGGGGGAGATGACGCGCTTCTCCGGCCGGAGGTTGGACCGCCCATTCCTGCCCGATGTCCCGGCGGATCGGCACAAGCGTTCCTGCTCCCTCGTCGAGCCTGGCCTGCCTCTCGCGGATTTGCTCGAGCTGTGGGTGAGGACCCCCCGCCGGGACGGGGACCACAGCTAGCTCCCGAAGGATGTCAACGCGAGGCACGGGCCTAGGGGAATCACCGTTTTCCGGCATACCAAGATGGTTGCCTTCGCCGGGACCCCCTAGATCGACGTGGAAACATTCACGACTTGGGCCGCGGTCCTCGTTGTCGAGGTCGCGGCTGCCGTCGGAACAGTCGGAAAGGCAGTAGTCACATGCGGTCATGAAGTCCCGCACGACACTGGGGTTACCAAGTCCGGAGAAATCCCAACAGAGGTCGGGCTTGCCATCTTCCTCGGACCCCGAGGGCTCATAGGTCGAGTCGGTCGTCAGTCGGTCCCAGGGTGACCGCACACGATACCCCAGAGGCTTTGGACTCGTCTCTATGAGAGTGCTCACCGAAGTGGGGTTGCTTGGTGGGTCGAGGCCGAATCCAAAAGACGCGAGATGGGAATCGGTCGGTACCTTTCGGTCGACGGGCGGTGACGAGGTCGCGTCTGGGACTGACTGCACCGTTGTCTCAGGTACGAGGGTGACGCCCAGCAAGTCCTTCGCGAGCGTGCTGGCGTCGTGCGTTTGCTTGAGATTGGCGTGTTGCGGGGAGGCGGCGCTCGTCTTTGTCTCAGACGCGAGATCGATGCCCGACGCGCCCTCCGTTGGGGCGCCGGCGCCGTCGACTCGCTTGACAGCCAACGAGGTGCCGCTTCCCGCTTGGCCTTGGTTGCCCCGCCTCCTCCTCCGTCAGCGGGGGAGGGGACGGGACAAGCCTGAATGTCGTCCTTCCACCACGTGGGGAAGGCATCGTCGATTCCCCCGCCAGCGAGCGGGTTGTCGACCGCCATTGTCGCTGTCGCGCGGCAGGGGAAGGAGTATCATGTCGTAGCTGCCGTCGAGGGACATGAACTCAAGATTCCCGAAACGGAGCACCGTCCCGGGCCGGAAAGGTTGCTGGAGACTGCCCATCTGGAGCTTGACGGGAAGCTGTTCGTCAACACGCAGCAGGCCCCTACCTGGCACGCCAACTGTCGGTGTTTCGAAACCTGGGGGGTCCCTAGACCGACGAGTGAATCGTCGCCGCGTGCCCCAGCCCAGATGGGTCGACGCGAGGCGGAACGCGAAGGGGGGAAAGGAAGCAGCTGGAGGGAGGCAGGCGTGAGAGAGTGGATCCTGCGGCCTTCATGTTTGCCCCGCGCCTGAGTCGGGTGCGCTTGCAGTAGGGGGATACAAGCGTCCACGCGGGAGTGGGAGCGAGCGGCCTTGCGTGAGCGCCGTCCCATCCTTCTCCGCGCGGGCCAACCAACCCTCTGTATGAGGGCCCTGGTCCTCCCTTTTATAGGCGTAAGGAGAGGATCCAGGTGTACAATGGGGAGTGTAGCAATGTGCTAACGTGTCTAGCGGTGGAGAGCTAGCGCCCTAAGTACATGCCATCGTGGCAGCCGGAGAAGTCTTGGCACCCAGTTCGCGTGGTGTCGTGGCTGTCGGAGGAGTGCTGGAGCCTGGCGGGAGGACAGCTGTTGGGGTTGTCGAGTCCTTGCTGACGTCCTCTTGCTTCCGTAAGGGGGCTGAGAGCCGCCGTCGTCATAGGGCATGCAGGGCGCCATCATTACTCGCATGGTGGAGCGAGCCGGATGGGACGCCGGTCTGGTTCCCCGTAGCTCGAGTCAGCTTGGGGTAGGGTAATGATGGCGCTTCCTATTGACGTGGTCGGTCCGTGCCCTAGGCTGGGCGAGGTGGAGGCTCCTCCGAGATCGAGGTTGAGGTCGAGCCCTCGGGTCGGGCGAGGCGGAGTTCGTCGTCTTCCGGGGCTGAGCCCATGTCCGAGCCCTGGGGTCGGGCGAGGCGGAGTTTGCCGTCTTCCGGGGCTGAGCCCGAGTCCGAGCCCTGGGTCGGGCGGAGCGGAGTTCGCCGTCTTCTGGGGCTGAGCCCGAGTCCGAGCCCTGGGTCGGGCGGAGCGGAGTTCGCCGTCTTCCGGGGCTGAGCCTGAGTCCGAGCCCTGGGTCGGGCGGAGCGGAGTTCGCCGTCTTCCGGGGCTGAGCCCGAGTCCGAGCCCTGGGTCGGGCGGAGCGGAGTTCGCCGTCTTCCGGGGCTGAGCCCGAGTCCGAGCCCTGGGTCGGGCGAGGCGGAGTTTCCTATGACGCCCGAGGCCGGCCTTGGCTGCTGTCAGCCTCACTCTGTCGGGTGGCTCAGCAGTCGGAGCGGCGCAGGCGGCGCTGTCCTCTTGTCAGACCGGTCAGTAGAGCGGCGAAGTGACTGCGGTCACTTCGGCTCTGTAGACTGGTGGGCGTGCGTCAGGATAAAGGTGTCAGGCCACCTTTGCATTAAATGCCCCTGCGATTTGGTCGGTCGGCGTGGCGATGTGGCCAAGGTTGCTTCTTGGTGAAGACTGGGCCTCGGGCGAGCTGACAGTGTGCCCGTTGCTGGAGGGGGGTCCTCGGGCGAGACGTAGGTTCTCCGGGGTCGGCTTCCCTTGCCCGAGGCTAGGCTCGGGAGAGGCACGATCGTGTCCCTTGAATGGACCGATCCTTTACTTAATCGCACCCATCAGGCCTTTGCAGCTTTGTGCTGATGGGGGTTACCAGCTGAGATTTAGGGGTCTTGAGGGTACCCCTAATTATGGTCCCCGACACAAGGAATTATGTAATATTTAAAAGGGCTTAAACCTATATTCCTAGAATTTTAGAAATTTATTAGTAACTCCAAAAATCACTAAACTTTTTGAATAAGCTTAAAATGATATTTAGAAGCCTTGGGTAAAGTTTGGCATGATTTGGACAATGTTTGGTACCTAAACCCCAAAACCCTCAACTTCTAAGTAGTGCCTGCCCTATGAACTAAAATACTGACTCCACAAACCCTAGTTTTCTCGAGAACCATGAAGGAAAATTGTATTCAAGACCTAAGATAATGTACCTTTATTATCTTTGCATTTTCATAAGCATTACATGACCATTCATGATTATATATGGTTCTATATAGAAAACGAAGAAGAAGTAGAGGTTGATGAAGAAGGAAGAGCTACACCACCACCTGAAGACCCACCTGCCGAGAACTGCTTTTACTTCGATATTTGTGGAGCAGAGCCTGACTCTCCTATAACACAAGGCAAGCCCCGGTGCATTTGCCACCTTCTTGCTATTTTAAAATCTTTCTCACTTGCTTGATGCATTAGGTGATAGGAGTTGTGTGCTAAACAAATTGATGCATTTTCCTTCCTTAGAAGTTTGATTACCTTTCCTTGATCACCTATTTTATGAAAAGGTTTTTCTGATGCTTAGTCTTGCTCTAGAAAAACAAAATGTTTTGTTTTGACAAAAGAATGATACTTCAAGTGGGATGGGATGTTTTCAAAAATAAAATTTGATGGTGGATCCATCATGGTCGTGATGGGTTCAACATCAGAAAAGATGTACCTCTGCCAGGTACCAAACTTTGGGTTGAAATGATAAAGCCAAGACCGGGGGGTGACTTACACGAGAAGAGAGTCTCAGTGTAGTGTCTCCGTCTGTGTCGATTAAGGACCGTGTCGATGTAGGCTTGCTGATCGAGGACCTTTTAACTGGTCACATGCCTCATCATGGGTAAGCTTTGCCTCAGGCAAACTAATACCAGAATAAGACAACACGCAATGGGAGTGGAGAGACGGCGAGAGTAGCGTGTACCCTCCATGGCAAGAGGCTGGACGGTGGTGTATCTGTGCTCTCGGTTGGCGTGAACCTGATCTGGTCTTAAGAACCTCGGTGGCGAGTTAACATATGCAAGGGTTAAGTGCTACATATGTCGTGTGATTGGAGATCCCCAGCTGGGTATTAATCGATTCAGATCGCCGTTACTTCTCGGACATGAAGACTTGGTCACTGCCCTACACGTAGCATTCCAGTGAACAAGAAGGGTTGATAAAAGGATGGCTAGTATAAGCCAAGTGCTTGAACTAGGGTAGAACGAACTCTAGATTCAGGTAATAAATTAACTTGCTAATAAAACTGGATTTTTAAGGATCCACGATTAGTAAGCATTTTTACAAACACAGTCTTGATTCTTGATTAAGCCTTACCTTGATCCCCTCAAGCCAACATATCCTTGAGAGTCTTTTATTTTGATGGGTAAGACTTGCGAAAGTACACTTCGTACTCAGGGTTTTCGAACCCATGTTGTTGTAGGTGAGGAAGCAGCAAATTTTTGTTGCTTTTGCTCCAAGGTGGTGCCAAAGGAAGAAAATCAGGATTGAAGCCTCGGGAGGAAGTGTCCTCCTTTAAACACTTTACTGTTAAGCGGGAGGGGTTTTTGCCTCCCGGGTTTGTAATAATATAGTACTTCTGCACTCCTATATGACTGGTCTGTAATAATATCACTCTTTCTATATTTTAATGTAAATTAAGTTACTGTAATTGCTTCCGCTTATCCGTTCCTCCGATGTGTTGTAATATCTGGGTGACGGGTGCAACGCTCTTGGGAAAGGTAAAGAATACAGATACCGAACTTGTCGAGTGATTAGAAGCATCTACAGGGTTGCCCGAGGTCCGCTGGACAAAGACAACTGTAGGTGGGCCTAATGACTTGGGACTGTTGGGGGCCTTCGTCCTCCGAAGGTCCTCAAAAACATGATTTGACAATGTTTTCCAAGTGGATTACGTGAACAGGTATCTTCGGACTCAGAATCATGAACATGAAGCACGGTCAGGACGAAGCCTGAACCAGACGAAGGACGAGCTGATTACCAAGCTCCACGAAGGATGGTGCACAGCCGAAGCTGTGCGCAGGGAAGCTTCGTCGCGATAGCAGAGAGGGGAACCGACTTAAAGATGAAAAGACTAAGTGGGCCTTGACAGATTTCCATAAGTCATTGACAAATGTAATGGACATGGATGTAATTTTACGTGGGCTGCGTCCCGCGTCTATAAATAGATGAACAGTACTCCCGTACTGGACACGCTGACTTGGCATTTGCTTTTGCGTCATGTTTGTACTTTTTACCTTCTATCAAGACCGAAGGTACATTTGTAATTTGAAAACATTTCTATTTTTCCATGTTAATAAAATAGAAATGATTCTATGATGATGTTTATATTATATTTCATGCTTTATATGAATCCTTCGTCATTACTTGTTATATTTACGAAGGTATGTCTCTTGTGACCTTCGTCCGAAACTCATTGTTTCCCGAAGGGGAATAATGTTTAGAAGGACGAAGGACTTTAACACTTAACACTTTTTATGTTGCCTTGTTCTTAACTCTTAGCATTTGAGAACAAGTCCCCAACATTGGCGCCCACCTCCGGTGAACTCACTTCCACTTCGAGTTTTTTGAACACCTTCGGAAGCTATAGACCTTCGCTATGGCGCCGAAGAAAGCTTCAGCGACTGGGGCTGCAGCACTGCAACCGCTGGACCCCAACCAGGAGACCGTCTCTCTTCGGGAGGCCCGAAGCCAGAAGAGGAAGGCCGTCAGCCCGACGCTTCAGGAGGATGAACTAGACCAAGAGATCAGGGATATGGAGATGCTTCATCAACAGGTGCAGAGGAAAAAGGAAAAGATGGCCAGGCTAGCTGAGCTGCAAAGGCAGATAGACGAAGCTTCTGAAGAAGTTCGTCATCTTACCCACGATGAGCAGAACCGAAGGCCTCAACAAAAAGACCTTCATCAGGAGGGCTTCTTCAACGAAGATGACTGGTATGACAATTTCCATCATGGAAATTTTGTTTTCGATGATGCTTCTCCTCTGTCCGCTGAGCTGCAGGCTACACCCTGGCCTCCATCCTATAAGCCACCCCAGCTTCCCATGTTTGACGGCCACTCAGACCCGAAGCAGTTCTTGATGAGCTACGAAGCAACAGTGTCTTCGTATGGGGGCAATGCTGCAGTCATGGCAAAGTCTTTCGTTATGGCCGTCAGGAGTGTTGCTCAGACCTGGTATTCCTCCCTTCGACCAGGAACGATCACCTCATGGCAGAAGCTGAAGGATATGTTGTTAACCAGCTTTCAAGGATTTCAGACGAAGCCGGTCACTGCTCAAGCCTTGTTCCAGTGCACTCAGGATCATGAAGAATACCTTCAGGCGTATGTCAGGAGGTTCTTGCGTTTGAGGGCGCAGGCACCAACGGTGCCCAATGAAATTGTCATCGAAGCCATGATCAAGGGGCTTCGTCCTGGACCTGCAGCTCAATACTTTGCTAGGAAGCCTCCTCAGACTCTGGAGAAGCTGCTCCAAAAGATGGACGAGTACATTCGTGCCGATAATGACTTTCGCCAAAGAAGGGAGGAGGCCTTCAGATTTTCTGAGATGACCAGGGGCTTCGGAGGAAGATTCTATCCGAGGCATGTCAGGTCCATCCATAACTCCACTCAAAATGATGATAAGGGGAGTCAGCAGAACAGACCGCAGTGCTCCTCACAGGCTTCGGGGCAACAGCAAACTTTCTTCCGGCCACCAGCTCCAAGAGGCAGAGGCGCCAGGGGCTTCGGCGGAAGATTTGGAGATCAACCAAGGAGGATATTTTGCTTATTCTGTGGTGAAAACAAGGGCCATACCACCAGGATGTGCCATGTCACCATCCAGAAACAAAAGGAGCTAGCAGAAGCTGCAGCGCAACAGGGCCAGCCGAAGCAGGTCATGCATACTGCTTCGTACCATCAGCCTTACATCCCGGAATACGTGGGCAACCACCCTGCAGTTTCCGTAGCTTCGGCGAGTCAACCTCAAGCTTCATGGCAACAGCCCCCGCCTCCACCTCCGCTGCAACAAGGCCAACAGCCAGAAGGGAGCCAATATATTCCGCACCAAAGAGATCTCAGAGAGCAATCTGAAGCTCGCACAGTCAATAGTACTGTGCCAGAGTCGAAGCACATTTATTGACATATATCCTACTTTGATAGCAGTCTTTTCCGTTTAAGTTCTATTTTTTGTGTAATAAAGAACATTTCAGTTTTCATATAATAATTTTGTGGTTGGTTATGAGGAAAACCTATCTTCTCCACAGGCTTAAGTTGCTGAAGCTTAAAAATTTGCGGTAACAAGGAGGACCTTCGAATTATTAAAAATCCTTCGAAGCAACAAAAAGTCGTTCTAAGGAACGCAGAGTAAGTTGCCGAAGTTACAAAAAGCCGTTCCAAAGGGAGCGCAGTGTAAGTTTTTTGCTCCAAAGACGTTCCTAAGGGAATGCAGAGCATACAGCGAAAAGTCAACGCTGATACCGCCTAAGTAAAAGGCGAAGAAGCTCCAAAGACGTTCCTAAGGGGATGCAGAGCTTATACCGCCTAAGTAAAAGGCGAAGAAGCTCCAAAGACGTTCCTAAGGGAATGCAGAGCTTATACCGTCTAAGTAAAAGGCGAAGAAGCTCCAAAGACGTTCCTAAGGGAATGCAGAGCTTATAAAGATATTTTGCGTGTATCTTCGGAACAAACGTCATTTGCATAACATAACATCATCACATCATTTTGCATAGCATAAGCATCATACATCATGTTGCATATGGCAAAAGAAGGGGACACAGTATCAATCTTCGAAAGGATGCTTTAAGAAAGTGCAAATTGTGTAAAGTCACGAGGAAATACAATGATAATCTTCGGAGTACAGCTTCGGAGAAAGTTTTTTCAAAGTATGGACGTGCTTCATCAGAGTAATATCGAAATTGCACAGCTTCGGAGAATGTTTCCACGAAGCGTGGACGTGATTCATCAAAATAGTTTTAATGAAGAAAGTCTTCTTCACGAAGCATGAAAAGAAGGGAAGGTGTTTTTTTCGCCGAAGGCTCAAAAATGGTATGTATGTAGAATTTCATGCATCGTAAAGAATTGAATAATGAAAAGAGACTTGAATATTACATTCAAATGTACAAAATATTACATAGATCACACTTTAAATGTTTTTCTAATAACACCTAGTCTTCTCTTAATACTACTTCGGCAGCCTCATTTAGAAGTTGTTCAACAACTTTATCCATGATAGCTTCGGCCATTTGTTTGATTTCGTCATCCTCCTTTGTGTGAGGGTCAATTGACGATCCAGCAGGTTCTGAGGAAGCAGAATATTTTTGCATTACTATTACAAACCGCGAGCAAAGTTTGAAATAAAAATTACAACACAACAAGAGCGACTAATTAATACCTATTTGCCCTTCGGTAGCTTCTGTCACTTTCCTAGCATCATGGATGCCTTTTTCACTCCTTTGAATGATTTCTTGCGCCATTTCTCGGCCGCCGTTGTCCCAGATATCAGTAAAGAATTTGCCACCAACCATGCTTGCTTCGGCCGAGGGGTCTTTGATGTCTTCGGAGGATAAGGCAGCTTCGGACTGAGCTAAAGATTTTACATGCCCGCAACCTTTCTTCTCCAAGACAGAAGCAACTCCCCTGGCGCCCGAAAAAGCGCAGATGTCGCCACGGCTATTCAGGATTTCCTCGAAGGCCTCTGCTTCGTGACCGATCCATTCCAGTGGACCTTCGGGATTGCCTCTTGAGAAATTCTCTTCACTGGAAAAGGCGCCTACGCTGGCGAAGCTGGTTTTAATCTTCTTCACGCATTCCATGGATTGTTCGTAGCATTTCTTCTTAGAAGACCGAAGCTCTTCCACGGTTGCTTCCAAATGATCAGCCCATTGGTCGCTACATTCCCGTCTTGTTTCTTCAAGTATGTGTTCTTCTTTCGCCCGGGCCAGTTGCTTCTGAAGATCTTTAATCTCGCGTCTGTGAGCTTCGGCCTGAACCTTCGCAGCAGCTTCGTCCTTTTTTACCTTGTCTACTAATGTAAGCAGAATTTTGTCTTTTTCTAGAGCTTCGTTTCTCAGTTTAATAACTTCTGAACGTAAATTGTTGAACGCAATTTCGTAGCTTTCATCTTCGGTACTCTTTTGTGCTCTTAATGCGTTGCTTAGGATTAAACCCTATACGAAAAAGAATCTATATAAGAATAAAAGAATGAATTACGTAATAAAAAAATTTTACCAAGCGTCTAATTCCCATACCTTTAAGCTATTGTACGCAAGACTGTCCGCGAGATCTTCCTTCGTCATAGCACATAATCCAGCTTCGAGCTTCGGGAAACCCATACTTCTAGCCATCTCCCGGCAGACAGATAATTCTTTGTTATCAGGGAGGCAGTATAGGAAGTCATCTTCATTTGTCCCATTGAATACTACTGCCCCCTTCGGATACTTTAACTCTCTAGCATAGTGATTCGCTTCATAAGTCTCTTCTTCAGATAATTTCTTCCCCGAAGCATGTCGCACGATGTAATCGCATGTGCTGGAAGGAGCTTCGGGGGCGGCAGTGTCAATTTCTTTAACCAAAGCTGGTTCTGATATTTTCTCGGTCTCCAAAGATTGTTCCTTGGTGGGCTCTGAAGGCCCAGCTTCAGCTTCAGGTTGTTGCTTCGAAGCTTCAGCAACTTCAGCTTCGGTAGACACTTCAGCAACTTCAATAGTCCCCTTTGGAGTTGTGCTTGAAGACTTAATTGTCTCCAAAACATCTAACACGTTCACCATTCTTTTTCTTCTCGGGGTCACCGACGGGCCCTTTTGATTTTTTATTGTTTCAACAGTTGCTGAAGGACTTAAGATTTCCGATATTTTTGGCTCTTCAATCTTCGGTTTTTCTGCTTTTTTCGGCTGAAGGTGCTTCAGTTTTCTCTTCTATCTTCGGCACTGGAGCTGGTTCTGTAGCTTCAGAGGCCAAAGAGACTTTACCAATAAATTTTGGCACTGTGGCCGGCTCAATAAAGCGCGCTCGGTGGGTGAGCACCTTCATCTTTTTCCTTTGCGGCGCTGGCTCACTAGTGGCACTCGTGGTAGCTTCTGTCGCAGGAGAAGTAATTTTTCTTTTGCGACCCAGTACCGGATAATGATAGTCAGGGTAGACAAACCCGACTGCGTCAAATACCCGGTTGAGCCTTTTCTTCTTTCGGCCTCCGAAGGCTGCTGATAACGCAGTATTTTCGGCCTTCGAATATGCCCCAAGCAGTTCGTCACTTAGTGTTTCAATGCTTTTCAACCAGTCATCATCAGGTTCAACAAACTTATCCGCATATTTGAATGTGTATTTCAGTCTGACCAGTCCGCCTTCGTCGGACTCTTTGATGGTCTCCTTCGGCATTTCCCACTTTCCTGCAAGTGGCCACACCCTGAAGGCAATATGCTCTTGGACCAAGTCCCTTGTCCCAATGAAAGAGCAGATTACGCCGAAGGCTCTTTGGCATTCCGCGGCTGCTTCATCCATTTCAACCTTCGGCCTTCGAAGTCCGAAGCGTTGCCAGATGGGGCGCATAATAATACTCTTGACATTTTCTTGCGCTGTTAAGTCATTCTTTACATAGAACCATTCAGTCATCCAGGCTCCGGGCCACCTCTTCCGAAAGGTTGGCACAGGGCGGCTTGACCCGGAGCGGGCACCGAAGCTGTAACACCCAAAGTTGTTGTGATATTGTTCTTTCCCCCAGGGCTTCGTCTCGTATAACAACTCATGAATGTTGCAAAAGCTTTTAGCATTTGGTTCTAAACCTTGGCTTCTCGCAGCCCAGACAAACATCCCCATTCTTATGATAGCTTCGGGAGTAATTTGATGCAGGTAGACTTGAAATGTTTTCAGTACCTCAACAACAAACTTGCTTAGGGGGAATCGAAGCCCAGCCTTGAGAAAGCTTCGGAAGATTATGACTTCATCTTCTTCGGGGGTGGGAGAAGTCTTTTCTCCAGCGTCAGCCCTCACAATAGATATATCTCGAAAATACCGCCCCCTCATATTATCAATATGACTCTGCTTAATAGTGGTTTTCCCGAAAACCGTGTGACTTGGCCGCCATGGTCGATCTTCGGACTCTTCCCCACCACTTTCTACATCGAAACTGTCGCTGTCACCAGTATCTTCGGACAAACCTTCAAGAATCTCTTTGGTGATTTTCTCCGTATTGGTCTCCGCCATCGCTATAAGGAACCCCAGGTTCTTCTCTTTGTCGAGACTCAGCTTCGTCTCAGCAGGGATCTTCTTACCTTCAGACATCTTCGGAAACGCTAAAAAACTGTTTTCAAGGCCGAAGCTTCAAAATCGAAAAGATCAGCAAATCTTAGTGCACAAGAGCTAAAAATTTAGTGGGCCGAAGCAAATGGCAAGTGTGCGTACCAAATAAGTTTGCGGTATGATCTTATTTATACCCCAGGGCGTTGAAAATTAAAGGACCCCGCTTGTCAGTGAATGTTGCTATTCTAGCAAAGGGAAGGTGTTTTTTCGGACCTTCGGCTCAAGGCCTTCGTCCATATCGCAATCTGAATTTATCATTAACAAATTAATATTGCGAGGGGCTACTGTTGGGGGCCTTCGTCCTCCGAAGGTCCTCAAAAACATGATTTGACAATGTTTTCCAAGTGGATTACGTGAACAGGTATCTTCGGACTCAGAATCATGAACATGAAGCACGGTCAGGACGAAGCCTGAACCAGACGAAGGACGAGCTGATTACCAAGCTCCACGAAGGATGGTGCACAGCCGAAGCTGTGCGCAGGGAAGCTTCGTCGCGATAGCAGAGAGGGGAACCGACTTAAAGATGAAAAGACTAAGTGGGCCTTGACAGATTTCCATAAGTCATTGACAAATGTAATGGACATGGATGTAATTTTACGTGGGCTGCGTCCCGCGTCTATAAATAGATGAACAGTACTCCCGTACTGGACACGCTGACTTGGCATTTGCTTTTGCGTCACGTTTGTACTTTTTACCTTCTATCAAGACCGAAGGTACATTTGTAATTTGAAAACATTTCTATTTTTCCATGTTAATAAAATAGAAATGATTCTATGATGATGTTTATATTATATTTCATGCTTTATATGAATCCTTCGTCATTACTTGTTATATTTACGAAGGTATGTCTCTTGTGACCTTCGTCCGAAACTCATTGTTTCCCGAAGGGGAATAATGTTTAGAAGGACGAAGGACTTTAACACTTAACACTTTTTATGTTGCCTTGTTCTTAACTCTTAGCATTTGAGAACAAGTCCCCAACAGGAGGTTATGTCACATCTCGTACCCACGATCTCGTAGCAACGCGTAGACCATTATTATACAATTTGTTCTTATGTTTGGTGTGATGTTAATTTTGCCTATACCATGTTTGTTTGTATTGCTACGACTAGCAGTGAGGTCACGAGAAACTGAGGATTATCCTGGTAACTGGAATCTCAAGTCTCAGGCAAGTTGTACCCTTGATCACTTCCTTTTTACCCAGTCATGTTCTTATTAATCATAATGATCTGCATAAGTTAATTTGATGGGATCTAATAGGTTACCCTAGTTTTGGCTATCTTTATACCTTGTTTTACCACTGAATTTTTTGGTAGTATATGCTATTGCTTTATGTGGTTTTGGGTATAGAGATATACATTACTCATGTTCACACTTTTGTTATCAATTTATTATTTACTGTTCATGATAAGATCATTATGTTAATGGGAACATGGAGAACCACCCGGGAAAATAGTGCCACCACAAGAGTGGTATGGGACGCCCTTGGCTGACAAATTAGGAAAGCTAATGGAAGACTACCTTACCCGAAAGAGGAAAGGGCAGTAGGGGAGTTGCATGCAGGGAGGTTCTCGGGTTGATTTTGCTGCGATGGCAGTCAGACAAGGGATTCTTGCAAGTGCTCTTTCCATAAACTGTAGCAGGTTTTCGGAAGCTAGTGGAACTTTATAAAGGCCTCGTAGTGGATCACTAGCCATTCACCTTGGTAGTGTCTAAGGGCCTTGCAAACCCTGGCGACATGGGATACACAACTTGTGGGTACAGGGTACAACCTCTGCAGAGTGTAAAACTGGTATACTAGCCATGCTCACGGTCATGAGCGACTCGGACACTCACATGATTAATTTATGGAACTAAATTCAATCTGTCATATGCATTGCATAGCAGGTGTTGTTATTACTTTTGTTCTACTACTTAATTAGGTTGGTATTTACTTATACTTAGTAATTGCTAATAAAATTTTGACCAACTTTAAAAGCAATGCTCAGCTCTAACCATCCTCTTTGGTAAGCCTTACACTTCACATGAGCTCCCACCTTTGGCGAGTTCATGCACATTATTCCCCACAACTTGTTGAGCGATGAATGTATGTGAGCTCACTCTTGCTGTCTCACACCCCCTCCACAGGTCAAGAACAGGTACCACATGACGAGGCGTATGGAGGATGTTGCGATGTGTTCGTGAGAGGTCTAGGCCGTCGTCTCCCAGTCAACTTTGGGTTGTTGGATTGTTGTCTTCATATGATGTAAATATTTATTTATTTTGTATAGAACTCCTGTTACGTAGTAAAGATGTGACATTCGATCCTATGTCATGATTCATCATATGTGTGAGACTTGGTCCCAGCACATCTGGTGATTATTTCGCGTCCGGGTTTTGGACCCCTAAAACCCGGGTGTGACACCTGGCTACCAACTACATTCCTAGAATATGTTATACAATAGGGTAATTACAGGGTGGTGGCCTAGACATAACATGTGCACCAAAATACCTACATGTCTTCCTTCGCTGATAGGTGGACCTGAGGAGACGCCTCCATGCTCCAAGCATCTAATCCATCCTAGGCCTCGCATTTATCTCCACAGAGCCTTTGGTCCGACGGCACGAACGCTTTAGCTCTGCCCTTTGACTTCGTGCCGAAGGGTTCTAACTGGTCGAGTCCTCCATGTCTTCACCGGCGTAACACTGGCCTTCGATCCTCGTGAGCCCTCGTATGGGCCATCCCTTTGATACTATAGTTGATCGCTAGGAGGCGAAGTCCCCTGTAATGGCTCGCGCTTAGCGAAGTCTGCAATTGCATCGGGCCTGCATCCAAACAAACGTTAGCCTTCGACATAGGACAGGGGCAAAGAAGGGTTGATCGAGGGCTAGTTCGGTCTCTGTCCCAACACTCATACTTAAGAGCGGCATGAACCCTCACATGATAATTGAACTTGAAGATGGAAATAAATCATGTTCTGAGCCTCATGTTAATGATAATTTGGTCAAGTGGATTTATGCTGATTATTATTTATGATTAATTGGGTTTGGTATAATACCTAGTAAATATGTGTTGATATTAAAATCTTGACCAACTAAAATGCTAATCATATTAAACCTTAGCATTACCTTGTTAACCTTGCATTTTCTCCTCACTTGTGGAGCTCCCACCATAAGTGTGCTCACCCTTGTTTATATTGTTGCCTAGAAGGATTTGAAGGTGATGAAGATCTGACGATGGATTTGATGGATTCTAATCTAGCAATACCCCGGTCATCTTCCTGTAGAAGAACGCCCATGTTTCCGTTATAGTTTGATAAATATTGTGGTAAGACTCTAAGCCTATTTGAAGTGTAATATTGTTGATATAATCTTTATCTACACCTTCGAGCATTGTTCTTCGATATATTAAACTTATGACATCAACAAATATGTGGAAATAGATTCTTGCATACATATTTTATGCATTTGGTTTTGTCCTTAAAACCAAAACCAAATGTGATAGGATAGAATTACAAGATCTGATCGACTTACCATTAGGTTTCCTAGTTTGCTACATGAAAAATCAATAAATATCGTATTGTATTTCCATAGAAGTCGATGTTCAATTATTTTTAGTAGGTTTCTTGCTTACCATGTCTGGCATGATACTCTGGTTTTGGTGGGCCTCATCCTGGTCATATCCGGTCGACCTGGCGACCGTATTGGAACGATATAAAGCTGGTGGGATACCCTAGTCTCATATATTCTATACCATTGAACACTTCAAGGTGGTTTTATGCGTTTTTGCTAACATGGTGGTGATCAGTGGGCTCATGCTCTTTCTTACAAACAAAAAGCATATTTTGATATGGAATCAAATGAAAATAAACTTTAATAAAAATTATAAAAGTTTGATGTGAGTTACAACTTTATAGTTGACAACTTGTTTATTCAGATTTTTTAGAGACTTAAATATTCATTTTAAGTTATCAAATTGTGAAATTCTGATTTTTGAGTTTTTCAAATAACTTAGAAGGTTAATATGGTCTATAACAAAGTTGTATCTCTCGATGTGTTCAACTTTATTTTTTGAAAGGTTCTTTTCATCTAAGATCATTTAGAAACCCAAATATCCAAAGTTGTCACTCTAAATATGATCTACAAATTTGTGGTTGACACATTTTTTATATGATGTCATTTAAATGACCAAACAATTATTTTAATTTCTCGCATATTTTAACAAACCTTTAGCTCTCAATAGTATCTATAATTCTGTAGTTGAAAAGTTTTTATTCAAGATCGTTTAGAGATAAAAAACATTTTAAGTTCTCCAATTATAAATTGGAATCATTAACTTTTTAAAACAACTTCTGATAGAGACACGCTCTAAGCTAGGTTTATAGTTCGCGTAGAGATTCAAAAATTCTAATTATATTTTTGTTAAGATCATGTAGGATCGTAAAGATTTAGTAAAACATATCATAACTAAAACAAATTAGATAAGTGGGGTCCACATGCCACATCAGCCAAACCCACCGTTGAAAACACTCCAATATTTTAGGGCTAGTTTGGAAACCCCATTTTTCCAAGTGATTTTTATTTTTCCAATAAAAATTAGTTTATTTTTTCTTACAGGACGTTTATATCCCTTCATTTTAGAGGAATTGTAATTCACTTAATGAAGTAATCTATTTAGCTTGGAGTTTGACGTTCCACCAGTTTCCAAAGTTCAGATATAGACCTATCTCAAATTCATTGGTTTGAGGATGGAAAATAATTTTATGTATTAGTAGAATTTGTTTCTACTCTGTAATTTATAGAACACTCATCGACTCACTCCTCTATAGCAAAATATATAGCACATAAATATCTCTAGCATCTTGTTAATAATAGTATATAAATATATTTTATATAAAACCAAATTAGCTTAATTAATATATATCTAAATTACTATTATTAGAATGGAATTCAATTCCAGTGATCTAAACGGGACGTTAGAAAAAATAGAAATCTCTCAGAAAAATAGAATTCCCAGACTAGCCCATAGGGAGGCAATTTATCCGGCTTTCAATGTTAAGGACGAAAGTTGTGTAATGTGTTAAAGTATACTCAGTGGTAATGAGATTGAGAGAGAGAGAAATAGCAGAACTGTCTGTCCTTTATTGCAGAGGAGCAGTTTATATACAAGTGTATACATGGTTCCCCAAGGGGTGTGACCCTTGGGTAGTAACTGCTAATGGATGGGCTTGATCACATGTGCATAATGTTTTGTAACACTCCCCCTTGATCAATCCAAGTCCATTTGATCATCTGCAATCTGTCTTTCGTTATACCATCTCCTCAAAACCCTGTGGGAAAAATAAGGAGTACACAATGTCTTTTGGATTATGAGTAAAACTCATATTGAACTCCAAAAGAAAATATGCTTGTAATCATCATGCATAAAAACCCCTGTGGAAAAAAGTCAATGATGAAGCATATAGCTTAGTTGATATTACCTCGTTAAAAACTTTGGATGAGAAAAACCTCAATAAGGCAAAACTCATACAAAGAAAAGAGTGTAATATGATGGTACAAAACAGGTCAAATATCACGGAAGAATTACTCCCCCTGATTCTTGCAAGCACTTAAGTCTTCTCATACCAATCACCTCAACACATTTCTGAAAACGTTGAGTATGGTAGAGATTTTGTGAATATATCATCAAGATTATCACAAGACTTTGTTTGCGAGATGGATAATACAATTTAGGAGCAATATGCTTATTAATGTTGCTCCTGATATAACCTGTTTCCATCTGAACAACACAAGCTTAATTATCTTTATAGATAATTGTCGGTGGTTCAATTGAACCATGGTACGACATTGTTCTCCAATGGACCTCTAGCCCAAAGAACAATAATATGTCTATAGCCATCATCTCAAAAACCCCCGTGGGGAAAATAAATGATGAGACATATAACTCAGACTAATATTTCTCCAAGATAATCTAATCAGAAAATCTGAGAAATCAACATATTAGCCGAGTCTTCTTAAAAACCCAATAGGAAAATAAGGAGAGTAGTCATACTCTATTGTTGATCCATTTGAACTCTAAGGAGATAAACTCGTCACCTAGTTCAAATACAACAATAACTATGTCATAATGTATCATCCTTGAAAACCTCTACGGGGAAAATAGATGATACGACATAGACCTTGTGTTGGTGTTGTCTCGTTAAAAACTTTGAATGAGAAACCCAAGCAGGGAAAAACTCATGCGAAGAAAAGAGTACAACATGATGCATAAACAAGTTCTTTCGATCAAGAGAAAACTCCCCCTGATCTTTGCAAATTACTAAGTCATCCCATACCTACTCTCAAACACACTTAAAATGTGGAGTAAGGTAGAGACTTAGTTCGTAACTTGTTTTTCATCTAAACAACACAAAGTAATTTTATCTCCATAGATAATAAGGTCAATGGTATAAAATCATGATCACCACATACCCTCAGTATGTAGTATATCATTCTGTACAATCCCACGAAGTGTGCTACAGAATGATTAGTGTAAGTGACCATTAATCTCTGTTGATTGACATTTATCAAACAGTAGGTCCAACTTACTAGAAGTATGTCATTGATCTTGTACCTGGGGATCTTCTATAGATATCCAAGATCAATATATCCAAACATAAGGAGAGCATGAGTACACCTGGAGATCATAACTCGATCTCATGTGCTGTTAGCTAGCAAATCATTGCAAAGCAATATCCGGCCGGATGCTCTTGCAAGATACAATAGCACATCTCATGATCTGAAAGAATCAAATGCCTATGATTCCATTATATTGAATTTCTTCAATATACGTTGGATATAGACAACTTTGTATCCAAGATACTCAAGATAGTTTAGTTTGAATTGAAAATCTCTTTCAATTCATATCCTCTATCTCGAACTCCGTCGATAAGTAATGTATGTTTAAAATATGTTGCACATATTTACACTGAACATACCATACTTTGTGTATCCTTTCAGAAAGAAGGATTCACTAGGTCGAATGTACCATATTTGACCAAGATGCTCTAAGTCACAAAGACTTTCCAAGCATTGCAAATTTGTGATTGGTGATTATGTATTTGAAATCCTTCAAGACTCCATAAATACCATAATCCAGTGACCACATATGCACATGTTGTCACTACATCTATCAACTGCACAGATAGATGATTTACTGCCCATATATTGTATCGGAATTTTACTACACACGGTAGAAGAGAATTTATAGCATTAAAATAATGCTTGGGTTTGCGTATAAACCCAGTTGCTACTAGCCATGCTTTCTCACCACCTCATTGTTTCCAAGTCCATGAAAACAAACTTGTATCCACAGTAAGATACCTTGAAGTGAAAATAAGTTAACACTTCTTTCCGGTGAGCAAGGCTATCTCTGCAATATTGTATCACTCAACAAGATCCAGTTTGAGCATACTCATGCTCTGCTATGGCCATAGTCTTTTGGATCACTTGGAGTGCATATACAGTTTGCTGAGATGTATGTGTCGACACTTGTAGCTTTTAAATAACACAATTCTCCAGTTGACATAAAGTCATTTTTTACGTACCCTTATGATTCCTCGTGAAATCCCAAAACGAGAATCAAGGGCTTCCGATAACCTAGCCTCATCAGTGCGCACTGAGCTAGGTTGTGAATGTCTTCCATTCACAGGATAATTCATATCCTTTAGGTGTCCACCAACGCTAAGTTGGTTACCAACGAATAGTTGGTTTGCATTTACTATCTCAGAAGGTCTAGCCTTCAACTGCTTGCAAGCATCTTAATCCCAATTTGTGACCATACTTCTCCTCCTCTTATTTACAACATCATTGTAATAGGGAGTTGAGTGGTGTTCCATGTAACCACTCTTTCTGGCACTTCCATGTAGGATTAGTTTTAGTGACACATCATAGTAAATGCACATGGCAGTCAATTTGCAACTTCTTGCAAATCATTCAAACTCAAAGATTCAGTTTTAGTACGTGATCCTGAGCCTGAATGCTTACCGCATTCATTATAATTTCCTGGCATTCTTTTTGGTACTCGAAATCTCCCCCTAATGCCTGGAAAAGCTCATAATTCAAGCAAGCGTACGGGCCATAAATAGATTCTCATGAAGAGATTCTAAGACTTAACGATCGACGGAGAATGAATTCTCACATAGATCCCCAGCTTTCTGTGTGCCCATACATGTACGCTGCGGTGGTGAGATTGGGAAAACATACCCAATATACGCATGGGAAATCTTTCACGGATTCCCACGTACTAAAAACCATAGGGGAACTTGTACATGCAGTTAATCACAAGTCAGGAGCATGCAAAAGCTTCCTGACTCCAACCATAACCAATTGGAAATGACAATTCATTACTGATGGTCATTAATGATATGAAATTTTCGAATCTATCACAGATTCATCATATCCTTTATGGATATCATTCCGAATACCAAGACAAACAATCATCATTGTAAGCACATTTGGTAAATTCAGTAGTGTGGAGGCTAATGTGCTCAAGCTTGAGACATTATTACTTAATGGTCATGTGTTGTCCGAAGGACACACTTGAGGTCATCATATAGATGCACCAAAGAACCATATAAAGCCTTCAATGTCCATACCATCTATGTAATGGACCACACTCGTTCCTTTGAAACAATTCAAAGAACTTAACCAATTCAGATCAGATTTTAAGATAAGAGGGACTTAAAATCTCATTTCCGATGATACTCATCAAGTATCCATCTTATGAGAAAAACATGACCAATAGAATTGTCCATAACTTTTCATTTCATCCCAACAATGAAATGACCAATTTAGTCTTACCCAGCATGGTAAGTATCATCACCTGAAAAGTTATAACAAATGCAACACATTGTATGGGAGGATGTATGTAGAATACAATCCATAAGAAATGTTTCCGAGAAACACATGCAATATCCATCACTATCACTTTGTGTTTCCACATGATAGAAATTTTATGGATATCTCTATAATATGGTAAGATAACAATTAGGATATATCAACACATCCTTGATACTTCTAATACCAAAGGGGATATGATAATAACATATCATGATATCGCGCGAAACGATTGTTAAAATATTCTTTCCTCTTTCCAAAGGAGTATGAGAATATTTTGTTTCCCCACTTATAGAGTTTGTGGCTCAATTCTCCACATTGCATGTTTCTTCCTCAATTGGAAGAATCCCTGTACAAGTTTGCACAACTCAAATTAATGAGTCTTCAACTCCCTTGATGAGTTGGTTCAACTCTAATCGATGAGTTTGTTCAACTCAAATCACATGAGTGATCAACTCCAATCGATGAGTTTGTTTAACTCAAATTCATATGAGTTTTTACACTCAAATCACATGAGTGTTTTCAACTCACATCGCATGAGTTGAACCTATCAATTATGAGATTATACCAAATCTCATGCATCATTTAAATAGTACTCAAAAGCAAATCATCTAACAAAGTGGTCTTCTCTTAGAAAAAGAAGTGTTGTTACATGATTAGTCCAAATCATGATTTACACAACTAACCACTTTTATCATGTCAGATGGAAGATTGAAGTACACTTCATATCTTAGCTTTCATGAGTAGTATGCATCTATTGGGATTTTATATACATGATTAGATGCTTAGGCATACAACACTATACCACGTATAGTGTAATGACAAAAGAGTTTGTCATACTCATTGCCCTTCCCTTTTTAATGTGCTTATATATTTGCTTTCAAGCAAAAATATATGAATACAAAGTGTTAGTCTACAACATAATGTAGACACATACTCATAAGTTCACAAGTCTTATGATTTTCTTTGCTATTCATTTTGGGCTTGCACATCAAGCCACAAAAGCACATTAGTTCTTTTCATAAGAACCACAAGAGAAAGGGAGCATCTCACTTCCTCCAAAATAAAGAAGTGAATCCTCATATTATGCAAAGATGAAATGAACATATCCAATGAACATTAAGGATAATTAAGCCCATTAGGCGAGTTCATCAAACTCTATTAAATAATTATCCTCCAAATGGCATAACCATTTCCGTTTGATGTTGCAACTTTGCCGCAAAATATAACATATCTTTATATGTTGGAGAATTCCAGGTAGCACATATAGTGTACCAAAAGATTTCTGAAAATTGGTGGACACAACATAGATAATCTCCATATAATGAAACCATGGAGTAGATCTCCCAGTAGTGGGCAAAACTTTTGCTGCCTGAAAGCATGGTCTCTGGGCTGATATATTCAAAGAACATACCGCAGCCAATGCTTAGGACTCCACTACCCTGTGCTTGACCAAAATTTCAAAAATAAAATGGAAATCACCATAAAGGTGAATAACCAACATCACATCTCTAACATATCTACTTGGGAGAACACATAGGTAATCATCATAATCATATGATGTAGACCTCTTACTGATGGGCAAATAACATTTTGTTGTCTAAAAGCTTGGTCTCAGGGCAAATAAATTCCAAGAATTTATTGCAGCCAAAGCCTAGAACTCCATCATGTGTTGAAATATCCCAAGTTCAAGATATGTGTCATATTTTGCAAGAATTCATCGTTTAATTAAGTAGAACTTAATTAAAAGAATTCTTTTAGCAGTCAGCATGACTGCAGCGTCCAGCCTGACTCCATAGCCCGCGACGCCTGCGTGGTCTGTGATCTTTTTGGGTTAGCACATATAGGTAATCATCTCGAAAGATGTAGACCTCATAGTGATATGCATTTCGAATGCTGTCTAAAGCACGGTCTCTGGGCTACTAAACTCTATAAAGAATTTAGCGCAGCCAATGCTTAGAACTCCATCACCCTATGCTTCACCCAAAAATGCAACCTTATTTTGCATGAGGACCCTTAAGTTTCGACTTAATTATGTGCTATCTTTTCCATGTATAAATAAAAGCAAGTCGAAAATGTGAATTATATATATATATAAATAAAATATAATTCACTATCAAGTCTGTATTTTTCACAATAAAAACAGACAAATATGTATAATTATATATAGCATAGCAGTCTCAATATTTAAATTTAGATACTAAATATTGATTGAAAACTATGATACAAATAATCACATAGTCATGTATTTAAAAATACAGAAAATAAAAATGAGTAAATTTAGCCCATTCAAACATTTGGGCGAACAGCTCAGGCGGCCTAGCCGGCCAACGCGGCCCATCCGGCTCGCCCAGTAGCCAGGCGCGGCCCAGCAGGCCAGCCCAGTGGCCTGCACGGCCTAATAAGGGTGGCAGTTAGGGTTGCAATACCCAGGCGGCGCTTCTCAATCTTCTGGCGGCGGCCATCCTGTTGGCAGGGCGCGATGCCCAGGCACGGGCTTCGACGGCGGCTCGGCGCGGCCTGAACAGCGGGCGCGCGGGCCCGACGTGGGTGCCTCAGCGCGGCCCTCTGGTGGCGAGGGTACGCGGCCCCGGCCTCAGCCTTGGCGCGCGGTCACGGCGGCACGGGCCCCGACCCCGGCGCGGGTGGGGCTCGCGGCCTTCCCGGCACGCGGCCTTGGCCACGACGGCGCGGGGCTCGCCGCCTCTCTGGCACGCTGCCTTGGCCAGGCGCGACAGCGCGGGCTCGCGGGCTCCCCCGGCGGCGGCGCGGCCCCCGGCGGCCTCGGTGCGGCCCTGACGGCTCCCGGTGGCGCGGCGGCCACAGCCCCGGCGGCTCCGTTCCCGGTGCGCGACTCCTGCGCAGATCCGGCGAGAACCCGGGTGGCGCGCGGTTCGGCGTGCCTACGGCGCGCGAGCACGCAGCCCCGACGCACGCGCGGGCGCGCGACCCCACGGCGCGACCCCGACGTCCCCGGCCCCGGCCATGGCAGCACGGGCGTGGCCCGGTAGGCACAGGTCCCAGCGCTTGGCTGCGCGGTCAGCAGCGTGGGTACACGGGTGTGTATCCCGGCGGCGCGCGGCTACGGCAGCACGGGCGCGGCCCATGCCAGGCGCGCAGTCCCGACACGGCAACCCCCGACGGCGGCGCGCGGCAACCACGGCGGCGCGCTGTCGAGCCCCTCGCGCGGCGAGGGTGATGCCCTTCGGGTGGGCAGTACTCCGACGACGGTGCACAGCTGCTTGGCGGCCCGGATGTGGCCGTCCCGGTCCCTGCGCGGGAGCGGCACGGGCGAGGGCTCGCAGCCCCAGCGCGGTTGGCACGCAGCAACTAGCGCGCGGGTGCGGCAGCCAGGCCCCGACAACCCATGGCCGTGAATAGCTATGCGACAATCAAGAACAAGAAATTTTAAGCAATGGTGGCATAGCAATGCAAGAATGCGTACCAAATTATCCTTGTGTAAATTTCTGTTTGCCAGATACTCCATACATTTGGTTCGATAACCAGAATCATTTCTTTAATTCTTGTCTTCGCGTTACGGGAGGACGAAGAAACATTAAGGCTTCTCTGGTTCCAACGCTTCTTTTGCAGCACTTGGTGATGAATAATGCAGGCTTGCAGAACAAAAGTGAAGCTCGTTCTTCTCTGATCTCGCAGTGGTGCTGATAACGTGTTAAAGTATACTCAGTGGTAATGAGATTGAGAGAGAGAAATAGCAGAACTGTCTGTCCTTTATTGCAGAGGAGCAGTTTATATACAAGTGTATACATGGTTCCCCAAGGGGTGTGACCCTTGGGTAGTAACTGCTAATGGATGGGCTTGATCACATGTGCATAATGTTTTGTAACATAATGTTCTAGTTTTGTTTTTTGAAAAAAAAGTCAGCTTCAAGATTAGGTGGGCAAATCAGAGATTACTCTTTCCAATCAATACAAATACATCGGATGAGAATCTAATATCAATTTTTTTTTCTTCATCAGAATCTATATCTAATATCAACTTCGGATACCTATTGTTTGTCTACCAATAATTTAGAAGACCTGAAGCTTTGCCCTAAGCTTTTTATAACTGCTTTCCACTAAACTTAAAAGAGTGAAATAGCACCAGTCAGCATCCTGCGACTAATGTATCACCAATATCATTTTCTCCAATTCTCATATACAATATTGTTTTTAGCCGATCAGACAAGTGATGATATGGGAATCCATACTTTCTATGAGGCATGTAAAAAAAATTTAAAATACATGGACATACAAGTTTGATCATAACATCATTTGCATGAAGTTCAATACAGAAGGCAAATGCCTCGAACAAACAAGTATTCTTAAAGCAACTGAACCAACACAACACATAAATATATGGGTCTAACGAAGCTACCCAAGGCGAGCGTTTGTGTCTGCAAGTGAAGTCCAGATACAACAACTCAGGACTTAAGGGAAGAAAAGGTACAAAAAATAGTTTTTTTCACAGACACACCATATATACCAGCATAGTACTGCAGAAATAACCATCTGGCTGTCCTGTGTCCTAGACACGAATCTCAGGAACATGCTGCATCTTCTGGTGCATCCCGTTCGTTAGCCACTGTCTTCTAAACTCCGCGTGCAGGTACAGAAGCCAAAGCTTCTTGAGGGAGAGAAGCGATTCGATGCCTTGAGGGACCTTATCCAGCTGCGCTAGGGACATGATGTACAGACCTTGGATGCATGGAAGAGCACCATGTCCAATCTCCAGCTGCTCGACGTTAGGCATTTTCTTCAGGACAAGTGTTTTCAGGTGAGGAAAGCACCCTGCAGAAAGAACCAAAGTGCTTGCACTACTGACCCTGTTCATGCTCAAATAGGTGAGGTTCGGCACGTGCGGAGCAAGGACCCCCAATGGATCTTCACCAAGCTGACACCAGCTAAGCGCTAAATATTTTAGATGTTTCCCATGGTTGCAAAATATTGGATATTCCAGTGTCTCGGCAGCCCAGCGGCCCCTTACAATTAGCCTGTGGAGCTTGGGGAATTCCGGAGCAAGGGCTTGGAGGCAAAGTGTCTCATTCACATCTCTTGCAGAGATTAGGAGGCTGGAAAGAAGTGGCATTGTCGAAAGAGTCGCGAAAAGGTTATCACAATCTGCACCGCTTACATTGTCGATCCATAAGCTTCTGAGTTGCATCAGTTTCTTCAGCTGTTCAGGCAAGTCTTTGCTCGCTTGCACTGTTTCAAGAGTCTGTAGTTCTTCCAGGTTCAACAGACCTTTAGGTGCTTCCACTCCGATGAAATATCTGAACTCCGTCTGCTTCTCATCAGCAAACCTGTCAGCTAAAAGGTGCCTTAGCTTCTTGACCTTAACAATCCCTCGTGGTAGTTTCTCTATTTGAGTTTGTTTGATATCCAGGGTGTGGAGGTTGAGGAGCTTCTCAATAGACTCTGGGAGTGACTTGACTTTGGTGCGCCTTAACCCAATATACCGTAGGTTAAAGAGGTTTCCTATAAATGCTGGCACCTCAGTGATCTCAGAATCTTGCAGCTCAAGAACTGTCAAATAATTTGATTGAGACATAATTGAGGATACCATGTCAGGAGAGAATGAAATTATTCCCTGAGCCACAAGAGTACGGAGACATGGAAATTTAAACTTAGCTGCTGCCTTAACATTCCACCCACATAACGACAAGCGACGAACCTTCTCGTCCACCTGTATCAGTTCACCATAATCGTTTGCAGAACCAAACTTCTCTTCTTTGGCAACACAAAGTGCCAGGTCCCGCATGATATCATGCATCTTGCAAGTGCTAACCCTGCCAAGCTCATCATAGTCTACAACTTCAAGCATATTACGGTGGATCAGTTCCATGAGATTTCCCTCAGCCACCTCCTCTGGTGTATTCTTTTCTTTACTCAGAACAAAACCTTCTGCGACCCAAAGCCGCACAAGGGCTTCGCGTGACATGGGGTAGTCTTCAGGAAACAAGCTGCAATACAAGAAGCAGTTTCTGAGATCTCCAGATAGATCATGGTAGCTTAGATTTAAGATTGCTCGGACATGATCATTGGTTGACAACTCACTCCGAAGCTGGTTGTATGTTTGATTCCAAATGTTTATTTGTGGTCTAGATGACAGCAAGCTGCCGACTGTAACAATTGCTAGCGGCAGGCCTTGGCACCTTTTCACTATTTCACCAGCAATTTCCTTAAGCTCCTCGGGGCATTTGTGGTCCTTCTTGTTGTGAAAAGCCCTTCTACAGAAAAGTTCAAATGCATCAGGCCCACACAACGGTTGGAGCTCAAGATGGTGGTCAAAGGAAGCAATAGCACCAACATGGTCCTTTCGTGTTGTAATGATGATGCGGCTTCCATGGAGTGTCTGGAAAGCATCATGTATTTTGAAGTATACTTCTTGCTCCCAAACATCATCCAACACAATTAAGCATTTTCTATTCTGGAGCTTTCTCTTTATTTCCTCCTTCAAGTCATGTACATCCATTTTATCAATCTCTCTTGGCACTGGTGGTTGCATATGCCCAATCTTCCATAGTAGCTTTCTCAACAAAGACTCGACTGTGTAGACCTGTGACACAACAATCCAAGCATGTACCGGGAAGTTGACCTTTTCACGTTCATAAATGTTTGTAACCAGTGTAGATTTTCCCAGTCCACCCATACCAGAAACTGTTATCACCATGCTAGCCTGCTCTTCTGAGTAAATCCATCCAGTCAGCAATTTTCTATTTTCTTCAATTCCTACTAGATCTTCATCTTTGACAAATTCTGGGAAACTGTCTTGGGAACGCTGTCTTTCGATTTCAGCGAGTTGCTCAGGGTGAGGGACAAGCTGGGATGGCTGCAACCACTGATCCTTCATCTGAATAACTTGCTGAATCTCCTCTTCTATCTCAGCTACCTCATCAGCAATTTCACTGAAAACAATGGCATAATGGGTACCCTTGACGAAAAACTTCTTCAGAAACCCTTCTTCCTCCAGTTGAAGAAGATGGTATGAGTATTTGTCTACTACATCCTCAACACGGTAAGCCACCTTCCGGACCTCCCCAATCCAACTCTTCACAAGTTCATCTGTAAGGTAGACTGTGCCAATCTGCTGTATAACTTTGCTCATTATTATTAGTTTCATCCTTATGTGATCCACTTTCCGTGGGAGTTCCCTCAGAGCTTGAATTTTTTCAGACAGCTTGTTTATAATGGTCTTGGCAGGTTCATCTCCAAGAACGGAACCAATCTTAGTGACAGCAAGGAGCACTGCTTCTGCCATAAGTTTGTGCTGAACAACAGAGACAGCTGGTCATATTGTAGGTAAAGCAAATTTAAATTGAAAGATACCAGCTGAACTAATGCAGTCACTCATAGGTTAAAAAATAATTCCCCTGTTCTTGTTGATTCTACTATGGCACATTATTTTCAGCAAATAAGATTTTGTGTCGAAAAAACTTAAAGCGTCTATGACAGGAAACTTTAAAGCATAATGTATTGCACATGCAGGTAACATGTATCAGTACCATTTGCAATTCCCAAATGGCTAAATGAGTCTCATCAAATATAAGTTGGCATAGAAGAGAGTTGTTTCGGTCATTTTCCCGAAGAGGTTATTAAAACAGTGGAATCTAATATGTACTTACTCTTTTAGACATAGTCTATCTATAAAAAGAGATGTAACAATTATCAGCATATAGTATAAATGAAACACTGCGCAACCAACGGATCATAACAAGGCAAAACCATTTAAAGAGCCACTGGCAGGACATGGGACGCTTAGACAGAAGATTCAGTTGCTAGCCATTTTATAGGCATCGGCAATTGTAACATACTATATGTTTATTTGTTTGCAAATTTTCTGAAGGATAAACAGATCCGGGCAACCATGGAAGGACCAACAATTGATGTCCGTGCTAGTTTCAGATTCAGGGCGACGTTTCCTGAAGCTGCTCCCTGCCTAGTGCCTAGACTCGGTTGATATTCGATCAGGAAAATGAACTCAACTGACAGAGAGCATAAACTAGCCCAATAGGATTGCTAAGAACATGGTCCCCAATGTCCATTAAAATTATCGCATTTGCATCCAAAAAAACAGTGACGCGGGTTACCACTGTGGTCAGTGGAAGAATAAACCATAGGACAGTGTTGGCTCGTTTGACAAGCCAATGCACACCTGGTGGAACCTTAGCCCAGAGCGGAATGGGGGGATGAATCCGGCGAACCTGCGGCATTAAACAAGAGGACGGAGGAGGTGAGCAACCAGAGAAAAGTGCTGAGATAAGAGTAAGACGCGGTTTGGGCATGAGAATGCATATCCAGCTCTCCCCTATCATGTAACCATTTCCCTTCGACGCACGCGCCGCTGCCGCACTTGGCTGTGCCGGCGCGCAGCCGTACTCGTAGCCCAGTGATCTCGGCGTCGCATTTCGTCGACTAGGCGCAACGAGACCGCGCAAGCACCGGATGAGTGCGGAGTGGATGACGCAGGAGGACGGCAAGGACTGGGTGAGAAGGATCCTCATCAATAATCATGGGGATTCCATAATCATGTGGGCCAGCAAAGAGCACAAGAGCCTGATTCGGCCCACAGGTGGGCTGCTACAGCTCCAAGCAACGTGCGTCGGTGCGTGCACCAGGGATGCAACGCGGATTTCCGTTTTAGCTATTCGTCTCCGTTTTAGGGCTAGCTTTGGAACCTCAATTTTCCAATAATTTTCTATTTTCCTATAAAAAAATAAACTAATTTTCCTTAAGAAAATAGAAATCTCTTGAGAAATTAAGGTTTCCAAACTAGGCCGTTTAGGAGCCACAAAACCGGAGAGGATTGAAGAGGCTAAAATCTCCTCCTTATTTAATTTTGAATAAGGGAGAGATTTAGCCACTCCAATCCCCTCCGGTATTTAGACTCCCAAACTAATCCTTAGTGATAAAAAAATTCCCCACCGGATTCCTACAGACGCTTGTAGGGGATATCTTTCTCCATCCCCGATTCCCGCAGAGATAAATCCCCGTGCATATCCTCGTCCCCGTTTAAATTATAATTAAATTGTACTTCATTTATTATTAATATAAAACATTGTCACTTATACACATTGTTAGACATAAAATCATTATATGTACATCAAAATGAACACATTTGTATAACGGGTGATCTCTTCACAAGATCATTATTTATTTATATCATTAACTATTACATAAAAACATCGTCACATGTAAGTTTAATGGGTCCCCGCGGGGAACGGAGATGACAAATGCTTTCCCATCCCCATCCCTGTAAGGAAAATGGACCCTGGGCCATTTGGCTCAAAAGGTTTTGGTGTTTGATGATCAACATAACTTATAGACTAATGTGTTTGCTAGTGTTTATGTTTATAGTTCACAGGATACGAAGAAGATTGGACTAAAACATTGAGAATGCAACACCTCAAATAAAGACATAAAAAGAGCTTAGAAGTCCAAGACTCAAAAACAAAAGAAGCCCAAAAGAAACAATAAAGAAATTCATGAAGTGGGCAGTCAACCAACGCACTGGTAGTGCACCGGACAGTGAACAGTACCTGTCCGGTGTGCACCGGACTGTCTGGTGGGACACCTAGACAGTCTGCGCAGAGAGGCCCACAACGGGCGCTCTCGGGCTGTAGCACCGGACTGTCCGGTGTGCACCGAACAGTCTGGGTAACGGTTGGATCCAACAGTCGACTGCTATAGACCCCAATGGTCGGCTGACATGGCAGGACACCGAATAGTGAACAGTGCTTATCCGGTGGGCACCGGACTGTCCGGTGCGCCCGTCAACAGAAAATTGCTGCTTCTGTCCAACGGCTATAATTGGGGGAGAATGCTACAAATACCCCCTCCCACAACCAGCCATTTCAAGGTGTGGGAGCCCAAACAAACCAAGGCATAGTATAGACATTTCCAAGTGTTCATACACCCAAGTTCTTAATAGAATCACACGGTGATTAGCGTAGGTGCTTTTCAAAGTGCTTAGGTTAGTTAGACTGCTCTAGAACTTGCTCTAAGTGAATCCTATTTAGTTGAGTGAGTTTAGAAAAACCACACAACCCACACGGCTCTTGCGTGAGCCGTTGTAACTGTACCGAGTGGGGCGAGAGTATTGCGAGACCATGACAACCGAGTTTGTGTCACGGCCGCCACTGTGTACCGAAGGGAACGAGGCCCGCGGTGTTTCAGCCGGAAGCTCGTTAGTGGAGACGGCGGGGAGCGTCTGAGAGGAGCCAGAAGCGGAGCACCACTTGCGCGTGGAGAAGGCCCGCTGCTCTCTACGGAGTTACTCGACCGAGGTGCTTGGCCCTCGCGTGGGCTTCCCTTTGTGTAGGAGCACCAATGAGGATTAGTCGGAACATTGAGTGGTTCCGGATACCTCGGTAAAAATACCGACATCATTCACGAGAGTTTTCATCTCTATCTTGCTCTTTACCTTCCGCATTTATATTAAGCATTTAAGTTTCAATCTAGTCTTTATAGTTAGATCTTATAGGATTGAAACTTCACATTTGCAGTAGAGATATCAACACTTAGACAAAACCTAGTTTTCACATTCTAGGTTGTTTATTTGCATAGGTTTTGCTCTAGGGATTTATTTGTGACCTAGTTTAGACAAAGTTTTAAAAGTCCTAATTCACCTCCCTCTTAGGCATCACCATTTTCTACAATTGGTATCAGAACCTGGTTTGGCTCATTTGAAACGCTTTAGCTTCATCGCTAAAAGAGCCGACACTTTTTAGAGAAAGAGGATGGATACACATAGGCCACCATACTTCGACAGCACTAACTTCCCATATTATAGTGCTAGAATGGCTTGTTACCTAGAGGTCATTGATCTAGGTGTTTGGAGAGTCACTCGTGACGGGATGAAACCACCCAAGAATCTCGAGAAACCCACCACAAGTGAGGAAAAAGAAATTCATTTAAATGCTAGAGCCAAAAATTGCTTGTATGAATCTCTTAGCATGGATATTTTTAATTAAGTTTTTACATTAAAAATTACTAATAAGATTTGGCTAAAATTGCATGATCTCCATGACGGCACATCCAATGTCCGCGAGTAAAAACATTGTCTAGTATTAAATGAATATAATTCTTCTGCTATGAAGGATAATGAGCTTGTTAGAGATATGTATTCTCGTTTGAATCTAATCATCAATGAGCTTAATTCTATTGGCATCAATAAGTTAGGTGATGCGGACATTGTGAGGAATATTATCTCCCTACTACCACAACAAAAATATGGGAGCATCATCACCATTCTTCACAACATGGAGGACTTGAGTCAAATGACCCCAACCATTGTGATTGGAAAAATTGTGGCATTTGAGATATCGCGAAAAGTGGGTAGACAAGAGGAGCCAACTTCTTCAAGACCATATGCATTTGCATGTGATGAAAGAAAAGGTAAAAGAAGGCTCCCACTCCAAGTTCCTCAAGTGATAAAGAGGAAGAAGAAGAAAGTGATGATGATGAAGATAATCAACTATCAACATCATCCTCCGAGGACGAAGAAACAATCCGACGCGTCGAAAAGGTAATGGGGATGATCCGCAAGATTAATCTAATGGGTGTGCCCTTGCAGGTTGAGGATCTTCTCTTTAACATTGACAGGAAAAGCAAAGAAAGAGAGGATGCTTAACATGCAGGGAGAAGGGCCACTTAAGGGACAGCTATCCAAATATGGCCGAACCCACAAAGGGGAGGAGCAAAGGCAATGCGCTTACAAGTGTCAAAACTTGGGATAACTCTTCAAGCGAAGATGAACCTCCAAGAACGAGCAGCCACTGATCCTCATCACGCTCATCACTATCATCACGCAAGTGCTTTATGGCAAGAGGTAAAATGAGTATTCCATTCTCTAGTTATGATAGCAGTAGTGATGATGAAGGTGAGGAAAAGCCCTCCTTAGATGAGCTTGCATAAGCCGTAAATTTTTTCAGGATGTTTGCACTAAACAAAAAGCTCAACTTAAAACTTTGAAAAATAAGTTGATTAGCTCTCAAAATGACTATAAAGGTTTACTAGAAACTTTTAAAACATTTGTAAATTTGAATTGTGAGCTATCAACCAAAATTAAGCAATTAGAGTCTAGTGCTCCATCCTCAACTATCGATGATGGCCTTATTAAAAAGAATGAAAAACTAGAGGCTAAGTTATCTACCTCTCAATAAGCCATTGAAAATTTGATAGGGAAAACGGAAATTCTTAGCATACACAATGATGAGCTAACTACTAAGTTAGAAAACATTGGTAGCACCCTAGGAGTATCTTTGGTTGAAATACCTAAATTTATTAAGAAAGATGCTTCTACTTCTTATTTTGATTTAATTAATGATTCAAACCCTTGCAATAAAGTCCTTGTTAAGAATGTTGTTATAGAAACATGTTCGGATGAGATTGCAATGGAGAATGAGCAATTAAAGCAAGAGGTGGCTCGCCTTGGCAAGGCTTTGTATGACAAGAAAGGCAAAGCCAAACAAATCCAACCTCCACATGATAACACCACTGTGGGAGTGAACAAGTCTGTGGAGGGCGAAACTATGATTTGTAGGCTATGTCACAAAAAAGGCCACATGTCTTTCTAATGCAAGACGAAGACCAGGGATAAGCAAAATCTCAAGCAAAAGCCAACAACCAAAATCTCCAACACCTTCATTAACAAGGTGGACAAAAAGGTTGCTACACCATACTTAATCAAGAAAAAAAGAATGGAAAGCTGATAGCAATCAAGGCCAACAAGGAAGCCAACAAAGGAAAGGGGGCCAAACGCATCTGGGTGCCAAAAGAAATTATTTCAACCATGAAAAGCACCAAAAAGGTTTGGATCCTGAGAGGGAAGTGAGAAGTCCGAAGGACATCAGGGAATTTGGAGACTTGACAAAATTGGGATGCATCATATTGGATTAAATCCATTGCCAAGTAGTGTTAGTGAATACTTTGGACCCAAATTTCCCACCCATGACTAAGGTAACTAAATTTATTGCATTTCCTTTTTAGATATACGTATCTATTTTTCAATATCTAGTTTTTACCTTTCATACCTAGTGCTACAATTGGTATTTACTTTTGATTAAAAATGTATGCATACTAGGTACATCATATGGTAGGATTGCTCGCTTTCAATTCATATTCTTGAGCAAACCTATATGGTTTAAAATGTCTAATTAAGCACGACACATAACTTACTTAACATACCTAAGAAAATGATACATCAATTGATATTTTCATATGACATATACTACAAGTGGTATAATACTTTGATTGTATTTCAATTGGTATCATTTAACTTATATGTGCTAATGCTCAGATTATAGATAATGTGCCTCTCTTGATATCAAAATCTAAGTGCAAGTCTCCTACAAGTATTCAAAACTTGTATGCACACTTTCAGGGGGAGGTTACTTTATAATCTAAGTCTTTGATACAAATACATGTTTTCAAGTCTATTATATGTAGTAGTCTCACTGAAGAAAAATGGAGTCCCCGGAGAAAGACAATAAGCTTCCACTGCAAATCCACAAGTATCCCTATGTCTCACAAAGTCTACAATTGGCCTTCATTTGGCCTTCAATTGGTATCTTTGAGACTACATTTGGTATCATTTACATGTCTTCTCCAATATTTGATTACACTATATTTCACATCCTATTCTTCCCAGTTGCTATAAATGCATATGTTATTAAATCATATTTTGTTACCTATGCATAAGGGAAGTTAATCTAATCAAATCATGACTTGTTCCTCTATTTTTTCACATGCTTTTTCCTAAGTAGAAGATCTCTGTCAGGGGGAGTATTTCTTCGTCTCTAAAGGGGGAGAAATTTCTTCCAAAAGGAGAACACTCGTTTAGGGGGAGTAATCTTTTTAGTGCTTAAATTGTTAACTCTTTTAAGAGGGCAAGTTTTATTTGCTTCCTACATGCTTTTAATGTCTTCCTTTTCGGTGGTTGATGCCAAAGGGAGAGAAGTTTTAGGGACCAAAGCAATAGAAATTATATCAAACACCAAACACCACCAATTTAAAATTTTTATCTTTCAAGTGGTTTTGATCTTTTGGTCTAAAATAGGAAGTAAGTGAATTATGGAGTTAGAGGGAGGCTTAAGTCCATAATATCACGTTGTGGGGACATTCATGCATCCTAGCAAGTAGATTGCATATTATCATTCAAACGTTTGTTATATTTGCTTGCTTTGGTTGTGTTGTCATCAATCACCAAAAATAGGGAGATTGTAAGGAAAATGGACCCCTGCCATTTGGCTCAAAAGGTTTTGGTGTTTGATGATCAACATAACCTATTGACTAATGTGTTTGCTAGTGTTTATGTTTGTACTTCACAGGATGCGAAGAGGATTGGACTAAGACACTAAGGATATAACACCTCAAATAAAGACATAAAAAGAGCTTAGAAGTACAAGACTCAAGAACAAAAGAAGCCCAAAAGAAACAACGAAGAAATTCATGAAATGGGCAGTCAGCCAGCACATTGGTGGTGCACCAGACAGTGAACAGTACATGTCCGGTGTGTACTGGAATGTCCGGCGGGACACCCGGACAGTTTACGCAGAGAGGCCCGCAATGGGCGCTCTTGGGCTGTAGCACCGGACTGTTCGGTGTGCACCGGACAGTCTGGGTAACGGTCGGATCCAACGGTCAACTGCTACAGACCACAATGGTCGGCTGACATGGCAGGGCACCGGACAGTGAACAGTGCTGGTCCGGTGTGCACCAGACTGTCAGGTACGCCCGTTGACAGAAAGCCGCTGCTTCTGTCCAACAGCTATAATTGAGAGAGAAGGCTATAAATACCCCCAACCGGCCATTTCAAGGTGTGGGAGCCCAAGCAACATACCAAGGCATAGTATAGATGTTTTTCAAGTGCTCATACAACCAAGTGCTTAATAGGATCACTCAGTGATTAGCGTAGACACTTTGCAAAGTGCTTATGTTAGTTAGACCACTCTAGCGCTTGCCCTAGGTGAATCCTAGTTAGTTGAGTGAGTTTAGAAAAACCACACAACCCCTCGGCTCTTGCGTGAGCCGTTGTAATTGTACCGAGTAGGGCGAGAGTCTTGCGAGACCGTGACAACTGAGTTTGTGTCACGGCCGCTACCATGTACCAGAGGAAACAAGGCCCGTGGTGTCAGCCAGAAGCTCGTTAATAGAGATAATGGGGAGCGTTGGAGAGGAGCCAGAAGCATAGCACCACAACGCGTTGTGGAGGCCATTGTCTTGAATGTTGCACCGATAATAGATAGAGAAGCAATAATAAAGTATATTTATGTTTTTTCCTTCTACATGTATGCATGCTCTTTGCATTGCTGTTTATCAGTATATGAGCTGAAAACCATTGTAAATAATTGGATTTGTGCGTCCGAGAGGACTAAGAAAAACTAATTTTTTCTTCTAAAACATGAAAAAAGAGAGAAGCCTCTTAATAGTGACATGATTCTCAATGGTGTAAGATTTAGAAATTCTCTTATTTAAACGTGTCATAATTTTCTAAAATGAAAATAGTTTCTAGTTTTCTAAAAACACAATCTCTATCTCTACTATATTAAAGCACCAGTTTTTCTGATCCCACCGTCCTCATGCTCCCCCACAATTAAATAGTAAAAATGCTAAAATTATACACAAGTGGGAGATTTGAACCATGGTTGTTGGCTCTAAACCCATATTTACACTCACCTAGCCAACAAAACACACATGTATTTATGTTTTATATTTTATACTTAAACATAAATGAAAATCGTAGCAACGTACGGATACTTTGCTAGTACGGAGAGAACTTTGTATTGTTCTTTTTAACAACCAGTGGACATGATCAATTGATAGAAGATGATAAAACTTTATTAGCAAACCGTAGTAGCTATTTAGTGGCAGTCGACTGATAACGACAGAATAACCCTCTCAAGCCTACTTGAGGCTAATCTTGAGCAGACTATCCTTCTATTTCAAACTCCGCTCTACAAATAGTGTAATGTACAACGCAAAACAATGTTTTGAACGGTCATATACACGCTCTACCAAGACAGTCTCATGGCGACTCTAAGGCTGACTCCATCCATCTATGGTAAAGCTTCTCGCACCAAACATACAAAGAGTTCGTATGTACGGTAGAGGAATCTCTCCTATATATATAAACATATATATATAGAGGGAGTACCATACTCCTCATATACTTTAAATATGTCGTTTCTTTACTATATAAATTTTATTTTAAGCACCGCATCATTATAATAATGTCTATTATGATAACACAAATATTGTATATTTTTGAAAATTTCAAAAAAACAATAATAAATAAATATTAATCAACTGAGTTATAGTGTAGTGCATATGAAAACTTTTTGGGGGAAATAGTTGAGGACGTACTATATGTAGAGAAGAACCTTTTAGTAGATATAGTAAAATAGATTAGAAAATATACATAAGGAGTAGGAGGAATGGTTAGAGGATATGACTCATGAGAGATGTGACTACCACGGTTGAATTGGGTCCGCTGATGATTATAAAACTGTTCGTAGCAGGTCATATAAAGTAGGAGAATTATACTGTTTATAAAGTGAAGTTTAAATGAGAAAGAGAACGAGATACGATAGCTGCTGAGTACCCAATATTCATCAGGCGGAGTCGAAGTTCACGCGAAGTTTAGGATTTATTGGAGACACACGCACACACAACAGAATCAAGTAAACAGAAAGGTTAGGCTCGACTGGAGAGCCAGAACCTGAACCTCTAGCAAGTCAACCTACTTACTTGCACGACAGCTAGCGTTTGCAATCAAGGTCGAAAGGTCAGCAGCGATCGATACGGTGAACTAATGTTGGCCATGATACGCAGAGTTTCAGAGCCTGCAGAGTGCTAGTGCTAGAGCAGAGTCTGCAGGACGAGTTGACCAGGCCCATGACGACCAATTTTTAGAGAAGAATAAACAAACAAACTGTGCGATGCATGCTGAATCTCCATGAGTTGCAGGCAAGTACACACCTGCAGTTGATCGCAGATTTGCCGGCCGTGAGAGCCAGTTAGCGACGCCTCTCGCCCTCACGCTCGGAGCTCACGGACGATGGGATGGGAAGGGAAGGGAAGGGAAGGGAAGGGAAGAAGACCATTACATGGAGATGGGATTGGGACATGCATATAGGACAGCACCAACACACAGCTTCTTTTTTTTTTATTTCTGGGCCAAGTCTTCTGCACCCAACTCCCATTTCGTAAGCTCAAAAAAAAAAATCATGAATTGTTTAGGGAGACCTCGCAAAGTCTGCGGACCAGACCAACCGGTGCTGGCGCAGACGCGCTGTCGACATCGGCACATTTTTCTGTGCATTTGCAGGGGGGCGGCCAATGATGTTCGATGCCTTGTGGGTGGAACCGGGTCCTACCACTCCTACCAACGGTTGCTTTCAGGAACAACCCTGATTAGGATGTGCTCGGTGATTTGATTATTAGTATTAAAAATCAAGGTGTCGTTGGTTAACGAATTATAACGTAAATAATAATGGTAATGATTCACACTCAAATACTGACGGTAACAAATTTGAATAAGACGATATTCATTTATAGTGTGGTATCGTTTGCGGTTGAACTTAAACAAACATGATTTAATGTTATCGGTTATCTATTATATTACCAATATGTAAACTAAATGATACTCAAGTGCTTGTTCTTATCTGTTCATTCCTTTTGTATTTCTGAGGTAGTGGAATTATTTTGTGTGTATGTATTGATGTTCAAACTTATATCTTGTGTATAATCTCTTTCAGATTTCCATCACCTAATTTCTGGCTCCCATCTGCTGCTTAATTTAGTGCCTTTCTGACAAGGCTCATTAATCCAGTTACTTATGTTGTTTTATAAGAACTTAATTTTGTATATATATTATGTATTAGAAGTCTTGAGATTCCAAAGAGTGACCGGAATCCCTTACCCAACGCCATCTTTCGGTTTAGCCGCACCACCTCAAACAGACCAGGTCTCGAGTCGTCTATAAAAGTGAAAGGGAAATGTGCCCTTCGACCATTTATATTATTGTTTTGGTGATTAGATGCCCAACATATTGTTTTGAACTCATATGTGCTAAGTAGGTGAAAAGTGCACATCAAAGAACAAGGTATGTTTCTAGACTTAGTAAATTATTTTAATACTAACATGTTTATCTAAGTGCTAGAAACAGTGCCAAGAAAAGAAAAAAAGAATTGGAGAAAATATGTCTCAGGACAGCCAAAACCAGCACCAGCCTAGCACACCGGACTGTCCGGTGCCCCAGGCCGGCCCGACGGTGAACTGACCGCTCTCGGGAATCAGCGGGGCGAAGTGGCTAAAAATCATCGGACTGTCTGGTGAGTCTTCAGCACCCGCGCCCAAGTACATCGGCGACGAACTCGTCGCTCTCGGGAAAACCAGAAAGTGCCACGACTAAAAATCACCGGACTGTCCGGTGGTGCACCGAACTGTCCGATGAGTCAGAGCCGCCTGAGCCAACGGTCACCAACGCAATCAGCGGGCGACACGTGGCCCGCGCCAACGGTCGGTTGGGCACATTGACTATCCGGTGTGCACCGGACAGTGTCCGATGCGCCAATGGGACCGCCGACCCAACGGTCGGATGGGCCAGATAAGGAAGGAGATTGGGCACCGGACTGCTACAAGACCTGTCCGGTGGTGCACCACACTGTCCGGTGCACCACTCGACAGAAGGCAGGATTTTCCTTCTAAATTGATCTCCAACGGCTCCTAGCTGCCTTGGGGCTATAAAAGGAACCCCTAGGCGCATGGAGCAGGACACCAAGCATTCAAGAAACATTCTAAGACTCCCAGACTCCGCTTCCACGCATTTAATTCGTTGTGTTAGTGATTTGAGCTCCGTTTGAATTGTGAACTCCCTGTGCTGTGTTTCAAGCTCAAGTCTTAGCTTGTGTGCGTGTGTGTGCTGCGGATTCGAGTCTTGTGTGCGTTGCTTTCCCTCCTTTACTCTTGTTCTTCTTTGTGATCTATATTATAAGGGCGAGAGGCTCCAACTTGTGGAGATTCCTTGCAAACGGGAGAAGTACACTAAACAAAAAGACCGTGGTATACAAGTTGATCATTGGATCACTTGAAAGGGGTTGAGTGCAACCCTCGTCCATTGGGACACCACAACGTGGAAGTAGGCAAGTGTTATACTTGGCCGAACCACAGGATAAAACACCGTGTCTTTGTGCTGCTTTTCTCTGTGATTGTTTTGTTCGCAAGAGCTCGCTTCATAACAACTTGATTAACTCACACTAACACTTTTATAATCAAGTTTGTGGCTATTTAGTGTTTATTTTCACAGGATCACCTATTCACCCCTCCTCTAGGTGCTCTCAATTGGTATTGGAGCCGTACTCTTCATCTAAGGGACTAACTGCCCGAAGAGATGGATCCTAAGGGTAAGGGGATGGTGGTCAACGACAAGGAGAAGGAGTTCCTCTTCAACGAGCCAAGAGACGACAAGCTCACTGACTCAGGCTTGAGTCACAAGAAGAGGGACGGGAAGAAAAAGAGGCGCATCAAGAAGATCATATACTATGACAGCGACACCTCCTCTTCTTCATGAAGGGATGACGACGACAACGATGACTCGTCCAAAAGAAAGACGGTTAATCAAAACTACTCCTTTGATTATTCTTGCATCCCTTATAATTCAAATGCTCATTTGCTAATTGCTATCAATTCCACTTGGGAAACCCCCACACTTTGATGGAGAAGACTATTCTTTCTGGAGTCATAAAATGCATAGTCATTTATTTTCCCTCCATCCTAGTATCTCGGAGATTGTTGAAAACGGAATGCATTTTGATAGTACTGACAATCCCATTTTCATAAATGAGCAAATTCATAAAAATGCCCAAGCCACTACTGTGTTGCTAGCATCTCTATGCAGGGATGAATATAACAAGGTCAACAGCTTGGACAGTGCCAAACAGATTTGGGACACCCTCAAAATATCTCACGAGGGTAATGACGCCACCATGATCACCAAGATGCAACTGGTGGAAGGCGATTTGGGGAGGTTCACGATGATCAGGGGAGAGGAGCCAACACAGACCTACAACAGGCTCAAGACTCTGGTCAACAAAATCTGAAACTACAAAAGCACAAGATGGACGGATCATGACGTTGTCCGACTCATGCTTAGGTTATTTACAGTTATTGACCCCCATCTTGTCAACCTTATTCGTGAAAACCCCAGGTACACCAAGATGACGCCCGAGGAAATCCTCGGAAAATTCGTGAACGAGCGCATGATGGTGAAGGAGGCACGATACGTGGACGATGCACTAAACAGTCCACGGTCCGTCTACGAGCCGTAGCCCGTTGCTCTCAAAGCAACAAGCAGCAGGGAGGCGCTACCGAGCAAGGTAGCAAAAGTAGAGGCTGCCGGGCTCGATGAGGATGAGATGGCGCTTATCATCAAGCGCTTCAAGACCGCGCTAAAAGGGCACAAGGAGTACCCCAACTAGAGCAAAACAAGGGGAAAGTGCTCCTGCTTCAAATGCGGTAAGACCGGTCATTTCATAGCTCAATGCCTCGATAATGATAATGACTAGGGACAAGACAAGCATGGGAAGAGGGAGAAGAAGAAGAACTACAGGAAGGCCAAGGGTGAGGTGCACATTGGGAAGGAATGGGACTCTTACTGCTCCTCCTCCGACTCTAAGGATGAAGGACTAGTTGCCTCGGCCTTCAACAAATCTTCGCTCTTCCCAAACGAACGCCATACATGCCTTATGGCTAAGGAGAAGAAGGTACGTATTCGAGGTACACCTAAGTACTCTTCTTCTAGCGATGAGGAATCTTCGGATGATGAAGTAGATTACACTAATTTATTTAAAGGACTAGATAGAGCTAATGTAGACAAAATAAATGAATTAATTGATGCTCTTAATGAAAAGGATAGACTGCTAGAAAAGCAAGAGGATATTTTATATGAGGAACATGACAAGTTTGTTAGTGTTCAAAAATCTCTTGCTTTAGAAATTAAGAAAAATGAAATACTATCATCTGAGTTGTCTTCCTGTCATGAATCCATTTCTAGCTTAAAGAATGTAAATGTTGAATTAAATGCTAAGCTAGAGAAAGTTAATGAAACTAGTTCATGTGTAGATCATGTCATTATTTGCAATAGATGTAAAGACTTTGATTTTGATGCCTGTGATGAACATGTTACTTCTATTGCTAAATTAAACAATGAAGTTGCAAGTCTTAATGCCCAACTTAAGACTTGCAAAGATGATTATGATAAGCTAAAATTTGCTAGGGATGCCTACACTGTTGGTAGACACCCCTCAATTAAGGATGGACTTGGTTTTAGAAAGGAAACCAAGAACTTAACAAGCCAAAGGACTTCCGTTCTCAACAAGGAGAAAGGGAAGGCCCCGATGGCTAGTAGTTCTCAAAAGAACCATACCTATATTTATGATAGGAAATTCACTAGTCATACTTATAATGATAGATGCTATGATCGCATTGGTTCTCATGATGCTATATTTAATTCTCATGCTATGTTCACATCTAGTTCCACTTTTGTTCATGGTAGAAGAAGGCCTAGACGTAATCATGTTGTGTCTCATGCGCCTAGGAAAACTTGCAATGGTCCTACTACTGTCTATCATGCTTGCAATGCTTCCTTTGTACTTTTATGCAAAAATGCAAAAGTGGTTGCTAGGAAGTTGGGATCCAAATGCAAGGGAGACAAAACTTGCATATGGATTCCAAAAACTGTTGTGACTAACCTTGTAAGACCCAACAAGAGTTGGGTACCTAAAACCCAAGCTTAAATTGCCTTGCAGGTTTATGCATCCAGTTGGTCAAGCTAGATTATCGACAACGGATGCACAAACCACATGACGGGGGAGAAGAAAATGTTCACCTCCTACGTCAAAAACAAGGATTCCCAGGATACGATCATCTTTGGAGATGGAAACCAAGGCAAGGTCAAAGGGTTGGGAAAATAGCCATCACATCCGAGCATTCTATCTCTAACATGTTTTTAGTTGAATCGCTCGGGTATAACTTGTTGTCTATGAGTCAATTATGTAACATGGGTTATAATTGTTTATTTACAAATATTGATGTATCTGTCTTTAGAAGGAGTGATGGTTCATTAGCTTTTAAGGGTGTATTAGACGACAAGCTCTATTTAGTTGACTTTTCGAAAGAGAATGCCGATCTAGATGCATGCTTGATAGCTACGTGTCGTAGCTCGTGTGTTGTTCGCGCGTCGTCGACGTTCTGTTTGCGTCGTTCACGCGCTGCCAGCATGCTGATTCACGCGTCGATTGTGCTGTTTCGTGTGTTGTCGCGTGCTGATTTGTGCGTTATTCGCGCGTATCGGGCTCTGGTTCATGCGTAGTCCACGCGCACCGCATGTGTTACTAAATTGTTCCGCTTTAGTCGCTCGTATTAATTAGTTAATTCTTGTTTAAGTACCGGTTACTAAAATAGCAATTAGGTTGATTCTAATTTATTATTTTAACTATGCTTTTGCAGATAATCGCTAATGTGTTTGTGCCAACATAAATGTTGTAGTTGTTTAATACAAGCACGACATAATTTAGTAGTACCTGTATGTCACATTGTTTATAAACTTATTATATGTTAAATGTAGTGAGTCTCATGCGTCGTAAACCCATTTCGACTAGTTTCAGTCGCGTCAACCTTGTGACAAAGTCGATCTCGTATTAGTAACGTATTTTATCATGTCACAAGTTTTATTATTTCATTAGTTGTTCATTCGGTACTTATTAAAAATAACCTTCTAATTAAAACTAGTTTATAGTTTTTAACTCGTGCTTTTATAAATATAAATGATAATTAACTTTATTAATACCAGCTTAAATACTTTTAATTAATTATTTGTTTGTTGTTGTTCGCGCGCGACATTGTTTGCGCATCATCGAACTGTTCACGCTCGTTGTCGCGCGTATTATTTCACGTGTCAATCGCGTGCTGTTTGCGCGTCGCCGTTGTTCGTCTGCGCTGCTCGTCTGGTGCGCGTGTTGTCGCGTGCTGCTTGCACGCATCGTCACGCATCATTCACTCAGGGTCACAGAAGTGGTCGTGCGCGCTTTCCGTGTGCTCCCTCGCATGTGACGCGCGCGCTGTTGGCACGTGTGGCGCTCGTCGTCATCGTGTTGTTCGTACGTCTGGTTCGTGCGTCGTTCGCGTGTGTCGCGCATGTTGTTCGCACGCGTTGTAACACGTCGTTTGCGTGCGTCGCGTGTGCCATTTACACGTGTCGCTTGCTTGCCGCGTGTCCTTAGCGTGTATCTCGCGTGTCGATCACGTGTGTCGCACGGCGTCTGCGCGTGATAATAAATTATTTTCGCTTATAAACACTAATGTTAGTAACGTTAATTCGTCGGATCACATATTTTAGAAAATTAACTTAAGGTTTGCTCAACTAATATTTAATAGATTCATATTCCAATTAGATTAAATGTGTAGTGTTCAACTTGCGCTTTTATAATAAACATCAACATGGCTAATATTAACTTAACTATTTTTTATTTATTTAATATTTGTTTAGTATAAACACATCCTCTATTTAGTACTTTCTCGCCTGTCGCGCGTGCTGTTCCGCATGCGGTGGCGTGCTGCTTCGCGCGTCGTCCGCGCTCTAAGTCGTGTGTGGCCGTGGGTCATTCGCGCATTGTTTTGCACCTCGCGCACCTTGTCGTGTGTCGCCACGCGTCATTCGCATGTGACGCACGCGTCGTTTTTGCGCGTAGTGCGCATTATCGCGCGTTGTTTGTGCATGTCGTGCGTGTCCGCGCGTCGTTCTACACGCTGTCTTGCTGTTTAGCGTGTCGTGAAGTCGCCTCGCTTGGAATCTCTCGTGTTAATTAAATTACTTATTTAATTGACAGCTGTTAGTGTAGCAGATTAATTAAAACTAAATAGTAGATATTATTTATTTTTGATAATTTCGAATTAAACGTTGTATTTAATATTTGTTTAGCGTAAACCCGTTGACTTCTTGATCGTAGCTTCGAGTTTGGTGTTTCTTTTCCTCGTGTGACCATAATAGCGAGCTCTATTTCACACTATATGTTTCTATAATGTTTTTTCTTGTATGGTGTAATGCTCTTATGCATTTATATGTTTGTTTGTGCCTGTTTGTATTCATTGTGCGTCGCGAATAGACTGTGATACATTTCCGAGCTTCAAGGAATCGACGGTCAAGCTTCGGTGACCAAGAGATCAAACTCTTCGAGTTCTACGAGGCTGAAGATCATGAGCATCTGTTTGGTGAAGACAAGTGTACTCTGACCTATTTATGTCCTATTCACCTGATTATTCATTTCCCCGCATTACCTAATTGAAATCTAAGGATTGACTAGCTTTGTATTTACCTTGTCCTTGATTACCTTTTGGGTTATTATGGTTAGCTCCATGCTCTTGTGTTACTTTAATCAACGAACATGATGAGAACATTTATGATACGATGATGTTATCTTGATTATGATGATTAACTTGTAATACTTTAGGGGACTCAGGCTGTTTCCTGAGTATCTCTCTGTAAGGACCTGTTCGTTGAGAGACCACCCAGGAAAACAGTACAACCATGAGGGTGGTATGGGACGTCTATAGCTGATTAATTAGAGGAACTTGGGGTGTAGTTGGCTTTGCGGGAGGGCCGTTAATGGGGGTCAGGGCATAGTGCTTGCTCTGTTAAGGGTGGGTGCCGAGGTTCATTCGATTTGATTTTGTTAGTCACCCACCTTAGGGAGGAGTACTGTGTTTGTACAACTTGCGAAACCTAATGAGCAACTGCACACCAGGGAATCTTTGTAAATGCTACGTAGTGATACCCTGCGAAGCCACCTAGGTAGTGGTCAATGGGGAGTAGCGCTCTCTGAGCAGGAAGGGAATCACGGTTCATGGGTAAAGTGTGCAACCTTTGCAGGGGAATGAAACTAATATATCAGTCATGCTCATGGTTAAGAGCGGCTTTGGGATCCTCTTTGATTAGAGATATAGCTTGTTCGAGATGCAATGGTTCTATTAATGGTTTTTGGTTCGATGATTATAATGATGTTCCTCAATGAGGAAATGATTCATGGGTTGGTTATTGCTAAAACTTGGCTTCTACTAATAATAAATACCTGAAAAACTAAAAGCAACTACTTTGACCCTAACCCCACATAAAGCTAGTCCACCTCAGCCAAATGGGACATTTGCTGAGTACGTTGATGTGTACTCACCCTTGCTTTCACAAAACACTAGGTTGCCTTTGGTGCAATCTAGGCTCAGGAAAAGAAGAACGCATCGAGGTGGGTCTCTAAGAGTTCCAGGACTTCGACGAGTTCGAGGATTAGGCTAGCGACCTCCCCCAGTCAGCTGCCTGTGGTAGGTTTATTTATGTTGGCTACGTTTCTATTATGTGCACTTTGATTCATATTATGTAAATAACTCTAGTCTTCAATATTATTACTTAATCTTTATTGTTATTCGAAGCATTGTGCTATGATGAGTCATTTATGTAATCGTTGTGTACGTGAATTTCTGATCCTGGAACATACATGGTTCGCATTCGGTTTACCTTCCAAAACCAGGTGTGATAGGCTCTGGGGCTTCCAGACCGCCCGACCCCTGGTCCCATAGGATGCGGCGGACAGGCGGGTGCGTCGCTGGCAACCGAAGAGTAGAAGCGAAAGAAAGACGAGGCGAAGAAGTGGGCCTGCAAGAAGATGGTGGCCCGCCACGCGCTAGAGAAGCGCCATAGAGTGCAGGCGAGGGAGGGGCTTCCACTCGAGTCCTCTCCCAGCAGTGAGGAGGATGATGATGATGACAATGATGAGGGAATGGAAGTCCGCGCTGGCTTTAGCCCCAAGGCCGGGCTCGGTTCCGCGCCAGCCTCCACTGGCCCTTCCAGCGGCGCATCCTTTCCTTCATATGGGCCGACAGTGTCCCTGTCCGAGGCGCAGGCATCCACCGATCCTGCTCTCGTCCCTGCCGAGGTGGAAGAGGTAGAGGTCATGGAGGTTTCCGTTTTTGCCTGTTTCCGGGTACGTATTCATAGTGCGAGAAAGTCTATTCGCGTACTATCCTTTTCTCTAATCGTCGTTTCTGTCTTTAGCTCCAAGCGCCGGGCCGACGCACCAATTTTTACCGCCACTAAGGCGGTGAAACGCGATGTGGGAACATCAGAGGGGGCCTCGTCCCAAAAATTGCTATTTTAGCCTTTCTAACGTGGGCTCTCTGCTATTATGTGACCCTCTGTCTATGACTTGTGGGACCATTTGTGTCTATGATTTGTGGGCCTGGTGGTAAAATAGAGAAGTCCACAACTAAGAGTGACAAAATAGCAAATTCCCCGCCTCGTCCCACCCCCTTTCATCCAGGAGTCATCTCAACAGAGCGCTGAGGTGGCTGTGCCCACTCCCAGGGCGCTGGTCGAGCCCGACACAGCTATGGCAGAGGTGGCTCCCGTGCGCCCCACGTCACCGACGGAGGCCATTGTCGTTTCCTTCGAGGATGAGGTGGAGGTTGCACCGCGTGCCGCGATGCCCACGGTCTTTGATCTCTAGTGCGATATCCTTGACACCCCCGATGTTGTGCCGAGCTCGAGGGTGGGACGCGCCGAGGAGGCCAGTTCCTTGGTGCCACCGAGGAGGATAGTTAGTGGGATCCTGCTCGGTGACGAGATGATCATCTTGCCCCCTATCATAGGGGCTAGTGGTGACCTTGTCCACTCCGGGCCAGACACCTCGATGTGGGAGGGTCGTCCCTAGCGTGGACATCTACCGATGGTGACCCGTACTTTATCCTTGACGATGTCGAGGAGCGGGAGTTCTGGGAAGAGTTCCAAGCGTTGGGCCAAGTAAGGGTGTTGATCTCTTTTGCCAAGATTCCTTGTCCCTTAGCAGCGTGATGATAAAAGTTTTCTTTCCCTTGCAGGAGCTCATGACGAGATCGATGTCCAAGTCCATCTTCATCTGCCACGAACGGGGTGTCTAGGAAGCACTGCAGCGCCACCGGGCCATGCTGCTTCGGTCGAACGAGCAGCTGGCATGGAGGAGCGCCGAAGTGGCTAACCTGATGTCCCGGCGCGATGGGCTGAAGGAGGAGGATGCGACCGACCGCGAGGAGGCCCGCCAGCTGAAGGCTGATGTCCTTCGCCTGAAGGCAGAGGCAGACCACCATGATGAGGTGCTGCGGCGGGCGCAGGAGGGCCTCAAGGCGGTGATGGAGGAACGTGACTCCCTCGCCAAGTCTCTAGAGGATCAACAATCCTTGGGTTGGGCCTTGAGTGCCCGGATAGAAGGTGTGTTGTTGTCATCTTGTTTTCGCTTTTTGGGTTCGGCTCTTTGTCTTAGCCCTGTCTTGACCCCTTCGTCCACTTTACAGGTCTTGAGAAGAGTTTGGAGGGCGTGGCCTGGACTGTGGAGCAACGAGGAGTCGAGCTGAGGGAGGTGTCCGAGGCGATGGCGGACCTCTTCCGAGACCTCGACATGGTGGGCGTGCCTCGGGGTGGAACCATGCGGCCTTGCATGCAAGCCCTGGGCGACTTCGTACAGGGTGAGCTTCACGGGGCTGTCCACCTCAGGGTGAAGCAGGCCCTAGCGGTGGTCGCTTCCCACTACGAGATCGACCTCGAGCGGGTGTGCAACGACTTTGTGCTTCCCAACGAGCCAGAGCTAGCTGCTGCCGAAGGGCATAGGCTGATGGACGCCGTCGAGGGGCTAGGGACTTTGCTGGCTCGTCACTTTGAGGATGAGGCATTGCCTCTTCCACCGTCGCCTGTGGCCACTGAGCCTCCTGCGGAACCTCCTCCAGCGGCGTGAAAGATGGCCCTAGTCTTGTAGGGAATTATCAAACCTTTGTAATATATGTATGAATTTTTCGGATATTAAGTATTTAAACTCGTATCCATTTGCTGTGTATCTTTTTTTCGCCGTTTTGTGCCTGTTTCCTTGGTCCTAGCGCGGTACCTCTGTTAGAACGCGAGTTACCCTTTGGGGAGAGAGTAGTGAGTCAGGAAACCATATCCCTGAGGCATAGGTGTTCTAGCGGCTCGGCTATCTTCCTTAGTCGGGACATCCTCTATTCCTAGGGGTTTTCGCGTTATGACTTAGGGTGAGGCTACGAAACACATTCGTTTTTCAAAATTGCGAGAAAAAAGGCAACACAGAGGAGGGGTTCCCCCTTCTAGCCCCGAGGGAGTCTCAGTTTTGGAAGCAAGGTCGAGCCTCCCTTGAGAACTATTCTGTTGGGGGCCTTCATCCTCCAAAGGTCCTCAAAAACGTAATTTAACAATGTCTTCCAAGTATGGTTTATAGACAGGTACCTTTGGATTCAGGATTAAAAGTATATACAATGAGAAGGGCATGATCGTGACGAAGGTTGCTGTTGCTCCAAAGCTATGCGAAAGGGAGCTTCGGCTCAATCGCGAGTTCTGCAACTTCGGAGGAAAAATGTCAGTGAATATCTTTTTCGCTCAAGTTCTGTAGCTTTCTCAGCTTCGAAAAATGTCAGTTCGAAACCAATTAAACGATACCTATCCGTCTCTCAAGTTCTGCAGCTTTCTCAGCTTCTTTCGCTGCTTCTCGAGCGTCATGAATATCTTTTTCGCTCTTCTTCATTATCTCATGGGCCATTTCTCGGCCACCATTCCCCCAGATGTCAGTGAAAAATTTTCCGCCAAGAAAACTTGCTTCGGCCGACGGATCCTTTGTGTCATCCACGGAGAGGGCAGCTTTGGCCTGGGCCAAGGTTTTAACATGATTACAACCCGCCTTCTCCAAGATAGCTAAAAATCCTCTCACACCAGAGAACGCACAGACATCCCCATGATCACCTAAGATTTCTTCAAAAGCTTCAGCTTCTCCGCTGATCCACTCGATAACACACTCAGGGTCGCCTTGTATGAAGTTATCTTTGTTTGAATAGGCGCCCACGTTGGCAAAGCTAGCCTTTATCTTCTTCACGTAGCCCAAAGATTTTTCAAAACATCTTTCCTTAGATGCGCGAAGTTCTTCAACTGTTTTTTCAAAATAATTTTTCCAATATTCATTGGCCTCTCGATTAGCTTCTGCAACAGCGCATTTTTCCTTAGTTTCTGCTAGTTGTTTCCGAAGCTCTTCGATCTCATTCTTTTGGACCTCTGCTTGAGCCTTGGAATTAGCGTCGTCTTTTTTATTTTGTTTATCAATAAAATTAATATCTTGTCTTTTTCAAGGTCTTCGTTCCTTAGTTCAATCACCTCTGAACGAAGGTTGTTCAGAGACATTGTATACCCTTCATCTTCAATGTTTTTCTGTGCTCTAAGGGCATTGCTAAGGATTAGGCCCTGCAAGAGGAGGATAAGATCAGGTATAAGCAAATGAAACAATTCGTTTTCAAATACAAAATTAGCTTTTATACCTTTATGCTATTATATGCTAAACTGTCAGCTAATTCATCCTTTGATAACACTGAAAGGCCCTCTTCTAGCTTCAGAAATCCGAAGCTTCTACCCATCTCCCGACAGATGGATATTTCTTTACTATCTGGAAGAAAGTACAAAAAAATCTTCCTCCCCGCTGTCATTGAACACTAATGCCCCCTTCGGGTATTTCAGTTTTTGGGCATAATGTTGAGCCTCTCGTTCTTCTTCCTTAGAGAGTTCCTTTCTCGAAGCATGGCGGATGATGTAATCAATGGTCTCTTTTAAAGCTTCAAGAGCAGGAGTGGTAACCTTTTTAGGCGAAATTTGCTCTGTGGCCCTTTCTTCTGTTGCCTTTTCTTCAATTTCTGAAGGCTTTTTCTTAGCAGGCTCTGAAGGCCCAGCTTCGGTATCAGCTTAGATTACTGCAGCTTCAATTTCGGTCGGTTTTGTTTCAGCTTTGGTTTGCACTTTTGAAGCCTCGGCAACTTTCCTTGAAGGAGTAGAGCTCAAAGTCTTTACTGTTTCTAACACATCTAGTACATTTGCCATCCTTCTCCTCTTGGGAGTTGTGGTAGAACCTTTTTGTACCCTCGGCACTATTACTTCTGATGAAGGACTAAAAATCTCTAGCGCTTTTGTTTCTTCAATATTTGGCTTTTCAGCTTTATCTTTATTAGTCTTTAACTCAGCCAGCTCGGTTGAGCGTACCTTCGGCATTATAACCGGCTCTTCAGTCCTCTGTGTGGGAGGAACGGGTTCTCTTGGTTCAGCAGCAGAAGAAGCCTCCCCGCCAAACTCAAGCACCATGGCTGGTTCAATATAGCGTGGCCGGTGGGTAAGTACCTTCATCTTTTTGCTTGTAGCCTTTGGCACAGGATCGGCCGAGGCGACCACAGCAGTAACTTTCCTCTTTTTCCCTTGCCCCCGCAGCGGATAGCGGTAGTCGGGATAGACGAAGCCAATAGCATCAAAAACTCTGTTCAATCTCTTCTTTCCTCGACTTCCAAAGGCTATGGACAATGCATTATCTTCTGCCTTGGAATATGATCCAAGCAGTTCATCACTTGTTACTTCGATGCATTTTAACTAGTCATCGTTTGGCTCGTCAAATTTATCCCCATATTTGAAAGTATACTTCAGCCGGACCAGCTCACCTTCGCTTGATTCGGCGGCAGTTTCCTTCGGCATTTCCCAGTTTCACTAGTACACAGAAGCTCTATAGTGGCGGTTCTAAACCTATTTACACAGGCGTTTTTCAGTACCGCCAGTGCTAGGGGTCAGTGGAAATCAGCATTTCCACTGGCGGTTATTTTGGAACCGCCAGTGAAAAGTGCATTTTCACTGGCGGTTTTCTTAAGGAACCGCCAGTGAAAAGTGCATTTCCACTGGCGGCTGAATAAAGAAAACCGCCAGTGAAAATGCATTTCCACTGGCGGTTTTATAAAGCAAACCGCCAGTGGAAATGCACTTTTCACTGGCGGTTTTCTTTATTTAGCCACCAGTGGAAGTTTTCCCGCCTTTTTTCAAAATTTCAAACAATACTGAATTATATATATATTTATTTACACACACAAATATATATATATATATAGATCTATATTGATATTGAAAGCAACATGAAATTAAATTCTATCATACATTTATATACATCAAAGTATTCTGTTTACAACCATATATGCTTCATGCATTCTATATATCATAAGTTTTCACCTAAGCTCTAATAACTATCTCGGCTAAGAGATAATCTACTAATTTCTGTTAGTATTCTAAACTCTGGCAAAGCTAATGTTCCGGAAGCATCGTGATATTTTCCTTCTGCGGGAATGACCTCTTTCAATATGAATGTGCAGAGGTCCTCGACTATGCCATACAATGCAGCTTCGGTCAAGTTCTCCGGGTTTCCTCGTTGAAATTGCTGTAAAGGAATTTTATAAACATCATCTATTTATACTCAATAATAACACATTTGCATCTTTAATGACATAAATACATACTTGACTATTACTAATAATACCTTGTCAGGGTTCGTGATGTATCGTCCGTTCACTCTCATGAACTCGCACGCATAGAATCCACATAGGACCGATCCTTGTGGTTGCTTGTGGCACTACATAACGGGAGATTGGTTATTTAGTTGCAACATTGTGTATGATATGTATTCATAAAATCACATACTTACCGGCCAGTGATGATGGATGTCTAGTGGCACGCATTGTTTCGACAGGTCGTACTTTCCACCTCTCATCTTATAGAATCTATAAGCCCTGTGATCTCAAATAGAATCACCATGTTATTCTCAAATTTTAATCGATAAAAGTATGCATGCATAGAAAAGGCTTACAGCTCTAAGATGCTGAGGAATGTTGCATATGTCGAAGGGTCGAAGTTCAAGGAGTCGAGCACCAGCACCTTTCCAACCTTAGGATAAATGAGGAAGCATATCCAGTGGTCCCTGTACAAATCAAATTTGTGATGCATGTGTATTGAAATTATTAATTTTATTTATGCAAAATCACACTTACTTAAAGTTGTACGGGGCCATTATGGCTTCCCTGTCTTGAAATTGAAGCATTGCATGTCCTATGTAGGTGGCGTATCGAGCTTCAAAATCCTTCTTCATATCCTTTATACGCTTCTCAACTTCTTCGTCCGTCTTTCCCCGTAATTCATCGTTGTCTTTCCCGATTCTAAAAGTGTGGCTTTCCTCAGATATAAGTATTGGGTTGAGATACCCAACCCTTTTACTGGCACTAGCATTGGGCTTGGTACCGTAAAGGATCTCCTGCTGATCATGTTGCATTCTGCAAGTCACACGTGCATGTCAAATATTGAAATTTTATACAGCTCACTAATAATAACACACATATGTGGAAGTATGAGCGACACTTACAATGCAAACATCGTTACAAGTTGCACGTCGAGTCTCTGAAGGTTCATCATTAACCACATGTCCTCGAATGTAACAACGGCCTTTTGGTCCGAACCAATAAAAGCATGGTCTGGTATATGCACACTGATGGTGTCGATGCCAACCGATGATGCCCGCATGTACCAGTCATGCAACCTTTTAACACCAGCCGGGACCTTTCTTAGTTTCTCAAGAGGTAGCAGAGGTCTGCCCAGCACATATTTTTTAGGCACGTTTTTGTAATCTGCCTTAGTTGGCTTCTTTATCTTTGCGGCCATTGCCTCAGCCTTTTTTGCAGACTCCTCGTGCTTGGCCAAATCAACAGTTTGTGACGTGAGGCTCCGTCCAATCCCTTTCAAAAACCGAGTTGTGCCAGCAGTAGTAGCTTTACTCTTCTTTTTCTGATACGGGGACACCAATTTTGGAATAGGAAGTTTAGATTTCTTTGATGGCCTTGGATCCTTTGATGGTTGTGGAGAAGGTGGATCCCTTGATGGTGGCGTAGACAGTGGGTCACCAAGAGGATGGGGAGGAGAAGGTGGTGGAGCCCTGAATGGTGATGCTTGTGGCGGAGACGGTGGGTCAGAAAAAGGATGAGGAGCAGCATGTGAAGTTTGAGGAGGTGATGATGGATGTACAATAGGAACAACAATTTGAGAAGGCGGAGACGGTTGGGCCTGCGACGCCTGCGACGAATTCGACCAATCAAGCAATTCGACATCCCTTCGAGGCCAAAGGATAAAATTCTTGATAGCTTGTCCAAGTTTCTCGATACCTTCGGGCCCAGGGATGTCTAGCATGTCGTCCTCGGATCCTTGGACGACCGTCGTCACTTCTACTTTGCAATAATCATCTGGAATATCGTTTCCATGGAACTTGCGTCCTGGGATCGCAAGGCCTGTGGCTACTTTCTTTGTACGTTTATTGTTAATACCATATCTTATAACCAGTGTGCACGCCACAGGCCTTGTGATGTCATCAACTGGATAACGGTCCTTATTTCCCGTTGAAGCAACAGAGCTTGGTAATGTCGTACAATCTGTGGAAGCAGGCGGTTGAGCTGCTGGAATTATTTGTATCTGTGGAGTGGTCATCTGTTGAACAGACATCGCACTCGCCAACTGTTGCATCAATTCTGGAGGAGGATTCGATAGCATTTGAGACATCATGGCTTTGAACTCTTTCTTGGCCTCCTCCTTAAAATAATCCGCCATCTCTTCCTTGTATCGATCACGTTTCCTGTACAGACCTTCCCACTGTGGTCCGAATCCTTCCTTCCATCCTTCCTTAGACGAGATTCCTCGTACACGGCCAGGATGCTCAGGGTTACCGAGACCAGCCGTTAGGATGTCTCTTTCCCTTTGTGGCTTAAAAGTTCCTTGGCTCTGCTTAGCTGCCATTGTATATATGTTTTTTGCCGCTTCTTCGACAATGGGATCATCAAAAGATACACCGGTCTCGGTTTCCCTTGGTTTTCTAGCACAGAGCCAATTTGCCGCCCTTTCACCAAGTTGCTCGGACAGCGTCGGCAACCCTGCGGCCTTCTTCTCGGCGTCTTCTTGTCTCCATTTAGGAACCTGACGCTTGTAACCACCTGTGCCTAGGTGGTGGCGGTACTTGTTCTTCTTTGATAGTTCCGAATTTGCCTCACTTAGAGATATGAAATCAGGGCTGCTCCTCTGCTCTAGAAATACTGCCCACTCATCTGCTGAGATTTTATATTTTTTGGTCGGGTCCAGACCTTTCTTTGCAAACTTTGTGTTCATCTCAGACCTCCAGTTTCGGAAATTGATTGCAAGCTGCTTCATCGTGTATTCCTTCACGAGTTCTTCTGAACCCCGAGGCAGAACGAACCTCATTAATAGCTTATTCCATATTTGATTCTTGACATCATCTGACACATCTCTCCACTGTCGTATTGTTATGTCAAGATTATCTCTAACTAAAAACTCAAGTGCATTCCGGAACTTAGGTAGTGCCTCTTCTGGAGCTAGGGGCTGACCTTTCGGGCTCACGTCTGAGATTTTGTATGTTTTGTCGGGAAACTTGTTCAGCCCCCTGTCACCTCTTTTTCGATCGCTCTGCTTCCTTTTCCTTGACGTCTCGATTGTGGTCTGTTCCGGTGCGTCTTGGGTCGGCTCCGGTACGTCTTCGTTTCGTGCCACGGCTTCTTCGAGTATCGCACGAAATTCAGACACGACCTCCTATTCATGTAATAAAATGCACAAGAGATCATGCATGTGAAATCAGTAGGGTACACATACGAAGCTAAAGATGCGTACTTTTACCTCAGCTTCTCGTGGATCATAAGTAGGGTCACGTTGCAACTCACGGAGAGCGGCCCTATCTATGCTAGTGGTAGGAAAAGGGTCGCTAGGCGTTTCATATCCTTCACTGCTGGATTGTTCTTGAGCAACACTCTTGTCCATGTGCTCGGGCACTAATCCTTGGTCCTTGATCGGAGAACTCATTGAGCTATATATATACAAATACATAAGCAATAATTAAATACATATTAACACATATTAACGTAAGCAATAATTAAATTCATATTAACAAATACCCTAAACCCTTAACCCTAACCCTAAACCCTAACCCTAACCCTAACCCAAAACCCGAACCCTTAACCCTAACCCTAACTATAACCCTTAACTATAACCCTTAACCCTAACCCTTAACTATAACCCTTAACCCTAACCCTTAACCATAACCCTAACCCTAACCCTAACTATAACCCTTAACCCTAACCCTAACCCTTAACCCTAACCCTAACCCTTAACCATAACCCTAACCCTAACCCTAACCCTAAACCCTAACCATATAGTATCGTATAGTCGTATAGTATCGTGTTACGGATATTATCGAGTTACGTATATTATCGAGTTACGTATAGAGAGGGAGAGAGTGAGAGAGGGAGAGTCGTATAGGACGGGGAGAGAGGGACAGAGGGAGAGTCGCATAGGACGTATAGAGAGGGAGAGAGGGAGAATCATATGGATATTATCGAGTTACGTATAGAGAGGGAGAGAGGGAGAGTCGTATAGGACGAGGAGAGGGAGAGAGGGAGAGTCGCATAGGACGTATAGAGAGGGAGAGAGGGAGAGTTGTACGGAAAAATTATCGAGTTCAGATCGAATTCGGATCAGATCGGATACGTATATTATCGAGTTGTGACGGATAAAATTACAATGTATATATTCAACCCGATGATTTTTATCGAGTTTAGCTCTTAATTTTTATGTATATATTCAACTAGATGAACACACACACACACATATATATATATATATATATATATATATATATATATATATATATATATATATATATATATATATATATATATATATATATATTAAACACATACATTTGAACACATATGAACACACATATATATATTGAACACATATATTTGAACACATATAAACACACACATATATATATATATATATTGAACACATACATTTGAACACATATGAACACACATATGAATAAAAATAAGTATTGTATGAATACTCTCATCTCCTCTCCTCTCTCTCCCTCTCCCTCCTCTCTCTATCTCTCTCCCTCTCCCTCTCTCTATCTCTCTCCTCTCCCTCATCTCTCTCCCTCTCCCTCCCTCTATCTCTCTCCTCTCCCTCTATCTCTCTCCCTCTCTCTATCTCTCTCCTCAACCTCCTCTCTCTCTCTCACCCTCCTCTCCCTCCCTCTATCTCTCTCCCTCTCCCTCTATCTCTCTCCCTCTCTCTATCTCTCTCCTCTCCCTCCTCTCCCTCTCCTTCCTCTCTCTTCCTCCCTCTCGGCGGCGGCAGCGCGTGCCCTCCTCTCTCTTCCCTCTCCCTCTCCTTCCTCTCTCTTCCTCCCTCTCGGCGGCGGCAGCGCGTGCCCTCCTCTCTCTTCCCTCTCCCTCTCCTTCCTCTCTCTTCCTCCCTCTCGGCGGCGGCAGCGCGTGCCCTCCTCTCTCTTCCCTCTCCCTCTCCTTCCTCTCTCTTCCTCCCTCTCGGTGGCGCGTGCCCTAGGAACGCGGCGGCGGCGGCTGCCGGCGCGGTAGACGGCGGCGGTACGGAAGAAGAGGGACAGAGGGAGAAACCTGACGGCGGTGCGGGGGCGCGGGGCGGGAATGGCGGCGTGGGGACGGGCGAGGGGACGATCGCCGGCGAAATCCTCGGGGTCGAAATCCAGCAACCTGACGGCGTCTTGAATGTGAACTGGCGCCAGGGACTTGTAAATTTTTCGGCTCCCGCGCGCCACCCTTTATATAGGCGCCATTTCTACTGGCGGTTGACAACGAGAACCGCCAGTAGAAATGGCTTCCACAGACTGTAGAAGCCATTTCTACTGGCGGTTGACAACGAGAACCGCCAGTAGAAATTATTTTCTACTGGCGGTTCTCATAGAGAACCGCCAGTAGAAATGGCTTCTACAGTCTGTGGAAGCCATTTCTACTGGCGGTTCTCTGTGAGAACCGCCAGTAGAAATAGTATTTTATTATTATTAACATAGTTTTTTATATATTGTTTTACTTCTATTTTTATATATTATATTAAGTATACTTTTATATATTGTTTAGTATACTTTTACCTCTCTCCATCCCCTCTCTCTCTCCTCTCTCTCCATCCTCTCTCTCCCTCTACCTCTCCTCTCTTTCCTCTCCACTCTCTCTTCCCTCTCCCTCTCCATCCTCTCTCTCCTCTCCACTCTCTCTCCCCTCTCCCTCTCCATCCTCTCTCTCCTCTCCACTCTCTCTCCCCTCTCCCTCTCCATCCTCTCTCTCCATCCCCTCTCTCTCTCCTCTCTCTCTCCTCTCTCTCCATCCTCTCTCTCTCCTCTCTCTCCATCCTCTCTCTCTCCTCTCTCTCCATCCTCTCTCTCCTCTCCCTCTCCTCTCTCTCCTCTCTCTCCCCCTCTCCTCTCACTCTATAAAGTCAATAGAAAGTCATGTAAAATTGTAAATGGTAGCCACGAAAATTGAATGAAGACAATTACATGCTTCGGTTTGTCGCTAACAATAATCAATTACATGACAAGTCCTAACAATAATCAATTACATGACAAGTATATAATCTAGGAAGCTATTGTTCTGCCTTGTCCATCGTGGCGTACCCAGGGCAACGAATTGCGTGGGATGCTTCGCTCAACGTTCCTTATCTTGGTTGGATGGTCTATGAAAAGAGACATGTCGTTGAACTGGTTAAAATTCTCTAAATCAGATACACCATCAACTCCTATAGCTTGTTGTTTTCCAGGAAAAACTACATGCTTTGGTTTGTCGGTGCTTTTCTTCTCATTGTTAGAAATGATCTGTTCAGCATAGAAGACCTGTGCAGCACGATTAGCAAGGATCCATGGGTCATCTTTGTAACCTACCTTACTTAGATCAAGAACTCTGACCCCATAGTTGTCTACCGTGACATGTTTGTCTTCAACCCATTGACATCGGAAAACCGAGATCTGAAATGTACCATAGTCTAGTTCCCATATGTCCTCAATAAAGCCAAAATATGTAATAATCTCACCAGTTTCATCATCTATGGCTTCGCATCGAACACCACTGTTTTGTGACATGCTCTTTTTGTCCTTGGACTTGGTACAAAATGTGAATCCACTAATGTCATAGGTTTGCCATGTTGTGACCTGGCGTGATGGTCCAGATGCCAAGCCCTTGATGGTTTGTTCTTCTATTGTTTCTCCACGTGGAATGTCCTTCACCATTAGCCATGTGTTGAACCGCTGCTTATGTTGCTTCATTACCCAATCATCCGTATGCCCAGGATTTTGCTCGCGAAGCTCATTGATGTGTTGTTGGATAAATGGCTCCATTATCGTTAGCTGATGTAGGATGCTCTGATGTGCCTCAAGTACTATATCGTAATCCGGTGGGATGAAAGATTTTCGTCCCATCCTCCCGCTTCCATACAGTCTACCCTCGTGTCGTGACGGAGGCAGACCTATTGCAACCTGGTCTTTTAGGATACTATTGCAGAATGGACCTCCGGACTCAATGGCCTCTTCGGTACAGTACCCCTCTATCATGGATGCCTCGGGACGAGCACGGGTTGATACATAGCCATTCAGTATTGACATGAAACGCTCATACGTCCACATTTCATGCAAGTACATAGGACCCAATGCCTCTATTTGTGGCACCAAGTGCACCACAAGGTGCACCATAATATCAAAGAACGATGGAGGGAAACACATCTCAAACTGTGATATTGTCTCCACTACGAATTCCTGAAGAGATGCCAACTCATCACGGCCAATTACCTTTTGTGAAATCCTGTTGAAAAAGTAGCACAACCGTGTGATTGCCATCTTTAAAAACAAAGGATTTATAGCCCTGATGGCAATAGGTAGGAATGTAGTCAGCATGACATGGCAATCATGTGAGTTGTAGTTGGTGATTGTCAGGTCTTTCATTGACACAATACTCCGTATGCTAGAGCAGAATCCGGATGGGACTTTCAAATTCTTGAGCCAAACACACATCGCATGTTTCTCATCTACATTGAGATTGTAGCTTGCTGCTGGGAGATGGTACTTCCCATTTTCTTGAAGAACGGGATGTAGTTCCTTTTTTATGCCTAAATCTACCAAGTCCATGCGTGAATTGAGCCCTTCTTTTGTTTTGCCCTTTATGTCTAGCAAGGTGCCCATTATGCTTTCAAACACGTTCTTCTGAACGTGCATACCATCGATCGCATGCCGCACATCTAACTCTTTCCAGTAAGGCAAGTACTCGAAGAAAATAGACTTCTTCTTGAATATAGCCCCCGAAGCTGGTTTGACATCCTTCCTTGTTTTTCCGTCTTTTGTCTTCTTCCCGAAAACAAACTTGATATTCCTGACTATTTCAAAAACTCTATGACCTCTATTGTTACCCGATGGAGCAGTAGAATGTAGTTCACCATTATTGTCGAAGTACTTATCCATCTTTCGCATGCGGTACCTGTGTCCTTCCAATAAAAAGCGTCTGTGCCTCATGTAAACTATCTTCCTAGATGCAGCAAGGGATACGTAAGCAGTTCCATCAATGCATACTGTGCAACCAACCTTTCCCTTAAACTGGCCTGATAATGTGAAGAGAGCAGGGTAATCGTTGATCGTAACAAAAAGAATTGCTCTCAGCGTGAATGAACCTTTACGATACTCATCCAACATTTGAACACCCGTTTCCCACAATATTTTCATATCCTCCATTAAGGGCTCCAAAAATACATCCATGTCAACTCCAGGTTGTGTAGGTCCAGAAATAAGGATGGTTAGCAAAATGTACTTCCGTTTCTGCATCAACCATGGAGGAAGGTTGTATATGGTGAGGATCACCGGCCATGTGCTATGCTTGCTGCTCCTCTCAGCAAATGGGTTCATTCCATCAGTACTCAGTGCGAACCTAACATTTCTCGGTTCATCGGCAAAGTCTCGGTGGTTGTCATTGAAATCTTGCCACTGCTTCCCATCGGCTGGATGTCGAAGCTTCCCATCGTTTTTGTGCTCATCAGAAGCATGCCAGCTCATAAGTCTGGCATCCTCAGGATTAGCGAACAAACACCTCAATCGATCGACGACGGGGAGGTACCACATCACCAAAGTAGGAATCTTTTTGAGCGCATAATAGTCTACTTCTTCTTTTTCTTTGCTCGTGGATTTTGAAGTCTTTTTTTGGGCTTTCTTTCGCTTCTTCCCTTTAGACACGGATGCAACACACTCTTCGTCCTCTCGATAGTCTTTATTCGTCTTGTACCTACTTGCACCGCACTTTGGGCAGCTCTCCAAGTCTTTATAATCATCACCTCGATAAAGGATACAGTGATTTCTACACGCGTGGATCTTCTCCACACCCATAGTGAGCGGACTGATTAGTTTCTTTGCATAGTACGTGTTAGCAGGCACATTGTTCTCCTTTGGAAGCATGTCTGCGATAATACTCAAGAACGCATCGAAGCCAACATCAGACACACCATATTTAGCTTTTAACATCAACAGCTTTAGCACAGACCGGAGCGTCGTGAACTCTTTGGTACAACCCTTAAACTCGTCGTACAAAGGCTCTTCTGCTGCCTTCTTCAGGGACTCCATACCTTTCATTAAGAACATCGATTGATCTGTATGACGACGCAACATTGCCTCTAGCAACTCTGCATCTTCCTCATCCATAACACTTGGCAGAACATGAGGTCTATCATGTTCATTTCCTCCAGCGTAACCATGATCAGTAACATTTTGCACTACATGTTCGCTCTGTGGAAGAGGTTGGTGTGTCTCGTGAACGAACTGAAATCTGTCGTCGATGTTCTCAGGGTTTCCAGTCGTATAAGGCGAAGAGCTACCCTCTCCATGCTTTGTCCAAATTGTGTAATCCTTCATAAATCCTCGGCATACCAGATGAGATATGATTTGTTCTGTGTCATTAAATACAGCAGCATTTTTGCAGTCCATGCATGGACAATATATGTGTTTTGTCTTTGTTCTCCAAGCATGGTTCGTAGCGACATCAATAAACCTATGGACCTCGGATATGTATGATGGATCTAGCCTTGATAAGTTATACATCTAGGATGTCCTCTCCATCACCACCTGTAAAAAAGTAACATAAAACACATGGTGAAACCCTATATCCAAAAATGTGGCTAAAATGTGAAACCCTCTCTCTCTCCTCTCTCTCTCTCTATCCTCTCTCTCTCCTCTCTCTCTCCTCTATCTCTCTCTCTCCTCTATCTCTCTCTCTATGGAGGATGAGGAAGAGGCGGGGTTGGAGGATGAGGAAGAGGCGACTGTGACACTATCCATGGAGAAGGACGCGTTGGAGTGCGACATCTGCTGCCTACCCTTCCAGTCCGAAGTTTTCATGGCAAGTCAGATTACCATGCATGTATATATACAGTACATATTGATCGGTAGACTCCAGCATGATGCTCTGCTCTGTGTAAAATCAGTGCAAGAACGGGCATTCTGGATGTGCAAAGTGCTGCATCCGCACGGACGGTAAGTGCTGCACCTGCTCCGAGCGCATTGGCAACAATAGCTCTCTCTCCCTCTCCCTCTCCTCTCTAGAAAGTCGTGTAAAATTATATGCTTCGGTTTGTCGCTAACAAAATGTAATATAGACACAATTGATGTAGTAGTGTAGTGGTAGAGGTTGATGTATTAAATATTTGTAATAGCACAATGACATCTATTTGTTTGAGGTAATCAATATTTTACCTCGCGTTCTAGGTGATAAACCATGACCGGGAAAAAGACCACGGCTTCTCTATGGAGGATGAGGAAGAGTCGGGGTTGGAGGATGAGGAAGAGGCGACTGTGACACTATCCATGGAGAAGGACGCGTTGGAGTGCGACATCTGCTGCCTACCCTTCCAGTCCGAAGTTTTCATGGAAAGTCAGATTACCATGCATGTATATATACAGTACATATTGATCGGTAGACTCCAGCATGATGCTCTGCTCTGTGTAAAATCAGTGCAAGAACGGGCATTCTGGATGTGCAAAGTGCTGCATCCGCACGGACGGTAAGTGCTGCACCTGCTCCGAGCGCATTGGCAACAATAGCTCTCTCTCCCTCTCCCTCTCCTCTCTAGAAAGTCGTGTAAAATTACATGCTTCGGTTTGTCGCTAACAAAATGTAATATAGACACAATTGATGTAGTAGTGTAGTGGTAGAGGTTGACGTATTAAATATTTGTAATAGCACAATGACATCTATTTGTTTGAGGTAATCAATATTTTACCTCGCGTTCTAGGTGATAAACCATGACCGGGAAAAAGACCACGGCTTCTCTATGGAGGATGAGGAAGAGTCGGGGTTGGAGGATGAGGAAGAGGCGACTGTGACACTATCCATGGAGAAGGACGCGTTGGAGTGCGACATCTGCTGCCTACCCTTCCAGTCCGAAGTTTTCATGGCAAGTCAGATTACCATGCATGTATATATACAGTACATATTGATCGGTAGACTCCAGCATGATGCTCTGCTCTGTGTAAAATCAGTGCAAGAACGGGCATTCTGGATGTGCAAAGTGCTGCATCCGCACGGACGGTAAGTGCTGCACCTGCTCCGAGCGCATTGGCAACAATAGCTCTCTCTCCCTCTCCCTCTCCTCTCTAGAAAGTCGTGTAAAATTACATGCTTCGGTTTGTCGCTAACAAAATGTAATATAGACACAATTGATGTAGTAGTGTAGTGGTAGAGGTTGACGTATTAAATATTTGTAATAGCACAATGACATCTGTTTGTTTGAGGTAATCAATATTTTACCTCGCGTTCTAGGTGATAAACCATGACCGGGAAAAAGACCACGGCTTCTCTATGGAGGATGAGGAAGAGTCGGGGTTGGAGGATGAGGAAGAGGCGACTGTGACACTGTCCATGGAGAAGGACGCGTTGGAGTGCGACATCTGCTGCCTACCCTTCCAGTCCGAAGTTTTCATGGCAAGTCAGATTACCATGCATGTATATATACAGTACATATTGATCGGTAGACTCCAGCATGATGCTCTGCTCTGTGTAAAATCAGTGCAAGAACGGGCATTCTGGATGTGCAAAGTGCTGCATCCGCACGGACGGTAAGTGCTGCACCTGCTCCGAGCGCATTGGCAACAATAGCTCTCTCTCCCTCTCCCTCTCCTCTCTAGAAAGTCGTGTAAAATTACATGCTTCGGTTTGTCGCTAACAAAATGTAGTTAGACTACTTTATCTCTTCTAATAAAAGTAGTTAGACTACTTTATCTCTAACACATGGTGAAACCCTATATCCAAAATGTGGCTAAAATGGAGGAAAAATGAACAAAATTTGGCAAAAGAAACATAAGCCAAACTTTCCTAGCAACTAATAAACAAAAAAAATTAATACCCAAACCTATCTTTAACACATGGTGAAAGCCTAGTTTCAAAATGTAGTTAAAATTGAGCAAAAATAAACAATAACTGACAATTGAAACATAATTAAACCAACCTTCCATACAACACATTCACCATTCATTAAGCAACTAAATATGTGTTATGGATAAACTTATTTGAGAACTAAACATGAAAAAGGAGAGGGAATAGACAAAAACTAACCATCTTATGCAACCTCATTTGAGGAAATAGAGAAAATTACCTAGCTATACTCTTCTCTCTCACATGTAAAACCCTAGATCCAAAATGTGGCTAAAATTGAGCAAGAATGAACAAAAATTGACAAAGAAACATAAACCAACCTTTCTTATCCACCTTCTTCCAAGAAATGAAGACCAAAACCTCCCCCCTTATATTTTTGTGAAATCTGGACCTCCAAAATCGCCTCCAATGGAAGCTGGCTGCGAGCATACAGTTCACTGTCGCGGGGAAGAAGAGGGGTATTTATAACAGACAGTTCACTGGCGGTTGGCTTGAAAAACCGCCAGTGGAAACCTATTTCCACTGGCAGTTATCTTAACACAACCGCCAGTGGAAATAGGGTATTTACACTGGCGGTTCTATTACACCAACCGCCAGTGGAAATTGCTTTCTACTGGCGGTTCTGTTACACCAACCGCGGTTCTATTACACCAACCGCCAGTGGAAATTGCTTTCTACTGGCGATTCTGTTACACCAACCGCCAGTGTAAATACCCTATTTCCACTGGCGGTTGTGTTAAGATAACCGCCAGTGAAAATAGGTTTCCACTGGCGGTTCCTAAGTCGGGTCCACCTTGTTTTTTTACTGGCGCGTGATAACTGAAACCGCCAGTGATAATTTATGGGTGCCGCAGGCTATGAGCTCTTTTCTACTAGTGTTTTGTACAAGCGGCCATACTCTAAAGGCTATATGCTCTTGGATTAAGTCTCTTGTACCAATGAAAAAACAGACAGTACCAAACGCCTTCTGGCATGCTTCGGTGGCTTCGTCAATTTCAACCTTCGGCCTTCGCAGGCCGAAGCGGGACCAAATGGGGCGCATAATAACTTCCTTAATATCTTCTCTTGCCTTTAAGTCATTCTTCACGTAAAACCATTCCTCCATCCAGGCTCCGGGCCACCTTTTCTGGAATGTTGGCACCGGGTAGCTTGCGTTGGGGCGGGCGATAAATCCATAGCAGCCAAAGTTGTTATGATATTGTTCCTTGCCCATGGCCTTCGTCTCGTATACAAGTTCATGCATGCTGCAAAAGCATTTCGCGCTTGGCTCCATCCCCTGGCTCTTCACAGCCCAAACAAAAATCCCCATTCTAATAATAGCTTCGGGGGTTATCTGATGAAGATAAATCTGATAAATTTTCAACACTTCGACCACAAACCTGCTTAATGGAAACCGAAGCCCAGCTTTGAAGAAACTTCGGTAAATCACTACTTCGTCTTCCTCAGGGGCAGGGACTTTGTTGTCTCCACCAACTCTCACAATAGACATATCTCGAAAGTACCTTCCTCTCATATTCTCAAGATGACTCTGCTTAATTGTCGATTTCCCAAAAATTGTATGACTTGGCCTCCACGGTCGATCCCCAGAATCTTCTCCCCCGCTTTCAGCATCATAATCATCACTGTCATTGGTATCTTCAAACAGGCCTTCCAGGATTTCCTTAGTAATCTTCTCTGTATTTGATTTTGCCATTGACTCAATAAACCCAGCTATGTAAGGATTTGCAGCCTTCTTCTCTTCAAAGAGCTTCTCTTCTTCAGTCAGCTTCGTCTTCACAACAACCTTCTTGTCTTGAGACATTATTCTTCGGAAATGACACAAATGTGTTTTCCAAACTGAAGCTGAGGAAGCTTGAGAAACTAGCAAGCGTTAATAAGTAGGAGATATAAAATTGAGAAAACAAAGCAAATAGCACAAGCAGCGTACCAAATGTGGCTGCTGCGAGTTCTTATTTATACGCTCGGAACGCCCCAAGTTGGAGGGTCCCGCCTGTCATTGATTGTTGCTTATTCTAGTAAAGGGAAGGTGTTTTTTCGGACCTTCGGCTTAAGGCCTTCGTCCAAGTCGCAGTCTGAATTTGTTATCTTAAACAAATTAATACTGCGAGGGGCTACTGTTGGGGGCCTTTGTCCTCTGAAGGTCCTCAAAAACATAATTTAACAATATCTTCCAAGTATGGTTTATAGACAGGTACCTTCGGATTCAGGATTAAAAGCATATACGATGGGAAGAGCATGATCGTGTCGAAGGTTGATGTTGCTCCGAAGCTATGCGAAAGGGAGCTTCGGCTCAATCGTGGGAAAAGGAACCGACTTAAAGGGGAAAAGGCTATCCAGTCCTCATAGATTTTTCTATAAGTCAATATTAAATGCAAAGGGCACAACTATAATTTCTCACAGGCTGTGTCCTGTGCCTATAAATAGATGAACAGTACCCCCATACTGTTCACGTTGACTTGTATTTGCTCGTGCGTCACACTTGTACTTTTATCTTTTGTCAAGACAAAGGTATATTTGTAATTCAGTATTGTATTTATTTCTCCATAATGATAAAATGAGAATGAATTAATAAAGTTATGCGATTGTTTATGTTGTTCCTTATATTTCATAAACTTCATTCTTTGTTTATATATGTCTTATTTATGAAGGTATGTCCCTTATAACCTTTGTCTGAAAATCATTATATCCTAAAGGGAATAATGCTTCGAAGGATGAAGGACATTAACATTTAACATTTTGTGTTGCCTTGTTGTTAACTCATAGCATTTGAGAACAAGTCCCCAACATATTTTTTATTGAATATGCAAAACATAGTACAACTAGGCCTGGGCCTTTATGCCTAAGGGTAAAATCGACGTTGCTGCTCTATGTTCCAGGCATTGTCGTAGACTTCTTCTTGCTCGTTGCAGAGCTTGTATGTTCCTGGCTTCAGCACCTTGGCAATGATGAAGGGTCCTTCCCAGGGGAGAGTAAGCTTGTGGCATCCTTGGTTGTCTTGTCGTAGCCGAAGCACTAGGTCGCCTTCCTGGAACCCCTAGGGTCGGATTCAACGTTCATGGTAGCGCTGAAGGAATTTTCGGTATTTTGCTGAGTGCAGGAGAGCTACGTCCCGAGCTTCATCCAGCTGGTCCAAAGAGTCTTCATGGTTGACTTGATTGTCGTGTTCGTTGTATGCCTGTAGCCTCAGGGAACCATATTCGAGGTCGATGGGTAGGATAGCCTCGGCCCCGTAGACTAGGAAGAATAGTGTGAACCCTGTGGCTCGGCTTGGAGTAGTCCTTAGGCTCCAGATTACTGAATAGAGCTCGGCGGGCCATCGCCTACCGAACATTTTTAGGTCATTGAAGATCCTCGGCTTTAGGCCCTGTAGGATCATGCCGTTGGCATGCTCCACTTGCCTATTGCACCTCAGGTGTAATACTGCTGACCAATCTACACGGATGTGATGGTCGCTACAGAAGCTGAGGAACTTCTTCCCTGTGAACTGGGTGTCGTTGTCGGTGATGATTGAGTTGGGGACCCCGAAGCGATGAATGATATCCATGAAGAATGTGACCGTCTGCTCGAATTTAATGCTGTTGAGGGGCCGGACCTCGATCCACTTGGAGAATTTGTCGATGGCGACCATCAGGTGCATGAAGCCCTCGAGTGTGTTCTGCATAGGACCGACGAGATCCAATGCCCATACTATGAATGGCCACGTTATTGGGATCATCTGAAGGGCCTGAGCTGGCATATGCGTCTGTTTCGCGTAGAACTGGCAGCCTCCGTAGGACCGCATGATCTTGATAGCATCCGCTATAGCAGTCAGCCAGTAGAACCCTTACCTGAAGGCTTTGCCGTCGAGGGCCTAAGGCACCGCGTGGTGCCCGCAAGCCCCCGAGTGGATTTCTCCCAGCAACTCCTGCCCTTGGCCGATTGGTATACATCGTTGTAGTATTCCCGAGGGGCTGCGTCGGTACAGTTCCCTTTCTTGTCCTATCAGCACAAAGGTCTTTGCTCGACGAGTGAGGCGTTGGGCCTCAGCCTTCCCTAGTGGGATCTCACCTCGGAGGAGATACTCTAGGTAAGGCGCCCTCCAGTTCGAGGCTGGAGTGGCCTAGTTCTCGTAGCTGTCGATCTGCATCACCTCAGGCCTGTCGGCCTAGGGCGCTTCTTTGTGGGGGTGAGCTCGGATGCCTCCCTGGGCACTACCGAGGGTTTGAAGATGTCCCTAGCAAAAATGTTCGAAGGGACCATGGTCCGTCTCGAGGCGATTTTCGCTAGTTCATCAGCTACCTCATTGTACCGGCATGCGACGTGGTTGAGCTCCAGACCGAAAAATTTATCTTCAAGGCACCGAACTTCCTCGCAGTAAGCCTCCATCCTTGCGTCATGACAGCTCAAGTTTTTCATGACCTGGTCAATGACGAGCTAGGAGTCCCCTTAGACGTCGAGGCGTCTAACCCCTAGCTCGATGGTGATGCGCAAACCATTGACCAAGGCTTCATACTCGATAACGTTTTTGGGCACAGCGAAGTGAAGACGCCTGACGTATCGCAAATTTACGCCGAGGGGTGAGATAAAAAGCAATCCCACGCCCACCTCGGTTTTCATCAGTGATCCATCGAAGTACATAGTCCACAGCTCAGCCTGGATTGGAGCCGTTGGTAACTGGGTATCGATCCATTAGGCCAGAAAGTCAACCAAGGCTTGGGATTTGATGGCCTTCTTGGGGGCAAACGAGAGAGTTTCTCCCATGAGTTCGATGGCCCACTTGGCTACCCCTGCCCGAGGCTTCCCTACTCTGGACGATTTCCCCTAGGGGAAGGATGACACCACCGTTACGGGATGAGACTCAAAATAATGGTGCAGCTTTCTCTGAGCTAGGACTACCGTGTAAAATAGCTTCTAGACTTGTGGGTAGCATACCTTGGTTTTGGACAGCACCTCGCTAACAAAGTACATGGGCCTTTGGACTAGCAAGGCGTGTCCTTCCTCCTTTCTCTCTACCACGATAGCAGCGCTGACCACCTGGGTGGTTGCGGCTACGTAGAGTAAAAGGGGCTCCCCTTCAGCAAGGGGTACCAGAATGGGGGCGTTGGAGAGAAGCTTCTTGAGGTTCTCAAGGGCTTCTTCGGCCTCGAGCGTCCAAGCAAAGCGCTCGGTCTTCCTCAAGAGGCTACATGGGCAGACCCTTCTTGCCGAGTCGTGAGATGAAGCAGCTCAGGGCCGCGAGGCATCCCATGACCCACTAAACTCCCTTGACATCTTTGATGGGCTTCATGTTGGTGATGGCCGAGACCTACTCTCGGCTGGTTTCGATTCCCCGCTACACGACTATGAACCCTAAGAGCATCCCTCGGGGTACGCCGAAGACACACTTCTTGGGGTTAAGTCGAACATTCTTGGCTCGGAGGCAAGCAAATGTAGTCTCTAGGTTGGCGACAAGGTTGTCAGCCTTCCTAGTTTTAACCACTATATCGTTAATGTAGGCTTCAACTGTGGAGCCTATGTGGTTGTCGAACACCTGGTTCATGCAATGTTGATATGTGGCTCCTGCGTTGCGCAGCCCGAAGGGCATGGTTGTGTAACAATACATGCCCTGCGGGGTGATGAAAGAGGTCGCGAGCTGGTCGGACTCTTTCATCTGGATATGGTGGTAGCCCAAGTATGCATCACGGAAAGAAAGCGTTTCGCATCCTGCAGTAGAGTCTATGATCTAATTTATTCGAGGAAGAGGGTAAGGAACCTTTGGACATGCTTTATTTAAACCAGTGTAGTCCACACACATCCTCCATTTCCCTCCCTTTTTCTTAACTAATACAGGGTTTGCTAACCATTCTGGATGGAACACTTCCTTGATGAACTCGCCCGCTAATAGCTTGTGGACCTCCTCCCTGATGACCCTGCGCTTTTCCTCGTCGAATCGGTGCTGGTGCTGCCTCACCAGTCTAGAGTTGGCTTGGATGTCCAAGGAGTGCTCGGCGACTTCCCTCGGTATGCTCGGTATGTCCGAGGGACTCCACATGAATGCCTCAACGTTCGCATGGAGAAAATCAACGAGCACTGCTTCCTATTTGGGTTCCAGCTGGGAGCCGATCCACATCACCTTCTCACCAGAGCCGCTAGGGTCGAGGGGGATAGTCTTCGTGGCTTCAACTGGCTCGAAGTTGTCGGCATGCTTCTTGGCATCGGGTACCTCTCCCGCGAGATCTCCCAGATCGGCGATGAGGGCCTCAGAGTTGACGAGCGCCTCGGCGTGTTCAACGCACTCGACGTCTCACTCGTAGGCGTGGCGGTAAGTAGAGCCGATGGTGATGATGCCCGCAGGCCCAGGCAATTTTAGCTTTAAGTACGTGTATTTTGGGACGACCATGAACTTGGCGTAACACGACCGCCCGAGCATAGCATGATACGTACCTCGGATCCCTACCACCTCGAATGTGAGGGTCTCCTTCCGAAAATTGGTGGGTTCCCAAAGAAAACAGGCAGGTCAATCTTCTCGAGGGGGTGTACCCTCTTGTCGGGGGTGATCCCATGAAATGGCAGGGCCCCAGGTCGGATCTAAGACCGCCCGACCCCTCAGAGATCTAGAGTGTCTGCATAGATGATGTCAAGGCTGCTGCCCCCATCCATGAGCACCTTAGTGAGGCGCGTGTTGATGTCGCACTCGTAGGTGTGGCGGTAAGTAGAGCCGACGGTGATGATGCTTGCGGGCCCAGGCATTTTCAGCTTCAAGTACGTGTATTTTGGGACGACCATGAACTTGGCGTAACATGGCTGCCCGAGCACAGTGTGATACGTACCTCGAAACCCTACCACCTCGAATCTGAGGATCACCTTCCGAAAATTGGCGGGGGTCCCAAAGCAAACATGCAGGTCAATCTTCCCGGGGGGGTGTACCCTCTTGCCGAGGGTGATCCCATGAAATGGCGGGGCCTCAGGTCGGATCTGAGACTGCCCGACCCCTAGGAGATCTAGAGTGTCTGCATAGATGACGTTGAGGCTACTGCCCCCATCCATGAGCACCTTAGTGAGGCGCGTGTTACCGACGATGGGGTCGACGATGAGAAGATACTTCCCAGGGTTCGGGACATAGTCTAGGTGGTCATCCCTGTCAAAGGTGATGGCGCGATCTGACCAGTCTAGGTAGACTGGGGTCACCGCTTCGACTGAGAAGACTTCTCGGCGTTCCTACTTACGCTGCTTGGAGGACATGTTGACAGTGTCTCCCCCGAAGATCATGTAGCAGTTATGTACATCAGGGAAGCTATCGCCTTTGCCGTCTTCGCTCCGCCGTTAGGGGCCTTCTTGTTCCCCCCTTCTGCCGAGGGGCCAGGCTTGTTGTAGAAGCGCCAGAGCATGTCAGATTCACCGAGGGTGTGTTTGACCAGGCCCTTATGGTAAGGGCATGATTCTTTCAGCATCTTGTCAAAGACCCCTGGCCCCCTTAGGGAGCTCGAGGGTTACGCTTTTCCGCGGCGGCGATGAGCTTGGTGGCGAGGGCCTCGGGCGGCCCCAGCTACGTCTTCCTCTTCTTCTTAGCCTTCTTCAGGTTATGTTGGGTGGACGCCTCGGGGGCGCCCTCCTTTCACTTCCCGCCCCTGTTGTCCTTGTGGAAAAGGGCCTCGACTGCCTCCTGCCCCGAAACGAACTTCGCGGCAATGTCCATGAGCTCGTTGGTCTTGGTCGGTGTCTTGCGACCCAACTTGCTGACCAGGTCCCGGCAGGAGGTTCTAGCGAGGAATGCCCCCAATGACGTCAGGGTCAGTGACGTTGGGCAGCTTGGTGCGTTGTTTTGAGAACCTACGGATGTAATTGCGGAGGCTTTCATCAGATTCCTATCGGCAACTTCGAAGGTCCCAAGAGTTTCTCGGGCGAATGTATGTGCCCTGGAAGTTCCCTCCGAAGACCCAGACCAGGTCTTCCTAGTCGTGGATTTGCGCTGGCAGAAGGTGCTCTTGCCATGCTCGGGCTAGTCGGAGAGAAAGAGGGGGAGGTTTCGAATGATGAGGTTGTCATCACTCATTCCCCTAAGCTAACAAGCGAGCCGATAATCCGCGAGCCATAGCTCTAGCTTTGTTTCTCCCGAGTACTTGGTGATAGCAGTCGGGGCCCAAAATCGAGGTGGGAATGGTGCTATGTGGATGGCCTTGCTGAAGACTTGAGGGCCTAGTGGCTCGGGAGAAGGATTTCGGTTCTCCCGACTATCATAGGGCCTGTTTGGTTCAGCTTTTTTCTCACCAGCTTTTCTAAAAATCTGGCTATGGGAAGAATCTGAGTATCATTACAATTACGTGTGGAGGAAGATAAAGTTGTTTATAGGGCTCAGGATCTAGAAAGTGACGGATTCCTACTATTACAATGACTCAACTGATTATGTGTTTATGTTGGTTTTGGATGGTTTTTGCCCCAACAAATTTTATAGAAGCTGGCTGAAAAGCTGAGTGTTTGGCAGTCCGCAGCAGCTTTTGGTGGCCAGAAGCTGCCAGAAGCCGAAACAAATAGGGGCTTAGTGTCTGCCCCGCCGAGGGCGGTAGCCAAATGTCTCGCGTTGCTGGACGCGTCCACCGAGACGGTCATGGACCACCTAGGGTTGGCGATTGTCCCAGAGACGGTTGTGCGCCGTGGGCGCCCTTTGCCTGGTATGTGTGGGATGCACCAAGGCCTACCTCTCAAAACAAGAGGGCCTTGGCTGAAAGCTTGAAGTGTGTCCTCGGAGCCGAGAGGCTGAACTCTCGGCCTGCTGGACCGCCGCACACTTCCAGAAGCCCCCGAAGTTCGCTGTGGATGCGGCCTACCTTGGTGGTGGAGGGCTCTGGCATGGCACGGAGTAGGAGCGTAGCCGCTGCCAGGAATTGGCTTGCTCGGTTGAGGGCAGGGGGTTCGGTAGCATCGGCGTCTTCCTCAATGCGACGTAGGATGTCGTGGGCCTTCGCCCGCGTGCCTCTGTCGAGGGCTTTGCCCGCAGCCTCACCCTCCAAAGCTTGTCACAGTTGCTGCAGGCGTTGTTGTTCCCCCTGAGCTTGTCGTGCAACTCCTAGAGTTGCTTGAGGTGAGCCTCATGGCTCCCCGGTGGGGTCTGGGCCCCGTCTGGGTTATATGATGGAGGCTGGTCGCCCTCCGGTGGCACGCCGAGGCGATCTCCTTCCTCGGGGGCCCTGAGTCGACGTGGAAACATTCCTGAGTCGGATCATGGCCTTCACCACTGGAACTGTAACCCTTCGAGCTTTCGGAGAGCATCTCGTCACATGCATAGAAGAACTGTAGCATGGACTCGGGGTCTCTTAGTCCAGGGAAGTCTAGGGCGAAGCCTGTGCCATCTTCCTCCTCAGAGTCTAGGCATTCGGAGGGGAGCGGTAGCCCAACGTACTTCTGAGCATCGTAGCCGGTGTCGAAACGCGGTTGGAAGGGAATGGGGTTGAACACGGACGGATCTCCTCCGTCTCCTCCCATGTCCCTCTAAGGAGCACCCGGCTCCTCTCGAGCCACGAGTGGGAGGGCAGGTACTACTGACGCCCCTTGCTCGAGCGATGACCCCCACGCTGGAGCAAGCGGTGCCAGGAACGTTGGCATAGGCACTCCCGGTGAAATGTTGACACTGGCCAAGTCCTTTGAAAGGAACTCAATGCCGTCATCATTCTCGGCGGCATCTTCTGCGCGCAAAGTGTCCCGTGGGGCACGATGGCGGTTGTTCTGTTTTCGCCTCCTACGATGAGAAGGGCAGCGACGGGAGCCTTGATCTTCAGGAAGGGCAAGCGGGAGGAGCACCATGTCGTACTCGATGCCGAGAGACATGAACTCCAGACTCCCGAACCTGATCGTCGTCCCTAGCCTGAGCGGGTGGTGAGAACCCGCCATCTAGAGCGCTGGCAGAACTGGAAGTGTTTCACGCGACAACGCCCCTACCTGGCACACCAACTGTCGGTGTTTGGACCGTGGGTCCTTAACCAACTAGTAAATGTGTTGTGTGGCCGGCTCTAGATGGTGTGCGAGATGACACAAGCGATTATCCTGGTTCGGGCTACTCATGGCCCTACTTCCAGCTGAGGGGATGAAGCTTATATTACTCGCACCTTGGTTACAAGCACAGCGGGAGAGGGGAAGTCCCCAAGTCTCTAAAGATGATTGAGGCAAGTGCCAATATGTAATACAAAGTGAGAAAACAAGAACTCGTCTACGTGTGTCGCTCTACGTAGATGTCGATCCTCCCTCCCTATGTGGAGGGTCCCCTGCCCTATTTATATGCCCAGGGGAGCTCCCTTGGTGAAGCCGGGTCTTGTATTTTGAAGGAGAGATGCCCTGACGCCTGACATGACGGTAGACCGTGCAGTAGATTCGCGCCTGCTGACTTCCCGTAGAGAGCCGAGGCCAAGGGGTCGTCCGTACGCCCGAGCTCCCAAGGGAGACACCGCCCACGCCGTAGTGGTTGTAACAGCGCAGGGAAATGGGCCAAGGGCACTTACGGGGTATGTCATCGTCCTGACGCGTGATGACATCGAGATTCTCTGCAGCATTCAACGAGATAAGAGCAATTTGTTTAGTTGATGTAGAAGTCTTCTCAAGGCGCTAGCCGAGCCATCTCTCAACGTGCGCTACAGTCGGGCGGAGTGGCTGCCTGCGGGACTCATGGCATAGTCGTTGGCCGAGGCCGAGCTTGGGTGAGGCAGAGAGCTTGACCGAGGGCTGAGCTTGGGTCGGGCGAGGCGAAGAACCCGAAGACTCGCCCGCTCGGCTTGTCGTATTTAGGTGTCTCATCGGAGGGTGCGAGACGGCGTGCGCGCATTGTTTGGCATAGGCATAATCATACTGCTATGCTTAGACGTGATCGTTGTCTTATCCACCACTGTGCTCTGCTGGCAAGGCACGGTTTGGCACACACATTGAATGCGCCTGCCCACTACCTGTTTTCGAGCGCCCTTGTCCTATCTGTACGAGGCCGGCTCGGGTGAAACAGACTGGGCTGAGGCGACCTCGGGCGAGACAGAGTGAGTGGTGTCGTCTTCGGGCGAGGCGAAGCTCCGCTCGAGGTGGGAGACGCTCGGGGGGCCGTCTCGGATAGGTGGCTCGGCTGTCACCCCTCAGAAGTTTAGTCCTTATCTCTCTGAGTGCGTTTGTTAGAGGTAATTTGGATATCCCTAATTATCGCCCCCGATAGGTATGCTTTGATTAAGTTAAATGGTTAAATAAAAACTAGATGTTTCAACACAGGACAAGTACAAAACTGAGTCATCTGAAAAAGCTTCAAGGTTAACTTGACGCATGTATATATTTGTACACGGTATGACAATTCATGATTAATACAAGGTCACAATAACCTCAAGCAAAGTAAATAATAATACACAAATACACATTGACAATTTTGAAATGAAACATATCGTTTTTTTTTTGGGGGGGGGGGGGGGGGGGGGGAGGCAAACAAACAAAATATCAGCTGGTTGGACCAATTCGCACTACGCGACAGTGGTATGGATGCACAAGGATGCAGAAGAAACGATTAAAAGTGGAACACTGAGGAAAAAAGAAAAAAAAAACAGAGAGGAGTTTCCAGAGCACAAGTTCCAATTCAGATACAGATAGATAGATCACCATCCCAGATTAACTCCAATTCTCATGCGCACAATTCGTTGGGTGCCCTTAGCAGGGCTGCAGGAGGCAGTTCTTGATCTATTCCGCAGCTCCACCTCCGGCGAGGCAGGGACAACTGCAGACCGGAGCGAGAAGAGAGAAACCGATCAGAAACCACCGATCTGTCTGCAACTTGCTAGTAACAACGCGTTGTAAGAACGTCGATGTGAAGTTATTATGGGCTCTGATAAGTGGCGCCTTCCATGTTGCATTGTGGTAACGAAGAGATTAGGATTACCATTTGGCCAAGAAGCTTGGTGTGCTCTGCGTAGTGGTTTGCTGCTGTGCTGCTTCCTGTTCCTGCTGGGGATGGCTCGCCGGACGCCCAACGAAGTACTCTTATACATCCAGAGAAATGAATACATAAACTACTGAACGGGTCCAGTTTTATTTTGGCAACAAGAGGACGGCGAATCCAGCAAAGAGAACAAAACAACGCTGTAGGGGAGAAAAAAAAAAGAATTGAGTTGAACAGGCAAAAGAATGAACCTACCGCCGGGAGTTTGCGCGGTCGCCGGGTTCTGGTCCCCGCGGGCGTGCGGTTCTTCCGTCTTGTCGCCCGGGTTGGTTGGACGGCCAACGAAGTAGCTTCCTGCACCGACGGAAGGATTAAGGAGACGGGGGTTTTTTTTTTCTGTATCTTTACCGCAGGGTGCAGGAATCGAGAGAGACAAGAGGGTACCAGGAGCATCGTTCTGCTGATCGCTGCTCATGGCGGATCTGCCGGCGGCCTCTTCCCCCCTAGCGCCGGTGGTAGCAACTCTCAGGAAGGCCACAAGGACGTCGGTAGGAGACGACCCAGACGGCTACAAGTCAAGAAGACGGAGAGAGTATTTTTTTCAAAGAGGGACAGAGCTGTCAACAGACTGGCAATGATTCACAGCTCCGGCACAAGGTCAATTCCTCCCCAGCACCTTGGCTCAAAAAAACAATTACCCCACCACGGCCCCAGCGGCCCAGCCTGGCCATCAAAACTACTACTACTAGCCCTGCTGTTGTGAATTTGATATGGCCAAGACAAAGAGCAAGAGGCTTGGACGTCAGAATCTTTAGTTTAGCTATGCGAGATGGACGGTACGGCGGTCCGTGATGGATCACCGGCTCATCTGACGGTGTTCGCTGTGGCGGTGCAAACTGTCCGTGTTTCGCGGTCGGACGGTTTGCAGCCCTCCTACAGGACCGGGTCCTCTCTGCGCTATCCGGATGGTCGGCGTTCTGGGCCGGATGGTCGGCGATGGTACAAGATCGTCTTTTTCTTCTCGCAGGACTTAGATCTCGCTCGTTAGGGGAGAGATCTTAGGTTGCTCCGAGTTAGCATGTCACTCGATGCGTCACCAGACGACGTAGAGTCGACTAGGAATTAAGAGATTAAGTCGATAAAGAGATTTTGAGTGAAATAGACGAAGTAGATCTTGTCTCTCATGAGCGGGTAAGATTCTAGGGTCGCCTTGGGTGCAGGCCGCCTTAGGACGGGTCTAGACGACGTAGAGTCGAATAGGAGTCTAGGGCAGAAAATGTAAATAAAGTAGATATGTTCGATGGAAATGTGTTCGAGGGTCCTCAATTGACCGTACCCTTCATATATAAAGGGGAGGTCTCGATTCGTTCCTAGGCGATAGCCAATAAATCCTATATGATTAGATAGATAAGGGGAGGTCATATTACGCCTTTTTGACTCTAATTGTTTTACTGGTCGGTTGTGTGGAACGACCTTCTTCATATATTTAGCAAGCAACTGGTCAAAAGTAGGGCTGACTCTACTGAGTCAGCAAGACGTCCTGGAATTGTTTTGCTTCCTAGTACCCATCTCAGGGCACTGTGATCTGATGGTCTCAGATCGCTGCTACTTCTGGTTGTCCGTTGACCGTCTGTACTTCATAGTTGGACTATCCGCGCCTGCCTCGGACTGTACGGCCTCAGTGCCCGTAGCCTTCGGTGTACGCAGGATAGGTGACCATGATCGGGTATCTGGTCGTGCTTGCCCCCCCCCCCCCCCGAGTGTCCATCCTACCCTTTGGATGGGGACATTAATTTAAGACGATGATTAGAAAGGATTCATCGACCATATCAGCCACTGAGAGCAAAGATGTTTATTGAACGATAGAGCTTGCTCACATGGAAGAACCCATAATAGCTAACTCAATAATGTATAAGTTCGAGTATTGGCTGTACTAACAAATGAACCATTTACTTGAAACTATTCAGCAACATTGATTATGTAGTTTGCAATTAGGCAATAACCGAATAGAAATTAGCAAATATCATAAACATGTTTATCCCATAAATAAATATAACCGAAGCAAATTATAGCAAGAATCATAACTACTATCAATTGAAATACTTCGGTTTCATATAAGCAGCAACATATTGCAATTATCCATATGCATAATAATTCGGTTGCACTCCTCCATAATATAAAGATACATATGGAGCAAAATGATGCCATGAAGGATAACCGAACATACCTTGGGACGACGTATACGACGCAACTAAAAAATATGGATGATGCAATATCGATAGCTTTGATGAGTTGGGAAAAACCTTTCACCCATACATCCTATACTTGATTTCTTCCTTATGTTTGCCTTCACTTCACCTCTTCCTAAAGCATCGTCCTTACCTTGATATTGAGAACTCCCATTAGGGACCCATATCATGCCTCTCTTCTTCAACTTTTGTGCACTGAGTTTTCCAAGCCTCTTGTTGTGCCAAATTGATAATCCGAGTGGGCTTCTTGGTTGTGAATTAGTATTGCACGACGATACGTCTTCCTTAACCTCTGACATATTAGGCTTTTTAAATTCAGATTTAGTATCAAGACTATCGTTAACTAATTTTTATATTGTTTGGGCACTACTGGCCGAAGTATCCAATACTTCACCCTGCTTTGTAACGCATGAATTCAAATCTAAATTTTTGGCTTTTCTATTATCCCTCTTCACTACATAAACTTGCTTGACCACTCTATTCTTATTTTGAGCTCTAGGCTGATTCTTAGAAATAAAACGATTTTTGTTATATGATTGGTTCTCAAAATCAGAACTGCTATGAGGTGAATACTCTATGTTATGTGGTCTAAAATATGAAGAAGAATAAGTGTTTGAATCATAGCAGCCTCAGATGGATAAGGATGAAAGTACGAAGGATCTGAACCATATTGCATTGGCATTGGCGGCCCAAAAGGAGGATATGTTATTGATGCATGAAACACTTCTCCTCACCAATCTTGATTTCTAGATTTGCGCTTCAGAGGTGATCTTGAATTCTTGATGACTTCGAAGGCACTTTAAATGACTTAGCGCTTTAAATGACTTAGCATTGCTAGTTTGATCAACACCCTTTGCCTTGATTTGCTTGTGATATTTAGCAAGTAGTTGCTCAAAAGTAACCTTCGGCCTTTTATCCTTTTGTTTATCACAACAATCACCTCCAAAACTTTTAAATTTGGGCATACCTGGTTTACCGTGTCCCCCAGTGCCTCCGGTCTTATTAGCCTTTCTTCCGTCCGGAGCCTTCCGAGTAACCATTCCACGTGATAGATTTGGTGCATGAGGGTCACCAATGATAATATTTTTCCTTTGACTTTATCGGGCGAACATGGCCGAACCAAGACTTTCTTGTCTACCGGCCCTAATATGTCGACACGGACAGATTGCATATCAATCTTCATTTCTTAAAATCTCAATCGGCCTTCTTTTACAGCCGATTGTATTTGTCGACGGAAGACATTACAATCATTGGTGTTATGAAGAAAGAAACCATGCCATTTACAATATACACACTTTTTCAATTCCTCGTGTGTGACAATTTAATGTTGCCATTCTTAAGGAGATCATCAAATATTAGCAACATTAAATGCGAACTTAACTTTCTCTTTTTGTGCTGAATGCATGGAGAGCGAGCAGCAGATTTGGCCTTAGCAGGCTAAATAAGCTCAGCAACCTGTAATTTCTTCGTCTTCACAAGGGCCGAAAGGCATTTGTCCTCATGCACGGGTGATGGCATGCTGTGACTATGGTGTGCTGCAAGTGGTGTGAAGTGTGATGATTGTGCCTGAGCACGGTACCCTGTCCTATGTGTGCACACTCGGGCGGTCCAACCTTGGTGATCGGACGGTCCATGGAGGGATCAGACGGTCTGGTATTGTATCTAGGCCATTTGGTCGTGTAGGCATTTGCTTGTGACCCTTGTGGCAGGCTCTGTGTGACTACGGATTGTCCGACGTAAGGTGTAGGATAGTCTGTTGGAGAGTCGAACGGTCCGTGATCGTGCGCGGACTGTTCGGTCATGCCTAGAGTCGATCTATCGTGCAGTGAGGATGGTGACAACATTTTCCCTGGATATGAGTTCATAGGCATATACCATAGTATAACTGGGACTCAGAAGCCCCATTTGTTGCTGATGTGTTTGACGTAGTTATTTTAGTGCTCAATTCACGTGACAAAAATCAGGTGTATGAGTTTTTTCTAATACATGCGCCATATTCTCAATATCCTCCATTATACTTTTAATCTGTTATCAAAAGAAGTTTTAACAGATTTAATATCGGTTAATGGCGTAGTGTTACTTACAATAGGGAGCTGATGCAGCAAGGCTGACAGTGAATCGTACTTTACTTCCCTCTCCTTGATGACCTTCTAGTGGCGATCTACCTTGAAGTTTGAGAGGTACCACTTTTCCATCACCTTGCTTATCTGAGCCTGTTGTCATTGGAACTCCTCGTCTAGCCTTTTCATGTGGTCTTCTAATTTCTCATTCTTAGTGGCTAGTGAGTTAGTCAGCCTTGAATTGGTGTCTAGAACAACATTGTTGTGATCTTTGGGATCAAACATTGTGGCTGATCTAATAAGTCTATCCTAGTAGATCGATCTTTTCGTCTCCAGCGGAGTCGCCAAAAAGTGTGTTGGTGCCTTTTTGGACCAAACACTAACGATCCTAGGTCGCACTCGTAGTGAGTTTAGACCTTAGGGATGATCCCTAGGTTTCGCTCACGGAGGGTCGAGACCTTGGGGAGCGAGATGGTAACACTAGTAGAAAAAGGCTCAAAGCCTGCGGGGCGATATATTTTTACAGGCGGATTCGGTTATCAACCGCCAGTGCTATTTTTAGTGGCGGTTCCTTAAGAAAACCACAACTAGAATTCGTATTTCTACATGTGGTTCCTTAAGAAAACCACCTGTAAAAATCCATGATTTCTAGTGACAGTTTTCTTAAGGAACCGCCTGTAGAAATCGATTTCTAGTGGCAGTTTTCTTAAGGATCTGCCACTAGAAATCATTTTTATCCTTAATTTTTTGAGTTTTTCAAACGATCTCGTATGATAAAACCATCAAAATAAAGTTGTAGATCTTTAAAAGTTATGAAACTTTGTGGTTGACAACCTTTTTTATTTGAACTCATTTCGGTTCTCAAAATTTGAATCTAAGTATGTCAAATTTAAAATTCAAATTTTGTAAACTACCTCAGATGAAAAAAAGTGTCAAAATGAAAGTTGTAGAACTTCAAAAGGTATTCAACTTTTTAGTTGACAACTTTTTTATTTAAATTCGCTTACAGTCTCAAACAAGCAATTTACACTCAGTTTGTTGTAATATGTGGACAAAAAACTACAAACTAGACACAAAGCATGCCATATGTGGAGTAGTAGCGGAGGCTACGTGCGAGGGTGAGGTCTGCGGTTTGATTCCTGACGGGCGGGTGTGGTGGGCTGAGTCATCTCCTTAAATAAATTTTTTACTGTTTTTAAAACCTGTTTAATGTTTCTGAAAATAATTTTTACTAGCGGTTTATTACGTCGACCGCACTAGCGGTTTTCTTAACTCAACCGCCAATGGAAATCGATTTTCACTGCCAATGGAAATCGATTTTCAATGTCGGTCCTCAGTTACCCATCTGTAAAAATGATGATTTCTACTAGCCCTTAGCACCGACGGTTCTAAGAAACGCCAGTGAAAATAGGTTCACAACCATCACTATAGAGCTTCTTTGTACTAGTGTAAATAAGATGTAAGACAAATAACAATATCTCGAATGCGGTCTTGAAAGGAAATCTTAGGACCAAGGGGACGACTACTTGATGTACCTAATATGGTTATCCTGAAGGTGTGACACCACCTCTATGATGGCCACCACCTATTTGGGACCAAACAGCAACGAATCCTAGGGCCTTCTCGTGATGAGCAATACCTTGGGTTCGGCTCTGCGAGGTGGACGGCGTGGCGGTCCGCAATGGGTCGTCGGGTCGCCTAGCGGTGCTCGATGCGGTGGTGCGGACTGTCCACGTCTCTGGGCTGGACGGTCTGCAACCCTGCTGCAAGAACAGATCTTCTCTGTGCGCTGTCCGAACGATCCCTGCTCTAGGTCGGACGGTCTGCGATAGCACAGGGTCATCTTCTTCTCCTCATAGGACCTAGATCTCGCCCCTTAGGGGAGAGACCTTAGGGTGCTCCGGATCAGCAGGTTATCCAGGGCGTCACCAAACGACGTAGAGTCAACTAGGAATTAAGAGATTAAGTCGAGAAAGAGATCTTGAGTGAAGTAGATGAAGTAGATCTTGCCCCTCAGAAGGGATAAGATCCTATAGTCATCTTGGGGTCGATAGGCCATCCTAGGACAGATCTAGACGACGTAGAGTCGAATAGGGATAGAGGTGGATATGTGGAAAGCTACAACTAAAGCTATGTTATATTTGTTCCTAGGCCAGAAAAGGTAAATAAAGTAGATTTACTTGATTGGAATGTGTTTGAGAATTCTCAATCGGCCGTACCCCTTCATATATATATATACTAGGTATGTGCCCGTGCTTTGCAACGACACACAAAATATTTAGCAAAATATTAGTGCACAACAATTACATAGAAACGAAGAACAATTATATTATCACCGACTTTAATATCTTAAAATTTGTTTACTAACAAATACAATGTTATCCTTATATGATTAGTGGCAGCAGCATGAACATATCTAAGAGTAGCTATGAAGTGAAACTATTTTGGTACTTCTCTCGCAAAGACAAATATCTGAAGTTGCGTAATATGACATAACAGTTAACATGACCCATGAAAAAAGATGAACCGAAATATGGTCTCCCGCAAGCCAAGCATGCTCTCTCTCCTTCAGCACGAGCAGAGTCCATCCATCCCATCCACACTTAGTCGAGCCTGATGACACCATCCAACTCCATCGGCGCTACAGTGCCATCCTGCATAGTGGGCACGAATACGAAGAAGAGTGAGATCAACCCGAATGCCTCTTGTGATGCACAGAACTCGGAACCACCTGCAATATAGCGTGTGAAAAATATAGAATATGAAACCAAAAATAGTGTGAATGCACACCTCGTTTATAGAGTTCGGTGTATCCACAATCTCTGCAAAGGTTAGTCTTAGAGCAGGATCTTTCTGCCAGCATCTCTGTAGTAGTTCAGCGAGCATATGATGTGTATCAACGGCAATAGTAAGCCTCGAATCCTGCATGCAGAGGTATCATATCTGCTAAATTAGGATTCGAAATAGGAACTCCACAACACTTTCGCAAGAGTATTTTACTTCCCCACCAAGCACAAAAAAATACAGATGAGTTCCAACTCTAAATTAGTCCAACATCTTTTTCATTGTCGCGCTGAAACCAAATCCAAATTATTATTTTCATTTCACTGCTGAAGCATAACAGCTCTACTACTCCAAACGATGCGAACAAGATCTCACTTTACTCCAAAGACAGGCATGGTCACGACTCACGACTGCATAGTGCACAGGCACAACAAGAGGAACAAATGGTCAGAAGCTTATCGCGACAGCTCGTGCTGACCAAACCAGCGGTAGCCTTATGGATGGGTAGCTAGCTAGGCGACGAGCGCGACGTCAGGGGCAACGAACACGCGCGCGTAGGCGTAGCCATGCGCCGCTTGGAATAGGGAGCCCCCCAGCTACACGACACAAGCAAAAGCAGAGCAGCCAGCCAGGCAGGCAAGCCCGTTATCGTTTCACGCGTGCCAGCGTCTGTCACTCCGGCGGCGCGGCGGCGGCGACGTTGCCGGTGCGACCGTCCTTGTGGCGCCCGAAGTCATGCACGACGAGGTGGAGCTCGGCGGCGGCGAGGAGGAAGTGCACGGCCTGCGCAGGGTGGAACAGCGCCACCACCTCGCGCATCGTCTCGAGGCGCAGCGTGTTCGCCATCTCCAGCACCCGCCTCATCCCCTCCGCCTTCGCTTGCATCTCTCGGTCCATGGCCCCCGTGTCCCTGACGCCGCCGCTCTCGAGCTCCACCATCGTCGCCGTCGTTAGTGCTTCCTGCACTCGCGTGCTCGTCGTTGACCTCACTGGATATTTTACTTCACGATGACTGAAGGGGAAAGAAAGCGATGGTGAGTTTTTTTCCACCTCACTCTTCTACTGACTCACCTGTGCGCTCGCGATGGCGTCCTCAATCTCGCGCTCCCTTCGGATGGTGCGGCACTACAGCTGGTCGGTGGCCTGGAGCTGCGCGACGCCGAGGTCGTCCTTAAGGCCCCCGCTGTCGAGGAAGGTGAGGAGTTGGTGCTACAGCTGCATCCCGGACTTGGTGTACAACAGCTGGATCGTGGTGGTGGGGCGCCAGCCGCCGCACCAGAGGAGAGGTTGAGGTTCTCGGTGGTGGAGGTCTAGGACGGGGTGCGACAGCGAGATTAGCGGCGCGTTGTGGGCGAGGATGTCGGGTGGGAGGCAGAACGTGCACCACACCTCTGTGTGGATGCCTACGATGCTCTCTTAAGTAGTAGTAGATATATATAGTTTATATATTAAGAGCTCTGGGCTTCCAATAACTAGAGGAAGCCCAGGTCGGACGGTGCAATCCGGTCGAGCCGGACCAGGTCCGGACGTCTATAAAACATGACCCAGAGTGCTAGGGTTCAGTTTTTTATGCTCCACTCCAATTCATTAGCGACGCCGTGTGCGGCGACGGCGGTTGCTCTAGAGCATGCGCGGTGGTGGACCCCCAGCCGGTGGCCGCAGCTCCATGACCTCGATGCGCGGTGGCGGAGGTTTATCGATCCGGAGTAGTGGCGGCGGTTCCCAGGTCGGTGGTGGTGGCTCCCCGATCCAGAGAGCGAGCGACAGCAGGGCCCTTGTGCGGGCAAGCGGCGGCGTCCCCGAGGAGGCGGCACTTCCAAGGCAGGCGAGCAAGCGGTGCTCGTCGTCGTGTGAGTAGCGACGGCGACGCATGAGGCGCGAGGTTCGACGAGATGCGCGCAGCGATGATCGCGCATGATATCCTCCGATCCGGCGTAGTTTGGGCGGCCCGAGTGACGACCTACATTTGTGCTTGTGTCATCGACGACGTCCTCTGGCCACTACCTCCCTCGATTTATGTTTTCTTTTTTATTATTGTGTTTTATGTCTACCACATGTATTATTTACGCAAAAAACCGTACGATTTTATGCTTGAACACGGAGTTCGTATATCAGTTTACCGCATGCATATTTTTTGCATGCACATTGGAAAGACAATTTCTTGATTTATGTTGTTCATAATTCGCGCGCATGCAATGGAAACTCCCACGATTTTGTCATAATTTTGGATCTGTATAAAAATAGAAACCGCATGCATGCGACTACCATGTTTTTAGGATCTGTCGTAAAAATAGGATCGTAATAACAACCTACTAGAGCTATCAACCTCTCACATTGACTCGGTATTTACGCTTATAATTGAGGGATTTTATGCTCAAAACTTAAGGTTTTTACGCTCCACCCGAAGATGCGTCCACCAGTGAACAACATGCCAGATTTTTTACGCAGTGTAACGAATTGCATAAATACCTACACCGTGTAGTATAATTTGTATCAGTATATATCATAAACTAGTTCTAATGCGTTTAGCTGTATGACTGTTGGAGGGATCCTATATTTATGAAGGAAATAAAACATAAATGCAATTTTTTGTTTCTATGCATGCAATTCATTTTCTTTAATTGCATATTCTTTCCATCATAAATTCGTGCGCATGCAGCTGGTAACAGATTTTTACGCAGCATACCGAACTGCATAATTATCTACATAGTGTAGCATATTTAGTATCAGTATATGTCATAAAATGGTAATTACGAGTCTAGCTGCATGGCTGTTGCAGCGATCCTAAATTTATAGAAAAAATAAAGCATTTAAAATAGAAAGCGCCACACATATCTTTCCTAAATTTACGCGCATGCAAGGGAACGTGTTTGACTCATGCATGCATTTTGCCATAATTTTTGGATCTGTATAAAAATAGAAACCGCACGCATGCGGCTGCCATGTTTTTCGGATCTGCCATAATAATAGGATCGTAATAACAACCTACTAGAGCTATCAACCATTCACATTGGCTCGATATTTACGCTTATAATTGAGGAATTTTATGCTCAAAACTTAAGGTTTTTACGGTCCAACCCGAAGATGCGTCCACCAGTGAACAACATGCCAGATTTTTTACGCAGTGTACCGAATTGTATAAATACCTACACCGTGTAGTATAATTTGTATCAGTATATATATCATAAACTAGTTCTAATGTGTTTAGCTGCATGACTGTTGGAGGGATCCTATATTTATGAAGGAAATAAAACATTAAATACTATTTTTTTTCTATGCGTGCAATTCATTTCCTTTAATTGCATATTCTTTCCATCATAAATTCGTGCGCATACAGCTGGTAACAGATTTTTATGCAGTATACCGAATTGCATAATTATCTACACAGTGTAGCATATTTAGTATCAGTATATATCATAAAATGGTCCTTACGAGTCTAGCTGCATGACTGTTACAACGATCCTAAATTTATGAAGTAAAAAAATCATTTAAAAATATAAACCATCACACATATCTTTCTTAAATTTACGCGCATGTTAGGGAACGCGTTTGACTCATGCATGCATTCCTTTTTTGTGCACATAGATGTGGGGCAGGTGACGCACACGATAGCCTGGTTGAGTCGGCGCGCTGGGTTGAACCACGTTGCAGGGGTGGTCGGCCTGGGCTTTCTTTAACTATTGGAAACACAGAGCTCACGTTATACCTGCTCTATATATATAGGGGAAGTCTGAACCCGTTTCTAGGTGATAGCTAATAAATCTCACGTGATTAGATAAATAACCACACACAAAATAAATATAATCGACCGAATCAATCTGACTGTACGGGCGCGGACCGTCTATGCCCTAGGACGTCTGCCATTTTGATATTCAATAGACACAACACAACACAACTCCTTCTCTGTCCCACTCACCGTAATCCCAGTGACAGGGGCCTACGTAACAACGAACAAGGAGGCATCGGTGTCACTTGCTTCGACCGAAATACCAGAGCTTATTTGCTGCACTCCACTACATCCATACATTCATCCTGGACTTTATGGGCCGGCCTGCAAAAAAAAGCCAGGCACCAACGCAAGTCGATGCAGCCGGCATGCGCAAAGTTGGATACTGTTGCAAAGCCCGATGCGATTCAGTTGCCAATCCACAACCTAACAAAAATCCGACAACACAACTAGCTGCTGAGGAAGTGTAAAGACCGAACAACGGGTTTGTGCCACAACTAACCGAACACATCATGATCAACTGACAGATTACAAGTAACATTTCTCCTCCTGATCTTCAAACTTGGTCTTGATGTCGACAATACCAATCCGGTTGCAGCAACCGATGAACTTCTCTCGCTCGGGTGGTTCATCAATATATCCGCGAACTGATCTCGAGTTATGATCTGCTCGAGGATAATCTTCCTCATGTCTACGCACTCTCTAATGTAGTAAAACCTTAGGTGCTGCTGTTTGGTTCACAAAAGTTAACGTAAATGACAACAGTAATGATTTATACTCGATTACCAGCGGTAACAAGTTTGAATAGACTGATATCAGTTCCTAATGTGATATATGATTTTGATTAAACTTAAACAAACATGATTTAACGTTATCAATTACCTATGACATTACAAATATGTGAACCAATCAATACCTTATATTTATGTGTTTGGTTCCATCATGGTAGACATGGTTTTTGCTGAGACCTATAACAGACTCATTATCTACCTTCAGTACCAGTGCTTTGTGTTCTGATCTCATTAGGTCCTTCAACATGTGCGTCAGCCATGCCCCTTGACAAGTGCTAGCTGCTGCCGCTATGTATTCGGCCTCACACGATGACAATGTCATTATCTTCTGTTTGTTGGATTGCCAAGTGATTGGATTCCTTCCCAGAAAGTATAGCAGCCCGCTTGTACCGCGTCTGTCATCTGGATCCCTGGCATGGTCACTATCGCTGAGTCGCTGGACCCAACCAAGCACCGTAATCTTCCTATGTCATAGAACACTCCATACTCCAATGTTCCAGCAACATACCGAAGCTAACGTTTCACTACTGCACAGTGGTCTTCTTTTGGCTCCTCCAAAAACCGACTGACAAACCCCACATAGTAGGCTAGATCTGGCCAGCGGTTCACAAGATACTGGAGTCCGCCCACTATACTTTGATACACCGTTGCATTTACCAGAGGATGATCACTTGTGTTGCTGAGCTTGGGCTGCTTCACCATCGAAACTGCACAAGCGTTTGCAACCTTCCATTCCATTTCGTGTTATCAGTTTTGCTGCATATGTTCCCTGGCTAATGCTGGTTCCCTTCTTGGTCTGCTTCACCTCAAGAGTCCTAGGTCACTCATCTTGAATAGCTGCATTATCTTTGATTTGAATAGAGCAACCTCACTGCATCTAGTGATCACAAGCACTATCGGAAACATCTTCTTTGCCGACGAAGGCTTTACCGAGTATGACACTCGGCAAAGAAAGCTCGACGAACTGTACATTCGCAACGACTTCTTTGCCGAGTACTTTTTATCGGGCACTCGACAAAGACTTTGCCGAGTATCACCCGTTACTCGGCAAAGAAAAGTTGCTGTCACGGTGACTGTTAATGACGACGGAGCCTGTGCCGAGTTATCACGCACTATATGTAGAAATCTAGCCAAACTACACATGAAATCTTAGAACTTCAATGTAGACCGGCTAGGTTTCTACACATCGGGGTTGACAACTTTTTCGAAATATTTTCAAATTTTTATCAATTTTTATCATAGGCTCTACATATGATATCATGACATGTGGACAAGTTTCATGATTTTATGATTTTGTTTGTGTTTTATACAAATTTTAAACACCTGGATGACAAGTTCACGGTCATGTTTCGTGAGCATGATGCTCGAAAATTCCGGTCTACTCCTGAAATCGGTCGTAACTTGTGCTAAGTAACATGGATATCATTTTTGCATTCACTGTTTTCCATTTTTCGAGTGACTTGCAGTTCAAATCTGAATTATCAGAGGAAACTCAATTAAAAGAACAAAAACTAATAGTTATATAAAACACTTTTATAATTGTGCGAAGAATAGAACATGTAAGTCTACATAATGTAGGAACAAACCATAAAAAGTTTGGTTCGAAAAAGAAAAAAATGGAAACATACTTTGCCAAGTGCCCAAGTAAGGCACTTGGCAAAGTATGATTTGCCGAGTGTCGCCTCGACCGACACTCGGCAAAGTACCGTCTTTGCCGAGTGTCAACGCCTGTTCTTGGCAAAGATAACGGTCGTCAGCTACAAACGGCTGCCGACGGTTCTTTGTCGAGCGTCGCCTTTCGAGTGTTTGACACTCGACAAAGATGTCTTTGCCGAGTGTCTGGCTATGCTGAGTGTACTAAGCTCGGTAAAGGTGCTCGTTACCGAGAGTGCGACATCGCCGAGTGCCAGGGAAAAAGCACTCGGCAAAGCGCCGAGTGCTCCGCAAAGAGCCGAATTTCGGTAGTGAAGGTCATCCACATAAACACCCACGATGAGTCAACACTTCCCAATTCCACGTGTGTAGGGGTGTAAATGGTACGAATATTATCCGTCCGTATTCGAATTCAATCCGTTTAAGAGGGCTAAGATCCGATCTGTATCTGAGTTCGGGTACTCAGTATCCGATCCTTATCTGATCTTTATCTGTATTCGTATTCTCAAAGTTGGATTTTTAAGATGACGGTATTCATTCAAAACTTATCCGATATCCGTATCCGATCCGAATCCGAAGAGAAAATATGAAAACAAATATGGAACAAGTAATATCCGCCCGTATCTGATCCGATTACACCCCTACACGTGTGTACACACCATGTTCTGCTGAACTCTTCTAGAAACCAAGTGACAGTAGACTGTCATTTAACTTAGCATTCCATGCTCTAGGAGCTTGACAAAGTCCATATAGTGCTTTCTTCAATCGTAACACTTTGTGCTCCAGTTCTTTGATGAAAAAACCAATCGGATGGCTAACATATACAACATGTTTGGTTTGAGGAATGAGGTATTTCATCATCTTCTCACTCCTTACTTTCTTGTTTGGTTTGTAGAATGGAATGAATTGATCTATCATTCCTCATAAGCTAATAATTAGTAATAATATGAGGAATGAGTTCATTCTACCAAACTTATGGAATAGACTCATAATGCACCACCTCATCTAGAATGGATTGATTCCTCAAACCAAACACTCTCATACTTTCTCCCCTAGTTCTCCATTCAGGAACACAGTCTCACATCCATGTGGTGTTCTTCCTAGCTTTTGCATGCTGCTAGTGCTAATAGCAAGCTTACCGACTCCATCCTTGCGACAAGAGCAAAACCTCATAAAAATACATACCCTAGCGCTAGATATATCCCCTTTGCCACTAGTCGTGCCTTGTGCTTGACAATGTCTCCGTGATCGTCCTGCTTCACCTTGAAGGTCCACTTCAAACGGATAGCTTTGTGTCCGGTCGGGAGACCTGTCAACAACCATATGCCATTCTCTTCTATTGATTTCATCTCGTTGACCATCGCCCTCCTCCAGCTTGGGTCCTTATCAGCTTCCACGAAAAATGTTGGTTCCTCTATAGTGATGAACATTAGCTCACCACCACCCAGGGAGCGCATCGCTAGTCCCAGTGTAGGAGTTTTCCCCCAACACGTTCGCTATAGTGTGGAAATGCGTAGAGACATCTTCATCATGATCAGCGTAGAGCATATTCTCCACATCTATCGATGGAGTAGCAAACTCCATAGGTGGTGGCGCCTACATGTCCCTAGCACTTTGCACATGGGGTGTATAGGGGTCAGCACTCCTGGTTCCTATAATCACCCACCCTTGGGTTGATGGACGCACAACAAGGCATGCTCCACCATGAACTTGCCTCTCCCACCATTGTCAAGTGCAGTGGTGTTGTCTTCATCCTAGTTCCACTTGGCCTCCTCGAACACTACATCATCCATGATGTGTACTCGACCATCCTTCGGCTTGTACATTCGGAATGCCTTTGATCCTATCCTAGTTCTCAAACATTCCATACAACCCCACAATCATAGAATAAGCACCAGTATGCTCATACTATTTTTCAGATCTGGGGACAAGGTGGCAAGCATAAGACAACTCACATTAATTACGTCATTGTTGTGATTCTCATAAGCCACACATTCTGACTCATCCGCATTATCAGGGAGGTCATCAGGGTGTGGTTCCTCAAGAACATACTCAGTTTTCTCTTGCCTGAGAACAATTCCTAGGTTGCGGTACCAATCAATAAAATTAGTTCCATTGAGTTTCTCCTTTTCAAGCACAGATCGCAAATTGAAAACGAAATTGTTGCTAGCAAACATGATCTACAACAGAAAATAAATATACAAAGTTTTAGCACTACGTTATGTATCAATCTTCTATTAACCAATGTAATAAAAGACATCACCACTATATTGAATCGTCTTCCCTCTAATGAAATAGTGGTCCAAGATCCATATCCACTAAATTTTAGTGAGCTTTGGCTTCACCGCTAGAATTTAAGTGTCATAGGTAAACAACAAATTTTTAATCATATCTCTACATGACTCTTGTTTGTTGGGTGGCATCCAATGCCCCGGCTCCTAACTCCATGCCATAAAGCCAAACTGTTTTGATAGCTTTGCTAAGTAACCAATACTATGCATGTAAATGTCCAACATCCAATCACAAAAGATAGTTGATGGTGTTTTGCTTTGGCAAATTGAGAGCACCTAGAGGGGGGAGGAATAGGTGATCCTACGAAAATCAACTCTAAAAACCACAAACTTGGTTTATACAAGTTGTTAGTGATAACTAAAACCAAGTTAGGATGAGAATAGATAAGAAGGAATAACTTTTCACTTGATTGCTCCTTTAAGATGAGTATTAAACTTAGGATCAATATTGCAAGTGAGTAGAGAACCCAAGAAGATAGTAATCACAATAAGTAAATGAATGAGTGACACAACGATTTTTATCGTGGTTTGGCCAATGCCTACTCCATGTTGTGGTGACCTCCTTTGCTCAAGGGTTGCACTCAACCCCTCTCAAGTGATTCAAAGATCAAACTTGAGTGCCATAGATATCTTCCTTATACTAAAATCCCTTTGCGAGGAATCTCCATAAATTGGTGTCTCTCACGCCTTACACAAGTGTTTATAATCAAAATAGAGTAAGGATGAGAGTAGAAACACACACAAGAGCACAATGTAGCAACAACACGCACACAAGCGAAAAGGGAGAGCGCACGATAGAAAACAACAAAGTTATAGCTCAAGAACGCGCCCAAATCTCTCTCTAACTAATCAAAAGCGTGGTTGCAAAGGTTCAGAGTTGTAGTGTGCTCAAAGGGTGCTTAGGTAATAGCTCCATGCGCTTAGGGGGTCCTTTTATAGCCCCAAGGGACCAAGGAGTCGTTTGGTCTTCATTTGGAAGGCCCTAGTTGCCTTTTGTTCGCACCAGACACTAAACAATAGGCAATTTCTTTCTTTCCTTCCCTAGCGAAGTCGACCATTTCCAACCATTGGTCACTTGGCACACCAGACAGTTCGGTGGTGCACGGACAGCCAGGTGCACCCTGGTGGCCGTTGGCTGAGCTAACGTGGCCTGCACATTTTGCGCGACCGACCGTTGGCCAGGTGCACGGCTACCACACCGGGCAATCCAGTGAATTATAGCCGTGGCGCCTCGGCAGAAACCCAAGCGCGGCTTGTTCACTGACTGAACGGTCTGGGCACTGTCACTGCCCGGTGCACACCGGACAGTCCGGTGTGGCCCAGACTGGCCCAAGTTTTGCCAAACTTAGCCAAATATATTTCCTCCAAATTTGTTCAGCTTGAGAAGTTTCCTAGCACTTAGATGAACATAGTTAGCAACTAAAACATTTTACTAAGTGCTAGAATCATACCTTTGTTCATCAATGCAATAGGATTTGCAATATACTCCAAAATACGCTTTTCCTATATTTCTCAATTTGCCTTTCAAACACCTGTGCTCATGCTCATATGAGAAGATATTAGTCCATAGTAATGTGTTGAGCATTTAATCACCAAAACAAATAGAAATGGCCTAAGGGCACATTTCCCTTTCACAAACACACCACACAACGATCATAACTTCTTTAAGTGCAGCTATCGGTAAAAGACATAAAAACTTAGTTTTTTTCGAGAGAAGCTATTCTATCACGACAAAAACATCCACCATATGTAATGTATGAAAGGAATAGTAAGACAAGAAGGTAAACATCAAAGCATATAATCATACCATTTCGTGAATGGTATGACCTTTTTGGATTCATCATGGTCTCCATCTCCATGGTGTGCTTTCTCTCCTCGTGTAAACAGTAAGCCAATCCTCCCTTGCAATTGCATATCCTGACCTAGATGGATTGTGTGATATCTTAGCTCAAGGCTAATAGATTTGATAGAATACTATGGTGTGTGGGGGATTTGGGCATATGGCATATATGGGCATAGAATGGTCACATGTCATGACATGTGACGAAACTAGACACACAAACCTGGCTAAGATGGAAAGTTCTTGGCTTGAGACACACAGACTAGCATAGAATTGATAGAATACTCATACTAATAAGACATATTTTTCTTTTTCAGAAGCATGTCTCGAAAGAATTTTTGGGTTAAGCATGTTTGACTTAAAGCAATTTTAGGATGGGTGGCCCGGGATAGTATGTGGGGATGGTGTTTTAATTTGTAAGACCCATGTTGGTCTATAAAAATGGTATATGATCCTAGAGAATTGTCTGAAGTAAGTACCACTGGTCGAGTAAATATCGTCGGTCCAAGAGTGGCTGGGTATTACACTTGCTCATCTCGCTCGAACCCGCCGCCACATTCTAAGTCCATATCCCAATCCCAGCTGGAATCCGTGCTTCCTTGTTCTTCCCCACGGCTATGCATGAAACCAAACTAGTTAAATTAGATATGCATCTATAGAAGCAATAGGTTTTTTTTCATAAATTCGTGTTCATCAGCATATATATATTGGACACCATCCAAAAAATGAAGCTGGTGCATCACCCAAGCAGATAATTCTCAGCCATAATGTTGTACCCTGACAGTTATTTCGCTCAGATTATATTCTCGGCCACATCACGTAATCTTAGGATTGTCCAAAAGGCAGAGGCACGCTCGCTGCTTTAATTAGCCACCACCGGAGGCGGATTCCATCCCAACATGCCCAAGCAAGCAAGCAATAATCCTGAGCATTGGGCCTACAACCTTTTGGTTCATCATCCTCTCACGTGCCAAACGCCACTCCACGCACTGACGCACCTCGACACGTACTGCAGCGTCGTGCCATGGAGTGGCACGTGCCCTTCCATGGCCACATCACGGATGGATCGATCGCACACAAGACAATCCATGTGAGGCTATTAGCAGCGGCCCCAGCATGCTGCTGATGCTTCCTCACATTGTGTTGTGCAATGTCTCACGGTTGGATGATATGAACAATGGCTTTGCCCTTCTCTCAAGTCATCACTACTGTCAATGCTGGCCTAAAAGAGACATAGACAGTATATTGTTCAGCAAAATTGAGATATAGGAAGAAACCAAATCAAATTAGTTCATAAATTGGATACCACATGAGCCCTGGAGAGTGGCCATTCTTTCTATGCCGCCACCATTTTACCCTCCAGAATCTTTTGGTACTGCTTCACAACACCACATGATTTCAAACTGAAACGTTGTTCATTTTAACAGTCTCTCAATCTTTACACGATATATTTGAAAAATTTAAGACGACGACCGCTCCACTCCACAGTACCTGTCAACCACCGACTGACAGTGTCTTGTGGCTACGTCACCGACAGCCGGTTCTGGCTACGTCGCTCTTCTAGAGGGTGTTCATGTGGATAAACCACGGGGATGTGGTAAAGCACATCAACACTAAAATGATTTTGGTCAAAAGGCATGCTCGCTGCTTTAGGAGCTGTTGACGCCTTTTTGGAGCGCCAAACACTCAACAAGAACCGTGACGGTGCCTTCTGCACAGGGGCGGACGGTCCGCGCGCAGGGGCCGGACGGTCCGCGGCCTGGTGCGAGGCGCGGTGGTGCTCTCTGCGCAAGGGCGGACTGTCCGCGGCCTGGTGCGCGGCTAGGGCGCTCCTGCCTGACGGCCGGACGGTCCGCGCCCTGGGGCCGGACGGTCCGCGCGTACGCAGGGACGGCGGAAGATCGCCGACGGCGCCTGGATCTCGCTCCCGGGAGGGACCCCGTCGGGGAGTAGAGATCCTAGGTGGTGTCTAGCCTCGGGTAGACTGACCTAGACTCCTCTAATCGACGTAGAGTCGAGGAGAGGCGGAGAATTTGGGGATTGGAAGGCTAAACTAGGTCTAAACTAGAACTACTCCTAAGATAAAATGCGAAATATAAGTTGTATTGATTCGATTGATAATTACAAATCGGCCGTAGACCTCTCATTATATAGAGGAGGGGGCTGGACGCTTTACACGACTGGATTCCGGGTTAATTCCGCAAATCTAGCCAACAAACATAGCACAAAACTCGGAACCCTAAACTACTCTGCGCATGCGCGGACCGTCCGGCCCACAGGCGCGGACTGTCCGGACCGCGGACCGTCCGGCCTCAGGGCCGGACCGTCCGGCCGCTCAATATGGTGCTCAACATATGCCCCCCTGCCTTTTGGTGGAGCTGAGCAAACCAAAAGCAACTAACTCGATGTGATTACATCGGTTCTCTTAGGCATCCTGCCACATACTAGGATGGTACTGTTTGAGGAAACGTCCATTCAAAGCCTTAGGCAAGTCCTTGCCTTGTAATGTTTGTAGCAAATAGGCGTTGCCAGACATCACCTGTTTTACTTTATAAGGGCCTTCCCAACTTGGTGACCATTTCCCGAACTTCCGATCTTTATTCCTTAGAGGCAGAATGGTCTTCCACACCAGGTCCCCTACTTGAAATGATTTTGCTTTGACCTTCTTGTTGTAGGCCCTGGCTACCATGATTTTGTCCTTTTCTATTGCTCCCAAAGCTATCATCCTTTTGTCAGTCACCTCATCAATATTATCCATCATTGAATCATAATAATCGGTAACAGTTAGATCATTTTGTCTGGCGAACCTGATAGCATTCAAACTTATTTCCACAGGCAACACTGCTTCCTGCCCATAGACAAGCTCAAAAGGAGATACTTTAGTAGCCCTATGTTTAGATATTCTATGAGCCCATAAAGCCTCAGACAAAATCTTATGCCAATGTTTAGGATTATCAGATATTTTCTTTTTTATCAAATTAATCAATGTCCTATTGCTAGACTCGGCCTGACCATTGGCCTGAGCATAATATGGAGATGAATTAAGCAGCTTAATTCTGTATAATTCAGCAAATTTACGTACCTCCTTTGACATAAAAGAAGTACCTTGATCTGTAGTTAAGGTCTGGGGAATGCCGAATCTATGAATGATATGCTCAGTTATAAACTCAATTACCTCCTTGTGTATCATGTTCTTTAGAGCAACGGCTTCAGTCCATTTGGTGAAGTAGTCAGTGGCAACTAACACAAACCGATGCCCCTTTGATGATGAAGGATGAATTTCTCCAATAAAGTCTAATCCCCATCCTCTAAACGGCCAAGGCTTGATGATAGGATGTAATTCGGCTGCAGGGACCAACTGTAGGTCGCCGAATTTTTGACACACTTGGCAACCCTTGTAGTACTTGAAACAATCAGCTATCATACTAGGCCAATAAAAACCAGACCTTCGCAACAACCACTTCATCTTTGGAGCTGATTGATGAGTACCACAAATTCCCTCATGTACTTCGGCCATGGCTAATATAGCGTCATCTGGGCCCAAGCACTTAAGCAGGATGTCATTGACTGTTCGGCGGTAAAGTTCATCACTCATCAAAACATACTTGAAAGCTGTTCGCCGAATGTTCTTATCTGTCCTGATATTGGGACTTCGTAAATAATTAAGTATAGGTGTCCTCCAATCACTTGCATCGGCTTCATTGTCAGCCGAATTAATGAAAAGAACATTTCTGGTAACCCCGGACGGTCCGGCGTCATCACGCGGACGGTCCGCGACCTGGGAATTTGGCTCTGCACTGGTTATCAGATTTTCAGTTTTGTGAAATTTTCCTTTCTTTATCCGATAACCTGATGCATCTTGTGCCAAATCGTTAGCTCTATGATTCTCAACTCTAGAGATATGCTGAATACTGAATTCATCAAAAGAATGGATTATGCTCCAACATTTCTCAAGATAACTATTTAGAGTATCATCAAGACATTGATATTCTTCTAACACTTGTTGGACAACCAGCTGAGAATCACCAAATACCTTCACATGTTTTACTCTCATACCATTTAAAAGTTCTAAGCTGAATAGGAGGGCCTCATATTCAGCTTGATTATTAGTGCAATAAGTTTTCAATCGGCTAGAGAAGTCAAAGGAGACATTTCTTGGTGAAACAAGCACAATGCCAATTCCTTGCCCTTCATTGCAAACCGATCCATCAAAATATAAAGTCCAAGGAGTAATAGTGAGGTATGACATGTCTAGTTCATGAATATCATTAACCCGATGTTCTACAATAAAATCCGCTACGACTTGGCCTTTCATAGATTTCAATGGTTCATAGGCCAAGTCATATTCTATGAGTGCATAAGCCCACTTACCAATTCTACCACTCATAATTGGGTTATGCAACATGTATTTGATTACATCGGCTTGACCAGAAACAGTGCAATGACTAGACAGTAAATAACATCTACATTTGGTGCATGCATAAAACAAGCATAAACATAACTTTTCAATAAAAGTGTACCTTGTTTCAGCATCCACCAACCTTCGGCTTAGATATGTCACCACATGCTCCTTCCCCTCAGTTTCTTGTGTCAGAACAGCCCCAATAACCTTGTCTTCAGCTGCAATGTATAATCTGAATGGTGCTCCTACTTGTGGTGCTTTTAACACGGGAGCCGAAGACAAGTATTTTTTAATGAGATCAAATGCTTCCTGCTGCTCTACCCCCCAAGTGAATTCAGCATCATTCTTAAGCCGAAGGTGAAGGCATCAATCTTCCCGGCTAGGTTAGAAATAAACCTTCGTAAATAATTCACCTTGCCGAGAAACCTCTGCACTTCGACCTTACAAGTCGGAGGCCCCACATTCCGAATAGACTTGATTCGGTCAGGGTCTATTTCTATACCATGTTCATGGATGACAAATCCTAAAAACTTACCAGCCGACACTCCAAAAGCACATTTACGTGGGTTCATTTTTAAACCATACCGACGCATTTTATCAAAGGCTTTGCGCAAATCAGCTATATGAGAACTAAACTTAGCCGATTTGACTACAATATCATCAATGTAGACTTCCACAGTGTTTCCTAACAACTCATGGAAGATCAGATTCATAGCCCTCTGATAAGTAGCACCAGGATTTTTTAAGACCGAATGTCATGACAACCCATTCAAATAAACCAATGAAGCCTGGACATATAAAGGCTGTTTTAGACGCATCTTCTTCGGCCATGAAAATCTGATTATATCCGGCATTACCATCAAGGAAGCTAATAATTCTATTTCCTGATGCATTATTGATTAATGTGTCGGCTATGGGCATGGGATATTCATCTTTAGGAGTTGCTTTATTTAAATTACGAAAATCAATGCATACTCTAAGTTTACCTGACTCCTTCTTCTCCACCGGCACAATATTGGAGACCCACTCTGCGTATCTGCAAGGTCTAATAAAATTAGCTTCTAGCAGCCGGTGGATTTCGTCCTTAATTCGTGGGAGAAGATCTGGACGAAATGTTCTAGCTTTCTGCTTGAAAGGTCTGAAACCAGACTTAATGGGCAGCCGATGTTCGACAATCTCTCGGCTTAGTCCAGGCATTTCAGTGTAATTCCAAGCAAAACAATCTGAATATTCCTTCAATAGACCGATCATCTCATTTCTAGAATCGGTCTCCAGGGTCTTGTTTACAAAAGTTGGCCTCGGAGTTTTACCATTTCCTATGTCAATCTCCTCCAAAGGATCAGCTGATGTAAACCCCTGTCCTAGTTTATCAAGATCTCTGAATTCCTCTATCATGTCCCCCACAGAGGAATCAGATGATCTTTGTGTGATGGCGGACTTTCCGGTCTCGGGGACCGGATCATCCGTAATACTATCTTTTCGCTGTGGTAGATGTTCAGTCTTAAAGTCCGAACTGTTTTGTGATAGACCAGACCATCCGGCTTTGAGGGCCGAATTGTCTGTGATCAAAGACTCATGAACTTTGTGTGTATTCATCGTTTAAACTCTATTTAGGATTCAGCCGATTCTCCATTGGCTCTAGCATTACAGGAATGAAACCTTTCTTATCTATACTTATGAACTGATAATCAGAAAAATCTACCCCTGTGAGACATGTAGCAATCTCATAAGTCCAGAGTACAGGGGCATCGGCCACAGCGATGCAGGCCGATACATCAGCATGTACTTGTTCTACCTCATCGCCTACCCATTGTATTAGCATTTGATGTAATGTAGAAGGTATACATTGATTGGCATGAATCCAATCTCTGCCTAGAATTAAACTGTAATTCCCTTCTACATCAGCGACGAAGAATGCAGCAGCAAGGGTCTTAGTCCCGATGGTTAATTCAACGGACGTGACTCCCCTGGCTTTAATCGAACTATCCCCAACACCGCTGAGGGTCATGTTGGTTTTGACAAGTTCGTCATCTTGTTTACCTAATTTTCTGTATAATGAATAAGGCATTAGATTTACAGCCGCCCCTCCATCCACCAACATCTTAGCAATCGGTATTCCATCAATGTGACCGCGCACGAAGAGCGGCTTTAAATGATTTACCGATTCCTTTGGTTTAGTAAAGGCGGCTTCTTTAGGACCAAAATCAAACTGGGCAGCAACAGGTTCATCGTTGCCAATGATAGTACAATCGGAAGAAAATGTAATAATATTTACATCCATACCTGGGCGTTCTGGAGAAGCCTCGTAGTCGACCAGGTCTTCTTCTAGCAGGTCGTCCTCTTCCATTGATGTTGTCGTGTTGTTGGAGGCTTCCTGATGAACGGCGGACGGTCCGCACGTGGGGGCCGGACGGTCCGCGCCTGGTGCAGGTCGTCCAGAGCCTTCCTGGTGAACGGCGGACGGTTTGCACGCAGGGGCCGGACGGTCCGCGCCTGGTGCAGGTTGACTTTCTATTTCTGTGGCCGTTTGTTTTTTCTCAACGGCCTTCGGTCTCTATTTCTTTTGCGGTGGCGGGTATAGTGGATGTGTGTCATTAAATGTCTTTTCCGCCTCCTTCTCCTGGCTCTCCTTTGCTCTTAGGCGCTGTAATTTTCTCTTTTGGGATCGTGTCAATCCCGCTGGGCACCATCGAGGCATGGAGTATTTTGGATCGGCTGTTTTGATGGTAGCCGTATCCTTTTTGGTTGTGTTGGCCGATTCGCCGAAAATCATCGGCCCTTTATTGTCTCCCTGAATGACAACATCTGCAGTGCCTATTTTGATGATGTCCTTTTTTGTTGTTCTTTGAGTTCCTACAGGCATATGCCCCCCTGCCGGATTGGTCGGCCTAGGAGGCCGAGTAGTCCGGCAACCTTGTTGGGCCTGTGCCTGGTGACCGGATTCAGCAGTGCTCAATCGGTCTTGCACTGGCGGTGCCAACCTATCAAAAACGGATGTTTGGGGTGCCCCCCAGGCGGGGTACTGTGGCATCCCAAATGGATATGGTGGCATGCCCCACATTTGATTTGGGACATATGGTGGAGGTAAGTATGTGTATGGATATGGCATAGATGGATAAGGAGGTGGAGGGGTCCATGTCGGCATGTTAGGTCTCAATTGTACAATAGGACCTTTCATTTCTTCCGATTGGTGATGTGGTCCAATCGGCCTGACCTGACGTTGCTCATGAATGGGTGAGCGGGGTCGCTTCGGTGGCCGGTCGCTGGGGCCAGCCTTCTTTTTCACATATTTAGACAACAATTGATCGAAAGTCGGGCCAGGCTTGATCAGCCGACCGGCTGCTTTAAATGTATTTGTTTTCCACGTACCTATCTCTGGTCGTCGTGGTTTGAAGGTACGTGGTCGCTGCGAGTCCTGAGCATGGCCGGACCGTCCGCCGGAGCTCTCCGAACCGTCCGGTGGGGTCCCGGACCGTTCGTGCCTACGTGCCGGACCGTCCGGGATACGCAGCACGGGTTCCTGTATCTGTCTCCCTGTCTGCGCTTGCCCCCCCAGTACTGGAGGTTGTGATGGTCACCTTTAGGGTCTCCCCTCCATCGGGAGTCTTCTCGGCTACCACTTTCCTGCAAGAAACCTTATGATCCTCATCGGCCTTTTTAGAATTGCCGATGATTGCCTCTTTGCCTTTGCCTTTATCGGCCGTGTTTGGCCGAACCAGGACTTTCTTGCCCTCAAAGTCGATCACGTTCATTGGAAAGGGCTCTGTATCCACCTGCATTTCCTGAAATTTCAATCGTCCCTCATTAATGGCCGATTGAATCTGTCGTCGGAATACATTACAATCATTAGTGGCATGAGAAAATGAGTTATGCCACTTGCAGTATGCACGACGTTTTAGCTCGTCGGCGGATGGAACAGTGTGATTTATTTTAATATTGCCATTTTTGAGTAGTTCGTCAAATATTTTATCACATTTACCAACATTAAACGTAAACTTAACCTCCTCTTGCCGTTTCTTTTGAACCGGCTGCAAGGAGGAACAAGCCGAAGATTTGGCCTGTTTTGGCCAAACCATTTCAGCAGCATACACTTCTGCTGATTCGTCATCTGAGCTACTTTGGTCGTATTCTACTATATGTACGTTGTGACGCATTGTTTTAGCAGTTTCTTTGCTCCGGCTTTCGCAAGCCAAAGCCCTCTGGTGTAACTGTGCTAGTGTAAAAAATTGGATGCCTTCTAATCTCTCTTTTAAATAATATCGTAGACCGTTAAAGGCTAATCCTACTAGCTGTTTTTCTGCTAAATGAATTTGAAAGCATCGGTTTCTTGTATCGCGGAATCTCTGGATGTAATCATTAACCGATTCGTCTTTTGTCTGTCGCAATGACACTAAATCTACCAAATCCAATTCATAATCACCAGAGAAAAAATGATCATGAAATTTTTGTTCTAGATCCCCCCATGATGAAATGGAATTAGGAGGTAAAGTGGCATACCATGCAAACGCGGTTCCTGTTAGCGATAATGAAAATAAACGCACGCGAAATGCCTCTGTGTCTGCCAATTCTCCCAATTGTGCTAAGAACTGGCCTATATGTTCGCGCGTGTTTTTCCCTTGATCACCCGAAAATTTCGCGAATTCGGGTATTCTAGTTCCCTGTGGGTACGGGTGGTAATCAAATCGGCTGTCATAAGGTTTCCGATATGATTGCCCCCTAGGGACCATGCTTACTCTGAGCTTATCTCGGAACGCCCCGGCTATTTCTTCCCTCACTATATCAATGGCAGTCGGTGCAAGACCACCGGCTCTCTGGTCAAACATAGGTGGAGTTGGTTGCATATTAGTATGTTGTCGTTCCCCCCATTGGTTTGAACTACGTGGTGCATTCCCATTTGCCCTATATGGCTCATAGGTTTGATCGTTTCTTTCCGGCCTTTTAGGTGGGGCCGGAAAGCTTTCCTGGGCTCTGGATCCTGAATTAATGGGCTGGTGCATTGTATAATGTGATGGGAAGTGTTGCTGGGATGGGCGAGGATTCAGGTAATAATCCTCCTCAAAAGACTCATGCGCGGACTGTCCGGATATGTACCCGGACCGTCCGTGGTCATATGCGGACTGTCCGTCATTGTATGCGGACCGTCCGACTGGGTAATTTGGGTTCTGTGTCATATGTGGTGGCTCGAGCGCATATCTAGGTAACTCATTAAAAATAGGCCCAACTGCTGTTGGCCCGGACGGTCCGCGCCCACGTGCGGACGGTCCGGGCATGTGCAGATCGGCTGGTTTGCTGCCGATTTGCGGTTGCTTAGGGTATGTGTCCATCGGCATCCCATAAAGGGGTTGTGACTGGTCGTGACAACCTGTAGCCGATGTGTTACGCGCGTTATCTCCTAACTCAACCTCGTGCGAAGGAAAATTTGCGGTACTAGATTTATCGAATGCACGTACTAGTCTCTTAAGATCGCTTTGCATACCCCCTATGATGTTCTGCATTTGTTCACGCTGATCTTCTACATAATTTCTAAGAGATTGCAGATCGTTGGTATTACTTACATTGGGGATATCTGGCGTGGGTTGGAGCGAAGCCGGATCCGTCGCCCGATGTCGGACGACCTTGTTGTTCCTGTCCACTTTGAAGTTGGCCAAGAACTTTGCTTTCGCCTCCTGGATCATCCGCTCCTTATGCTCCTCAAACTGGAGCTGCTCGTCAGCCGGCAAGGTTTCCCAAGTCGGCTCTATGATGTTGCTTAGAGAAATATCAGAGCTATCCTTTGAACCGGCCATTGAGGGCCGATCTGATGAGCTTAGATGTGTTGTCCCCAGCGGAGTCGCCAAAAAGTATGTTGACGCCTTTTTGGAGCGCCAAACACTCAACAAGAACCGTGGCGGTGCCTTCTGCACAGGGGCGGACGGTCCGCGCGCAGGGGCCGGACGGTCCGCGGCCTGGTGCGAGGCGCGGTGGTGCTCTCTGCGCAAGGGTAGACTGTCCGCGGCCTGGGGCCGGACGGTCCGCGTCCTGGTGCGTGGCTAGGGCTCCTGCCTGACGGCCGGACGGTCCGCGCCCTGGGGCCGGACGGTCCGCGCGTACGTAGGGACGGCGGAAGATCGCCGACGTCGCCTGGATCTCGCTCCCGGGAGGGACCCCGTCGGGGAGTAGAGATCCTACGTGGTGTCTAGCCTCGGGTAGACCGACCTAGACTCCTCTAATCGACGTAGAGTCGAGGAGAGGCGGAGAATTTGGGGATTGGAAGGCTAAACTAGGTCTAAACTAGAACTACTCCTAAGATAAAATGCGAAATAGAAGTTGTATTGATTCGATTGATAATTACAAATCGGCCGTAGACCTCTCATTATATAGAGGAGGGGGGCTGGACCCTTTACACGACTGGATTCCGGGTTAATTCCGCAAATCTAGCCAACAAACATAGCACAAAACTCGGAACCCTAAACTACTCTGCGCATGCGCGGACCGTCCGGCCCACAGGCGCGGACTGTCCGGACCGCGGACCGTCCGGCCTCAGGGCCGGACCGTCCGGCCGCTCAATATGGTGCTCAACAGGAGCCTTCATCGGAGACGGATTCCATCCCAACATGCCTAATCAAGCAATCCTAAGCATTTTGGGGGCCTAAACCCTTTCGGTCCATCATCCTCTCACGTGCCAAACGCTACTCTAAAGTCTAGACACCTAACACCTCGGCATGCACATGCACTACATGAGCATCGTGCCATGGAGACTTCCATCATCACGGTCTATCACGTGTCGTTCCATGGCCACACATCACGGATGGATATGTATGGATGGATTGATCGAACACAAGACAATCCATGTGAATGCTAGCTGTGGCCCCACGCTGCTGATGCTTGTTGGCATAAGTGTGACAGTGTCTCATGGTTGGGTGGGATGAATAATGCTTTGCCCTTCTCTAAGTCACTGTCATGCTGGCCCAAAAGAGTCATAGGCAGTATCTTGCTGAGTGCTTCTCTTACACCCATCTTGAAACATTTTTTTGATTCACTCAATAATCCCATAGTCGGGCGCTGACATCCACTTTATCAGATGACACACGGTGAATCCAATGTGTGAGTGGCATTGAATTGACTCGAATCTCATGGCGAAAGAGAAAGAACATATCATCTGCCATATACGTTTATACTGGCGGTGGCATTTTGTGTGCCATAACTGATGGCATGTATTGCTTATTGTTGGTAGAACACATCGATGCTAAAATAACTTTGATGCCTTGCTCCACTTATTGGGTCCAGCATGTAATTACCATGCTTCATATGGACTTCATGTCAACTTTCAAGAAGAAGTTCATGCAAATGAAGTGCAATAGGCATGCAAAGAAGCAAGTCACTCCTACTTTGATGGCACATCAAAATGAGAACTTTGTGTATATATTATAGTCTCATTGTGTGCAACACTACATGCTATAGTGGCTAGTGAATGCTTCAGTTTGGTGATCCTTTGTGCCTAAATTTTGTCCATTTGAGATATTAGAAGAAACCAATCAAATTAGTTTATAGTATAAATAACCTGAAACCCTTCAAAGGTGACCATTTTCCTATGTCACCTCCATTTTGTCTATAAGTTTCTTTCTTATTGCTTCAAAACACATGATTGTAAACTAATATATTGTTAATTTTATTAGTTTCTCAGGATTTGTATGATATATTTGGAAAGTTTAAGCTTATGCGTGATCTACTCCACAACCAAGCTGTCAACCATTGGCTAGATGGTGATTATATGGATGTTAGCATCCTGCTATGGGATTGTAGGTGGCCATCATGTCAAGGTGCTTTATTTTATGAACATAAAAAACAATATGGATGTCGAGTAGGGTGAGTACTCAATTATACTCACGAAATAAGTATGCATATGTGTTGGGGAAAATGCTTTGTCGAAGGTTCTCATATAACAAAAAATTGTTGTATTAAGTCTGTTTCAGGAGACAATACACCCATATTCTGGTCTACTGTTTTGATTTGACAAAGGACAAAATGGCTTTTTCAATATATGTGCATACGCTTCGCACACATGGACATAAAGCCAGCGACGAAGAAACCTAGAAGTAGGGATGAAGACGAATACTTATTCAGTTATCAATGTTTGATCTTTATTCTTTGATTGTAAATAAATAGGATATAGAAAATGCTTTGCAAATTCATATTCTTTTTTTAGCATTAAGCCTGTAAAGATTTATGAAAGTTAAATCTCAAATTTATTGTATATCATCTCAAATGATAGATATAAAATTTGGATACAGATGAATATATTTGTTCACTTTTTTGTTTTAGGGAGCAAAAAATGTATAAAATAATTTAAAAACTATTCTTATTTCTAATAATGTGTTTGATAACATAAGAAAAGATTAACATCAAATTTCATATATATCTATTTTAAAATATTAAATTTATTCTAACAATTCGGATACCCAATTTTATACCTACCTAGAAGAGACGTCTTGTGGGAAGACAAAAAACACACTTTAGTAGTCTTATAGATTTTGGACATGTGGCATTGATATAATTTCATACAAAGGTGTCACTACAACCTTTTAGGCCTTCTATGACATTGTGATTATGTCACTAACTAGTGTTTATTTGTCACAGATTGTATTTTGGTGATGCCATTGTGACGAAAAGATCATCGTCATAGAAGGTGCGTGTTAAATAGATTATAATGATGATCATCAAAAAAATCGTCATAGATTTTATGACCCACATCAGATTGGTCACTAAATCTATGACACTCTGAAAAAGTCATAGTTAATACTACCATGCATTGCCACATGGCTAATGGTGATGACGTGGTATGTGACATGGCAAAACCTTTATGACGAAAACATTTGTCATAGATTTGATCAGGTGACAAGCCACATGGCAGATGACGTAGGAAAATTGTTGTGACAAAGAATTTCTTCATAAATTGGGAGGCGATGGCCGCTGATGTGGTAATGCATTTGTGACGAATACTTTCATCATAAAATGTAATGACGTGGAAAATGTTGTGGCGAAGCATTTTGTGATAGATATCGTCATCAGATGGAACACATCATATGAATTCATATCATCATGGAATGTTACACCAACAATAATATTGTATGAATATGTTGAACACAAATATTTCATTCATCAAAGAAGCATATAACTTCAATACATATATCTGCAAATCCTTTAACTTAAAATCCAAAGCCAATCTTATAACTTCAACTCAAAGTGATAAACATTAAGGATAATTAAAAATGACCGTATAACTTCACATTCAGAGCTATTGTAACTATCTTCTATAGGTTGTAGGTCCTATAGTGGTCAAGCAGACATAAAATGGAGGTACTTGGTCTCGATTGAAGTTTAATTGTTGATGAAGGAGGTTGTTATTTTCTTCCATTGACCTCTTCATACTATTAATGGTCTCTTGAGATGCCTATGTCGCTACATTAGAGGATCACCAGCTCAACGAGGCCAAGCAACATGAGCCCCAGTGTGAGCCTAGACATGATCCCTAAGAAGAGCATGTGGAAGCAAGAGATGCCCACAAAATCACTATCAGTTAAACCACATAATGAGCAAATAGTAAATTTTGACATCAGATGAATACCTCTCCAAAGACAAGAACAAATGACACTGACGATATTACACCAAGAATATGATGAAACATTCTGTCAAGAAATATAGGAAGTGCATGAAAAGGTTGCAATAGTCAATGGTTAAAACAAAATGCAGTGCATTGTCCCTCTTTCAACTCTAAAATATATTTGTTTATGATGCTTAATTATGTCGTAAATAGACCTCCAATATGTATAAAGATTGTAAAATTACATGTTATAGAAATATACATATGAACTAATAACTCACTGGAAGGAACTTGAATGACTTCTTCATGACAACAAGCTAGCGTACTTCCAAGGTACCCTGAGCGTTGAACAAGTGGACCACAAAACAAGAGTCTCATTTTATTTATAGTGTGAACTATGAGCAAAGTAAATTTCTAACAGCTATAGAAAAATGAAAGATAAACTGGGCCAATATCCATCTAATAAGCCAATCAATATTCACATCGATCAGTTAGATATGATGAGTGCATGGTGATTAGTTTGTTACGAACAACAAGGGATGGTTGATGCCATGGATGTTGTAACAGTGATGCAAGATCTGGCAAGTGGAATAAAAAATAGGAGGAAAAACTCACGTGGGATGTGTTCCTTAAGTGGCTGATTAGGTAAGCCTTTTATTTGCTATTCTTTTTTCCTATTTTTTATTTCTAGATTTAATTATTCCAATTCAGATATGATTTTAAATTTTGAAACCATATTTATATGCACAACTAAAACACCAACATGAATGCAAATATTTTACCTTTATTTATTCCTTATTTACTTTGCTCAAATAAGTATTTGTATGCATGAAATTTAATAAGCATGGAATTCACATAGTTATATAACCCAATAGGAGTAATTTATATAGAATAACTCACTATCCTATTTATTATAGTTTAAGTATATAGCCAACATTTTATATTTACTATTTATTAAATTGTAGGGAAGATAGTCTTAATTCATAACTTTGTTATAATATGCTTGAAATTTTAAATCTTTAGTGAATTTTCTTAATTCACCAAGATACGATTTTGGAGTGTTATAGTCTACATGAGGAACATCTGCTCTATTGTCATCGGGGTGGCCGGGGAGGCAACTGCGGCTAGGATGCCTCATCCTGTGGGGCATGCTGCTCTTCCTAGGTACGTCTCCCTCTTATGCGCCTATGGTCACACATCTGCGGAAGGCAATCACACATCAGAACTGATCTTACAAATCTTTCAGCATAAGAAAAGGGTATAGAGTTCTTCACAACACTGAATGAACAAACATCTTCACTGACTCCCAACACAGCCAAACATAGCTTCTCAAATAAAGAGGAAAATAGAGGTAAAAGGCTTCTCAACTAAATAACTAATTTCATTAACATTAATAGCTAAACCAAACTGCAGGGGGTACCCACATTCTGGCGACAGTCATTACAAAGATCTAAATCCATCATAAGTTCATCATGACAAGCATAAAAACACAAGATAAGCAAACTATCCAGAACTAACTAAGACTGACTAAGGCTAAGACTCCTAACTTAAGCATTTAATACAAATTCCGACGCTAGCGATCTATGGTTCCAAGTTTATTCGGGTCCTGCAGTCAGGGGTGCCGTAGGCATGGTGTCCACGTGGAGGCGAGCGATACGGGTGCTGAGTCCCGACAGGGGCGGGATAGCCATCCTCTTCGTGATGGCGCTTCGCTCGCTTAGCCCGCAACTCGGCAACCTCGGCACGGGCCCTACTCAGCTCGTCCAGGGCATGGTCTAGCTCCATGTTGAGCACGACAGCTAGATTGGCTGTGCTGCTCAACCTAGAATTGTCCTCACCAACAGGTGAGACAACCACACCTCCAGTACTACCAGTTGGACGATGGGGATAATACCTCAGGTTGAGATCGTCGGCAACCCCATTGAACAACGAACAATACTGTGAAAGCGCACGTCGTGCGGCATCCTGTATGGCTGCCTCGGCTAAGTCCCGCTCAGAGATAGAATAATGCTCCGAGCAGACCTCTACACCCTGAAGACCATCCTCCGGACGGCGCACCAAACAAGTAGCCTCCTAGTGGTCTAGGTATACCCCATGACTTTGCTGGTAGACCACAAAGTGATACTCGATTGACCAAGTGTGCCGGTCAAAGGCTCGGCGCATCAAGGTGTCGAGCGCATCGTTGAAGTGACACCCACAAGCAGCGTCACAAGTGATGGGTCGGGCGACCCATCCCTCCGGCTCTTGTTCCTCTGAGAGGTTGGTGTTGTGGCTCGAGATGCTGCCGTCGCTATCTCTGTTGTCAGGGTCTCCTCTAGTAGCTACTCCAGCAGCCGGGGCGCCTAGGGGTGATGCAGGGGACGCCTCCAGCGGGGCACACAATAGCGACGCCTCGCAAACTCTTCCTCCTGCTGAGGCGGGGAGGAAGAGCCCTGCTGCTCTAGCTCCTGGCGCTGACGTTCCTGCTCCTCGTGCAGGCGGTGGTGCAACCTCTCCAAGTGGCTGGACTGACCAGTCACTGGGCGATGAAGTGGGTGCTCCGCGAGACGAGACGGCAAGAAAGGGATTACTGATTGTAGCACTCAAGTTGTATACAAAGAATAATAGAGAAATCTCCTCAGTTTCCTGTGCCTTATTTGCATCATAAAAAGAGCACCCATATAATTGAGAGTGATTAATTAAAACCAATTATTCTAAAATAAACTAAAGCGCATCATGTTGGAGTTTTACATGTTTGTGCATTAAATAAAAATAATAAGGATAATAAGATAATAAATGCTAGAAGTTAAACCAAACCCTAAATTAAAATTAGGGTTTTATAAAATGGGAAGAAGAGAAATGATATAAAATATATATCATGTCTAAATTATATCTCTAAAATTGTTAGTTAACTTCACACAAATAAATGAGAAGGAATTTGGCACAAATTCGAATTTAAATTCGAATTCAAACTAAACCTTAGAAATGAAGAAAATAGAAAGAAAAAGATAAAAGAAAAAGAATAAAAAGCCAGCTAGGCCTCGGATCCCTAATCTGGCCCAATAACCATTTCCATCCGCGCTCAGCCCAGTCCACCTCTGCACCGCGCCGACATGTGGGGACACTTGGTCAGCCGGGTTGCTCGCGTCGCGTGGGACTCGGTCTCACTGCGCCCGGGGACCCGCTGTCAGCCGCTCCGTCCCTTTGTTCAGCTCGCGCCGTGTCCACTCTGACCGACTGGCGGGCCCCGCAACCCAGAAACGCGCTCGTGCTCGGTCTTCTCATCATCTCTGGCGCGTGGGCCGGTGTAGTCAGTACCGGCTTCAACCACCAGCCGAAAAGCTCGCCGTGGCCACGAATTCCTCGGCGTGCGACTGGGGAGGCCCCGGCTCGGTAGTTAAAAGCCAGGCGCGCCGTGCCCTTTCTCCACTCGCGACCAATTCCTTGCCGCGGCATCCAGCGCGACCATCAGTGAGCCGGGGAGTGCGAGCGCGGGGAGAAGAAGGGTGCCGCCGCGGGGGAATCCTCCGCGGAGTCGCCATCCGCATCTCGCGTGGTGTCCGTGACGATCGCCGGGCCCAGGGGAAGCCTCTCCGCAGCATCGCGGGCGGAAGTAACCTCTGCGACACCGGGAATTGCTCGCTGTGGCTCTGGACTCCGCCGCGCTCCGTGGGTAGGGTTCTGTGTCGCGCTAATTGAGGTAACGATGCCTACCCCGAGTTTACCATGTCCTCCTCCACGTGTATACCCGTCGAATCGAAGTATAGGGCTTGATTGCCGGTGATCGGACCGGGCGGCAATGGCGCCGCCGTGCCATAGCTCTGCGTCGCCGATGCTCGTGGGGAGGTTGGGGGAAATCACGTGGACTGTTGGATGCAGTTCGGGCGGTCCCGATTAGATCTCCGCGTACCGCTTCGCGGGGTCCCTCGTGGCCGTCAGATGGTGATCGGGCGGGTGTCGAGCGCCTGAGTCGTTTGGTGATCCGGACCGTTGAGTTGGCATCCGAGGGCTATGAACCATGCACTGGTTTATAGTGCGGCTCTGGTCGAAACATACCCCTTCGGCTAGCGCAATTCACAAAAGAGTCCCTCTGTTTATCTAAAAACAACCCGCCGTCCTCATTAACTGTTGACTGAGTCTTGGAATTATTACACCGGAGCCCCTGAACTTTCTGAAAATTGAGGCGCCATCCAAAGAAGAGTAAATCAGATTAAATGAATTGGGAAAATGTATTTTTAATACCAAACAATTCCTAGAACTTAATTAATTCATAGAAATTCCATTTTTGGTCCAAATTGAGCCATTCCAATTTCTAAAATTTTGTAATAATATTCTTTATCATTTAGTATCACTGTTTTGACATAAACTCAGTTAGAAAATTAATTTATCATCTAATCCTATTTTAATCACATTAAACCTTAGGAAATTCATAACTTGAATTCTATAACTCCAAATTTAGTGATTCCAGTTCCTATGATCTCATTTTAATGTGTAGATTTTTACTGTGTATTTTATTTACATGTTTAGTGCAATGTTAATTTTTGCTATACTATGTATGTATTGTGTTGATGCGAGTAGACGAGCAAGCCACTGTGGAAACTGAGGTTCAACAAGTAAAAGTAGCTGAGCAGGAGCTCATTGAAGGCAAGTTGTGCCCTTGATCACTTACTTTTCCCAGCCATGTTCTTATTAATTTTAATGATCTGCATAGGTTAATTTTGATGGGATCCTTTAGGTTACCCCAGTTTTGGTTATCTTTATACCTTGTTCACCCCTGAAACATTTTTGGGTAGTACTTGCTATTGCTTTATGTGGATTGGGTATGGAGATACACTACTCATGATTATTCTGTTATTATCTTGTTATTATTACTGTTCATGTTAAGATCATTAAATTAATGGGAACATGGAGCGACCACCCGGGAAAACAGTGCTACCACAAGGGTTTAATTGGACGCCCTTGGCTGATTAACTAGGAAAGCTAGTGGAGGTCTTCCTTACCAGAAAGGGGCAAGGGCAGTAGGGGAGTGGTCAGTGTAGGGAGGTCCTTGGTTGATTTTGCTGCGATGGCGGTCAGGCAAGAACCCTTCACTGGAGCTTCCTATAAACTGTAGCGGGATTTCTGAAGCTAGTGGAACTTTGTAAAGGCCTCGTAGTGTTACCCTGCCTCGCCTCCTCGGTAGAGGTGTATGGGATTGGTCGTCTCTTGGCAGATGGGTAATATGACTTGTGGATAAAGATGTGCAACCTCTGCAGAGTGTAAAACTAGTATACTAGCCGTGCTCACGGTCAAGAGCGGCTCGGACCCTCACATGATTAATTTATGGAACTTAAATTTAATTTGACATTTGCATCGCACTTGGGATTATTTTACTATTACTGTTCTTTATTATTATTAAGGTTTGGTATTTACTTACACTTAGTAACTGCTAATAAAATTTTGACCAACTTATAAAAGCAATGCTCAGCCTCAGCCTTTACTTCATTGATTAGCCTTACACTTCATGAACTCCCACCTTTGGTGAGTTCATGCCACATTATTCCCCACAACTTGTTGAGCTATGATCATGTGTGAGCTCACTCTTGTTGTCTCACACCCCCCACAGGAGAAGAACAGGTACCACTGGATGGCATATGGTGGATGTTGCGCTGTGTTCGTGAGAGGTCTAGGTCGTCGTCTCCCAGTCGACTTTCTGGCGCCCATGATAGATTTTAGATCCTGCTATATTTATCTTTTATTTTGTAAGTCTTCCGCTATGTAATATGTACTCTGACGTTTTGTGACATTTATCTCTATACACTCTGTTATTGTATATGTTGTCTTCTTGGCGCATGTATGAGATGCACCTGGCTTTGTTCCTTAAAGTCGGGTGTGACAGAAGTGGTATTAGAGGAAATGTTGACTGTAGGACGAAACCTAGATAGAAATGGACAAAACCCTTACCTACTTACCTTACTCTGATTCATTCTATACTTATCTTATCTTGATCCTATCTCACCTTTTGTTGTCATACTCTAATTACTCTTATCTTTTCTACTCTAAGACAAGATGGATTTCACACTTTGGAATCCTACATTTAAGACCTTTTTAAGAGATAGGAGACCTAAGACAAAATTAAAACTATTTTCTCTATTTAAAAATGTTGTTTGATTGTTTTGATGATAAATGTCTGATTTGCTTCTTTGATTGATTGAAGTATTATATATGGACATCTTAGCATGTACCACCATAAGGTAATGAATTAGCTTTAGTAGGTGACACACTAATCTACTTAGCTAATAAATCCCCCGCAGTAATATTCCTCTTAGTTACTCGCCTTGTCTACAATTCTTCCTTTCTTACCCTGTATTTCTAACCCAGATGGGCTACCCCTATACTGTTGGAAGAGAGCAGTATAGATGTGATCCTTGGTATGTTATGGTTAAGAAAGGCAAAGGCAGTTTATACACTGTGCTAAGGGAACCGTAGAACTCACCAGTTCCAAAGGAGAAAGATTCAAAGTTGAGATTGCAGTAACTACCACCCCTAGATTAGTGGCATTCTTAGTAGATAAGAAGTTTGTGGGTGGCAACGTCCGTGCAGTTAGGAATTTTGCGGATGTCTTTCCAAAGGAGTTATTAGGGATGCCACTAGATATGGAAGTAGAGTTTGTCATTGATCTCTTACCTGGGACTGATCTTGTTCCTAAACGGCCATACAAGATGTCCGTAGAAGAACTAAAGGAACTTAAGAAGCAATTAACAGAGTTACAAGAGGCGGGGTATATTCGTCCGAGTTCCTCACCTTGGGGAGCACCGGTGTTATTTGTACAAAAGAAGGATGGATCGCAACGGATGTGTGTGGACTATAGATCACTTAATGATGTCACGGTAAAGAACAAGTATCCATTACCCCGTATTGAGGATTTGTTTGATCAGATGAGAGGAGCCAGGGTATTCTCGAAGATTGATCTCCGATCGGGATACCATCAGATGAAGATTAGACCATCAGATATTCCTAAGACGGCTTTCTCAACCCGATATGGATTATATGAGTTTACTGTTATGTCATTTGGATTAACCAATGCACCGGCTTATTTCATGAATTTGATGAACAAAGTGTTTATGGAGTATTTGGATAGTTTCGTCGTGGTGTTTATCGACGATATTCTGATCTATTCTAGGAATGAAAGTGATGATGAACAACATCTAAGGTTGGTGCTACAAAAGCTGCGAGATAATCAACTCTATGCTAAGTTCAGCAAGTGTGAGTTTTGGATTGACAAGGTGCCATTCCTTGGTCATATTATTTCTAATGGAGGAATAGCAGTGGATCCTGCTAAAGTGAAGGAGATAATGGAGTGGGGAGTGCCCACTACAGTTACTGAGATTCGGAGTTTCTTGGGACTCGCAGGATATTATCGGAGATTTATTGAAGGGTTCTCTAAAATTGCTAAGCCTATGACATCGCTTTTGGAAAAAGGAAGAGAATTCAAGTGGGATGAGAAGTGCCAAGAAATCTTTGATCAATTGAAGGAGAGACTAATGTCGCCACCAGTATTGATTATGCCAGATCTACAGAAGGGATTTGACATTTATTGTGATGCATGTGGCCAAGGACTTGGATGTGTGCTTATGCAAGAAGGTCATGTGATTGCCTATGCATCTCGTCAGTTGAGGAAGCATGAATTGAACTACCCCACTCATGACTTAGAGCTGGCTGCCGTTGTGCATGCATTGAAGATTTGGAGACACTATGTTATGGGAACTAAGTGCCAAGTATATACGGATCATAAGAGTTTGAAGTACATATTCACTCAAAAGGATCTCAACCTTAGGCAACGCCGTTGGTTGGAGCTCATTAAGGATTATGACTTGGAGATTCATTACCACCCAGGCAAGGCAAATTTGGTTGCAGATGCCTTGAGTCGGAAGGAGCATGTTCACTCCGCTTTCGTTGTCCAACTACCTGATGAATTAGCAAAAGATTTTGAGAGGCTCAACCTGGAAATTGTTACACATACAGAAGGAGTGACCATTGAATTGGAACCTACCTTGGAGCAAGAAATTCGTAAAGGTCAGGTTGGTGATGCCAAAATCCAGGAGATCAAGGATCTGATAACAGAGGGTAGAGGCCCGGAATTCACAGAGGATGAGCAAGGCACTATATGGTTCAAGAATCGGATCTGTGTTCCTGATATTGATAGTCTTCGGGAAACTATATTGAAGGAAGCACATGACTCAATTTATTCTATCCATCCTAGAAGTACTAAGATGTATCAGGATTTGAAGCAAAAGTATTGGTGGTATGGACTAAAGAGAGATGTGGCTGCACATGTGGGTATGTGCAATGTATGCCAAAGAGTTAAGGCTGCACACCAGAGGCCAGCCGGACTACTGCATCCACTGAAGATACTTGAGTGGAAATGGGAAGAGATTGGCATGGACTTCATTGTTGGACTACCCCGCACGTCTGCTGGATATGATTCTATATGGGTGATTGTGGACAGGCTAACTAAAGTAGCCCACTTTATTCCAGTGAAGACCACGTATTCAGGAGCCAAGTTAGCAGAGTTGTACATGGCACGAATTGTTTGCCTACATGGTGTGCTAAAGAAGATTGTGTCAGACCAGGGATCACAGTTTACCTCTCGGTATTGGAAGAAGTTACACGAGTCATTGGATACGAGATTGAATTTTAGTTCGGCTTACCACCCCCAGACTGATGGGCAGACAGAGAGGACTAACCAAGTGCTGGAAGATATGTTAAGAGCTTGTGCCCTTAAGCATGGTGGTAGTTGGGATAAGAGTCTACCTTATGCAGAGTTCTCTTACAATAATAGCTATCAGACTAGTTTGAAGATGTCACCGTTTGAGGCTTTGTATGGCAGAAAGTGCAGGACTCCACTGTACTGGGATCAAACTGGTGAAAGGCAGTTGTTTGGGCCTGAGATTATACAGGAAGCAGAAGAACAAGTTCAGCAAATAAGGGAGAATTTGAGAACTGCACAATCTAGGCAGAAAAGCTATGCTGACACCCAGAGAAGACTGCGTGAGTTTAAAGAGGGAGATTATGTCTATTTAAAGGTGTCACCACTCCGGGGTATGAGAAGATTCAAAGTCAAAGGAAAGTTGTCCCCTCGCTTTATTGGACCCTTCTTAATCTTAAAGCGAGTGGGAGAGGTTCCATACCAATTGGAATTACCGGATCATCTTGCGGATGTTCATGATGTCTTTCATGTATCTCAGCTGAAGAAATGTCTCAGGGTACCTGAAGAACAATTACCAATGGAGGACCTTAGTGTTCAAGAGGATCTAACTTATACTGAGTACCCCATTAAGATTTTGGATACTTTGACTCGAGTCACGAGGAATAAGGTTATAAAGATGTGCAAAGTTCAATGGAGCCACCACGGTGAAGACGAAGCAACTTGGGAAAGAGAGGAAGAGCTTCGTATAGATTTTCCCCACCTTTTCCCTAGATCTTCTTAAATCTCGGGGACGAGATTATTTTTAAGGGGGGTAGGATTTGTAGCACTCAAGTTGTATACAAAGAATAATAGAGAAATCTCCTCAGTTTCCTGTGCCTTATTTGCATCATAAAAAGAGCACCCATATAATTGAGAGTGATTAATTAAAACCAATGATTCTAAAATAAACTAAAGTGCATCATGTTGGAGTTTTACATGTTTGTGCATTAAATAAAAATAATAAGGATAATAAGATAATAAATGCTAGAAGTTAAACCAAACCCTAAATTAAAATTAGGGTTTTATAAAATGGGAAGAAGAGAAATGATATAAAATATATATCATGTCTAAATTATATCTCTAAAATTGTTAGTTAACTTCACACAAATAAATGAGAAGGAATTTGGCACAAATTCGAATTTAAATTCGAATTCAAACTAAACCTTAGAAATAAAGAAAATAGAAAGAAAAAGATAAAAGAAAAAGAATAAAAAGCCAGCTGGGCCTCGGATCCCTAATCTGGCCCAATAACCATTTCCATCCGCGCTCAGCCCAGTCCACCTCTGCACCGCGCCGACATGTGGGGACACCTGGTCAGCCGGGTTGCTCGCGTCGCGTGGGACTCGGTCTCACTGCGCCCGGGGACCCGCTGTCAGCCGCTCCGTCCCTTTGTTCAGCTCGCGCCGTGTCCACTCTGACCGACTGGCGGGCCCCGCAACCCAGAAACGCGCTCGTGCTCGGTCTTCTCATCATCTCTGGCGCGTGGGCCGGTGTAGTCAGTACCGGCTTCAACCACCAGCCGAAAAGCTCGCCGCGGCCACGAATTCCTCGGCGTGCGACTGGGGAGGCCCCGGCTCGGTAGTTAAAAGCCAGGCGCGCCGTGCCCTTTCTCCACTCGCGACCAATTCCTTGCCGCGGCATCCAGCGCGACCATCAGTGAGCCGGGGAGTGCGAGCACGGGGAGAAGAAGGGTGCCGCCACGGGGGAATCCTCCGCGGAGTCGCCATCCGCATCTCGCGTGGTGTCCGTGACGATCGCCGGGCCCAGGGGAAGCCTCTCCGCAGCATCGCGGGCGGAAGTAACCTCTGCGACACCGGGAATTGCTCGCCGTGGCTCTGGACTCCGCCGCGCTCCGTGGGTAGGGTTCTGTGTCGCGCTAATTGAGGTAACGATGCCTACCCCGAGTTTACCATGTCCTCCTCCACGTGTATACTCGTCGAATCGAAGTATAGGGCTTGATTGCCGGTGATCGGACCGGGCGGCAATGGCGCCGCCGTGCCATAGCTCTACGTCGCCGTCGCTCGTGGGGAGGTTGGGGGAAATCACGTGGACCGTTGGATGCAGTTCGGGCGGTCCCGATTAGATCTCCGCGTACCGCTTCGCGGGGTCCCTCGTGGCCGTCAGATGGTGATCGGGCGGGTGTCGAGCGCCTGAGTCGTTTGGTGATCCGGACCGTTGAATTGGCATCCGAGGGCTATGAACCGTGCACTGGTTTATAATAGCGAAGATCTAATCCTAGCCGTAGATGTAGGATCGTGCGGCTCTGGTCGAAACATACCCCTTCGGCTAGCGCAATTCACAAAAGGGTCCCTCTGTTTATCTAAAAACAACCCGCCGTCCTCATTAACTGTTGACTGAGTCTTGGAATTATTACACCGGAGCCCCTGAACTTTCTGAAAATTGAGGCGCCATCCAGAGAAGAGTAAATCAGATTAAATGAATTGGGAAAATGTATTTTTAATACCAAACAATTCCTAGAACTTAATTAATTCATAGAAATTCCATTTTTGGTCCAAATTGAACCATTCCAATTTCTAAAATTTTGTAATAATATTCTTTATCATTTAGTATCACTGTTTTGACATGAACTCAGTTAGAAAATTAATTTATCATCTAATCCTATTTTAATCACATTAAACCTTAGGAAATTCATAACTTGAATTCTATAACTCCAAATTTAGTGATTCCAGTTCCTATGATCTCATTTTAATGTGTAGATTTTTACTGTGTATTTTATTTACATGTTTGGTGCAATGTTAATTTTTGCTATACTATGTATGTATTGTGTTGATGCGAGTAGACGAGCAAGCCACTGTGGAAACTGAGGTTCAACAAGTAAAAGTAGCTGAGCAGGAGCTCATTGAAGGCAAGTTGTGCCCTTGATCACTTACTTTTCCCAGCCATGTTCTTATTAATTTTAATGATCTGCATAGGTTAATTTTGATGGGATCCTTTAGGTTACCCCAGTTTTGGTTATCTTTATACCTTGTTCACCCCTGAAACATTTTATGGGTAGTACTTGCTATTGCTTTATGTGGATTGGGTATGGAGATACACTACTCATGATTATTCTGTTATTATCTTGTTATTATTACTGTTCATGTTAAGATCATTAAATTAATGGGAGCATGGAGCGACCACCCGGGAAAACAGTGCTACCACAAGGGTTTAATGGGACGCCCTTGGCTGATTAACTAGGAAAGCTAGTGGAGGTCTTCCTTACCCGAAAGGGGCAAGGGCAATAGGGGAGTGGTCAGTGTAGGGAGGTCCTTGGTTGATTTTGCTGCGATGGCGGTCAGGCAAGAACCCTGCACTGGAGCTTCCTATAAACTGTAGCGGGATTTCTGAAGCTAGTGGAACTTTGTAAAGGCCTCGTAGTGTTACCCTGCCTCGCCTCCTCGGTAGAGGTGTATGGGATTGGCCGTCTCTTGGCAGATGGGTAACATGACTTGTGGGTAAAGATGCGCAACCTCTGCAGAGTGTAAAACTAGTATACTAGCCGTGCTCACGGTCAAGAGCGGCTCGGACCCTCACATGATTAATTTATGGAACTTAAATTTAATTTGACATTTGCATCGCATTTAAGATTATTTTACTATTACTGTTCTTTATTATTATTAAGGTTTGGTATTTACTTACACTTAGTAACTGCTAATAAAATTTTGACCAACTTATAAAAGCAATGCTCAGCCTCAGCCTTTACTTCATTGATTAGCCTTACACTTCATGAACTCCCACCTTTGGTGAGTTCATGCCACATTATTCCCCACAACTTGTTGAGCTATGATCATGTGTGAGCTCACTCTTGCTGTCTCACACCCCCCCACAGGAGAAGAACAGGTACCACTGGATGGCGTATGGTGGATGTTGCGCTGTGTTCGTGAGAGGTCTAGGTCGTCGTCTCCCAGTCGACTTTCTGGCGCCAATGATAGATTTTAGATCCTGCTATATTTATCTTTTATTTTGTAAGTCTTCCGCTATGTAATATGTACTCTGACGTTTTGTGACATTTATCTCTATACACTCTGTTATTGTATATGTTGTCTTCTTGGCGCATGTATGAGATGCACCTGGCTTTGTTCCTTAAAGTCGGGTGTGACACTGATTTTCGTGTTGTGTGTCTATGTCAAGCCATATACAAAAGACACCGTGAGCATGAGAGTAAGAACATAACTAATATGACCAGCAAGTAAAACCATAAAAGAATGGAAAATAAAGTAAAATAAAACAAACTTTTAGCAAGGTATGATATATATACTAGACCATAGAGTTGGTCGAGGTGACCGACTTTTGAAGTGACACCAAAGGTCAAGGTGAGAATAGGGGTCTATAATCCTTAAAACGGCTATTATACTCTAGGTTAGCGGTCCTACAGTTAGCACGGCTTTGATATCACTTATGTCACACTCGGTTTTAGAAGGCAAACCGAATGTGAACCATGTACGTGCCAGTATCAGAATTTCACGTACACAACGATTACATAACCGGACATCATCACACATTGCTCAAATAATAATGTAAAGATGTATTAATTTGATTACATCATGATGTTCGAGACATCCACACAGTCTTAAACATAGATCAAAGTGCGAAAACGAAACGTAGTAAAATACGACCTTCACTGGCAGCCGATTGGGGGTTCGCCGCTAACCCACACCTAGAACTCATCGTAGTCTTGAAACTCCTAGAAATCCTCTGCTACACCTTCATCTTCTCCTGAGTAGGGGTTGCAATGCGAACAACCTGGTGTTTTGGTGTTTTAAAGCAAGGGTGAGTACACATCAACAAACTCAGGAAATGTCCCATTTGGCTATAGTGGACTAGTTGTATGTGGGGTGAAGCTCAGAGCATTTGCTTTTAGTTGGTCAGGTAATTATTACTAGTAGAGAGCCAAGTTTTTGCAATAATCCTATGTTATTAACCCAAAGGTACTTCCTCCAAGAAGGAAAATACCAGAATCCATAGTCATAATCATCACCATTAAAATCATTATCCTCATCATCATCTATAATCATAGTATCTCTAATCAAAGGAGCTCCCAAGGTCACTCATAACCGTAAGCACGACTGATATATCAATTTCTAACCCTCTGCAGAGGTCGCACACTTTACCCACGAGTCGTTATTCCCTCTCTAGCTCGGGTTCATAAGACCCTTCTTCACTCTTGAGGTGAGTGGCTAGGGATTCAGTACGAAGCCTTTACAAAGATTCCCCAAAGATGTAGCCTCCCGTTAGGTTTCCTAAATGCATCGCACTCCTCCTCATGGGGCAAACCACCCTCGGTAGAGCGAGCCACATACACCGAGCCCCATTAACTGCACAACGGCGAAGCGAACTACACCTCAGTTCCTCTAATTAATTAGCTAAGGGTGTCCCATTCCACCCTCATTGTTGTATTGTTTTCCCGGGTGGTCATCCAACGAACAAGTCCTTACAGAGAGGCACTCGAGAAACAGCTCGAGCCCCCATGAATATCACAATGCCATAATCATATCCAGAAGTAAACATCATATCATAAATAGTCTCATCATGTTCATTGATTAGAATAGAGCGCTAGCATAGAGCTAATCTAGATATAATCCATCCCAAATAGGTGATCAATGACATGATAAACAAAAGACTAGTAAATCCTTAGGTATAAATTATATAAATGCGGGGAGATGAATTATGAAATGAGTAGGACATAGATAGGTCCGAGGACACTTGCCTTCACTAACCAGCTGCTGCTCAGCGTCTTCACATTCTTCGCACACTTCCTCGGACTCCGCCAACGGACTGTTATCTATACGTGTGCAAACATACATTTCACATTCTTAACACAGAAGGAAACAATACACCACACAATGAAATAGATCAATTAAACAGACACGTGGCGTCGAGCTCGCATTTACGACTATGCGAGAAAAGAAACTTCGACGGTCAAAGCTACGATCGAGAGACATAGCGATTACGTTAAGCGGCTATGGATTAAAATATTTATTTCGGCATAATTATATTAATTGATATTCTTGCAATGCATAAATAAAATTGTCACTTGGTCCTGATTAGTTCGGTGCTCGATTAACCGTCGTTCCACTACGCACTTTAATTAGCAAATGCGATTCTAGGTGCATCAAAAGATTGTCACGCGGCAAAGCGCACGGCACACAAAAACGGTGTGCACGCTACGCACGAAACGATGCATGACCCAAGCAAAAATTAAAGCGTTACGGCGCACGCGAAGTGGCAAACGGCGAGCGAAGCGCGTTGAGGGCACACACGCACTGGGGCTACGCGCCGAGACCACACCATGACCGCGCGCCAAGGCAGCGACAAAGCTATGCGTCGAGGCCCTCGTCAAGCGCCGGCCGTGCCGAGCGCCAGGGCTGGGGCGCACGGGGAGGGGGCTGCACTGGGGGCAGGGACACATGGGGAGGGGCCGCGCTAGGGGCAGGGACCACGCTGGGGCAGGTCCGTGCCGAGTAGAAGCCGCGCCGAGGCTGGGAGCGCACCGAGAAGGGAGGAGGAGAGGGAGGGGGAGGGAGCTTACCACCACGGATGAGTCGAACGGCGGCAACTGCAGCCCTCCGGTAATCCGAGCGAGGAACGAGGCAGGGAGAGAGTGGGAGAGGAGGAAGAGGAAGAGGGGATGGTTTCTCCTCTCCTAGATCATGGGCGCGTGCGGGGGAGGAGAGGGGGGCGGTTGGGCGCACATGTGGGCGAATGCCAGGCCGCACCAGGGGGGAGCTGGGCCGCGCACCGGGTCACAGCTGGGCCAGGCGGATGGCGAGCGCGTCTAGGCCAGGTGGATCGCTTTCTCCTATTCCTTCCTTTAATCACTCTCATTGCTTTCTAATTAAATCCATTTGCAGGAACTAGCTCCGAATTCAATGGACTAACTCCCGAGCAAAGCATCAAAAATAAAATATATGCAACCCAGCATGATGCAACCATAGATATTACCTTAGGGATTTGCTTACACATGGCATGGATATAAATCTCTATATTACTTTGAAAATGAGAGGAGGGATCAGAAAAGGAAGAGAAAAGGAAGGTAATGCATGAATTCGGTGAAGATTGGGAAAGAAATTTTATACCCCCAAATTCAGGGCGTTATAGCGTGACACAGAACTCGAGACCTAAGGAGTGCTCTCAAACCACTCAACCAACTTAGTTGGAGGCACTTTCGTGAGTATAAAAGAGCCATTTAAAACTTTTCTAATCCGTTTCTCACTTCATACGGTGTCAGTCCAAGCACGCTCCATCTAGTCGTGTCATGTTATGCCGATTATCATGCCTAGCTTTGAGACATAGTGTAACTCTGCCATTCATACTAGACCAATCCATTTGTCTTTGTCCTGGGTCATGCTTCGAACTCCTATTTTTGGACCTTGTCCCAACGACCCTAAATAGCTCGGTCCAAACCTTCAGGTTTAGGTCTCGGTGGGTGTTTTACATTAGGGGGTGAAAATAGGTTCGGTATAGCTATAGTAAAAATACCAATTTTATGATACAAATTCAGATATTTTTATGCTCGGGATTGATACGAGTATTACCCATATAGTGCATCTTCGAATTCAGGTCGAATACGGAGAGAGAACTACCTGGTAAATACCTGGATATTCGAGTCGAATATGGGTACCCGGGTATCGGGTAACTATTTTCTTTTTTCTACGTAATATTGTTATAAATTCATAATTTTTACATATGACCTCAGATGAAGATAAAGTTTATATGAAAATCGAAGTGCTCGAAGAGATCTACAACTTTATAGTATATCACTTTTTTTGAACGCATATTCACGTCAAAATCATTAAAATCTCTATCTCTACTACTCTATAAGGGTGTAGTGTGGGCATCCACACCTTCACCATGACTCCGCTCTATTTCCCGACGCCGCACATGCGCACCCCGCCTCCTAGCAAAATATCCGGTGTATGCAAAATCACCGCCCGCGTTCCATCGTCGCCCCTGTGCTGGCCTGGAAGTTGACAAACCTCATGCCTGTCGTCGTCCTTTCATGCCCCTGCCTTCCATCTTCACCCCCTCCCCCCATGTCGTGCTACCCTTCCATCCTCGCCCACATGTCGTGCCCCCTTCATCATCGCCCCTAGGCCACGCCATCCACCGTGAAAGTTGCCCCTCATCCGCCTTCCATCCTCTCCCCCACGTCGCGCCCCCTTCCATCCTCGCTCAGCCGTGCTTGGCCTTAAATCCCCGTGAATGTCGTCGGTCTTCCATCAGTTCTCGAGGACAGATTACCAGGGCCCGGCCGGAGGCGAACATCAGTGGGTTGGCCTTTCTAGTGAGTCCCGAATGCTCTTGTGCTCATGTCTGTGTGATGCCCATGTGTGCTAGCCATCTGTTTGTTGTATTGACTCAATGGGAAAAAGATTTTGGTCCTGCGCACATGTCCCACTCTCCACCTCCATGGGTTGCTGCACAGCCATTGTGGCTGCGAATCCAGGCGGGGCTAGACAGCGGTGTGGGACTCAGCTGGTGGTGCACGCAACTAGGGAAAAATTCGAGCAGGACAAGTCCAATTCCCTTCTTTCCTGATTCTGCCTTGTTTGTTTTGATTCACCTAACCACCCCAAGACTAGACTGGATCTGATCTAATTCTTTCTTTCTTCCCTGAGTGAGATCGGTGAGGTACGAAATGGATGAGGACTGCGCTGACGATGATGACGACATGGCCACCATCATCGCCCTCAGGTAGGCCATCCTCCAAGAGCTCAACCTCAACGCCTCTGTTCTAAAGGTCCTTTCCTCCCCACCTATATGTTTCCCATGGATTCCCCAATGAATGGATTAGGCAAAGCTTCACACATATTTGATTATATCTGAAGTTCTATTTCTCAGCTTTATAATCAAGAAAGAGCTCTGCTTAACAAAAAAAATTGAATTGTTTTTAGATTGAAGGATTTACCTGAAGGGAGTTATGTATTGGATGGAACAGGTGGTTGTGGAATTTCTTGAGGTAGCAGTCAGCTACATCGTCTTCCTCAAAGGCTTATATTCTCCTCATAAGAGTGCTCTTCATTTGAGTTGGTTTAGTCAAGAATTTTTTGTGCCATCAAAGAAGTAGCTCATCATGGCTTGCATCGGGGAACCTGCTTCCATTTTACTTTTTTATGAAGGATTTGAGAATTGCGCAACAACAGTTTCAGGGAAGCCATTTATGTCATCATGTAAATATGAAAGCTCAGATAAATGAGAAATGCACGCTGTTATATTTTCTTGGTCCATATTTTCTAAAACAGCACAATGATCAAGCTCGAGCATAATTCTAGCCTCATGATTAAATCTGAAAGAAGGGATCCTGTGAGAGAACTTGATATGTTTTTTGCCTGTGTATGTGTAACAAGTTCTCTGTTCCACTCTTAAATTTGCAACTTTGCTTAGGAAATAAAAACTGTGTTCTTGCTCTTCCTATTCTTCTAGCTTCTTAAATAGTCACTTCTCTGCTACTAAATTGCTACCATTTCCTCATGGTATTTCAGATATCTTAGTGATCTCTATATAATATTTCATCTTGAAACAAAACCTTATAGAGAAATGATATCTAGAAACAGGAGGTAACCTAAAATTTTCTTTTCTCTTCACGACAACATTTGTTTTCTTTCCTTGTTATATGGAGATCATAAGGGCAAACTTTGGGATAGTGCCATTGTTTCGGGATGAGCCAAACATGTACTCATACTTTGGGATAGTGCTATTGATTCCCTACAGTGAAGGGAGCAGCATGGGGACTTGCTTGATATGTTGTTATTGCTCAGGTAACAAAATAAATGCAACTGAGGAAACATCTCAATAAAATTTTGTTTGCATTCATATGGGCACTTATGCTGTTCATGAAATCATAAACATTAGTTGTGATGCAGTTACTATGTATGCTTCAACCATTATTATTACTATCTAAGAGTTGCTGCAAAGTTTGTATATCTAAATTCTAAATAGACATCTATTTTTTCCTCGATAAATATTATTATATTGGTATGTTTGCTGTCAGAGTTGAAGGTTCAAAGGTGTCACACCCGGTTTTGGAAGGCAAACCGAATGCAAACCATGTATGTGACAGGATCAGAACTCACGTACACATCGATTACATAATTGGACATCATCACACAATGCTCAAAGTAAATAGCAGAAAGATACTTAATTACATCAAGATGTCCAAGACATCCACAGAGTCTAATACATAGCCATAGTCTTCAACATTAATATCAAAGTGCGGAAATACAAAACGTAGTAGATAAGCCTACACAGGCAGCTGAATGGGGGTTTGCCACTAAGGTAAACTAGAACTCATCGAAGTCCTGAAACTCCTCAAAGTCCTCCATGTTGCCAGCATCTCCTCCTGAGCACTGAGTACAGTGGGGACATCTTGGGGGTGGTTTGTAAAGCAAGGGTGAGTACACATCAACGTACTCAGCAAATGTCCTATTTGGCTAAAGTGGACTAGCTGTATGTGGAGTTAAGGTTAAGAAGTTGCTTTTAGTTGGTCAAGTTTTATTACTATAAGTACAGCCATATTTTAGTAATAAACCCAGTTATTACCCAGAAGCACTTCCTCCGAGAGGAAATACTAGAGATCAAAATTATAACCATCATTGCTAACCATCATCATAAAAGTAACCAAAGTTCTTCTAATCAAAGAGGATCCCAAGGCCGCACATAACCGTGAGCACGGATGATATACCAGTTTCTAACACTCTGCAGAGGTCGCACACTTTACCCACAAGTCGTGATTCCTTTTTTGCTCGGGGTTCTAGCCTCCCCATTGATCACTACCAAGGTGACCTAGCAGGGTCTCACTACGAAGCCTTTACAAAGATTTCCCAGAGGTCATAGCCGCCCGTTAGGTTTCTCCAGTTTGATAAACACAGTACATCTCCCCAAAGGAAGGGTGACTAACAAAACCAAATCGAGAACTTCTGCAACCAGCCGCGGCAGAGCAAGTACTGTGCCCGGACACCATTGATGGCCCTACGATGAAGCCAACTACTCCTCTGGTTCCTCTAATTAATCAGCTAAGGGTGCCCCATTCCACCCTCATGGTTGCACTGTTATCCCGGGTTGTCACTCCCCAAACAAGTCCTTACGGAGAGGTACTCAGGAAATAGCCTGAGTCCCCTAGAGTATCCCAATATCATCATCGGGATAACATCATCGTATCATAAATAATCACATCATGCTCATTGATTAAGTTAAAGCAATAGCATAAGCTAACCATGATTAATCCAAGAAGGTAAACAAGGATAAGTTAAGTATAGGCTAGTCAATCCTTAAGTTTTCAATAATGTAATGTGGGACAGTGAATTATAAAGTAAAATAGGACATGATAGGTCTGAGGACACTTGCCTTCACCAGGTTGTTGCTCAGGAAGATCGTCGGCAACACACTCAGGAACCACGGGCTGCTTGTTGTCTAAATAAAGCAATCATACATTCAATACATTTGGAAAGTACAAATGAACAACACATCAAACATGTACAAACATTGGAACACATCTCAAAAGGTATAGTACTAATTAAAGAAAAAGGAGATCAATTATAAAATGAACTAATCATATTTAGGAGTTGATTACTCTTTAAGTGTTGTCCATGATTACATAATCTAATACTATTCATTTTGTTGAGACCTAAAAGTTAAACCAGAGATTAATTCTTATATTACACATTATTAAACTCACAAGATTAAACATCCATTTACCCCTAGGGTTTTCCTTTTTATTTATTTTATTAAGGGAATAAATCAACATATACACTAACTTATAGTCTAGGTATAAAATTAAAGTGTACATACTATAGATGAACATAATTTATTTAGACAGAGAATACTCTTATGAACATTTTGCAATTTGAACGACTAAATTTGGAGTTCATATGAAAAAGATATGAAATAAACAAGTTTTGAAGTTTAAAATATGAAATTAGGTCTAATTTTGTAATTATTTAAAAGCACAGGGGGCTGTTTAAAAGGACACAGGGGCCTTCGCGCGAAAACCAGGGACGACGAGTTCATTTCCTAAAACCCGAGGGTCTCTTAAGCAAAAATACACACGAAGGGGTATCGGACGATCTCAACCATCGGATCGTAGATAAACGGACAGGATTAGATCCCACGGACGCAGGCACGCAGTGAGCGCTGACCAGTGGGCTCGGGGTGTCAGCAAACCAGGGAAGGGCTGACAGGTCGGGCCCAGCGACAGGGGCAGTGATGGAGAGAGAGGGGAACGGCCAGATCTGGATCGGAGGGCTGATATTAGGTCTGCTCTGATTAAATTTAGATCGCCAGATCTCGAACGGACGCCCGAGATCCAATAGCCAATAGCCGGACACGGGCGCGGTGGCGCCGCTTGATCCCATGGCGAAGTCTCGCCAGAGACGAGGGGGCGGCCACGGTGGGGCTCCAGGGGATTAGGGAGAGGGTCAGGCATGTTCAGGGCGACATGGTGAACTCGACCGTGGGTACCACGCCGGCGCAGGGGCACAAGAGAACGCGGGACACGGTGAGGCGGGCTAACGGCGGCGCGGATCAACTCTGGCGAGGAATTCCGCAAGCACAAGGACAGTAACGGACGAATTAAGGGCATGGGAAGGTTGCTTACCACAAGCGCAAACTCAGAAGCGCCTGGAGGGCGGCAGGGAGGCAGGGAAGTCTCGGGTCGATGGCTGTGGGCTCCGGCTACGCAAGAAGTGCTCTGGTGAGCGTGGACTGGGCAAAACAAAGAGGGAAAGGGCAAACTGAGGGGTGTCTCGAGTAGCTGACGGTGAGGTGGAACTCACCGAGGCAACAGACAGGGAGTGGGTTCGACGACGGTCGCAGAACGGACGACAGTCTCCGATGAGCGGCGGTGGAGCTTGTCTGGTCGCGTGCGCAAGGCAAGAGAGGGGGCGAGAGAGTTCGGCTGAGGGCGCAAGTGAGCGAGGGGAAGTGGGCGAGCAGCGTGCGGCTTCTAAAGGGGCGCGGGCTCGAGAACGTGGCCGGAGAACGCGCGGTCGTGGGCGCGTCCACGGCGAGGGACGTGGGCGTGAGGTTGGGGATGGGCTGACGGGTGGGGTCCGTGGGACAGAGAGAGAGCGGACGCGCGTGTGAGAGGAACGGCGCCGATAGATCGGCCCCACAGAGCAGCGAGAGAGAGAGGGAGAGAGGGCGCGCGGGTTGGCGCCGACATGCGGGACCCGCCTGTCAGGCACCGAGGGCGCGCAGGCGCGAGCGCGCGCGGGGCTGGGCTTAATGGGCCGACTTGGGCTGAAATTGCTTTTCCATTTTCCAGGGAATTTCTAATTGCTTTTCTATTTATTTTCTCTAGGGTTTTCAATTCAAATTCAAATCAAGTTTCAAATTCAAACGAAATCAAACATGTGCAACAATTCAAATAATATTTGGAGTTCCACATGATGCAGCATTTCATGACTCATATGTTTTGGACAACATAAAATAAATAATCCTTCCCTAATTAAACAAATTCTACAAAAAAGAAAAGGAGAGAGTGAAACTAGAGAGAGAGAAGAGTAACACCTGAATTTGGTTGGTAATTAGCAAGAAATTTTATACCCCCAAATTCAGAGTGTTACAGACCTATCCCTCTTAAAAGAATTCCGCCCTCGAGATTCAGGGCTGTCTAGCAAAGAGTTCAGGGTACTTGGCTCTCAGATCATCTTCTCTTTCCCAGGTTGCTTCTTCTTCTGAGTGGTGACCCCACTTGACCTTGCACATCCAGATAGTGCTCCTTCGAGTGGCCCGATCTGCTATCTCCAGGATTTGAGTTGGCTTCTCAATATACGTCAGATCTTCTTGAATTTCAAGGTCTTCCATTGGCAACTGCTCTTCGGGTATCCGCAAGCATTTCTTTAATTGAGACACGTGAAACACATCATGCACGTCGGACAGATTCTCTGGTAAGCTGAGTTGATATGCCATTTCTCCACATCTTGCTTGAATCTGATACGACCCGATATATCGAGGTGCTAGCTTGCCTTTGACTCCAAACCTTTTGGTTCCTCTGATGGGTGACACTTTCAAATAGACATCGTCTCCCACTTCAAAATTGAGTTCCCTTCTTATGGTGTCAGCATAGCTTCACTGTCTGGACTGTGCTGCCTTTAGATTCTCCCAGACCATCCTGATATTCTCTTCAGCTTCAAGCAAATTATCTGGACTGAACACCTGCCTTTTGCCGGGTTGGTCCCAATGTAACGGAGTTCTGCAATTCCTCCCATAGAGTGCTTGGAATGGTGACATCTTCAGGCTAGCCTGATAGCTATTGTTGTAGGAGAATTCTGCATATGGTAGCCTCTTATCCCAACCTACCTTGTCTTGCAAAGCATAAGCTCTCAACATGTCTTCAAGAATCTAGTTGGTTCTCTCAGTCTGACCATCTGCCTGCGGGTGATAAGCTGAACTGAACTTCAAGTGTGTGCCCAAGGCTTCATGTAACTGCTGCCAAAAATGAGAAGTGAATTGGGTGCCTCTGTCCGATACTATCTTCCTTGGAATGCCATGCAAGCACACAATCCAAGACATGTATAATTCTACCAACGTTGCGCTGTTATAGGTGGTCTTGACTGGTATGAAATGGGCCGCCTTTGTTAAACGGTCCACTACTACCCATATGGAGTCGTAACCAGCTCGAGTGAGGGGCAGACCGACTATAAAGTCCATCCCAATCTCATCCCATTTCCACTAGGGAATCTGCAACTGCTGCAATAAACCTGTGGGTCTCTGATGTTCTGCCTTGATCCTCTGACAACTGTCGCATCTGGCCACATACTCTGCTATCTCTCTTTTCATACCATACCACCAGAATCTCTTCTTCAGGTCTTGGTACATTTTCTCGCTACCAGTGTGTATAGAATATGTTGTCTCATGGGCTTCCTTGAGAATCAGTTCCCGGATCGATTTGATGTTGGGAACGCACAACCTATCCTTGAACCATATCACTCCTTCTGCATCTTCATGGAAATCTGGACCTTTCCCATCTATGATTAGTTGCCGGATCTCGTTGATCTTCTCATCCTCCCTTTGGCCCTTCCTAATATCTTGTTCTAGGGTGGGCTCTAGCTCGACTATCACTCCTTGAGTGTTGTTCAGAAATCGGAGACTCAGTCTGTCGAATTCCTTTGCTAGCTCATACGGCATGGGGTGAGCGGTCAACATATTAACTTGACTCTTTCTGCTCAGAGCATCTGCAACCACATTTGCTTTGCCTAGGTGATAATGAATCTCTAGCTCATAATCTTTGATCAACTCTAGCCATCTTCGCTGCCTCATGTTTAACTCTGACTGAGTGAATATATACTTGAGACTCTTGTGGTCCGTGTAGATATCACACTTCTGTCCATAAAGATAATGTCTACAGGTCTTCAGTGCATGAACCACTGCTGCTAGCTCTAGATCATGAGTGGGGTAATTCTTCTCATGAACTTTCAACTGTCGGGACGAGTATGCCACTACTTTCCCTTCCTGCATTAACACACATCCTAGTCTGGTGTACGAAGCATCGCAATATACTGAGAACGGCTTGTGAACATCTGGCAGAACCAATACCGGTGTTGTTGTCAACTTCTGCTTCAACATCTCAAATGATTCTTGGCACGCTGGGGTCCACTTGAACTCAACCTTCTTTGCTAGTAAGGCTGTCATTGGCCTGGCAATCTTGGAGAAACCTTCAATGAAACGCCGATAGTAACCGACCATTCCAATAAAACTCTTGATTCCTCGGACATCTTTTGGTGCTTTCCAGTCTAGAATCGCTGCTACCATCTTTGGATCCACAACTAGTCCATCTTGGTTTATAATATGACACAAGAACAGAACTTCACTGATCCAAAACTCGCACTTGCTAAGTTTGGCGTACAACTGGCAATCTCATAACCTCTGAAGTACCTTCCTCAAATGTTCCTCATGCTCTTGCTCATTCTGGGAGTATACAAGAATGTCATCAATGAACACCACTATGAACTTGTCGGGGTAGTCCATGAACACACTATTCATCAGGTACATGAAGTAAGCTGGCGCATTCGTCAAACCGAATGGCATAACCGTGAACTCATATAGCCCATACTTGGTGATGAATGCGGTCTTCTGTATTTCTGAAGGTCAGATTCTGAGCTGATGGTAACCTGACCTCAGATCTATCTTTGAGAACACACTGGCTCCTATCAACTGATCAAATAGGTCCTTGATGCAAGGCAGGGGGTACTTGTTCTTGACAGTGACTTCATTCAAAGCTCTGTAATCAATGCACTTCCTCTTCGTACCATCCTTCTTCTCCACAAATAGCATTGGGGCTGCCCAAGGTGAGGTACTTGGTCTGATGTAGCCTTTCTCTAGCAACTCATCAATTTGCTTCTTGAGTTCCACCAACTCTGGCCCGAACACTCGATAGGCTCTCTTGGAGATAGGGGCGGTGCTTGGGATAAGCTCTATGACAAATTCAACCTTCCTTTCAGGTGGCATACCTGGTAACTCTTCAGGGAACACGTCGGGGAATTCTGACACAATTCTAATTGCCTCAATTAGATTGGACTCCTTGTCATCTACTAATAAATGGTGACATGCTCCTTCTTCTAGTTCAGGCAAGTACAGCTTAGTTACTACTTCCTTTCCGGATGGGGACACCAACTTAACTGTTCTCTTGTCACAACTGACAGTGGCTTGATTTCTGTGCAGCCAATTCATCCCTAGGATGACATCTAACCCTTGAGTTCCCATTACTACTAGGATAGCGAGGAAGTCTATCCCCCTTATTTCAATCCTTAGATTCGTACAAATCCTATCAGACTAAACTTTTCCCCAACTAAACTAACTCTTAAAGGTGGGATCATTGGTTCTATGGGGATGTTATGTGCTTCTACCCAAGATGTAGAAACAAAAGAATGTGTGGCACCAGTATAAAATAATACTTTTGCTGGGTAGGATTCGACTGGAAACATACCTATTGCCATGTCCTGAGCATCCTAGATTGCTTTGGCCTCCAGGTGGTTCACCTTTCCACGGTTGTAGGCCTAACCACTGCCTCCTAGTGCTTGCTGTGGTGTTCCTTGTCTTGCTGGGGGATTGACTGCTGGCGACTGCTGAGCTGCTTTCTTTGGACAGTTCTTGGCCCAATGGTTTTGTTCTCCACAGTAGAAACACGCACGACCTCCTACTTGCGATGGAGCTGGTTGGCTATTCTGGTTGGTTGCTGGGGCAGGAAGGCGAGCTGCCTGGTTATTCTGATGCTGGTACTGATTTCCTCCAGGTTGGGTGCTCTGACGGTACTGTTGCTGCTGCTGAGCAAACTACCTCTAGTACTGGTGTCTGATGCTGGCGCTGATGCTGGTGACCTTGCTTGAATTGCTGGGTGAGTTGCTTGAGTAGCGGGGACGACTGCTACTCCAGACCTGAGATCCACCAATCTTGCGCTTCCTGTCCTCCATCTCTCGGCGCTTCCTTTCAGTCATGATTGCTCTGTCGATCAAGTGCTGGAAGGTGGGGAAAGTGTGATTCATTAGCTGGTAGTGGAGGGGATCAACCAATCCTCTCAGGAAACAGTACTGCCTCTTAGCATCCGTGTTGACATCTTCTGGGGCGTAATGTGACAGCTGTAGAAATTTGTCCCTATACTCACTGACAGACAGGAGACCTTGCTTCAATGCCAGAAAGTCCTCCTTCCTTACTATCATCAGTCCTTCTGGCACATGGTAGCGACGGAAGTTATCCCTGAACTCCTCCCAGGTGATGGCTTTAGGGTCGGCGTGAGTGGCGAGGTAAGGCTCCCAGCAAGACTGTGCTGCTCCCCTTAGCTGACGGGGACCATACAGAACCTTCTCGTGATCGTTGCACTGGGCAGTGTGCAACTCGCGCTCCACAGTACGCAACCAATCTTCAGCGTCCATGGGATCAGTAGAATGGGCAAAGACAGGGGATGGCCCCTCATGAATTCTGCCCGCTTGTCTCTGGGCTCTTGTGGCATCTGAACTTGCACAAGAGGCTAAGGTGGTGGTGGCTACTGCTGCACTTGCTGCATCGCTGCTAGGGTCTGACCAATTGCTTGGACTGCTTGCATCTGCATCAGGAACATCTGCTCAATGGTCATTGGGGGAGGCAGTGGCAACTGCTGCCGCTGAGCTGCATCTTCCTGGGGTGCCTACTGTTTCGGCTGAGCACGCCTTGCACCTTGGCGCCTGTTCTCAGACATCTATAGAAAGCACACACACATCAGATCTGACTCTACAGTCTTTCAGCATAAGAAAAGATATACAGAAATATTCATAACACTGAACAATTGATCATCTTCACTAACAGCTTCTCAGATAAAGAGGAAAGTGGAAATAAATGGATTACCCAACTAAATAACTGACTTTATTAATAACTACATCAAGTTGCAGGGGATACCCACACCTTGATTATAATCATTACAAAGGTCCAACTTCATTACATGTTCATCACGACAAGCATCCAACTTATGATAAGCAAACTAACTGTAACTAAGACTGACTAGACTAAGACACTGAATTAAGCATTATTACAGACTCCGACTCCGTCGATCTATGGATCCAAATCTATCTGGGTCCTACAGTCAGGGGTATCATAGTCGAAGCGACCACAGGGCGGTGAACGGTAAGGGTGCTGAATCCTAACTAGGGCGGGAAAACCACCATCTAGATAATGGTGTGTCGCGCACTCAGCACGCAATTCCGCAACCTCCGCCCGAACCTTGCCCAACTCGTCAAGGGTTTGGTCCAGCTCGGTGTTGAGCACGACAACCAGGTTGACCATACTGTTCAGCCTGGGATTGCCCTTACCAACGGGTGAGACAATCACACCCCCAGCGCTGCCAGTCGAACGGCGAGAGTAGTACTTGAGGTCAAGGCCATCAACTACCCCGCTGAACAACGAGCAGTACTGAGAAAGTGCAAGTCGTGATGCATCTTGCATGGCCGCCTCAGTAGTATCCCTCTCAGTGATAGAATAGTGCTCTGAGAAAGGCTCTGCATCCCGGAGATCATCGTCCGGATGGCGCACCAAGCAAGTAGCCTCCCACTGGTCCGGGTATAACCAGCGACGATGCTGGTAGACTACACAACGGTACTCGATGGACCAGGTGTGTCGGTCGAAAGCCCGACGCAGCAAGGTGTCGAGAGTGTCGTGGAAGTGACACCCGCGAGCGGCGTCACAAGTGATGGGTCTAGTGATCCACCCCTCTAGCTTCGGCTCCTCCGAGAGCTCTGTGCTGTGGCTCGAACTACCACCAACGTCGTCGTCGTCTCCGTCTCCGTCAGGGTCTCCTCCAGCAGCCGGGATGCCCTGTGGTGGTGCAGGGGGCATCTCTGGTGGAGGTGTAGGGGAAGGCGGCCTCCCAAACTCCACCTCCTGCTGAGGCGAGGAGGAAGAGTCCTGCTGCTCCTGCTCCGAGCGTTGGCGCTCCTGCTCCTTGTGCAGGCGACGATGCAGTCTCTCTAGGTGACTGGACTTACCTAGCACTGTGCGACACAGTGGATGCTCCGCCAGGCGAGAAGGCAAAAAGGGGATCACTGACTTACGTGCAGTGCACCTAATACGAGCCATCTACAAAAGACACCGTAAGCACAAGAGTGAGAATAGAACTATAAGACCAAAAAGTAAATAGAAAGAAAAGTGAGACAAAATTGTGTGTGATAAGTAGATAACATAGAATAGATGACCAACTTTTGAAATGACACCTAGGTCAAGGTAAGAGTAGGGGTCTATAGTCCTTAGGGTGACCATTCTAGTCTAGGTTAGCGGTCCTACAGTCAGCAAGGCTTTGATACCACTTATGTCACACCCGGTTTTGGAAGGCAAACCGAATGCGAACCATGTATGTGCCAGGATCATAACTCACTTACACAACGATTACATAATTGGACATCATCACACAATGCTCAAAGTAAATAACGGAAAGGTACTTTAATTACATCAAGATGTCCAAGACATCCACAGAGTCTAATACATAGCCATAGTCTTCAACATTAATATCAAAGTGTGGAAATACGAAACGTAGTAGATAAGCCTACACATGCAGCTGACTGGGGGTTTGCCACTAAGGTAAACTAGAACTCATCGTAGTCCTGAAACTCCTCAAAGTCCTCCATGTTGCCAGCATCTCCTCCTGAGCACTGAGTACAGTGGGGACAACCTGGGGGTGGTTTGTAAAGCAAGGGTGAGTACACATCAACGTACTCAGCAAATGTCCCGTTTGGCTAAAGTGGGCTAGTTGTATGTGGAGTTAAGGTTAAGCAGTTGCTTTTAGTTGGTCAAGTTTTATTACTATAAGTAGAGCCAAATTTTAGTAATAAACCCAGTTATTACCCAGAAGCACAAGTTCTTCTAATCAAAGAGGATCCCAAGGCTACTCATAACCGTGAGCACGACTGATATACCAGTTTCTAACACTCTGCAGAAGTCGCACACTTTACCCACAAGTCGTGATTCCCTTTCTGCTTGGGGTTCTAGCCTCCCCATTGATCACTACCAAGGTGACCTAGCAGGGTCTCACTATGTAGCCTTTACAAAGATTTCCCAGAGGTCATAGCCGCCCGTTAGGTTTCTCCAGTTTGATAAACATAGTACATCTACCCAAAGGAAGGGTGACTAACAAAACCAAATCGAGAACCTCTGCAACCAGCCTCGGCAGAGCAAGTAATGTGCCCGGACCCCATTGACGGCCCTACGACGAAGCCAACTACTCCTCTGGTTCCTCTAATTAATCAGCTAAGGGCGTCCCATTCCACCCTCATGGTTGCATTGTTATCCCGGGTTGTTACTGCCCAAACAGGTCCTCACGGAGAGGTACTCAGGAAACAGCCTGAGTCCCCTAGAGTATCACAATATCATCATTGGGATAACATCATCGTATCATAAATAATCACATCATGTTCATTGATTAATTTAAAGCAAAAGCATAAGCTAACCATGATTAACCCAAGAAGGTAAACAAGGATAAGGTAAGTACAGACTAGTCAATCCTTAAGTTTTCAATAATGTAATGCGGGACAGTGAATTATAAAGTAAAATAGGACATTATAGGTCTGAGGACACTTGCCTTCACCAGGTTGTTGCTCAGGAAGATCTTCGGCAACACACTCAGGAACCACGGGCTGCTTGTTGTCTAAATAAAGCGATCATACATTCAATACATTTGGAAAGTACAAATGAACAGCAAATCAAACCAGGGCGGGGGCTGACAGGCCGGGCCCAGCGGCAGGGGCGCGGATGAGGGAGAGAGTGGGGAATGGCCGGATCTAGATTGGAGGGCTGAGATTAGGTTCGCTCTGATTAAATCTAGACCGCCAGATCTCGGACGGACGCCCGAGATCCAACAACCGATAGCCGGACACGGGCGCGGTGGCGCCGCTCGATCCCGCGGCGAAGTCTCGCCGGAGACGAGGGGGACGGCCACGGCGGGGCTCCAGGGGCTTATGGAGAGGGTCAGGCGTGTGAGGGCGACATGGCAAACTCGACCGTGGGTATCACTCCGGCGCAGGGGCACCAGAGAACGTGGGACACGGCGAGGCAGGCTAATGGCGGCGCGGATCAACTCCGGCGAGGAATTGCGCAAGCACAAAGACAGTAACGGACGAATTAGGGGAACTCACCGAGGCAACGGACGGGGAGCGGGCTCGACGGCGGTCGCAGAACGGACGACGGTCTCCGATGAGCGGCGGCAGAGCTTGTCTGGTCGCGTGCGCAGGGCAAGAGAGGGGGCGAGAGAGTTCGGCTGAGGGCGCAAGTGAGCGAGGGGAAGTAGGCGAGCAGCTTGCGGCTTCTAAAGGGGCACGGGCTCGAGAACGTGACCAGAGAACGCGCGGTCGTGGGCACATCCACGGCGAGGGACGTGGGCAGGAGGTTGGGGACAGACTGACGGGTGGGGTCCGCGGGATATAGAGAGAGCGGGCACGCGTGCGAGAGGAACGACACCGATAGATCGGCCCCACAGAGCAGCGAGAGAGAGAGAGAGGGATAGAGGGCGCACGGGTTGGCGCAGACAGGCGGGACCCGCCTGTCAGGCACCGAGGGCGCGCGGGTGCAGGCGCGCGCGCGGGGCTGGGCTTAATGGGCCAACCTGGGCTGAAATTGCTTTTCTATTTTCCAGGGAATTTCTAATTGCTTTTCTATTTATTTTCTCTAGGGTTTTTAATTCAAATTCAGATCAAGTTTCAAATTCGAACCAAATCAAACATGTGCAACAATTCAAAGAATATTTGGAGTTCCACATGATGCAACATTTCATGACTCATATGTTTCGGACAAATTAAAATAAATAATCCTTCCCTAATTAAACAAATTCTACAAAAAAGAAAAGGCGAGAGTGAAACTAGAGAGAGAGAAGAGTAACACCTGAATTTGGTTGGTAATTAGCAAGAAGTTTTATACCCCCAAATTCAGGGTGTTACAAAAGGTAGTAAACACCAATGGTCCACGTGTATGCTTTGCATACTTGAGCGTTGGATCCATGTCACACCCGGTTTTAAGGGACAAAGCCGGGTGCATCTCATAGATGCGCCAAGAAGACAACATATATAATAACAGAGTGTATAGAGATAAATGTCACAAAACATCAGAGTATTTATTACATAGCGGAAGACTTATTACAAAATAAAAGAATAAATATATAACGAACTAAGGATCGTCGGCGCCAATGTCAACTGAGAAACGCCACCTAGATCAGATCGAACTCCTCGCCTTGTGGCTCCTCCTGAACCACCTGTTCTTCTCCTGTGGGGGGTGTGAGACAGCAAGAGTGAGCTCACATACGTTCATAGCTCAACAAGTCGTGGGGAATAATGTGGCATGAACTCACCAAAGGTGGGAGTTCATGAAGTGTAAGGCTAATCAATGAAGTAAAGGCTGAGGCTGAGCATTGCTTTTATATGTTGGTCAAAATTTTATTAGCAATTACTAAGTGTAAGTAAATACCAAACCTTAATAATAGTAAAGAAAAGTAATAGTAAAATAATCCCAAATGCGATGCAAATGTCAAATTAAACATAAGTTCCATAATTAATCATGTGAGGGTCCGAGCCGCTCATGACCGTGAGCACGGCTAGTATACTAGTTTTACACTCTGCAGAGGTTGCGCATCTTTACCCACAAGTCATGTTACCCATCTGCCAAGAGACGGCCAATCACATACACCTCTACCGAGGAGGCGAGGCAGGGTAACACTACGAGGCCTTTACAAAGTTCCACTAGCTTCAGAAATCCCGCTACAGTTTATAGGAAGCTCCAGTGCAGGAATCCCTCGCCTGACCGCCATCGTAGCAAAATCAACCCAAGGACCTCCCTACACTGACCACCCCCTACTGCCCTTGCCCCTTTGGGTAAGAAAGACCTCCACTAGCTTTCCTAGTTAATCAGCCAAGGGCGTCCCATTAAACCCTTGTGGTAGCACTGTTTTCCCGGGTGGTCGCTCCATGTTCCCATTAATTTAATGATCTTAGCATGAACAGTAATAATAAAAAGATAATAAAAGAGTAATCATGAATATTGTATCTTCATACCCAGTCCACATAAAGCAATAGCAGGTACTACCCAAAAATATTTCAGTGGTGAACAAGGTATAAAGATAACCAAAACTGGGGTAACCTATTGGATCCCATCAAAATTAACCTATACAGATCATTATAATTAGTAAGAACATGGCTAGAAAAAAGTAAGTGATCAAGGGCACAACTTGCCTTCAATGAGCTCCTGCTCAGCTACTTCTACTTGCTGAACCTCAGAATCCGCAGTGGCTTGCTCGTCTACTCGCATCAACACAATACATACATAGTATAGCATAAATTAACATCACATCAAACATGCAAATAAAATATACAGTAAAAATCTACACATTAAAATGAGATCATCGGAACTGGAACCATTAAATTTAGAGTTATAGATTTCAAGTTATGAATTTCCTAAGATTTAATGTGCTTGAAATAGGATTAATTGATAAATTAATTTTCTTACTGTTTTCGTGTCCAAACAGAGACACTAAATGATAGAGAATATTATTACAAAATTTTAGAAATTGGAATGGCTCAATTTGGAGCTAGAATGAATTTTCTATGCAATAAACAAGTTTTAGGAATTCTTTTTATATTAAAAATCAATTTCTGTATTTATTTACCTATTTTATATGTTCTCTGGACTGGGCGCACTATTTACAGAAAACTCAGGGGCCTCGGGGTAAGAATTTCCAAGGCACAGTGAATAGTCACAATGGATTGCGGGTTCATTAACCTGAACCTGAGGGGTTCATACGCATAAAGTCCACTGCGAAGGGTTACGGGAGAAATCTGGCCATCAGATCGCGAGCGAACGTCCCAGATTAGAGCGCCCAATTAAGTGGACTGGTACGCAATCTGGTCCCTCGGATCTGTGATCAAGGGTTGCGATCTATTATGTGCACGATTTGATCTTGCCCATACGTCGACAATCCAACGGCCGGGACAAGTCCTCCCCAATCGGTACAATGCCTCTAATCTCAGTCGTCGGCCGCCAGATCAACGGTCCCCTGCGCTTTCGCTGCGCGCGAGATTCCCCCCCCCCCCAAATCCGCACCGGCGGTGAGCTTGCACCGCCGTGGCTCCATTGCCGTGCCTCGCCCGAGCTCGATCCCGCGCCCAAATCACGATCCCAACACTGCTACACGTAGCGGAGACTTAGGTGCGTCCAGGGAGTAGGTTCATACCGGAAATTAGGGGTTGTGCAGTGCCGCCCACGGTTTGCAGCGGGAATCGACCAACGGCGAGAAAATCCACCGCCCTCCGCTGCTGTTCCAGCGCCACCCGACCACCGTCGCCCTTCCTGCAGCTCCGCAATGCCCCTAGGCCACCACTAGATACGAATTTGGCTCTAGAGGATGAGGTCAGCGTCGGCGGCGCCCTCTCCCTCTCTCTTTGTCGGTTCACGGAGTTGGTCGAGGAACGGATGAGCGTGCTGCGCTCGAGCCGCCAGGAGGGTACTTTCCTTATAGCGCAGCGGAAGGTTGGACTGCAACCAACCCCGCTACAATGGCGCGCTCCCTCCGCCAAGCTCGGTCGTTCCGTTGGGAGAAGGATCCTGACAGGGTCGACCCATTGTCAGTGAGAAGCAGTCGGCGCGTGAGGAAGAGGTGTGGGCTGACAGGCGGGTCCCAACCGTTAGATGGCTGCGCGCGCGGAATGGAGACGGATGGGGAGTTGGGCTGTGCGCTGTGGGAGCAGAAGTGGGCCGAAAGTGAGGCAGTTGTCACACCCGGCTTTAAGGAACAAAGCCAGGTGCATCTCATACATGCGCCAAGAAGACAACATATATAATAACAGAGTGTATAGAGATAAATGTCATAAAACATCAAAGTATTTATTACATAGCGAAAGACTTATTACAAAATAAAAGATAAAAGTAAAACGAACTCAGGATCGTCGGCGCCAATGTCAACTGAGAAACACCACCTAGATCAGATCATACTCCTCGCCTTGTGGCTCCTCCTGAACCACCTGCTCTTCTCCTGTGGGGGGGTGTGAGATAGCAAGGGTGAGCTCACATATGATCATAGCTCAACAAGTTGTGGGGAACCAGTGGACATAAACTCACAAAGGTGTGAGTTCATGTGATGTGTAAGGCTAATCAATGACAGGGGCTAAAGCTGAGCATTGCTTTTAAGTAGTTGGTCAAACTTTTATTAGCAGTTACTAAGTGTAAGTAAATACCAAACCATAAATAAAGTAATAGAACAAATTAATAATAAACCCATGCAATGCATATGACAAAATTGAATTTAAGTTCCATAATTTAAACATCAGAGAGTCCTGAGCTGCTCATGACCGCGAGCACGGCTAGTATACCAGTTTTACACTCTGCAGAGGTTGTACCCTTTACCCACAAGTCATGTTACCCATCTGCCAAGGGATCGCGACTTCCCATACACCTCTACCTAGGAAGCGCGGCAGGGCAACACTACGAGGCCTTTACAAAGTTCCACTAGCTTCCGAAAACCCGCTACAGTTTATAGGAAGTTCCAATGCAGGGTTCTCGGCTGACTGCCATCGCAGCAAAATCAACCAAGGACCTTGTAGGAAACGGGTGACGCCTAAGAGGGGGGGGTGAATTAGGACTTCTAAAACTTTTACTAAACTAGGCCACAATTAAATCCCTAGAGCAAAACCTATGCAAATAATCAAAACTAGAATGTGCAAACTAGGTTTTGTCTAAGTGTTGCTATCTCTACCGCAAAAGGCTAAGTTTCAATCTATACTAAATAAGTATGACAACAAGATTGAAACTTAAATGCTTAATATAAATGCGGAATGTAAAGAGCTAAGTAGAGAAGCAAACTCTCGTGGATGACGCCGGTATTTTTACCGAGGTATCCGGAACCACGCAAGGTCCCGACTAATCCTCGTTGGTGCCCCTACGCAAAGGGAAGCCCACGCGAGGGCCAAGCACCACGGTCGAGTAACTCCGTAGAGAGCCGCGGGCCTTTTCCACGCGCAAGTGGTGCTCCGCTTCCGGCTCCTCTCGGACGCTCCCCGCCGTCTCCACTATCGAGCTTCCGCCCGAAACGCCGCGGGCCTCGTTCCCTCCGGTACACGGTGGCGGCCGTGACACAAACGCGGTTGTCACGGTCTCGCAAGACTCACGCCCCACTCGGTACAATTACAACGGCTCGCGCAAGAGCCGAGGGGTTGTGTGGTTTTACAAAACTCACTCAACTAACTAGGATTCATCTAGAGCAAGCGCTAAAGCGGTCTAACTAACCTAAGCACTTCGCAAAGCACCTACGCTAATCACCGAGTGATTCTATTAAGCACTTGGGTGTTTGAGCTCTTGGAAATATGCACTATGTGTCTTGGTATGTTGCTTGGGCTCTCACACTTGAGAATGGCCGGTTGGGGTGGTATTTATAGCCTCCAAGCCCCCAACTAGCCGTTGGACAGAAAGCAGCAGCTTTCTGTCGTCGGGTGCACCGGACAGTCCGGTGCACACCGGACACTGCACTGTAGCATGTCCGGTGCCGCCACGTCAGCCGACCGTTGGCGCCTGTAGCAGTCGACCGTTGGATCCGACCGTTGGATTCGACCGTTGCCGTCTGCCCGTTGGCACACCGGACAGTCCGGTGCACACCGGACAGTCCGGTGCTACAGCCAGAGAGCGCCTGCCTGCGACCTCTCTGCGCAGACTGCCCGGGACTTCACCGGACAGTCCGGTGCACACCGGACACTGCGCTGTAGCATGTCCGGTGCGCCACCAGGCGCTGGCTGACAGCCCTTTTCCTTGGAATTCTTCGCTGATTTCTTTGGGCTTCTTTGTTCTTGAGTATTGGACTCCTACGCATCTTTTTATGTCTTCTTTTGAGGTGTTGCATCCTCATTGCCTTGGTCCAATTCTCTTCGCATCCTGTGAACTACAAACACAAACACTAGAAGACTTATTAGTTCACTGATTGTGTTGTTCATCAAACACCAAAACTCAATTAGCCAAAAAGGCCTGGGGTCCATTTTCCTTACAATCTCCCCCTTTTTGGTGATTGATGACAACACAACCAAAGCAAGCAAATAATACAAGTATTTGAATGAAAATATGCAATCTACTTGCTAAGATGCATGATTGTCCCCACAATGTGATATTATGGACTTAAGCCTCCCCCTAACTCCATAATTCACTTACTTCCTATTTTTGGACCAAATAACCAAAACCACTTGAAAAGCCATTTGTAGATATAAAATTTTAAATTGGTGGTGTTTGGTGTTTGATATAGTTTTCATTGCTTTGGTCCCTAAACTTCTCCCCCTTTGGCATCAACCACCGAAAAGGAAGACATTAAAAGCATGTAGGAAGTAAATAAAAACTTGCCCTCAATAAGAAATCTATCAAATGATACCACAATTGTAGGATATTAATTTAAACAATATGAATGATACCACATGAAAGAGTCCTCAAAAGATTACTCCCCCTAAATGAGTATTCTCCTTTAGAAAGAGTTTTTCTCCCCCTTTAGAGATGAAGAAATACTCCCCCTGACAGAGATCCTCTACTTAGGAAAAAGCATGTGAAAATTAGAGGTGCAAGACATGATTTGAAAAGACTAACTTCCCTTATGCATAGGTAACAGAATATGAGTTAACTACTTATGCATTTTTGCAACATGGAAGCATATGATATGAAATATAGTCTAATCAAATATTGGAGAAGACATGTAAATGATACTGAATGTAGTCTCAAAAGATACCAATTGAAGATCAATGGCGAGCTTGAGAGACATGAGAGTTCTTGGAGTTTTTGCAGTGGAAGATTGTTGTCTTTCTCCGAGGACTTCATTTTCCTTACAATGAGACTATCACATGAAATAGACTTGAAAAGGTGTTAGTCTCAAAGTGTTAGATTATAGAGTAACCTCCCCCTAAAGGTGTGCATACAAGTATTGAATACTTGTAGGAGACATGCACTTTGATTTGATATCAAGAGGGGCAAATTATCCATAATCCAAACTTTGGCACATATAAGTTAAATGATACACTTTGTAGAAATCAAAATTTTCAATTGATGCATCATTTACTATGGAGTAATATAAAAGCTATGTGCCGTGCTTTAACTAAACATTTTAAGCCATGTAGGTTTGCTTAAGTATATGAATTTAAAAACTAGCAATCCTACCATATGATTTACCTAGTATGCATGATTTTGAACAAAAGTACATAACAAATGTAATACTAGGCAAGAAAGGTAAACTAGATAAAAGATAAATAGATACGCATATCTAAAAACGAGAAATACAATAAAACTAGTTACCTTAGTCATGGGTGGGAAATTTGGGTCCAAGATTTTCAGTAACCCACTTGGCAATAAACTCGATCCAATATGATGTACCCCATGATATACATCCCAATTTTGCCAAGTCTCCAAATTTCCCGATGACCTTTGGTCCACTCACTTCCCTTTCGGGATCCAAACCTTCTTGGTGCTTTTCATGGTTGAAATTATCTCCTTTGGCACCCAGATGCGTTTGGCCCCCTTTCCTTTGTTGGCTTGCTTGTTGGCCTTGATTGCTATCACCTTTCCATTCTTTTTCTTCTTGATCAAGTATGGTGTAGCATCCTTTTTGTTCACCTTTTTGATGTAGGTGTTGGAGATTTTGCTTGATGGCTTTTGCTTGAGCTTTTGCCTTTGTTTATCCCCGGTCATCGCCTTGCATTGGAAAGACTTGTGGCCTTCCTTGTGGCATAGCCTACAAATCACAGTTTCTCCCTCTACAGGCTTGTTCACTCCCGCAGTGGTGTTATCCTGTGGAGGTTGGATTTGTTTGGCTTTGCCTTTCTTGTCATACAAAGCTTTGCCAAGGCGAGCCACTTCTTGCTTTAATTGTTCATTTTCCTTTGCAACCTCATCCGTACATGTCTCTACAACAATATTCTCAACAACGACTTGGTTGCAGGGGTTAGAATCATCAATTAAATCAAAGCATGAAGTAGAAGCATCTTTCTTAATTATTTCAGGTATTTCAACTAAAGATGCTGCTGGGGTGCTACCAATGTTTTCTAGCTTAGTAGTTAGCTCATTATTGTGTATGCTAAGAATTTCCATTTTCTCTAGCAAATTTTCAATAGCTTCTTGGGAGCTAGCTAACTTAGCCTTAAGTTTTTCATTCTTTTTAATAAGGCTATCATCGGTAGCAGTGGATGGAGCACTAGATTCTAATAGCTCAATTTTAGTTGATAGCTCACTATTTAAGTTTGCAAAAGTTTCAAATTTTTCTAGCAAACCTTTGTAATCATTTTGAGAGCTAACCAACTTATTTTTCAAAGTTTTAAGTTGAGCTTTTTGCTTAGTGCAAACATCCTGGAAAAAATTTACGGCTTCCGCAAGCTCTTCTAGAGAGGCCTTTCCCTCGCCTTCATCATCACTACTACTTTCATCACTAGAGGATGGAATGCTTTTATTACCTCTTGCCATAAGGCATTTGTGTGATGACCGTGATGATCGTGACGAGGACCGGTGGCTGCGCGTCCTTGGAGGTTCATCTTCACTTGAAGAATCATCCCAAGTTCTAACACTTGTGAGCGCCTTGCCTTTGCTCCTCTCCTTTTTGGGTTTGGCCATATTTGGACAGTTGTCCCTGAAGTGGCCCTTCTCCCCACATGCGAAGCATCCTCTCTTCCTTTGCTTTTTCCTGTCAATGTTAAAGAGAAGATCCTCGACCTGCAGGGGCACACCCATTAGATTAATCTTGCGGATCATCCTCATTACCTTTCCGACGCGTCGGATTGTTTCTTCGTCCTCGGAGGATGATGTGCATGGTTGATTATCTTCATCATCATCACTTTCTTCTTCTTCCTCTTCTTCACTTGAGGAACTCGGAGTGGGAGCCTTCTTTTTGCCCTTCCTTTCATCACATGCAAAAGCATATGGTCTTGAGGAAGTTGGCTCCTCTCCCCGGCTCATTTTTCGCGACATCTCAAAGGCCGCGATTTTCCCAATCACAATGGTCGGGGTCATGTTGCTCAAGTCCTCCATGTTGTGAAGGATGGTGATGATGCTCCCATATCTTTGTTGTGGTAGCAGGGAGATAATCTTCCTCACAATGTCCGCATCACCTAGCTTATTAATGCCAATAGAATTGAGCTCATTGATTATTAGATTCAAACGTGAATACATGTCTCTAACAAGCTCATCATCTTTCATGGCAAAAGAATTATACTCATTTAAGACTAGGCAATGTTTTTGCTCACGGACATTGGATGTGCCGTCATGGAGCTCATGCAATTTTAGCCAAATCTCATTAGCAGTTTTCAAGGTAAATACTTGATTAAAAATATCCATGCTAAGAGATTCATACAAGCAATTTTTGGCTCTAGCATTTAAATGAATTTCTTTTTCCTCACTCGTGGTGGGTTTCTCGGGATTCTTGAGGGGTTTCATCCCGTCACGAGTGACTCTCCAAACACCTAGATCAACGGCCTCTAGGTAACAAGCCATTCTAGCACTATAATATGGAAAGTTAGTGCCGTCGAAGTGTGGTGGCCTATGGGTATCCATCCCTTCCTCTAAAAAGCGTCGGCTCTTTTAGCGGTGAAGCTAAAGCGTTTCAAATGAGCCAAACCGGCTCTGATACCAATTGTAGGAAACGGGTGACGCCTAAGAGGGGGGGGTGAATTAGGACTTCTAAAACTTTTACTAAACTAGGCCACAATTAAATCCCTAGAGCAAAACCTATGCAAATAATCAAAACTAGAATGTGCAAACTAGGTTTTGTCTAAGTGTTGCTATCTCTACCGCAAAAGGCTAAGTTTCAATCTATACTAAATAAGTATGACAACAAGATTGAAACTTAAATGCTTAATATAAATGCGGAATGTAAAGAGCTAAGTAGAGAAGCAAACTCTCGTGGATGACGCCGGTATTTTTACCGAGGTATCCGGAACCACGCAAGGTCCCGACTAATCCTCGTTGGTGCCCCTACGCAAAGGGAAGCCCACGCGAGGGCCAAGCACCACGGTCGAGTAACTCCGTAGAGAGCCGCGGGCCTTTTCCACGCGCAAGTGGTGCTCCGCTTCCGGCTCCTCTCGGACGCTCCCCGCCGTCTCCACTATCGAGCTTCCGGCCGAAACGCCGCGGGCCTCGTTCCCTCCGGTACACGGTGGCGGCCGTGACACAAACGCGGTTGTCACGGTCTCGCAAGACTCACGCCCCACTCGGTACAATTACAACGGCTCGCGCAAGAGCCGAGGGGTTGTGTGGTTTTACAAAACTCACTCAACTAACTAGGATTCATCTAGAGCAAGCGCTAAAGCGGTCTAACTAACCTAAGCACTTCGCAAAGCACCTACGCTAATCACCGAGTGATTCTATTAAGCACTTGGGTGTTTGAGCTCTTGGAAATATGCACTATGTGTCTTGGTATGTTGCTTGGGCTCTCACACTTGAGAATGGCCGGTTGGGGTGGTATTTATAGCCTCCAAGCCCCCAACTAGCCGTTGGACAGAAAGCAGCAGCTTTCTGTCGTCGGGTGCACCGGACAGTCCGGTGCACACCGGACACTGCACTGTAGCATGTCCGGTGCCGCCACGTCAGCCGACCGTTGGCGCCTGTAGCAGTCGACCGTTGGATCCGACCGTTGGATTCGACCGTTGCCGTCTGCCCGTTGGCACACCGGACAGTCCGGTGCACACCGGACAGTCCGGTGCTACAGCCAGAGAGCGCCTGCCTGCGACCTCTCTGCGCAGACTGCCCGGGACTTCACCGGACAGTCCGGTGCACACCGGACACTGCGCTGTAGCATGTCCGGTGCGCCACCAGGCGCTGGCTGACAGCCCTTTTCCTTGGAATTCTTCGCTGATTTCTTTGGGCTTCTTTGTTCTTGAGTATTGGACTCCTACGCATCTTTTTATGTCTTCTTTTGAGGTGTTGCATCCTCATTGCCTTGGTCCAATTCTCTTCGCATCCTGTGAACTACAAACACAAACACTAGAAGACTTATTAGTTCACTGATTGTGTTGTTCATCAAACACCAAAACTCAATTAGCCAAAAAGGCCTGGGGTCCATTTTCCTTACAGACCTCCCTACACTAACCACTCCCCTACTGCCCTTGCCCCTTTCGGGTAAGGTAGTCTTCCACTAGCTTTCCTAATTAGTCAGCCAAGGGCGTCCCATTAAACCCTTGTGGTGGCACGTGGTTCTCAAGTTAAGCTCTATGTTCCAATTAACATTAATGAACTTGACATGAACATAAATAGAATAACAACAGAATTGGAACATAGAGGTAATAAATGATTATCCCAAAACCAGGTAAAGCAATAGCAAACTACCCAAGTGAATCAGGGGTAACAAGGTAATGAGATAAACAATCTAGGGTGACCTATCGGTTCCCATCAAAATTAGCCTATGCATGAATAAGTGATATTAAAGAATATTATTGGGTAAAAAGTGGTCAAGGGCACAACTTGCCTTCAATGAGCTCCTGCTCAGCTACTTCAACCTGCTGCTCACCAGGATCCTCGGTCGCGGGCTCTTCTACTCGCCACAATACAAACAAGTACAGTGCATATAGAGAAATTAACATTGCACCAAACATATAAACAAAATACACAGTAATAATCTACACATTAAAATAAAATTCTAGGGACAGGAATCATAATTTTTGGAGTTATAGATTTTAAGTTATGGATTTTCAAAGGTTTTATGTGTTTAAAATAGGATTAAGTGTGGGATTAATTTTTTTACTGTTGTCATGATAAAACAGAGACACTAAGTGTTAGAGAATAAAATTACAAAATTTTAGGAACTGGAATGGATTAATTTGGAGTTAGTATGAATTTTCTATGAATTTATTAAGTTCTAGTAATTATTTTCATATTAAAAATCCATTTTCTATTTCATTTATTCAAACTAAATGATCACTGGACTGGGCCTCATTTACCAGAAAAGTCAGGGGGCTCGGTGTAAAAATCCGCAGACACAGAGAACAGTGGGAGTAGGACGGCGGGTTGATTTCTCTGTTTTACGGGGACTCTTTAGCAAAGTACGCAAACGAAGGGGTATTCTCTATTATCAGCCGCAGGATCTTGATCTTGCGGTTAGGATTAGATTTCCCACTCAGCGAACCGGTACACGATCTGTGCCGCACAACCCGATTCTAACGCCCCAGATTTAATTACCCTAACTTGACTCCCGCCCACACGATCGAAATCGGACGGCCATCGCTACGCCAACCCGAATCGGTACGCAGAGCCTAAATTGGACCGTTGATCCCGCGATCGACGGCACAGAACGCCCCGCACTCTTCCTTCGTTTCCCCTCCGGTGAACAGGCACGGCGGAGCACCCCTGCCCACGGTGGCGCCATCTCCGGCGAGAGCCACCAACGGCCCGAATGCCCAAATCCGATGCCCAGGACGATGCTACACATGATGGAGGCGGATGCGAGTACAGGGAGGGAGTCCATACCGCGAATTGTCGCAAGGAGCTTTCTGGCCGCGGGGATAGGCGGAGGTGCGACGACGCGATGACGATGGCGAGCAATTCGCGAGTCCTTGAGTCGCGCCTTCGCCCGCAGCAGCCACGCGCACAAAACCAACACCACGGCGAATTCTCACTAGCCTTGGCGGGAGTCCCCGCGGTGAGAACCGGGGCGAATTGCAGTGGCGGCGACGAATTTCTTCTCGGCGAAGTCGTTCTCTCACTCACCGACGATGGCGCGAGGAACAGAGGTATGCGGGGGTATGAGGCGAACAAGTCCATGACCACATTGGCTTTATAATCCACAAGGATGGTCAGCCGAGCTAGCGAATTCTACGCGGCAATGGTGGCGTGCGCCGCGGCTAGGTGGTTGCGGCAGGAGGATACGACTAACAGCGCCCCGAGCCAATGACAGGTTGGCCCCATGTGCCAGAGAAAGGAAAGGGGAGACACAAGCGCGGTGGGAGAGCCTGCACGCGGGCCCGTGCTGTCGGCGCGTGATATCGCGAGGTTGGGCTGCGCGGGGTTAGATTTGTTAGGTGGGCCAAAATTGGGTTCCGAGGCCCAGTTAAGCCTCCCTCCCTTTTTCTTTTTCTTTTTATTTTCTGTTTTCTTTTATTTACAATTCTTTTAAATCCCAATTTTGAATGCAATCTCAAATGCAAATTTAAACTCCTTTGAATTAAGCATATTGGTCATACCAAATTATGAGGGTTTTATTTAATTATAATATTATTTTATATTGGATATTACTTCCTTCTTTCCTCTAATCCTCTTCTCGTTATTTTATTTTGTTCATATTATTATGGTTTTAAATGCACAAACAAAGATCCAATATGATGCAAAGGTTTATTTTAGGTGTTATTAATTATTCAATCCCTCTTTTGATGGTGTTTATTCACATATGATATTAACTAGAGATGGTACACACATATAGATAAAGGAAATATTCTCTTTTCATATGAGTTACAAATTTAGGTATTACAGCAGTCGGCCCAAGCGCAGGAATACTTTTTTTCTTTTTGTTTCCCTATTTTGTTTTCTCTTCTTCTTTTCCAAATTCCAATTCCAATTCAAATTAAATTGCAACTTGTGGCAGATTCACTCCCAATTCCTATTGTGGAATTTAAATACCAATTTTGGGATTATATTATTTATATATTTTTATTTTTTATATCATGCCCCTTCTCAATTTCAAAAACCCTATTTTTAGTTTAGGGTTTGATTTAACTTCTAGTATTTATCATCCTATTATCCTTATTATTTTATTAATGCACACACATATAAAACTCCAACAAGATGCACTTTATTTTATTTTGGTATCATTGGTTTTAATTAATCGCTCTTGTTTACATGTGTGCTCTTTTTATGATGCAAATATGGCACATGAAATTGAGGAATTCACTCTGTATTCTTGGTATACAACTTTGAGTATTACAATCCAGATGTGCTTAAACATCTGTATAGAGATTGTGTATATATTATTTGGTACATTTGAGTTTGAAATACAATGAACTAGAGGAAACTCCACCCTAAACTGCTGGGGCAACGTTACTTCATGTGGACCAAACATTCCTTGTATTTTATTACTTTCTTCAGACTGCAACGGTATCTGTTTCCATGTTTGCATTTACAATGCACTAACCAAACATCGCTTAAATATGTATTATGTTTTAAAAAGGATACACATTAGTTTAGTACCTAGAAGAACTTGCTATCACTACCGGAATCGTGTTCTGACACTCGGCAAAGGCTATTTTACACTCGGCAAAGGCTTTACCGAGTGTAACACTCGGCAAAGATTTCATCGGCAAAGGGTTCTTTGCCGAGTGCTTTTTTTCGGACACTCGGCAAAGACTTTGCCGAGTGTCAAAAAGCACTCGGCAAAGAAAAACACTCGGCAAATTAAGAATCGAAAAAATTTAAAAAAAACAGCAAAACATTTTTTAAATTCTAGGAACAACTCTCCAACCCTACCCTATTACCTTAGGTGTTGCCCTATCATTTTTCACTATTATTTTGAATCAAACTTATATGTTTTGTAAATGGTGAGATTCAAACTCGCAACCTCTCTCTCGCGCATACCCTCCTATACCACTACACTACTACACCAATTATGTTTATATTACGTTTCCATTCCTCATGTACTATAACAAATCGAGAGTAATTTGATTATTTAAGGCACTAAATGAGTTCATTTGAAAATGTGACCAACTATAAAGTTGCATAACCTTTTGAGATCTAAAAGTTTTATTTTAATAGTTTCTACATCCGAGACCGTTTTTAAAATTTGAATTTTAAATTTAAAAACTTCACATGAAATTTTCAATGATAAGATGATTTCAAATCAAAAAATTGTCAACTACAAAGTTTCATTACATTTCAAGACCTACAACTTTTATTTTGGTGGTTTTTCCATCCGAGACAGTTTGAAAAATTCAAATTTCACAATTCAAATATAGTTTTGCATAACAAGATGATTACAAACTAAAACATTGTCAACTACAAAGTTTCATAACTCTTCAATACCTACAACTTTCATGTTGGTGGTTTTTCCTTTCGAAGTCGTTTTCAAAATTCAAATTTTAAATTTTTTAAATTCAGACGTAGTTTTCGTTGACAATATGACTTCAAATGAAAAAGTTGTCAACTATAAACTTTTATAACTTCTCAAGATCTACAAAGTTTATTTTGGTTGTTTGATAATTTGTTTATCTCAGATGATGGTTCTAACAATATGCACAAATTCTATACGTCTCTCTCGTAGTTTCATAAACTACGAGAGAGATATAGGTTTTATGAACAAATTTATTTTTATTTTGTCATATGAAGAAATGTTCAATATATAAATTGTACATCATGATGAGTTATACAAATTTGTAGTTGAAAACTTTTTCATTTGAATTAATTTACTACTTTAAAATGTGAATTTTAAATTGTCTTTGCCTAGTGTTGGAGAAAAAACACTCGGCAAAGAGCTCTTTACCGAGTGTTGTATTTGTGACACTCGGCAAAGAGCCCTTTGCCGAGTGTCAAAAATAAAACACTCGGCAAAGAGCTTCTTCGCCGAGTGTTTTCTTTTACCGAGGGTTTTTTGCGTGGCACTCGGCAAAGAGCTCTTTGCCGAGTGCCCAAAATAAAACACTCGGCAAATAATATGGCACTCGGCAAAGAGCTAAATTCCGGTAGTGTATGTCAGGAATCTTCTGTGATATAGAAGCATTCAAAGCACTGGCAAGTGGCAAGCATAACCTTATTAAAAACGTAATGTTGAACTTGGCCCAGATTTACCATGTTGGTTTCTAATCTTAAGATAGTTTTTTCTTCTCAAATAAAATCTGGGTAACATGAGAAAAAATATATTTGTTTTTATGTAATCATTGTGCACTATCATTTTGTCGAATATTGTGTATGCTGTTACAACGCACGGACACCTAACTAGTAGTATCTAAATTTAGACCAAAGTAACAAACTATACATACATGTATACCTCAAATACTCCATAGCTTATTAACGTTGTAATTTTCCCTTTTTAAAAGACAAGGTATCGACACCTCTAATAACTTTCTTAGTCCCTCTCTATATCTACGCATGCACACAAACATACACACGTGCACGCACACACAACATAGGATAGTTTATATGTGTTACCATCATAATTAGCATGCGCACACCCATGTTCATGCTAATTATGATAGTAACTATCCTATATTGTATTAGACTATTGTGTGATTCAAACATTGTTATTATATTTAAACTATTGTGTTGAACTATCTTGTGTTGCATTAGACTATCTTATACGATTTGAAAACTATATTTTGTTGTATTAGACTATTGGGTGATTCGAATCTTGTTATTGTGTTCGAAATAGTGTTGTACTATTATATGATCTAAATTGATTGCTATATTGTTATGTTGATCTATATTCTATGCAATGCTTATGTGTAATTGTTTTAATCGTAAACTAAATTAGAGTAAATGATAAGCAATTCATGCATTATCCGATAAGTAACCGGTATCCGACCGAATAGTATACGTATCCGTCACTTATTCGACTGAATAAATATCTGGTTCTTGTATCTGTTATCCGTCTCGTTTCTAACTATCCGTGCCTGATTCCGAATCTGATTGAAATATATTAGGATAGGATAAGAAATAAACTATTGTCCGTCCGTTTTGACCTCTAGTTTACATGGGTGTTGCAAGTTGTCTGCGTTGCTAACCTTGCTTGGTTGTGCCCCCTGTAGCAAGCAGATAATGAGATAATTCTCAGCCACAATGTTCAATTTGACTGTTATTTCATATTTAGCGTTTTGGTTCAAATTATTATACGCTAATTCTCAGCCAGTGTCCCGCTCGTGAGAGTATGTTGTATATCGTTCTTTTGCAGAGTCAAGTTTGAATAGATAGACGATTATATCCAGTTCCCCGCGAACGCATCCACCGCCAGCTGAAAGGAAGGTCACAGGCACAGGCCGCTGGGAGCAACAGCGGCCGTGTACGCGGCAGCCATCCTCGAGTACCTGACGGCATAGGTCCTTGAGCTGGCTGGGAACCTCAAGGTGAGGCGCATCAGCCCCGGAGCTGGACACCCTGATCACTCAAGGGCACCATCGCCGACGCTCGGCGGTGGTGTCCCTCATCAACAAGTCTGTAAGGAATGCTCGGCTGCGACCGACCTTCTTCGGTGGCTCGGCACTGTCACATCAGTGGTTCTTGTCTTGATAACCTATGAGAGAGCAAAACCTAGTAGCCTGAGAAGATTGTCCTATCCGATCTGTGGCTGCTACTGATACATTATAATCCGTGAGATGTGTAGGTTCTTGCTGCCTTGTCTAGCTGGTGGTTCAATCAAGGTGATTGGATGGCTGCACGTACATGTACAGGCTGGCGCCACTCGGTCCGAACAAATACGATAATTTTAAGTGTACGTGTGGATACAGTTTAATAGCATCAAAATAGCTTATTTTGCATCCACCTATATAAATTGTTACTCCTACATACAAGCAACCAAATATAATCTTAAATAAAATCAATATATGCAGTGATCTAAGATGAGATAGTGCGGGTAACCAATCAAACGGAATATGTTGGTTCCGTTTGCTGCTGGCTTGATGATCAGACGGAATATATTCGTTTCGTTTGCTGCTGGATTGATGATTATACGGCAATGGAAGAGGGGTTTCCGGCGAAAAGAAATGTACTGAACTTTTTGGTAATCTTTCTTGGGACCAAGTATTATTGTATTAATATTCCATCCCAACATATGCCCAAGCTAGCAATCCTGAGCATTGGACCTCAAAGTAGAACCTTTTGGCTCATCCTCTCATGTGTCAAACACTACTCCAGGCATCTCGGCAGCACGCACTGCAGCGTCGTGCCATGGATACTTTCAGCGTCACGGTCTGGCACGTGTCGTTCCATGGCCACATCATGAATGGATATAGATGGATCGATGGCACACAACACAATCCATGGCCATTCGAGACGTCCCTAATCAGCGTAGATTCGAATAAGGATGATTATAAAAAACTAAACTAGATCTAAACTAGAATAGAGGTCTAAATCAGTTATAAATCAATTCCCAAGTTAATTTAACAGGTTTTGCTAACAAATCTCACTAGAAATCTAAACCTAACTAATTCTGCGCACGCAGAGACCGTCCGGAGCGGACGGTTCGTAGGACAATTTTAGTGTTTAATGGTCCAACTTTTTTTAGTAGTTTTTCTGAGAATTTGACCGTGGGAAGAATAGAGAATTTGAGTATCGTTAAGATTACGTGTGGAGTAAGATAAAAGAGTTCATATCGTTTAGGATGTAGAAAATGATGATTTTCTACTTGGCTAATTCGGTGTTCACATTGATTTTAGACGATTTTGACTAAAGTGGTTTTTACAGAAACGGGTTGAAAAACTAGATGTTTGATAGTTTGTAGCAGCTTCTAGCGGCTAGAAGCTGAAAACAGTAATCTGTGACATGTCTAGGCCCTTGCTGGCTTGCTGCCTTATCTAGCTGGTGGTCAAATATGTTCGTTTCGTTTCTCGCACCAAACAGGGAAGGAATTGGTTGGCCGATGTTCTCTTTTTTTTTTCCACTCGTCATACAATACAACTCACTGGCCGCTACTGTGCTTCTTGGGCCTCGTCTGTACGAATGAAGAATGTGTCATAGTAGTAGATGGAGCCCAACATAATTTGCTGCTGGCATTTCCTTATTATGAAAGCGGAAGATAAACGGGCCCAACCAGAGCATCCACGTCGTCTCATTTCACCTTCATCGTTGGATCATAGATGAGCGGTCCATGGTGAACTCCGTTCGCCTGCAAAACCACGTCCTCTACGCGCTGCTAAGTAGCTTCTAGAAACATCACGATGCGTCCCGTCCATTCCTTTTGCCCCCAAATCCAGCTTGCCCAAGAGCCTCCGGTTCCTCACGCCTATGTCGATCCCTCCTCTCTCACTCCTCTGGCGCTCCCTCCAGTCTGCAGGACCACCTCCAGCGGCGCTAGCACTGCCGCTAGCCGTGACCCGGAGCCCCCCAGTCCCTGCCCGCCCGCCTCGCTGCCAGGTACTTCATCCCTTCACCCCCTACAAGAAGGCAACCTTCCGACTCCGCGACGACGTGACGCACCTTCCATCCGTTGACCAGGGCAGCACGCATCTTGCAAGCTGCTCGACGTCAAGCTCACCCCAGGACCCCCTACGTCGCGCCGCCGCCGCCACCAACAACGACAGCCGAGAGGGCGAGCCGCCTGCCGCGGGGCCGACAACCGGGACCCCCTACGCCGCACCGCCGTCGCCACCAACAGCGACAGCAGAGAAGGCGAGCCGCCTGCCGCGGGGCCGCGACACGATCCGGCAACCGGCCGAGGGGCGAAGCAACAGCCGAGCGTGGACGCTGACAGCCGAGCGTGGACGTCGATCGTGCCAAGCGCCCAGTCCCGATTCCGCCCTACGCCGCCGCCCGCCCGCCCTGACCTGTTTAACAGTACGAGACTGTCCGCCTTGGTGAGTGTGCTTCACTGCTTCTCCAGTCTTTTGTCAGTGTTTGTTCACATAATCAGGACGATTCAGACGCTGGAAAACATTATGTCAATCCTTTCCCAAGTACGCTAACAATAATCTTATTCCTGAGGCATAATCAAGCATGAGAAGTGAAACAGTGTGCACAAATATTAGATCTGTAAGCAGTGCAGACGCTTGATCAATTAACGTTCGTTAAATTCAGTAGATGGGATTGTGATCCCGTACAAGTCTACAATGTAATTTGCTTCCACCCAAGAAAAAATGTCGCACTCTTTCTGACAACACAAGTCTAGATAGGGTTAGGAAGTATGCAGCCTCCATGCTTTCTGCTTCGTGAATCCTGTTCAGCAGCCTTCCTTTCCTAGCTTTCTCCTCGGTGACATCTGCCAGCTTCCAGAAACAGTACCTCAGCCTGAGTGTTAATGGACTCGAGCAAGAAGATGCCATCCTTCAACAAAGTTAATGTTTCCTAATTACTTGGACTAATTTCTTTGTTGGTCCATGAGATCCATCTCAAGGATAGCATAACCCTAGTAATTATCATATGTATTGGCTTCTAAATGTATATCTATTTTTTCTTTCACCTTAAGCAGTTTTGCTCCTTATTATTGAATTTTTCGGTTTTTTTGGGCTTTGTTTATTGCAGTACTTTATTAATTCATTTTCATATTTTTGTTAGTGTCAGATTATGATTACTCCTAGGGCTTGCGCAGTAACAACTGTAGAAGTATGGTTATGTGCAGAGGATGGTTAGGATGAACTTGAGAAGGTCGATTTCATAGTGGACAGCGAGTAACAACAAGTGCATGGAGTGGAAGAGGAATAGAAGAGTGATGAGAAGAGGCGAACAAATAAAAAAGGAGAAGAAGAGGTACTATCATTTGTTCCTACTAAGAATAAATGTCAATGCATTATGTACACTATCCTGAAATGTAAGAGATATTACCTAGGGAATCAGAAGACTTCATGCTCTGTAAGAATGACTATATGTTGCTCTAATATAACAACAACATTGCCATCAGTTGCCTAAAGCCTACATGTTTTTTCAATCATAGTTTGATGTCCTAACCCAAATTTCTTGATCCTGTTTATGAAGAATACTCCTTTTGTCTTCTTGCAGAGAAACAAGATTAAGCGCTTAAAAAGGCTGGAAGGGAATCTGAAATGGATGACCACTTCGGCTTTTCAGATGATGATGGAATAGAGAAAAAACACAGTGCAAAACATTACAGTTCATTTGATGATCATCAAGGTACCCACAACAGAATTTGACTTCTTTATATATATATATATATCTGTTTTAATTATCCCAACAAGTAACTCAAACTATTTTTAATGCCAAGTTCAATTTTCCTCGGATGTTGCGCCTGTTGAGGAGGACTTTGAGGACGACCAACATGTAGGGGAGGGTGATCAAGAAGTTGGTGATGACAAAGACAAATTTGGCAGATTTCATTGTGGAGGGAAGATGAAATTCATGGGAATGGACAAATTGTAAGGTTCTCTATCTATCATTCGGACACCAGCTCAATGTCATTGGCTATGTGGAATTATTTCTGAATTTGTTAACTCCCATATAATGTGTGATATTTCTTATTTGTAGGAGGAAGAAATTTAAAAAGAAGGCACCACGACAAGCAACAGGTGTATCGTAAGCTACTCATCTGCTCTACAAGAGGCTCAAACATATTGGCTATGTTGACGAGCTGTTAACACTAAGAAACCAAGAGCTTGAGGGGGAGGTTGCTAACTCTGATGAGTTAAGAGGGGCGAGGCTTGAGGATGAGTTGGAGCCATGTATTCTAGCAGAAAAGTATATGACAACAAAAGACGAGCACATGATTAGGCATGTTGGATGCGTTCGCCAAGAGTCCGTCAGTTCTTCGTGTGTGCAATTCTACATTCAAATTTTTAGGAAAGCAAGCAGCTATCCTGAGATTGCCATTCTTACTTCTGCCCTTATATTAATGTAATTTAGCAACTGTAGTATTATTTGGTGATTTGGAATTTAAAGAGCCCTGTTGAATTGGTTTTGACAGTATTCCATTGAAAGCGTTGTATACAGAAGGGAGCACTCCAACACTCTACGATGTTGTGAAATGTGAAAAATATTGTGGGAAAATCAAAGTTGGTCTCCTCACGTTCACTCCTGAGGTGGTTTCTGGAAATCTGCCTCTATGTTAAGCATGTAAAGTATCCATGCAATGGAGGCAGTGACGACTTGCTGCCAGCTTGAACAGTCTTTAAAAGGCCTAACAGGTACATTGTCTTTTATTTTTTCTAATTTATAAATTTAAAATGTGGTTGAAGCTTTTATATATACATGACTTACTTTTATCATTTTAATAATTATAGTCTTGCTACTAAATTAAGGCAAAAGATAATGTGCTTCCATTATTTATTGCAACTATGTAATATATGAAAGAAAGGAAACATCGTTGATCTCCAACTTTGAATGTGTCTTTGCATATACATTTATGTGCATACACATCATTGCCTTTCTTTGTTCCTACTCCCCATCAAGATAAATATCACAAATTTGATTTGATCCTTCTTAGTTGTTTACATTCAGAAACCCATTGCAAACTTTTTATAACACATAATATTTTGTGGTCATTGAGAACAATATTTTAATACTTTCGTACATGTGTATATCAACTTACTTTTATGTGTACGTATTTCTCTCCATATATATTTCTATGTGTATGTCCACGTAAACATTCTTATAAATACAACGTTCGAAGACTCGCGCTGGTGGCGAGCCAGTTACTAGTGATGATTATACGACAAGGGAAGAGGGGTTTCCGGCGAAAAGAAATGTACTGATTTTTTTTTGGTAATCTTGGGACCAAGCATTATTGTATTAATATTCCATCCCAACATGCCCAAGCAAGCAATCCTGAGCATTGGGCCTCAAAGTATTGGCTCATCCTCTCACGTGTCGAACACTACTCCAGGCATCTCGGCACTCACAGCAGCGTCGTGCCATGGAGACTTTCAGCGTCACGGTCTGGCACGTGCCGTTCCATGGCCACATCACGGATGGATATGGATGGATCGGTCGCCCGCAAGACAGTCCATGTGAGGCTAGCTGCGGCCGCATGCTGCTGATGCTTGCTGGCAGGCAAGCACCTCACACCTCCCATCCGATTATTTTGTTGTGTAGTGACTTCTCGATCCCCTTTTTTAAGGATGTGTTTGATTGAGCAGTGAAGTAGAATAGATCGACTTCATTCTAGTTTTTTAGATGTTTGATTTTTTCAAAAAAAAGGAACAGAGCGGCTTCTGAAATCTTTATATAAAATTTACCATAAAATGTTGAAGTGCTCCCGCTCCACCAAAATGATCGGATACGAGTGCTCTCCTCTCTCTTTTACTCTCATATTCATATGGCTCTCTAACCAAACAAAGAACGGAACAGATCTGTTCTATTCTACTCTTCAACCAAATAAAAAATAAAGTGACTCTGTTCTGCTTACCAAACGAAGAATTGAACGACTTCATTCTAAAAAAATTAGAATTAAACCACTTCATCCTAATTGACTTTCCAACCAAATATGTCTTACTGGTTCAAAAGAGACATAGACTGCTCTTACACCCTCCTCGAAATATTTTTTGAGTTTTTCTGCTTCACACAATAATCCCATAGCAAAATGTTAACATCCACATTGACAGGGTGAATCCAATGTGAGTGGCATGACTCAAATTTCATGGCGAAAGAGAGAGAACACACCATCTGCCATATATCTTTGAACCGGCAGTGTCATTTTGTGCCGTCGTATGATGGCATGCATGCATTGCTTGTTGTTGGTAAAACACATCGACACTAAAATGATTTTTGAAGCCTTGCTCCGCTTCTTGTGTTCAGTATGGAATATAATATAGTTACCATGGTTCATGTGGACGTCGTGAAGAAAGCTCATGCAAATGAAGTGTCACATTCGTGCAAAGAAGCAAGGCACTCCTACGTACTCGGATGGTACATCATGTATATATTGCAGACTCGCACATCTATAGTGACTAGTGAGAGCTTCAGTTTAGTGATGCCCAGATATTGATCAATTAAGATATTAGAAGAAACCAAATCAAATTAGTTCATAAATTGGATATCATGTAACACTTCAAATGTGGCTATTTTTTTTATGCTATCTCCATTTCATTTGCATATTTATTTCTTATCGACTCACAACACGTGATTGTTGTTAGAAATATAAATAAGAGTCATCGGAATATCATAGATCTAATTCAATAAAGACTTTTCTTGTACTCCAAATCTACTTATATGTAAATTAATCAATAGGTGGTCGAGGTGGAGGCGCTCGTGGGTAAGCTAGATGCGATCGGCTGCAACAGACAACCCGCGATGGACGGGGTCTATGGGTGATCAAGCAGGTACGATCAAGTGTCAACGTCCTGGTCTAGAAAGGCAAGCCACATCTGACTCCACCAAGTGCTTAGATCAACTCCAACAATATTAACTACACCATCTATATCGACAACCTTGTTCACCATTAGCCTACGTTTATCATCATCGATGATCTTCATCAACATCATGAGCAGCGAGACCAAATGCAACAGATCATAAGGGGTATGCAAAATGATTATAAAAGACTAGTACGTACTTTTGATAAATCTACTATTACAAATTTTCCTTCGCACGAGGTTGAATTGGGGGAAAACACACGTGATTCATCGGCTACATGTTGTCACGACCAGTCACAACCCCTTTACGGGATGCCGATAGACACGTACCGTGGGCAACCACAGCCTCCTACGCAAATCGGCGGTAAATTCGCCGATCTGCGCACGTCCGGACTGTCCGCGTATGGGCGCGGACTGTCCGGGCCAGCGGCGGCCGGTTCTGATTTTAGAAACGAAATACCAAGACCTACACCTGAGCCACCACATACTGTGCAAACCCTAAACTATCTAGTCAGACCATCCGCACATGGCGCCGGACCATCCGAATACAACACAAGACGGTCCCGCACAGTCCGCGCACGCAACCGAACGGCCCGTGTACCTAACCGGACGGTCCGGTGTGGAGTTTTTTTTTGAGGAAGAGTGTTATCCAACTCCGCATCTGTTCCAGCTAAACTTCCCATCGCACTATACAATGCACCAGCACCATAGTATAGCATACCAAACCCATGGGGGCCAGTACTTTCCGGGCCCCTCCTAGAAGGCCGAAAAGGAATGGCCAGTCATATGAGCTGAATAGGGCAAGTACTAATGCGCCACAAAACCCAAACCAATGGGGGAAGACAACAAACTAATATCCAAACAATCTCACTCATGTTGGACCAGAGAGCCGGTGGTCTCCCACCGGCTGCCATTGATATACTAAGGGAAGAAATAGCCGGGGCGTTTCGAGATAAGCTCAGAGTAAGCATGGTCCCTGGGGGCAGTCATATCGGAGACCTTTTGATAGCTGATTTAACCATCACCCATACCCACAGGGAACCAGGATATCCGAATTCGCGAAATTTTCGGGTGACCAAGGAAAGAGCACGCGCGAGCACATAGGCCAGTTCCTAGCACAATTAGGAGAATTGGCCGACACAGAGGCGTCCTATGTGCGTTTGTTTTTATTATCATTAGTAGGAACTGCATTCGCATGGTATGCCACAGTCCCTCCTAATTCTATTTTGTCGTGGGGAGATTTAGAACAAAAAATTCATGATCATTTTTTCTCCGGCGATTATGGCCTTGCGACAAGGGAAAGATGAATTGGTTAATGATTACATCCGGAGGTTCTAAGATACAAGAAACCGATGTTTCCAAATCTAGTTAGCAGAAAAACAACTAGCAGGATTAGCTTTTAATGGATTACGGTATTATTTAAAAGAAAGATTAGAAGGCATCTAGTTTTTTTACGCTAGCACAATTACATCAGAGAGCTTTAGCTTGTGAAAGCTGAAGCAAAGAAACTGCCAAAACGATTCGTCACAACATCCATATAGTAGAATGTGACCAGAGTAGCTCGAACGACGAATCAGAAGAGGTTTACGCTGCCGAAATGGTTTGGCCCAAGCAGGCTAAGTCTTCGGCTTGATTTTCCTTGCAGCTGGTTCAAAAGAAACTGCAGGAGGAGGTTAAGTTTACATTTATTGTTGGCAAATGTGATAAAATATTTGATGAGTTACTCAAAAATGTCAACATTAAAATAAACCGTACTGTTTCGCCCGCCGACGAACTCAAGCGTCTTGCATATTGCAAGTGGCACAATTCATTTTTTCATGCCACTAATGATTGTAATGTGTTTCAATGACAAATACAATCGGCTATTAACGAGGGACGATTGAAATTTCAGGAAATGCAGGTGGATACAGAGCCCTTCCAATAAACATGATCAATTTCAATGGCAAAAAGGACCTGATTTGGCCTAGTGCGGACGATAAGGGCAAAGGTAAGGAGGTCATCATCGGTGATGCGCGAAAGGATAATGAAAATACTAAAAACTCTTGCAGGAAAGTGGTGACAGAAAGGACTCCTAATGGAGGGGACACTCTGAAAGTTACCATCACTACCTCCAATGTCGGGGGCAGATGCAGGCAGGTAACCAGGCGAGGGTCCCTATTCTGCGCATCGTAGACGGTGCGGCGCATAGACACGGATGGTCTGGGACATCATCACACAGTCCAAATCATTCAAGCGGACGGTCCAACAACGCCTAGGAGCCACGACGACCACGTACCTTTAAACCACGACAACCAAAAATAGGTACGTGGAAAACTAACATAGTCAAGACAGCTGGTCGATTGGTCAAATCTGGCCCGACCTTTGATCAATTATTTTCTAAATATGTGAAAAAGAAGGTCGGCCCAAGTGATCGGCCACCAAAGCGGCCTCGCTCACCCACTCAGGAGCGACAACAGGTAAGACCGATTGGACCATCGCACCAATCGGAAAGGTCAGTAGGTCATAATGTCCAAGTAAGACCTAATGTGCCTGCATGGACACGTCCACCCCCATACACACCTGTGTCATATCATTATGAGTACATACCGCCACCGCCATATATCCCAAACCAAATGTGGAGCATGCCACCATATCCATTTGGGATGCCACAGTACCCTGCTTGGGGGCACCCCAAACATCTGTATTTGAAAGGTTGGTACCTCCAGTACAAGAACGATTGAGTGCCCTTCGATCCGGTCACCAAGCACAGGTCCAGCAATATTGCCAGATTATTCGGCCGCAAGGGCCGACCAATCTAACAGGAGGCATATACCTACAACCACCAAGTGGATGACAAAAGGGGACATCATCAAGATAGGCACAACAGATGTCGTCATACAAGAAAATAACGAAGGGCCGATAATTTTTTGTAAATCGGCCAATACATGCGAAAAAGAAGACACGACTACCAGCAAAGTAGCCGACCCAAAATATTCCATGCCTCGATGGTGCCCATTGGGACTGAGACAGTCTCAAAAGAGAAAATTGAAGCGCCTAATAGTAAAAGAGAGCAAGAAAAAAGAAGCAGAAAAAATATTTAATGCTACACATCCACAGTACCACCACTGCAAAAGGGGTGGAAGCTAAAGGCTGTTGAAATAAATCAAACGACCACTGAGAACAAGACAGCAGGTTTGCAGCTCCTGCAGGTACGTCGGATAGTCCGGCAATTAAAGCTGGACTATCCACGGATTGCGTAGACCGTCCGTCCCTCGAGTCCAGACCATCTGCCCTGCGCTAGAACACCTCCAACGATGCACCAACACCTATGGAGGAAGACGTCCTGGTGGGGGAAGACTTGGTCGACTATGGTGCTACGCCATAACACTCACGTATGGACATAAATGTTATTATGTTCTCAGCCGATTGTACTATTATCGACGGCGATGAACCTATCATTGCTTAATTTGATTTTGGTCCTAAAGAGGACACCTTCACTAAGCCAAAAGAATCAGTCAATCATTTAAAGCCGCTTGTTGGGGACTTGTTCTCAAATGCTAAGAATTAACAACAAGGCAACATAAAAAGTGTTAAATGTTAGACTCCTTCGTCCTTGAAAACATTATGTCCCTTTGGATATAATGAATCTTGGACGAAGGTTATAAAGAGAAGAAATCCTTCGTAAGATTAATAAATGGAAAAAGAGAGCACAAATACACAAAATATGAGTAATGATGCGGGTATAATCATCAACTTATTTTTATTACCAATTTCATAAAAACAAGTTACAAATGTACCTTCAGATTGATGGAAAGTAAAGGTACAATCGTGATGCGCAAAAGCATATGCCAGGTCAGCGTGAACAGTATGGGAGTACTGTTCATCTATTTATAGACACGGGACGCAGCCCGTGTAAAATTACCTTGATGCCCTTTACATTTGATAACAACTTTATGGCAATCCTTCGAGGTTTAACTTGACTTTTCATCCTTAAGTCGGTTCCTCTTTTCCTTCGTCATGCCGAAGCTTTTCTGCACATAGCTTCGTGATCGTCCTATCCTTCGTCGTGATCGCTTTCCACCCCAGTCAACCTTCGTCTTAACCATGCTCTTGTACACCCGCAACCAGACTCCGAAGATACCTGTTCACATGTTTTCACTCGGAAAATGTTGTCAAATCATGTTTTTGAGGAGCTTCGAAAGCCGAAGGCCCCCAACAGTAGCCCCTCGCAATATTAATTTACTGCAATGATAAATTCATATTGCGACATGGACGAAGGCTTTGAGCCGAAGGTCCGAAAAAACACCTTCCTTTTGCTAGAATAGCAGCAGTCATTGACAAACGGGGCCCTCCAGTTTCCGACACACTGGGTGTATAAATAAGAGCTCACCGCGAGTTTATTTGGCACGCTATCTTGCCATCCGCTTTTACTCACCCAAAAATTTTTAGCCTGCACACAACAACACTTGCTTGGTTTTAGATTTTTAAGCTTCAGTTTCGAGTGTGTTTTGTCAGCATTTTCGAAGATGCCTGAGGATAAGAAAGTCGTTGGTGGTTCGAAGCTAAGCCTTTCTGAGGAGATGCACCTGGGCTTTCTTGAATCAATGTCAAAGACTAATACAGAGAAGATTACCAGGGAGATTTTGGAGGGTTTATCTGAAGATACTGGCGACAGTGAAAGTTACGATGTGGATAGTGGTGGTGAAGATTCCGAAGATCGACCCTGGCGACCAAGCCATGTGGTTTTTGGTAAGTTCAGTATTAAGGAAAATCATCTTGTCAATATGAGAGGGAGATACTTTCGGGACTTGTCTATTGTGAGGGCTAACGAAGGAGAGAAGACTTGTCCGACTCCCGAAGAAAATGATGTCATGATATTCCGAAGCTTCTTAAAAGCTGGATTACGATTTCCCTTGAGTAGCTTTGTCGTGGAAGTGCTGAAGACATTTGAAATCTACCTTCACCAACTTATCCCCGAAGCAATCATAAGGATGAACATCTTTGTGTGGGCCGCGAGAAGCCAAGGTTTGGAACCTAACGCCAAAAGCTTCTGTAACATACACGAGCTATTGTATGAGACAAAACCCTGGGGCAAAGAGCAGTATCACAATAACTTTGGCTGCTACAGCTTCGGCGCTCGGTCCGGGTCAAGCTGCCCTGTGCCAACTTTTCGAAAGAGGTGGCCCGGCGACTGGATGACAGAATGGTTTTACGTGAAAAATGACTTGAAATCACGTGAAGATATCAAAGGTATCATTATGCACCCTATCTGGCAACGCTTTGGCCTCCGAAAGCCGAAGGTGGAAATGGATGAAGCAGCCGAAGAATGCCAGAGAGCCTTCGGCGTGGTTTGCTCTTTTATTGGGACAAGGGATTTGGTCCAAGAGCATATTGCCTTCAGAGTATGGCCACTTGTAGAAAAATGGGAAATGCCGAAGGAGACCGTCAGGGAACCTGACGAAGGTGGACTGGTTAGGCTGAAATACACATTCAAATATGGAGATAAGTTTGTTGAACCAGATGATGACTGGTTAACAAGTATTGAGGCCATAAGTGACGAATTGCTTGGGGTATATTCGAAAGCTGAAGAAACTGCATTATCAGCGGCCTTCGGAGGCCGGAAGAAGAAGAGACTTAACCGAGTATTCGATGCAATTGGGTTTGTCTACCCCGACTACCATTACCCAGTGCGAGGCCAAAAAAGGAAAAATACTTCTCCTGCAAAGGAAATTGCTTCAGCTGCTCCTAGTGAGCCATCCCCGAAGAGGAAAAAGGTAAAGGTGCTCACACATCGGCCACGTTATATTGAACCGGCCACAGTGCCTGAGTTTATTGGTGAGGCCTCTTCGGCCAGCGAAGCTAGAGAACCAACTCCAATGCCAAAAATCGAAGAAGTGGCCGAAGCACCAATAACAGAGAAAATAGAAGAACTGAGGACTGGAGAAACAAAAACATTAGAAATTTTAAGCCCTCCAACAAAAATCGAGGCCAGGAAAAGCCAAAAGGGTCCAGCAGCGACCCCGAAAAGAAAAAGGATGGTTAACATGCTAGATGTTTTGGAAACAATTAAATCTGCAAGCATAACTCCAAAGAAAACTGTTGAAACTTCTGAAATGTCTACTGAAGCCTTTGTTGCTGAAGCTTTGAAGCAACAATCTGAAACTGAAGCTGGGCCCTCAGAGCCCACCAAGGTAAAACCTTTGAAAGCTGAAGAAAGAGAATTGACAGAGGCAACTTTGGAAACCGAAAAAGTAAAAATGACAGAGCCAATTTTGATTGAAGAAATTGACACTGGCGCCCCCGAAGCATCTTCCAAAATACATGATTATATTGTGCGACATGCTTCGGGGAAGAAACTATCTGAAGAAGAGATTTTTGAACTAATCACTATGCCCGAGAACTGAAGTATCCGAAGGGGGCCGTAGTGTTCAATGGAACAGACGAAGATGACTTCTTATACTGTCTCCCAGACAATAAAGAATTATCCGTCTGCCGAGAGATGGCTAGGAGCATGGGGTTCCCGAAGCTTGAAGCTGGCCTTTGCGCCATGACGAAGGAGGATCTTGCAGATAGCCTTGCATATAATAGTCTGAAGGTACAAAAAATGTAAATTTTGAAATTTATGAATTTTGAATTAGTCTTTTGCCGTTATGTTAATCCATTCATTCTTTTGAATAGGGCTTAATACTCAGCAATGCCTTAAGGGCACAAAAGAATGCTGAAGACGAGAGCTGCACTATTGCTCTTAACAACCTTCGAACAGAGGTTATCAGGCTAAGAAACGAGGCCTTGGAAAAGGACAAAATTCTGCTTACATTGGTGGATAAAATGAAGGAAGACGAAGCTAGCTCTAAAACTCAAGCCGAAGCTCAGAAGCGCGAAATTGAAGATCTTCGGAAACAATTAGCCCGAGCTAAAGAAGAAAGCATTCTTGAAGAAACAAAACGAGAACTAAGTGATCAATGGGCAAATCATTTGGAAATAAGTGTTGAAGAGCTTCGTGCTTCGAAGAAAAGGTGCTATGATAAATCCATAGAGTGTGTTAAAAAGATAAAATCCAGCTTCGCCAGCGTCGGCGCGTTTTCTAGTGAAGAAAATTTCACAAGAGGGAATCCAGAAGGCCCGATTGAATGGATCAGTCACGAAGCCGAGGCCTTCGAGGAAATCTTGAATAGTCGCGGGGACATTTGTGCTTTTTCGGGCGCCAGAGGAATTGTTACTATTTTGGAGAAGAAAGGGTGCGAGCATGTAAAATCTTTAGCATAATCTGAAGCTGCTTTATCCTCTGAAGATATTAAAGACCCTTCAGCCGAAGCAAGCCAGGTCGGTGGAAAATTTTTCACCGACATTTGGGACAATGGCGGCCGAGAAATGGCTCAAGAAATCATTCAGAGAAGCGAAAAAGGCATCCACGACGCTAGGAAGGTAGCGGAGGCTGCTGAAAAAAGCACAGGGCCTGAAGGGCAAATAGGTATTAATTAGTGGTTTTTATTCTGTTGTGATTTTTGATTTTGAACTTTGTTCGCGGTTTGTAATAGTAATATAGCCGTGTCCTCTCCTCCCTCAGAACCTGCTGAGGCAGCTCCGGACCCCCCCCCCCGAAGGGGGACGACGAAATTAGACAAATGGCCGAAGCCATCATGGACAAAGTTGTCAATCAACTACTAAACGAAGCTGCAGAAGTAGTTCTTAGGGAAGATTAAGTGTTATTGTAAAAATACTTGGAACATGACATGTGTAAAACTTTGTAACTTTGAATGTAATATATAATCTATTTATGGTTCAATTCTTTACGATGCATGAAATTTTGCATACATACCGTTTTTTGAGCCTTCGGCGAAAAAACACCTTCCCTTCTTTTCATGTTTCGTGAAGAAAATCTTTTATGTATCACAAGAATTTCCATACTTCTCTGATGAAGAATATCCAAGCTTCGTGAAAACATTCTTCGAAGCTATAAAAAAGTTTTATGTTGCCTCTCTAACGAAGCTATACTTCTCAATTTAACTTGTGCTTTAGCACGATTTTCTCTTTTTCCAAAACATTCTTCGAAGATCAATATTGTGTCCCCTTCTTGTTCTACATGCGATATGATGTATGATGCTTATGTTATGCAAAATGATATGATGATGTTATGCTATGCAAAATGATATTTATGCCGAAGATACACACATCTCTGCAATAGAGCACACAACCTTTTTATCTCAGCGCTGACTTTTCGCTGTAAGCCTCCCTTAGGAGCTTCTTCGCCTTTTACTTTCAGCGGAATCAGCGTTTATTTTTTGCTGTAAGCCTCCCTTAGGAGCTTCTTCGCCTTTTACTTTCAGCGGAATCAGCATTTATTTTTCGCTGTAAGCTCTGCATTCCCTTCGGAACGACTTTTGAGTAGAAAACTTACACTGCGCTCCTTTAGGAACGACTTTTTACTACTTCGAAGAAGTTACAGTGTGTTCCTTAGAACAAGTTTTTGATAATTCGAAGGTTCTCCGTGCCACCATAAATTCTTGTGCTTCGTTAACTCAAGCCTATGGAGAAGATATATTTTCATTATGATGATAAGCTAAACTGTTACAAGAATTTGAAAAAACGATAAAAGACACTTAAACTTCCCATAATTGTTCTTTACTACAAAGAAAGTACAACTGAATGCGAAAATGCGAAAAGCTGCTGTCGAGGTAGGATATTTTGTCAGTAAATATGCTTCGACTCTGGCACAGTGCTATTGACTGTGCGAGCTTCAGACTCCTCCCTGAGGTCCCTCTGGGGGGTGAGAGTGCTGGCTCCCTTCTGGCTGCGGACCACGTTGTATTGGTGGTGGTGGTGGAAGCTGTTGCCAAGAAGCTTGGGGTTGGCTTGCCGAAGCAACAGAGGCTGCAGGGTGATTGCCTACATATTCTGGAATGTAAGGCGAATGGTACGAAGCAGTATGCATGACCTGCTTCGACTGGTTCTGTTGCGCTGCAGCCTCTGCTAGCTCCTTTTGCTTCTGGATGGTAACATGGCACATCCTGGTAGTATGGCCCTTGCCTTCACCACAGAATAGGCAATAAATTTTTCTTGGTTGATCTCCAAATCTTCCCCCGAAGCCCCTGTTGCCTCTGCCCCTTGGCGCTGGCGGCCGGAAAGAGCTTTGTTGTTGCCCCAAAGCTTGCGAGGAGCACTGTGGCCTTTGTTGTTGACTCCCTTTGTCATCACTTTGGGTAGAATTGTGAATTGACCTGACGTGCCTCGGATAAAATCTTCCTCCGAAGCCCCTGGCCATTTCAGAGAACCTGAAAGCTTCCTCCCTTCTTTGGCGAAAATCATTGTTAGCTCGAATATACTCGTCCATCTTCTGGAGCAGCTTCTCCAAAGTTTGAGGAGGCTTCCTGGCAAAGTACTGAGCTGCAGGTCCTGGCCGAAGCCCCTTGATCATGGCCTCAATGACAATTTCATTGGGCACTGTTGGTGCCTGTGCCCTCAGACGTAGGAACCTTCGGACATCTGCCTAAAGGTATTCTTCGTGATCCTGGGTGCACTGGAATAAAGCTTGAGCAGTGACTGGCTTCGTCTGAAACCCTTGGAAGCTGGTTATCAACATATCCTTCAGCTTTTGCCATGAGGTGATTGTCCCTGGCCTAAGGGAGGAGTACCAGGTTTATGCAACGCTCCTGACAGCCATGACGAAGGACTTTGCCATGACCGCCGTGTTGCCACCGTACGAAGATATAGTTGCCTCATAGCTCATCAAGAATTGTTTCGGGTCTGAATGACCGTCGTACATGGGGAGCTGGGGCGGCTTGTAAGACTGTGGCCAAGGAATAGTCTGCAGTTCTGTTGACAAGGGAGAAGCATCATCAAAAGCAAAATTTCCGTGATGGAAATCTTCATACCAGTCGCCCTCGTTGTAGAAGCCCTCTTGATGAAGCTCTCTGCGCGGGGGCCTTTGGTTCTGGTCATCTTGAGCAAGATGTCGAAGTTCTTCAGAGGCTTCGTCTATCTGCCTTTGAAGATCAGCTAGACGAGCCATCTTCTCCTTCTTCCGTTGGACCTATTGATTGATCATCTCTAAATTTTGGATTTCTTGATCCAAGTCGTCCTCCGGAGGCGTTGGACTGGTGACCTTCCTCTTCTGGCTTCGGGCCTCCATAAGAGAAACGACATCTTGATTGGGGTCCAGCGGCTGCAGAGTGGTAGCCCCTGTCGTGGAAGCTTTTTTCGGCGGCATGACGAAGGTGACGCTTGCCGAAGGTGTTCAAAACTCAAAAAGTGGATGTGAGTTCACCGGAGGTGGGCGCCAATATTGGGGACTTGTTCTCAAATGCTAAGAATTAAGAACAAGGCAACATAAAAAGTGTTAAATGTTAGACTCCTTCGTCCTTGAAAACATTATGTCCCTTTGGATATAATGAATCTTGGACGAAGGTTATAAAGAGAAGAAAACCTTCGTAAGATTAATAAATGGAAAAAGAGAGCACAAATACACAAAATATGAGTAATGATGCGGGTATAATCATCAACTTATTTTTATTACCAATTTCATAAAAACAAGTTACAAATGTACCTTCAGATTGATGGGAAGTAAAGGTACAATCGTGATGCGCGAAAGCATATGCCAGGTCAGCGTGAACAGTACGGGAGTACTGTTCATCTATTTATAGACACGGGACGCAGCCCGTGTAAAATTACCTTGATGCCCTTTACATTTGATAACAAGTTTATGGCAATCCTTCGAGGTTTAACTTGACTTTTCATCCTTAAGTCGGTTCCTCTTTTCCTTCGTCATGCCGAAGCTTTTCTGCACATAGCTTCGTGATCGTCCTATCCTTCGTCGTGATCGCTTTCCACCCCAGTCAACCTTCATCTTAACCATGCTCTTGTACACCCGCAACCTGACTCCGAAGATACCTGTTCACATGTTTTCACTCGGAAAATGTTGTCAAATCATGTTTTTGAGGAGCTTCGGAAGCCGAAGGCCCCCAACACCGCTCTTCGTGCACGATCATATTGATGGAATACCGATTGCTAAGATGTTGGTAGACGGAGGGGCGACCTTAAATTTAATGCCTTATTCATTGTACAGAAAATTAGGAAAGCAAGATGATGAACTAGCCAAGACCAATATGACGCTCAGCGGTGTGGGGACTGACAATTCGATCAAGGATAAGGGAGTCACGTCCGTTGAATTAACCATCGGGATTAAGACCCTTGTTGTTGCATTCTTCGTCGCTGATGTAGAAGGATATTATAGTTTAATCTTGGGCAGAGATTGGATTCATGCTAACCAATGTGTACCTTATACTTTACATCGGATGTTGCTACAATGGGTAGACGACGATGTAGAACAAGTACATGTTGAAGCATCGGCCTGCATTTCTATGGCTGATACCCCTGTACTCTAGACCTATGAGACTACTACATGTCTATGAATATCAGTTCATAAGTATAGATATAAAAGGTTGCATTCCTGTAATGCTAGAGCCGATGGAGAATCGGCTGAATCCCAAATGAAGTTTTAAATCATGAGTACACCCATAAGAAACATGTCCCAGGTTGCGGACTATCCGGCCCCCGAGGCCAGATGGTTCCAGGAAAGGCAAGCAAAGTCAAAGAGTTTAGCCTAGATCACGGACAGTTCAGTCGGACCGTCCTGTCTTTCGCAGGATAGTTTGGCCCTTAAGGCCGGTCAGTCGCTATAGCATGGGTCCGGTGTCGCGAACAGTCTGGCCTTCGAGGCCAGACGATCCACATCTGCGTAGAGAGCACCTAATTCCTCTGAGGGAGGCATGATACAGGAATTTAGGAATCTCAACGTGTTAGGACAGGGGTTTACATCGGTCGATCCCTTGGAGGAGATCGACATAAGAGATGGTAAAACTCTGAAGCCGACTTTTGTAAACAAGACCTTAGAGGCTGTTCCTAGAGATGAAATGATCGGCCTATTAAAAGAATATCCTGATTGCTTTGCTTGGAATTACACTAAGATGCCAAGATTAAGCCGAGAAATAGTAGAACATCGGTTGCCTATTAAATCCGGTTTCGGGCCTTTCAAGCAGAAATCGAGATCATTTCGTCCAGACTTACTCCCATGGATAAAGGATGAAATCCACCGGCTATTAGAAGCTAATTTTATTAGACCTTGCAGATACACAGAATGGGTCTCCAATATTGTGCTGGTGGAGAAGAAAGAATCAGGTAAGCTCAGATTGTGCATTGATTTCCACAATTTAAATAGAGCAACTCCTAAAGATGAATATCCTATGCCTATAGCCGACATGTTGATTAATAATGCGTCAAGAAATAGAATTATTAGCTTTCTTGATGGTAAAGCTAGATATAATCATATTTTTATGGCCGAAGAAGATGCATCTAAAACAACATTTATATGTCCAGGCTTCATTGGTTTATTTGAGTGGGTTGTCATGACATTTGGTTTGAAAAATGCTGGCGCTACTTATCAGAGGACTATGAATTTGATCTTTCATGAGCTGTTGGAAAACACTGTGGAAGTTTACATTGATGATATTGTAGTCAAATCGACTGAGTTTAGTTCTCATATAGTTGATTTGCGCAAAGCCTTTGATAAAATATGTCGGTACAGTCTAAAAATGAACCCACGTAAATGTGCTTTTGGAGTGTCGGCTGGTAAGTTCTTAGGATTTATCATTCATGAACATGGTATAGAGATAGACCCTAATCGAATTAAATCCATTCGGAATGTGGGACCTCCGACGTGTAAGCTTGAAATGCAAATGTTCCATGACAAGTTAAATTATTTACGAAGGTTTATTTCTAATCTGGCCGGGAAGATAGATGCCTTCACTCCTATCATTCGGCTTAAAATGATGCTGAATTCACCTCGGGCAGAACAACAAGAAGCATTTGACCTTATTAGAAGATATTTGTCTTCGGCTCCCGTATTAAAAGCACCACAGGTAGGAGTGTTGTTTAGATTATACATTGCAGCCGAAGATAAAGTTATTGGAGCTGTTCTAACTAAAGAGACCGAAGTGAAGGAGCATGTGGTAACCTACCTAAGTCGGAGGCTAGTGGACACTGAAACAAGGTACACTTTCATCGAGAAGTTATGTCTATGCCTGTTTTCTGCATGCACCAAATGTAGGTGTTATTTATTATCTAGTCATTGCAATGTTTCTGGTCAAACCGATGTCATCAAATACATGTTACAAAACCCGATTATGAGTGGTAGAATTGGTAAATGGGCTTATGCACTTATAGAATATGACTTGGCCTATGAACCATTGAAATCTATGAAAGGCCAGATCATAGCAGATTTTATTGAAAACATCAGAATGATGATACTCATAAACTAGACATATCATATCTCACTGTTACTCACTGGACTTTGTATTTTGATGGATCGGTTTGCAATGAAGGACAAGGATTTGGCATCATGCTTGTTTCACCAAGTAACGCCTCCTTCGACTTCTCTAGCCGATTAAAAACTTACTGCACTAACAATCAAGCCGAATATGAGGCCCTTTTATTTGGCTTGGAGCTTTTGAACTGTATGGGAGTAAAACATGTGAAGATATGTTGATTCTCAGCTGGTGGTCCAACAGGTATTAGGAGACTATCAATGTTCAGCCATAGCCTTGGAAGAAATCTTTGCCTCACCCGAGCTCGACCTCGGCCAACTGCCCCAATAGCGAAGCACACACATTAAATGCGACCTGAAAGTCGCCTAGAGGGGGGTGAATAGGTGAAACCTTAAATTTACAAACTTAAACATGCACTACGGTCGGGGGTTAGCGTTAGAGTTAAACTCAAGTCGCAAAGAGAGGGAAAACAAATCAACCAAGAAATAAGGCGAGTGAACACGGTGATTTGTTTTACCGAGGTTCGGTTCCAAAGAACCTAGTCCCTGTTGAGGAGGTCACAAAGACTAGGTCTATTTTAACCCTTTCCCTCTCTCAAACGGTCACTTAGACCGAGTGAGCCTTCTTCCTTAATCTCACGGGTCACTAAGACCCCACAAGGACCACCATACACTTGGTGTCTCTTGCCTTACTTACAAAGCACTTAAGAATAAGAATGGGAAAAGAAGAAAGGCAATCCAAGAAGGAGGAGCTCAAATGAACACAAAATCTCTCTCTCTCACAAGTCACTAAGTGTTTGAGATGAATTTGGGACTTGGAGAGGCTTTGATCTTTTGAATTGTGTCTAGGAGTGAATGTTAGAGCCCTTGTATTGAATGTGATGTTCAGAAATCTTGGATGCTTGAAGTTGTGGTGGTTGGGGGTATTTATAGCCCCCAACAACCAAGGTAGCCGTTGGGGAGGCTGCTGGCGATGGGCGCACCGGACAGTCCGGTGCGCCACCGGACAGACATAGTTCAGTGTCCAGTGCGCCGCCATGTCACCCAACCGTTAGGGTTCGGAGCCGAGTCGATCGTTGGGGCTTTGTCCTCTTGCGGCACCAGACAGTCCGGTGCCATACCAAACAGTCCGGTGCCCTCTGACTTCGCGGCTCTAACTTCTGCTGCACATTGTGCTGCACTGTTCCCACTGTCAGAGTTGACCGTTGTGCAATGGATAGTCGTTGCCCGCTGGCTCACCGGACAGTCCGATGGCACACCGGAACGTCCGGTGAATTATAGCGGAGCGCGCCTGTGTTTTCCCGAGAGTGGCTGGTTGGACCCTGTACGGTCCTGGTGCACCTGACACTGTTCGATGGCACACCAGACAGTCCGGTGCGCCACACCACATCACACTCAAGTCCTTTTTGCTCCTTTTGAATTGGGTCCCTAACTTGAATATTTATTGGTTTGTGTTGAATTTTATGCACCTATAATATATGAATTTTAGAGCAAACTAATTAGTCCATACATTTGTGTTGGACATTCAACCACCAAAATTAATTGTAGGAAGAGGTTAATCCTATTTCCCTTTCAATCTCCCCCTTTTTGGTGATTGATGCCAACACAAACCAAAGCAAATATATAAAGTGCAGAAATAAACTAGTTTGCATATGGTAAGTGCATTGATTACATGGAATTTAAACCAATTGATAATCTCACAAAATATGAATGGATTGCTTTTTCTTTTATTAATATTTTGGACTACATTTGCACCACTTGTTTTGTTTTTGCAAATCCTTTTGGAAAATATTTTCAAAGTCTTTTATAAATAGTCAAAGGTATATGAACAAGATTGCAAGAAGCATTTTCAAGATTTGAAATTTCTCCCCCTGTTCCAAATGCTTTTCCTTTGACTAAATAAAACTGTCCCTAAATGAAATTCTTCTGTTAGCTTTCAAGAGGGTTTTAAAATAGATACCAATTCAAAGATGAACTTCTAAAGAATTGGATTGTATCAATTTTGAAAATCTACCTTTAAAGATACCAATTGAAGAGATTTCCATTTCATAAATACCAATATGAAAAATACCAATTTAAAACTTTTATTTTGAAAATTTTGAAATCATGGTGGTGCGGTCCTTTTGCTTGGGGCTTAATATCTTCTCCCCTTTGGCATTAATCGCCAAAAACGGAGACGTTGAGAGCCCTCGATAACTTTCTCCCCATTGGTACAAGTAAATAAGAGTGAAGGATTATACCAATTGAGAGTGAGCAGAGTAGCGACGAAGGGTAAATGATACCGTTAGAGTGGAGTGGAAGCCTTGTCTTCGTCACATACTCCATTTCCCTTTCAATCTACGACTTAGTATAGAAATACACTTGAAAACACATTAAACGTAGCCTTGGTACATAAATAATAAGAAATATGCATTTCTACCGAATGAAAGAGATATGATCAAAGGTATATAAATGAGCTATGTGTGTAATATTTCAATCAAAATTCTGAGAATCAAGTATATTTAGCTCATTCCTAAGTTTGCTAAAGGTTTTCTCATCTAGTGGCTTGGTAAAGATATCGGCTAATTGATTCTTGGTGTTTACATAAGATATTTCGATATCCCCCTTTGTTGGTGATCTCTCAAAAAGTGATACCGAATGTCTATGTGCTTAGTGCGGCTGTGTTCAACGGGATTATCCACCATGCGGATTGCACTCTCATCATAGGAGAGGGACTTTGCTCAATTTGTAGCCATAGTCCCTGAGGGTTTGCCTCATCCAAAGTAATTGCACAACAATGGTGTAACGCCATGAATTTGGGGGTAGAATTTTTTTCTTCTTTTTACTCACCAAATTCAGGTGTTACTCTCTTTTCTCTTCCCGTTTCGCTCCTTCTTCCCAATTTCAAAGCAGTATAGCGACTGGTGTCCGTATTGCATATGAACAAAAACCTAAGTTGTCATGGCTGTTGCATCATGCCGAGGCATTTTTCTTGTCTGATGTCGTGTTTAATCGCATGTGTTGCTCAGTCTCGTTTCGCAAATTGGTTTCCGAGCTGTGGTTGTGCGTGCCTCGGAATTTTGACCCGCGGTGCGGCCCAGCCCAGCCCGGTCCGGCACGGCCTGGCCCGGCCTAGCTCGGCCCGGCCTTGGCCCACGCGCCCCTGGTGCCCTACCCCTCCCCATGCGTGCCCCCCTCCCTTGGTCTCTTTCCCCTCATTCAATTCTCCCGCGCACAACTCCCTCTCTCTCCCATCTCTCTCTTCGCCGTGGTGCCCTAGGTTTTGGAGATGGTGATCGCCGGATTTGGATCCTCGTGGTGAGCTCCCCTTCTCTCTCTCCTTCCTCTTCTTCCTCCTCTCCCCTACCCCCGCGCCCTCCCCTGGCCGCTCGCGCCCCACGCGCCACCCTAGCCACGCGCCCCGCGCCCTCCCTGGTCGCGCCCCCACGTCCCTCGGCCGCGCCCCCGCGTGCCTCCTGGCCGCGCGCCCCGCGCCCTCCCTGGTCGTGCCCCACGCGCCCTCCCAGTCGCGCGCCCTGCACCTTCCTGGGCCGCGCCACATGCGCCTCCCCAGCCGCGCCCGCGCCGCCGTCCCCGGCCGCCGCGTGCCATGGCCGTCGTGCTCTCGGCCACACGCGCCCTGCCGCATCCTTGGTCGCATGGGTAGCTCTAGTAAACAACATTTGTATTTTAGTTTGATTAGTTTAAACTTAGTTTAATGAACGTTCTGCGTTGTGTGCTTCGTCGTGCGACGAATGAGTTTAATTTCAAGAATTTATTAGTGTGGTGCGTCGCGCGCTTCGTCGCACGACGATTTATTTGATTTCGTATCTTGTTAATATGTTGTCGCGTGCTTCGTCGCGCGGCGAATTAGCTTGATTTTAGATTCTATTAATGTGTTGCGTCGCACGCTTCGTCGCGCGACGATTGATCTTAATTTCAAATTATTTAATGTGTGGCATCGCGCGTCCAGTCGTGCGACGTTTCGTTTTAAATTCAGTTTAGATGGCGTATGCCATCGTGCGTTTTGTCGCGCGACGCTTAACGTCTCTTTATAATTAATGCAAGTGTCTCGTTGCGTGCTCCGTCGCGCGACGAGTAGTTTATTTCTTAATTCAATTTAAGTGTTGTGTCACGTGTTTCGCCGCGCGACAATCCTTTGAATTTACCTTTATTTGTTCATAATAATTAAACATGGAACATGACTTTACCCTATGCTAAACGCGATGGCTAAATTAATGCTATTCTGTTTAAACTATTATTTTAATTTATAATCGTGTGACGTGATCGCTCTTCGACCGTAGCCTCGACCGTTACTTCCCCTTTCTCGCTTAGTCGTAGATGTGAGCCCTGGACCGAATGTCGGTTTATTTATAACATTCTATTGTATGGTGTACTATTCTTTTTATTAAATTTGTGGAATGTATGTTTGAACTCGTATAGATAACGATCAGTTGGTGGAGTCCGAAGGAGTTACAGGTGAAGACCCTGAGCAGCAGTCGGTTGGTGAAGGCAAGTGTCCCTTGACCCATCTGTGTCCTACTCATTCTTATAATTCACTCCCCGCATTTACACAATTTATACCTAATGATTGACTAGCTTTTGTTTATCTTGTCCTTGTTTACCTATTTTGGTTGGGTTATTTTGGTTTAGCTTTATGCTAGCACTTCACATTAATCAATGAACATGATGAGATTATCTATGATATGTTGTTTTCCCTTTTGATCATGATGATGGTACTATGACATTTAAGGGGACTCGAGCTATTTCTCGAGTGCCTGTGGGTAAGGACTGGTTCATTGGATGACCGCCCGGGAAAACAGTGCAACCATGAGAGTGGAATGGGACGCCCTTAGCTGAATAATTAGAGGAACTGGGGTGTAGTTTGCTTCGCCATCGTGCCGTTAATGGGGCTCGGTGTATGCGGCTCGCTCTGCTAAGGTTGGTTTGCCCCTTGGGGAGGAGTGCGATGCATTTAGAAAACCTAACGGGCGGCTACAGCCCCAGGGAATCTTTGTAAAGGCTACGTAGTGAGACCCCGCCTATTCACCTTGGTAGTGTTTAAGGGTTTGATCGGCCCGAGGCTAGAGGGAATCACGGCTTGTGGGTAAAGTGTGCAACCTCTGCAGAGTGTTATGAAACTGATATATCAGTGTGCTCGTGGTTATGAGCGGCCAAGGGAGCTCCATTGATTAGAGATACTTGATCAGAAATGCATGGTTTACATGTGGTGATGAGGATGATGGTTTTGGTTATGCCTATGGTATTGGTAAGTGGTACATTGGGTTAATAACTTGGGTTAATGCTAAGACTTGGCTTCCTACTAGTAATAATAACCTGACCAACTAAAAGCAACTGCTTGGCTCAACTCCACATAAATCTAGTCCACTACAGCCAAACGGGACATATTGCTGAGTATGTTGATGTGTACTCACCCTTGCTTTACACACCAACCCCCCCTAGGTTGTCCGTGTTGCAACCACTGCTCAGGTGAAGATGAAGCCGTGGAGGAGGACTTCCAGGAGTTCCAAGAGTACGACGAGTTCTAGGCGTGGGTTAGCGACCAACCCCCAGTCGGCTGCATTTGTAGGCCGTGTGTATCTACGTTTCTTTTCCGCACTTTGATTATTGTTAAAGACTATGTGGATGTCTCGGACATCATGATGTAATCGACTATTATACCCTCTTTTATGTCATTATTTGAGTACTGTGTGATGATGTCCAGTTATGTAACTGTTGTGTACGTGAATTGCTGATCCTGGCACGTACATGGTTCGCATTCGGTTTGCCTTCTAAAACCGGGTGTGACAAATGGCCTGCGGCAATATACTCGGCTTCAGCGGTAGAAAGGGCTACTGAGTTTTGTTTCTTTGAAGCCCAAGACACCAGGGATCTCCCCAGAAACTGACAAGTCCCTGATGTGCTCTTTCTATCAATCTTACACCCTGCCCAATCGGCATCAGAATATCCTATTAAATCAAAAGTGGATCCCTTGGGGTACCAAAGCCTAAACTTAGGAGTGTAAACTAAATACCTCATGATTCTCTTCACGGCCCTAAGGTGAACTTCCTTAGGATCAGCTTGGAACCTTGCACACATGCATACGGAAAGCATAATATCCGGTCGAGATGCATATAAATAGTATAAAGATCCTATCATCGACCGGTATACCTTTTGATCTACGGATTTACCTCCCGTGTCGAGGTCGAGATGTCCATTGGTTCCCATGGGTGTCTTGATGGGTTTGCCATCCTTCATCCCAAACTTCTTAAGTATGTCTTGAATGTACTTTGTTTGGCTGACAAAGGTGCCATCTTGAAGTTGTTTGATTTGAAATCCAAGGAAATACTTCAACTCCCCCATCATCAACATCTCGAATTTTTGAATCATGATCCTACTAAACTCTTCACAAGTTGATTTGTTAGTAGACCCAAATATAATATCATCAACATAAATTTGGCATACGAACAAATCTTTTGCAACAGTTTTAGTTAAGAGAGTAGGATCGGCTTTACCGACTTTGAAGCCATTAGTGATAAGAAAATCTCGCAGGCATTCATACCGTGCTCTTGGGGCTTGCTTGAGCCCATAAAGTGCCTTTGAGAGTTTATACACATGGTTAGGGTACTCACTATCTTCAAAGCCGGGAGGTTGCTCAACATAGACCTCTTCTTTGATAGGTCCATTGAGGAAGGCACTTTTCACGTCCATTTGATAGAGCTTAAAGCCATGGTAAGTAGCATAGGCAAGTAATATACGGATTGACTCAAGCCTAGCTACGGGTGCATAAGTTTCATCAAAGTCCAAACCTTTGACTTGTGAATAACCTTTGGCTACAAGTCGGGCTTTGTTACTTGTCACCACATCATGCTCATCTTTCTTGTTGTGGAATACCCATTTGGTACCTACAACATTTTGATTAGGACGTGGAACTAAATGTCATACCTCATTCCTCGTGAAGTTGTTGAGCTCCTCTTGTATAGCCAACACCCAATCCGGATCTCTTAGTGCATCCTCTATCCTATATGGCTCAATAGAGGAAACAAAAGAGTAATGTTCACAAAAATGTGCAACTCGAGATCTAGTGGTTACCCCCTTATGGATGTCACCAAGGATGGAGTTGATGGGGTGATCTCGTTGAATTGCTTGGAGGACTCTTGGGTGTGGCGGTCTTTGAACCTGTATTTCTTGCTCATCTTCCTTGTCTTCATTCTCTTCACCCCCCTGATTATTGTCCTCCTCTTGAGGTGGCTCATCCTCTTGATCTTCATTTTCATCAACTTGAGCCTGATCCTCATCTTGAGTTGGTGGAGATGCTTGGTTGGAAGATGACGGTTGATCTTGTGCTTGTATGGGCTCTTCGGATTCCTTAGGACACACATCCCTAGTGGACATGTTCCTTAGTGCGATGCATGGTGCCTCTTCATCATCTAGTTCATCAAGATCAACTTGCTCCACTTGGGAGCCATTAGTCTCATCAAACACAATGTCACAAGAAACCTCAACTAATCTAGTGGATTTGTTGAAGACTCTATATGCCCTTGTGTTTGAGTCATATCGTAGTAAAAAGCCTTCTACAGCCTTAGGAGCAAATTTAGATTTTCTACCTCTTTTAACAAGAATAAAGCATTTACTCCCAAAGACTCTAAAATATGAAACATTGGGCTTTTTACCAGTGAGGAGTTCATATGATGTCTTCTTGAGGATTCAGTGAAGGTAGAGCCGGTTGATGGAGTAGCAGGCGGTGTTAATCGCCTTGGCCCAAAACCGGTCTGGTGTCTTTTACTCATCAAGCATGGTTCTTGCCATGTCCACTAGAGTTCTATTCTTCCTCTCCACTACACCATTTTGTTGTGGTGTGTAGGGAGAAGAGAACTCATGCTTGATGCCCTCCTCCTCAAGAAAGCCTTCGATTTGAGAGTTCTTGAACTCTGTCCCATTATCGCTTCTTATCTTTTTTATCCTTAATCCGAACTCATTTGGAGCCTGTCTTAAGAATCCTTTTAAGGTCTCTTGGGTTTGTGATTTTTCCTGCAAAAAGAATACCCAAGTGAAGCGAGAATAATCATCCACAATAACTAGACAGTACTTACTCACGCCGATGCTTATGTAAGCTATCGGGCCGAATAGATCCATGTGGAGTAGCTCGAGCGGCCTGTCAGTCGTCATGATGTTCTTGTGTGGTTGGTGGACTCCAACTTGCTTCCCTGCTTGGCATGCACTACAAACCCTGTCTTTCTCAAAATCAACATTGGTTAGTCCTAAAATGTGCTCTCCCCTTAGAAGTTTGTGAAGATTCTTCATCCCAACATGTGCTAGTAGGCGATGCCAGAGCCAACCCATGTTAGTCTTAGCAATTAAGCAAGTGTCTAGCTCAGCTTGATTAAAATCAACTAAGTATAGCTGACCCTCTAACACTTCCTTAAAAGCTATTGAATCATCACTTCTTCTAAAGACAGTAACACCTATATCAGTAAAAAGACAGTTGTAGCCCATTTTGCATAATTGAAAAACAGAAAGGAAATTGTAATCTAAAGAATCTACAAGAAAAACATTGGAAATAGAATGGTCAGGTGATATTGCAATTTTACCCAAGCCTTTGACCAGACCTTGAGTTCCATCCCCGAATGTGATAGCTCTTTGGGGATCTTCATTTTTCTCATAGGAGGAGAACATCTTTTTCTCCCCTGTCATGTGGTTTGTGCACCTGCTATCGATTATCCAACTTAAACCACCGGATGTATAAACCTACAAAACAATTTTAGGCCTTATTCTTAGGTACCCAAACAGTCTTGGGTCCTTTGACGTTAGAAACAAGCACCTTGGGTACCCAAACACAAGTCTTTGAACTCTTGTGTTTACCCCCAACATATTTGGCAACTACTTTGCCTAATTTGTTAGTTAAAACATATGAAGCATCAAAATTTTTAAATGAAATGTTATGCTTATTTGATGCAGTGGGAGTTTTATTTTTAGGAAATTTAACATGAGTTGATTGCCTAGAGCTAGAAGCATTATTTTTATGCATAAATGCATGATGAGAAACAGTGTGAGGTTTTCTAGCATGAATTCTCCTAATTTTGTGCTCAGGATAGTTAGCAGGATATAAAATGTAACCCTCACTATCCTGAACCATGGGAGCTTTGCCCTTAACAAAATTAGACAATCTTTTAGGGGTATTAAGCTTGACATTGCTCCCCTGTTGGAAACCAATGACATCCTTAATGCCAGGGCGTCTCCCATTATAGAGCATGCTTCTAGCAAACTTAAACTTTTCATTTTCAAGTTCATGCTCATTAATTTTAGCAGTCAGTTTAGCTATGTGACCATTTTGTTGTTTAATAATGGCAATGTGATCATCAATAGCTTCAACATTAATATCTCTACATCTAGTGCAAATGGAAACGTGCTCAATAGTAGATGTAGATGGTTTGCAATTGTTTAGTTCTTCTATCTTAGCATTTAAAATAGCATTCTCATCTCTAAGACAGGAAATAGAATTATTGCAAACATTCAATTATTTAATCTTAGAAACTAAACTAGCATTTTCATTTCTAAGACTAGAAATTGAATCATGACAAATGCTAAGCTCCTTAGTTAAGTTTTCACATTTTTCTACTTCCTGAGCATAAGCATTTTTCAATTTAACATGTTTTTAGTTTTCTTTAATAAGGAAGTCCTCTTGGCTATTGTAACACCCCTGGTGTTACTATCACTAAAACTTGAGCATGACATCATAAGCATTGGCATATCATGTGTTTGTCACACCTAGAATGCATTCACTAGGCAAAAATTTCCAACAAAGTTGTATTGATGTGACCTTTCATGGGTGAAACCCTAGGATACACTGCTTAACCCTAGACTGGGCTTAAGAGAGTAAACAAAGCCTAATAAGAGAAAAACTCAAAACTTAGTTGTAACAACCATAAAATATCACCATGAATGGACTTAAGTAACATCCCAACCTTAGAAGTGCCAAAAACCCTAAATAGGCCCCTGAAAAACCCTGGACTGAAACCCTAGGGGGTTATCTGTAAAAGTGTGCATATTTTGAACCTAAGTGCAAAAACCATGAAATTAGGGTACCGTAACTCATATGATTCACTTGTATGTGGATTTGCAAATTAAACCTTGAGATTTCGACTTATTTGCAAAAAAATCCCACTTAAACTCTATTGAGTTAAGTCTGAATTTGAGTGGAATAGGACCAACTTTGAAGCCCTATATATTCCAAATCATGAGGATTTTGCCCTAGGTCAGCACATCAAAATTATAGAGCTATGTAAGGAGAATAACTTTGCTATAGGGATTATGCCTTGGTGCCATGAAATGTTTTGAGATAATTAGGCCCAAAGATAGGCTATCAGACTGCCTTGAGTCTGAATTCAGACTAAAAGTGGAATTGGATGAACTTAGGGCTCAATTCTAAGCAAGATCCTATGACTTTTTGTGGGTGCACAATATAGCAAAATTGGAGCTGGTCTATTAGGCTACAACTTTGCTGCAGAGCATTGGTCTAGTTGCCATGGAAAATTGGGAGGGAATTCGCCCTAAACATTGACTGTCAGACTGACTGAAGAGGGATCTGATGGTATAGTAACTGAAACAGATCGCAGATTCACCCCCCTCGCCGTCGGTGATCTTGCGCCTAGATCCACGCCGGCGTTGCGATTCACGCCCAACCGAACTCAGATAAACGCTCCTCAGTAAGAAATATCGCGCTGGAGAGAAACTCTGGCCACTGTTCTCACCGTCGTCGTGTCCCGCCATGGTCAATCGCATTGGCATCACTGGCGTTCACCGTTATCCGGCCAGGCTATGTGCCTCAATACTACGTCGCGGTGAGTCACCATAAACCGCCCCGTGGTCCTGGCTCGTCGCCGGTAGAGCTGCCACGGTGAAAGCCACTAATCCCGAGCGCTAGTAACCTTCTTCCTCTCCGGCCGCTAGCGCATCTTTGCGAAATTGGACGCCACCGCTGTGGGAGCCTATAAATTGCCGACCCCGCCTGCTCTGCTAAGTAGCTGTGCAACCAGTAGAGCAACCCGTGCATCGAATCATCCACTAGAACTCCCCAATTTGGGATTTCCCCCAAATCAACCCAGAACACCGAGCGGTGTGACCTCGCCGTGGTCAACTCGTCTCAGGTCCGCTCATACCCTCTGCCCTTTCGTTTTAGTGTTCTTGTGTGCCCCTGATACTCCTCGACCAACTCAATTGAACTAAGCTACCTTAGATCGCCGGGAACGCATTAGAATGTCCGTTGATCACACGATCACCGTGGACAGAGTTAGAGGTCCAATAATGAAATTAGTTGAGGGGAAACTCTTGTTAGGGTTCAAATTTGGTCTCAGCCAAAGTAGGGAACCGATCGTTGTGTGGATCGGCTGGTGTAGGCTCACCGGAGCTCGGCCCAGCACTGTTCGCCCTCGTGGACTTCGGGCTGTGAAGAAATAGAACTAGGGGGATGTTTTTGTAAAGTGTCAGTGACTAGGAATAGTACTATGAACCTGCTTCAAGTTATTCAAAACGTCAGGGGCCTATTCGCAAAGTCAGTACCGCGGGCGCGGGCGCGCGCGCTTCCGCCTGTAGATGGGCCAACTTCGGCCAGTTCCGGTCCAGAACTGTTCATTGTTTTTCCTTTTCTTTTTCTGCCAGGGTTAAAGAATTTCCATAAAATTATAGAAAAATGCTAAAATACTAGAACAATTTTGCTAGGATTCTAATTTCCTATAGTATTTAATAAAAATAGTTTCATAATTTTTAGTTCCAATAGGGAATTATGGGACATTTAAAACAGCCAAAAACCATACTTCTGGAATTTTACGGAATAATTAATAATTCCAAAATTCACCAAACTTTTTAGGTAAACTTTAAATATTATTTAGAAACTTTGGGTAAGATTTGGTATGCTTTGGACCATGTTTGACACTTAGAACCCAAAACCCTAGCCCCCTGCCCTATGAACTTCACTATAGACTCTGAAAACCCTAGTTTCCTGGAGATCCGTGAAGGAAAGTTATATTCAAGACATTAGATAATAAACTTTTATTATCTTTGCATCTTCATGAGCATTACATAAGCATTCATGATTATATATGGCTATATCTAGAGAACGAGGAGGAAATAGAAGTTGAAGAAGCGAGGACTTCACCACCACCACCACCTAAAGAACCTCAGGCAGGAAACTGCTTTTACTTTGATATCTGCGGAACAGAGCCTAATTCACCTATCACACAAGGCAAGCCCTGGTGCATTTGCCACCTCCTTGCTATTTTAAATTCTTTCTCACTTACTTGATGCATTAAGTGATAAGAGTTCTGTGCTAAACCAGTTGCTGCATTTCCATCCTTGGATTTGATTATTTCTTCTTAATCCCCTGATTTACTAAAAGGTTTTTCTTATGCTTAGCTTTGCTCTAGAAAACAAAATGTTTTGTTTTCAAAAAAAGGTGATGCTTCAAAGTGGGTGGGACATTTTCAAAAATAAAACTTAATGGTGGATCCATCATGGCCATGATGGGTTCAACATCGGAAAAGATGTACCTCTGCCAGGTACCAAACTTTGGGTTTGAAATGATAAAGCTGAGACCGAGCGGGTGACTTGCATGAGAAGAGAGTCTCGGTGTAGTGTCTCCATCTGAGTCGATTAAGTACTTTGTTGATGTAGGCTTGATGATCGAGGACCCTTTAACTGGTCACATGCCTCATCATGGGTAAGCTTTGCCTCGGGCAGACTAATACAAGAATAAGATAACACGCAATGGGAGTGGAGAGATGGCTAGACGGTGGTGTATCTGTGCTCTCGGTTGGCGTGAACCTGATATGGTCTTAAGAACCCCGGTGGCGAGTTGACATATGCAAGGGTTAAGTGCTACATATGTCGTGTAATTGAAGATCTTCAGCTGAGTATAATCGATTCGGATCGCCGTAACTTCGCGGACATGAAGACTTGGTCACTGCCCTACACGTAGCATTCCAGTGAACAAGAAGGGTTGAAAAGAAATTGGTTAGTATAGGTCAAGTGCTTGAACTAGGGTAGAAAGAACTCTAGAACACAGGTAATGACTTAACTTGCTAATAAAACTAGACTTTTAAGGATCCACTATTAGTAAGCATTTCTGCAAACAGAGTCATTGATTATTGAAAAGCCATACCTTGATCCCCAAAGGCCAGCATATCCTTGAGAGTCTTTTATTTTGACGGGTAAGACTTGCGAAAGTACATTTCGTACTCAGGGCTTTGTCCCATGTTGTTTTAGGTGAAGAAGCAGCGATCTTTTGTTGCTTCTGTCCAAGGTGGTACCAAAAGAAGAAAATCAAGACTGAAGCTGCGGGAGGAAAGGTCCTCCGTTAAGAAAAACTTTTTACTGTTTATCGGGTGGGGTTTTTGCCTCCCAGGTTATGTAATAATAATACTCAGCACTCTTATATTTCGTTCTGGTCTGTAATAATACAACTCTTTCTTACTTTAATATAAGGTAAGTTATTGTAATTGCTTCCGCATTTTCGTATCTCTGATGTATTGTAATGTCTGCGTGACGGATAAAACGCTCTTGGGCAAGGTAAGGAATTCAGATACCGAACTTGTCAAGTGATCAGGTGCACCTGCAGGGTTGTCTAAGGTCCGTTGGACAAGGACAACTATAGGTGGGCCTAATGACTTGGGAGGTTCTGTCACAGCTATCCAAGAGTTCATCCTTCTCATGAATAGCTTCTATTAATTCATTTAATTTTTCCTTTTGTTCCATGCTGAGGTTGGCAAAAAGAGTAAGTAAATCATCTTCATTTTCACGAGAGCTACCCTCATCACTAGATGTTGTATATTTGGGGGTGGCTCTAGATTGTACCTTCTTTTTCTTGCCGTCCTTAGCCATGAGGCACTTGTGGCTGACGTTGGGGAAGAGGAGGCCCTTGTTGACGGCGATGTTGGCGGCATCCTAGTCGGAGGAGGAGTCGGTGGAGCTCTCATCAGAGTCCCATTCCCGACAAATGTGGGCATCGCCGCCCTTCATCTTGTAGTACCTCTTCTTCTCCTTCTTCTTCCCCTTCTTATCGTCGTCACTGTCACTTTCACTAGAGATAGGATATTTAGCAATAAAGTGACCGGACTTACCACACCGGTAGCACACCTTCTTGGAGTGGGATTTGTAGTTCTTCCCCCCTCCTTTGCTTGAGGATTTGGCAAAAACTCTTGATGATGAGTGCCATCTCCTCGTTGTTGAGCTTGGAGGCGTCGATTGGAAGCCTACTCGATGTAGACTCCTCCTTCTCTTCCGTTGCTTTGAATGTGACGGGTTGCACCTCAGGTGTGGAGGTGGCACCTTACTCCAAGTTGACAATATGTTTGGAGTCTTTGATCATAAGTTCAAAGCTCACAAACTTGCCAATCACTTCCTCGGGAGACATTAGCTTGTATCTAGGATCCCCACGTATTAATTGTACTTGAGTAGGGTTACTAAAAACAAGGGATCTTAGAATAACCTTGACCATTTCATGGTCATCTCATTTGGTGCTCCCGAGGTTGCGCACTTCGTTGACCATCGTCTTGAGCTGGTTGTACATGGCTTGCGGTTGTTCTCCTTTGTTGAGAACGAACCGACTGAGCTCCCCCTCGATCATCTCGCGCTTGGTGATCTTGGTCACCTCGTCCCCTTCGTGCACGGTCTTGAGGACGTCCCAAATTTCCTTGGCCATCTTTAATCCTTGCACCTTGTTATACTCTTCTCAACACAAGGAGGCGAGGAGTATAGACATGGCTTGGGAGTTAAAGTGCCTAATTTTGGCGGCCTCGTCCGAGTCGTAGTCCTTGTCTCCCACCTTTGGTGCCTGCGCTCCAAACTCAACAATATCCCATATGCTTTCGTGGAGTGAGGTTAGATGATGCCTCATTTTATCACTCCACATACAATAATCTTCACCATCAAAATATGGTGGTTTTCTTAAGGGAACAGAAAGTAATGGAGCGCGCTTTGAAATACGTGGATAGCGTAGGGGCATCTTACTATACTTCTTGCGCTCATGGCGCTTAGAAGTGACGGACGAGTCGGAGCTTGATGTGGAGGGTGACAAAGAGTCGGCCTCGTAGTAGATGACCTTTTTCATCTTCTTCTTCTTGTCACATTTCTGATGCGACTTGATGGAGGAAGAGGATTCCTCCTTGTGTTTGTTGCCGGACTCTCGTGAGAGAGTCCTCCCCGAGCTTGCGGCCTTTTCGCCGGTCATGATCTCCCTCTTGGCGTGATCTCCCGACACCACTTCGAGTTGTTAGACTCTAATGAAGCACCGGGCTCTGATACCAATTGAAAGTCACCTAGAGGGGGGTGAATAGGTGAAACCTGAAATTTACAAACTTAAACATGCACTACGGTCGGGGGTTAGCGTTAGATTTAAACTCAAGTCACAAAGAGAGGGAAAACAAAATAACCAAGAAAAAAGGCAAGTGAACACGGTGATTTGTTTTACCGAGGTTCGGTTCCAAAGAACCTAGTCCCCGTTGAGGAGGTCACAAAGACCAGTTCTATTTCAACCCTTTCCCTTTCTCAAATGGCCACTTAGATCGAGTGAGCCTTCTTCCTTAATCTCATGGTCACTAAGACCCAGCAAGGACCACCACACACTTTGTGTCTCTTGCCTTGCTTACAAAGCACTTGAGAATAAGAATGGGAAAAGAAGAAAGGCAATCCAAGAAGCGGGAGCTCAAATGAACACAAAATCTCTCTCTCACAAGTCACAAAGTGTTTGAGATGAATTTGGGACTTGGAGAGGCTTTGATCTTTTGAATTGTGTCTAGGAGTGAATGCTAGAGCTCTTGTATTGAATGTGATGTTCAGAAATCTTTGATGCTTGAAGTTGTGGTGGTTGGGGGTATTTATAGCCCCCAACCACCAAGGTAGCATTTTGGGGAGGCTGCTGGCGATGGGCGCACCGGACAGTCCGGTGCGCCACCGGACAGACACTGTTTAGTGTCCGGTGCGCCGCCACGTCACCCAACAGTTAGGGTTCGGAGCCGAGTCGACCATTGGGGCTTTGTCCTCTTGCGGCACCGGACAGTCTGGTGCCACAACGGACTGTCCGGTGCCACACTAGACAGTCCAGTGCCCTCTGACTGTGCGGCTCTGACTTCTGCTGCGCACTGTGCTGCACTGTTCCAACTATCAGAGTCGACCATTGCACGCTGGATAGTCATTGCCCGCTGGCTCACCGGACAGTCTGGTGGCACACCGGGACAGTCCGGTGAATTATAGTGGAGCGCGCCTGTGTTTTCCCGAGAGTGGCTGGTTGGACCCTGTACGGTCTTCGTGCACCGGACAGTCTGGTGCGCTAGACCACAGCACACTCAAGTCCTTTTTGCTCATGTTGAATTGGGTCCCTAACTTGAATATTTATTGGTTTGTGTTGAACCTTATGCACCTGTAATATATGAATTCTAGAGCAAGCTAATTAGTCCATATGCTTGTGTTTGACATTCAACCACCAAAATTAATTGTAGGAAAAGGTTAACCCTATTTCCCTTCCACCACCTACAACCCGCGCGTCGCCGTGGACTCCGCACCCATGACGCACGTCAAGGTCGCGCCCACCTTTTCTAGATGCCTAGTGCCCCACTCACTCTCCACCTCCCACATTCGCGCACTCACAGCACCCCCGCACTCGCCTCATACTGTGCGCGCACCTAGGGAGCTTCACCACCGTCCGCTATGGTTTTGGACCTGTTCTGCGGCCACTGTCGGGTCCCCACCATGTCTGTTTCCCCGGTGAGCTTCGCCTCGACGCCAGCAACTTGGGACACCCCTCGGTTCGCCCCTTCCCCCTCTGTCTTTCACTGCTCGTGCTCACCAGACCTTCACCGTGCAGCCGAAGGCCGCCGCCGTTGACCCGACGCTTCGCCATGTCCCTGTCGCCGTTCAAGCGCCTTAGAGCCCTCTCTCAAGGTAACCATGCACCCCATGCCTCTGATTTCCCATTCCCTACCCATTTGAATGCGCAATTGCTCGCCGCAGCATGACTGCGCCGCCGCTATACCACTCTATCACAGGCCACCAACCTCCAGTGCCTTTGCGTCGGTGTCGTGCCCACGACCGCGTCTGCCCTATCAACCCGAACCTTCCCGTGCCCTTCCCAGCGCCCCAGGACCCCTGGTGTGGCCTCGCTCGTGCCTCTAGCGAGGTTTTGTCATGCAGTCAGGCGGTGGCGCCACTAGCAGGCAGGGAAACCGACCAGGGTTAGTCGTCTAATCTCAGACGTCTATCTTGGATCGGACGACCCTGTTTTAGGTAACTAGATCTAACCCTAACTGTCCGATTTGGATTTGGCCGCTTGGCTGCGCGCCCTCGCCCGCATTCTGCAGCTGGGCCCGACCGGTCAGTCTACCTCGCCCCTAGTTCGCTGATATCCCTGGCCCGCCTATCAGCCCGCGCTTGCTCGCTCAGATCTAATCGTGGCCGTTGATCGGAGATCGGACGGCTGGCAGAACCCCGTATCCGTTCGTGTGGAAAACTTGTTAATGCCCCCCATTTCTGAGAATCAACCCGCTGTCCCTAGGTTTCGTGCGCAGGCCCCTGTATTCTTGCAGAAAGACCCCTGATCTTTTAGGTTATCGCAGAATTAGACCTAGTTTTGTATTTTGAATTCCAAAACTTGTTTATTTCATATCTTTTGCATATGAACTCCAAATTGAGTGGTTCAAATTGCAAAATGTTCATAAGATTATTCTCTACCTGTTTAAATTATTACCTTTTACTGTCTGCATGTGCTAATTTTATGCCTAGACTATAGGTTAGTGTAAGTGATGGCCTTTTTGTTAATAAGAAAGATAAAAGGAAAAGCATAATGGTAAGTATGAACCTATCCATGGTATAATTTTTGTGTCTCATTAAGATAAATTAAGTTAAGTTATGAAGTCTCCTGAGATAGGCGGTACTTAGAGAACCACAAAACCCTAGCGGCCTGTTTGTTTCGTTGGAATTGAATTCCATTTTAATAATTATAATTTAGACAAAACTAATTAAGTTTATATATTTATATATGTAATATATTTGTATATTATCCTAAATAATATGAGAGAGATAGTTATATACTACATTTATGTTATAGCGAAGCAAGTACAAGAGTGTGCTATAAGTTGTACATCGGAAAAATAACATGTAAATCTATAGAATCAATTTCCATCTCTCACCCCATGAATTTGAGATAGGCTTATATGATAACTTTGGAAAGTGGTGGAATGTCACATTCTAAAAAAATAGTCTATTCCATTAGTAAGATTCCAATTCCTTAAAATGAAAGGAAACAAACAGGACCTAGGTGTAATTGCCCACCTTAGAATCTAGATTTCACTCTTGTGTTTATACTTTTATTTTGGAATTCGTGTTCACTTGATTGTACATGTTTGATGTATTGTTTCTTTGACATTATCCAAATGTGTTGAATGCATGATCGCTTTGCATAGACAATGAGCAGCCTGTGGTTCCTGAGTATGTTGTCGAAGATCTTCCTAAGCAACAACCTGGTGAAGGCAAGTGTCCTCTGACCTATTATGTCCTACTTACTTTATAATTCATCGTCCCGCATTACTTAATTGAAACCTAAGGATTGACTAGTCTGTATTTACCTTGTCCTTGATTACCTTTTGGGTTATTATGGTTAGCTTCATGCTATTGCTTTACTTTAATCAATGAACATGATGCGATCATTTATGATACGATGCTATTATTATGATGATGATGTTCTTATGGCACTTTAGGGGACTCAGGCTATTTTACTAGGTACCTCTCTATAAGGACCTGTTCGTTGAGTGACCACCTGGGATAACAGTGCAACCATGAGGGTGGAATGGGACGCCCTTAGCTGAATAATTAGATGAACCTAGGGGTGTAGTTGGCTTTGCCGAAGGGCCGTCAATGGGGGCCGGGGCATAGTGCTCGCTCTGCTAAGGATGGGAGGTTCATTTGATTTGGTTTTGTTAGTCACCCACCTTAGGGAGGAGTATTATGTTTGTGCGACTGGCGAAATCCTAACGAGCAGCTATGCACCAGGGGAATCTTTGTAAAGGCTACATAGTGAAACCTTGCCGACTCACCTTGGTAGTGTTTGAGGGTTTGAGCGACCCGAGGCAAAAAGGGATCACGACTCGTGGGTATAGTGTGTAACCTCTGCAGATTGTTAGAAACTGGTATATCAACTGTGTTCACGGTTAAGAGCAGCCTTGTGATCCTCTTTGATTAGAAGAACTCTGGATACTTTATGATGATGATTAATATTGATGGTTATAACTGTGGTCTCTGGTATTTCCTCTTGGAGGGAGTACTTTTGGGTAATAACTGGATTTATTACTAAAACTTGGCTTACTACTAGTAATAAATACTGGACCAACTAAAAGCAACTGCTTTAACCTTAACTCCACATACAGCTAGTCCACTTTAGCCAAATGAGACACTTGTTGAGTACGTTGATGTGTACTCACCATTGCTTTAAAAACCACCCCACCCAAGGTTGTCCCCATTGCAATCAGTGTTTAGAAGGAGATGCAGGCAACATGGAGGACTTCAAAGAGTTTCAGGACCATGATGAGTTCTAGTTGTGTTAGTGGCAAACCCCCAGTCAGCTGCCTGTGAAGGCCTTATCTGCTATGTTTCGTATTCCGCACTTTGATCACGTTAATGACTATGTTATGTTAATGACTATGTGGATGTCTTGGACATCGTGATGTAATAAAGTACTATTTCCGCTATTTATTTTGAGCAATGTGTGATGATGTCCAACTATGTAATCGTTGTGTACATGAGTTTCTGATCCTAGCACGTACATGGTTCGCATTCGGTTTGCCTTCTAAAACAGGTGTGACACGTTAGTTTGGTGGTATAATTTGCATGACTATGAGAAACCACAAACATGGACTAGTGTGAAAGCACTAATGAGACAACAATTTGTTTCTAAAGATGATAGTAAAAATAATTTGAGTAATTCTACTGATATCATGTCTTTAGATAAATCTGAGTTGCCTTTATTACAAGAAGATTGTCTTGTTGTCCATTGTGACAAAGAAAAGTTGTGTGATGATAATACTATTATTTCTATGCCACAACTAGAGAACAAACTTGATGTTGTTGCTTCTGATCCTATTAATTGTGCCAAAATTAGAACATTTAATCCTATAACTAGTGCGCAAGGTGAGCTGAAATTGTTATCTTCTTTAAATACTTTGGCTATATTGAATTTGATGTTCTATGTAATCTAAATAATTTAGAGGAGAAACTTTCTTTTAGTGCTGAATTGCTATGGTTATCTAAACATACAGATCATGTTATTGGAAGATATAATTGGAAAGGAGAATATATGGTACATCGAGTATATATTTGTTCAAATATGAAATCTTCTTTTGTTATGAGACAATATGATCAATTAGAGGGTTGTGTTAAAGCTAATCATATCACATCCAATTCCACTTGTCCTTCTTTGTATGTTTTACAACAACAGGGTCAACTTTAAGAAGGGGAGCAAGGTTGGACGACATCAAGCACTACATCAACACCTTATGCAGGCACCAATGACTTTGAGTCGAGGACGAGTCAAAACCAAGAATGGGATAATGATGAGTATATGGACGTCAACTATATGGTTAAGGCCCAATCAATCATAGATTCCCAAGCTCAAGAGAAGTTGAAGTCCAGTTTATTCGTGAATCCAGTTTGGACTGCAGGAGTGGGTCTCAAAAAACAAACGGCCAGGTGTAACACCCGGTTTTAAAGAACAAAGCCGGGTGCATCTCATACATGCGCCAAGAAGACAACATATATAATAACAGAGTGTATAGAGATAAATGTCATAATTCATCAGAGTAATTATTACATAGCGGAAGACTTATTACAAAAATAAGATAAATGTAAAACGAACTAAGGATCGATGGCGCCAATGTCGACTGAGAAACGCCACCTAGATCAGATCAAACTCCTCAGTGTTAGGCAGCTCCTCTTCAACAACCTGTTCTTCTCCTGTGGGGGGGGTGTGAGACAGCAAGGGTGAGCTCACATACGATCATAGCTCAACAAGTCGTGGGGAATAATGTGACATGAACTCACCAAAGGTGGGAGTCCATGTAGTGTAAGGCTGAACAATGAAATAAAGGCTAAGGCTGAGCATTGCTTTTATAAGTTGGTCAAAATTTTATTAGCAATTACTAAGTGTAAGTAAATACCAAACCTTAATAATAATAAAGAACAGTAATAGTAAAATAATCCCAAATGCGATGCAAATGTCAAATTGAATTTAAGTTCCATAGTTAATCATGTGAGGGTCCGAGCCGCTCATGACCGTGAGCACGGCTAGTATACTAGTTTTACACTCTGCAGAGGTTGCGCATCTTTACCCACAAGTCGTGTATCCCATGTCGCCTGGGTTTGCAAGGCCCTTAGACACTACCGAGGTGAATGGCTAGGGATCCACTACGAGGCCTTTACAAAGTTCCACTAGCTTCCGAAAACCCGCTACAGTTTATGGGAAGATCCAGTAAAGGGTTCCTAGCTGATAGCCATCGCAGCAAAATCAACTAGGGACCTCCCCGCACTGACCTCTCCCCTACTGCCCTTGCCCCTTTCGGGTAAGGTAGTCTTCCACTAGCTTTCCTAATTAATCAGCCAAGGGCATCCCATACTACCCTTGTGGTAGCACTGTTTTCCCGGGTGGTCGCTCCATGTTCCCATTAATTTAATGATCTTAACATGAACAACAATAATAACAAAATAATAACAGAATAATCATGAATAATGAATCTCCATACCCAATCCACATAAAGCAATAGCAAGTACTACCCAAAAATATTCCAGGGGTGAACAAGGTATAGAGGTAATCAAAACTGGGGTACATAAAGGTTCCCATCAAAATTAACCTATGCAGATCATTGAAATTAATAAGAACATGGCTGGGAAAAGTAAGTGATCAAGGGCACAACTTGCCTGTAATGAGCTCCTGCTCAGCTACTTCTACCTGCTGAACCTCAGTTTCCACAGTGGCTTGTTCGTCTACTCGCATCAACACAATACATACATAGTATAGCCAAAATCAACATCACACCAAACAGATGAATGAAATATACAGTAAAAATCTACACATTAAAATAAGACCATAGGAACTGGAATCACTAAATTTGGAGTTATAGGATTTAAGTTATGAATTTCCTAAGATTTAAGGTGATTATAATAGGATTAGATGATAAATTTATTTTCTAACAGAGTTCATGTCAAAATAGTGATTCTAAATGGTAGAGAATATTATTACAAAATTTTAGGAATTGGAATGACTCAATTTGGAGTTAAAATGCATTTTCTATGAATTATACAAATTTCTAGAATTGTTTTTGTATTAAAAACGAATTTCTAACATGAATTCTCTGTTTTTAATATTCTCTGGACTGGGCGTCAAATACTAAAAACTGCAGGGGCTAGCGGGTAATTTAAACCAGACTCAGTGTACAGTGGCCAGTGGACGGCGGGTTCTATTTTACGGGAACCCGAGGGCTCTTTAACAAAACGACCCGCGAAGGGGTACGGTGCGATCTCGGCCGTTGGATTAAACACCGAGGGCGCAGATTAAATCTGGAGGGCGCCGAAGCGGTATGCTACGCAGACCACCAGATCAGGAATGCACGGTCACGATTTAATGGAGCCAGATCTAATCCGAGCCGTGGGATTTCAGATCCATGGTTATGATTCAATCATGCGAATGGGTATGTTGACGTCTAATCTCAGCCATTCATCGACGGATCGACGGCGGCCGACCCATCTTCCTCCCCTACCGGCGCCCGACGGCGGCGCCGCCCAGATGTTTGCCTACGCGCCGGCGAGCTCAACCAATCCGCGCATAAGGGCCCTAAGCTCGGACTTTTGACGACGCTACACGATGCGCTATGCGAAACGAAAGGATTAAAAGGGTTCTTACCCCACGTGGTGGCGCAGAGACCCACGCCCACGGCGACGCGACGAGGAGGAACTCCGACGAGCAATTCCCGGAGTCGCAGAGGCTAATCTTGCCCACGATGCAGCGGAGAACCTTCCCCCAGGCCTGGTGAAGATCGTGGGCACCAAACAAGAGACGGACGGTGGCCCAGCTGGAATTCCCGCCGCGGCGGCTCTCGTTCCCTCTCGCTCACGGCGTACTCGACCGTAGGTGATGGCGTAGATCTCGGTCGAAACGAAGGGGCTGGGTGTGGCGGCTAGGTTCATCGACGTGAGGACCCGAGTCTAATTTATGTAGGGAGGCAAGTCCGTCGTGGTCAGCCATGCCGGGAAGCTCGGCTTCCGTTGCGCGAACTCGATGGAGAGGGGCTTCTGACCGGCAGGGTCCACCGCACAGCGCCGCGAGAAGGGGAGGCTGACTCGCGGGTCCCGCGACGCAGTGTAACAGAGCCGCGGCGCTCAAGGTTTCCAGTGCACTCATGGAGTGGATGACAACGTGGGCCCGTCGCGGCAGGGAGTGCGCGCGGTTGAGAACTTGAGGTAGCGGCTGACGGAGGGGCCCCAAGTGTCGGCGCCCGATCGCGCGGAGATGGGCCGCGCGGGGAGCACCCCTTGGTGGGCCGAAATGCACAGCCAAAGCCCAGGTAAGGTTTATTTCTTTTTCTTTTTATTTTTCTGTTTTCTTTCTTCATTTTCAAACCAAATTTGACTTAATTCAAACTTTTGTGGATCCTCTTTTATAAACTCTATTTTTGCATCTAAAAATAGTAAGTCTGAAGATATTTATGTATACATTTTATTTATATTTCCACATCTCTTCTCTTTTCCTTATTTTCAAAACCCTAATTTCAAATTTAGGGTTAAATCAAGTTTCAAATAATTAATACCTTATTATTTTTATCCTCATGGTTTATTTAATGCACAACACATAAAACTCCAACAAATGCACTTTTTCTTTATTTTAGCATAATTGTTTTATTTAGTCACTCTCAATTACATAGGTGCTCTTTTTATGATACAAATGAAACACACAAAATGAGAAGCTTTCTCTCTATTACTCTTGGTATACAACTTGAGTATTACAAATCCTACCCCCCTTAAAAATAATCTCGTCCTCGAGATTTAAGAAGAACTAGAGAAAAGGTGGGGGAAATCTATACGAAGCTCTTCTTCTCTTTCCCAAGTTGCTTCATCTTCACCATGGTGACTCCATTGCACTTTGCACATCTTTGTAACCTTATTCCTCGTAACTCGAGTCAAAGTATCCAAAATCTTGATGGGGTACTCAGCATAAGTCAAATCCTCTTGAACACTAAGGTCCTCCATTGGTAACTGTTCCTCAGGTACCCTGAGGCATTTCTTCAGCTGAGATACATGGAATACATCATGAACATCCGCGAGATGATCCGGTAACTCCAATTGATATGCAACTTCTCCCACTCGCTTTAAGATTAAAAAGGGTCCGATAAAGCGAGGGGACAACTTTCCTTTGACTTTGAACCTTCTCATGCCCCGGAGTGGTGACACCTTCAAATAGACATAATCGCCCTCCTTAAACTCAAGTAGTCTTCTTCGGGTATCGGCATAACTTTTCTGCCTGGATTGTGCAGTTCTCAAATTCTCCCTTATTTGCTGAACTTGTTCTTCTGCTTCTTGTATAATCTCAGGTCCAAACAACTGCCTTTCACCAGTTTGATTCCAATACAAGGGAGTCCTGCACTTTCTGCCATACAAAGCTTCAAACGGTGACATCTTCAAACTGGCCTGATAGCTATTATTATATGAGAACTCCGCATACGGTAGACTCTTATCCCAACTTCCACCATGCTTAAGAGCACAAGCTCTTAACATATCTTCCAGTACTTGGTTAGTCCTCTCAGTTTGCCCATCAGTCTGGGGATGGTAAGCCGAACTAAAATTCAATCTCGTATCCAATGACTCGTGCAACTGCTTCCAATATCGAGAGGTAAACTGTGATCCTCGATCTGACACAATCTTCTTTGGCACACCATGCAAGCATACAATCCGTGCCATGTACAACTCTGCCAACTTAGCTCCTGAATAAGTGGTCTTCACTGGAATAAAGTGGGCTACTTTAGTTAGCCTGTCCACAATCACCCATATAGAATCATATCCAGCCGACGTGCGGGGTAATCCAACAATGAAGTCCATGCCAATCTCTTCCCATTTCCACTCAGGTATCTTCAGTGGGTGCAATAGTCCGGCTGGCCTCTGGTGTTCAGCTTTAACTCTTTGGCATACATCGCACATAGCCACATGTGCCGCCACATCTCTCTTCAATCCATACCACCAATACTTTTGCTTCAAATCTTGATACATCTTAGTGCTCCCAGGGTGGATAGAATAAACTGAGTCATGTGCTTCCTTCAATATGGTTTCCCGAAGACTATCAATATCGGGAACACAGATCCGATTCTTGAACCATATCGTGCCTTGCTCATCCTCCGTGAACTCTGGGCCTCTACCTTCAGTAATAAGATCCTTGATCTCCTGAATCTTAGCATCACCAATCTGACCCTTCCGAATTTCTTGTTCCAAGGTAGGTTCCAATTCAATGGTCACTCCTTCCGTATGTGTAACAATTCCCAGGTTGAGTCTCTCAAAATCCTTTGCTAATTCATCAGGTAGCTGAACAACGAAAGCGGAGTGAACATGCTCCTTCCGGCTCAAGGCATCTGCAACCAAATTCGCCTTGCCTGGGTGATAGTGAATCTCCAAGTCATAATCCTTAATTAGCTCCAACCAACGGCGTTGCCTCAGGTTGAGATCCTTCTGAGTGAATATATACTTCAAACTCTTATGATCCGTATATACTTGGCACTTAGTTCCCATAATGCAGTGTCTCCAAATCTTAAGTGCATGCACAACGGCAGCCAATTCCAAATCATGAGTGGGGTAGTTCAATTCATGCTTCCTCAACTGACGAGATGCATAGGCAATCACATGACCATCTTGCATAAGCACACATCCAAGTCCTTGGCCACATGCATCACAATAAATGTCAAATCCCTTCTGCAGATCTGGCATAATCAGTACTGGAGGTGACATCAACCTTTCCTTCAATTGATCAAAACTCTCTTGACATTTCTCATCCCACTTGAATTCTCTTCCTTTCTCCAAAAGCGATGTCATCGGCTTAGCAATCTTAGAAAATCCTTCAATAAATCTCCGATAATATCCTGCGAGTCCCAAGAAACTCCGAATCTCCGTAACTGTAGTGGGCACTCTCCACTCCATTATCTCCTTAACTTTAGCAGGATCCACTGCTATTCCTCCATTAGAAATAATATGACCAAGAAATGGCACCTCGCCAATCCAAAACTCGCACTTGCTGAACTTAGCGTAGAGTTGATTATCCCGTAACTTCTGTAGCACCAACCTTAGATGTTCTTCATGGTCGCTCTCATTCTTAGAATAGATAAGAATATCGTCGATGAACACCACGACGAATCTGTCCAAATACTCCATAAACACCTTATTCATCAAATTCATGAAGTAAGCTGGTGCATTGGTTAGTCCAAATGACATAACAGTAAACTCATATAATCCATATCGAGTCGAGAAGGCCGTCTTGGGAATATCCGATGGTCTAATCCTCATCTGATGGTAACCGGATCGGAGATCAATCTTCGAAAATACTCTTGCTCCTCGCATCTGATCAAATAAATCCTCAATACGGGGCAACGGATACTTGTTCTTCACCGTAACATCATTAAGAGATCTATAATCCACACACATCCGTTGCGATCCATCCTTCTTCTGCACAAATAACACCGGTGCTCCCCAAGGTGAGGAACTTGGACGAATGTACCCAGCCTCTTGTAACTCCGTCAACTGCTTCTTCAGTTCCTTCAACTCCTCTACGGACATTCTATATGGCCGTTTAGAAATAGGGGCGGTTCCAGGTAAGAGATCAATAACAAACTCAACTTCTCTATCGGGTGGCATCCCTGGTAACTCCTCTGGAAAGACATCCGGAAAATCTCTAACCACCCGGATGTTGTCACCAACAAACACCTCAGGCATAAAGAACATTGCACGCATGGATGTGGAGGTTACTGCAATATTAACTTGAAACCTTTCTCCTTTAGTAGTAGTGAGTTCTATGGTACCTCTACCACATGCTATAACGGCCTTTGCCTTTCTTAGCCATGACATACCAAGTATTAGATCTATACTGCTTGACTCCAATATTATAGCAGTAGCTCCAAATTCTCTACCCATAATGGTTAGTGTCAATCTACGTGTCATTTGATTCGCCTCAACAGGCCCTTTAGGTGTAATTACTATCAGGGGTTTTCTCATATTTAGCAGTGGTATTTCATTTGTGTTGGCATATCTAGCAGACATGAATGAATGTGTAGCACCAGAATCAAATAATATTGTTGCAGGAATTGCATTAACATAAAACATACCAATCACGAGGTCCCCTCCGTCCGGAGTATCATCAACACTGACTTGATTCACCCTGGCTATAGAATATCCCTTGCCAGGGGTCTGTTGCTTGTTCTGAGTTGGAGTAGTCGCAATCCTCTGTGGGCAGACATTTGCATAATGACCAATCTTCCCACACTTGAAGCATTGAGTGCCTGTACTCTGTCCTGCAAACTTCGTCGGGGTGCCAGTGGGTGTAGCCTGTCGAGTAGGTGTCCTCAGTGGTGATTGCTGAACTGGGCGCGGTCCTCCGGGTCGAGGCGGTGTACTCTGTGGTGAACTGTAGCGAGGACGAACACTGCTGCTTCCTTGTCCTTGAGATATGGCCTTTCTCTTCAAATCTCCCAGTTGAACACGCTTGTGTTCAATGGCCAGTGCCTTATCAAGCAGTCTCTGAAATGATGGAAATGTGTGTGCCACTAGAGCATACTGCAGTGGCCCATTAAGTCCCTCAATGAAATGCTCCTGCTTCCTCTCATCTTCAGCAACTTCTTCAGGGGCATATCTGGATAGCTGAATAAACCTGTCACGGTACTCGCTGACTGACATACTTCCTTGTTTCAGCGACAGAAACTCCTTCTTCTTTATCTTTATCATCCCAGCTGGAATATGGTAGTTCCTGAACTGCGTACTGAACTCCGCCCAAGTAATAGTGTCCGCAGCATCATGGGCAGCAGTATAAGAATCCCACCAGTCAGCAGCAGGACCAGTCAGACGTCCAGAAGCATATAGAACCTTCTCCCGATCAGTGCATTGTGCAATATTCAGCATCTTCTCAATTGACTTCAACCAATCGTCTGCATCTAGTGGATCTGGCGAGCTGGCGAAGGTCGGTGGCTTGTGACTCATAAACTCCCGGTGCTTATCCCGAGGTGGAGCTGGTGGTGGTGGTGGAGGCAGTGGCACTTGTTGCTGCTGTTGCTGTTGTTGAAGCTGTTGTTGCGCTCTCCTTTCTTGGCGTATCTCATCTCTCTCCTGGCGCAACTCCTGTCGTATATCCTCTCTTTCTTGACGCATCTCCTGGCGCTCTTGCTGCATCTGAGCACGCATATCCGCCATAGTATCTGCCATCTGCTGCATCACCGCCATCTGAGCAGCAACCAGTGGGTCAACTCCGCCTGGTGGAGGATTAGGAGGATTCATCCCCGCAGGTTGTGGCTGAGGTTGTCTTCGAGTGTGCTGGTTAGGAGGCAAATCAATTCCACCACCCCGCCTGGTATTGACCATCTGAGTTAGATGCATATGGTAAGAAAAAGCAGTAGACAAGGCAGTAATTACAATCATGTTACTTTGGGGAATTTGTTAGCTAAGCAGTTTAATATTTCACCTACTATAGCTAATTCAATACCTTATAGTGGCACATGCTAAGATGTCCATCTATACTATTCCAATCAATCAAAGAAGCAAATCAGGCATTGATCATCAGAACAATCAACCAATATTTTTAATAGAGAAAATAGTTTTAAATTTTGTCTTAGGCTTCCTATCTCTAAAAAATGTCATAGGGGTAAGGATTCCAAGGTGTGAAATCCATCTTGTCTCAGAGTAGAAAAGGTAAGGATGATCAGAGTAGAACAGTAGAAGGTGAGACAGGATCAAGATAAGTGTAGCAAGAATCAGAGTAAGGTGAGTGTAGAATGAATCAGAATGAGATAAGTAGGTAAGGGTATGTCCAGTCTATCTAGGTCTCGTCCTACAGTCAACATTTCCTCTGATACCACTTCTGTAACACCCGGTTTTAAAGAACAAAGCCGGGTGCATCTCATACATGCGCCAAGAAGACAACATATATAATAACAGAGTGTATAGAGATAAATGTCATAATTCATCAGAGTAATTATTACATAGCGGAAGACTTATTACAAAAATAAGATAAATGTAAAACGAACTAAGGATCGATGGCGCCAATGTCGACTGAGAAACGCCACCTAGATCAGATCAAACTCCTCAGTGTTAGGCAGCTCCTCTTCAACAACCTGTTCTTCTCCTGTGGGGGGGGGTGTGAGACAGCAAGGGTGAGCTCACATACGATCATAGCTCAACAAGTCGTGGGGAATAATGTGACATGAACTCACCAAAGGTGGGAGTCCATGTAGTGTAAGGCTGAACAATGAAATAAAGGCTAAGGCTGAGCATTGCTTTTATAAGTTGGTCAAAATTTTATTAGCAATTACTAAGTGTAAGTAAATACCAAACCTTAATAATAATAAAGAACAGTAATAGTAAAATAATCCCAAATGCGATGCAAATGTCAAATTGAATTTAAGTTCCATAGTTAATCATGTGAGGGTCCGAGCCGCTCATGACCGTGAGCACGGCTAGTATACTAGTTTTACACTCTGCAGAGGTTGCGCATCTTTACCCACAAGTCGTGTATCCCATGTCGCCTGGGTTTGCAAGGCCCTTAGACACTACCGAGGTGAATGGCTAGGGATCCACTATGAGGCCTTTACAAAGTTCCACTAGCTTCCGAAAACCCGCTACAGTTTATGGGAAGATCCAGTAAAGGGTTCCTAGCTGATAGCCATCGCAGCAAAATCAACTAGGGACCTCCCCGCACTGACCTCTCCCCTACTGCCCTTGCCCCTTTCGGGTAAGGTAGTCTTCCACTAGCTTTCCTAATTAATCAGCCAAGGGCATCCCATACTACCCTTGTGGTAGCACTGTTTTCCCGGGTGGTCGCTCCATGTTCCCATTAATTTAATGATCTTAACATGAACAACAATAATAACAAAATAATAACAGAATAATCATGAATAATGAATCTCCATACCCAATCCACATAAAGCAATAGCAAGTACTACCCAAAAATATTCCAGGGGTGAACAAGGTATAGAGGTAATCAAAACTGGGGTACATAAAGGTTCCCATCAAAATTAACCTATGCAGATCATTGAAATTAATAAGAACATGGCTGGGAAAAGTAAGTGATCAAGGGCACAACTTGCCTGTAATGAGCTCCTGCTCAGCTACTTCTACCTGCTGAACCTCAGTTTCCACAGTGGCTTGTTCGTCTACTCGCATCAACACAATACATACATAGTATAGCCAAAATCAACATCACACCAAACAGATGAATGAAATATACAGTAAAAATCTACACATTAAAATAAGACCATAGGAACTGGAATCACTAAATTTGGAGTTATAGGATTTAAGTTATGAATTTCCTAAGATTTAAGGTGATTATAATAGGATTAGATGATAAATTTATTTTCTAACAGAGTTCATGTCAAAATAGTGATTCTAAATGGTAGAGAATATTATTACAAAATTTTAGGAATTGGAATGACTCAATTTGGAGTTAAAATGCATTTTCTATGAATTATACAAATTTCTAGAATTGTTTTTGTATTAAAAACGAATTTCTAACATGAATTCTCTGTTTTTAATATTCTCTGGACTGGGCGTCAAATACTAAAAACTGCAGGGGCTAGCGGGTAATTTAAACCAGACTCAGTGTACAGTGGCCAGTGGACGGCGGGTTCTATTTTACGGGAACCCGAGGGCTCTTTAACAAAACGACCCGCGAAGGGGTACGGTGCGATCTCGGCCGTTGGATTAAACACCGAGGGCGCAGATTAAATCTGGAGGGCGCCGAAGCGGTATGCTACGCAGACCACCAGATCAGGAATGCACGGTCACGATTTAATGGAGCCAGATCTAATCCGAGCCGTGGGATTTCAGATCCATGGTTATGATTCAATCATGCGAATGGGTATGTTGACGTCTAATCTCAGCCATTCATCGACGGATCGACGGCGGCCGACCCATCTTCCTCCCCTACCGGCGCCCGACGGCGGCGCCGCCCAGATGTTTGCCTACGCGCCGGCGAGCTCAACCAATCCGCGCATAAGGGCCCTAAGCTCGGACTTTTGACGACGCTACACGATGCGCTATGCGAAACGAAAGGATTAAAAGGGTTCTTACCCCACGTGGTGGCGCAGAGACCCACGCCCACGGCGACGCGACGAGGAGGAACTCCGACGAGCAATTCCCGGAGTCGCAGAGGCTAATCTTGCCCACGATGCAGCGGAGAACCTTCCCCCAGGCCTGGTGAAGATCGTGGGCACCAAACAAGAGACGGACGGTGGCCCAGCTGGAATTCCCGCCGCGGCGGCTCTCGTTCCCTCTCGCTCACGGCGTACTCGACCGTAGGTGATGGCGTAGATCTCGGTCGAAACGAAGGGGCTGGGTGTGGCGGCTAGGTTCATCGACGTGAGGACCCGAGTCTAATTTATGTAGGGAGGCAAGTCCGTCGTGGTCAGCCATGCCGGGAAGCTCGGCTTCCGTTGCGCGAACTCGATGGAGAGGGGCTTCTGACCGGCAGGGTCCACCGCACAGCGCCGCGAGAAGGGGAGGCTGACTCGCGGGTCCCGCGACGCAGTGTAACAGAGCCGCGGCGCTCAAGGTTTCCAGTGCACTCATGGAGTGGATGACAACGTGGGCCCGTCGCGGCAGGGAGTGCGCGCGGTTGAGAACTTGAGGTAGCGGCTGACGGAGGGGCCCCAAGTGTCGGCGCCCGATCGCGCGGAGATGGGCCGCGCGGGGAGCACCCCTTGGTGGGCCGAAATGCACAGCCAAAGCCCAGGTAAGGTTTATTTCTTTTTCTTTTTATTTTTCTGTTTTCTTTCTTCATTTTCAAACCAAATTTGACTTAATTCAAACTTTTGTGGATCCTCTTTTATAAACTCTATTTTTGCATCTAAAAATAGTAAGTCTGAAGATATTTATGTATACATTTTATTTATATTTCCACATCTCTTCTCTTTTCCTTATTTTCAAAACCCTAATTTCAAATTTAGGGTTAAATCAAGTTTCAAATAATTAATACCTTATTATTTTTATCCTCATGGTTTATTTAATGCACAACACATAAAACTCCAACAAATGCACTTTTTCTTTATTTTAGCATAATTGTTTTATTTAGTCACTCTCAATTACATAGGTGCTCTTTTTATGATACAAATGAAACACACAAAATGAGAAGCTTTCTCTCTATTACTCTTGGTATACAACTTGAGTATTACACCAGGCCACATATGGACTTCGTTTTCGACGTTTTAGATACCATTGGAAAGCTAAGAAGATAATATTTCCAACCCATATGGTCCCACATTAAAATATGCTTGGAGCTGATAGGAATCGTCGTAACAAGATGACATCCAAAATTTACCAGAAATCAGTGACACCTATTTCTTGGTCTAAAGGCCTTGTACATCCTAGAGTTGCTCGGCCACCCCCTTGGCCTCCGCCTAATTCGAGGACGACTCCAATTCAAGTGGGGTAGGATGATGAGGACATCACTCCCATACAAACAATGCATGGATCGACAACATATAGCTCAATTTCTAGGTTCGTTCTAACTTAGTCAATTATGTTTTAGAGCTTATGCTTGGTGCCATGGATGTTTTGATGATAATAAACCTTGGACAGGACCAACAAGGACTTGAGAAAGGCCAAAACATCAAGGAGGAGAAGCTAGGACGTTCGAAACAAGAGAAATCCAAGTCTGACTCAACTTCATCTCCACCTTAGAGTTCCGGACTAGTTTGCACTAAAACGAACGCCCAAGATGCATCCAACCTACAATTAGGATGGGATTTATTTGGTGGAAAGATAAGGCTATAAGCTTCCTAACCCAACAAGAACCACCTTAAAATCCATTCGGAGTCAATAGGAATCATTGAAACAAGTTAGCATTCAAATCCTGTTTTGGTCCTGTGCCACCGTCTGTTGGGCAGTTGGGTCGTGTATCGTGTTGGAGCCCATTAGGGGAGCGACCAGGGGTCACGCACGCCCCTAACCTCTATTTTACCAGCAACCACTACCACATTAGGGTTTGTTTTTGCTTAGATTATTCTATCATCGAACAGTATCGCCGTCATCGGCTTGTGATACCCCATCTCGTAATCAACACGATTTGGCTGCATTCTTCCTATTCTTGCTAGTGTTTTTATTGCGCTTGCAGGGATAAGCCTTTGTGGCGAGGTCACCTGTGTGTCACGGGTGATAACCAATGGAGCAACGGTGTAGTGATTGCGAGGAGCCATTCGCTTGAAGCCTTGGATCATCAACGTCGAGATCTCCACCCAATCAAGTTATCGTACCTCATGGAAGATCGAGCCTCGTATTCTATCACACCTCCTCTGACCACAAAAATAGCATAAAAACCCATGAACAACTGAGCCTCCTCCTTGCGGCTATAAAAGGAGGAGCCTGGAGCCTTCTATGAAGGAGGACGACACTTCAGCGTTCACTACTCACCCCACTTCTGATATTGGCACTCGCCTCAATCATACTCAGAGACTTGGGACTCCTTCTCTCTCTCGACTTTCTTGTATCCCCCACTATGAGCACTTTGGTGCAAGATAATACAAGTCTCCCTCTCTCGCTAGATGTAGGGCCTTCTCTTGCCCGAACCAGGATAAACCTTATGTGTCTTCTTGCATCAACCATCCGGGACAAGGGCACGCAACACAAATTTACTAGTTGGTTAGGAACCTCAGGTTCAAAACACCAACAAAACACAAACTTGTTCTATAATGAGAGTTAGAATAAATCAAAATCAAGTTTGAGAGTAGAGAGAAGAGAGATGATAACTCTTCACTTGATTGCTCACTTAAGATAAGTATTAAACTAGGAGCAATATTCCAAGTGAATATGAGAACGCAAGAAGACGATAATTGCAAGAAAGTAAAGAGACAAGAGACACAGTGATTTTTACCGTGGTTTGGCCAATGTCTACTCCACGTTGTGGTGACCTCCTTTGGTCAAGGGTTGCACCCAACCCCTCTCAAGTGATCCAAAGATCAAACTTGAGTGCCACATATGTCTTCCTTATCACTCAATCCCGTTTGTGAGGAATCTCCACACGTTGGAGTCTCTCACGCCTTACACAAGTGATCAATATCAAAACTGGAGTAAGGGGGAGTAAGAACACACACACAATAGCACAATCATAGCAACAACACACACAAGCGAAGAAAAGAGCACAAGAACAAGAACGACGTAGTTAGAACTCAAAAACATGCTCAAATCTCTCAAACACTTCAAATGGCGTGGTCACGAAGTGTGCTCTTAGCATGCTTGGTGTGGTGGTAGAGGCATCTAGAGGCCTCTTTTATAGCCCTAAGGGGCCAACGAGCTATTGCTCCTCCATTTGGAAGGCCCTGGTTGCCTTCTGTCTGTGGGTGCACCGGATAGCTCCTGTGCAACGGCTATCGAATCGTCTGATTGGCCGCCTTCCTTTTTGGGTGGGCAATAGATAGTCTGGTGGCACATCGGACTTGTCCTGTGACCCACCCAACCGTTGTCGTGCTGATATGGCTGGCACTGATTGTGTGGCCGACAATTGGCACGGGCGACGAGCCGTTGCGCGCCTGGCGCACCGGACATGCCCTATGCACACCGGACTATCCGGTGATATTTAGCTAGGGATCCCCGGCGTTTTCCTTAGAGCGACCAGTTTGGGTCAGCCGACCAAGCTAGCACCGAACTGTCTGGTGCACACCAGTTTATTCGGTGGTGCCAGTCTGGTCCAACTTCTCCTCTTTTTAGCCAAACTTTTTTCCTTCTTTTTGGCTCGGCATGAGAAGTTCCCTAGCACTTAGATGAACATAGTTAGCAACTAAATCAATTGACTAAGTGCTAAAAACATACATTCATCACTTTTATTCATAATAGTTTGCAATATGCTCAAACTCGGTCCAAATTCCACTTTACTTGCACATAGAAGTTAGTAGCCAAATTGTTGTGCAAGAAACATAGCATAACGTAAGTGCAACTTATTTAAACACTTAAACCTCCTATTTTTTGGTTTTGCTCAAGGTTGCACTTATTGGTTCTTTAATCCCACTCATTCGGACTTTGCATCTTCAATTTTCTCAAATAGAACATGTGCTCATGTTCATACCAAGATGATTAGTTCATAGTGGTGTGTTGAGCAGTTAATCACCAAAACACTTAGAAATAGCCCAAGGGCACATTTCCCTTCCAATAAGGGATGTCACCTCACCAGAAAGAGACACAGACACTGCTCTAGGTGATGGACCATCCATCAGAGTTGTTGATGATGGAGAGGACGAGGATGAAAGCAGGACCATCTAAAAGAGATACAATTGATGATGGAGAAGCAACGAAGATGGTGGAATCACAAGACTTCAAATTCAGCCATAATTGTCCACCTCTCTCCTGCTATGACTAATCTATACCACAATATAATCCACAAATTATGCATTGCAATACTCACGCAACCAAATCACCCCCACACCCATAACCTACACAAAACCCACCAAATAAATTGCACCCAAACTTAACACACCAACAAAACCAATAGTTCATAACGCTGGATAACCCTTCTCCTTTACTCACTCAAATCAAATGGACAATATTAATTGAATCATCCCTCCCCCTCCACCTGTGACCTCACCGCCCCCAGCCTCCCCCTCCCCCCATGACTCCACCACCCTCCCCCTCACCCATGCCATCGCCACTGTCGACCTCTCCCTCCTCTCCCCGAGATCGTAGTGTTAGCATGAGCTATATGCTAGTGTTACAAATAGAGATAGGATTGGATACAAACTCTAGATTTGTACTCTAAGAATACTCATATGTATCTATATATATTATCCATATATATAGAAACACAAAGAATCATTTCATCAGTATTTCTAGAATTATAAATTGAAATGTTGTTAGGGCCCGTTTGGATCCAAGTGACTAAATGTTGGTCCCGTCACATCGAATGTTTGAATGGAAGGAAAAAAGGAAACATCACCTAGATAGATCCTTACTGCAAAGCGTTATGGCATCTTAGTATGGCACAAATGTTACAGTAGCCATGGTTTCTCCACCCCTCACCACATTCCACCTCCGGCCACCTCCAACCCCTCACCTCCCAACGCACCTCTGGCCACCTCCAACCCCTCACCTCCCAACGCCATTCTCAACCATAGCCAAGGCTTCTCACTGACTTCCACTCTAGACTCGGTGACCACCCCAACAACCTCCCTGTGTACCTCTCAAGGCGAAGGACCTTTCAGCTACCAGGCTCGACAAGGTGGGCGTTCAAAGACACAACGTTGGAGTGACGCTGGTCATGACTCCTCGTTTGGTGGTTCTTCTCGGGTGCCTTGCTCCTTCAAAGATACCCTCGTGTCTGGCTCCAAGCGCCTCCCTACCCTAATCCAGGCTCCTTCTCATACCGCGACAAGCTCAACAGCTCCAGAGGCTGTGAAGGAGAAGGAGAAGGTCGATGTGTCCTCGATGGTGCAGAGTCAGCCTATGGGACTGCATCAGGACGAGTTTGGCTGGCAGGTGGTTCAGTGCAGGAAGAAGACCCAGAGTGTGCACCTTCCTTGTCGAGGGTCCATTATGGATCTTCGAGGCCTGTGCTTCAACTGTTTCTCCTCCTCCCACATTGTTGCGGTGTGTCATCGTCCTACTTAATGCTTTTGATGCTTTGAGTTTGGGCATCAGGTGAGCTCTTGCCCTACGAGACTTATGGCTCGTATGAAGCAGTTTGGCGGATTGAAGAATGAAAAGAAGGTAGACAGAATTCCTGTCTGGCAGCGTCTGACAAGGATGGAGAGGGATGCTCCTTTAAGGAACGAAGGTCCAGACTCATGGACGAGGAAGTCGGTCTGGAAAAGGATCTCCCCACCGTACGAGGCTGGGATGCCGGAATTCGCACCTGCTGAAAGTCCTAGTGTTGGAGGCCATGAAGGCTTACGATCCAAGAGGAAGCGGAACCATTCCAAGCGCGGACGAGGAAAGATGGCGACAGATGATCACCCTCGGCAAGTGCCTCCGGTTCCTGTCGATGGAGCGGTAGTCCTGGCTCCATCCTTGTTGTTTGTCAACAATTCTAAGGAGATTGACTTTGCACTCAACTCCTCCTATGTTTTGGACTACTCGGATGATCTGGCGAGGGAGGAAATTGCTCTCTGACGTGCCCTATTTGTCTCTCTGGCCGGAACACGGCTAGAGGTCCTTGGTTCAGAAGTTGTGGAAGAAGTTGCGCGCCGTTTGATATTGCAGTGAAAGACATGATGATTCATCAGACAATGCTTGAAGACTTCCTTTTGTTACTGCCTGATGAAGATGCTGCATCTAAGGTTTTCAATGATGAAAAGGCACTGCAGGGGCCTTGTTTCACTTTGCTATTCAAGAAATGGTCGAGATTTGCTCATGCTTCTGCCTCTTCTCTGTCCAAATTAGTGGATATTGAAATTAGAGGCATCCTTGAGCATGCATGGTTTTGTTCTAAGGCGGAGCATATTCTGAGAAACTCATGTTGGATAACAGAAGTACATCACAATATAGTGCGTGGGAGAGATTTTGCATCCTTTTGGGTGCTTGCATGGTGTTTAAACCCTGAAAGGCTGTGCAAAAAATTGGATTTACATATCATTGAGCCTAGGGATGCTATCCATGAGAAGAGATGTTTAACATATAAGATTGCTATATCTTGTCGCCCAGTTGACCTCCATCCGACGACCTCTGCTACTCCTCCACCTCCGGCGCCCTTCCGAGGATCGGATGATGATCAGGATCCCCATCTTCGTCGTCACGGTGATGCTGGGGATTCACGACGACCTATCCAGTTTCTCCTGCGCCCTTCCAGGGATCGGATGATGATCACGTGCATGTGTCTAGGGTGGAGGACCCCCTGCTGCTTCGCGTTTCGGGAGATGATAGAGATGACAAGACGGCTGAGGGACACGAATGTCACACCCGAATCTAAAACCCGGGCGCGAACATAATCACCAAGTGTGCTAGGACCAAGTCTCACACATATGATGACTCATGGTATAGAAACGAATGTCACATCTTTACTATATAATAGGAGTTCGGTACAAAATAAATAAATAAATACATCATATGGAGACAACGATCCAACAACCCAAAGTTGACTGGAAGACGATGGCCTAGACGTCTCATGAACTCATCACAGCATCCTCCATGTGCCTCATCCTGTGGTACCTGTTCTTGACCTGTGGGGGTGTCAAACAGCAAGGGTGAGCTCACATACGTTTATCGCTCAACAAGTTGTGGGGAACAATGTGCATGAACTCGCCAAAGGTGGGAGCTTATGTGAAGTGTAAGGCTTACCGAAGAGGATGGTTAAAGCTGAGCATTGCTTTTAAAGTTGGTCAAAATTTTATTAGCTGTTACTAAATGTAAGTAGACACCAAACCAAAGTAGTAATAGATCAACATTAATAATAAACAACAATACGATGCAAATGACAAATTAAATTTAATTCCATAAATTAATCATGCGAGAGTCCTGAGCTGCTCATGACCGTGAGCACGACTAGTATACCATTTTTACACTCTTCAGAGGTGGTACCCTATACCCACAAGTCATGATACCCATCTGTCATGGTGTTGTACGGGTCCCATACACCTCTACCAAGGAAGCGAGGCAGGGTCACACTACGAGGCCTTTACAAAGTTCCACTAGCTTCAGAAAACCCGCTACAGTTTCTAGGAAGAGCAATGTAGGAATCCCCCGTATGACCGCCATCGCAGCAAAATCAACACGAGAACCTCCCTACACGCCTACTGCCCTTGCCCCTTTCGGGTAAAGTAGTCCTCCACTAGCTTTCCTAATTAGTCAGCCAAGGGCGTCCCATTCCACCCTTGTGGTGGCACGTGTTCTCAAGTTAAGCTCCATGTTCCAATTAACATAATAGTCTTATCATGAACAGAAATAGAACAATAATAATAAAGGATGACCATGTCTAATAGTTATTTCAACACGCAAAACCATATATAGCAATATCAAAGACTACCCAAAAGTTCAGGGGTAAACAAGGTGTAAAGATGACCAAACTAGGGTGACCTATTGGGCCCCATCAAAATTAAGCCTATGCATGCCAAAATGATTATAGAGAACATTACTGGGTAAAGAAAAGTGATCAAGGGCACAACTTGCCTAGGACTCAAGATTCCAGGTACCAACTTGCTCTTCAAATGACTTGTGACCTCACTGCTAAACATAGCAATACATACAAACATGTTATAGGAAAAATTAACATCACACCAAACATAAGAACAAATTGTGTAAAGTTATGAAAATCTAGGTTTGAGAACCACTAAAATCAGAGTTACGATTATAAAGTTATGATTTTCATAAGTTTATGTGATCGGATATGAAAAATATGTCTATGTTGATTAATGAATCATGTCAGAAAGTTATTCCTAAGAAACCATTAATTTAATTTTAATCCAAGTTATAACTTGATGAGGCAACATTTTTTGTCAAATCATAACTAGGGACTGAAATCATTACTTTAATTTTAATTAGAGAAGTTAATCTGATGGAAATAGGGTAAATTAATTATTTAAAAACATGTTATATGATAAAGTAGGGTTACTAATGTGTAGATAATTTTATTACGAAGCTAACACAACTGGAATGGACCAACACAGAGTTAAAACGAATGAGTTATGAATTTTACAAGTTATTGGCATTATTTTTATACTAATAATCATTTTTTGATTTAGTTCTGAATATTCCCAATAATTCTAGACTGCAGACACAAATACCACGGAGTCTAGGGTTCTCTAAGCAAAATTCTGGGTGCAGTTATAATTTTTTAAGACTATCTGTGGACGGCGGGTTTAATCCCTAGAAACCTAGGGGTTCTTTTGCATTATTACCTGGCCGAAGAGAGTACAAGTGAGGATCGACCGCTAGATCGCACACCGAGGGCCCAGATTAAACGTAACTTAAAACGAACTGGTACGCACCGAGGGCAGTACGATCACGATCCGACGGTCGCGATTTAAAGTTTCATGGTCTAATCTCACACGCCAGATCAGGACTGGACGGCCCGGATCTAATCGCGCGAGAAGGTATGCACCACCCAGATCCTAGTTGCCCATAGCTGATCGGATGGCCAAGGTTCAATTAAGCATAGAGGTATCCTCATCTAATCTAGGCCGTTGGATCCTAGATCTACCGCCTGGGTTTTAAATACCCACAATCAAATCTGATCTGTTCCTCGGTTCATCAACGGTCACCAGCAACCATCTCCCACCCTGGGCCGACTAGGCACAGTGGCGCGAGTGCCCCACGACGACCAGAATCCGCCCACGGCGGCGCCATCGCTTTACTTTCCCGACCACGCGATAGTCTGCACTATCCTTCGATCCAGCAGAGCAATACACAGCGGAGAGGGAGATGAACTCAGTACAGACACACCCTTGGCAGCCTAGGATCTAGCAACGCCTGACCACGGTGGGGTGCGGGAGCGAGGATGCGCCCGAGCTCCGACGAGCACTTCTCGGTTCCCCGCTCCAACAACCGCCAAAACCGCATTCGTGATTCCCCGGCGAAGATCCCGAGCGACTTCCAAAGCCTAGGCGAGATCGCATCAGCGGTCATTGTTGTCAGGTTACTCGATTCTTTTCCCCCTGCTATCCCGGGTAACTCGGCGTTCCGCCTAGCAAGGTGCCCTGCCCTCCCATGATGATCGATGAAAGAGGCGGGGTTTCGGTAAAATACGCAGAGCGGTGCCCAGATCCGGAGGATGGCTAGCGCGTGCGGTCGCAACAACCCGAGATACATGCGAGTTTGTTGAGGGGAGGTAGATGAGGCTTCTACGTGTCTAGCCCCACCACACAGAGCCATAAGCCTACGCCCGGTGTTGGCTGTCTGTGGGCCCTGCAGTCAGTGGAGGAGGAGCTGGTTCACGAGCGTGCGCGGTATCAGTCCGTGCTGACCGGTGGTCCCATGAAGTCAGTGGTGTGAGCAGCGTGAAAGGTGAGGCCGCCAAGTGGGCCCCGCGGCACAGTGGCTATGCACCGGAGGAGCTGCAGGGTGGTTGCTTGGGCCGGCCGAGGCAGATTGGGCCCAAAGCGCAGGCTTGAATTTCTTTTCTTTCTTTTCTTTTTCCTTTTATCCTTTCTTTTCCAAATTTGAAACTTTATTTCAAATTTAAATCATGTTTGAACTTCAGCTTTTCAAATATATCCAATAAAAATCCTAATATGAAGGTAACACCACTTATTTATTTATTTTTTTATAATATTTTATTTTCTTTATAGTGTATATTCTTTTCCCCCTCTTCTCTCTTCTTTTCTCCTTCATTTTCAAACTCTAATTTTTTATTTAAACTTGTCTCGCGAATTTAAACACAAATACACAAATACAAGAACCTCAGCATGAGATGCATATTTCTATATTTATTTATTTATTTGCTATTTGACTACTTTAATTCCCTTAAGTGAGTATGCACAAAGAAAAGGAATTCAAATAATTATCAAAACACTTTTATGTAAATACATGTATTTATTTATTTTATTATACAAACTTTAGGGCTTTATGAATCCTACCCCCTTAAAAATAATCTCGTCCTCGAGATTAGTAAGAAAAGGGATAAATAAGGTTTTGTGTTTAGTCTTGACTTTTATTTTCCAGTTAATTTTAATGCTCTCAAAAGTTACTTTGCATTACTAGGTATGGCTAGAAAAAGATGGGCATATTATGTTTTAGCTAATAGGTAGGATTAGAGATGGTTAGAGCAAGGATAGGTTGAAGTAAGATAACTTATGGCAAGGAAAGACTCCATCCAAGGTGGTGAATCTTGAATCATCTCGAGATCTCATTTGACTCCTATTCTTCCATGTCGAGGTTGATCTCCTTCTTCCTGGGTCTTGGTGTCGGTGTGCAAGTTAGGGTTATGTAGTTAAGGTAGACTATTGGTAGAAACAGATAGCCAATAGTGTCGGTGTTTCGAGACCGGGGGGTCCCCGAGCCGACGAGTGAGTGTGCCGCGTGCCCCAGCCCAGATGGGTCGAGCGCGTGAGCGAGCGCGAAGGGGGGAGAGAGCGAGGTGGCCGGAGCCGGGTCGTGAGGGAGTCGGAGATCCCGTGGCCTTCGTGTTCGTCCCGCGCCCAGGTCGGGTGCGCTTGCAGTAGGGGGTTACAAGCGTCCGCGCGGGTGAGGGGAGCGAGCGGCCCCAAGAGAGCGCCTGCCCCTGCCCTCGTTCCCGCGAGGCCAACCTTCTCTAAGAAGGCCCTGGTCCTTCCTTTTATAGGCGTAAGGAGAGGATCCAGGTGTACAAATGGGGGTGTAGCAAGGTGCTACGTGTCTAGCGGGGGAGAGCTAGTGCCCTAAGTACATGCCAAGGTGGCAGCCGGAGAGATCTTGGCACCCAGCTGGTGTGGCGTCGTGGCTGTCGGAGAAGCAATGGAGCCTGGCGGAGGGACAGCTGTCGGAGTGGTTGGGCCCTTGCTGACGTCCCCCTGCTTTCGTAAGGGAGCTGAGAACCGCCGTCGTCATGGGTCCAGCGGGGCGCCATCATTGCCTATCTGGCGGAGCTAGCCAGATGGGACGTCGGTCCTGCTCTCTGCGGCCCGAGTCGTCTCGGGGTAGGGTGATGATGGCGCTTCCTGTTGACGTGGCGGACTCGTGCCCTAGGTCGGGCGACGTGGAGGCTCCTCCGAAGCCGAGGTCGAGTCTGTCCTGCATGGCCGAGGCCGAGCCCGAGCTCCTGGGTCGGGCGAGGCGGAGGTCGTTCGGCAGAGGCCAGGGCGGAGTCCGAGCCCTGGGTCGGGCGAAGCGGAGTTCGTCGTCTTTCGGGGCCTTAGCCCGAGTCCGAGCCCTGGGTCGGGCGGAGCGGAGTTCGCCGTCTTCCGGGGCCTTAGCCCGAGTCCGAGCCCTGGGTCGGGCGGAGCGGAGTTCGCCGTCTTCCGGGGCCTTAGCCCGAGTCCGAGCCCTGGGTCGGGCGGAGCGGAGTTCGCCGTCTTCCGGGGCCTTAGCCCGAGTCCGAGCCCTGGGTCGGGCGGAGCGGAGTTCGCCGTCTTCCGGGGCCTTAGCCCGAGTCCGAGCCCTGGGTCGGGCGGAGTTTCCTATGGTGCTTTTGGCCGCCCGTCAGTCTCTTTCTTTGCGTTAAATGCCCCAGCGACTTGGTCGGTCGGCGCGGTGATTTAGTCAGGGTTGCTTCTTAACGAAGGCAAGGCCTCGGGCGAGCCGGAGGTGCGTCTGCCGTAAAAGAGGAGGCCTCGGGCGAGACGGAAACACCTCAGGGTCGGCTGCCCTTGCCCGAGGCTAGGCTCGGGCATGGCGCGATCGAGTCGCTCGTATGGACTGATCCCTGACTTAATCGAACCCATCAGGCCTCTGCAGCTTTATGCTGATGGGGGTTACCAGCTGAGAATTAGGCGTCTTGAGGGTACCCCTAATTATGGTCCCCGACAGTAGCCCCCGAGCCTCGAAGGGAGTGTTAACACTCGCTTGGAGGCTTTCGTCGCACTTTTTTGCAAGGGGACCAGCCTTTCTCGGTTGCACTTTGTTCCGGTGGGTGCGCGCGAGCGCACCCACCGGGTGTAGCCCCCGAGGCCTCGGAGGAGTGGTTTCACTCCTTCGAGGTCTTAATGCCTTGCGTAATGCTTCGGCTGGTCTGGCGGTTCCCTCATGCGAACAGGCCGTAGCCCGGGTGCACTGTCGGGGTCCAAGTTCTCGGGCTGGTATGTTGACGCTGTCAACGGTTCGGCCGGTGCCGGGTTTGCGAGAGCAGCCCCCGAGCCTCCGCACAGAGCGAGAGGACGATCAGGGACAGACTCGGCTTTTTTACATACGCCCCTACGTCGCCTTTCCGCAAGGAGGAGGGGGGAGAGCGCCATGTTACCCTCGATGGGCACCGAACATGGTGTCTCCGGTGAGCTGCAATCGGGTAATCCGAGTGGACGTCCGTGCCCCGTTCGTTGGGGGTCGGCTAGGGGCCCGGAGGCACGCCCAAAAGTACCTGCGGGTGATCTGCCGGACCCGGTCCCCTGGCGACGGGGTCCGAGGGCTCGTTGCCTCCCTCCGATGGGATTCCGTTACAGAGTCGTTCCCGCTGGTCTCGGAAATGTCCTAGGGTACCTCGGGAGCACAGCCCGAGCCTCGGTTATGTATCGAACGTACCCCTGGTCATCCCTCGCTCGGTGTCTGAGGCGACTGTGAACCCTTCGGGGGGCCAGCCTTCGAACCCCTGATCAGTAATGGGCGCGGAGCCCGAGTAGCCTGAGGCGGTCGTGGAACCTTTCGGGGGGCCGACCTTCGAACCTCTGACCAGTAGTGGGTGTCGGGCCCACGCGATCTGAGGCGGCTGTTGAACCCTTCGGGGGGCCAGCCTTCGAACCCCTGATCAGTAAGGAGGCTTGGAGCCTAGTTCCTTCACGGGGAAGGATCCCTTTGGGGGTATCCCCTTTCCCGGTCCCTGTTGCAAGAGATAGAGAAAGAAGGAAAAGGGAAAAAGGATACGAAATTTGAACGACGTGGCGTACCTTTTTTGGTGTGGCCGTTTTGGCGAAGGCGAAACGTCGCCAGCTGCTTCCGCTAGAAGCGCTGCCCGTCGAGCCGCGGAGTTAATGCACCAGGGCGAGCAGTCGGCGAGGCTGCCGTTGCGTGCGCGAGCCGTTCGAGGAACGGCTGTTTTGCTTTGCGTTTTTTGAACCCCGCGTCCGGTTCGGGCGGTACGTTGGAACCGTCTTCACCTTGGTCCTTATATACCCCGGAGAGGGTCCGGTGACGGTTCTTGACTCTGCTTCTTGTCTCCCTCTTAGGTTTTTTGCAGTCTGAGAGATCTAGCCAGGGAAAAGGAAACCGCCCTCCCTTGTCCTTCGCGCCGCCACCCTTTCTGCTTCGGCGATGGCTGACCGGGTGACCATCATCCCGCCGCGCGACCCGTGGCCCTTCTCCACGGTGACGGCGGGTGATCTGGAGGACCTCGTCGGCGAGGGTTTGCTCCGCCCTCTCACCGATGAGCAGCGGCCGGAATGGATTCCTCCCGCGGGTGGAGTCACTCCATCCCCTCCGCCGGGGTACGTCGTGAGCTTCATCTCCTTCCATGAGCGGGGATTTGGTGTGCCGACGAGCCGCTTTATGCGGGCCATCCTGTTCCACTACGGGGTGGAGTTGCACAACCTCACCCCCAACTCCATCTCGCAGGCCGCCATCTTCGTAGCGGTGTGCGAGGGGTATTTGGGGATCGCCCCCCATTGGGATTTGTGGACCCATCTCTTCTTCGCCGAGCTTTTTGCCTCGCCGACGGGGGAGAGGAAGGTCCGCGCAGCGGTGCGGGCCGGCGGCTGCACCCTTTTGTTGAGGCAGTCGCGGTCGTCGCAGTATATCCCTCCCGTCCTCGCGTCCTCAAACAAGGGTTGGCAGCGCCGGTGGTTCTACCTCCGGAATGACGAAGAGTTGCTCCCGCCGTTCTCTCAGCGGGTCGTCACCGCCGCTCCCGACGCCTGGCGCCACGGGACTCCACACGAGAGGCAGAAGAACCTCGAACCTCTTCTCCAGGCCCTGAAGGCGTTGCGGGAGGGAGGACTCACCGCCGCGGGAGTGGTTGCTGCCATCCACCGTCGGAGGGTGCTCCCCCTGGCGGAACGGCGGCTGTCGCTTTGGGAGATGACCCCGGAGGCCGACTGGGAGGGGTCACGGATGTCCCCCGATCCTCTTCCCCATGACGCCCTCCAATGGCGGGTGTCGGCCGCGATGGGGAAGCCAGACCCCCACGCCTTCTCCCAGCCTCGAATGCGCCCCGACCAGGGGTGCGTCGCTCTGGTGAGTGTTCGCTCCTTCCTTTCTCATATACCGGGTCGCTCCTGGTTCTCACGATTGGGTTTCTTTCCCCCTCCCCCCCTTTTTAGGAGGTGGGGCGGCACAAACCCTCCTTGCCGCGGGTCCCGGAGGACGCGGTGGGTCGGGCAGCGCGGCGGGTCGCCGCGGAGGAGGAGAAGAACAAAAAGGATGTGGAGAAGGCCCGGGCCCGCAAGCGGAGGCGGGCTCGGGACGCCCTGGAGAAACGCCGTCGCCAGCAGGAGAGGGAAGGACTCCCCAGGGAGCTGTCGCCGGAGACATCCGACGACGATGACGACGATGGTGAAGAGGAGGAGGATGACATGGCCGCCCGTCTCGGCCTCAGCCCCAGCTTGGGGTGTGGCCGGGAGCTGTCGAGTCAGCCCCCGAGCGGGCCGATGTCGTCGGTTCCTGGGGCCGAGACGCCGGATCCCCGACCTGAGGGGCGGGGGCAACCCGAGAGGGTACTTGACCTCTCGGCTGGAGGAGCTGACGCGACTCCAGGGAGCCGGGCCGAGGGGTCCGTCCCTCGAGAGCCGCCCCCCGCGCCGGCAGCGCGGGGGAGCGGTCCTCAGGTTGCCATGGCGGCGCCTGGGCAATCCGCCTCCCGGGCGTCAGGGGCGCCCAAGGCGAGGGCGGTGCCAGGGCTGTCGGCGAGGCGGACCTCAGCGGTGGTTCCAGGGAGCGGGAGCCAAGAGACCTCCCCCCAGGCACAGTGGATCATGGCCCGGAGCGGGTAGGTACCTTGGAATGTCTCCGCCCCGGCGCTTCATTCATACGTCTTGGCCGTGATTTTCCCTTCCTTCTTTTTTCCAGCAAGCGGAGCCATGGCCCTACCGACCTGGCGCCCCGGAAGGCCCTTAAGACGGCGTCGGTCCAGGCGGCTGGCGCCATCTCGGGCCCCGCCGCTCAGCCGACCCTTTCTCAGGGCGCTCCGCCGCATGGGGCTCAGGCGTCGCGTGTCCCGGGGGAGCAGGTCCCCGAGGCGGGCTCCTCTGCCGAGGCGGCCATCGTGATCGGGGAGGCGGCCGGCGCCGACGCGGTCCCAAGCCCGCCTGCCGTGTCGGCCATGCCGGCGCCTGCCGCCACCACAGTTGGCACCGTCCCAGTCGGAGAGCAAATGGTTGCTGCCGGCGTCGAGACGGCCGTAGCGTCGGCGCCCAGGGCTTCGGAAGAGGTGGGCATGGACGCGCAGTTCATCCAGGCGGGCGGCAGCCTTGTCGCTGTGCGGCGGAGCCCCGAGGCCCGGGGCCAGTTGCTCCGATTCCGGACCCGCGAGGCTTCGGACCCTACCTTCGTTCTTGACGACGAACAGGAGGACCGGTCCTGGGACGAGCTCCGCAATCGTGCGGAAGCAGCGGTGGGGTCGCTCCGATCGTCGCTGGAGGTTCTCTGCGGGGACGTCCCCAAAATCCTCCAGGTAACGGTTTCAGGCATACCTTCTCCCTTCTGCGAGCGAGGCGTTCGTCGTGATGCCTTGTTTTCCTTTCCAGGATCTGACGGACCGGAGCGCCGCCAAGTCGTCGTTCACCCACCGCGAGGCCGACGTCTGGGGCTCGCTGCGGTCCCTGAGGACTTCGCTCGCCGGGGCTACCGCGCGCCTTTCTCAGCAGGACGCTAAGATAGCGGACCTCCAGTTGCTCTGCGCTGACCTGAGGGCCGAGGCGGCGGCGGCGCGCACAGAGGCGCTACGGCAGCGGTCGGAGCTCGTCCAGGTTGCCGAGGAGCGGGACCAATCTCGGGGCCAGGCTGCCGAGGCCGAAAGCCGGGCCAAGACCCTCGCGGCCGATCTGGCCGCAGCCCAAGTCGCGGCCTCGGAGCAGCGCGTCCGAGCCGGAGGTATGCCTCGACCATCCTCGGTTCTCGTTCTTGTCCGTTTCTTCCGCTTGTGTTTGAGGTCTTTCTTCTGGTTGTTCGCAGAGCTCGAGTCTGCCCTCGACGAGTCTGCCAAAGCGCTCGCCGAGGCGCTCGCTGGGGCTGCTGAGCAGAGGGAGGCCGATCTCGCGGCCATGTCCGAGGCCGTCTCGGATGTCTATCGGACCCTTGGTCCCGGCGACGTCCCTTCAGGAAGCTCCCCCCAAAGCCGTCTTCAAGCCCTAGGTGGTTACGCGCGCGGTAAAGTCCGTGGGGCGCTACACCACGGCGTCAGGCGGGCCTTCGCCGTGCTCGCTTCCCACTACGTCGTGGACCTGGAGCGGGTCAGTGAGGGGTATTGCCTTCCTGACGAAGACGAGGCCGCCCTGGCGGAAGTTCAGCGGCTCGACGCGGTCGCTGCGGGTCCGAGCGCGGCGCTGGCGACCATCTTCGAGGCGGAGATTCTTCCTCCTGTGCCGCTGCCGGAAGCGGAGGTGGACCTTACCGACGGCGGTGGTGGAGCTGAGGGCGCGGCGCCTTCCCAAGGCGACGCCTGACTTTTGTTGGGACAATTTCTGTTGGATGTGCGATTTGCCGCGGCCGCCGAGGCCTGGACACTTTACTTCTCTTGCGTGAAGTCATACTCCTTTCTGTTTCAATTTGCGCGCCTGGCCCGACTTGTCAACAACAGGGTGATTTCCCGAGCTGGGTCCTTTTTCGTGGCAGGCGATGAGTGAGGTGTCCCTAGCCCGGAGGCATAGGTGTTCCTCGGCTCAGTCGGTCTCGCCACTTATTTGTACCCAAGTTCGCTCCTCGGGACCCTGCTTCTGACGCATCCGGGAGAATGCAAAAACCCCTTCTTGATCGAAAAAAGAATTTTTTTTGACGCGGAGAGGCGCATCCAAACTCGACGAGAGGGGTTCCCCCTTTTTAGCCCCCGAGGGAGGGTCGGGCTCCGTCGGGGCGAGGCCGACCCTTCCTTGATGACTGATTCTCGTGTGTGAGTGGGGGAAGGGCGTAGCCCCCGAGCGTCGTTCGTGCAGAGGCCGTTTGACGAGTCGGGCTCCTGCCCGAATATCCGGCGAGTGCTCGGTGACATCCCTCGGTATGCCAGGCATGTCCGAGGGACCCCACGCAAAAATGTAGGCGTTTGCGCGGGGAAAGTCGACGAGTACTGCTTCCTATTTGGGGCCGAGCCCGGAACTGATCCGGATCTGCTTGGAGGTGTCGCCACTGGGGTCGAGAGGGACGGCCTTAACCGTCTCCGCTGGCTCAAAGTTGCCGGCATGTCGCTTCACGTCCGGCACCTCCCGGGAGGGGTTTTCCAGGTCGGCGATGAGGGCCTCGGACTCGGCGAGGGCCTCGGCGTATTCCACGCACTCCACATCGCATTCGAATGCGTGTTTGTACGTGGGGCCGACGGTGATGACCCCGTTGGGGCCCGGCATCTTGAGCTTCAGGTAAGTGTAGTTGGGGATGGCCATGAACTTCGCGTAGCATGGCCTTCCCAATACTGCGTGGTAGGTCCCTCGGAACCCGACCACCTCGAACGTCAAAGTCTCCATTCGGAAGTTGGAGGGTGTTCCGAAGCAGACAGGAAGGTCGAGCTGCCCAAGGGGCTGGACGCGCTTCCCGGGAATGATCCCGTGGAAGGGCGCAGCGCCTGCTCGGACGGATGACAGATCGACGCGCAGGAGCCTGAGGGTCTCAGCGTAGATGATATTGAGGCAGCTGCCCCCATCCATCAGGACCTTGGTGAGTCTGACGTCGCCGATGACGGGATCAACGACGAGCGGGTACTTCCCTAGGCTCGGCACGTGGTCGGGGTGGTCATCCTGGTCGAAGGTGATGGGCTTGTCGGACCAGTCTAGGTAGACTGGCGCCGCCACCTTCACCGAGCAGACCTCCCGACGCTCCTGCTTACGATGCCGAGCCGAGGCATTCGCCGCATGCCCTCCGTAGATCGTGAAGCAGTCGCGGACCTCGGGGAACTCTCCTGCTTGGTGATCTTCCTTTTTGCCGTCGTCGCGGGCCCTGTCACCCTCTGCGGGTGGCCCGGCCCGGTGGAAGTGGCGCCGAAGCATGACGCACTCCTCGAGGGTGTGCTTGACGGGCCCCTGATGGTAGGGGCACGTCTCCTTGAGTGCCTTGTCGAAGAGGTTGGCGCCTCCGGGGGGCTTCCGAGGGTTCTTGTATTCGGCGGCGGCGACAAGGTCCGTGCTGGCGGCGTCGCGTTTCGCTTGCGACTTCCTCCTGCCTTTCTTCTTGGCGCCGAGCGAAGTAGACGCCTCGGGAGCATCTTCCGACGGGCGGCCCTGGGGCTGCTTGTCCTTTCGGAAGATAGCCTCGACCGCCTCCTGACCAGAGGCGAACTTGGTGGCGATGTCCATCAGCTCGCTCGCCCTGGTGGGGGTCTTGCGACCCAACTTGCTCACCAGGTCACGGCAGGTGGTGCCGGCAAGGAATGCGCCGATGACATCGGAGTCGGTGATGTTGGGCAGCTCGGTGCGCTGCTTCGAGAATCGCCGGATGTAGTCCCGAAGGGACTCTCCCGGCTGTTGCCGGCAGCTTCGGAGGTCCCAGGAATTCCCGGGGCGCACGTACGTGCCCTGGAAGTTGCCGGCGAAAGCCTGGACCAGATCCTCCCAGTTGGAAATCTGCCCCGGAGGCAGGTGCTCCAACCAAGCGCGAGCGGTGTCGGAGAGGAACAGTGGGAGGTTGCGGATGATGAGGTTGTCGTCGTCCGTCCCACCCAGTTGACAGGCCAGGCGGTAGTCCGCAAGCCACAATTCCGGTCTCGTTTCCCCCGAGTACTTTGTGATAGTAGTCGGGGGTCGGAATCGGGGCGGAAACGGCGCCCGCCGAATGGCCCGGCTGAAGACCTGCGGACCGGGTGGTTCGGGCGAGGGACTCCGATCCTCCCCGCTGTCGTAGCGTCCCCCACGCCTGGGGTGATAACCTCGGCGCACCCTTTCGTCGAGGCGGGCCCAACGGTCGCGATGAGGGTGCTCGTCGCCGAGGTGGCCCGGGGCCGCAGGCGCGGTGTTGCGCGTGCGCCCGGTGTAGACCGAGGCTTCCCGCATGAGTCGAGAAGTCGCGGCACGAGGTTCCGAGGGGTACCCCTGCCTTCGGGAGGCAGAGCTCTCGGCCCGCCGGGCCGCAGCGCCTTCCAGGAGATGCTTGAGCTCTCCCTGGATTCGCCGACCCTCGGTGGTTGATGACTCCGGCATCGCGCGGAGGAGCATCGCTGCGGCGGCCAGGTCCTGACCGGTTCCACCGGATGCGGGTGGCGGTCTGTCCCTGTCATCGTTGGCGATGCGGTGCTGGAGACCTTGGGGCAGGTGACGTATTCCTCCGGCCGGGGGCTGGCTCGCCCATACCTGCCCGACGTTCTGGCGGATTGCCTCGAGCGCTCCTGCTCCCTCATCGAGCCCGGCCTGCGCCCCGCAGACTTGCTCGAGCTGTGGGTCGTGACCCCCCGCCGGAACGGGGACCACAGCTAGCTCCCGCGGGATGTCGGCGCGAGGCGCTGGCCTAGGGGGATCACCATCCTCCGGCATGCCGAGACAGCTGCCTCTGGGGGGATCCCCTAGCTCGACGTGGAAACATTCGCGGCTCGGGCCGCAGTCCTTGTCGTCAAGGCTGCGGCTGCCGTCGGAACAGTCGGATAGGCAGTAGTTGCATGCGGTCATGAAGTCCCGCATGGCACTGGGGTTGCCAGATCCAGAGAAATCCCAGCAGATGTTGGGGTCGTCATCTTCCTCGGACCCAGAGGGTCCGTAGGTCGAGACACCCGTCAATCGGTCCCAAGGCGACCGCACACGAAACCCCAGAGGGGTTGCACTCGCCTCAACGTGAGCGCCCGCCAAAGCGAGGTCGCCAGGCGGGTTGAGGCCGAGTCGAAATGACGAAGGATGGGAATCAGCCGGTACCTTTTGGTCGACGAGGAGCGACGAAGTCACATCGGGGGCTGATCGCGCCGTCGTCCTGGGTGCGAGGGCGACGTCCTGCAGGCCCTCCGTGAGCGCGCTGGCGTCGTCCACTTGCTCGGGGTCGGCGTGTCGCGGGGGGACGGCGCTCGCCTTCGCACCAAACGCGTGGGTGATGCCCGACGCGTCCTCCGTTGGGGCGCTGGGGATGTCGATTTGCTCGACAGCCGACTGAGCGCAGCCTCCCGCTCGGCCTTGGTTGCCCCGCCTCCTCCTCCGATGGCGAGGGAGAGGATGGGGTGAGCTCGAAAGTTGTCCTTCCCCCACGCGGGAAAGACGTCGTCGACTCCGCCGCCGGCGGGCGGGCTGTCCGCCACCATTGTCGCTGTCGCGCGGCGGTGGAAGGAGTATCATGTCGTAGCTGCCGTCGAAAGACATGAACTCGAGGCTCCCGAAACGGAGCACCGTCCCGGGTTGAAGAGGTCGTTGGAGACTGCCCATCTGGAGCTTGACGGGAAACTACTCGTCAACACGCAGCAGGCCCCTACCTGGCGCGCCAACTGTCGGCGTTTCGAGACCGGGGGGTCCCCGAGCCGACGAGTGAGTGTGCCGCGTGCCCCAGCCCAGATGGGTCGAGCGCGTGAGCGAGCGCGAAGGGGGGAGAGAGCGAGGTGGCCGGAGCCGGGTCGTGAGGGAGTCGGAGATCCCGTGGCCTTCGTGTTCGTCCCGCGCCCAGGTCGGGTGCGCTTGCAGTAGGGGGTTACAAGCGTCCGCGCGGGTGAGGGGAGCGAGCGGCCCCAAGAGAGCGCCTGCCCCTGCCCTCGTTCCCGCGAGGCCAACCTTCTCTAAGAAGGCCCTGGTCCTTCCTTTTATAGGCGTAAGGAGAGGATCCAGGTGTACAAATGGGGGTGTAGCAAGGTGCTAGGTGTCTAGCGGGGGAGAGCTAGTGCCCTAAGTACATGCCAAGGTGGCAGCCAGAGAGATCTTGGCACCCAGCTGGTGTGGCGTCGTGGCTGTCGGAGAAGCAATGGAGCCTGGCGGAGGGACAGCTGTCGGAGTGGTTGGGCCCTTGCTGACGTCCCCTTGCTTTCGTAAGGGAGCTGAGAACCGCCGTCGTCATGGGTCCAGCGGGGCGCCATCATTGCCTATCTGGCGGAGCTAGCCAGATGGGACGTCGGTCCTGCTCTCTGCGGCCCGAGTCGTCTCGGGGTAGGGTGATGATGGCGCTTCCTGTTGACGTGGCGGACTCGTGCCCTAGGTCGGGCGACGTGGAGGCTCCTCCGAAGCCGAGGTTGAGTCTGTCCTGCATGGCCGAGGCCGAGCCCGAGCTCCTGGGTCGGGCGAGGCGGAGGTCGTTCGGCAGAGGCCAGGGCGGAGTCCGAGCCCTGGGTCGGGCGAAGCGGAGTTCGTCGTCTTTCGGGGCCTTAGCCCGAGTCCGAGCCCTGGGTCGGGCGGAGCGGAGTTCGCCGTCTTCCGGGGCCTTAGCCCGAGTCCGAGCCCTGGGTCGGGCGGAGCGGAGTTCGCCGTCTTCCGGGGCCTTAGCCCGAGTCCGAGCCCTGGGTCGGGCGGAGCGGAGTTCGCCGTCTTCCGGGGCCTTAGCCCGAGTCCGAGCCCTGGGTCGGGCGGAGCGGAGTTCGCCGTCTTCCGGGGCCTTAGCCCGAGTCCGAGCCCTGGGTCGGGCGGAGTTTCCTATGGTGCTTTTGGCCGCCCGTCAGTCTCTCTCTTTGCGTTAAATGCCCCAGCGACTTGGTCGGTCGGCGCGGTGATTTAGTCAGGGTTGCTTCTTAACAAAGGCAAGGCCTCGGGCGAGCCGGAGGTGCGTCTGCCGTAAAAGAGGAGGCCTCGGGCGAGACGGAAACACCTCAGGGTCGGCTGCCCTTGCCCGAGGCTAGGCTCGGGCGTGGCGCGATCGAGTCGCTCATATGGACTGATCCCTGACTTAATCGAACCCATCAGGCCTCTGCAGCTTTATGCTGATGGGGGTTACCAGCTGAGAATTAGGCGTCTTGAGGGTACCCCTAATTATGGTCCCCGACAAATAGATAGGTAGCATAGGTGGAGTGTGTTATGTCAAATTCTAGTTTGGTGGCTTTGTGTTAGGTCAAACTAGAAAAATTATGTAGATCATTAAAACATGTAGGTCAGGCTGGTAGATTAGAATCCTTTTCTTTTTCTCCTTTTTTTAATTAGATAGATTATGCAATCTATCAAGAATGTATAGGTTGTTTGTATATGGCCGAGTTGGTCTAGGGTACCAATTTAGGTTCAAACATGTGGATAGGGTCTAATCTATTTCACCAATATTAACTAACATGTTTAAGTGACTCACTTTACATTATGTCATATTAGATTAGATGGGATCTAGATTAGATTGGTATGATTTAGATTAGAATAGTTTATGTTAGATATATCTACTAGGGTAGGATAAATTTTATTAGGGTAGGTTAGAATCTTTTGAGATAAGATGGGTCTATGAGTAAAGATAAAATCCTTTAAGATGAGGTGGATCTCTTAGAATCTTTTAAGATGAGATGTATCTGTTAAGCTAGATATTTAAATGGAAGATAATCTATGCTAATTATTTATTTTATAACATATTTAGAATAAGGCACCAGTTTAGGTTAGAACATGCTTTGGGGGAAGGGTCTAGTCTTATTTTACCAGTATTAACTAACCTATTAAGTAACTTACTTTAGATTAGATCAGATTAACCATACTAATTTAGATTACACTTAGATTACATTAGTTTAGATGGGCTCTAGATTAGTCTGGCCTGTCTAGATTTGACTAGAAAAGATCTAATTAATTTATTTCGCACTAGATCATGGTTGTTACTTTAGAATGAGATAAGCAAAGTGGTTAAAACAGGTTGGAATGAGAAGATAGAATCCTTTTAAGGTAAGATGGGTCTATAAGATAGATCTACTTGTTTTTTGTATGGGGGATAATCTATCTTTCTAAATATATTTTTATGCCTATATGTATTTAGATGCAATTGTGGATATTACTCCACAACTCATCACACTCAATCAAAGAATCGAATCAAGCAGTCATCATAAGAATAAACACTCAAGCATATAAAAAAATTTTAAAAAATAGTTTTGGTTTGGTTCCTAAGATTAGGTTTCCTATTCCTAAAAGTCAATTTAGGTACAGGATTTCAAAGTGTGAAATCCACTTTTGTCTTTAGAGGTGAAAAGGTAAGAGTAATCAGAGTAGAGCAGCAATAGATGAGAATAGACTAAGAAAAGTTTAGAAAGAATCGGAGTAGCAAAGGTAAGTAGGTAAGGGTTATCCAGTTCTATCTAGGTTTCGTCCTACAGTCAACATTCCTCTGATACCACTTCTGTCACACCCGAATCCAAAACCCAGGCGCGAACATAATCACCAAGTGTGCATATGATGACCCATGGTACATAAACAAATGTCACATCATTACTATATAATAGGAGTTCAGTACAATATAAATAAATAATTACATCATATGGAGACAACGATCCAGCAACCCAAAGTTGACTGGGAGACGACAGCCTACACCTCTCACGTACTCATCAAAGCATCCTACATGCGCTTCATCCTGCGGTACCTGTTCTTGACCTATGGGCGGTGAGACAGCAAGGGTGAGCTCACATACGTTCATCGCTCAATAAGTTGTTTGGAATAATGTGCATGAACTCGCCAAAGGTGGGAGCTCATGTGAAGTGTGAGGCTTACCAAAGAGGATGGTTAAAGTTGAGCATTGCTTTTAAAGTTGGTCAAAATTTTATTAGTTTTTACTAAATGTAAGTAGACACCAAATCAGAGTAGTAATAGATCAAAATTAATAATAAACCACAATGCGTGCAAATGACAAATTGAATTTAATTCTATAAATTAATCATGCGAGAGTCCTGAGCTGCTCATGACCACGAGCACGGCTAGTATACCAGTTTTACACTCTGCAGAGATGGTACCCTCTACCCACAAGCCATGTTACCCATCTACCACGGGGTTGTACGGGCCTCATACACCTCTACCAAGGAAGCGAGGCTATGTAACACTACGAGGCCTTTAGAAAGTTCCACTAGGTTCAGAAAACCCGCTACAGTTTCTAGGAAGAGCAATGAAGGAATCCCCCGTATGACCACCATAAATCAACCCGAGAACCTCCCTACACGCCTACTCCCCTACTGCCCTTGCCCTTTTGGGTAAGGTAGTCCTCCACTAGCTTTCCTAATTAGTCAGCCAAGGGCGTCCCATTCCACCCTTATGGTGGCACGTGTTCTCAAGTTAAGCTCCATGTTCCAATTAATATAATAGTCTTATCATGAACAAAAATAGAACAATAATAATAAAGGATGACCATGTGTAATAGTTATCTCAACACCCAAAACCATATATAGCAATAGCAAAGACTACCCAAAAGTTCAGGGGTAAACAAGGTGTAAAGATGACCAATCTAGGGTGACCTATTGGGTCCCATCAAAATTAAGCCTATGCATGCCAAAATGATTATAGAGAACATTATTGTGTAAAGAAAAGTGATCAAGGGCACAACTTGCCTGGGACTCAAGATTCTAGGTACTAACTTGCTCTTCAGATGACTCATGACCTCACTGCTAAACATAGTAATACAAACAAACATGGTATACATAAAATTAACGTCACACCAAACATAAGAAAAAACTACGTAATAATATTCTATGTGTCACAATAAAAATCTAGGTTTGAGAACCACTAAAATTAGAGTTACTGTTATAAAGTTATGGTTTTCATAAGTTTTATGTGGTCGGATATGAAAACTATGTCTATGTGGATCATGTGAGAAAGTTATTCCTAATAAACCATTAATTTAATTTTAATCCAAGTTATAACTTGATGAGGCAACATTTTTTGTCAAACCATAACTTGGGACTAAATCATTACTTTAATTTTAATTAGAGAAGTTAATCTGATGGACATAGGGTAAATTAATTATTTAAAAACATGTTACATGATAAAGTAGGGTTACTAATGTGTAGATAATTTTATTACGAAGCTAACACAACTGGAATGGACCAAAACAGAGTTAAAACGAAGGAGTTATGAATTTTACAAGTTATTGGCATTATTTTTATACTAATAATCATTTTTTGATTTAATTCTGAATATTCCCAATAATTATGGATTATAGACACAAATACCAGGGAGTCTAGGGTTCTCTAAGCAAAATTCTAGGTGCGGTTGTAATTATTTAAGACTGTCTGTGGACGGCGGGTTTAATCCTTAGAAACCCCGGGGTTCTTTTGCATTTTACCTGGCCAAAGAGAGTACGAGTGAGGATCGACCGCTCGATCGCACACCGAGGGCCCAGATTAAATGTAACTTAAAACGAACTGGTACGCACCAAGTGCAGTACGATCACGATCCGACGTCGTGATTTATAGTTTGGTGGTCTATCTCACACGCCAGATCAGGATTGGACGGCCCGGATCTAACCACGCGAGAAGGTATGCACCACCCAGCTGCCTATAGCCGATCGGACGGCTAGGGTTTAATTAAGCTTAGAGGTATCCCTCATCTAATCTACATCGTTGGATCCTAGATCTACCGCCAGGGTTTTAAATACCCACGATCAAATCTGATCTGTTCCTCTCTTCATCAACGGTCACCGGCAACCATCTCCCACCCTAGTCAGACTAGGCACGATGGTGCGAGTGCCCCACGGTGACCGGAATCCGCCCACGGCGGCGCCATCGCCGTACTTCCCCGACCACGCGATAGTCTACACTATCCTTCGATCCGGTAGGGCAATACACAACGGAGAGGGAGATGAACTCAGTACAGACTCACCCATGGTAGCCCGGGATGTAGCGACACCTGACCACGGTGGGGTGCGGGAGCGAGGATGTGCCCGAGCTCCGACGAGCACTTCTCGGTTCCCCACTCCGACAACTGCCACCACCGCATTCGTGATTCCCCGGCGAAGATCCCGAGCGACTTGCAAAGCCTAGGCGAGGTCGCATCAGAGGTCGTCGTTGCTTGGTTACTCGATTCTTTTTGCCCCTGCTATCTCGGGTAACTCGGCATTCTGCTTAGCGAGGTGGCCTGCCCTCCCATGATGATCGATGGAAGAGGCGGGGTTTCGGTTAAACACGCAGAGCGGAGCCCAGATCCAGAGGATGGCCAGCGCGCGCGGTCGCAACAACTCGAGATACACACGAATTTGTTGAGGGGAGGTAGATGAGGCTTCTGTATGTTTGGCCCCACCACATAGAGGCATAAGCCTACGCCCGGTGTTGGCTGTCCGTGAGCCCCGCAATCAGTGGAGGAGGAGCTGGTTCACGAGCGTGCGCGGTATCAGTCCGTGCTGACCGATGGTCCCATGAAGTCAGTGGTGTGAGCAGCGTGAAAGGTGAGACCGCCAAGTGGGCCCCACGGTGCAGTGGCTATGCGCCAGAGGAGGAGCTATGGGGTGGATACTTGGGCCGGCCAAGGCAGATTGGGCCTAAAGCGTAGGCTTGAGTTTCTTTTCTTTCTTTTGTTTTACTTTTATCCTTTCTTTAGCAAATTTGAAACTTTATTTCAAATTTAAATCCTGTTTGAACTTGAGCTTTCTAAATATATCCAATAAAAATCCTAATATGAAGGTAACACCACTTATTTATTTATTTATTCATAATATTTTTATTTTCTTTATAGTGTATATTCTTTTCCCCCTCTTCTCTCTTCTTTTCTGCTTCATTTTCGAATTCTAATTTTTTTATTTAAATTTGTCTCGCAAATTTAAACACAAATGCACAAATACAAGAACCTCACCATGAGATGCATATTTCTATATTTATTTATTTATGTGCTATTTGACTACTTTAATTCCCTTAAGTGAGTATGCACTAAGAAAAGGAATTCAAATAATTCCCAAAACACTTTTATTTAAATACATGTATTTATTTATTTTATTATACAAACCTTTGGGCTTTACAATGAGGCGCTACCGCTTCGCGTTTCGGGAGAAGATTGAGACAAGGAGACGGCTGAGGGGCTGAAAGGGAAATGTGCCCTTGGGCCATTTCTAAGTATTTTGGTGATTGAGTGCCAACACAAGTGCTTAAGTGAAAATCTATGCCATTTGATGGACAAAGTGCAAATCAAGAGTAAAGGTATGTTTCTAAGACTTAGTACATTGGTTTAGAGACTAATGTATTGTGTCTAAGTGAAAGTTCCCTTTGACCCAGGAACAGGATCTGGATGTCGCCTAGAGGGGGGGTGAATAGGCAAATAAAACTTATTACTTTCAATCTTAAATCTTACTCTACTCGAAGACAGGATCGCAGTGGAGTGAATAACCCTTCGAGTAGGTTGCAGTGGAATTGAAGTTCGTGTCTTAAGAATATCCTGCACTTCAAGGAAGGCTAGTACCACAAGTAAGTAGTGAAGTGCAGATATAAAAGCGAGTAAGACAGAGAGTCAGAGTACAATACAGAACAGAGCACACAGACGCAAGGATTTATCCCGAGGTTCGGCCAAGCCTCAAATGCTTGCCTAGTCCTCGTTGGAGTTAGTCACGCCTGGGCTTGGAGTCTATTTCAACTCCTTCCTCCGTTTGCTCAGATCTGTCAGTATGACAGATAGAGCCTTTCACTATTGAGATGGGTTACAACAACACTGTGGCTGCTTACAAACTTCTCGGCAGCACCTCGGTAGAGTAACGATACGCTCAAGACCTTGCTCTAGCTCTTAGCAGCACTTCTCCTCTCTCTAAAGGCTTATAGCAGTGCCTTCTACACAAACTATAGAGTTACACACAAGAGGGAGAGTGAGAATTGATTCGAGTGAAGTCTACACTTGTTGGCTGCGCTTGTTCTACTCTTGGAGGCGCCTAGGAGTCCCTTTTATAGACCCAAGGGGCCTAGGAGCCGTTGGACTTCATTTGGAAGGCAATATCAGCTTTCTGTCGGGTGGTGCACCGGACACCACCGGACACCGTCCAGTGCCCGATTTCTTTCCCAAAATGGCGCAGTCGACCGTTGCTGTCTTGGAGCCGTTGGCGCACCGGACACTGTCCGGTGCACACCGGACAGTCCAGTGCCCCCATATGACCGTTGCTCGGCCACGCGTCACGCGCGGATTGCGCGGCCGACCGTTGGCCCAGCCGATCGTTGGCTCACCGGACAGTCCGGTGTACACCGGACAGTCCGGTGAATTATAGCCGTACACCACCAAACTTCTCCCGAGAGCAGCCTGTTCACTGGAGTTCAGCCTGGCGCACCGGACACTGTCCGGTGCCCCACCGGACAGTCCGGTATGCCAGACTGAGCTGAGTCTTGGCTGTACACAGCCAAGCCATTTGCACCTCTTTATTTTTCTTCTTCCTTCTGTTTCTAACACTTAGACAAGTATATTAGTACACAAAAACCAATGTACTAAGTCTAGAAACATACCTTCTCTTAATTATTCCATCTATAGCATTTGTCATGCTTGAGCTTTGATGTTGGACTCACAAATCATCAAGTCGGCTTGACTTGATCTAGATTGACATTTCTTGGCTCCAACATCCTGCAAAGGTCACATAGAACATCTCCAAACATAGGAACAACCCAAACTAAAGATTAAGGTGAACTTAGCTCTTTTGGGCTGCTTCCAGTTCTGGTTTTGACACTTGTTCTCCTTCTAGTGACCTTGATCTCCTTCTTAGAGCTTGATCTTGAGCCTTATGACTTACACCACATAACTGTAGCTGTTACCTCATTGGCTGTAAGTCACGTCCTTATGTAGTGATCCTTGATGTGTCGTAGCTGTTCTCAACTCGATCACCCTTGACTTTGCAAGCCTTCTTCTTCACCCTTGGCTTTGGGTTCCTCAGCCTCCTTGACCTTCTCCCGTGCACTTGGTACCTCGAAGCTCTTCTTGCCTCCGTCCTTGGCTTGATCAGTTGTTTCCGAGCTACGCACCCGAGTCTCACTTTATGCAATATCCATCTTACTTGTGATGTCCATAGTTCTTGGAAAATCACATTTGTTCACTTGTGTTGAACCCTGTTAGCTCTACCTTAAGCACCTGTTCAACACTTAGTACACTGTTAGTCCTTTAATTGTGTTGTCATCCAAACACCAAAACTCACAAGAGAGCTTTCAATCTCCCCCTTTTTGGTGATTGATGGCAACACAATTAAAGCTTACATAAGAATAAGATTTGAAGCACAAATTTTGAATTCTAAGTTTATAGAATGCCCCCCCTAAATATGTGCTTACTTCAAAAAAACATAATTTTGGCCTCAGACGCCAATTTGCACATACTTAGGCAATTCGAAACATTTCTATACCTTAGCAATTTTGGAATGCATTGTGTCAAGAATCAAACCATGATGCTATAACACACAAATGCACATAATCAGAGTTAAACACCATTCAATTTAGTGGATCAACCTACCACTATTCATCATTAAGATACCAATTCAAACTAATACAAATTTAAACTAAGACACTAATTTAAAGCAATCTTAAAGCACCATTAACCACATGACTATCTATTACACTATAGAAGTCAAATAATTCATCGCAGCGGAAACACTAGTCCATATGATGCAACACATATAATACTGCAAGAAGCATATGAATATCACACTTGGCAAAACTCAAACTAACACATTATCACATCACCCCTTAGGATAAGCTTTCCTCTCAAGTTGAGATAAGCTTTAATACACAAATTCTCCCCCTTTGACATCAAACACCAAAAACCATACTCAAGCAAGAACATAGGATGATGTCAAGGGACAGCAGGGTGTTAAGGAGGAAAAAATGACTATCAAAACTCCCCCTTACTTATTGAACATATGCACTATCAACATTTAGGTAAGATACATATATGCAAAAAGATTAATACTTCCTTTTGTACCTTTACCATGTCGTAGTGTACTTCCCATCTTGAAAGTATTTAATCTCACGAGAGCTTCTCCACACTTGTGCCTGATTCTTTATCCTAACCTTTTCTTGTTGCTAAGACACCAAACTTAGAACAAGTTATAGTATTGGGCACAAGAAGAAACTTCTATTCTAATGATTATCAAAAGATGTCAATTGAAGCAAACTATCACAACTACCAATTGAAAGATACCAATTGCAAGATCATTTATTATCATAGCTCCATGATTTTTAAAGAATAAGCATCTATTATCACCAGATATTATAGAGCATGAGCAATCTAAAAATATGCACTTACTCACGACTTGAGATACCAATTTCTTGACTTACAGAGGTACCCAAGTCCTGATTGCTCCATTTCTTGCTTATCTTCTCTTTTCCACCTAGAGACTATACAAGATTGCTCAAGAAACAGTTAGTCTCAAAAGACACAAGTTATGTGTGCTCCCCCTCAAGTTGTGCATCAAGTATTTGAATGACTTGCACTTTGCACATTCTAGCTTCCTTAGAACTAGAGGGGATCACAACATACCTTGGTCAAGGCATACTCTATCACTTTCATCACACAGAGATGCCAATTTGAATATCAAATGAAAGGCCACTTAACACCAATTGAAGGCTAAATGAAAGGTTGACTAAATACAACAATGCATGCCTCAGTGGCACCTAAGCTAATTGAATACTCATAGGAAGTATAACATTTACACGCAACTTAGACATGCTTTATACTTAACTATCATTGCATCACATATACTAATTGAAAAACAACATGATCATGTCTAAGCACATCATAGTTAAGAAAGTTCTTTAGGTACACCAAAAGAAACAACATTTTAAGGCATAAGTCTCCTAAGCCACGATACTACCAATGAAATGCAAGAACACAGCTATGATCACTATCAATGGAACTTCAAGATATTCAATAAAATTGCACAGTTCCATTTTCCATACCTTTGCCTTTATGAGAGCACTTGTTATCACCAATTCAGGGCTCCTTTTGCTCATGCACCTCATAGCTCAAAAGGGCACGACATGGACACAGTACCAAACTAGGGTAATCATGTGAATATTGACTAAACAAAATGTCATAATTGCACATAGCATGACTTACAAAAAGTTACAGGTTTATCCATATACACCAAGAGAGTTAATCGTTGTGGATATAACAAATGAAAGAGCTACCCATGAATGATTCAAAAGATATATCCTATAGAGCACCAGTCATGATTAAGCAAACATCATTATGATTCATTTAACACAGGCAGTCATAAAGCATAACTACTCCAAAGACAGGTAGCACAACAAGCCAACTTAAGAGCAATACTAAATTGCAATTATGTACTTAAAATACACGGGTACCATCCTTTGGAGAGCAAGTTGTAGATTCTCATCGAAGTCCTTTACTTGATTCACCAATAATGATTCAGGACCTATACACCTTATTTCACTTGAGATGAACATGGGATTAGTGTTTCACAATAATTTCACCTTGGGTCAATAAACACCAAAATAATTAACAGCTTAAGCATAGAGTTTTAGATAACCGTCTTAAGCTCTCCCATGGTCTCCAGTCCATCTCAAGGCACCTGCATGGTCTAGTTAGCACAGTTTGGTACCCATCTTGGGATGGGTCCATGACGTTCAACTAAAAGTGCCTTTGGTACCCAAATGGCCTTTGTGCTAGTTCTAGGTGATCTCATTATAGATCTAGCACAAGTGTATGATTTGGGTCTCCTAAGCGAATGAGATTGAGACAAATTTACTTGCTTAGGAACCTTACCTTCATCACATACCTTTGATATATGACCCTGCTCACCACACTTGTAGCAGAAGCGTCGCTCAACCTGACATGACGCTTGCTGTTTGTCATTTTCCTTGGTGAGGGTCATCTTGGAGGATGCACATCCTTGATTCTTCATGACCGGACATGAAGTGATCATGTGGTCCTTATTGTTGCATCCAAAGCAACTTCTTGTCCCTTCATCCTTGTCTTTGTACGGACAAGACGCGATGAGGTGGCCTATCTCCTTGCATTTGAAGCACCTCCTTTTTCCTCTTCCCTTTTTGTGCTTGAATGACATGGAGAGATGATCAGTACAAACAACATGACTAATTGAATTTTTACCTTTTTCCTTGTTCATGTTGATTTCTTCATTTATAGCTTTGGGAACATTCTTCTTATTGAGCTTAACACTTGCTGCAGTTTTTCCTTTCTCAAGCTTCTTCACCACGCGCCCGTGGATATCTTGAGAGAGTTGAGCAATGTGTCTTCTCCTTAGTTGTCTTTGCTTCTTGTTCCCACAGAATGTCTTTTGTGACCCTAAAACTTGTTGCTCAATCAATGATTGGCTTTCTTTTGAGCAACAGGGGTTAGCACATGGTGATATACAATTCAAATGCGCACACGTGAGAGAATGAGGTTCATATGAATTTAAGTTTGCAATTATAACCTCATGAGCAACATTAAGCATGATATGGTCATCAACTAATTTATTATGAGAATATGACAACATATCATACTTTTTACCTAGAGCACGTTTTTCTAAGTCCATTGTTTCTACTTGACTCTTAAGCATAGAATTTTCTGTTTTAAGTTGAGCAATATTAGATAATGCATCATGACTATTTCTTTGCTCAATTAAAACATATTCATACCTTTGGACCAAATCATCATGAGAGCACTTTAGCTCCTCATGTTCTTTGGTCATCTTCTCCAGGCTGTTGTTGGTTTTGATGAGAGACTCCTCTAGCCTGAGAAGCGTCTCGCCTTGTTCCTTGTTCCTTCTCAACAGCTTAACCAAGAGTGCCTTGTCCTCTTTGTTGAGATGGATGTAGAAACGGCGAATCTCCTCTTCTTCCACATCATCGGTCTCATTTTCCCTGTCATTAATATCGGTGGAAGCCAAATAGGAAAATGTACCTTGAGGTGATGAAGATTCATACTCGCTATCATCCTCATATTCTTCCTCATCATGGCTTTTGTCTCCACCGTCATTGTTAGCAATAAAACACTTATTATTAGTGGAGACCAAACCTGTCGACGAGGTGGATTCATCGTTGGGTGCCCATCGTTCTTGATCTTCTCCCTTTGAAAGGTTAGCATCACAAGCACTATAGGGAGTAGAAGCAGTACAATTTGCCACACAATATTTTACTTTAATTCTATTCCATAAATCATGAGCATCAACAAATAAATCATTGTCACTACTCATGATGGCAAAATAAGCACCTCTAGAAAGAGAATCAACTAAGATGTTGCAAGCACGGTGATTGAGAGATAAACATCTTAGTTCATCATTAGAGGGATTTTTACTAATATCAGATGGAAAAATACTTCTACTAAAGATCTGTCTAAAATCAGGATCAACACTCATGAAAGCATTATAAACAGAGACAGACCAAGATTTGTAATTAGAACCATCGCCTAAGAGAAGTTCTACAGTTACCTCTTGTGACGACATCGTCATCTCCGGACGGCTAAGCCCACACTGGAGAGGCCTAGCTTTGATACCAATTGAAAGTTCCCTTTAACCCGGGAACAGGATCTGGATGTCGCCTAGAGGGGGGGTGAACAGGCGAATAAAACTTATTACTTTCAATCTTAAATCTTACTCTACTCGAAGACAGGATCGCAGTGGAGTGAAGAACCCTTCGAGTAGGTTGCAGTGGAATTGAAGTTCCTGTCTTAAGAATATCCTGCACTTCAAGGAAGGCTAGTACCACAAGTAAGTAGTGAAGTGCAGATATAAAAGCGAGTAAGACAGAGAGTCAGAGTACAATACAGAACAGAGCACACAGACGCAAGGATTTATCCTGAGGTTCGGCCAAGCCTCAAATGCTTGCCTAGTCCTCGTTGGAGTTAGCCACGCCTGGGCTTGGAGTCTATTTCAACTCCTTCCTCCGTTTGCTCAGATCTGTCAGTATGACAGATAGAGCCTTTCACTATTGAGATGGGTTACAACAACACCGTGGCTGCTTACAAACTTCTCGGCAGCACCTCGGTAGAGTAACGATACGCTCAAGACCTTGCTCTAGCTCTTAGCAGCACTTCTCCTCTCTCTAAAGGCTTATAGCAGTGCCTTCTACACAAACTATAGAGTTACACACAAGAGGGAGAGTGAGAATTGATTCGAGTGAAGTCTACACTTGTTGGCTGCGCTTGTTCTACTCTTGGAGGCGCCTAGGAGTCCCTTTTATAGACCCAAGGGGCCTAGGAGCCGTTGGACTTCATTTGGAAGGCAATATCAGCTTTCTGTCGGGTGGTGCACCGGACAGTCCGGTGCACCACCGGACGCCGTCCAGTGCCCGATTTCCTTCCCAAAATGGCACAGTCGACCGTTGCTGTCTTGGAGTCGTTGGCGCACCGGACACTGTCCGGTGCACACCGGACAGTCTGGTGCCCCCATATGACCGTTGCTCGGCCATGCGTCACGCGCAGATTGCGCGGCCGACCGTTGGCCCAGCCGACCGTTGGCTCACCGGACAGTCCGGTGTACACCGGACAGTCCGGTGAATTATAGCCGTACGCCACCAAACTTCTCCCGAGAGCGGCCTGTTCACTGGAGTTCAGCCTGGCGCACCAGACACTGTCCGGTGCACCACCGGACAGTCCGGTGTGCCAGACTGAGCTGAGTCTTGGCTGTACACAGCCAAGCCATTTGCACCTCTTTCTTTTTCTTCTTCCTTCTGTTTCTAACACTTAGACAAGTATATTAGTGCACAAAAACCAATGTACTAAGTCTAGAAACATACCTTCTCTTAATTATTCCATCTATAGCATTTGTCATGCTTGAGCTTTGATGTTGGACTCACAAATCATCAAGTCGGCTTGACTTGATCTAGATTGACATTTCTTGGCTCCAACATCCTGCAAAGGTCACATAGAACATCTCCAAACATAGGAACAACCCAAACTAAAGATTAAGGTGAACTTAGCTCTTTTGGGCTGCTTCCAGTTCTGGTTTTGACACTTGTTCTCCTTCTAGTGACCTTGATCTCCTTCTTAGAGCTTGATCTTGAGCCTTATGACTTACACCACATAACTGTAGCTGTTACCTCATTGGCTGTAAGTCACGTCCTTATGTAGTGATCCTTGATGTGCCGTAGCTGTTCTCAACTCGATCACCCTTGACTTTGCAAGCCTTCTTCTTCACCCTTGGCTTTGGGTTCCTCAGCCTCCTTGACCTTCTCCCGTGCACTTGGTACCTCGAAGCTCTTCTTGCCTCCGTCCTTGGCTTGATCAGTTGTTTCTGAGCTACGCACCCGAGTCTCACTTTATGCAATGTCCATCTTACTTGTGATGTCCATAGTTCTTGGAAAATCACATTTGTTCACTTGTGTTGAACCCTGTTAGCTCTACCTTAAGCACCTGTTCAACACTTAGTACACTGTTAGTCCTTTAATTGAGTTGTCATCCAAACACCAAAACTCACAAGAGAGCTTTCACTAAGTGCTAGAAACAGGCAAAGATCAATTTGGAGATGACTTGGCTCGTTCAGCCAAAGTCTGCTCAGTCTGGGTGCACCGGACTGTCCGGTGGTGCACCGGACAGTGTCCGGTGCGCCAGGCTGGCTCTGGCGAACTTGCTGCTCTCGGGACTTCGACGGCGGTGTACGGCTATAAATCACCGGACTGTCCGGTGAGCCATTCACAGGCGAAGTCGTCGCTCTCGGGAAGTGATTAACGGCGTACGGCTAAAAATCACCGGACTGTCCGGTGGTGCACCGGACTGCCCGGTGAGCCAACGGTCAGCCGGGCCAACGGTCGGCCGAGGATTCCGCGCGTGACGCGTGGCCGAGCCAACGGTCACAACGGGGCACCGGACTGTCCGGTGTGCACCGGACAGTGTCCGGTGCGCCAACGGCTCTGAATCTACAACGGTCGGCTTCGCCAAATAAGGAAAGAGATCCGCACTGGACAGTGTCCGGTGGTGCACCGGACTGTCCGGTGCGCCAGGCGACTGAAGGCAAGAATTGCCTTCCTAGAATGCTCTCAACGGCTCCTAGCTGCCTTGGGGCTATAAAAGAGACCTCTAGGTGCATGGAGGAGCACACCAAGCATTCTCTAAGCATTCCTAAGCACCAAGACTTCGATTCCGCGCATTTGATTCTTTATGAGAGAAACTAGAGCTCTATTTGAGTTGTGAACTCGTCGGGTTGTGTTGTGAGCTCTTGTTGCGACTTGTGTGCGTGTTGTCGCTCTGATTTTGTGTCTTGTGTGTGTTGCTCATCCCTCCCTTACTCCGTGCTTCTTTGTGAACATCTTTGTAAGGGCGAGAGACTCTAAGTTGTGGAGATTCCTCGCAAGCAGGATATAGTAAAGCAAAGCAAAACACCGTGGTATTCAAGTGGGTCTTTGGACCGCTTGAGAGGGGTTGATTGCAACCCTCGTCCGTTGGGACGCCACAACGTGGAGTAGGCAAGTTTTGTACTTGGCCGAACCACGGGATAAACCACTGTGTCTATCTGTGTTGATCCTCTTGTGGTTGTTGTGTTTTGCAAGAACTCCTCTCTAGCCACTTGGCCTTATTGTGCTAACGCTTAATCAAGTTTTTGTGGCTTTAAGTTTATGTTTTTACAGGAGCACCTAGAGGGGGATCACCTATTCACCCCCCCTCTAGGTGCTCTCAGGGGCACGAGACGCAGTCATTGCGTGTGATGGGAAACGAGGAAGGCATGGCGGCGGACGGGCGAGAAATGCATATTCCCGATTCTGTCGGCCAGAGTTTGGTGGAGAAGTTAAACAGTCACTCTAATGATCGCTCGATGGACGCCCCATCTAGATGTGTCTACTGGGCCGCTGAATACACTTGGATCTAGCTCGCCCCACCATGCCTCTAGTGACGTGGATTTTCCTCTTATCGAGTCGCTGGGCTCTATTAGGCCACCTTTGCCCCAGCAAATCTCTCTGGCTAGGCTACAGAAGGAAACCATTTTGAGCTCGCCTCGTCAGTTTCTTCTGGCTACCGATGTTCTGGTGAATGGGACGCTGGGCCTGGGTAGGCATTCTTCACCCTAACAGGATATGCCTAATGGATTGCTGGAGAGGCCTGGACCTGGCTTGCCCCTGCCTGGTGCAATTGTTTTGCCGGGTGTAGTTCCTTCTCTCTCCCCCCAGCTCCGAGGAGCTCCCCCAACGTCTTCTATCATGGCTCAGGTATCTATGCCTTTGGAAGTCTACTTCAGGAAGAATTCGAAGCATAAACAATAGCATGATTAGGAAGGAAATCAGTTTTTTGAAGAAGAAAATTGTGAGGAAGACGATTAATATAACTGGGGTGCCTTCTTTGTTGGTGCCCTCTAGATTGACTCAGAATGGCTCTGATGCTGAAGATGAAGGGCTCACAGGGAGATCACGCAGGGAGGATTTTGTCTACAACATTTGCAGAAGGCCTTCGGGTATCTTGCCGGTTCCAAACAACAACACACAACAACATTAGCCACCTCTCTCCCCATTTGTTTCTGCTCCGAGAAGAAGTCGTCGGGTGGCTGGTATTGGGGTTGAATTTCAGATGCAGGACCTAGGGGCAGATCAACAAAGAGAGCTATGAGGACTTTACAAATCATCACAGAATCTAAAGGAATTAGCCAAGAAGTAATCAAAGAGTATAAAAAACTCTTCACTCATCCTCTGTATCAATGTCATACTGAAGCCCTTTCAGCCTTGTTTGGCTAGAGCACTCCACCTGATCTGGTGTTCTATTAAGGTCTGATATTTTGGTGGCTCGTTATTTTTAATGTATTTAATGGATCCTTCAAAAATTTTGGTATGGAATGTTAGAGGTCTGAATTCTTCTGTGCGCCAAGACTCCATGAGAGAACTTGTTGATTCCTCAAGGGTAGAGGTCGTCTGTTTGCAAGAAACCAAAATGCAAATTATTTCAAGTCGATTGATTCTTTCCATGCTTGGGACAAACTTTAGTAACTTCATTTACCTTCCTTCTATTGGGGCAGCTAGGGGCATTCTAGTGGCTTGGAGGCGGCATTTGGGTTTCACTGGTCAAAAAAGACTGGATAATCATAGTATATCAGTTCAGTTCTGTAATGAAAGGGGAAATGAATGGTGGCTGACCAGTGTTTATAGTCCTCAAGGAGACCATGAGAAGATTATGTTCCTACAAGAAATCAGGGATATTAGGGTTGAATGTCTTGGACCGTGGATGTTGGCTGGTGACTTCAACCTCATTTATAAAGACTTAGATAAGAACAATAATAATTTCAATAGAGCAATGATGGGTAGATTTGAAGATTAATTGAGGATATGGCCCTGAAAGAAATTCCCTTGCATGGCAGACAGTACACTTGGTCCAACCAACAAAATGTGTCTATTCTAGTCAAGCTAGACATAGTGTTTTGCTCAGTGGATTGGGAGTTGCTCTTCCCTAATGTTCTTCTTCAGAGTACTACCTCACAGGATTCAGATCCTCTAATCCTGGGGCTTAGGGATAACAATTCTGGAAGAAGGCATTTCCACTTTGAATCCTTCTGGACCAAGCTCGAGGGGTTCCAGAATATTGTTCTTGCCGCATGGAATTCTTTTGAGTCGGCTACATGTCCTTTTAAATCCCTAGAAATAAAGTTACAAGGAACAGCAAAAAGTTTGCAAGCCTGGAGCGAAAAGCAGGTTGGGCATGTTAGATCCCAACTTGCTCTTGCCAAAGAAATCTTGCATATGCTGGAAATAGTCTAGGATGGTAGAGTGCTCAGCCCTAGTGAACTCTGGCTCAAATTCAGACTCAAGAAGCAGGCATTATTATTATCCTCTTTCAAGCGAACTATAGCAAGGCTGAGAGCAAGGATTTCATGGCTCAAAGATGGGGATGCTAACACAAAGCTATTCCACCTTCATGCCTGTCACCTTAAGAGAAAAAACTTTGTGGCAAGGCTCGTTGATGAGGAACAAATCCTAACTAGTCATGAGGACAAAGTTGCCTGTGTGGACCAATTCTACACCGATCTGTTGGGGAATAGTATGGATAGGGAACAGGCGATTGAGTTGGAGGCTCTTGGAATGCCTATTTATGATCTGGCCGATCTGGAAGCCCCCTTTTTAAAACAAGAAGTCTAGGATGCCACCAAATGCCTTCCTTCAGATAAGGCTCTAGGCCCTGATGGATTCATAGGAACGTTCTACAAGGTTTTCTGGACAATTATTAAGCCTGATATTATGGATGCCATCTCTGCTTTTTGGGGCACAAAATTTGTCAATTTTGGGTGCCTTAATATAGCCTATATCACCTTGATCCCCAAAAAAGATGGAGTTGATAGTATTAAAGATTTCAGGCCTATCATTTTGGTGCATAGTTTTGCCAAGTTGGTCACCAAAATTCTTGCTAATAGATTGGCCAGCAAGCTCAATGTGATGGTGTCACCTAATAAGAGCGCATTTATAAAAGGGAGATTCATTCAAGACAATTTCATGCTGGTCCAACAAACATCCAGGATGCTTCATCAACAAAACAAGGCTAGCTTGCTCCTAAAATTAGATATTACAAAAGCTTTTGATTCTATCTCTTGGCCTTTTCTGCTTGAGGTTATGAATAAGCTGGGTTTTGGGCAGATTTGGAGGGATTAGATATGTGGGCTACTGGCTACCTCCTCTACTCAGATTCTATTGAATGGATTTCCATGTCGCCATATTAAGCATCAAACGGGACTCCATCAGGGAGACCCCTTCTCATCCATGCTATTCATTTTAGTTATGGATGTTCTTGTCTACATGTTTTCAAAGGCAAAAAATGATGGTTTGCTTCAGCAGCTTTCTAGTAGAAAAAAGCTCCATCGAGTCTCCATGTATGCTGATGATGTGGTCCTTTTCTTATGCCCAACACCTGCAGATATAGACCTAACTCTTAACATTCTTCAATTGTTTGGAGATGCCTCTATGTTACATAATAATGTGCAAAAGTCAAATGTGTATCCTATCAGATGCTCTGATGAGGTTCTGCTCGAAGTCCAAACCTTGATGCCATGTGAAATTTCAACCTTTACATGTCATTATTTGGGGCTCCCTTTATCCTTACACAAGTTGACTAGGCAACAGTTCCAACCATTTGTTGATAAGATAGCTGATCATCTCCCTAATTGGAAAGCTGACTTAATGACAAGGGCCGAAAGAAGAGTGCAAGTTCAACATGTTCTTACAAGCATGACTGTTTATTTAGCAATGATAGTGGATATCCCACAGTGGGGTTTGGATGCTATTGATAAAATTAGAAGAGGTTTTCTATGGAGAGGCCACAAAGAAGCTAGATGTGACCATTGTCTTGTTGCCTGGGGAAAAGTCTGTCGCCCCCTAGAGCTTGGAGGGCTTGGTATTTCTAGTTTTCCAGAATTATGTTGGGCACTTCAACTTAGATGGCTTTGGCTACAAAAGACTGATCACTCCCGCCCCTGGTCTGGTCTTCAAATACAAGTTCCTAAAAAGGCTAGAGCTTTCTTTTCTGAAGAAGTGACCACTGAAGTAGGGGATGGAACCAATACCAAGTTTTGGAAGGATAAATGGTTGAATGGAAAAAGAATTACAGATTTGTTCCCAAGGCTGTTCAATGCAATTCTGAAGCGGTAATCAATTGTAGGACAGTTCAGGGAGCAATTGTTAGCACTAAATGGATTTCTGATATCAGAGGAGCTTTGTCAGTGGGGGTTTTGACATATTACCTTCAGCTTTGGGATTTGCTTTCTAGCATCGAACTGCAGCATGAGGTTGAGGATAAGCATATCTTCAGTATTGCCCCGAATGGTGTGTACTCAGCCAAATCAGCATATGAAGGTCTGTTCCTGGGATCTGTGTCATTTGGACACTAGAAAAGAATCTTGAAGTCTTGGGCCTTGTCAAATGTCATTTTTTCATATGGTTGGTTGCCCATAAGAGGTGTTGGACAGCTGATAGGTTGGCAAAACACGGCCTAAATCACCTAGAGAAGTGTCTTTTATGTGATAAAGAGGAAGAAACTGTGGACCACCTCCTTGTGCAATGTTCCTTCTCAAGATAATTCTGGTACCTTTTACTCAGGAAATTTGGTCTTCACTCAGTTGCACCACAACCGGCTGCAAACTCCTCCCTGGGATGGTGGGAAGTGGCGGGGAGCAGTCCACGGTCTTACAAAAAAGGGCCTTGACTCTCTCATCATTTTGGGAGCTTGAACTTTATGGAATCATCGGAACAATTGCATTTTTGAAGGCTGCAATCCAAGTATATCTTTAAGTCTCAGAGCTGTTGATGAGAAAAGAAGAAGATGGGAAGTAGCTGGTGCAGAAGGCCTCGCTCATTTGGCTGCATCCTTGGTAGAGCCTTAGGAAGAATTGAGTAGTATGTTTTTGATCCCCTAATGGATCTATATTTGTATGCCTGTTTCTGGCCTCCGTAAGGACGGTCTTCTATAGACCTTTGTTTTTTCTTTTTCTTTTTTCTGCTTAATATATAATGGGGCGCAATTCTACTACGCATTCGAGAAAAACATCGGATGTTTGAATACTAGCTAAAAGTATTAAATATAGTCTAATTAAAAACTAATTTCACAGATAAGAACTAAATGGTAAGACGGGCCTATTAAGCCTAGTTAACCCATGATTCGCTTATGTGATGCTACGGTAAACATTTGTTAATTATAGATTAATTAGGATTTAGTCTTTATCTATGTAATTAATTTTTTAATTGGACTATATTTAATAATTGTAATTGTTATTCAAACATTCGATGTGACACAGACTAAACTTCAGTCAGGGGAACCAAACACCCCCTCACTTTTATCAGACTCTCAGGATTTGATGTATTTGCAAAAATTAAGCCTATGGGTGCTCTACTCCGCCACTATGTAGGTGGTAGCCATACAAACAACATGGAGCTCAAGTAGGGTGACCACTATGTAACTGGTAGCCATAAAAACAACGTAGAGGTGAAGTAGTGTGAGTACTCGATTGTACTCTACAAGATCTACCTAAATAAGTATGCATATGGTTAGTAGCAAGGATTATATTTGAGTTGTGTAAGAACATTTTATACCAAAATTGTAAATAAGGACCTATACCAAACATTAACAAGCATAACATGGTTGTTGAAATGAGCAATTAGCATTGGACCCGATCTTCTAGGAGTACTTGTTTCAATTTAGCTTTGGTTCATATCTAGAAGTACAAAACTTATAGCATTCAATGAAAATGAATCTATAGAGGGGTACACATTAACGCAACAAAGTTAATGGATATCACTTATATGACCCATCCATACGACTAAAATAGACTCTATTAAGGGGTACACATTAACCCCAGCAAAGACAACAGATATCACTCATGTGAATTGTTGGTGCATACGACCTATCGGTACATAAGGGATACCTTGATGTATCAACCTTTCTTTAATCTAGTGTCCATGAACGGTTCAGAATGGAAGAGGGCAAGGTAATGGACTATTATTCCTCGTTACCTAAAGGATATCGAGGTAATTACTTTCATCTATATATCCTCATGCCCCCCTTACTAAATCTATGGGCAGAACGATCATAATTAGATATATAAGGCTTGGCACACCAATATACAATTAAGTGTTTTGTGCAATTATGTTTATGATTTGCTATCATAGATGTGTAGTCCTTAACTAGTTAGTGAGCTATACCATCCTGCCTTAGTCTAATCCCTCATCAACCATTCCTTAATATTAAACTTATTAATTTGGTCTTGTTAGCTCATAGCCCATTTATGTTGTTTTAATGGACAATCATGTCCTAAAAAGTGTGAGTGGTGAGAAACCCATTATCAACACAACTTCTATCGTCTAAGTAGCAAGCTAAGCATGAGTTAGTCAATAAAAAAGTATACAAACAATATTTGTGCGGTGGGGTATCATTAAAGGGTTAAAGATCAACATAGGAATCATAGGTGCTCTAGTCATAATTTAACAAAGCATACAATACATTAACGATAATCATATTATGTAATGCATAGTGGTTTGTCCTAATCCTTCTTAGGAGTGGGATCATCGGTATCTTTGAGAATTGGGACTTCCTTACTAGGATTCTCCTCGAAAGTGTCATCACTTATCATGTATGACATGATGCTTAATGAGTACAATGCATAAGAGTAAACGATATGGTATTTTATGCATTGGTGTTCCTTATATTTTTTTGAAGAAGGGGGCATAAACTCCTATTTCATTAAGAAATAGACTAAAGAGTTCAATACATGGCAAAACAGCCACCGCAAAAGAAAAGCCAACAAACATACCAAACTATTGGCTAGACACAAAAGATAGGGAAAGTATTCCACCGTCAGCTACCACATCTAGACCAAGCAGACAGAAATTAAGCCCGCACCGAGAGTATTAGGAAATCCAACAAGACACTACCAGAACTGGACAACCATAACACGAGCAAAGCGTAGATCACAGACACATGTCTACGACATTGCACGAACAGCAGAGACAAAATCATTTTATACGCCTATCAACTGGTTTCGAACCACGGGCGCCTCTGAAGACTTCACATACTGTCCTTCGAATTCTGAGGCTTCCTCGCTCCACTAATTTTCTTTCCCTCTCTTTCTGCCAAATCGCCCAAGCATCAAGCCAAAAAATAGCATAAGTAAATCACATGAGTGGGGTCAAATATCATCTTATCACCAAAACAACAGTCGTTTCTAGATCGCCATATTGCCCAGATGACCGCCCCACAACCTAAAAGAACTAAGTTTTTTCCTTGCCATTATAACTATTAATCCAAGGACCAAAAATCTTTTCAACAATATACGGGATAGAATGCAAACCTAGAGCCGTTTGGATGATTCTCCAAACAAATCGAGCAATAGAACACTGAAAGAATAGATGATTTATAGACTCGGGTAGTCCACAAAAGACACAATCCAAAAAAAACCCTACCAATTTCTTTTTCCAGGTTATCTTTTGTTAAAATTTTATTTTTCAGAACTAACCATAAGAAGACTTTGATTTTATGGGGTAGCAAGGTTTTCCACAAGAACTTGAAAGGAACTGGAATCTGTGAACATTTACTATCTCTGTAGAAAGATTTTACAGAAAAACCATGCCTACCAAGGGACCAAGAAACCTTGTCATCACAGTCAGATCTCACAATCTGATTACATTGATTTGTCATATTAATAAAAGAAGAAGCCAGATCACCCAATAATATTCTTCTAAAAGTTAAGGCCTGAAAATCCGAAGAGAACACCTTCTCCACAGTAATGGTTTTGTCATGAGGTAAATCAAAAAGTCTAGGATACCTGAAAGACAGGGGCATCATATCACACCAAGTATTATTCCAAAAGCTTGTACTCTTGCCATTCCCCATGACCTTTTTATGGTGTCTGTAAAACAAATCTCTCACACCAAGGATGCCTTTCCAAAAGTGAGAACCATTTTGCCTCCTTTTCACCGAAATAATAGGTATCCCCTTAACATATTTTTCTCTAATAATGCTTTGCCTCAAGCCATTCAAGCTCTCAAGATTCCAAATCCATTTGGCTAAGAGAGCATCATTCTTCATTTTCAGGTCCAGCACGCCTAGACCACCATGGTCCTAAGGCGTACAGACTAAATCCCAATCGGCTAAATGATTTTTTTTGAACTACGGCCACCTTGCCACAATAATCTTTTTCTATAAATGTCTATGTTTCTGATCATAGCTTTTGGAGATTTGTATGTGGAAAGCATATACATGGGAACATTTTTCAAACTACTGTTAATCAGTGCCAAACGGCCACCCAAGCTAAGGAACCTCCCCTACAAAGAACCAAGTTTTTTCTCCAGTTTCTCCACCATGGGCGCCCACAGGGATTTACTAAGTTTCTTAATATCAATCGGGACCCTTAGGCCCCCAGATATTTCATAGGCAAATTATTGATCGGACAAGTAAAAATATCCACATAATCCTCTTTCCTCTCAGCCATGCCACCCAAGCAGAAAATTTTACATTTGTGAAAGTTAATTTTGAGGCTAGACAAATGCTCAAAAAGACATAACATGAACTTGAGATTTCTTGCTCCCTCAAGATCATCTTACAATAAGAATATGGTGTCGTTCGCATACTGAAGACAACAACACCCATTCCTAATGATGTGAGGAATAAGGCCTTTTAACATACCCTCATCCTGAGCTTTCTGGATAAGACAAGCCAAACCATCAGCTACAATATTGAACAACAGGGGAGAAAAAGGATCCCCTTGCCTGACTCCTTTGTGAGTATTGAAATAAGGACCAATTATGTCGTTCGTCTTGATGGCCAATTTGACACCTTTCACTATCTTCATCACCCAATCACACTCTGATAGAGCGAGTGTGATATTGAGCAAGTGTGTGTTGTTACTCTACCAGAGAGTTGTCAAGAGTTGTGCACAACCTCGGTTCTATTGTAGCTACATCTTTGATATAGTGAAAAAACTCGGTTTATCACACTAGTGATAAACCTGAGCAACCGGAGGAAGGAGTTGAAATAGACTCCAAGCCAGGTGGCTAACTCTAACATGGATATAGGCAAGCATTTCAGGCTTGGCTGAACCACGAAAAAATCGTCGTGTCTCTTGTCTCTTGCTTTGACTTTCTTATTTTCACTTCTCTACTTATCTTTGGTATAAGTCTGTTTATGAAGTGCATGATATTTTAAAAAATACTCTAATTCCACTGCGACCTACTCAACTTGATTTTAATTTCTCTGCAGACAACGCTTAGAGTAGAGTAAGAAAGTTCATTTGAGTTAAAGTTTTTTATTCACCTATTCATCCTCCCCCTCTAAGCGACATCTACCGCCAAAGGGTATTTTCAGCTCATGGTCAAGAGCGGCTCAGATCCTCACATGAGTAAATTATGGAATTAAATTAAATTGGACATGCATTTGCATTCATTATGGGTATTTATTTATGATCTCTCATTTTACTTTGGGATGGTATATACTTATACTTAGTAATTGCTAATAGAATTTTGATCAACTTAATTAAAAGTGGAATGCTTTAGCCTTAGCCATATCCTTGTTAAACCTTACACTACACTTTTTCCAACACACTTGTTGAGTACCAACCATAAGTGTACTCACCCATGTGGGATTTGTTGCTCAGAATCAGATCATCAAGAGGAATACTATATGAAGACTTCGATAAATTGTAGGATGTCGTCGCTCCATTCAACCTGGATATGGTTTGTTACTAAGATCATCGTCATTGTCATTTAGTTTCTATTATTTAGTTATTTTTCTAAATATATTATACTTATATAATAAATTTTGTGACACTGGTTTCTATACACTGAGTCATCATATGTATGAAATTTGATCCTGGCACACATATGAGATGCATCTGTATTTCTCCTTAAAATTGGGTGTGATAGTACCCATCATTGCCACTATGATCTTTAATGAGTCTTCTAATGTACCTACCACTATGATAGGATGTACTTGCCACTATGATCTCTATAAGTCTTTAATGAATCTTCTAATGTCTTGCATTGAGGTGTTGAACTCCTTGATCATCTTGTTGCCTTTGTCTAAGTCTACGCTGCATTCTTTAAACTATAAACATAAACACTAGAGAAATACATTAGTCCAAATGGTTATGTTAATCATCAAACACCAAAACCTTTAATCAAATAGGTTGAGGTAAATTTTCCTTACAAAGAGTTATTGTGTAATAACTAGTATTAAATTGTAATTATATACGAAGGTGTATTCCAGCTCATCCCTACAAATAGATGAATAATAACACTACTACAGGCCACCGACCATTTGTAACCCTACACCCATGGCATCCTTGCATGTGAAGAGTCATTAACGGTATGAAAGTATTGTAGCTCTTGTATTGAGCACATGATTATTTTATGCTCAAACATTCATATCCTCACATCAGTAGAAAACAATGACATTCATAGTTATAATCAATTGAATGGCATTGAATTCCTAAGTGACAATCTTATTTCACACACTTGTTGAAATAGCCAAAACTCTGTTCCATACCTTCTTCCATCCAAAACCTTCATAGGGAAGAAGGATTTTTAAATTAATAGTGTTGTATTGTTGTTGTTCTTTTCAGAATTTTGGTGGGTACCCAACAAAGAGCAAGACGGAGTTATTTCCTAGTGGGGTGATTGAGATCTGATAATCACAAGATTAAGGACCTCGCTAGTGTATAGGGAGTAGCAAGTGTGCATCCACTTTTCTCATTAGGCTTGTTTAGGACGAGTGAGGGTATGTGGTTGTTATTCTTGTTGATTGGTCTCACCTAGATGACTTGGTGGTGTTTAAAAGTTTGGTGATCAATATAGAGTGAGCACTTGGTCTTTATGTGGATTGAGAGAAAGCTATATATGCCCTTAAGCGGGTGCTCTAATAAGGACTGAGATCGTGTATTTCTATACCTCTTTTTACTTCACACATCTACGTTTGTACAAATACTTTGGTGTTATTATATCCCTAGGGTGTAAAACTTTGTGTGTAAGCTAGAAAGTATCATTACATACAAAGGACGAAATAAGCTAAATGATAATTATTACGAGAAATTTTAGATTAATCCAATTTGCACTCTTTACACATCTTGATTCTTTGATTGCTCGTGAAAAGAAGTCATTGTCATGCTAGCGAAAGGGAGGCAGACACTCTCCACTTTTATGCTCCCCTGTCACTCATTTTTGTTCATTAGTGTGCTCGTTCATGGACATGATATTACTGCCTACTAGAGACTACCGATTTTTCTTCGTCAGTTGAACCAAAATCTATGGCATCTAATCCCTCCTGGGTAGCTTTTCGGTGGGTAGGTGAACTGGCTGGCCACATGGAACGCAGTAACATAGTATTTGAACCAACACGAAAGAAAATCCTCACGAAATACACTAGCACAGAGAAGCTCTATAGTGGTGGTCCTAGAGCTATTTGCATTGGCGTTTTTAGTGCAGCCGGTGCTAGGGGCTAGTGGAAATCGTCATTTTCACGGCGGTTTTCTTAAAGAAACCGCCGGTGAAAATAGCTTTTCCACTGGCGGTTGGTCAAGACAATCGCTAGTGGAAATACACTTTCCACTAGCGGTTTTGTTTATTTGGCCGTCAGTGGAAGTTTTCCCGCTTTTTTCAAATTTTCAAACAAAACTGAATTTTATATTTATTTACACACACACAAACTTCTACCATACATTTATATACATCATAGTCTTTATTCGTCTTGTACCTACTTGCACCGCACTTTGGGCAGCTCTCCAAGTCTTTATAATCATCACCTCGATAAAGGATACATTGATTTCTACACGCGTGGATCTTCTCCACACCCATAGTGAGCGGACTGATTAGTTTCTTTGTATAGTACGTGTTAGTAGGCACTTTGTTCTCCTTTGGAAGCATGTCTGTGATAATACTCAAGAACGCATCAAAGCCAGCATCAGATAGACCATATCTAGCTTTTTACATCAACAACTTTAGCACAAACCGAAGCATCGTGAACTCTTTGGTACAACCCTTAGACTCGTCGCACAAAGGCTCTTTTGCTACCTTCTTCAAAGACTCCATACCTTTCATGAAGAACATCGATGGAACTGTATGACAACACAATATTGCCTCTAACAACTCTGCATCTTCCTCATCCATAACATTTGATATAACATAAGTTTTATCACATTCATTTCCTCCAGCGTAACCATGATCAGTAACATTTGGCACTACTTGTTTGCTCTGTGGAAGAAGTTGTTGTATCTCGTGAACGAACTAAAATTGTCATCGATGCTCTCAGGGTTTCCAGTCGTATAAGGTGAAGAGCTACCCTCTCCATGCTTTGTCCAAATTGTGTAATCCTTCACAAATCCTGGGCATACCAGATGAGATATGATTTGGTCTGTGTCATCAAATACAGCAACATTTTTGCAGTCATGAACAGTATATGTGCTTTGTCTTTGTTCTCTAAGCATGGTTCGTAGCGACATCAATATACCTATGGACCTCGAATATGTATGATGTATCTAGCCTTGATAAGTTATACATCCAGGATGTCATATCCATCATCACATGTAAAAAAGTAACATAAAACACACAAGAACACAAATTGGCAAGAGAAACATAAACTAACATTTCCTAACAACTAAATATATCATGGATAAACAAAAATTGGCAAAAGAAACATAAACCAACCTTTTTAGCAACCTTCTTCCAAAAAATAAAGATAAAAACATTTCCCTTGTATTTTGTGAAATCTGGCATTCCAATGGAAGTTGGCATGAGAAACATTAGCCAAACTTTCCTAGCAACTAATAAACAAAAAATCTTAATACCCAAACCTATCTCTAATAATAATTGGCAATTCAAACATAATTAAACCAACCTTTCATAACAACTAATAAAAGTAATCCTGTAACACCCCGGGATCCACAAACACCCCGAGATGCTACTAGACTTCACTACCAACAATAGAACACTAAGCAAAATAAAATTTGGCAGCATATCCTTTGTAAATATAAGCATCGCAGAAGCAAAAGAGGTATATCAATACAAAATGAATCATACTAGTATGATATAATTCTCATCAAGGACAATTAACCACGAATGAACCAGCTTATGCCTACATCATACTCTAAAGTATGAACCTCAAAAGTCAATAACCCAAGCTAATTATTTGGTTCTTTAAGTAATATGTGCAATGTGCCGCTACTTCCCACTCCCCTTGATAAGCATCAAGCACCTGCATTGAGTAATACAAGAGTGAAATGAAACATCTCAGCAAGCAAATTGTTTTGACGAGATACTTAAACCACAAGATGAATTAATCAACATTTTACAGGAATCACAATTAAGATCAGAAATACTTGTAGATATAGAACTCAATAGTCCCAATATAACCAATACCATCTCATTTCCTCGAACAACCACAATAGTTTGTATAACACTTTCCTGCGTCAACAATATATGCAAATATCACTTCAATGAATGCATGTGAATGAAATGCATATGTCATCTGCCTTCATACCTCTGAGGGTATGAAGCCGCATCGTACCCCTCCTCGGACAACGTACGATGCTAAGTTGTATCGGTACGGTCGGACCATAGGTCACGACAAAACTTCAGATGCAAATGAATCATGCAATGTGTGTGGCATGCTGCGTTTATCAATATACTTCACTTCCTTCACATACAATACAAACCTCAAATAATACTTCATATTCCTTCAGATACAATACAAATCTCAAACAATACTTCAACTTTGTAACATCCCAATTTTGATCCCAAGGTTAGGAACCCTAAACTCCTAAATCCCCCCCTTAATTATCTCCTAAGACCCCATCTCATGAAACATTTCCTTCATCATATGCATACATCATGATTGCTAGTAGCACTTCACATAGAATATTTTGACACCCAAGAAATCTAGATAAATATTTGTTTAAAGGAAAAAGAGATTATAGAAAAAGAGAAAGAGAAATAGATTTGGAAATAGAAAAAGGAATTTCTCTCCCCCCCTCTCTCTCGCGCGCGCTCATCTCCCCCGCCCGAGGCCCAACTTGGCCCACCTCCCACGCGCGCCCACGCCACGCTCACTGTCAGCCGGGCCCCACCCGTCAGCCGTGCTCGCCCTCGCTCCCTCGCGACCGCCCTCTCTCTAGCAGGCGGGCCCCGCTTGTTAGCCCCTTCCCCCTAGCCCATGATCAGGCTATCAGCACGTTCACCGCCAGCCATCACCCACCCCGTTGCCTCGCCATTAACGCGCTCGCCCGCTCGGTTTGGTGCATTGTGTCCCCGCGCACTGTGCCCGAGCCGTCCCGTCGCCACTGCTTGCCCGAGCCGTCCCGTAGCCACTGTGTGCCATCATAGCCGCCGCGGCAAGTGTCGCCGGTGCTCGCCACCTCTCCTCCCCTCCCCCTCCCCGGCCGCCTATAAAAGGACCGCCCCAAGCCCCTTATTTCACCGCACCAGGCCTCAGCCACTCCATCCTCCTCCCTTGGACCCAATCGAGCTCGACATCGTCGTCCCTCCCCTCTCCGGTGAGCTTCGCTCTCCCCTCTCTGGTGGCTTATGATCAAATTGCTTTAGCTCTTAAGCTCCACCACTGCGCCACAAGCCTAGCACGCACTTCTTCTTCGCCTATTGCGCCCGGTAGCCCCACCGGCGACCTTGCCACCACAGGAGCCCACCACCTCGCCGTGAACCGGCCATCCCTAGCGTCCACCGGCCAAATTGACCCCACCACCATGACCCCCTACCTCTGGCCACACTAGCCCACCTCCCCGACCACCCGGAACTGGAACCATAGCGGAGAACCACGGCGGAACCTCATCGACGGTCAGTTTTTCCTGACCCCGGTCGGTTCGCCCCCTTCCCCGTCAGACCGCCCGACGCCGTCAGCCCTCCCCCTCTCTCCGGCGCGTGGGCCCACGCTCACGGCGTCCGCCCGCGTCGTCCCCTCTCCTCGTGGGTCATCTAGGCTAGCTCGCCCGCGCGCTCGCTAGGCCGAAATCCCCCCCCCGGGGCCCAGCTAATCGAGAACCCTTTTTCTTTTCCTATTTTCATATATATATATATATGCATATATTGATATTTTATGCACCAAAAATAGTCTAAATAAATTATAGGGCACAAAATAATTAAAACTTGGCACACTCCACTGAGCCACCATGGTTGATGTATTGTTCATTACCTATTTTTGCTAGGGGAAGAGGGATCCGATCCTCCAGAAATTGTAGCTCCGGAAGAAGGGTAGGAACCCGATCTCTCCGAAATAGACCTTTCGTGCCAGGAGAACTTCGACGAAGGCAAGTCCATTCTTCCCTTGATGCATAAATTACCTACTCTTTCTATCACTACCTAAGCCGGGAATAAGGGTTGGGTCCTTTGCATTGTGAGAAGAGAGATAGCCCGCATTAAAGAATATCTTTTGAGTACAAAATGTGGGATGAGAAAAGGGTGGTGTTTTTAATGAATAATGTTTTCAAAAAGTGTATGATGAAGGGTATTCACCCTTATCACTATTTCAGTGGGATAATCAGGGACTCCCTGGTTTAGGGGAGGGCCTCAGGTGTTGGCTCTGCCAGGTTAGGTGTGAGCAGAAGGATTGTCCCCTCATATAAGGATCGGTTTGTCATCCTTCACTACCTGTACTCATGACAAGTACAACCACTCGAGACTGTATCGGCAGTCACTCAATCTGAACTTGTACGGTCCGAACCCCAGGGTTATGATGGCTGGGGAGCACCGGGAGGATAAGGAGGGGGAAGGTTTTGTCCGATTTGGACATGGCGGCGGCCTGACTCCTTCCGGTATAACTGCTAAGGCGAGGACGTGCGAGGAAAGAAAGAGATTCGGATTCGGGTCTCATTGGCCATGAGACCGCAGAGCCGGACTAGTGGGTAAAGTGTACCCCTCTGCACAGAGTTCAAACCTATTCGAATAGTCCATGTCCACTGGAATGGACGAGTCTGGTGTGGTATGACAATTAGTGTTTATGATCTCCGTAAACATGGAAATGTGTGTGTGGGTGTTTTTGGAAATGAAAACAATGCCGCGGGAGCGGGAAGCTCAATGGTGGTTGAGTGTGAAAATATGCTACTTCTTTATTGGGGTTAAACCATCAAAGTATTGCCTTTCTCTGAAAAAGACGAGTGACTTCAACTCCACCATACCAAGCATGTACTGCATAGGTCCCTCTCTCTTTGCGGGCGGGATGGGCTTGCGGAATACCTCGTGTATTCACCCAGATTTATTTATGTTTTTCAGCAGCCAAAGACTTCTTTTCTGCTATGTTCGACTAGAAGGGGGCTGTGTCTGCACCCAGTCTGCCTGTGGCTTGGGCTAGTTGATCTTCCACTGTGCTTTGTATTTCAGGCTCGCTAGAGCTTGTACTTTGGTATTGTAATAACTTTTACTCGAACTTTGTACTAATTGAAGTAAGGAATGAGGTTACTAGCCTCCTGGGACTAGTATTTGTATCACATTTGAGTCCCAAAGGATCAGACGCTTCAATTTTCCTTCAGATACAATACAAACCTCAAACAATACTTCATCTTCCTTCAGGGGTGTGAATTAATCTCATGGGTCATACTTGAACCATAATCATCATCAATATATGATTGAGCATCAATATAATACAATCAAGTAAAGCATCATCATAGAGTTCAATTATGAAAGAATTCAATAATTCTGAATATTAGAGTGTAGGCGATAAAAATAACAAGTCAAAACGGTAGAAACCACCGCTACATTCACTTGCCTTCATCGAAGAAGAAAAATATACTAGACATGATCAGGAGTGTAGCCACATGCTGTGGGGCAAAAAAAACTTAGTACAAATATTTCACTAACATTTGCCAACAATCAACAAATCGCTCATACACTTGAAACCAAGACCCGGTGGAAAGACTCCCACCCTGAACCACATGCCAAACAGCAGCAGCGCTGTTTGTTAATTTTGTATCTTTAAAATTATAACAGTGGTGATATCAAACAAATACTCTAGGAGTATATACATAAAATACTCTACAACTTCGGTATTCAATGGATAATTAAATTTTGCCATCTATAAGTTCTAAAACATCTGGCAAGATAACTGACTGAATCTGTTTTGGACAGCAGCATAGTTAACTTCAAAATTCGATATCTCTCAAACTACACAACCAAAAATTATGAAATTCTGCTGGAAGTAAGAACTTTTATCCCTCTACAAAATTCTTCATAGTTGGAAGGGCCAATTCAGCCAGGCAAACAGAAACAGCCACAGTAAAATAAACATAACTGGAGTTTAAAACTTCATATGAATACACTCGTTATCAATCTAAAAAGCTTATGAAATTCTCTACAACTTTTCTTACAAACCCAAGGTTTAATTCTATTGATAAAATTCCCTAAATCTTAAGAGAACTGATTCTGCATAGAATTATGAGACTGAAAAACTGATATAATCAAACTGCAATAACTCTCTGATCTGATGTCCGATTGAGGTGTTCTTCGCGGCCACGGAAAGATCTACAAACTATCTACAACTCATATATAGACTTTTTATTTTTTTTGAGGCCACTAAGACCACGAAAAACTGACATAAACAGAAACTGTCGAATCTGCCATTCTGCAGAAATTAAATTCGAGATCAAAATCTAACCCCACATTTAATCCAACCTCTAATCCTTCAATCCCCATGATCCAAAACCTCCAAAAACACTTAATTACAGGGAGGAACATGGATCTCATCCTTACCTACAGTTTCCCTAAGAAAATCCGTAAGAGGAGATGGGGATAGAACATCTCCTTAGTCCTCTCTTCCTCTTCAATCCATCTTGCTCCTCCTCTTCTCGATCCTTGCTGCGTGGGGGGGGTCTAGAGAGAGGAGGAAGCGGTGGAGAGGTGGAGGGCAGCTGCCATGGGAGGCGAGGGGGCGGCCAGCAAAGGGGAAGGGGAGGGGCGGCCAAGTGTGGGGAAAGGGGGGTGGCGGCCAAGAAAGGGGAAAAGGGGGGCGACCACTAGGTTTTTTTTGTGGGAGAACAAAAACGACGCCTCAGATGACTTCTGACGTAGCATCCAATGGTCCACAACCCTTTTCCCACATCCACGCACCGAAAATCAACTTTTGGTCAACATTTTTTTTAGGATATTACAAATCCTTAATTACCAAACCTATCTCCCTCTCTCCAACATGGTGAAACCCTAAATCGAAAATGTGGCTAAACCTAACTGTACTTTTCTCTCTCACATGGTGAAACCCTAGATCCAAAATGTGGCTAAAATTGAGCAAGAATGAACAAAAATTGACAAAAAAAAATACATAAACCAACCTTGCTTAGCAACTTTCTTCTAAAAATTGAAGATGAAAACTTCCCCCTTGTATTTTGTGAAATTTAGACCTCCAAAATCGCCTCCAATAGAAGTTGGCTGGCTGCGAGATACAATTCTGAAGGGAAGAAGAAGGAGTATTTATAATACAAAGTTCACTGGCGGTTGGTGTAACAGAACCACCAGTGTTAGCATAATTTCCACACAGCTTTGAGCTCTTTTCTACCTGTGAGACCATAAGAGCACATTATTATCTGTCATCATATCGAACCGGCCGGCAGTGGCATTTTCGGTTGTGAAGTGATGGCGTGGGTTGTTTGTTGTGAGTAAAAAAATATATATTGATGCTAAAATGGTTATCAACAAGAAGCCTGCCTGCTCCGAGCCCACCGGCCGCTTCATGTATCGAGTGTCTGTTTTAGCCACATTTTGATCAAGGCACTCCGACTTGGTAGGCATGTTGATCAATGTGAGAATATCTTAACAGTTTGGTGATCCCTTATAGACACGCACATGCATGCAATAGGGCCTGTTTGTCAGCCACGAGACGACAACGACAGGCAACCCCTAGCCCCAGGCCGGCGATCGAAATCGAAAGAAAGGGATGATGTTGACCATGTCTCTATAGGAGAAGAAAGGTGATTGTTGGCTACTGTGAGAGAGAAGAGGCAGGCACGTTAGCCTGCTTTCAGAGCCACAACCAAATTAAAGGTTCCAACCCAACGACCTACTGCCGTCCGTCTGCCACGACTTGGCACATGCAGTTCCATATATATCGCCATCGGAGCGATATGCCAACCAGTGAAGCCGTAAAGTGACCACGCCAATTGGCTGGTGTAAAATGTAATGGTGACGACGGTCAGTTTACTCGATCGAAGGGCAACACTGCATATCGATCTGAAGCAAGAAGCTGCAGCTAGCTGCTTTGAGCTCTCTCGCTCCCTGCACTAGCTGCAAGAAGAGGACGACGGCTCACAACACAAGGCAAGGCACATGCGCTCTATTAGGACGCCCCTTGGCTTATCAGGGCAGCAAAGGCTCGTGAGGCCGGAGAGCTAGCAAAAGGGTACGGTCGAGAGATCACCGGCACGTCCACATGCATGCAGCATGCATGTTTGCTGGAGGCTGGAGCACGCAGGCAGGCAAACACGCCTCGCGCTGATCGTATTTGATGCATGGTTTCAGACACATGTGTACCTACACGCACTGGATGCACCAGACCAATAATACCCCGGCCCCCGGCCTTCTCTCGAGTCACTGTCATGCTGGCCCGGAAGGAGGCAGGCAGGCCACTCGTCAGCTGAAAAAGATCAGATGCGGTGCGGGGGGGAAAGATGCGGTGCAGGGGGAAAGGAGATAGTAGTAGTAAAAGTAATATTCAGGTATTTCGCCCGTTTCCACGCCGGCATGCAGCCCAGCCCCAGAGGGTACAGGCAAACAAAGGATTCAGGTTTCAGAGACGACAGCAGTTGTGTAGCTAGCGCCGTCGCCGAGGCAGACTTGCAACTGCCAATATTTTCGAGAGACAGACAGACAGAGAGAAAGAGAGCGAGCGAGGCAGCCAGAGAGGGCATCTGTCAACACAGTGCGGTGAGGACTGGGGGTGGGTTGGCAAGGGAGGCTGCCGATGCCGACAGATAGTCACACTGACAGCTGAGCCGTGGTTACTCCAATCGCACGCAGTACGCGCCGCGTATGCTGTATAGTATAGTGCTCATCAATCAGCATGGCATGGCTCCTCCGTAGCAGTAGGAGGAGCTACACAGCTGCTCTTCTTCTCTATGATAGTGATAGCCCATGACCTCAGCCTTCACAAATCACAACACAGACCCAGCAGGACCAGACCAGGAATGCTAGCACATTACATACATCTCAGTGGTCCGGTCCTTATTACTGCAGACCACCTGTTTACTTACTGCTAAGCATAAGCATAAGCAGAGAGCGGTTAATTAGCTCTCTGTAATACATACTACTGCTCATTTTACAGTCCCCTGGTGTCAAGCATCTAGCCTTGGAATCACGGACAAGGAATATCGTCTGGTTCAGCGCCCATGATGCATGCTGTCCGTGTCTTTCTCATGGCCGTGTGTGCCTTGCCTGCTGCCTTGGAGATGAGGCCCAAAAGTAACTCATCACATGACTTACCTTTGGTTAATTACATGCATGTCCCAACGTATTGCCAGTTTGTTTATCTCTAAGCATGAGCACTCTACTAATTTACTGCTCGGATGAGGGAGCTGAGGTCACACTGTGCCTTAAATTTTTAGATTCAGTTTCTCTCTCTATCTCCCTTCCTGCTGCTCTGCTGCCATGGCCAAAAAAAATGTGAGGTTTCGACTGCATAATATATACAGTAGACCAAAAAAAATGTGAGGTTTAAATTTTACATTATCCTCGCTGATAGATCAAGGGAATCCAACCTCGACTACCCATATCCATGTTGCAGGATCTGTTGTCCTAGTTATAAACCCACAGGAGCATTAGGTCAGATTACATCACCAACGCCGCGGTCACCAACGCCGACGATGCCTGAAACCACACAATCTAACACTATCCAAATGCGTCCATCAATCACCCTTTTTTTTACTGCCACTCCTTGCTGCTTCCCATGAGGAAGAACGTTATCTAGTGTGAGTGTGTGTGTGTGCGCGCGCGCGCGGACCAATCCTGCAGCAATGCTGATGCATGCATGGATGGACCACCACACCACTGGCGAGTAGCTAGCTGGTGTACTACTGCAGCGCATCTGATCTAGAGACTAGAGTGTGTGGTGTGGACCAGCAAGCTAAGGTGGTCATCAAGAAATAAATATAATCTTGCTACTGTACTACTAACAGCCCGGGGGTAGGGGGGGGGGGGGGGGGTGCGATTAATTTGCTGTGCATACCGTCGTCACCCTCATGGGCAGGCGGCGCTGGGCAAGTGAGCATTGTCTCGAGAGGATGTATGCAAGCAAGCTAGCTAATGTGATGTGGGAGCCCCTCCTCCTCTCCTCATCGATCTGTTTGCTGCACTGCGTGTCTGTGTAACGACGCTCGTTCCTGTCTAGATCGGTGAACGAACAGCGTTGGCCACGCTTGTACGTAAACAGCTAGTCGTTGGCCACGCTAGCTTGTGTAGATGAACATCGCCCTGGTGTGGTGATTCTGTTCACTCCATGCTTCCCGGGGCAAGATATCGACAGGCAGCGTTTTTTGGATAGTTCTAAACTGAAGTCAAGGTCTCTTGAGCTAGGTTAACAAGATGAGATTTTTTAGGTTCTTGCAACCGAATATGCGAGATGCAACAGTGAAGTACCACCGCAACTGTTGCATCAGCAGCTGCACTGGTCGGTGTGACAGTGAAACCATGAGCCTTTTGGACACAGCAGTAGCAGAAGACACATGCATGTCGTACTGCACATCGACTGATGACATGTCTCCTACTACTAACAACTTAGGGGGTGTTTGGTTGCCCCTGCTAAAGTTTAGCCCGGGTCACATCAAGCGTTTGACTTTCAAATAGGAGTATGAAATATAGACCCAACCAACTGGACTAGATTCGTCTCGTCTTTTAATCTTCGGCTGACAAATTTGTTTTATAATCCGACTACATTTAATACCCGAAACGGAGGTTCAAACATTCGATTGGACAGGGGCTAAACTTTAGTTTGGGGTAACCAAACGGGGCCTTAATTGAATGGGCTGAATCAGGAACAGAGTTCCTGCAGGGCTGGTAGATGGACATGGACGGACCTCTCCACATCATCTCAACAAGTGTCCTTGACCACCCTCGCTCTGCTGCTGGCTGCTGCTGCTGCTGCCTGAGTACTATCTCTCTCTCTCTCTCTCTCTCTCTCTCTCTGCGTGTGTGCAAGGACCATGGTTTTCATCCACCTCTGCTAACAGCTGCTCGCTTGTTCTACCCCACCGCGCGCGCAAGGCAAGACGACCAAAGACCAAGATCACAGCGGCAGCAAATGCCAGTGCAGAAAGATTCCCTGCTAGCTGAGGCTCCTTTATTAACTAACCGCTAGCTGATGGGGCAATACAATGTCTGATGCGGCCAGGCCACATGCCTTCACTGGATTCCTTTGTTCGTGCAGGGGGGATTCCATTGGAAAAAGATACTCCGTCTCCATTCCGATCACTTTGACGAGCTGTGATGAGGGCCTGATGCTGAGCCCCACCCCCCACATGCTGCCATGGCAGCATGACCCACTGCAGGCGTTGGTACTGGCGAAGTGGGACCCTCCAAAGTGAGATGTGTGATGTCATCATGAGCCTCTCTGAAATCTGAATGGCGGGTACTGGCAGCGCGTTGCTTATGGCTGCTTCCCATTGGACGCCGCGGCAGGGACAGGCAGAGCTGCTCATGTGGTCCTAAACCTAGCTTGCCTTAATTTGTTGAATATTTTATGCTACAGTGTGTAGTATGTGGGGCAGGGTTAGCTTTTATAACATACACGCTAATATAATGATTATTATGGTTCCTGTGAGTGTCCTTGCTGTTTGTCTCTTAACTTTTGTTTTGTCTATGTTGCTTCATCCTAATGGGGTGATGACTTATAGCTTTTATTGACCTCGCGCGCGATATTTTACCAAACAAAAGTTCAGGAAATCTTTTTCAAGAGTCAGTACAGTTCTATGTCATTAGATCGACTATATATATAGATGGACTACCAAAACACTGTTTCATATTGTAGACCATAATAATTCTTGCACGTTAAGACCTGTGAGCTAAGCCTAATAACACAGTCACCTTTTGAACACTAGCACGTCAGCCTACTGCTGCCTGTAGAGAAACTTTTCAAGTGCAATAATTCCTGCGGTAGTGGTTAATCCTAATAACACAGTCACCTTTTGATGATGTTTCATTATTGTTATCAGAGCTTCCAGCAGATCAGACACCACATTCGATCACTTGCATTTACCTATTGCAATACAATACTACACTGTATCTACTGCAGCTATTCAATTAGGTCTACCATAAACGCGCGTGTGTTGCTTCTTTGCTGCAAAAAAATGCTTGCAATAGCATTCGTAAGCATCCTAGGGTTACTATTGAACTGTTGAGATGGAAGTGTAAGGAATGTTATGCCAATAAGTATATAGTTACTAGCTAGCTAGTTAGCATTGCCAATAATTAAGAATCAATATTCTGTTTAGTACACCTCTAGCTAGCTAGATTATGTATCACTTTATCAGTAGGCTAGCTAAAGCTACTAGGTATTAGGTCTCCGTTGGCATTATATGGTATGGGCCGTGAGCAATTATGCTCCACACTCACTCAACAACATGGCACATGCTCCGATGCTCGTCTCACTGATCGCCAACAGTAAAAAGATGCCTTCAGATCGTAGTGCAGCAGCACTAGCTAGCTGCTTCCTTGATGCATGGAAGCAGAATGGAACAACATGAGGGGAAGAACACGGCGCACAGCTGAAATACTCTAGAAGGAACATATACCCCCCCCCCCTCTCTCTCTAAAAAGACATAGGTTCCATGCCAGTTAAATTGGTTTATGTTTAACTAATTTTTTAATAAACATTATTTATATTCATGACTTAATTCATCTTATAATGTTTATTTGGTATCGTATCAATCAAAAACAAGATACCGAAGCGTGATAATATTATAGGACCATCTCCAACGGATCTCCTACTACATCTATTATTTTAAACTTCACTCTGCAAATAATGTTATCTATAGTTCCACTTAATTTCCATGTTTTGCATTACCACTTAAGACAAGACAGTCTAATTGCATTCTTTCCGGAACTAAAGTACGCCTAGCTAGTCTCCCTATAGCTACACTCTACTAGTCTACTTGCCTCTTGAATCTTGAGAGTGAAAAACTACTCCCATGCTTTCGAGTTTGGTTCCAAAATTCTCTAGGCATTGTCCTCCTTGACAGGTATAGGCTGTAGCCCAATCTCATCGTTGTACGAGCTAGCTAGCTAGCTAGCCCAGTAGACTCATGTAAAGCTCCATGTTACCATGACGATAAAAAGAATCGAGGAAAAGATGTCAGTAGTTCGCATAGATGTGAGTAGCCTACCCTCTGACTGACGACGACGACGACGACTGTGACTGTTGGCCAAGCTAATAAGGAGGAATCACAAGCCCCATGTTCGTTCTGTTCACCATGATTGAAGCACACCTCCCGATCACAGGGCACGAACTATCAGACAGTAAAGAATATCGCCAGATTAAATATAAAGCGGTTCCTGCATTGGGCGGTGGTTAAGTGATAGGGTTCTAGGGGAATGGGATTATTATGTTAGGCTATTATATATCTTATGCTACTACTCGTCGTGTTGTCCAGTGAAAAAAAAAATTGTTTTTTTTTTCAGGGTACATGGATCGATGATGCATGGTGACGGAGTAGGCAATCTTCAATCTTTTCTCACTCACTCTATAGTATTTTTGTAGAGGGGGGAGGGGGGTGACCGAAAACCAAGACACAAGCAATATAATGCTCGCTCTGGTGAGTGGCGAGTGCATGCATGCATTCCGAGGTGAATGCATCTACAGCGCAGCTGTTGCATGTCATAAAGCAAAGGTAAGTACAATGAACATTTGCTTGCACGGTGCAGTGTGATTATTAATTAAGCACTGACGAACCTTAGTCCAACCTAAATACCAATAGATACTGATGGTGATGGGCTCTCACCACCGTTGTCTGTAGCTGGTCTAAGGAAAGAGGAACTGATGAACTCATGCAAAATAAAGAGTAGTAGTAACGAATGAATGTGGCCGGCAGAGCAAAAAGCGAGTGACAACGTGGGAAGCACTATTAGTATGCCGATCGACGATATGATGCTCTCACTGTATATCTCTCTTCACACTACCACGCCATGCTGCAGACTCAGCTTCCTAGTAAATCAGCTGATCCGTTAGCTTTAGGCTTTAATTTACCTTCAAAAGCAACTTTACCAGTAGAGTTCAATCGATCTTCTCCTAGTGCAACAACTTCTCAGAACAAGAGACAGAGCTGACAGAAGCTAGCATTTTGAGCTTTACCCTATAGCATCTGGAAATCTGTGGCTAGCTTGCTCAAAATAGAAGAAGTTGAAAATAGCTACGACACCATGCTATGATCACTTTTAGCTATCTTTTTTTTTTACCCTATGCATGGCAACATGCAAGACTTGTACATACGCAACCATGCAGGCATGCACTGTGTTTGTTCATGGCAGACACAAGTGCAAGCTAGGACTACTTGCCTCTACATATCAGAGGGCGGGGCGGACGACTAGTAGGATCATCTCCATCTCCATGTCGTGCTTGGACAGCCGGGCCTCCAACCAACGGCTGGCTCGTTCGCCCATGCACATTTCCTGCCCGCCACGCATGTGTGCATGTGACGACGGTGTCACTCATGACAGCTTGATGGGAGAGGCGGCAGATCGAGATCGATGAGATCTGCTCGAGATAGAGGCCAATCGGAAATGGCGGCTTTACAAAAGCTTGCTAGCTAGGGCCTTTGCTTTGTCCTCCGGCTCTCGTGCGCATCGCATGATCCATGGCTTTTTAGCGAGCAGGACAGCATGCACGCATGATGCCTCGATGGAATAGGGGGTGCATGTAGGAGTGGAAAGACGAGGAAGACGCCAAGCCAAAGTGGTCGCATTCGCGCTTTCTTTTTAGGTTCGCCAATCGCCATTGCTCGCCAATCGCCATATCGGTCATGCATGGTGGCTTTGCTACTGATCACGGTGCAGAAACCATCATATATAGACATATTGTTGCAATGTGTGTAGTAATTATCCTGCTAACTAGTCTCTAAGTATTTTGCTGACGTGGCATACGATTTAATAAGGGGGGAAAGAGAGGAGAGAATCTCTACTCATTTAAAGCATGAGTTTTGTGTGTCATGCATCATGCGCGAAGTATGTAGATATGTTTTTCTCCTCCACGTACATCTCGCCTAACAAACTAGATAAGTCTCACATCTCTTTCATACGCAACCAACCATGCAATCACCACGAACGCTTCCTCCTCCTCGCCGTTGCCATCGTACATTAACTCCCAACTTTCCATCTCTTTTCTCGTCTTTGCCTCTCTCACCTAGATTCTTCCGACCACCATAGAGGACAACGAGCAGGTGAGAGCACCTAGAGGAAGGGGTGAATAGGTGATCCTATAAAAACAGCTCAACGAAACAAACTTGGCCTAAAATGGATTAGTGAGATTGAAAACCAAGTTCGAATGAAGAGTGTGACAGGTGACGAATTCTTCACTTAATTGCTCTCAATAAGTATTAAACTTAGAGCAATATTGTAAGTGAAGTGAAGTGCTAGAAATAATAGAATCGCAGTAAGGTAAAGTAAACTAGTGACACGGTGATTTTTATCCCGTGGTTCGGTCAAGCATAAAATGCTTGCCTACTCCACGTTGTGGCGTCCCAATGAACGAGGGTTGCACTTAACCCCTCTCAAGTGATCCACTGATCTACTTGAGTACCACAGTTCTCTTTCTCATCTCAAGTTTTTCCCGTTGTGACGAATCTCCATAATTTAGAGTCTCTCACGCCTTACACAATTAATTTCAAATAAACCAAAAGAGTAAGGGTGAGTAGAAACACACACAAGAGACAAAGTTACAACAACACACACACAAGTCGAGAGAGAGGAGCACAAAAACAGCGCAATGGAGTAACAACTTAAAACACATGCTCAAATCTCTATCTAGCAAGGCAAAGGTGTGGATGTGATGTCTCGGTGTTGTAGGATGATCAATGGATGCTTAGTATTCAGGTAGAGGCGCCTAGGATGCCCTTTTATAACCCCAAGGGCCAAAGGAGTCGTTGATCCTCCATTTAGAAGGCTCTGATTGCCTTTTGTCCGAGGGCACACCGGACTGTCCGATGCTCACCAGATAGTGAACAGTGTGTGATTCCTTTCCATGTTTAGCGAAGCCGACCGTTGCCAACCTCTGGTCCCATGGCACGGATAGTCCGGCGCAACCTGGTGACCGTTGGCCAGGCACACGTGGCACCCTCTTATCACACGGGCGACCGTTGGCTAGGCGCGCGGCTGGCACGCTGGATAGTAGGGTGAATTATAGTCGTGGCGCCCTAGCATTTTCCCGAGAGTGGCATGTTCACCGGGTGCGCCAGCCTGAACACTAGACAGTCCGATGTACCACAGGCTCATGCAAGTTTGGCTAACTTTAGCCAGACTTCTCCATTTGAATTTCTCTCGATTTGAGAAGTTCCCTAGCACTTAGCAGAACATAGTTAGTACTAAAAACAACTTACTAAGTGCTGGAATCATACCTTTGTGTCTCCAATAGAATAGGAAGTTTAACTTACTGAAAGTCGCCTAGATGAGGGTGAATAGACGAAACCTGAAATTTATAAACTTAAACACACACTAAGGTCGGGGGTTGGCGTTAGAATTTAAATCTAAGGCATAAGATTGTTTCTCTTGCAACAAGTTGCTCAAATGATGCGGATGACGTTTGAGAGCAAACTCAAATCAATATTGGCAAGGAAACTTTAGAGATAGGTGTAATACCCAATTTATAAGAGATAGTATTAAAATAGAAAATTTATTTCCTTTATTTATGTGTGTGTGTTATATCTACATACCATCACATGTAAATACCATATTTAAAACAAATAATTAACAAAAGATATTTTACTAAATCATGCATCATGTTGAGATTTCCTTTTGTGTGCATATTGTGACAATATAAAATAATAATGTGACAAGAAATATATTAAAGTCCAAAGTGGAATTTAAAATCTAAAAGAAATTATAGAATTTAGAAAAGAGAAGGTAGAAATATTATAGAACACAAAAATAAATCCATGACCAAACTCATTCCACTAAAGTGTTCAATTTGAATATTTGAATTTAGTACAAATTTTGAGGAGGAATTGGAATTCAAATTCTAGGTTTGAAAGTAAAAAGAAAACAAAAAGGAATTAAAACAGAAAATAAAATAAAAAGGGGTGAGCTTACTGGGCCCGGATTCCCCTTTTGGCCCACCAGGAGGAGCAACCCGTGTGCCAGTCGAGCTCCACCGACTCCGTGGCTGGTCGACTGACCCGTGGGTCTCGCATGCAGCCTCACCGATTCGCGCTGCTCGTCGCTGGCATCCGCTAACGTGAGGATCCCACATTGTCATCACCCACCTCCGCTCGTTTCGGAACCACACCGCCATGACCGCATCCTCCGCAATCCGGGGACCCAACGTCATTTCCGTGATTCGCTCGACGTTAGCCGACTGTGCTTCACCTTATATATCTCGGTCAACCCCTCTTTCCTTTCCCCTTCTTCCCATCCACGCCGTGCGCCCTTGCTGGGCAAATCCACCTCCGCGCTGCGCTTGACCGTCGTCAACCGTTGAGGCGGGTCATCGAACAAGTACTGTGGGTATCCGCCATCGCACGCCTTGGAGATCTGGAGCCTTGCTTCGGAGAACCGTCGACCAGGGCGCTTTGAATTGCTCGCCGTAGTTGCCGCGCCGCCGCGACTCCGCCTAACCTCGTGGACAGCATCGCCCGAGCACCAATTCGTGGTAAGAAACATGTAATTGAATTCACCGCGCCTTATTTTACCTATACGCCTCGGGTTTCATCGGGTGGCAGCATTTGGGTGCGAGTTCGCCTAGGTCCAGCCATCCTCCGCCGCGGGGTCAGGGCGACGCCGCCGTCTTCTTCAGCCGAGGGAAGGGGATGGTCGCTGCGCCATAGAACCGTTACTGGACGGCAAGGATTAGCCCCTGATACCAGTTCAGCTGAGTCGATCTAGAGTGTTAGATCCGGATCGGGCGGGTGCGAGTCATTCTAGGCGCCTTTGAATCCGAACCGTTGATTCACGATCTGAGGGCTCTCTGTGCATATCGTTTTGTTATAAGATACGATCTAATCCCCATCGTCGGTTGTTGATCCAATGACTCAGATTGGCACATACCCATTCGCTCTAGCACTTTAGCATAAGAAACCCTAGGTTTTTTTGAAATAAAATCCGCCGTCCTTCACGGCTATTCTCTGTTTCTTAGAGATTTTGCCCTGAGCCCCTGAGGCCCCAGCTGAGTTCGGTAATCATGCACCCAGTCCAGAGATCCGAAGGATTGATTAATTAATTACAGAAATGAGTTTTTAATATAAAAATTATTCCTAAAACTTGTAAAAATCATAGAAGATTCATATGAACTCTAAATTGATCCATTCTAGTTTCTAAAATTTTGTAATATTATTGTTTATCACCTAGAGTCTCTGTTTTGACATGAAAACAGTAAGAAAAATTATTTCTCAATTAATCATATATCAAGCATATAAAACCTTTGGAAATTCATAACTTAAAATCTATAACTCCAAAATTAATGGTTCATGTTCATATGATCTTATTTTAATGTGTAGATTATTATTATGTATTTTGTTTACATGTTTGGTGTGATATTAATTTCTCCTTTATACTGTGCTTGTTTGTATTATAGCGAGTAGAAGAGCCAGTGGCTGAGGATCCTGGTGCCCAGCAGATAGAAGTTGTTGAGCAGGAGCTCATTAAAGGCAAGTTGTGCTCTTGACCACTTTTTACCCAATAATATTCTTTAATATCACTTATTCATACATAGGTTTAATTTTGATGGGACTCCATAGGTCACCCTAGTCTGTTTATCCATTTTACCTTGTTTACCCCTGAATCATTTGGATAGTTATGCTATTTCTTTACATGGTTTTGGGTAATATTTCATTATATCCATGTTCTAATTATTCTGTTATTTTATTTATGTTTATGTCAAGATCATTATCTTTAATTGGAACATGGAGCTTAACTTGAGAAACACGTGCCACCACAAGGGAGGAATTGGACCCCTTGGCTAACTAATTAGGAAAGCTAGTGGAAGACTACCTTACCCGAAAGGGGCAAGCGCAGTAGGGGAGTTGCATGCAAGGAGATTCTTGGGTTGATTTTGCTGTGATGGCGGTCAAATGGGGGATTCTTGCAAGTGTTCTTCCCATAAACTGTAGCGGGTTTTCGGAAGCTAGTGGAACTTTGTAAAGGCCTCGTAGTGTTGCCCTGCCTCGCTTCCTTGGTAGAGGTGTATGGGAGTCGCGATCCCTTGGCAGATGGGTAACATGACTTGTGGGTACAGGGTACAACCTCTACAGAGTGTAAAACTGGTATACTAGCCGAGCTCACGGTCATGAGCAACTCAGGACTCTCGTATGATTAAATATGGAACTTAAATTCAATTTGTCATTTGCATTGCACGGGATTATTTATTAATTTTGTTCTAGTATTCTTATTATGGTTTGGTATTTACTTACATTTAGTAATTGCTAATAAAATTTGACCAACTTATTAAAAGCAATGCTCAGCTTTAACCCCTATTGTTGATTAGCCTTACACATCACATGAACTCCCACCTTTGGTGAGTTCATGCACACTGGTTTCCCCACAACTTGTTGAGCTATGATCATGTGTGAGCTCACCCTTGTTGTCTCACACCCCCCCACAGGAGAAGAACAGGTGGTTTAGGAGGAGCCACACAACGAGGAATTCGATCTGATATAGGTGGCGTCTACCAGTTGACTTATTGGCGCCGAAGATGGATTTTATTTTGATTTATATTTATATTTTATTTTTTAAGACTTCTGCAATGTAATAAGTACTCTGATGTTCGAGAGCACCTAGAGGGAGGGTGAATAGGTGATCTTGTAAAAACTTAAAACTTAAAGCCACAAACTTGATTAAGTGTTAGAGCAATAAAGCCAAGTGGCTAGAGAGAAGTTCTTGCGAAACACAATAACCACAAAGAGATCAACACAGAGAGGCACAGTGGTTTATCCCGTGGTTCGGCCAAGTCCAACACTTGCCTACTCTACGTTGTGGCGTCCCAACGGACGAGGGTTGCACTCAACCCCTCTCAAGTGATCCAAAGATCCACTTGAATACCACGGCGTTTCTCTTCCTTTCACTATATCTCGTTTGCGAGGAATCTCCACAACTTGGAGCCTCTCGCCCTTACAATTTGATGATCACAAATAAGCACGGAAGTAAGGATGGGATGAGCAACACACACAAGACACAAAACCAAAGCACAAACACACACACAAGTCACAACTTGAGCTCGCAACACAACTCGAAGAGTTCTCTACTCAAATGGAGCTCTAGTTGCTATCACAAAGAATCAAATGCGTGGAAATGGAGTCTTGGTGCTTAGAGTTGATCAAAGAATGCTTGGTGTACTCCTCCATGCGCCTAGGGGTCCCTTTTATAGCCCCAAGGCAGCTAGGAGCCGTTGGAAGCAATCCAGGAAGGCAAATCTTGCCTTCTGTCGGGTGGCGCACCATACATTCCGGTGCACCACCGGACATCCCCTATTCACAGTCCGGTGCAGATTGCTTTCCTAATTTGGCACAGCTGACCGTTGAGGATTTGGAGCCGTTGGCGCACCGGACACTGTCCGATGCACACCGGACAGTCCGGTGCCCCCATCCGACCGTTGGCTCGGCCACGCGTCACGCGCGGATTGCGCGGCCGACCGTTGGCTCACGGGACAGTCCGGTGCATCACCGGACAGTCCGGTGAATTTTAGCCGTACACCTGTTGACTGTTTATCGAGAGCGGCGACTTCGCCGCAGACGACTCACCGGACAGTCCGGTGCTCCATCGGGCAGTCCAGTGATTTATAGCCGTACGCCGTCGTCGAGACCCGAGAGCAGGCTGTTCACCGGGACTGGTCCTGGCACACCGGACACTGTCCGGTGCACCACCAGACACTGTCCGGTGCACCACCGGACAGTCCGGTGCACCTAGACCGAGGAGCCTTTTGGCTGAACACATCCAACTTATCTCTAAAGTGATTTCTCCTGTTTCTAGCACTTAGACACAATACATTAGTCTTCAAAACAATGTACTAAGTCTAGAAACATACCTTTAATCTTGATTTGTACTTCTTGAGTCTTTGGCACGAATATAACTCAAAGCATTTGTGTGGAGCACTTAATCACCAAAATCTTATAGAAATGGCCCAAGGGCACATATCCCTTTCAATCTCCCCCTTTTTGGTGATTTATGCCAACACAACAAAAAGCAACTAAAAGAAGTGCAACATCAATGTAAATGAGAACAAAATTTTGTTTTGATTCAAATTTGACATATTTGGATTATTCTTTGCCACCACTTGGTTTCTTTTTGCAAATCAAACTCAATTTCCTATCTCTAAGTCAAAATCACTTGTTGAGGCATAGAGAGAGGTATTCCAAGAGAAATTGATCAAAGATTCAAAAACTCCCCCTTTTTCCATAGTCAAACATTCTCCCCACAAGAGACCAACTTTTGACAATTAGAGACAATAAGAGTATTTTGACAAAACAAAAACTCTAACTCTACTATTTTAAAAATTCTCAAGTGGTAGCTGATCCATTTCTTGCTTTGGCCTTAATTTCTCCCCCTTTGGCATTAAGCACCAAAACGGGATCATTATTGGCCCTTAAACCCCATTGCCTCACAAAAATCTTCAATTAAGAGTAAAAAGGCAATAAGAGCACAGAGATGAACTTGGAGTTAATTACCCTCTCAACGGAGTGCAGTGGAAGTCTTTCATGGTCCAAGTCCATCTTTTCCCTTTCAATCACCTTTGAGGCTAAATTAAGAAAACTCAAGCACATGGTTAGTCTCAAAGGGTCAAGTTGTAGCATTTCTCCCCCTAGATATGTGCATCATTCACACATGGACTTGTGAGGTCCGAGGATCATGAGTACAACTTGAGCACCAAAAATAAAAAATAATATGCATAAAGGAACATGATCAAAGGCATAAAACACATGTATGCTCTAAATCAATCCAAGTTATGCGAATCCAAGACATTTAGCTCACTACACAGCCTGCAAAAGGTCTTTTCATCTAAGGGCTTGGTAAAGATATCGGCTAGCTGGTTCTTGGTGCTAACATAAAACACGTTGATATCTCCCTTTTGCTGGTGGTCTCTCAAAAAGTGATGCCGGATGTCTATGTGCTTTGTGCGGCTGTGCTCAACAGGATTGTCCGCCATGCGGATTGCACTCTCATTGTCACATAGGAGTGGGACTTTGCTCAGATTGTAGCCAAAGTCCCTGAGGGTTTGTCTCATCCAAAGTAGTTGCACGCAACACTGTCCTGCGGCAACATACTCGGCCTCAGCGGTGGATAGGGCAACGGAAGTTTGTTTCTTAGAACTCCACGACACCAGGGACCTTCCTAGGAATTGGCACGTCCCTGATGTACTCTTCCTATCGACCTTACATCCAGCATAATCGGAGTTTGAATATCCAATTAAGTCAAAGGTAGACTCCTTTGGATACCAGATCCCGAAGCAAGGCGTAGCGACTAAATATCTAAGAATCCGCTTAACGGCCACAAGGTGACACTCCCTTGGGTCGGATTGAAATCTAGCACACATGCATACGCTAAGCATAATATCCGGTCTACTAGCACATAAATAAAGTAACGACCTATCATAGACCGGTATGCCTTTTGATCAACGGACTTACCTCCTTTTTTGAGGTCGACATGTCTGTCGGTTCCCATTGGAGTCTTTGCGGGCTTGGCGTCCTTCATCCCAAACCGCTTGAGCAAGTCTTGCGTATACTTTGTTTGAGAGATGAAGGTGTCGTCCTTGAGTTGCTTCACTTGGAACCCAAGGAAGTAGTTCAACTCGCCCATCATCGACATCTCGAATTTCTGAGTCATCACCCTGCTAAACTCTTCACAAGACTTTTGGTTAGTAGAACCAAATATTATGTCATTGACATAAATTTGGCACACAAATAGATCACCGTCACAAGTCTTAGTGAAAAGAGTTGGATCGGCTTTCCCAACCTTGAAAGCATTAGCAATTAAAAGGTCTCTAAGGCATTCATACCATGCTCTTGGGGCTTGCTTAAGTCCATAGAGCGCCTTAGAGAGCTTACACACGTGGTCGGGGTACCGTTCATCCTCAAAGCCAGGGGGTTGCTCCACGTACACCTCCTCCTTGATTGGACCGTTGAGGAAAGCGCTCTTCATGTCCATTTGGAACAACCTGAAAGAATGGTGAGTGGCATAGGCTAACAAAATACGAATCGACTCTAGCCTAGCCACAGGAGCAAAAGTCTCCTCAAAGTCCAAACCTGCGACTTGGGCATAACCTTTTGCCACAAGTCGAGCCTTGTTCCTTGTCACCACCCCGTGCTCGTCCTGTTTGTTGCGGAACACCCACTTGGTTCCCACAACGTTTTGCTTGGGACGTGGCACCAGTGTCCAAACTTCATTACGCTTGAAGTTGTTGAGCTCTTCCTGCATGGCCAACACCCAGTCCGGATCTAGCAAGGCCTCTTCTACCCTGAAAGGCTCAATAGAAGAGACAAAAGAGTAATGCTCACAAAAATTAGCTAATCTAGAGCGAGTGGTTACTCCCTTGCTAATGTCACCCAAAATCTGGTCGACGGGATGATTCCTTTGAATCATTGCTCGAACTTGAGTTGGAGGGGCCTGTGGTGCTTCTTCCTCCTCATCTTCGACATCATGTGCTCCCCCTTGATCACACGCCTCTTCTTGAGGGACCTGTTCATCATCTTGAGTTGGGGGGTGCACCGTCTTTGAGGAAGAAGGTTGATCTTGCTCCTTGCATTCCTGTGGTCGCACGTCTCCAATCGCCATGGTATGAATCGCGTCCGTTGGAACATCATCCTCATCTACATCATCAAGATCAACTTGCTCTCTTGGAGAGCCATTAGTCTCATCAAATAAAACGTCGCTAGAGACTTCAATCAAACCCAATGATTTGTTGAAGACTCTATACGCCTTTGTATTTGAGTCATAACCTAACAAAAACCCTTCTACAGCTTTGGGAGCAAATTTTGAATTTCTACCTTTCTTCACCAGAATGTAGCATTTACTCCCAAAAACTCGAAAATACGAAGCGTTGGGTTTGTTACCGCTTAGTAGCTCGTATGACGTCTTCTTGAGGAGGCGATGAAGGTAGACCTGGTTTATGGCGTGGCAAGCTGTGTTCACAGCTTCCGACCAAAACCGCTCGGGCGTCTTGAATTCTCCAAGCATCATCCTCGCCATGTCTATAAGCGTCCTGTTCTTCCTCTCTACAACACCATTTTGCTATGGTGTGTAGGGAGCGGAGAACTCGTGCTTGGTTCCTTCCTCCTCAAGAAACTCCTCCACTTGTAGGTTCTTGAACTCGGACCCGTTGTCGCTTCTAATCTTTTTCACCTTGAGCTCAAACTCGTTTTGAGCTCGCCTTAGAAAGCGCTTGAGGGTCCCTTGGGTTTCTGATTTATCCTGCAAAAAGAATACCCAAGTGAAGCGGGAAAAATTATCAACAATAACAAGACCATATTTACTTCCCCCGATGCTGAGGTAGGCGACGGGTCCGAAGAGGTCCATATGCAATAGCTCCAGAGGTCTTGATGTAGTCATCACATTCTTTATGTGATGAGCACTTCCCACTTGTTTACCTGCTTGACAAGCTGCACAAGGTCTATCTTTTTCGAAAGTTACATTTGTTAGACCTAACACATGTTCTCCCTTTAGAAGTTTGTGAAGGTTCTTCATCCCCACATGTGCTAGACGGCGATGCCACAGCCAGCCCATGCTAGTCTTAGCGATTAAGCATGCATCTAGATCGGCCTCCTCTTTCGAAAAATCAACTAAATAGAGTTTGCCGTCTAGTACACCCTTAAAAGCTAATGAACCATCACTTCTTCTAAAGACAAACACATCTACGTTTGTAAATAAGCAGTTGTAACCCATATTACATAATTGACTAACAGACAACAAGTTATAACCGAGCGATTCTACTAAAAACACATTAGAAATGGAATGTTCGGAAGAAATAGCTATTTTTCCTAGTCCTTTAACCTTGCCTTGATTCCCGTCACCGAATATGATTGAGTCTTGGGAATCTTTGTTCTTGACGTAGGAGGTGAACATCTTCTTCTCCACCGTCATGTGGTTTGTGCATCCGCTGTCGATAATCCAGCTTGAGCCCCCGGATGCATAAACCTGCAAGGCAAATTAGGCTTGGGTTTTAGGTACCCAACTCTTGTTGGGTCCTACAAGGTTAGTAACAATAGCCTTAGGGACCCAAATGCAAGTCTTGTCTCCCTTGCATTTGGCCCCCACCTTTTTAGCAATCAATTTTTCATTTTTACATGAAAGAACAAATTTAGCATTGCAAGCATGAAATACAGTGGTAGATCCATTATACACTTTCTTAGGAGCATGAGACACAATATTCTTCCTAGATCTACCATTGAAGTTTGAACTCGAGGCAATCATGGCATGTGAGTCAAAAGCATTATAACTCCTATTATAATGAACATTTCTAGAAAATCTCCTATCATGATACATGAAAGCATGATTTTTATGAACACTATTAGCCATAGGGCCTTCCCTTTCTCCTTGGCGGAGATGGGAGCCTTATGACTTGTTAAGTTCTTGGCTTCCCTTCGAAAGCCAAGCCCATCCTTAATAGAGGGGTGTCTACCACTAGTGTAGGCATCCCTTGCAAATTTTAGTTTATTAAAATCATTTTTGCTAGTCTTAAGTTGGGCATTAAGACTAGCTACTTCATCATTTAATTTAGAAATGGAAATTAAATGTTCATTGCAAGCATCAACATTGAAATCCTTACACCTATTGCAAATTACTACATGTTCCACATGAGAACTAGTCTTATTTGCTTCTACTAATTTAGCATTTAAATCATCATTAATGCTCTTTAAACTAGAAATAGTCTCATGACAAGCAGAAATTTCACATGAAAGCATTTCATTTCTTTTAACTTCTAAAGCAAGAGACTTTTGCACACTTACAAATTTATCATGCTCTTCATATAAAATATCCTCTTGCTTTTCTAGCAATCTATTCTTCTCATTCAAAGCATCGATTAATTCACTGACCTTATCAATTTTAGTTCTTTCTAAACCTTTGAATAAACTAGTGTAATCAATTTCATCATCATCACTAGAGTCCTCATCACTAGAAGTGGAGTACTTAGGAGTTTCTCTAGTGATTACCTTCTTTTCCTTTGCCATTAGGCAAGTGTGGCGCTCGTTGGGGAAGAGCGACGATTTGTTGAAGGCGGTGGCGGCGAGTCCCTCGTCGTCGGAGTCGGACGAAGAACAATCCGAGTCCCACTCTTTGCCAAGGTGTGCCTCGCCCTTAGCCTTCTTGTACGCCTTCTTCTTTTCCTTCTTCCCGCTTTTCTCTTGTCCCTGGTCACTATCATTATCGGGACAGTTAGCAATAAAGTGACCAGTCTTACCACACTTGAAGCAGGTGCGCTTTCCCTTTGTCTTGTTCTTTCTGGGATGCTCCTTGTGACCCTTTAGCGCCATCTTGAAGCGCTTGATGATGAGGGCCATTTCTTCCTCGTTAAGCCCGGCCGCCTTCTTCTTTTCCCTGCTACTTGTTGCTTTAAGAGCAACGGTTTGAGGCTCGTGGATTGGGCCATTCAACGCCTCATCAACGTATCTTGCCTCCTTGATCATCATTCGCCCGCTTACGAACTTTCCAAGTATATCCTCGGGCGACATCTTGGTGTACCTAGGATTTTCATGAATAGAGTTTACAAGATGTGGATCAAGGACAGTGAAAGACCTTAGCATAAGTCGAACGACGTCGTGGTCCATCCATCTCGTGCTTCCATAGCTTCTTATTTTGTTGACCAGGGTCTTGAGCCTGTTGTATGTTTGGGTTGTCTCCTCCCCCCTGATCATTGCGAACCTTCCTAGTTCGCCCTCCACCAACTCCATCTTGGTGAGCATGGTGACATCATTCCCCTCATGCGAGATCTTGAGGGTGTCCCAAATCTGCTTGGCGTTATCCAAGCCGCTCACCTTATGGTATTCTTCCCTGCACAAGGATGCTAAAAGAACAGTAGTAGCTTGTGCATTTTTGTGAATTTGTTCATTGATAAACATGGGATTATCCGTACTATCAAATTGCATTCCATTCTCTACTATCTCCTATATACTTGGATGAAGAGAGAACAAGTGGCTACGCATTTTGTGACTCCAAAATCCGTAGTCCTCTCCATCAAAGTGAGGAGGTTTACCAAGAGGAATGGAAAGCAAGTGTGCATTTGAATTATGTGGAATATGAGAATAATTAAAAGAAAAGTTTGAGTTGACCATTTTCTTTTTCTTGTAGTCGTCGTCGTCTTTTTGGGAAGAGGAAGACTCGTCACTGTCGTAGTAGACTATCTTCTTGATGCGCCTCTTCTTCTTCCCGTCTTTCCTTTTGTGACTCGAGCCAGAGTTGGTGGGCTTATCGTCTCTTGGCTCGTTGAAGGTAGACTCCTTCTCCTTATCATTGACCACCATCCCCTTTCCCCTAGGATCCATCTCTTCGGGCGATTAGTCCCTTTCGTGAAGAGAACGACTCTGATACCAATTGAGAGCACCTAGAGGGGGGGTGAATAGGTGATCCTGTAAAAACTTAAAACTTAAAGCCACAAACTTGATTAAGTGTTAGAGCAATAAAGCCAAGTGGGTAGAGAGGAGTTCTTGCGAAACACAATAACCACAAAGAGATCAACACAGAGAGGCACAATGGTTTATCCCGTGGTTCGGCCAATTCCAACACTTGCCTACTCCACGTTGTGGCGTCCCAACGGACGAGGGTTGCACTCAACCCCTCTCAATTGATCCAAAGATCCACTTGAATACCACGACGTTTCTCTTCCTTTCACTATATCCCGTTTGCGAGGAATCTCCACAACTTGGAGCCTCTCGCCCTTACAATTTGATGATCACAAATAAGCACGGAAGTAAGGATGGGATGAGCAACACACACAAGACACAAAATCAGAGCACAAACACGCACACAAGTCATAACTTGAGCTCGCAACACAACTCGAAGAGTTCTTTACTCAAATGGAGCTCTAGTTGCTATCAGAAAGAATCAAATGCGTGGAAATGGAGTCTTGGTGCTTAGAGTTGATCAAAGAATGCATGGTGTACTCCTCCATGCGCCTAGGGGTCCCTTTTATAGCCCCAAGGCAGCTAGGAGCCGTTGGAAGCAATCCAGGAAGGCAAATCTTGCCTTCTGTCGGGTGGCGCACCGGACAGTCCGGTGCACCACCGGACATCCCCTGTTCACAGTCCGGTGCAAATTGCTTTCCTAATTTGGTGCAGCCGACCGTTGAGGATTTGGAGCCGTTGGCGCACCGGACACTGTCTGGTGCACACCGGACAGTCGGGTGCCCCCATCCGACCGTTGGCTCGGCCACGCGTCACGCGCGGATTGCGCGGCCGACCATTGGCTCACCGGACGGTCCGGTGCATCACTAGACAGTCTGGTGAATTTTAGCCGTATGCCTGTTGACTGTTTCCCGAGAGCGGCGACTTCACCGCAGACGACTCACCGGACAGTCTGGTGATTTATAGTTGTACGCCACCGTCGAGACCCGAGAGCAGGCTGTTCACCGGGACTGGTCCTGGCACACCGGACACTGTCCGGTGCACCACCGGACAGTCCGGTGCACCCAGACCGAGCAGCCTTTTGGCTGAACACATCCAACTTATCTCCAAAGTGATTTCTCCTGTTTCTAGCACTTAGACACAATACATTAGTCTTCAAAACAATGTACTAAGTCTAGAAACATACCTTTAATCTTGATTTGTACTTCTTGAGTCTTTGCCACGAATATAACTCAAAGCATTTGTGTGGAGCACTTAATCACCAAAATCTTATAGAAATGGCCCAAGGGCACATATCCCTTTCAATGTTATTGTGACATTTATCTCTATACACTCTGTTATTATATATGTTGTCTTCTTTGGCGCATGTATGAGATGCACCTGGCTTTGGTCCTTAAAGCCTGGGTGTGACAGAAGTGGTATCAGAGCAAATGTTGACTATAGGACGAAACCTAGATAGAAATGGACAAAACCCTTACCTACTTACCTTACTCTGATTCATTCTATACTTATCTTGTCTTGATCCTGTCTCACCTTTTGCTGTCATACTCTAATTACTCTTATCTTTTCCACTCTAAGACAAGATGGGTTTCACACCTTGGAATCCTACATTTATGACATTCTTAAGAGATAGAGAACCTAAGACGAAATTAAAACTATTTTCTCTATTTAAAAATATTAGTTGATTGTTCTGATGGTAAATGTCTGATTTGCTTCTTTGACTGATTGAAATATTATAGATGGACATCTTAGCATGTACCACCATAAGGTAATGAATTAGCTTTAGTAGGTAAAACATCAATCTGCTTAGCTAATAAATCCCCCCAAAGTAACATGCCTCGTAATTATCTGCCTTGTCTACAATCCTTTCTTTCTTATCATATGTTTCTAACTCAGATGGTCAATACCAGGAAGGGAGGAGGAATTTATTGACCTACCAACCCATTCAACCGGAGGGTACTTAGACAGCAACAACAGCAAGCCGAGATGAATCCTCCGAACCCTCCACCAGCCGGAGTTGACCCAGCAGTTGTAGCTCAGATGAGGATAATGCAACAGATGGCAGACACCATGGCGGATATGCACGCGCAGATGTGGTAGGAATGCCAGGAGATGTGCCAAGAGCGAGAGGAGATACGCCAGGAGATGCGCCAAGAGCGAGAGGAGATACGCCAGGAGAGAAGGGCGCAACAGCAACAGCAACAAGCACCACTGCCTCCACCTCCACCACCAGTTCCACCCCGGGACAAGCACCGGGAGTTCATGAGCCATAAGCCACCGACATTTGCTAACTCTCTTGATCCACTAAACGCTGATGATTGGCTGAAGTCTGTAGAGAAGATGCTAAATATTGCTCAATGCTCTGACCGGGAGAAGGTTCTATATGCTTCTGGTCGTCTGACAGGTCCTGCTGCTGATTGGTGGGATTCATACACTGCTGCCCATGATGCTGCTGATACTATCACATGGGCGGACTTCTCTACTCAGTTTAGAAACTATCATATTCCTGCTAGACTAATGAAGATTAAGAAGAAGGAATTTCTATCGCTGAAGCAAGAGAGCATGTCAGTAAGCGAGTATCGTGATAAGTTCATTCAGCTATTCAGATATGCTCCGGATGAAGTTGCTAAGGATGAGAGGAAGCAGGAGCACTTTATTGAAGGACTTAATGGACCTCTGCAGTATGCTCTAGTGGCCCATACATTTCCATCATTCTAGAGGCTGCTCGATAAAGCCCTATCTATTGAACACAAGCGTGTTCAGCTGGGAGATTTGAAGAGGAAGGCGATATCCCAGGGACAGGGAAGCAGCAGTGTTCGTCCTCGCTACGGTTCACCCCAGGGTACACTAGTTCGCACTGGAGGAGGCCAGCGCCCAGCTCAGCACTCACCTCAGGGGACTCTACCGACTCATCAGGCTACCCCCACTAGCACCCCGACGAAATTTTCAGGATAGAGTGCATGCACTACTTGCTACAAGTGTGGGAAAAATGGACATTATGCAAATGTTTGCCCACAGAGAATTGCTACAACCCTAGTTCAGAATAAGCAGCAGACTCCGGGATCTGGCAAGGGATTCTCTATTGCCATGGTTAATCAAGTCAGCACTGATGCTACTCCGGATGGGGATGACATCGCACTTGGTATGTTTTACATTAATGCAATTTCTGCAACAATATTATTTGATTCTGGTGCTACACATTCATTTATGTCTGCTCGATATGCCAAAACAAATGAGTTACCACTGAAAATTATGAAAACACCAATGATAGTAATTACACCCAAAGGGCCTGTTGAGGCAAATCATATGACACATAAATTGACATTGACAATTATGGGAAGAGAATTTAGGGCTACCACTACAATATTAGAGGTAAGCAACATAGATCTAATCCTTGGTATGTCATGGTTAAGAAAGGCAAAGGCCATTATACATTGTGGTAGGGGTACAGTAGAACTCACCAGCCATAAAGGAGAAAGATTTGATGTTGAAATTACAGTAACTACCTCTACCAGACGTGCGACATTCTTTATAGATGTGGAGTTTGTTGGAAACAACATCCGTGTGGTTAGGGATTTTTGGATGTCTTTCCAGAGGAGTTACCAGGGATGCCACCAGATAGGGAAGTTGAGTTTGTCATTGATCTCTTACCTGGGACTGCTCCTATTTCTAAATGGCCATACAGGATGTCTGTAGAAGAATTAAAAGAAATTAAGAAGCAGTTAATGGAGTTACAAGAGGCTGGGTACATTCGTCCGAGTTCCTCACCATGGGGAGCGTCGGTTCTGTTTGTATAGAAGAAGGATGGATCACAAAGGATGTGTGTGGACTATAGATCCCTTAATGATGTTACTGTGAAGAACAAGTATCCGTTACCCTGCATTGAGGATTTATTTGATCAGATGAGAGGTGCTAGAGTATTCTCGAAGATTGATCTCCGATCGGGTTACCATCAAATGAAGATTAGGCCTTCTGACATTCCCAAGATGGCTTTCTCAACCCGATATGGTTTATATGAGTTCACGGTTATGTCATTTGGACTAACTAATGCACCAGTCTATTTTATGAATCTGACGAATAAGGTGTTTATGGAGTATCTGGACAGATTTGTCATTGTATTCATCGACGATATTCTTATTTATTCCAAGAGTGATAGTGATCATGAGGAACACCTGAGATTGGTGCTACAAAAGCTAAGGGATAATCAACTCTATGCCAAGTATAGTAAATACGAGTTCTGGATTGACGAGGTGCCATTCCTTGGACATATCATTTCTAATGGTGGGATATCAGTGGATCCTGCTAAAGTCAAGGAGATTATGGCGTGGAGCGTACCCACTACAATTACTAAAGTCCGGAGTTTCTTAGGACTTGCAGGCTATTATTAGAGATTTATTGAAGGATTTTCTAAGATTGCTAAGCCTATGACCTCACTTCTGGAGAAGGGAAAAGAGTTCAAGTGGGACGAGAAGTGCCAAGACAGCTTTGATCAATTAAAGAAGAGATTGATGTCACCCCCAGTGTTGGTTATGCTAGATATAGAGAAGGGATTTGACATTTATTGTGATGCATGTGGCTAAGGCTTGGGATCGTCTGTTACCGAAACATGAGTTGAACTACCCCACTCATGACTTAGAACTGGTAGCCGTAGTGCATGCGCTTAAGATATGGAGGCATTATATCATGGAAACCAAGTGCTAAGTGTACACGGATCATAAGAGTTTGAAGTATATATTCACTTAGAAGGATCTCAACCTTAGGCAAGGCCGATGGTTGGAGCTCATAAAGGATTATGACTTGAAGATACATTATCACCTGGGCAAGGCTAATTTGGTTGCAGATGCCTTGAGTCGAAAGGAGCACGTTCATGCAGCTATTGTTGCCCAGCTACCCGAGGAGATTATTAAGGATTTCAGGAGACTTAACCTGGGAATAGTTGCTCACATTGAAACAGTCACTATTGATGTGGAACCTATCTTGGAACAAGAAATTCGCATAGGTCAGATTGGTGATGCTAAAATACAAGAGATCAAGGATCTTATTACTGTAGGTAGAGGTCCAGAATTCACGGAGGATGAGCAGGGCACCGTATGGTTCAAGGACAGGATATGTGTTCCTAAGATTGATAGCCTTCGTGAGACTATATTAAAGGAAGCCCATGATTCTGATTACTCTATTCACCCTGGTAGCACTAAGATGTATCAGGATTTAAAGCAAAAATACTGGTGGTATGGATTGAAGAGAGATGTGGCTACACATGTGGCTATGTGTGATGTGTGCCAAAGAGTCAAGGCCGAACACCAAAGACCAGCTGGATTATTGCACCCTTTGAAGATACTCGAATGGAAGTGGGAAGAAATTGGCATGGATTTCATTACTGGACTGCCTCGCACCCCAAAAGGATATAATTCTATATGGGTGATTGTGGATAGATTGACCAAAGTGGCTCACTTTATTCCTGTCAAGACTACTTATAAAGGCTCACAACTGGCAGAGTTGTATATGGCTCGGATTATGTGTTTACATGGAGTACCAAAGAAGATCGTGTCCAATCGAGGTTCACAGTTTACCTCAAGATTCTGGAGAATCTTTCATGAGAATATGAATACAAAGTTGAACTTTAGTACGGCTTATCACCCTTAGACTGATGGACAGACTAAAAGGACTAATCAAGTACTTGAGGATATGTTGAGAGCTTGTGCACTTCAGCATGGAGGAAGTTGGGATAGAATTCTACCATATGCTGAGTTCTCAAATAATAATAGTTATCAGGCCAGTCTGAAGATGTCCCCTTTTGAATCTTTATATGGCAAGAAGTGCAGGACCCCTCTATATTGGGATTAGACTAGAGAAAGACAGTTCTTTGGGCGTGAACTTATTCAAGAGGCAGAAGAACAAGTCTGTATAATTCGGGAGAATTTGAGGGTAGCTCAGACCAGGCAAAAGAGCTATGCTGATAATAGAAGAAGACCCGTGGAGTTTAAGGAAGGTGATCATGTGTACCTCAAGGTGTCACCACTTCGTGGAATGAGGAGATTCAAAGTCAAGGGCAAATTATCCCCTCGCTTTATTGGACCATTCAGAATCTTTAGGAGAGTTGGGGAGGTGGCATATCAACTCGAGTTACCTGATAATCTATCTGATGTGCATAATGTTTTCCATGTGTCTCAACTTAAGAAGTTGTGAATCATCTAGGCCCCTTCGGTGATGTTTTGGTAATTAATGATAACTGCTTGTGGACTAACGGTTCTTGGAGAAATAAGAATGCAGGGTTGGACCACATAGAACAGCAAATGTTGGAAAATCATAAGCATTGGTTGTGGATCAGATGAAGGCAAAGGTAAAATATAGGTTTTGTTTTTGCCGGTCTTGAGGAGTTTAGAGAAGATACCTGACCGGATTAGTAGGCTAGATAGCCATACTATTAAGAGGGGTCAATGTCTTTGTTCTGTGTAAAGCTTAGTGCCTCATAGAGCATCAAGTAGTTTCATTTGCATGAGGACTAACAGCGCTTCAAATTTCGTGAGTTAAAAGTTCCTTCAAAAGCAAGTTTGAGAATTGCAAAGTCTTGGATGCGTGGACCGTCCGGGCCTTGAGGGTGGACCGTCCGTGATCCACCAGAGCGGTCCGAAGTCTAACCATTTTGGCAGCCACTTTGCTCTTTTGCACTGCGGACCGTCCGGGCCTTTGGGCCGGACCGTCCGCAGTCATGACCAGAGAAGGCTGGTTTCGGGCCAGTCCCTGAATTATAGCGCGGACCGTCCGACTGTGTTAGGCGGACCGTCCACATGTGTCAAACATGTTTTGGACAGGGACTGTGTGATTTTGTAGATTTGTACTACGGACTGTCCGGGGGACTAGTCCGGACAGTACTATCTCAGGTCTCGGACCGTCCGGATTTATAGGCGGACGGTCCGCGCGTGTTAACTGTTCTTGGTCCGAGGCTCGGGTGCCTCATGCTGCCAGGTCGCGGACGGTCCGGGCTTGGAGGGCGGACTGTCCGGACCTACCTTTTCTGACACGTTCTGACAGTTTTCAAACGGGAATTATAGCCGTTATATGTACGGCGGACCGTCCGGCCCTGGGGCGCGGACAGTCCGCGTGTGCGCAGAACATGTGCTGTTTGCACATAACGGTTGGATTTTGTTGGAGGGGTATAAATAGAAGGGTAGCTCGTGTGAGAGAGCTCTCTTGGCTATTCCTTGCACACATTGAGCTCATTTGTGATCCTCCAACTCACTCTCTCACACTCTTTGCTTGAGATTGCTTTCTAGTGAGAGATTGAGGGTTCCTAGTGCATTTGCATCATTTGGTGATTCTTGAGGCACTAGGTGGTACACCGAACAAGCGTCATTGGCTTGTTACTCTTGGAGGTTGCCGCCTCCTAGACGGCTCGGGTGATTGTCTCCGTTGAGCTCTCCAAGAAGATTGTGGAGAAGCCGCGGTGTTGATTGTGAGGGGTTCGCGCCTACCTCGCCGGAGCGGCAAAGGTGACAATAGTGGAATCGAGGTATTGAGTGATTTCTTGTCCACTTGGCTCAAAGATCAAGCCGTGACTTGATAGAGGAGCAAGTGAGAGCTTGAAGTCCACCTCAACGTGGATTAGGGGTGATCGGTAAATCACTGATACCACGGGATAAATTTCGGTGTCTCTATCTTCTTGCATTACTTATTGCTTTGCAAGTAATTAGTGTTTTGCATATTGTTCATCAAGTATTCAATCACTGTAGTTGTTTCTCATACATTGTTTACTTATTGTCTCTAGAGAATTTATTCCTCTTGTTATATTGATTAAATTTACCTAGTGTTTTTGATTTTAGTCAAAACCGCCTATTCACCCCCCTCTAGCCGGTGTCCTAGATCCTTCAAGTGGTATCAGAGCCGAGGACTCCATTGTTTGTGGATCTAATCATCCCGGAGTGGGACAAAATGGCTAGTAACAACAATGTGCACATTGGGAAGCCACTGCATTTTGATGGAAATAATTATGACTATTGGAAAATAAGAATGTCAATGCATCTTAGAGCAATGGGTGGAAAAATTTGGCCAATTGTCAGGGATGGATTTGTTGTGTTGAAAGAAGATGAACCATCCGTTAGTGATAATGAGAATATCCTCACAAATGATCAAGCCATGAATGTCTTTTATGATGCTCTTGATATAAATGAGTTCAATCGTATCAAGAATCTCACAACCGCTCATGATATTTGGACTAAGCTAATGGAAATTCATGAAGGAACTACAATTGTGAAGAGTGCCAAACTATATGTGTGCAAAGGGAAGTTTGAGCAATTTATTATGAAAGAAGATGAGAGTGTATCCGATATGTTCAATCGGTTAAATGAGATAGTAAATGAACTCAAGGGACTTGGTTTTAATGTACCGGATGTGGACTTCACTCACAAGTTTCTTAGATCACTTCCGGAGAAATATGAGACCATTGTGACAATGCTAGTAAGGAGTGATCTATTTACAACTTCTCCAACCGAAGTATTGGGAGAAATTCTCACTCAAGACATTTTTAAGAAATCACAAGCCGATGCTTTAAGTTTGGCAAAGAAGGTGAAAAATGAATCAATTGCACTCAAAGCTAAGGCCTCAAAGGAAATTGAAAAGGAAGATAGTAATGATGAAGAAAATGAAAGTGAAAGTGATGGTGATATGGCTCTATTTGTAAGGAAATTCAACAAATTCATGAAGATGAAGAGAGGTCAACCTAGAAGAGGTCAAACATCTAGAAGAAATGCTTTCAATGATAGAAAGTGTTTTGAGTGTGGGGAACCCGGGCATATTGCCATGAATTGCCCAAGCAAGAAGAAGAAGGGCAAAGATGAAAGTGACAAGAAGAAAAAGAAATACTATAACAAGAAGAAAGATGGCAAAGCCTATCTAGTTGAATGGGATTCGGATGATAGCTCGGATGATGATGATGATGACACCTCATCCAAGCTTAATGCCGGAATTGCCATCAAGGAAGCTCCCTCACTCTTCTCATCTCCCCATTGTCTCATGGCAAAGGGAGATGCTAAGGTAAAAATCATCACTGATTTAAATGATATAAAAGATGATGATGATATTGATGATGTTGATGATGATGGCTATTCATATGATGATCTTGTTAGAATGTTAGGTGAGGCCGATGACTACATGCACAAAGAAAAAGAAAAATTTAAGACCTTGAAGGAATTATATAAAAACCTCCAAGTGTCTTTTGAGGAGCTCAAGACCTCTCACAATGATCTAAAAGAAAATTGTGAGAAGCTTGCGGATGCTCAAAAATCATCTATTGTGCATGAAGTTGAGGTGGTCACTAAGGATGTTGGAGTCACTTGTGACTTACTTGATAGTCTTACAAGTGAACCACTACCTACTAACTCTATTTGTGATAAATGCAAAATTTCTCTCAATGATAACATTGCTCTTGATGAATCAAAAATTATTGTTGAGAATGAAATGTTAGTAGATAGAGTAAACACTCTAACTCACGACCTAGAAAAGGCATATGGTGGTAAGGCTAAATTGGATTTCATATTGGGAAGTCAACGGTGCTCTCTTAACCGTGAAGGTCTTGGATATGTTCCCAAGAAAGGAAAGAATGCTTTTGTAAAGCAAAAGACATTGTTTGTGAAAAAATTTGACAAAGTGTGTCACAAATGTCACAAAAAGGGACATGTTAAGAAAAATTGTCCCATGTTCAAAAATATATCCTCCACTTGTTTTGAGCATTGTTATGTTCTTTCTCATAATGCAAAAGGTGTTCATGCTAAATTTGTTGGTACCTCAATTGTTGGAAACAAAAAGAAAGCTATTTGGGTGCCAAAGACCTTGGTCACTAACATCCGAGGACCCAAGCAAGTTTGGGTACCTAAAAGAGATTAATTTTCTTTTGTAGGTAAACTACAAGGCGGGAGGAAATCATTGGGTGTTAGATAGTGGATGCACTCAACACATGACCGGAGATATGAAAATGTTTACCCAAATGAGTGAGGAAGATTGCTCAAATTATGATAGTATCACATTTGGAGATAATCGCAAAGGAAAGGTTAAAGGCTTGGGTAAAATTGCTATCTCAAATGATCATTCTATATCAAATGTACTCTTGGTTGAGTCTTTGAATTTTAATTTACTTTCCGTAGCTCAATTATGTGATTTAGGATTTTGTTGCAATTTCACGGTTGAAGATGTTATTATCTCTAGTGTTGATGGTAGCAATCTTAAGTTTAAAGGTTTTAGACATGAAAATCTTTATCTTGTTGATTTCTCATCTAATGAGGCAAAGCTCACAACTTGCCTATTCTCAAAAGCTTCACTAGGTTGGTTATGGCATAGAAGACTTGGTCATGTTGGAATGAAGCAACTCAATCAGTTAACCAAGCATGACTTAGTTCGTGGCTTAAAAGATGTGAAGTTTGAGAAGAACAAATTGTGTAGCTCTTGTCAAGCCGGAAAGCAAGTGGCAAACACTCATCCAAATAAAAGTCAAATGTCCACTCATCGACCTTTGGAATTACTTCACATGGATTTATTTGGGCCCACATCTTTTTTAAGTATTGGTGGTAATTCTTATTGTCTTGTGATTGTGGATGACTATTCAAGATTTACTTGGGTTTATTTTCTTCGAGACAAATCTAATGTGTTTGAAACATTCAAGTCATTTGCTATATTGGCTCAAAATCAATTTGATTTCGACATCAAAAAGGTTAGAAGTGATAATGGGTCGGAATTCAAAAATGCAAGAATTGATGAATATTGTGATGACAAGGGTATTAAACATGAATTCTCTTCCAAATATACCCCAGAACAAAACGGTATTGTTGAAAGAAAGAATAGAACTCTCATTGATATGGCTAGGTCTATGTTAGCGGAATATAGTATATCGGATTCTTATTGGGCCGAGGCAATAAATACCGTTTGTCATTCATCAAATAGACTATATTGTCACAAGCTTTTGAAGAAAACTCCATATGAATTGCTTATTGGTAGAAAGCCAAATATCTCATATTTTAGGGTATTCGGTTGCAAATGTTATATTTTGAGAAAGGGAACCCGACTTTCTAAATTTGAGAAGAAATGTGATGAGGGTTTTCTTCTTGGATATTCATCAAATAGTAAAGCTTATAGAGTCTTCAACAAAACTCATGGTATTATTGAAGAAGCATATGATGTTGAATTCGATGAAACAAATGGGTCTCAAGATGAGAGTGATAATCTCGATGATGTTGGGGGAACTCAATTGATAAATGCAATGAAAACAATGGCCATTGGTGAAATAAAACCAAAGGAAGATGATGATGAAAATAGTGTGGTTGTCATTCCTTCATCCTCAACTCAAAATGAGGAAGATCACCAAAGCCAACAACATGATGAAACCATGGATACTCATGATCAAGGTACTTCACGACTTTCGGTTCCTCCTAATGCTTCAACTAGCAATTATCAAACGGTATCAAGAATTCATCATTCCGTTGTGAAGGATCACCCGGTTGATCAAATTGTGGGTGATATTAGTAAGGGTGTTCAAACTCGCTCTCGCATAGCTTCTTTTTGTGAACATTTCTCTTTTGTATCTTGTATGGAACCTAACCGTGTAGATGAAGCTCTACTTGATGTTGATTGGGTGAATGCAATGCATGAAGAATTAAATAACTTTGCTCGAAATGAAGTTTGGGAGCTTGTTGAGAGACCAAAGAACCACAATGTTATTGGTACAAAATGGGTATTTCACAACAAGCACAATGAAGATGGTGTGGTAGTAAGAAACAAGGCAAGATTAGTTGCACAAGGATATACTCAAATTGAGGGATTGGATTTTGGGGAGACATTTGCTCTCGTGGCAAGATTAGAAGCAATCCGGATTCTTCTTGCTTATGCTTGTGCACATAATATCAAGCTCTACCAAATGGATGTAAAGAGTGCTTTTCTAAATGGTAAGATTAGTGAACTAGTGTATGTTGAACAACCTCCCGGTTTTGAGGACCCCAAAAGACCTAATCATGTGTTCAAGCTTTCTAAAGCTCTTTATGGGCTTAAGCAAGCTCCACGCGCGTGGTATGAAAGGCTTAGGGATTTCTTGCTTTCCAAAGACTTCAAAATTAGGAAGGTTGACACTACTCTATTCACTAAAAGAATTGGCAAAGACTTATTTGTTTGTCAAATCTATGTTGATGATATTATTTTTGGATCTACTAATGAATTATTTTGTGAGGAATTCGGAAACATGATGTCAAAAGAATTTGAAATGTCTATGATAGGAGAATTGAGCTTCTTTCTTGGCCTTCAAATCAAGCAATTGAAAGATGGAATTTTTATAAGTCAATCAAAATATTTGAAGGACATGCTCAAGAAGTTTGGTTTAGAAAATGCAAAGCCTATCAAGACTCCAATGGCAACAAATGGTCATCTAGACTTAGATGAAGGAGGTACTACGGTTGATAAAAAACTTTATCGTTCAATAATTGGTAGTTTGCTTTATATTACCGCATCTAGGCCCGATGTTATGTTTAGTGTATGCATGTGTGCTCGATTTCAAGCTTCACCTAGAGAGATTCACTTGAAAGCGGCTAAAAGAATTCTAAGATATTTGAAGTACACTCCCAATATTGGTCTATGGTATCCCAAAGGTGCTCAATTTGAATTAATTGGATATTCGGATTCGGACTATGCGGGGTGCAAAGTTGATAGAAAGAGCACCTCCGGTTGTTGTCAATTTCTTGGTAGATCTCTTGTTTCATGGTCTTCTAAAAAACAAAATTCGGTTGCTCTCTCTACCGCCGAAGCGGAATACATATCGGCCGGAAATTGTTGTGCCCAACTATTATGGATGAAACAAACCTTATTGGATTATGGAATTATCTTCAAGAATGTGCCTCTCATGTGTGATAATGAGAGTGCGGTAAAATTGGCTACCAATCCGGTCCAACACTCAAGAACTAAGCATATTGATATAAGGCATCACTTCTTAAGAGATCATGTTGGCAAGGGAGATATCTCTATTTATTCTATTGGCACGGATGATCAATTAGCAGACATTTTTACAAAGCCTTTGGATGAAACAAGATTTTGTTCTCTAAGAAGTGAAATGAATGTGATCGATCTCTCAAATGTGGCTTGAAGTTGATCACGCATGTGTCGTGTTGCATCTCGGTTCTTCATATGCTCTTTATGCTTTTTATTTGATATTATTGATGCATTTTTCATTCTAAATTGCTCTAGATAGTTTAATGCAAAATTTTGCATAACTCAATTACATAATATGAATATGCATGCATACTAACTCTTGGTTTGGTCGAAATGTCCATTTATGAGCACCAATTCGGGTTTGAAATTCAAAATCAGAAAGTGGACAGACATTGGAAAACTGAGTATCAGGCCGCGGACCGTCCGCCCATGGACCGCGGACCGTCCGCAGCATCAGGAACTGGACAGTCCGTTCAACAATGCAGACCGTCTGAACTCTACAGGGCGCGGACCGTCCGCCGCCCCTTCGCGGACCGTCCGCGACAGGCAGTAAAAACAGGCAGAGACCGCAGACTTGTCATTTGTGTTACTTGCTCCTTCTCTCTTGCTCTCCACTCGCCAAATAGTCTCCTTTGTCGGTTGTGCGCGGACGGAGAAGTGACGTTGCGCACGGACAGTCCGACAGCTTGTGGCACCGTTCGATCAACATGTCTTCATCACGGTATTTCATAAATCTTGTGGACTTCATCAAATTTATTCAAGTTTTGAGATTATCTGGGTTTCCTCTCTGATCTGAAATTGGGCAGTAGTTTTGAAAATCTGATTGGTGGGATTGTTGGTATTACTCACTATGAATGCTGTGCAAAATTTTGAACTCGGTTGGATGGGTATTCTCTGCACAATCATCTCTTCAACATTTGTGGCGGCTAGGGTTCTTTGGAGTCGCCCCTGGTCGGTCGCGGACCGTCCGCCTGGTGGGCGCGGACCGTCCGGGGCTCTGGCGCGGACAGTCCGGTCCCCTAGTGCGGACCGTCCGGACCCTGGCAGAGCAATGCAGTTCTATTCCTTTCTATTGTGGTGATTTGTATCAACTATTTATCTATGGATGTCTGTCACATTATTGCAGTGGTTTTGGTGGTCTCCGCAAGAAACTTGCAGGTCGCTTTAAATCAAAGCGCCCCCGTGGAGATAATGATGACTATACACCGACCACTGATTTAGAGGCCCAATCCTCAGCTGGGGGCACTGAATCTATGGATACTGAAGACTTTCCCCATGTCCATCCTGATTATCCCATTGACACCTCTGGATGGACCTTTCCAAAGCGAAGGTTTTCTATGGCTGAGTACTGCTCAAGGCGTACTGTGAACCAGTACACTCTGCCATCTGACACCAATATTCAATTTTTCCACACTCAGCTGCAGTTTGATGTCTTTTGGGGCACCTTGGTGGATACAAATTTTCATAAGCATCAGGTTATTGATTGGTCCTTCTTGCTAAGTCAATCAGTAATGGAGGGTCTGATCCCTAAGTTTGAAATGTGTGGACTGTATCAGTTTATGGGGCAACGCACAGACTTCAATGAAATGGCTGTTAAGCAATTCCTGGCTACCTCAGAGGATTGATATAGAAGAAGAATCTATCACTTGGATGGACTGGCTTCAAGCGCTATTCTACCTCTTTTGCTGACTTTGCCACTGCCAACAGTCTGGACTATGGCACCATTTCTGCTGGGCTGGATCTCTATACTGAGGATAATTTTGAGGGATTTTGTGCAGTTCTATGAGCCAGCCAGGCTAGGAATACCCAGGAGGTTTGGAGAGACAGCAGGACTCAGGCATCATCCTGCTGTAATCAACAAGATTGCCAGAGTCACCATTCTTCCCAAGAGTGGTGATAAGAGTAAAATACGAGATAAATTCTGGAACATTATCCAGCACATCATGAATGGTGAAGTCATGAATATTGTTCTTTTCATGATGAGACAGCTTAATGATTTGAAAATGGACAAGAATCAAAATTTAGCATATGCTCCTTACATTATGGCTCTCATCAAATCCAAGACAAGATTTGAGGGCCCCTGCGAGATTGTTCACACACCATTCAGACCTTTTAAGAATGAGATAGGGTTTCTTACTAGGCCACTCACTCCCTTTCCAGATAATGAGGAAGACCCTGGATATGAGGGTGGAGCAGCTCCTGATGTTGAGGGCGCGCAGATGCCTCCTCCTCCACCTCCTCCTCAGCCTCAGCAATATTGGGAGCCTGGTCCAGGCTACTTTGATCCTTATTTTCACAATATGCAGCAGGGGCTTGAGACTCATATTGATACTCGCTTTGAGGGCATGATGACACATATGGATCACCGCCTAGATGACATGCAGTCTCGCTTTGACAGTAACTGGGATGCGCTCAACTCTGAATTTTCTGAGTTTCGTGATCACATTCACACTAATGTCACTGACCCTATCATGACCAGGCTGAATAATATGCAACAGAGTTTTCAAGATAACATGGACGCTCTCTCCAGCCAGTTTGACAATCTTTCTACAAATGACAGCATGCATGAAATCAGTCAGAGGCAGCAACAACTCCAGCAAGATTTTGGCCAGTTCTCCTCTCTTTTTGACACATTCAGCACTCACTACTACAACATGCATCCTCCTCCAAGTGATCAGTGAGGCTTCTCCTTTGTGGCAATTGATGCCAAAGGGGGAGAGTGTGATGAGAAGAGAAGTTGTCAGGTGTCTCCTTCAGGGGGAGTTGGTGATCTATGTGGACATTAAGACCATGCATATGCATATTTACCTTTTATGTCGCATGCATTAGTTTATGTCGTACGCATTTGGAACTGGCTTGAACTGTTAACTCTATGTCGTATGTCTATGTCGTATGTCTGTGGACTATTATCTGTAATATTCTGTGGGTTGAACTATGTTTTAGTTCAAATTACTCTGTGTGTGGTTGATCGAGGATATTGCTGCGCTTACTCTACGGATCATCTCTTGTATGCTTTGATAACCATGATTGTAAGAAACTCTCCATCAAACTCCGATATATTATGTGTGTTATATCTTCAGCTTCAAATAATCCTGCACACACTTAGGGGGAGCCTTTCTTACATTCTGAGTTTTTATTGGGATTTATCTATCTCTCGGACAGAACTTCAAATCTAGATAAGTCCTATGAAAAACTAAACTTCTCTTTAATATATTATGTAGTGTTGTCATCAATTACCAAAAAGGGGGGAGATTGTGAATCATCTAGGCCCCTTCGGTGATGTTTTGGTAATTAATGATAACTGCTTGTGGACTAACGGTTCTTGGAGAAATAAGAATGCAGGGTTGGACCACATAGAACAGCAAATGTTGGAAATCATAAGCATTGGTTGTGGATCAGATGAAGGCAAAGGTAAAATATAGGTTTTTGTTTTTGCCGGTCTTGAGGAGTTTAGAGAAGATACCTGACCGGATTAGTAGGCTAGATAGCCGTACTATTAAGAGGGGTCAATGTCTTTGTTCTGTGTAAAGCTTAGTGCCTCATAGAGCAATCAAGTAGTTTCATTTGCATGAGGACTAACAGCGCTTCAAATTTCGTGAGTTAAAAGTTTCCTTCAAAAGCAAGTTTGAGAATTGCAAAGTCTTGGATGCGCGGACCGTCCGGGCCTTGAGGGCGGACCGTCCGCGATCCACCAGAGCGGTCCGAAGTCTAAACCATTTTGGCAGCCACTTTGCTCTTTTGCACTGTGGACCGTCCGGGCCTTTGGGCCGGACCGTCCGCAGTCATGACCAGAGAAGGCTGGTTTCGGGCCAGTCCCTGAATTATAGCGCGGACCGTCCGGCTGTGTTAGGCAGACCGTCCGCATGTGTCAAACATGTTTTGGATAGGGACTGTGTGATTTTGTAGATTTGTACTACGGACTGTCCGGGGGACTAGTCCGGACAGTACTATCTCAGGTCTCGGACCGTCCGGATTTATAGGCGGACGGTCCGCGCGTGTTAACTGTTCTTGGTCCGAGGCTCGGGTGCCTCATGCTTGCCAGGTCGCGGACGGTCCGGGCTTGGAGGGCGGACTGTCCGGACCTACCTTTTCTGACACGTTCTGACAGTTTTCAAACGGGAATTATAGCCGTTATATGTACGGCGGACCGTCCGGCCCTGGGGCCGCGGACAGTCCGCGTGTGCGCAGAACATGTGCTGTTTGCACATAACGGTTGGATTTTGTTGGAGGGGTATAAATAGAAGGGTAGCTCGTGTTGAGAGAGCTCTCTTGGCTATTCCTTGCACACATTGAGCTCATTTGTGATCCTCCAACTCACTCTCTCACACTCTTTGCTTGAGATTGCTTTCTAGTGAGAGATTGAGGGTTCCTAGTGCATTTGCATCATTTGGTGATTCTTGAGGCACTAGGTGGTACACCGAACAAGCATCATTGGCTTGTTACTCTTGGAGGTTGCCGCCTCCTAGACGGCTCGGGTGATTGTCTCCGTTGAGCTCTCCAAGAAGATTGTGGAGAAGCCGCGGTGTTGATTGTGAGGGGTTCGCGCCTACCTCGCCGGAGCGGCAAAGGTGACAATAGTGGAATCGAGGTATTGAGTGATTTCTTGTCCACTTGGCTCAAAGATCAAGCCGCGACTGATAGAGGAGCAAGTGAGAGCTTGAAGTCCACCTCAACGTGGATTAGGGGTGATCGGCAAATCACCGATACCACGGGATAAATTTCGGTGTCTCTATCTTCTTGCATTACTTATTGCTTTGCAAGTAATTAGTGTTTTGCATATTGTCATCAAGTATTCAATCACTGTAGTTGTTTCTCATACATTGTTTACTTATTGTCTCTAGAGAATTTATTCCTCTTGTTATATTGATTAAATTTACCTAGTGTTTTTGATTTTAGTCAAAACCGCCTATTCACCCCCCCCCCTCTAGCCGGTGTTCCTAGATCCTTCAGAAGTGCCTCCATGTGCGAGAGGAACAATTACCGAATGGAAGAGCTCAGTGTTTAGGGTGATTTGACCTACACGGAGTACCCTATCAAGATTCTTGATACATTGACTCAAGTTACAAGAAATAAGGTGATAAAGATGTGCAAAGTGCAATGGAGTCACCATGGAGAAGATGAAGCTACATGGAGAGAGAAGAAGAACTTCGCATAGATTTTCCCCATCTTTTCCTAGTCCTTCCTAAATATCCGAGGACGAGATTCTTTTGAAGGGGGGTAGGATTTGTAATACCCAATTTGTAAGAGATAATATTAAAGAAGAAAATTTTATTTCCTTTATTTATGTTGTGTGTGTTTATATCTACATACCATCACATGTAAACACCATATTTAAAACAAATAATTAACAAAAGATATGTTACTAAATCATGCATCATGCTGAAATTTCCTTTGTGTGCATATTGTGACAATATAAAATAATAATGTGACAAGAAAATATATTAAAGTCCAAAGTGGAATTTAAAATCTAAAAGAAATTATAGAATTTAGAAAAGAGAAGGTAGAAATATTATAGAACACAAAAATAAATCCATGACCAAACTCATTCCACTAAAGTGTTCAATTTGAATATTTGAATTTAGTAAAATTTTTGAGGAGGAATTGGAATTCAAATTCTAGGTTTGAAAGTAAAAAGAAAACAAAAAGGAATTAAAACAGAAAATAAAATAAAAGGGGTGAGCTTACTGGGCCCAGATTCCCCTTTTGGCCCACCAGAAGGAGCAACCCGCGCGCCAGCCCAGCTCCACCGACTCCGCGGCTGGCCGACTGACCCATGGGTCCCGCATGCAGCCTCACCGATTCGCGCTGCTCGCCGTTGGCATCCGCTGATGTGGGGATCCCACGTTGTCATCACCCACCTCCGCTCTTTGGAACCACGCCGCCACGACCGCGTCCTCCGCAATCCGGGGACCCAATGACATTTCCGTGATTCACTCGATGTCAGCCGACTACGCTTCACCTTATATAGCTCGGTCAATCCCTCTTTCCTTTCCCCTTCTTCCCATCCACGTTGTGCGCCCTTGCTGGGCAAATCCACCGCCGCGCCGTGCTTGATCGTTGTCAACTGTTGAGGCGGGTCACCGAAGAAGTACTGCGGGTATCCGCCATCACACGATGTGGAGATCTGGAGCCTTACTTCAGAAAACCCACGACCAGGGCGCGGCGAATTGCTCGCCGTAGTTGTCGTGCCACCACGACTCGCCTAACCCCGTGGACAGCATCGCCCGAGCACCAATTCGTGGTAAGAAACATGTAATTGAATTCGTCGCGCCTTGTTTTACCTATAAGCCTCGGGTTTCATCGGGTGGCAGCATTTGGGCGCGAGTTCGCATAGGTCCGGCCATCTCTGCGGGGTCAGGGTGGCGCCGCCGTCTCGTTTAGCCGGGGAAGGGGATGGTCACTGCGCCGTAGATCCGTTACCGGACGGCTAGGATTAGCCCTGATACTGGTTCAGTGAGTCGATCTAGACGTTGGATCCGGATCGGGCGGGTGCGAGTCATTCTGGGCGCCTTTGAATCCAAACCGTTGATTCATGATCAGGGCTCTCTGTGCGTACCGTTTCATTATAAGGTACGATCTAATCCCCATCAACGGCAGTTGATCCAACGACTCAGATTGGCACATACCCTTTCGCTCTGGCACTTTACCATAAGAAACCCTAGGTTTTTGAAATAGAACCCGCCGTCCTTCACGGCTATTCTCTGTGTCTTAGAGATTTTGCCCCGAGGCCCCTGCTGTGTTCGGTAATCATGCGCCCTGTCCAGAGATCCGAGGGATTGATTAATTAATTACAGAAATGAGTTTTTAATATAAAAATAATTCCTAGAACTTGTAAAAATCATAGAAGATTCATCTGAACTCCAAATTGATCCATTCCAGTTTCTAAAATTTTGTAATATTATTGTTTATCGCCTAGAGTCTCTTTTTGACATGAAAACAGTAAGAAAATTTATTTCTCAATTAATCATATATCAAGCACATAAAACCTTTGGAAATTCATAACTTAAAATCTATAACTCCAAAATTAATGATTCCTGTTCCTATGATCTTATTTTAATGTGTAGATTAATATTATGTATTTTGTTTACATGTTTGGTGTGATATTAATTTTCTTTATACTGTGTTTGTTTGTATTATGGCGAGTAGAGGAGCTAGTGGCTGAGGATCCTGGTGCCCAGCAGATAGAAGTTGCTGAGCAGGAGCTCATTGAAGGCAAGTTGTGCTTTTGACCACTTTTACACAATAATGTTCTTTAATATCACTTATTCATGCATAGGTTTAATTTTGATGGGACCCCATAGGTCACCCTAGTCTGTTTATCCATTTTACCTTGTTTACCCCTAAATCATTTGGGTAGTTTGCTATTGCTTTACATGGTTTTGGGTAATATTTCATTATATCCATGTTCCAATATTTTGTTATTTTATTTATGTTCATGTCAAGATCATTATCTTTAATTGGAACATGGAGCTTAACTTGAGAAACACGTGCCACCACAAGGGAGGAATGGGACCCCTTGGCTAACTAATTAGGAAAGCTAGTGGAAGACTACCTTACCCGAAAGGGGCAAGGGCAGTAGGCCGGGGAGGTGCATGCAAGGAGGTTCTCGGGTTGATTTTGCTGCGATTGCGGTCAGACGTGGGATTCTTGCAAGTGCTCTTCCCATAAACTGTAGCGGGTTTTCGGAAGCTAGTTGGACTTTGTAAAGGCCTCGTAGTGTTGCCCTGCCTCGCTTTCTTGGTAGAGGTGTATGGGAGTTGCGATCCCTTGGTAGATGGGTAACATGACTTGTGGGTACAGGGTACAACCTCCAGAGTGTAAAACTGGTATACTAGCCGAGCTCACGGTCATGAGCAACTCAGGACTCTCGCATGATTAAATATGGAACTTAAATTCAATTTGTCATTTGCATTGCATGGGATTATTTATTAACTTTGTTCTATATTCTTATTATGGTTTGGTATTTACTTACATTTAGTAACTGCTAATAAAATTTGACCAACTTATTAAAAGCAATGCTCAGCTTTAACCCCTATGGTTGATTAGCCTTACACATCACATGAACTCCAACCTTTGGTGAGTTCATGCACACTGGTTTCCCCACAACTTGTTGAGCTATGATCATGTGTGAGCTCACCCTTGCTGTCTCACACCCCCCCCCACAGGAGAAGAATAGGTGGTTCAGGAGGAGCCACACAACGAAGAATTCGATCTAATCTAGGTGGCGTCTACCAGTTGACTTATTAGCGCCGAAGATGGATTTTAGTTGATTTATATTTATAGTTTATTTTGTAAGACTTCCACAATGTAATAAGTACTCTGATGTTATTGTGACATTTATCTCTATACACTCTGTTATTATATATGTTGTCTTCTTTGGCGCATGTATGAGATGCACCCGGCTTTGGTCCTTAAAGCCCGGGTGTGATAAGAGGAAAGAGGGCAAACAAATCAAATACAAATCACACAAGTGGACACGATGATTTGTTTTACCGAGGTTTGGTTCCAAAGAACCTAGTTCCCATTGAGGAGGCCATAAAGGCCGGGTCTATTTCAACCCTTTCCCTCTCTCAAACGGTCACTTAGACCGAGTGAGCCTTTCTCCTTAATCAAACGGGTCACTAGACCCCACAAGGACCACCACACACTTGGTGTCTCTTGCTTAGCTTTACAAAGCACTCAAGAATTGGAATGAGAAAGAAAGAAGGCAATCCAAGCGATAAGAGCAACAAAAGAACACAAATAATCCTCTCACAAGCCCTTAAGCACTAGCATTGATTTTGGGAACTTTGAGTGGATTGATTGCTTTGATTGTGTCTTGGAGTGTTGCACTTTGCTCTTGCAATGAATGAGAAACTCAGAATGCTTGGATGGCTTTGAATGAGGTGGTTGGGGGTATTTATAGCCCTCAACCACTTCCATAGCCGTTGGTTGGCTTTGCTGTCGATGGGCCCACGGACAGTCCGATGGCGTACCGGAAAGTCACTATTCACTGTCCGGTGCGCGCCACATTAGCGCGTCCATTAGGGTTTGGAGCTGTTGACCGTTGGAGCCGTTTGTCTTTTGCTGCACCGAACAGTCCAGTGACCTCTGACTTCTGCGCTCTGACTTCTGTCGTGGCACTGTTCATACTGTTCATCTGACGAAACGACCATTGGCGCGCAGGGAGTCGTTGCTCCGCTGGCTCACCGAATAGTCCGGTGCACACTGGACAGTCTGGTGAATTATAGTGGAGCGCGTCTGCTAAATTCCCTAGAGTGGCTGGTTTAAGTCTGTACGGGCCTGGGGCACCGGACAGTGTCCGGTGCGCCAAATTTCAGCACACTCTAAGTCCTTTGCTCCAAATTTTATTGCGTCCCTAACTGGATTTCTTTATTGGTTTGTGTTGAACCTTATGCACCTGAGATAAATGACATCTAGACAAACTAGTTAGTCCACGTGGTTTGTGATGGGCGTCAACCACCAAAATCGATTATAGGAAATGGTTAATCCTATTTCCCTTTCACTTACACCCATTACTCTCAATTTGCTTCTCTTTGACCTTGTGCTCATACTCACAGTTGAATGTTAGTACAAAGTGATGTGTCGGGCACTTAATCAAAACACTTAGAAATGACTCAGGGGCAATTTCCCTTTCAATCTCCCCTTTTGGTGATTTATGCCAACACATCAGAAGCAACTTAAAATGTACTAACATAATCAAATGTGAGCCAAGATGTGCAAATTGATGTCAAACTAAAAACCAATTGAATTTTCACAGAGATTGGCATATTTGGATCATTTTGCCACCACTTGTTTTGTTTTTGCAAAACAAATTCATTTTCTCACTTTTATGTCAAAAAACTTGTTTTGGTAAACCAAAATATTTTCTAAAATATTTTACAAGACACGTTTTGAATCAAGAGTTTCAAAACTCCCCCCTTTTCCCATAATCAAATTTTTTCCCCACACAAGAGAGTAGTTTTTGCAATAGGAGGGTTTCGAAAAAACCAAGTATTCACACTAAAGTTTTGAAAAATCACAAGTGGTAGTTGATCCAATTGCTTTGGCCTTAATTTCTCCCCCTTTGGCATTAAGCACCAAAATAGAAGAACTGGTGGCCTTCTAACCCCATTGCCTTACTAAAATTGCAAATAAAATTACCAGTGGCAATGAGAAAACATCATAGTGACTTGGAACAATATACATTGATATCGTAATGCAGTGGAAGCCTTTTCTTTGTCCAAGTTCAGCTTTTCCCTTTCAATCCATCTTTGAGACTATACCAAAATCACTCAAGCAAACATATTAGTCCCAAAGGGTCAAGTTGTAGCATATCCTCCCCCTAAATATATGCATCATTTGCACCAGGACTCGTGAGGTCCTGGGATGACATTTTACAACTTGATCACCAAAATAAGCATGTAATGATAATAATGCTTAAAGAAACATGATCAAAGGCATAAAGGCACATGTATGTTGTGGATCAATCTAAGTTCTGCGAATATAAGACATTTATCTCACTACGCAGCCTACAAAACCATTTCTCATCTAAAGACTTGGTGAAGATATTGGTTAGCTAGTTTTCGGTGCTAATATGGCAAACATCGATATCTCCCATTTTTTGGTGGTCTCCCAAAAAGTGATGCCGGGTGTCAATGTGCTTAGTGCGGCTGTGTTCAATCGGATTATCCACCAAGCGGATTGCACTCTCATTATCACATAGGAGCGGGACTTTGCTCAGATTGTTGCCAAAGTCCTGGAGGGTTTGTCTCATCCAAAGTAATTGCACGCAACACTGACCTGTGGCAACATACTCGGCCTCAGCGGTAGATAGGGTAATAGATGTTTGTCTCTTCGAGCTCCAAGATACCAGGGACCATCTCAGAAACTGACAAGTCCTCGATGTGCTCTCCTATCAACCATACACCTGGCATAGTCAGAATGTGAATATCTGATTGAGTCAAGGTGGACCTCTTTGGATACTAGATCCGAGGCAAGGCGTATGAACTAAATATCGAAGAATTCGCTTCACGACCACAAGGTGACATTTCTTAGGGTCTGATTGAAATCTAGCACACATGCATATGCTAAGCATTATATTCGGTCTACTAGCACAAATATAAAGCAATGAACTTATCATAGACTGGTATGCCTTTTGATCAATAGACTTACCTCCCTTATTTAGTTCAAAATGTTCATTGGTTCCCATGGGTTTCTTCATGGGCTTCGCATCTTTCATCCCAAACTTTTTGAACAAGTCTTGAGTGTACTTTGTTTTGGCGATGAACATCCCTTCCTTGAGTTGTTTCACTTAAAATCCAAGGAAGTAGGTCGGTCAAGTTGCCTATCATCGACATCTCAATTTTTTACATCATTACCCTGCTAAACTCCTCACAAGACTTTTAGTTAGTAGAACAAAATATTATGTCATCGACATATATTTGGCATACAACAAATCACCATTACAAGTCTTAGTAAAAAGAGTGGGATCAGCTTTCCCTACCTTGAAAGCATTAGAAATAAGAAAATCTCTAAGGCATTCATACCATGCTCTTGGAGCTTGCTTAAGCCCATAGAGCGCCTTAGAGAGCTTATAGACATGGTCGGGATACCTATCAATCTATCATCCTCGAAGCCAGGGGTTGCTCCACAAACACCTCCTCCTTGATTGGACCATTGAGGAAGGCACTCTTTATGTCCATTTGAAACAACTTAAAAGAATGGTGAGCAGCATAGGCCAATAAAATGTGAATCGACTCAAGCCTAGCTACAAGAGCAAAAGTATCCTCAAAATCCGAACCTGTGACTTGGGCATATCCTTTTGCCACAAGTCGAGCCTTATTTCTTGTCACTACCCCGTACTCGTCTTGCTTGTTGTGGAACACCCACTTGGTTCCCACAACATTTTGCTTTGGACATGGCACCAGGTTCAACACTTCATTTCTGTTGAAGTTGTTGAGTTCCTCTTGCATGGCCAATACCCAGTCCGGATCCTACAAGGATTCTTCTACCCTGAAAGGCTCAATAGAAGAAACAAAAGAGTAATGCTCACACAAATTAGCCAATCGTGAATGAGTAGTTACTCCCTTGCTGATGTCTCCTAGAATCTGATCCACTGGATGATTCCTTTGAATGGTGGCCTAGACTTGAGTTTGAGGTGTCTGTGGTACTTCTTCTTCCACGTCCTTTTCTTCATGTGCTCCCCCCTTGATCCATGCCTCCATCTTGAGGTACCTGTTCCTCATCTTGAGTTGGGGGTTGCACCATTGTTGAGGAAGAGGGTTGATCTTGTTCTTGTTGTTACTGTGGTCGCACATCACCTATCGCCATAATTATCATTGCGGTCGTTGGAACTTCATCTCTATCTACATCATCAAGATCAACTTTCTCTCTTGGAGAGCCATTAGTTTCATCAAATACAACGTCACTAGTGACTTCAACTAAACCTGAAGATTTGTTGAAGACCCTATATGCCTTTGTATTTGAATCATAGTCTAGTAAAAACCCTTATATAGCTTTGTGAGCAAACTTTGAATGTCTACCTCTCTTAACCAAGATGTAGCTTTTGCTCCCAAATACATGAAACTATGAAACATTAGGTTTGTTACCAGTTAGGAGCTCATACGATGTCTTCTTGAGGAGGCGATGAAGATAGAGGTGGTCTAAAACACCTTTAAAACACCTTTAAAAACTAATGAACTATCACTTCTTCTAAAGACAGATACATCAATATTTGTAAATAAGCAATTATAACCCATATGGCATTGACTTACAGAAAGCAAACTGTAACAAGTGGTTCCACTAAGAAATTGAGTGCTCGGTAGTGATGGATAGTTTACCCAAACCTTTGGCCTTGCCTTGATTCCTCCAAAGATGATTGTGTCGTGGGAATCCTTGTTCTTGGCGTAGGAGGTGAACATCTTCTCCCCCGTCATGTGGTTTGTGCATCCGCTATTAGTAATCCAACTTGTGCCTCCGGATGCATAAACGTACAAGTTAATTTAAGCTTGGGATTTAGGTACCCAACTTTTGTTGGATCCTACAAGGTTAGTCACATAGGATTTAGGAACCCAAATGCAAGTCTTACCTCCCTTGCATTTAGGCCCCACATTTCTAGCAACAACTTTATCATTTTTACAATGTAGTACATATGAGGTATCATAAGTACGATAAAGCATAATTGGCCTTTTAGATGCATTTCTAGGAGCATGAGAAACAACATGATGAACATGGCACCTAGGTCTACTCCTACCATGAACATATGAAGAGCTAGAAGATGCAAACATGGCATCAGGATCAAAAATAATGTCATGACACATAGGTAAAACAGCACGATCATAACAACCATCATGATGACCAACATAAGAAACATTAGAGGTATTCTTAACATGAGCATACAAATAAGCATGGTTCTTTTGTCATGAAAAAGAATGTGAATTACTAGCCAAGGATGTCATCCCTTTCTCCTTGATGAGATTGGAGGCCCTTTGGCTTGTTAAGTTCTTGGTTCCCTTTTGGAAATCAAGTCCATCCTTAATAGAGGTGAAGGAAACGGTGATGCCTAAGAGGGGGGTGGTGAATTAGGACTTCTAAAAACTATCTCTAAACTAGGCCACAATTAAATCCCTAGAGCAAAACCTATGCAAATAAACAATCTAGAATGTGTAAATTAGGTTTTGTCTAAGTGTTGCTATCTCTGCCGCAAAGCCTAAGTTTCAATCCTAAATATTCTAACTAGAAAAGCAAGATTGAAACTTAAATACTTAATATAAATACGGAAGGCAAAGAGCAAGGTAGACATGCAAACTCTTGTAGATGACGCTGGTATTTTTACCGAGGTATCTGGAACAACGCAAGGTTCTGACTAATCCTCGTTGGTGCCCCTACGCAAAGGGTAGCCCATGCGAGGGCCAAGCATCTCAGTCGAGTAAACTCCATAGTGAGCCACGGGCCTTCTCCACGCGCAAGTGGTGCTCCGCTTCCGGCTCCTCTAAACGCTCCCCGCCATCTCCACTATCGAGCTTCCGGACAAAAGACACCAGGGCCTCGTTCTCTCTGGTACACGGTGGCGGTCGTGACACAAACGCGGTTGTCACGGTCTCGCAAGACTCTCACCCTACTCGGTACAATTACAATGGCTCACGCAAGAGCCGAGGGGTTGTGTGGTTTTTCTAAACTCACTCAACTAAACTAGGATTCATCTAGAGCAAGTGCTGATACGGACTAACTAACCTAAGCACTTCGCAAAGCACCTACGCTAATCACCGAGTGATTCTATTAAGCACTTGGGTGTTTGAGCACATGGAAATGTCTACATTTTGCCTTGGTATGTTGCTTGGGCTCCCACACGTTCAAATGGCTAGTTGGGGGTATTTATAGCCCTCCCTCACAATTATAGCCGTTGGATAGAAGCAGCAGCTTTCTGTCGATAGGCACATGGGACAGTCCGGTGCACAACAGACATGCACTATTCGCTGTCCGGTGCTCTGGCCGTGTTAGCCGACCGTTAGGGTCCGTAGCAGTCGACCATTGGATTCGACCGTTGCCAGACTGTCTGGTGCACACCAGACAGTCCGGTGCTATAGCCTGAGGGCGCCTGATTGCGGGCCCCTCTGCGTAGACTACCCAGTGTCTCACCGGACAGTCCGGTGCACACCGGACAGGTTAATGTTCATAGTCCGGTGCGCGACCAGTCCGCTGGCTGACTGCCCACTTCATGGATTTCTTTCGTTGTTTCTTTGGGCTTCTTTTGTTCTTGAGTCTTGGACTACTATGCTTCTTTATGTCTT